>JAGIQG010000003.1:47012212-48267212 GCA_024679065.1 Sphyrna mokarran | reverse complement strand
CATAAATTTTATCCAGAGGGATCACATTATGAAGTTCCATGGGATCTGATTTATATGATGAGGACATGATAATTCAAAGCAACAGGTCAACATTATGATACAATATAAATAATATCCCACTCGTCTTCAGAGGCCATTCAATTTGTATCATATGTTAAAAGTCACCTGGGTCAAAAGGTAAAATATGAATTTAATAGAATTATCATCATCAAATTTGTACAGTGCAGAAGGAGACCATTCGGCCTTGAGTTTGCACTGCTTCTCTGTAAGGGCATCTTAATCAGGCTCACTCCCCATCCATTTAACATTGTGCAATTATCATGACTAATCCACCTTACCTACAAATTTTTGCATACTAAGAGACCAATCCATGTAACTTGCACATCTTTGGGTTATCTGGAGGAAACCCACGCAGACTCAGTTACCCAAGGCCAAAATCAAAGCTGGGTCTCTGGCATTGTGAGGCAATGCTAACCATTAGTGCATTATGTGTTATGAAATAGCCTTGGGGCTGTTGGAGATGGCATGAGAGCTAATTAGATCTTGTTATGGTCAAGTGAGGAGAAAGGGAATGGTTCTCCTCTTTTTCCCACTCCTCACTTGACTGCAAAAGGTTTTCTTAGAAATGATATGCTTACCAGTTCAGTGAGAGATTAACTATTTACATGATGTGACTGGAAAGTAAATACACAAACAGATTTTCTCATAATTTTTCAAATAAAGGGTCAATTTCTTGTATTTAATCCCTTATCCAAAAATGTTCTGATTCTCACACAAATGTGCTTTCAATGGTTTTCACACAAACATACATGCACACACATAAATAAGTTATAAGGTAGGGGAATGTATCAAGTCATGTTTAAAAAAAGGTCCAATAAAAGTCAATGTATATAAATTTGGTAGGTTGATGACTTGGATGGTTTCTGGCTGGGTTCAATGGTCTCTCTGGATCCTGCAATGAGACAGTTTAAAGATGTTGATGAATGATTTATTACCTTTTCATCTGGAGCCTGCAGCTGCCAGGTTGATTCTTAAACCACTGCCTGTGTCATGTGGATGGATAAATAACAGGCAGGCCTTAAATTTACAGGATGGCTGGAGGGAGAGAGAACATGCCCACTCATTGAGCCTTCCTCTTCTGTTCTCTACTTCTTCTGATCTGTAGCCTGGATAAAAAGAGTTTCTTAAAAACACAAAAGAGTGTTAGTTGGCTGATAGAGTGGATGCTGAGAGGAAATTTCCCCGAGTAAGAGAGACCTAAACTAGGGGACAGTGTTTAAAAATAATGGGTCTCCTATTTAAGATGGCGATGAAGGGAATTTTTTTCTCTCAAAGGGTTTTGAGTCTCTGAAAATTTCTTCCCCCCGAGAATAGTAGAGGCAGGATCATGGTACACTTTCTTGGCTAACAAGGGAATGAAAAGCATTTTTGGATAGGCAGGAATGTGACATTGTGACCATGATCAGTTCAGTCATGATCTTACTGAACAGATGAGCGGGCTCAAGCTCCTATATATGATCATATGTTTAATCACATGATCCCTTCTCACCAACTGAACACTTACCAAAACAGGGCTAATTGATTTCTAATCCCTGGTTTAGATGTGGCTAGATTATGATTGGACAAGTTTCTTCCTGAGCCAGAGTCCACTGTCTCGTGGCTTGTTCCACACTTAGCTGAATACATAGATGTTGTCTGGATGTTTTGCAAATGGCTCAGGAGATGCAGTCATTCACATTTCTCTGACATGATTGTCTTTGATGGATTCTTCTAGTTAGCCTGACTTAATTTTTTAATGGGTTTAGAATTTGTAAAGTATGGTTATGCAAATATTAGGCCATCTAAAGAAGCTGTTGTTTAAAGTTACCAAAATACTGTTGTTTAGTCCTTTAATACTCAACTAGTGGTTTCAACCCAATAAGTAAATAAACATATTTTTGATAACAGCTTGCTTTTTTTTTGTTTTAAATGTTAAGTTCTCCTTTCACATTAATGCAAAACACTAACTCTTTGATGTAAATTTTAGTCTCAAGTAGTGAAATATAATTTGTATAATACAGTGAACCAAAGTAATCTAAACTCTGTTTTAAAAAAAAAATGTAAATTTAATCCTTCCGAGTTGATTCAAACGGCCCTATTTTACTATTTTGATTCTATGTGCTGGCCAGATTTGAAACTGGGAGTGTTTCAGATCGACTTTTAATCCCATTCTGAGGTGCCCCCACATGCATTCTGTCTGAAAAAATATCAGCGATTTTGAATCGTGCTGCACAAGATGGGCATGGCTTATCATGTCTGAAACACTGCAGCTCCAATTGGTGCCTTCAACTACGCATGCACAGAAAAAAAAAAATTAAATAGAATACCGTTCTTCTGCCATGTTGCTCCATGGCCGGATAATGCTCTCCTGGCCCCAACAGACACTGCCCATCCCCACAACATTACTGACTCCCTTATCCCCCATCCCTCCACCATCCCATCATGATGCTCTTCCCCTTTCCCCTCAGTGATCTCAGGCAGAGTGGCAGCTGACTCCTGTTCCTGCCTACTGACCTCAGGCAGAGTAACAGTAGGCGTCCCTTTCCCCTGCCCCGCCCCTCCCCCCTCCCCCACTGATCTCAAGCAGAGAGCCATCAGACACTAGGCATCTATCTCCTCACTAACTGGAGCACCCGAATCCGATTTTTGTGAAGCATGTCTGTTTCATGCCGATTCTGGATGGATGAACACGATGGTAAAGGGGGAAGTGCTGGTAAGGTTGGGCTTGCAGCCAATTAAGCAATTTAAATGCACGCACATGAATTTAAACATCATGCCCACTTTGGATGCAGTCTGGATCGTGGCCATTTTCAGGCCTTGGTAAAGGGGCAGCTGGTGCAGAGGTGTGCGCGGATTGCACTATTCACCTCACGCTTAACTTTACCAAGTTATTGCGCCCATAAATTGATGCAATGTGTTGGTAAAATCAAGCCCAAAGTGTCAGTGAAATTGTGAGTGTTCAGGTGATTGAATGTTTTAGATTAGAAACATAAAAATGTTACATGTGCAATAGAAATGACCAGGGATGAATATACATTGTAATATTTGATCATGTCATACTCTCATTCAATTGCTTCTGGTTTGAAAAAAAATTCTTTTAGTATATATGGTAGTTTTACTTATTGTTATTTGCAATCCTTTGTCACTTAAAAAAAACTGAAAATTGTCATTGTATATTGATTTGAGATTATGAATTATTTGAATTACATTTTTGTATGATTTTATTTGTAAACTCTTACGTAAATTGCTATATTGCCAGTTTAAGCTAAAATATTCCTATTTGTCCATTCAAAATGTAAAATATTCTATTTTGTTGTATGTTTACTTGGATTTTATGGCATGACACCTAGATATTGTTTACTAATTATCTCTAAAATGATGGACACCATTATTCTGCCACATCAGATTTGAATAATCTTCATACATTGGACCATATGGTATTATTTGGTGAAACATATAAGGCATCAGTACATATTGTCTAAATCATTCAAAAATAAAAAAAAACAAATATTAAAGTCCAAAGATGAGCGGGTTAGGTTGTTTGGCCATGATAAATTGTCCATTCATGTCAGAGGGATTAGCAGGATAAATATATGAGTTGACAGAGAAAGGGCTTGGGTGCAATCATTATCATTACAGGTTCAATGGGCCGAATGGCCTCCTTCCCTACTGTAAGGATTCTATGATGCTATGGTTCTAAACAAAAATTACTTGCTGACTTAAATATGACAAAAACTTGTTAGAAAACCTGTTTAAATCGGAGTGAAATAATTTATAATGATAATGAAAAACAATCTGCTTCTAATGTTCGCAAATTAAACAGTACAATGTTCTTCTCTGCCTTCTCTGCAGTTTAAAAAGATTCACTATACTCCATTAAAGGTAGAAGAATTTGGTGTATGTATGTAAAGTTATAAGTGTAATTTCCAGACTTGTACTTTATTTCATTTTTTTAAACTGTTGGAGAAAAAAGTACACCTCTTCCAATGACCATGCACTTTAATTTACATTTTACCGTTAAATTTCAGAGTGGTGTGCATCCTTCCATCTGTGAAAAATGATGGAAATACAACCTCAGAATTTAAATGAGGTCAATGGAGATCAATAGCTGCATTCCTTTTGATTGCTGAAAAATTTGATACTGGAAAGATAAAATCTGCCACACATACCACACATGATGTTGTGCCTTGCTGCTGGATGATCTCTATGAAATCTTTGTTTGCAGGGCTGGCATGTGCGTTGGAGTGTCTGAAGCCACATGTCATTGTGGCAGTGAACTCCTATTTGCATTGATGATAGCTGGTGTTGAGGATTTTCATCTTTCTTCTAGCAGCATCCTTGAATTAGAGATTTGAAGGTCCTGCTGGTCTCTTGATACAGCCTACCAGCCTGTATAGCATATCCTTGGGATGCAGTCTTTGTCCATCCTGTGCACTTACCCAAGCCAGAGAAGTTTTCTTTGCTTGATTAACATTAACATACTCAACACGTTTGCCTGAGAAAGGATTGCTGCATTAATGATTTTTCCTTTCCATATGACAGCAAGCGTGTGCTATAGGCATCACAGATGGAAATTGGCATGCTGTCCAGACTTCGCTGCCATACAGCAATATGCAGAGGATACAAACCTTGTAGATGAACATCTTCCAGTGGGTTACTTTGTTATTTTGCCCAGTTTTGCAGTTGCATTGTCTGCCACCCCAATGCGCGCATTGAGCTCATTGGCAGGAGACACGTTGGGGGTGATTCTGAAGCAGAGACTGTTTAGTGGGCTTCCTACTGGGTGCCATGGCCTCTGCAAGTCTCCAGACTTGCACCAACAGGGCAGTTGACAGTCAACCATATTACTGTGGCTCTGGAGTTAAATATAAGCCAGAGAAGGTAAGGACTGCAGATTTTTTCCCTATTGTGAACCAGATGGGTTTTGTGGACAATTGGCAATGGTTTTATGGTCATCAGTAGATTCTTAATTCCAGATTTTTTTTATTGAATTCAAATTTCCATCTCAGGTGGTGGGTTTTGGACCAAAATCGCGCCATTGGATTCAGGCAAAAATGCTATCATTACAATTTCGAGTTTTAATTTTAAAAATCCTTAAATAAACTCAATATTGTTTTTTTTCAGATTGCAATATTTCAGTCATTTTTAACAGATAATTTTCCATTGCAGAGAAAACCGCCGCCAGATGGGGCTAAAAATTCAGAGAGTAGAACTGAAAAGTTGCCCGGAATTGAGATTCACTTTTTCCCAAATGAATTGTTACATTTCTAGGTGTGCAGTGGGATTCCTGGATGGCTTTACAGCTTTATGTTCAATTATGATTGGGCCAAAACTGTCAAAAAAAAGCAAAACTCCATTTCGGAATAGGTTTCAGGAATAATTCCGTCTGCAAATATTTGCTCAAAAGCAGTTGTACGGAAAGGACATCGGTGGAAAATGTTGGCGCACCAATGCCTGTCAGGGAGTTGTTAATGCCATTTTCCCAGTGATAGCGGGGCCAAGTGGCGTTTATTTAATATATACAAGAGATGATTGACTGTTGTAGAAATAGAGCAAAAGCCCCTGTTGTCACTTGTGGCTCAGTTCCGTTTCCTGGTTGACGAGAAGCCAGTTGTAGACGGTGTGACAGCCCACTTTGCTCAATCTGTCAGAAAGGGACCACTCTGAACTGGAAAAGGACAATGGGAGACACAACTCGCCGCTTCACCAGGGGTCTGTTCAAACCTGGGACAGCTGCAGAAATCCGACATAACGCCGCGGTGGCTGTGAAAAGACAATCCCTGCTGGTGGTGAGTGAGATGTTTGTTTTCGGAAAAAAAGTTTGATGCTGCTGTTATTGTGCGAAGATGCGTGATGATCTAGTTAGAAGAGGATTCACAGCATCTTCCTGTGATCTTCGAAGCATTGTGCTAATAGGGCTGCTCTTAAACCCGAAAGCGGAGCACTGAACTGGAGAGATCACTTTTTTTAAAAAAAAGAAACTTTGATTCACTGTTTTAAATAGAAAGAAACTTTTACTTTAACATTGATTGAAATGCACTTGTCGTGCATACTGTTAAGCAGTACCCTTCCGCCGCTGCATGCGGTTTTCTAAATGTTTACGATTACTCATTGCTATCACTGAACTGGCCAGCGAGTGATTTCCACGGGGAATTCCTGTGTTCTGAGGGGTTAGCCAAAGCAATTGAATTACAACAAGGTTCAAAGTGGTTGGTTTGCTTTTCGAAGAATTTCGACATCGCTTCAGGGAAATTGCTTCTCGATCTGATTCTGCTTTTTCGGGGCGGAGGGTGGTTCCATGTCATTTGGGGTTTCTGGGGTGAAGAAAAGTAAATCGGAAAGAAGAGCATTGCAATTCATTTAAAATATATTATGTTCAGAGTTATAATTATGCTTCATTGCATATGCTCGTTTAATGTGTCAGGCTGTGCTTTTGTTGGTCTATTGGTAAACAACATATCTTAAAAACTAATGGACAGATTTCATACTATCACTATATGCAGAAGGAGGTCATTCGACCCATCGACTCTGCAGTCTGTTTCTGACAGAGTACTTTATCCCCAGGCCCTTTCCCCACTCTATCCCTGTAAGCCACACATTCCCCATGGCGAATCCACGGAACCTTTACATCTTAGGACACTAAGAGACAATTTTGCACGACCAATCCATCTAACCTGCACATTTTTGGATTGTAGAAGGAAATTGGAGCACCTGGAGGAAACCCTCATAGACATGGGGAGAATGTGCAAACTCCATACAGTCATTCGAGGCCAGAATTGAAACCTATGCTAGCCCTGGGCTAACCATTGTGCCACTATGCTACCCAAAATGTTTTATCAAAACATGGTACATAGATAGAGTATGGACCAAAGAAATACTGATTAATTTTTGGGGAATGTGGGGATTCACATTTGGAATTTTTTTAATGGACCCATTAACATTGAGGGATAGGTCAGTTGACTTTTTAAAAGAATATTGTGGGTTGTTTTATTTAGAATGTTGTTGACTATTTCAGAATGTTGTGGATTGAATATTTGTCACAGCCATCAAAATATGAGCAGATCTTTCAGAGC
Source organism: Sphyrna mokarran (assembly GCA_024679065.1). Lineage (NCBI taxonomy): Eukaryota > Metazoa > Chordata > Chondrichthyes > Carcharhiniformes > Carcharhinidae > Sphyrna > Sphyrna mokarran. Next base: position 48,260,100 of record JAGIQG010000003.1, on the reverse strand, counting down.
AGATTGTTGGATTTGGATTGGCCACCTTGATAATAAAGACATTTTCTTTTCTAGCTTTATAATTACAACCAGCCAGAAAGAACTGCGTAACTGTAGTGAAGTTGAGTCAATATGTGTGGCAGATGTGTACACTCTGTTAAGTGTCCTTTTCATTTCCTTTAGCTGAGATCGGAAGGTTGCAGTTGGATTTGTCTACAGTAACCATATTTTAAAATCACCTTAAATACTATAGGGACTTCTTGAAAAGCTGTTTCTTGCCATATTTAAAATAATATGTAGACTATATATAAATAGGAGAAGGCAGCAATGTAATGTTATTTTCACTGCATTGGTAATCCAGAGACCCAGGTTATTGCTCTGGGGACCAGGGTTCGAATCACACAGTAGCAGATGGTGAAATCTGAATTCAATAAAAATCTGGAATTAAAAGTCTAATGATGATCATTGTTGATCATCGTAAAAACCTGTCTCGTTCATTGATGACCTTTAGGGAAGAAAATCTGCTGTCCTTTCCTGATCTGACCTACATGTGATTCCAAATCCATAGCAATGTCGTTGACCCTTAAATACCCTCAGCTGAAAGGCAATTATCGATCATTGGCCACTCTAAATCCTCCCTCAGTGTACCTGAACAGGCACCGGACTGTGGCAACTAAAGGGATTTTCATAGTAACTTAATTGCAGTGTTATTAATAAATAAAAAAATGCAGCAGCAAATAAGATACTAATAGGTTGGGTCCATTGAAATGACACTGACATTCCTTCAAGAGCTGCTGAAATTACTCCACTAATTCTGTCTCAAATTAGATCACCAAATAATGTTGAGGCGTTGGAAAGGAAAAGCAGGTTTAAGGAGTCATACTCCACTCTTCTAAAATCAGCGTCTATTACATTTTTCTTTAATTGCTGAAGGCTTCAAAGAAGAACATTGTGATTTCTCAATTGTTACCATTGTATCATCTCTGCATGATTTTTGTTCTTCCAGCAACTTGCAGAGGCACGTTTGAATTGTCTGAGATATCTCCTCTTCTTACTGTTGTCTGTGATTGCAATCTGTTGTTATTCCACTCCTGATCTGAGCAGAAAGCTGTATTGGTGTTAAACCCATGAACTGCAGTGAAATTGGAGACAAAGAGGGTGGGGAATGATAGTGAGAGGGAAAAAAGGGGCTAGGGATTGAGTTCAGGGGACGGGGGTTTGGGGAGGGGGACAGAGGTGATTGAGTGGTTAGGGGAGGAGTGGATGGGGAAGGGGCGTGAAAGGCTTGGGATCGTGAAAAGGGGGTGGGAGATAGAGGAGATGGGTGGGAAAGAGAGGTGGAGGCCTAGAACAAAGTTTTGACAAACAATTTAAGAAATGTTATTTTGTACAAAATACTTGCTTTCTAGATCAAAGTGCAATGCAGAAAAACAATAGATTACAATAGATAGCAGATAAAAATTTAATTTTAAATGAATACATAAAAACATAGAACATTACAGCACAGTACAGGCTTTTCAGTCCTCAATGTTGTGCCGAGCTATGTCCAAACCCAAGATCAAGCTATCCTACTCCTTATCATTCAGGTGTGCTCCATGTGTCTATGCAGTAACCGCTTGAAAGTTCCTAAAGTGTCCAATTCCACTATCACAGCAGGCAGTGCATTCCACACCCCAACCACTCTCTGAGTGAAGAATCTACCTCGGACATCCCCCTTATAGCTCCCACCATTAACCTTATAGTTATACCCCCTAATAACTGCTACATCCACTGAGGAAGTAGTCTCTGTGTTGGAGTATTTGAGCAGCTGCAGTTTTTCAAACTTGGATGAGATGACTTGCTGATTGAGTTTGGATTATTCCTTGCTGGCAACATATCCAAATGGGCTGATGGCTGCAGAAACTTTCAGCCCAGTTCAATGGGACACTTATTTGATATATTTATTTGTGTCTCAATAACCTATTTAGCTAGTACTTGCAGCAAAATTCATCTTCTGTCACTGTACTGCCAATGGCTGTAAAGGTCAGGATCTCTGTTATCAGTTCTACTTCAGGACTGATCAAAGGTACCACTAGCACTGTCACTCCTACTTCTTACTGTGTTTACCCCAGTCCAACGCTGGCATCTCCACGTCATGACTCATACTGATACACAGCAAGTGATGTTCGTGTTACAACATCCTATCCTTCTCCAAGAAACTAACAGCTGTGTGAACAGGTTATGCAATTCTAGTAAATAGCAGGGCTTCTCGCGTTGGTTGAGCCAATGTATTCTACTGCAAGGTGCCATGACTGAATGAATTGTACTACTTAATGCAAAATACTGGATTGTGAAAGTTGCTGCCACTTCCCAGATATTGTCAAAACAACTTTATTTAGGCGGCGTCACCAGAATTTGACCCATCAAGTGCTTTTAGGGAATTCAGACAATCTGGAGAAGTAATATCCCAACGTACTTGCTGAAGACTACTGTGTAATGTGCACAGATCTACCAATGTAATTCACTTGCTGGAACAGCTTTTTAGGTGACCCAATAGATTTACTAGCTCTCTTCTATACAGTTCTTGCTGCTATACAAGTAACATTGGTGCCACAAAAATGCCAGTAATGACCATCTCCAGCAAAAGAAGATCTAACCTTCGGCCCTTGACATTCAATGACATTGCCATTGTTGAAACCCCCTACTTTGAATACCCTGGGAGTTAACTGAAACCAGAAACTGAACTAAAAATATAAATACTATAGCTACAAAAGCAAGTCAGGCTAAGAATCCACCATCTACAAAGCAGAAGCCAGGAATTTGATGGAATGCTTTCCACTTACCTGGATCTGTGCAGTTCCGACAACACTCATGAAATTCAAAACCATCCAGGCCAAAGCAGCCTGCTGGATTGGCATCTCTACCACAAAATTCAATTGCTCCACCATCGATGAATAGCCATGTGTAGCATCTACAAAATGCACTGCAGAAACTCACTGAGACTCCTCATGCAGCATTGTCCAAATTCATGACTTCCAGCATCTATGTTCTATTAATGGGATAGGGGGTTATAGATAGGTCTGTGGATTGGTAGGTATAGATGTGATCGGTGCAACTCATGGGCTGAAGGGCCTGTTTGTGCTGTAGTGTTCTATGTTCTATGTTCTAGAATGAGAAGAACAGGAATCACCATCACCTGAAGTTCCCCTCCATGTCATGCACCACCCTGACTTGGAAATATGTCACTATTTCTTGTCTGTCACTGGATCAAAATCCTGAAACTCCCTCTCTAATAGCACTGTGGGTGTTTCAACAAAACATGGACTGTAGTAGTTCAAAAAGACAGCAACACCGTCCCAAATGCAATTAAGGATGTGCAATAAATGCTGACCCAGATGGCAACACCACATGCAGTTTTAAATCCAACTGATTTATTTGAGAGTAAACTCGCAAGCTTTCGGCTCTATGGCCTTTGTCAGGCAAATGAGGTGTTCTGGTCTCCAATAGTGTAAATATCAGCACAGACAGTTTACAGATTACTGATTAGAATGCGAATCTTTGCATTCTAATCAGTAATCTGTAAACTGTCTGTGCTGATGCGTGCGCTATTAGAGACCAGAACACCTCATTTGCCTGATGAAGGCCATAGAGACGAAAGCTTGCGAGTTTACTATCAAATAAATCGGTTGGATTTAAAACTGGTGTTGTCAGACTTCTTACTGTGCTTACCTTAGTCCAACGCCGGCATCTCTACATCAACACCACATGCCCCATAAATGACTAAAAAAAGTCAAAAAAGTTTCTGAAAGAAGAGCATGATTTCCCTGTGCAAAGACACATCATAGTAAGGGGGTCATAAAGAGGAGAAAGAGGAAATAGATAAGATTACAGACAAAATTTGATGCTAGCTGTGAGAAATGTATGGAAGATCTTCCTCTAAATGTCCAATGTTCTACTTAATAACTGTCCAGCTTACAAACAGCTCCAAAAAATGTATTATATTGTGTCTTAAATAGTTCTGAAAACTTATAAATCCTGTATTACTGCCATCATATGAAAAGTGTTTTCAAATATTTTGCAGTAATACTCACTGCCACACAACTGACAAAGATATTTATCAAACCATGCCATGTGTGTAAATGTCTCATGTTTCCTTCTCTTGGATTTCCTGGAATTTAATGCTTAGTTTGGGCAGAGTCTGTGAAGCAGGCATATGTGAAGTGAGTGAATAACTGTAGTCTATCCATAACCATCTCAAACTGAGGTGACTCTTGCCTTTTAGCTGTTAACTCCAAAGATAAATCAACTGCAGGTTTTGTTATTGCTGAAGCTGTGGTTGCGATCTAGTCGTGTAACCCATGGATGCAAATCCAGTAACGGATGCTAAATCTAACAAGAGGCCCAAATGAAATTTGCGCCGATGAGTTTTGATTTGTAATCTTCCCCTCTGCCTCCTTTATTGATAAAATCAGGTTCAAGCTCAGGAAAGAAGCAAGCCTGTTTAGTGCATTCTGTAATAAATTTGAATGTAATTATAGGGTTTAATGCTGCTTCTTCAGTGCATTGTTCCGCCCTGCCGACGTGATGTCATGCCATACTGGTGGATTGTGGGGGAGTGGGGCAGGACACAAGTAACTATAGCTCCTGGGTGGTGAGGAACGTGGCCAGGAAATTCTCTGGTACAGCCTCCTGCATTGTCAACCTGGAAGTGTCTGGAAGAGTCTCGGGGGGGTTGGGGGGGCACATTGGGGGGGGGGGGGGGTTCCCCTTGTGTGTGCCTGTGACGGGGAGGAGTGAGAGGTGCTTGTGAAGGGAGTGCCATGATATTTGCATGGTGAGGCAGAGGTCAGGGAATGCTCTGATGCTTCTTTTGTGGGCAGCAGGTTGGAGGGTCCTTCATGTCTGAGGAGGGGGTGGGGAGAGGTTTATTTACAGAGCAAATTGAGGCACTCTAATGGTCTCTCTCACTCCCTGCCCTGCCAATGTGACAGCATAAACTATGCCAGCAGATTCTTTGTGCACTGAATACAAAAAAATCTGGAATGAAAATTCGTTTGTGCAACTGGAGAGATCCAGTTTTCAGTTGAACACGAGAACCTTACAAATTTTAGGAAAATTCTGCCCTGTATGTATGAGCAGATCCTATGCTTTTTTTGACATGCAGCTATTAAAAGTCGCAGTGGCTAAATAAACTTTTGGATTGAGCCATGATATTAAATCATTATCCATTACATCTAGACCTCTGGCTCATGCCAGGGCTTATCATGACCATTCATTGAAAGTAGGGAATTACATAAAGGCAGTGGGAAGAAAGAATCTTGGCCTAAAAGATCAGAAAATAAAACCAGTCTGGGTGGTGATTGTGATTAAGAGAGGCCCTAACCAGTGGCTGTACCATGAGACAGAACATAAAGCAAGAAATATTTGGAGTTTATAACAAAGTTAGTGTCTTACGGGCGCAAATTCCATTTGGGTCTCTCGCAAGATTTAGTAGTCATTACTGGATTTGCATCCACGACTAGCGTGACCACTAAATTGCAGCCACAGTTTCAGCAATAACAAAACTTGCAGGTGATTCATCTCTGATAAGAGTCACCTCAGTTTGAGATAGTTATGGACAGACAGCAGTTACTCAGTCACTTCACATACGTCTGCTTCTCAGGTAGTGCCCAAACTCAGCTTTAAATTCCAGGAAGCCCAAGAGAAGGAAAAGTGAGACACTTACATACATGTAAGTATATAAGTCTCTGACTTAAATCTTCAGAGACTGGGCAAAACCAGTTGGCAGAAGTAATCTGGTGAAATAGATAGCCTGACTAATCTGGAACTGTTGACTTCTGTGGACAGCACTTGCAACACTCATTGGGAATAATTGATTGGCCTTGGAACATTCACTATGTGAAGGAGGGTCCAGGTATTCTTAGATTTTCCATATGATCCATGGTTGTTATAAAAACATTATAGAATGAGTTGATTATTGTCCATATCTATATATTACATTAGAGAACAGTCTTCATTTCAATGCAAACACTGAGACCACCAGATTCTCAGGCTGGTCCATTTTAACAGTGAGTTAATGGACTCTGAAGACAACAGCTAAGAATATATGTTTTGCGCTCATTTGTTATTGTTTTGAGAAGTTCTTGTCTCATTTGTATTACAAAGAAATAGAGTAGATTTAAGCAATTTATGTTTGTGTGTGTGTTAGGAATAAGGTCTCGCTTTAAGTTTTAGTTTCATTTTTAAAAGTTGCTTGGAAGTCTATTGTTTAAATACCTGCATTTTAATTAGGTTTAATGACTCTAAAGCAGAAACAGAGTATAAAAAAACTCAGCAGTTGTCTCATAACCAGGGCCCACATAGAAAAGCAAAAGTAGTTTGAATTCTTTTGGAACAAGGTCACTCAGAGGGAAGGAGCATTCCACAGAAGCTGCCAGTGCACTTAGGACAATACACAGTAATAAGAAGTCCCAGAAGCTAAAGAACACAAAGATTCAGAAACCACAAATTACAGGATGGCTATGAAGTAAAGAAACAAAGACAAGGATTGAAATAGCTTCTGTTCAATCAAGTTGAGAATGAGGAGTAGAGAGGTTCCAATTTAAAACACGGGGCTGCACGATGCAGACCTGGGACAATGTTGGCTTGCGAGAAGCCAAAGATATAACATGACCAGAAAGTTGGTGACACCCTATAATATGGACCTGTGAAGCAGTGCTGTTTCTGTTGTGTAGCTTGATTTCTGAGAGGTTGTGTGGAAAGGAAATTTGAATACATGTGGTGAGGCAGGGCTGAGCATTACTGAAAGGAGAGGTTAAAATCATGGAGGTGGATCCTTAGTGAAAACATCCAAGAGAAAGTGTCCTTTGGGGAAAAATTCTAAGGCATATTCTTTGAGATCAGCGATTGGAAACCCTTATGTTGAAACCAGGGTTCCAGTGAAACAAATTGGTTTGCAGTGTGACAAGCATCAGGGGAGAGGCTAGGATTTGATGCAAGATACACACAAGTTATTTTTGGGTGGTATCTATAACTTAGTTTCAGAATGCATATTATCTGATCTCGGGTTGTCTATTGGTTTTCATGGACTGTGTACTTACTGAGAATATTAGAGTGCAAAATAGATTTTGTAACTTGTGTAATCCTTACAAATTTGTCTGTATATGTAAATACATTGTTGGAGTGAAAGAATAGAATATTATTGTTCATTTTTCTTGTTTAATAAAAGTTTTATCATTTTGTTAAAGTGCATCAGTTGATTCCTGTGAATCTGTTCAGTACCCATCTTTCTATATCTAAACAAAAAAAAGTTGGGATTTATCAAGTCAAGTTCCACCTTAGGATCTGATTTGTCCAATAATTACATCAGCTAAGATCATAACAGTATATTAATTGTGTATATTCATTAGTTTGTGTCTCTATCAGTAGACCCCCTTCAATTAGTTTACATCCTTGTTAGATGTTTCAGAATTGATGTTTGCAAGGAATGGAATGAATGAAAAAGGGGTGGTGCTATAATAATATGTTTTTGTGAAGCCTTCACAAATAGCTTTCAGTAGAAGGTGTGTCATGATAAAATGCTTCAGCATGTGCCTTGTTACCCAGCAAGTAGAGACTAAAGTGTGGTTCATAAATATTGAATTAGCATCCAAATGGAATGACCACTCTTTTCCTGATTAAATTTATGCTTCTGGGAGAAGGTTTAGACTTGGCTCTTACTCCAGGAAGGCCTGATGAACAGAGACCAGACAAGCAGCTTTGAATTTTAGATTGACATTTAGTGAGCTTACTTGCATCCTATAGGTACAGGTATCACAAATCTCCCCATAATTTGGTATGGATAGCAGTCTGCAATCTTGCTGAGGCACAACTTGAGGAAGATTCTTCTGAAGAACGAAAGTCATAGGAAAGTATGAGGAAACCACCTTACCCAGTCTTCTATAGTAAGTGGTTCAAAAATGAAAGACTTGAGATAGAATCTGAACATAGTGAACAGATAGATATGATTTATTGCCAGAAAATGAATACATGAATAATAAGAGAAAAAGGGAGACAAAAGTTTTGAGGCGAACTTGATGCTGATGCCAATTCTGCTCTTTCATTCGTTGTCAGCATCTTGACCCTACCCAGAGCCCCACCCCATCCCCAAGAAAACGCTTTCTTCACAGAATTTGCAGGTCTTCTTCCTCTAATGTGATACATTCGATAGTGACTTTTAACGGGCATCTGCTCAAATGCATGGGATGGGAATAGAGGGATATCGTCCCTGGAAGAGTAGCAGGTTTTAGTTCAGTCAGGCAACATGGCCAGTGCAAGCTTGGAGGGCCGAAGGACCTGTAATTTTCTTTGTTCTTTGTTCATAAGTGTTTGTGCATGAAAGATCACCCTGTGTGTATTTGGTTCCTGGTTTGTAATGAAATAAACAGTGAATTATTGCAATATGTTAATCACCAGTTATATGTAGAGGTCAGCATTACAGCCAACTTGGTGTAATGTCTGCATTCTTCATACAGTTATGTTGGACAGGGTAGTTGCTTTGGCTTGAATGTACGCAACTAAAGGAACAGTTCCAGGAGAAGATTGGCGTTGGCTGCACTTTACTTAATGGCATTTATGAGCAGCACTGGAATTTATTGAAGTCAGTGAAAGAGGGAGAAATTAATGTTTTGGAATATGCCCAGTAAAGATATGCGTATACATTGCATGAGATAGTGGTTATATTACTCATCTGCTAATGTAGAGGTGTGCACACAGTGATCTACAGAGACATAAGTTCAAATTCCACCATACAACAGTTCCATTAATTACATAAATTTGGAATGAAACATTGTTTCAGCAGTGGTGACCAATCTGCTTCATTTTAGAAAAGGAAACATGCTGTCCTATACTGACTTCAGAGCCTCAGCAATGTTGTTGACTCTTAGCTACCCTCTGAAAAGGCCAAACAAATCATCCATAATAATGACCTTACTGGCCCACATCTCATAAGTGAACTAAAAAGACCTGAAAACAATGAAAGGTTATGTGAGGGGATTTGGATATCTTTAGCAAAGGGAGAAAACTCAAAAGAAAGGAGTTCCAGAATGTTGAGGTCCGGTAAAAATATCACAGCTTAAAGATCTCACTGGCTCCTTACCTACTTTGTGCAAGCACGTTTTGACCTGATGTCTCCTGAAGCGCTCTCAGACAGGATGTGCAAGAGTTTTGTAAAGCATTCAAATAGGGCAGCTGAAGATTTATGTGTTTTTCCACACAGAACTGAGCTTATCCAATTAACAACAGCAAAGACCAGCCAACTTATTGTCTGCAAGTTGTTTTTCACTTTTTGTTGTTCTATGTCACGAATGGAGTTTTAAAATTAGTACTCATGTAAACTGTGAAAAAGAACTGTCGGTTAAAAATAATCATAATGCATTCAAAGTATATTCACTCCCAGTTAATGATAACTTTGTTGCCTTAATATCCAGAATTTTATATGAAGAAACTGCAAAGAGATCTTCTTGCAGAGCAAATCTTTCTCTTCAGTCCTCACTCATAACAAACTTGTGGTAGCTGTTAGCCATGAATTCTGCCTAGGTAGCAGAATCCTTCATACAGCACATTGTTGCCATTTTATAGTTGTGCTTTAAAAGATACATCCTGTAGTAATCCACCAGAGATATCAAGATCGCCATTGCCCTGTATACCAGTTGGCATTTCAAAATATCATAACAGTGTGTGGCATGGTGGTACAATGGCTAGCACTGCTGCCTCACAGCACCAGTGACCCGGGTTCGATTCCTGTCTTGGGTGACTTTCTGTGTGGAGTTTACATGTTCTCTCCGTGTCTGCATGGGTTTCCTGTGGGTGCTCCGGTTTCCTCCCACAGTCCAAAGATGTGTGGGTTAGGTGGATTGGCCATGATAAATTGTCCATTAGTATTGGGAGATTAATAGGGTAAAAAATAGGGTTACAGGGACAGGGCCAGAGTGGGATCATTGTCAGTGTAGGCTTTTGGGCCAAATGGCCTCCTTCTGCACTGCGTGGATTCTATGAATCTATCTATTCTAACCCTAAGGAAGTTGGAAGTGGAAATATTTGTACAAAAATTATACTTAGAGCAGAATAAAGACAGTGATGCATCTCTGGAGAAACATCAAGAAGTTATCCCGGTTTTTTATAGAAAAAGCTTCGGCTAAGGAAATGAGCTGCCTCAGTGGTAAAGCCCTGCTCATGAGACAATCCTCTGGTTCAAAACCACCACTGATAATATTGTCCTAGCTCTGTCTCACATTAATTTAATGTCCATTCTTTGTTCTCCGTTTCCTTATTCTGCAACATCAGAAAATAATGCCTTGGGTCAAGTTAAAACAAAACACAACAAGCTCATTATCCTGATTTCTGATAAATGTCTGTGATATAGTGATATTTACCTTAATTCTTCACTTTAGCAAAAGAATAGGCTAACTGGCAAAAGTATTAACAGAAGCAGATGGACAGACATCTGTTTCTCCAGATAGCTTCATTATAAATGTTTGGCTGAAGTCTAAGTCCGACTAATAGAGTAGCTCAGCAGGGGCCTACTATATGAAATGAATTGGACTGTTAACTTTAATTGATTGACATCTTTGAGGTTATAATAAATTATTATTTCTCTGATTGGTTTTGCTAATGTGTTTATGCCAATTTGGACAAGCTAAGGGGTGTGAAGTGGGTAGAGCTTTGGTTATTGAAATTATGAATTACAGCATCTTAGTGGCACTTTTTTGTGAATATAAGAGCAGTAATTGTTTTTCAAAACAGATTCCTGAATGGGTGAGTTTTTTCATGTATATTTCTAGACTTATCATTGTTATTCTATGGCTATTCTTTCTGAACATAAAGTATACTGGATGAGTGGGTAGGATGGGGCATGGGTAAGAGCTTTAAACCTATCTTTCAAAAGGTTCCCGGATCTAAACTGTGATCAACAAAGGGTTGTGAATCATGAGTCCTTGAAGTTATCTGAACTCCGTGAAAATTGTGGTGGGGAAGGATGGTTCGAGATTGCTATCACTACAATGGAGTTGGCCAGGTCTGGAATACAGAATGTTGGTTCATTCCTTATGAAGGAGAACACTTCTTACTGAGGATAGCGAGAAACTATTTCTGCTGGTTTTGGAATCCAGAACTAGGGGGCATAATCTAAAAATTAGAGCCAGACTTCACAAGATTAAAGTTCAGACACACCTCTTCACACAGAGGTATTTAAAGTTTGGAGCTGTGTTCAACAAATGCTAATTGGTGCTCAATCTGTTGTAAGTTCAAAATCTGTAATTGATAGATTTTTGTTAATCAAGGCATGGAGCAACAACAGGTACAATGGAGTTTGGTTGCAGTTCAGCCATGATCTTGTTGAATAGTAGAACATGTTTAAGGGCTAAATGGCCGATCCTATAGACAATTTTCTAGATGGTGTTTTAAGGGATCTAGTTTTTTAAAAAAATATCATTGTTGGCATCTGAACATCATTGCCAACACCGGCATTCATTTCCTATATGCAAAAAGGTGTGTGTCTTCTTCTGTCATTAACAGTTTGAAACAACTATGTGGCTGGCTTTCTTGCTCACTTCAGTCAAATATGTTGATACGGGCTTGGAGTCCTACTTTGGCAGGTCATCTGTGGAGAGCAGATTTCATTTCTTAAAGGTCATCTTTTGAATCAGTTGAATTTGGACATTGATCTAATTGTGTTATGGCTACGTTCACCGTAAACCTGCTATTTATTTTGAGATACTTATTAAATCCAAGTTCAAATTCTCAAATCATGTTGGTAAGATTTGAAACTGTGTTCTTAGGTTATCAGTCAATGCCTCTGGATTACTTATCCAGTAACATAACGACAATGCTAACATTCTCTGTACTTATAACAATTTGAGCAAGCGAAATACTTGGAATAGGAAATTGTTGCGCAGCTTAGCTGGGCAGTTTACTTCTGGCTTGCTATTTTGCATATTTGTTTCTGAGTTTTATAGGTTTCTTCTCAAGATTGTCACTCAGCACCTTCAGTAAGTTCTGCTGTTAAAATCAGATTGGCTTGGTCACAACTGTGGTTAAATAGTTTGCTGACTCATGCTATCAAATATCACACATTCTGGGCAACCAATAATGGTGAAATTATATTCAAGCAAAGTATGAAGGAAAAGAAGAAGAGGGAAAAAGGTGAGAAAATGAATCATTTTACAAAAAAGTGAGGTTCTGGATTGTAAAAGCAGAATGTACAAGCGGTCAAACAGATTCATGTTGCATGCTAATTCTGTTCAGAAAAGTTATGCAATAACCACCCAATTAATGCAGTGATATGGCACACTTGCAGCACATCTAAACTGACAGGAAGTGGCTTATATTGTATTTCCTCTCTGTTATCCTCTATGAGACAGCTTGTACTGATGTGCTTATAGCATGGATCTTTGGGACTTTGTTGAAGTAGCAATGATAAACTATATAAAATAAACTCAAATGAATAAGATTTTATCTATATATTTGTATACATGACTTGCATCTTCTAACAAACAGATTAACGAAGAACCTATGTGCATGCATGAAACTGCATGACCTAACAATTCCTGCAATACTTAATCATAATTTAATTTAATGTATTGTGGTGTAAAATGAATATATTCTTGGGCACATTTCTTGCTACCACTTTCCTTCATTTTTCTTTAGTGACTGATCCCAGACCTTGTCCTTCCAAATTCATCTCTCAGTCTCTATTATCATTTACTCTTTAAAATTCAGTGAATTCGATACAATGACCTTTTTCAATTTTTGCCCCCTTTTTGACTTTAAATTAATGGGCAGAATTTTATGAGAATGATTCTAAGTGTACAGCTAACATGAAAATGGAAGAGTTTCTGGTTTGTTTTTTGGGTGAGTTTTCGTATCCAATCTTATGGACTTAGGCATTGAAAAAATTGTCTAGACTGTTTGTAGCTCTTGCATTAAGAAGTCTGACAACACCAGGTTTAAAACCAACTAATTTATTTGATAGTAAACTCACAAGCTTTCGACCCTATGGTCTTCGTCAGTGAATGACATGTTCACCCGATGATGACCATAGGGTCAAAAGCTTGTGACTTTACTGTCAAATAAATCGGTTGGATTTAAACCTGTTGTTGTCAGACTTCTTATTGTGTTTATCCCAGTCCAATGCCGGCATCTTTACATTGTAGCTCTTGCAGCCAGTGGGTCAGGCTAAATTCACCAGCTGGTCTGTAGAGGGAGCTATTGCGCATGCGCAGACCTCAGTCTCACATGTGCAGTAGCAGATGTAGCAGGAGCTATTGCGCATGGGCAGACCCCTGATTCTGCCCATGCACTATTTCAGCAGCAGGAGGGGAGGCAGGTCAGATGTTTCTCTGGGGAGGGGGAACAAAGGGCTGATTATTGTCTGGTGGTAGGGGGGAGGCCTGATCACTCACTGAATGGGGGAAGATGGCGGTGGAGAAGGTGTCCACTGCCACTCTGCAGGCAACCCGTCCTCCCCACCGGTGGAATGAATCCCTTGATGATCTGGGTCAGAGAGCCATTGCAGGCTCTGAAGCTGCATCGGAGGTTCCCCTGCAAAATCAAACTCGGCTTTGGATTTTTATTTAGCAGGTCACTAAAAGCATGGATCTGGAACGGACCAGAAGAAGGTAAAATGGAATTTGGTGGTAAAGTTGGGCATGCGATTCAGTAAATCGATTTAAATACACGCTAATGCATTTAAATCATCGGGCTCCCGGTTTGGGCGCGGACCGGATCCGTCCCTGAATCGGGTGTAGGTAAAGCTATGATCTGCTCGAATTCGGGTGAAGATAGTGTTAAAGGCCTGACACCTGAATTTACTGCAATTTCATGCCTGAAGAGGGGCGCAAATGTTTGGTAAAATTGGGCCCTCTGTCTATATTTCCCACTGCCTCGGAAGAGTAGCTAGCATAATCAAGGATCCTACGCACCCTGGACATACTCTCTTTTACCTTCTTCTGCTGGGAAAAACATACAAAAGTATGAGAGCACCCCCTACCAGTCAACAGCTTTCTCCAAGCTACCATCAGACTTTTGAATGGACCTACCTTGTATTAAGTTGACCTTTCTCTATATCTTAGCTATGACTGTGACACTATATTCTGCACTCTTTCCTTTCCTTCTCTATGTACGGTATGCTTTGTCTGTATAGCAGCAAGAAACAATACTTCTCACTGTATACTAATAAATGTAGCAATAATAAATCAAATCAAAACATTTATTGCCTGGATTTCTAACCTGGGCCTACTGAGAAATGTGCAATTAGCTGTTCCTGGTGTCCCTGAATGAATGCAGGATCACTGGGGATAATGAAACTATACACCCTTGTTTACAGCACTAGCTTCCATTATTCCAATGGGTTTAAACATCCTAGCCACTTTGACAAGAGAGATAGAATGTACATAATGTAAGCGAGTAAGATGGTTTGGAGGTGGAATAGCAGTTCTGTAGTGTGGGGTGTCATCAGGTGGTCAGATGGTTGTAGTCTGGGGTTCCAGGGGGAATCAAGGAGGTCAATAGCAGAGTTAACCAGGAGTTAGAACTAGTTTCCAATCCTTTCAAAATTGCCTGGGTAACAATACTGCCTGGAGAGTCAGGACCATCCAAATTCTTTGGCTTTAAATTGGAGTTTCAAAGAACCTCATATGGAGGATACTTGTCTAGTGGCAATTGAATTCCTGTGCAATCCTTGCCTGGGGACTTCTGAAGGATCTTCCAGTGCATCTTTGGGGATACGACACTTTGGAGAACAGAAGATTTGAGCAACAATTAATGAAAAAGATCAGTTATGTATGGTGCTATTGATCGATTCTCCAGACATGCCTGGATGCAGAATTCAAAGGCTTTGAAAAGATCATGCTGACTAATTTCTGAAATACCAATGTTCATAATATAGTAGGGATAGTTGCTTCAAACAAAAAAAATGACAACTTGAATACTGAGAAATCAAGTTTCAATTAAATAAATCAGTAGCTGAACTATATTACCTTGATTTCTTTACTCTAAATTCAATTATTGATGAGAATCTAATGACTGGTGCTCGTGCAGTCAAAATTGAGGATATCATCTACACAGCAATAAGCAATCAAATGTGACATGTGATTTTGACAGGAAGGTCACAATTCCCATTGCTGAATTTGAGGAATGCTGGATAATTTCTCTTATTGCCCTGATTATTGGACAAATTTCTTTATCTCATGACAGAGCTGCTAAGTCAAATCTTTGCACTAAGGATATGTATTTTTGCTTGGGGAAAGAACACAGAAGTCTTAACAGACAAAACCAAAAGTCCTTATTCTCTCTGGTAACATTTATGAAACGTTAGACATTCATACACAATGAAAATCTCTTAGAATGTGCAAATGGATTGTTCATCTGAGTTTTGTGCCATTCTGAGAATTGTTCCTATTTAACAGTGGCCACAGGGCAATGAGCAAAGAAAGGAAAAAGAAATACAGTTTTTTTATTTAAGAGCCTTGTTAAAGGCAATATATAAGAAACTACTGTAGAATTGCTCTGGTGAAGGAAGCAGAATGTAAAATGAGAGTTGAGTATTGAAACTGAGGTGTGTCCTAGTGTATGTGAGTAGAATGAAGGATAAGATTTTGTGGCATCAACAAAGCTGCACACTTGCAGAGATGCTGCACAAACTCAAATGTCCAGTTTTCTAATCAGTCTAATCATAGAATCCCTACAGTGCAGAAGGACGCCATTCAGCCCATTGAATCTGCACCAACCCCTGCCCTATACCCATAACTCCACACATTTATCCGACTAATCCCCCTTATCTATACATCTTCAGATACTAAGGAGCAATTTAGTATGGCCACTTCAACTAATCTGCGTACCTTTGCACTGTGGGAGGAAGGTCACGCAGAATGTACAAACTCTACACAGTCACCCAAGGTGGGATTTTCCAATCACAACTAAGACCAGAAATTCCTGCCCAACATCAGTGGATCTTTAGGTGGTCTACCACATTTTCCATCCCTCCCTCAAACATCCCGCAACAGCATTTGTTTTTCTACTATTGAATAACAATCCATTTATAGAACAGAAAAAAAATATGAAACTCTCAGAATATCTGGCAGCATCTGTGGAGAGAGAAACTGGTTTAATGGTTCAGATCAATCACCTCTTCCGAAAGATTTGCTCGGTTCCCTCTCGTTATTTTTGTTCCTCATGGTATGTAGCTCATTAAAAAAAAAGTACACCTTTACATTTTATGCAGGAAAATTAAGAGCAATTCATGCCTTTCACCATTCTTTGATGACTTGTAGAGAGCGCACACTCTGGTGAGTTCCCATTGGGTTATTGCCCACTCACCCAATGACAGCTGCTCCCCTTTTAATGTGAGATCTGCTTTTTGGTTCTTTTTGGGTAGTTATGATCAGATGAGAAGGGGCAAACTGGCTCCCCTCTAGTCACCTGCCTCGATTGGTCACAACAAAGGTTTATGTCTCTTTCTCACCTTATGCCTTTTCCAAATTGCGACGTGCTCAACTCTTTATGCAATGAGCAACAAGGAGTCAATCAAACAAGGTGGTATGATGGCACTGCGGTTAGCACTGCTGCTTCACTGTGACCCAATTCCTGGCTTGGGTCACTGTCTGTGTGGACTTTACACATTCTTCCCGTGTGAGTTTCCTTCGGGTGCTCTGCTTTCCTTCCACAGTCCAAAAATGTGCAGATTAAGGGATTGGCCATGCTAAATTGCCCCTTAATGTCCAAAGATATATGGATTAGATCGATCAGTGGAGTTACAGGCATTGATCAGATGGGAGGGCCTGGGTGGGATGCTCTTTTGGAGAGTCGGCGGAGACTTGATGGATGGAAGAGAAGCCTCTTTCTGCACTGTAAAACTTCTATGGTTCTAATATTTTCTTCAATTAGAGAGAGAAAATTTATTAACCAATAAATTCAAGAAATGAATAATAAAAATGTAACAGCACACACACAGATGTTAGAAATAAAGGAAGTTAGAACTCCCCCCAAAAAATAGAATATTCAGTTAAGTGTCCTTTGCTTGTCCTTGGGGAATAGATCATTAAGTTCTGCAGCCCATTTTGATTAGCTGATTTGTGAATATAGTTAGACGCAGAATATCTTGCGGTATTGAGATATCATGAGGTATCAGTTCATTGATAGCTTTATAATAGAGTTGTCTTCCAAACTCGTTAATACAGCTGTTCCAAAAAAGAGATGGATGGAGAGGGCACAACTTTTCAGTTTGTTTTCTCTGCTGAAAATCTTCAGTTGGTAGTGCCAGTGTGTGCCCAGGGGCATTGCCAGGGACATTGCCAGGCACTGTACTTATTTACACCCCTGAGGTCACCCTCATGACAGGTTCATGTCAGATAAATTTGTTGTAAATGGCACCAGTGTGTCAGAACACTGGTATCTGGTAAAGATCTGGAAATTGAGGGGGGTGGGATGGGATGACTGGAGGGGAAGTTCCAGAGAGAGTGCTTGCGAATAACATGCTAATATTTTAAATCAGCTTTCTGCAATCCCTTGGCGTTGTTTCACGCTAGTCCAATGCCGAGGGATGGTAAGATTGGAACTCAGAAATGCGCTGGCGCGAATCGCACTTTCATATTTTGAGCGTGCTCCACTATCTATTCCCACAGAGTGTAGACTCAAAATCACCCCCAATGTTTTACATGCAACCCTATCTTTACCTAGTAAGATAATACAGCAGTTACTAACTTTACTGCTTTAATGCTTAAAAATATTGAATTATGTTATCATCTTTGGTGAAAGTTTACTTTGTTCAAAAAACAAGAAAAGTGTTGCTGTTTTAGAAAAAAGTTAGGTTGAAACAGAGTTTTCTGCATGTGTAAACTTTATTTATTCCACCTTTTGTCGACTGGTTAAACGATGATTTCCAATTATCAGGAATGCTTGAGGTAACAGTAAATCTAATCATGTTTAAAAGTTGACACTCTATTTTCTAACAGCAATAGATTTTTGGCTACACATTTTTGATGGAAAGAAATATTTATTGTACTATATTTAGGAATTTAAAAAATGAACATTACAATAATTGGTTAAAACTGTGGCTTTTCAGTTGAGGGCTATTGCTGGTGATGATTTCCTGAAGTGATATGTTGATAATGGCTGGAATCTTCTGCCCCCACAGAAGGTGTGGAAGAAGGTGATTGGGCCTGAACATTTGACAAGTTGGTTTTGGGACAAATACTTACAATCATAGAATAGAATCATAGAATACCTACAGTGCATAGGGATGGCATTAGGCTCATCAAGCCTGCACTGACAACAATCCCATTCAGGCCTTATCCTGATGTCTTCCTCCCTCTCCTGGAAGTACATTCTGGGAAGGAAGGCCCATGGTCAACCTTATCAAACCACTTCCATTTGAATTCCTTAAGTCGCCAATGAATGACTATTTAAGGGCCTCTGTTTGCATTTGTTGCAATCTTTCCAGTCCCGGGCAGGGCTGTCGACACATGGCCTGCATGTTAGCTGGGAAGGGGGTGGTTCCCTCAATCATTTCTAATGAGAGCATGGACGTGGGGCAGGGAAATGGTCACTGACAGCCGCTGCCTTGATGTTGCTGTGAATCCCCATGATGCCTCTCTCTCTGGAACTGCTTTCCTGCGAAGCACTCCTCAAAGCACTTACCTTTTTCCTGGGAAATTTTTTCCCTGGGTTACTCCTCAATCCTGGGACTCTGGGTGCTGTTTTATTGGCAGCAGCCATGGCCTCCTCTTTGACGCTACGGATCCAGAGCTGCTGGTCTCGGATGGGCCAGTAGCTCTTGGCAGATGGGGAGTTGTTGACAGAGTCTTCAGTCTCGAGTCCACTAAACTGCCTGATTGTCAGAAGATGCAATGGGCCCTCCTTTCTGAATTAGCACAGGCGAGTCATGGTTTTCTCAGGCAACTGGCAAGACACTCACCGAGAATGGAAGATTCTGCCCAATCTATGTATTGACTATTTGTCAATGTACTGTCGCCATTTGTAAATGGATCTTAATCTAGGTGGTTCACAGTATTCCGGATCTACAACATAAAAGCAACAGTGGTACTAGGATACAATGATTCATTGCTGAGGAGATTAGAGTGAGAGATACCTTACCAAGATAACCATGATCTTGTTTTTCTGTTTCCTATCCTGCTAGTGGATTGCAGTGCCATCCAGTTATAGCAAAATCTGAGAAATAAATTCAAACATTAGTGTCTGTTGCGATATCACCTTTTGGAACAAATACTTGTGTATTTATAAAACAAAGGTACAAACATTCAAATATGACCAGCTTGTGTTTATGTCTTGTGGTATTAAAGGGTCTACAATCGTGAATTTTGAAAGTTGATTTGAAAGTTTTTTTGTTTACGTGTTTTGTATTTGAGGTGCAGGCTTTCAGAATACGTGAAATTGAAAACTGCCTGAAGCTGGCCTACTTGGCACAAAATGCAAGGTTCCTGAAGCAGTCTCATTTCCTCCATTCATAAGAGTGAGAGTGTGAAACTACATGTGCTTTCACTCATTGAACTGGAAAGGGCATCCAGCTATTTGCTGTATTACATACACTGGAGGTACTTCTGGTTTCCCATGGTTGTCAGTGTTACGTGAGTTAAATTTTTAGATGAATGGTGCAATGCTGTCAACCCTGATGGGCGTTTGAATACAATCTTTCAGCAGTTTTAGTTGGGTAAGGTATTTTGCACTTTTGTTACAACATGGGCTTATGAACAATATTTATGTTCCAAAAATGTCTATGTTGTCTGTTGATTTTTGCATTAACAAGTACATTTTAATTTGACTAAAATAAATAGAATGATCTTGTTTCTTTAGCCAGGTTGGTTGAACTGTTTAAATTTCAAGCCCTAAAAGTGGAATTTCATTGCTGCCCTTGCAACATTAACCAGATGGAGCTGTGCTTTTTTGCGTAACACTGCAGGAACATTTTGTAGTTATGATGACAACTTTGACCTCACCAGTGTGGTGTCATTTCCTATATCATTACTTGTGAAAGATAAAAATACCAGATTGTTATAATGTAAGGGGACATTGAAACAAGAAGTGTTGGAACTGCTAGAGGCTATCACATTTTGGTATTTCGGTTTCCGAATCAGGAAGTTAATTTGATCTTGTTGACGATTGCTGTTCTAACTGAAGGAAGCGATGAAGGGAGTTTTGAGACTGGTTACCTATGTAAGTGAGGCTGAAGTATCTGGAATGAAACAGTACTGTCTTACCAGCCCATTTGTGCTGAAGGTTCAGCAATGTTATGTTGTCAGGGACCTATTGCTGGGTGTTCTGACTGACTGCCCAATGCAGAGGTTAGGCTCCTTAACACGTAAAGGATACAATATAATGTTTGCTGCTCAGTATGCACCTTCACTATTTTTGTTTTGATTGAACTCATGGAAATTACAATCAAGGGAAATGTGTGATAGCTGAATGAATATCCCTCATTTTACACTTGCACCCATCATCAGAATTAATAACAGCATGATGTTCAGTCAAGTGTTGGCAGCTTCTTCCTGAACAACGCTGTCTCTATAATCTGTTTGTTTGAGATTTGTAAACCAAATATGAGTGTTATGTTATCATTCCCATTTGAGATGCTCTTTTCTACAGAATCATCACCTCTCTCAAAAGACCATGAGTTCCACAGCATTTGGATTTGGTACCTATTCCCATTGGGTCGGACTTCAATACAGTATGTGATAGTTGTCATGTGAGTGTTGGTATTATGCACACTTTGGTGCATGCTGTCTGAAGTTCTTGTAAAAGCCATAACATCTGGCCCTCTTCTGTTTGTCTAATTGTCTGAGTATTTGGATCATTTTCCAGTGTTCTTTTCACATGTAATTGTTAAAATTGTCCTCCCATTTAAAAATGTGGCAGGCAACATATTTGATGCACTAAGAGATTAGCTAGCTAAATATAGAAGGGGGCAAGGAACAGAAGAATGCATTGCATGCTGGTAGAGTTGGGTGAAGTAGAGTGGGAGCACAAACATTTTCATGTGAAGCACAAATGTTGGTATAGACCAGTTGGGCAAATAGTCTGTTTCTGTCCTGTGAAATTCAGTGGAGGAGAAATGTGTTTATGGAAGCATGCTGCGGTGCTAGGGTCAGACAGCTCTATAAGTTACTGCCTGCATGACCTTTGTGAAGTTCTTCAACGGTCTCAATGAGGAAAGTCTCATGGGTGGCCCATGGTACTGTCTGATCTCAGGGATTTGATGCAAGTCTGTGTTACATAAACAAATTTTTCCCTCTGCGTCAATAAAAAAACTAGCCTTTCCCATATATTAATTTTTTGACAGTGTCTTGTAATTTTCCAGCCATTGAATATTTTATAATTAAAGAATTATTTTTTGATTAAAGGTTAATCTTTAATTATGTTAAATATTAATCGCAGTTGTGGGTAATCATTAAGAAGGCTGCTGTGGAGCTTAATCACCATCACCAGCCTAGTGAGCCTATCATGATGCTATGAATTTATGATACAACTGTAACATAACTTGAATCCTTTTCATTTTATTCATTACGACCTATACCTCATGATTTATAAAAATTCATTTTTGCTCTCTGTGAAACAAACTTCAGTTGATTTAGTAATTATTTTAATAACTGTTTAATAGTCCATGTGCTATAAGATGGGAGGCCGTGCATTAAAAGCATAATTTTGTGCAATTCATGCACTAACTTTAATATAGCTGGAAAAGTTTTTCTTTGAAAGGGCTAGCAACTGTTACCTTAAATTGGTTAAGCTCTTGTGAGACTTAAATCGCACACTGACTGGGTGATTTAATTTCTCAATACTAAGAATTAGATGTTCACAAAGCAATCTGTATGCCTAAGTTGATGGATCTTGCTGGTAGAGTTGGGATATAGCCAAAGTTTGCCTTGTTGAGTGGAAGGTTATATTCTGGTGAGGGTTATTTTAGCGATCCATGTTACGCTATTGAGTGCAAATCAATTCCCAGCAGAGAAAGTATTAGCTCTTTGGACTTAGAATGCAAGTCCATGACATTCTATGCCAGCAGCATGTGATTTATTTGAAGAAGAAGGTGGAAGCATACTATATCGAGTAATAATTCTGATCAGAATGAATATTTTTATTCAGAGGTATCTTTTGGCTAGGCGAGCTGTCAATTTTGTCACACTGATGATGCTTCATTCCCATAGACAACTTACCAGTATAGAAACTGACATCGTATTATTGTACCAGATGAAAATATACCTATTAGATCAAAATGTGGTCATCTGCTCAAATATCTCCTTTGTGACTCGGTTAAAATTTTGTTTTTGTTTCATTCTGTTAAAGATGCTGTTTATAAATCTAGGTCATTGTTGTTGTAGGAAGCTTTGACATTCATTTCAATCAGATGTATCAATGTACAGGCTTCCTGCTACTTTGGAGATTTTGTCTTTTGTTTCTTTAAAGAAACTTATTAATGATGTACAAGTGTCTTGACAAAAAGAAAATCAGACACAAAGTTAACTTTTCTTTAAATTTGCATGCACATTGCCGAAGTATCTGTAATGTGCTGGCCGAGCATAAGTGATATGAGATTCTAGAGTGGTTCATCTACCAAATAAATTAACTTAGATAAGATGCATAAT
The DNA here is from genome assembly GCA_024679065.1 of Sphyrna mokarran. Taxonomy (NCBI): domain Eukaryota; kingdom Metazoa; phylum Chordata; class Chondrichthyes; order Carcharhiniformes; family Carcharhinidae; genus Sphyrna; species Sphyrna mokarran. Next base: position 48,237,511 of record JAGIQG010000003.1, on the reverse strand, counting down.
TAACTAAGTATAGAGAGTGGCACAGTGGTTATCTTACAGTACCAGGGTCCTGGATTCAAATTCGACCACAGGTGACGGACTGTGTGGAGTTTGTACATTTTCCTCATGCCTGCATGGGTTTTCTTGTTTCTTCTCACAGTCCAAAGATGTGTGTGTGTGTTACCTTGATTGGCCGTGCTAAATTGCTGCTTACTGTCAGGGGGATTAGCAGGATGAATATGTGGGTTAAAGGAATAGGGCCTGGTGTAGGCTTGATATTTTGAATGGTTTCTTTCTGTATTGTAGCCATTCTATAATTCTATGGTTCTCTTAGTGTTCCAGCTATTTATCAAGCTACAAGATTTCATTTGTGTCCTTTCATTAACTTTTGGCTAGGCAACTCCCAATTTCTTTACTGACCTCACAACTCTGGATTCCAGAAGCACAGACCTCCCTGCAACTCCAGCAGCTTAAAATATTTGAAAACACTCTTGCTGACCAATAACTCCCTGCTTTGGTTTCAAACTGCAACCAAACTGATTACTTCCTAAGCGCCATTGCAACAAGGTTATCTCGCTTATAATGAAAGGATCACTGTGGAATTTTTCTTCTCGCTCCTAGCTATAAAATCTTCCAGTTATTTTTTCTTCAGCAATTGTGTCTGACACAGCTTCCAATTCCGGCTGTGACATGGATGATATATCTAGCATTTATTTACTTCATGATGTAGGATTGGCTTTACCTCTTCACTTCAGAGGGGTTACAAGCTATATCAGGTCCAAAGCTGACGCAATCCCTTTTCCAATCGTTGACACAATTTCTCTTCCAATCTAATCCAATCAAATCTTGCTGTTTTCTATGCACTGACTTAATTTGCACAGAAACTCAAAAGTAGAGAATCTGAGATTCAGAGATTGGGTGGCATGGTGGCACAGTTGTTAGCACTGCTACCTCACTGCACCAAAAATTTGCGTTCAAACCAGGTGACTGTGTGGCGTTTACATGCTCTCTCTGTGTCTATATGGATTTCCTCCAGGTGCTCTAGTTTCCTCCCACACTCTAAAAATCTGCAGTTTAGATTAATTGACCATGCCAACCTGCCCCTTAGTATCAGGGGATTAATAAGGTTAGTACATGGGCTATAGGAACAGAGCCTGGGTGGGATTGTTGCCGGTGGAGGCACAATTGGCCGAATAGTCTCCTTTTGCACCGTAATTATTCTATCAATCTCATGAAGCGCCACACATTCCCATGGCAATGTGATACTATAGCCTGTTCCCAGGTAGAAAATTAACTACCTTTTAATTTTGAGGCTTTTTGAGTAACTATGTGAATAACTTATTCTTTGCTGAATCACTGCAAATGTCATGCCCCAGTCTTTAGCTAAGTAAGCCCACTGCCGTTTTATGATCTTGCCATTTTTTAACTGTTAAACTCTTAAGTCAACATTGTTTCAAACTTTTAAATGTAAGAAACTCCAAACTTTGTTTAAATGGTGTTTACTTCAGAGTTGCTTATCTGGATTCCAGAAGCACAGACCTCTCTGACAGAACTACCAGCATTGAGTTAAATGATTCTAAATCAAACCTGTAAGCTAACATGCAAATCCAGTAAGAGATTTAAGTGCATATTTTGATATTTTAAATATATTAACTGTATTTTTATAAAGTGATAGTACATTTTAGCCAATAGCAACTTGCTGCATGGCCTGATGGTATGGGGTCTTTTAGACAGAACCAATTCTTTGGAAACAACAAAACCTCAGAATTTGCACGTTCTTGTCAGTAGGAATGATGGGCGGTAAGGTTCTCAAGGCTGTTTATGAATAGAATTATTCACAATTCTACGGACCAATGAAATCCCATCATGTCAGAAGTAAAATGCAATTGACTAAAGTATGTGAGAGGTGTTATTAATAACTTATATATATTGAAGATGATTCATTCATGCTAATGAAAGATGGGAGATTTTGAAAAAATGTATAATTGATAATTAGTTAACTGTATATATCAGTTTATTGGAGATATCAGACTGCTCCATGGCTGAAGAGGCCTAGGACTCTTCCATAATCTCTCCCTGTGACTCACTGGTCAATTAAAAGTATGCCTTTAAACTGGGGCACTGGCTTCATAAGTCTTTGTATTGGCTGATGTTTCAGCGGTACCTGGCTGCCTCGCAAACTCCACGAACATTCCCATGTTCTACAGTTAAAACTTTAATTTCTAAAATTAAAAATTCTATCCTAAAACTGTGAATGAACGAGTTAGATATTTGCAATGGCCATTGTCTCCCCCTATTAGAGAGAGATGTCTACAGGTAGGACAATGGCTAATATGAGAGAGTGAATAATCAGATAAATATATCAAATAAAGTTTTGCCCCATTTACTTGCCCTGCGTTATTGAATTAATTTATATCCAGAAATGAAAAGTTATTGATTTCTGTTGAATCCATGGCGATTCTCAATTTAAAATGCCTACTTCCCCCGGGTCAAGTAAGATTGCGGGTATCATTCTACATTTTCAAAAGCTGGTTTATACCTCAGTGCTTTGGTATTGGTGAAATTGTTGGCAAGCAGCTCACACGCATCCTCTGCAGCACTTTACAAACATTTTTAGCGGATTTCGTGAGCCAAGTAGTGACTTAATAAAAGTAAGAGTGATTTTCAACCCAAACCCAATATCATTTTCCAATATCACCATGCGAATTCATCTGTTTTCATCTGCTTTAATTATATTGCTTCAGTAACCAGAAAAAATTCCTTTGGGAGCCATTTTCTGCTCCCATTAGCTGCAGGTAGGCTTGGTGTTGGCTCACTGAACCAGGCATGAGGGCCAAACTGGGAGTTTGCCAGGGTGTCACATCTGTTGCGACTCTCTCAGCCTGCCATGCCCCAATCAGATTCCCATCTAGAGTGGGTGGGAATCTCATGAATACAGTTAAACTCAAATTAACATCTTATTGCTGGATTTGAGGCTGGATTCTCCAGTCTGCTGGTGTGCAGCCCTCACCGCCAGCAGGAAGCTCAGTGGATGCTCAGGTCCTGACAAATGTGACACCTTGGATACTGAGGGTGTGCGGGGGGGGGGGGGGGGGGGGGGGGGGCAAAAAGATAAATTCTTGCTTGTTTCCCCTGCCACTGCCAGGCTGCAGAGAGAGGGTCACCCAAGGAACCTGGGGGTTAGGTGAGCTCAGACTGGGGGGAGGGGGCTGTCCTCAGATCCTCCCCTGGGATGGGGGTCTTGTGGCTGGATCAGTCGATGGAGTGTCGAGTGTAAATTCCCTCATTGTCTTCCATAGTCTGGTTGCTATATCCTTCAGGGCTCAGTGAGTAGTGGTACTATTCAACCAAATCCCTCACACTGTGCCCTTATTTTCCAAGTGCTTCTTTTAACCATGAAAAAAGTGGCGATCACTCTTAGGATGGTGAGTAGCTTTCTGTTAAAAATCTTCACTGTTTTCTGTATACTGTGAAAGCTTTGAAAAAATCAGAATCACTTTGCCCCCCTGGACATCTGAAGCCATCAAGATCATGGCAGCACTCCATTCTACAGAAAGGATTCCCTTGCTCTCTTCCAGAAGTCCCAGGTGTGAGCAGATCCCTTTACAATGCTCTGGCTGACAGTAAATGTCAGTTTCACTAGGAGGTTTCCTTTCATAGGCTGGATGAGCTTTAGGTACAGCCTGGCTACTTTGAACTGCTCTAATTGACAGTTCCAGAGTAGATCAAACTATTCATTGTTGATACAATCCATCAAGCCTCAAGTACTTTCTCTTTCCATCACAACTACTCACTCCGCATCATTGTTTTAACATTGCATTTTTTCTAGTCTCTGAGCTTTGCTAGAAAGCTCACATGCTTGAAAAAGCTTTGTTTGCATTTAATTTCATGCTCCAGTACTCTAATAGCCCTTTGATTGACTGGTCCAGGCTATTACACAGCAGGCAGAAGTTTTGTTTGTCTTTATTTCCCTTCACAGTCGAATACATCTCAAGTACTTCCTCTTTTCTAACAGCTGTTTTGATAAATATACTTGTTTTTAACCAGAATGTTTATAAACAAGCTTGTTCTTAACTGGAGTGTTTATAAACGGGTATGTTATTAACCAGAAAGTTTATAAATAGGTTATAAATAAATTCTTTGATCTAAAGACCTCGCTGACTTTTTTTCCATTGTGAGTCTTCATCCACTCATGCTGGAATAATGTCTCTACTGGAAGTACCTTTCTGCCTTGGGAGAGCTTGGCACCACTCCTCCTGCCACCATGGCAGTGATACCTAGCAATGACACCTTGGCAGTTACTTCAATGCCAGAGTGTCACTGCCAGGGTGCCAGGGTATAGTGCAAGGTTGGCACTGCCAAACATAGGACCTGAAGGAGCGGCCTCCAATTTTCCTGCTGGCAAGACCACTTTGAAAATGCATTTGAAAACACTTTGAAGACAGGAGAAACATGTTTTTTGCCTTTTAAATGATACAAGCTGTTTTTGTTTAAAAAATGTCAGCAGAATAATATTTAGTTAATGAGTAAAAAGTGCATTAATTAATCTCCAGAGCTCCAACTTTACTGCTTACAAATCTGTTCATTTGATGCTAAAATAGTGTATTTCAGGCACTAATTTTGTCAAAATTTCATTTTCAATTCATCATTTAACTTGCCGGTAGAGACATTTTTGCTTATATTTCATTATGGTATTTCTAAAAGAGATGAATGAAGTTAAGAAACTGCTTTATTTCTGTGCTGAAATGTAAAATTAATTCTTAGAAGTCATACTTATCTGGGCCAAATTGTTTGACTGGTGCTCCTCAGCCACTCCACAGCCAGCACATTGAAGGCTGCAGTGTGTATCAGCTACAAAAGGTTTCTCCAACTTTTTTGCATGTGGAGGGCCATACTTCAAACTTTTGTTCACTCAACTGGTTTATGAGCAAATTTCAGAAAGATAACATTTGGCACAATATTAAACATCAATTTCAAAGGAAACCTGAGGTACGAAAAGAAAGAACTTGCTGAGCAAAAAGAAAGTGATAAATGAAGATGAATATTAGAGTGAGAGTGTGTATTTCTGGCTCATTCCCAGGCATGAGGTGCTCATGCCTTCACTCACCCGTGAGAGTGGATCAGAGTGCATGATAGGGCATGAGGGTGAATAAAAATAACCCAGACTTAGGGACATATTTTGCCTCTACACTCTCACTGCGCCACTCCTAAATCTCTCACACCCTTTCACAGTCTCTCATATCCCCTCACACTCTTTCAGAACCCCCCCCTCACATTCTCTTAGCACCACTCATACTCTTTCACACTCCCTTTCTTATTCTCTCAGCAGCCCCTCATACTCTCTCACACTCCCCCCATACTCTCTTACACTCCCCACACTCTCTCACACCTCCTCACACTCTTTCATACCCCCTCACGCTCTCTCATATCCCCCTCAAACTCTCCCAGCACACCCTCACACTTCCTTAGCATTCCTCACACTCGCACTCTGTCACCCCGCCACATTCTCTTACACGCTCTCACACTCTCTTCACACTTCCCCCCACACTCTCTCACACCCCCTCATAGTCTCTGTGACTCCCTCACACACTCTTAGAAACCCCCTCCCAATCTCACACACCCCACTTTCTTACCTTCTCTCAGCACACTCCTCACATTCTCTCACATCCCCTTACACTCTCTCACACTTCACGCACACTCTCTCACAAACCCCCCCACATTCTCTCTGACCCTCTCATACACTCTCAGAAACCCCCTCCCACTCTCATATACCCTGCTCCCTTACCTTCTTTCAGCACTCTCCTCACATTCTCTCACATCCCCTCTCACTGGATCCAACTTTCCCATCCCATCTGCCACAGGAAAGGTGGCAGGTGGAGCATGGACCGTGCAAAGGTCTGTTGACCTCGGGCAGGATTTTCTGGCTTTGGGGTGGACGTGGCTGGAAAATCCCTCCCCCTTCTCAGTAGTCCAAAACCTCTGCTCCCTAGGCATTATGCTGCAACATCTTCACTTCATTTTCTATTCCTTGGCTCCAAACTTTCTGGTCCTGTTGTTTGCAGTTCCTCCAATCACAGATTGTTTATATTTTTGCCACTGATTGGCTCACTGTTGAACGTATCAGTAGCAAACATTGGAAAGAAATGGTCTGTCATTGGAGAGCAGTTCCATGAAGATTGATCCATTCAAACATACCTGTTTGACTGGCATTTGAAAACTGTCTCCAGAGGCTGCTTTTTAAGGGCCAGATTCAGCCCTTGGGTCATATGTTGGACAAGCCTGTTGTACAGGATGCACTGCAGCAAATCCCCAAGGTTAGTTCAACAAAATCTCTTCCCCTTTGACACAGTGCAGCACGGTGGCACAGTGGTTCGCATTGCTGCCTCACAGCGCCAGGAAGCTGGATTTGATTCCTGGCTGGGGTCACTGTCCGTGTGGACTCTGCATGTTCTCTTTGTGTGTATATGGATTTCCTCTGGATGCTCCAGTTTCCTTCCATAGTCAGAAAGATGTGCTCATTAGGTGTATTGGCCATGCTAAATTCTCCCTCAGTGTACCAAATTGTGTGGCAACTAGGGGATTTTCACAATAACTTCATTGCAGTGTTAGTGTAAGCCTACTTGTGACACTAATAAATAAACTTTAAACTTAAGCCCTGCCAAAAAGGGCAAAAACAGCAACATCGTAGAAAATCTGAAATAAAAACAGAAAACTCAGTAGGCCTGCAGCAATTGTGAGAGAGGAACAGAGTAAATGTTTCAAATCCATTTGACTCCTTTCTTCAAAATCATACAGACTCAAACATCTGGATGGGATTTTCTGGTTGCACCTGTCCTGAGACCAGAAATTTCTGCCAAAAGTTATCAGACCTTTAACTGGTCCATCAAATTGTCCGTACTGTCCGTGATGATTCCCATGGTGAGTGAGACTGGAAAATTTACCTCGTTTACTCTTTTTCTCCATAGATGCTGCCAGGCCTGTTGAGTTTTTTCAGCGTTTTCTGCTTTTTCAGATTTTTATCATCCACAGTATTTTGCTTTTATTTTTGTAGAGCTAACACTGCCTCTAAATATCCTGGGAAGCTGCAAAAATTTGCGGTTGGATGCATACTGCAATGCATTCAATGTGGCTGGAATTCCCTATTTAGCACCATACAAAGAGTTCCGCCACATCAGGGACTGCTCCAGCTTTAGAAGAAAATGTGTCAGCTCTTGATTAGGGGAACTAGAGATGGGCAACATTTGAGGTTTTGCTGGAATTTCTCACATTGCAAAATAAATATACAAAATCAGCACACTGTGATAAAATGGTCCTGGGTTGGAAATTTAAAAAATGTAAAAACTCGAATCACCTTCATTTCCAGATTTTTTTCTGAAACTCTCCACAGCTCTGCCCTTTAGAACCTGTGGAGATGAATATCAGGAATTTCTCTATGTAAACATTTTAAATGTAACATGTTTTTCTGAATGCAGTGGGAAATTTGGATTCTTGATTCATTAAGCTAATGCATTTGAAATCACTATCCTTGATGATAATTGTTGAGTGCGCAGTTGGTAGCTGAATTAAACATGATAGGAAGAAGTGAAATGTAATCTCTTTCATGCAAAGAAGTGGCGGATTGCAGCTGGAGAGGCCGGCGGCATTGTGCAGAGTGGGCCACTGTGCATGTGCGCATCAGTTGTGCCAAGATCAGCACATGCGCAGTGGCCCCTTTTTATTGGCCTCCTGATTGCTGGCCAGCTTAAGCCTGCAGTGCTGGCTCTGCATCCTCCACAGTCCAGTTGTTGGCCCCTGAGCATGCCTGGGCCAACCTCGCCACCACCTCCAGCCAACATCAATCACCACCCCTCATCCTGATGCCGAGCCCCAATCACTGGTTTTACTCCCTCTGTTGGATCCCAAATTGAAGAATGGCAATGGGACCCCACTCCCACTGATCACCTCATCCCTATCTGGCCCCACTGCCTTGGCATGCCTAATTTCATTTATTTAATTTCATTTCATGGCAGTGCTAAGGTGTGCCCTGGGCATTGGTATTTTGGGCTGTGCCAAGGGGCTCAGGCTAGAATTCCCAAGGTGTCAGTGCTCTGCTGTCATCACTCCCCCCTTAACACCTGACTCTCTGAGATTGTTCCCCCCACCCCCCCATTCACTCGAGCAGGGCTGCTAACTCCCTGAAAAGGTTGCTGTTGAACTCTGCTAATTAAGCATGAGATGCAAGTACTGTAGCTTATGACGGTGAATTCTTGGTTTTCATTTTGCTGCACAGGGAAGTAATCACTAACTAGTTGATGTATAACGATGTGACAGACGTGAAGACATGAGAGAGGAGCAAAAAAGATGTACAAGAATAGCTTCAGGAATGAGGCATGGGTAGATTGGAGAAACTGGGTTGTTCTTAGAGGAGAAGGTTGGAAGGAGATTTGATTGAGATGTTCAAAATAATGAGAGGTGTGGATGGAATCAGCGGTGTTCCCATTGGAAGAAAAGCCTCACCAGATTCAGGAGAATGGCTAAAGAGGTGACTTGAAGAAATGCCTTTTTATGAAGTGACAGGTTAAGATCTGGAATATATTACCTCAGATGATAGTGAAGACCAATTCAGCCATGGCTTTCAAAAGGATATTGAATAATTACCTGGAGACAGAAACATGTGAGGGCTGCAGGGAAGATGTGAGCGGAATCAGCTGAGTTGCTCTTGTTGAGAGCCAGCTTAGACAAAATGGAGCAAAAGGCCTTCTGCTGGGCTATAACCACTCTGTGAATCTACGTATATGATTATATCAAAGTCAATTTTTCTCATGTTCTTTCCTGAAACTGTTAGAAGGTGCTGGGGTATTGTTATTTACACCAGCATTAGTAGCTCTCATTACCCAATTACCCTTAATGAATGGAGAGTAATATGGGGTCATCACCACCAAGATAATACAGTTCACACATAAAATGGTTCAGTAGAGTGACTGGAGACACACTCTGTAATATAGTTTGTTTTTTCTTGTCTCCCTTGCAGAAGCTGAAGGCAGTTGTGGCCACTCTCAACAGTAAATAGGCTAACAGGGATTGAACTGGGACTTGACTAACCTGTATGGTTCAATACCCAAGTTATATGCTCTTTTTATCTAATGTGCCTTGGACATCCCAAGCATTACTTTCATGATGGATACTCCAAAAATATGTTGATTTTGAAGATAGAAGAGTTTTTGGAGGCCCCCTCCTAATATTTTTTATTGTGCACCGAACAATAAGTCAGGTGAAATGGATAACACAATAAAAAATCGAAATACTCTTGGAGCAATTTTATTCCATTACAATGACGATGTAACAGCTAGGGGTGTGCTGTGGACCAGGTATCAGCTGAGTTCTTGTTTTCTTCATATCAAAGTCTCCAGAGAACAAACCAGATCAGTTTCAGAAATTGAATTTTGAGGGTTATTAGCATTTATATAGGCTACATCTAGGAAAATAAGTCAGTAAATTGGTTGCAAATCAAGGTTTGTATTGTCAAAAATTGCTTTCCAAAGTATTGAGAATGTGGCCTGCAGCTTTCTGCTATGTTTCAGATTTGTTCTCTATCTTGGCTCTGCTGATGTTTTCCTCAATGTTACCAGAAATATCTGCTTTCCATTTTAAGTTTCTCATACCGATAACATACAGTTGACCCTTCACTACCTCAATCTTGCCAGCAGATCTCATTAGTGTGAATGTTACTGTCTGATCCTTATCCTTAAGTGCTTCCTGATTAGTTTTCCTTTCTTGAGTGCACTATAAATGGTTCTGAAGACACATTCATATCAATTCCCACTTCTTACCTTCTGTCCTGGAAGAATAACCTCCATGTTTCATTCTCCCATCACTCCCTAACCCTTTACCTTTTAAAGGTTGTAGCGGACAACGCAAAAACCTAGTCACTGTGTTGGTGGATACAAACAACATGTTCAGCATCTTTACTTGATTGAAACTGAGTCACCTCTAATCTGCCCCACTGACTGAAATGTTGTTGGGTCTTAATGGATGGAAAAATTTATACTGTTGAGTTCAGCCAATAGAAGGCCACCCACTTGTCTCCCATCAACATACATTTAACTGATAAGAGCATTATTATACATCACCTAACTAATTGCTTGTGTCTCGGAAATATAATCTTCATGTGATGCTCTCTCTTTATTCATTTAATTAATCTCCAGCACTGTGGAGTTATGCAGAGACCCAATTTTTGAAATGGAGTGTGAATGTACAGTTTTGTGGCTATCCAGTGCTAACAATTCAGAGAGGTTAGGTCACTCACTTGAAAAATGCTGCTAAAATGAGCAAACTCTCTCTTTCCATTATAGCAAAAAAATACACCTGGTCTTGTGAAATCCATTACTATGAAAAATTACTCAGTAATAGAACTGCTTGTCTGCTGGATACATCCACTCTAAATTAAGTGCACTATATAAATGTGTTAATGTATGTCAGCCTAATTAGGGTTCAGTGCCTTAAAATGAACTTGTCCATTTCCCTAAGAGTTCAGAATATACTTTTTGTGTGGTAGAATTTCAAACAAGATGTATTTTATGGAAGATGGGAGAGAGGCTGCCTGGGAGAGCATTGTAATCGTGGTGTTTGAAGTGTTATAAAGGCATAATTGAATGTTTCAATAGTAGGTAGGCTTAGTTGGTGGTAGGAAGCAGCCATTATGATGGAGAACATATTGTATCAAAAGCACAGCTTGAGGTTGACCTGGGTGTGAGGATTGTGAACACTGTCATCCAGCCTCAGACAGCAGCCAGGGGAGCTTCTTTGCATCAATGGCAAGAAAACTGGCATGAAAAGCACAAACTTGTGCATCAGGCCGTAATACTTTATAATCTGTGCAGTGGAATCTCAAAGCACATTTTTAAGCATTAATAGTCTAATTTCAACAAAAGAAATTATCAATATGTAAACAAATAAAATCCTTGCTCCAATTCTCTTTTCTCTTACACATGCATTAGAGAGTAAGCACTAAAGCTGAAGATAATTCTGGTTTGATACCGAAGCCAATTGCATCAATTGAATCCTGCACTGATTTAATATTTTAAAAAAATCTGCATATCTTTATGATTTGTGATGATAAAGTAAGTTACAAGCCAAAGGTTCAAGCTTACATTCAGCACTAGGTGGCAGGAGGCACACAAATTTTGTGATAATAGTAGTTCAATTCTTATTTGAAGTTGTGTAAATAGAATAAGGAAGTATTTTGCTTGATTCCTCTTTTTTAGAACAACTTAACAATTAGGACTTTAAATTTTACTACAATATACCCAATTTTGGAATAACAATTTATTTACAGAAAATACCCACTAATTTTACTGTTACCTTGTGATTGAGGCATTGCCAAGAAGCTGCAAATGACTTGGCCAAGTTGCTACCCATGTCTTATTATTTATCTTACAGCTTTCGTTCCAACACTAGGTTAAAGCTCAACAGGTTTATTTGGTATCACAAGCTTTCAGAGTCCTGCTCCTTCATCAGGTGACAAAATGTCATCACCTGATGAAGTAGCAACACTCTTTCAGTTATACCAAATGAACTTGTTGGACTTTAACCTAGTGTTGTGAGACTTCTCACTGTGCCCAGCCCAGTCCAACACCAGCATCTCCATATCATAGCTTTCATTCCTTTCTTGCATTACTGATGTACTGTTCTTTATAAAATTTTAGAAATGTTTTAAGTGTCACAAAATTTTCAAAAAATGTTCTTTCAGATGCACAGTTATAGATACTAAGGGCAAATTTAGTACCTATTTATCAACCTTTTAGATTCTTGATAAGAAAGGAAATGAAAGGTTATTAAGGGTAGCTGGGAATATGAGGTTTAACTTATAATACAATAGCCCTGACCTTATTGAATGGCTAAAAAGGGACTGAGTGGCCAACAGCTGCTCATATATTTATGTGTACAAAATATATTGCAGCAATTTGCCAAGGCTCCTTCAACAGCACCTTCCAAGCTGAGACCTCGACCACCTAGAAGGACAAGGTCATAGAGTCATAGAGGTTTACAGCATGTAAACAGGCCCTTTGGCCAAACTTATCCATGCTGCCCCTTTTTTAAACAATAATGTTGTTCCCAATTGTCTGCATTTTGCTCATATCCCTCTATATCCATTTTACCCACGAAACTATCTAAACATGTTTTAAAACACAAAATTATACCCGCTTCTACTACTACCTCTGGCAGCTTGTTACAGGCATTCGCCACCCTATGTGTAAAAAAAATTACCTCTTTGGACCCTTTGGTATCGTTTCTCTCTCACCTTAAATTGATGCCCTCTAGCTTTAGCCTTCCCTACCTTTGGAAAAAGATATTGACTACCTACTTGCAAGTTCCCCAACAATTCTCATGTATTTCTGATTTGGACTCTATTGCTCTTCCTTTACAGTTATTGGATGAAAAATCTGAAACTCCCTCGCTAATAGCAGTGTGGCTGCACCTACACTTCCTAGGCTGCCATGGTTTGAGAAAATCACTTATAGCCACCTTCTCAAGGGCAGTTAGGAATGAGCTGGCTCAACCAGCAGTGTTCATATCACACAAATGGAAAAAAAATGTTGTGCCATATTATTGGAATGAGGAATCATTTTTAAGTTGACATCCAACGGAGAGCAATGGAGCTACAGGCCGGGATTTTATGATCCCACTTGGGCACGCTTTGTAAAATCCTGTCGCAGGCCAATAGAGAATTCTGTTTTGTGAGCCTCTGTGTGCCAGTAAAATTCCAGCCTGATAGTGTCTATTGTTCATTGAGTCTATTTTATCCCTTGTTACATATTGTGACATGAAAGAGCAGTATTAAAAGGTCTTTCCTTGCTCGAGGCAATAACCAAACGGAAGTGGACATTTTCAGTCAAGCTATTTGGCTTGTATGTGAATGTGTTAGAGTATGATTGATACAGAACCATGAAATCATGGATCATTGCCATGTACCAGAGAAAGTCTTGGTCCACAACCATCTGAAGTCACTGGAAAACTAACTGTTCCTCTGAGCGCTCTGCTAACAGATTTACAACTTAGGCATCTGGTTTCACCATTTCTTCTTGAATGACTCGTATTGGTATTAATTGAAAGAAAATAAACTGAGATAGTGAATATTCTCAATGAAAAAAATTGGAAAAGATCTCGTTATTTACTTTATGAAAATCCCGTTTTCATATGTAGGGAATCCCTGATCTTCCAGTGGGACTCGTAAAGTACGAGTTCCTACAATGATAGATGATTACTTTAACAGGTTTATTTATTTATTAGTGTCACAAGTAGGCTCATATTGACATGAAGTTACTATGAAAATCCTCAATTCGCCACACTCCAGCACTTGTTCGGATGCACTGAGAGAGAATTTAGCACAGCCAATGCACTTAACATGCACATCTTTTGGACTGTAGAATAAAACGGGAGCACCCAGAGGAAATCCATACAGCCACAGGGAGAATGTGAAAACTCCACACAGACAGTGATCCAAGCTGGCAGTTGGACCATGTCCCTGGCCTGTGAGGCAGTGGTGCTCACCATTGTGCCACCATGCCACCCCGGTGGACCCTGTATCCTGAGCCCGTTACAAAGCAGGCCCCTGAGTGGGTCCATTGTAGAATCATCTTGGTTGGGATCTATATGTGTTCGTGACATTCTTGTACTTTTACTTTTATTTTGTGCAACAAAGCACTATTCCTTTACGGGTGATCCCTGAGTTATTACAATCTTAATTAAACATTTGCTTATAACATCTTAAGAAGAAAAACCACCTCTATTTTTTGTTCAGCTGCCCTAACGTTGCCTTCTGTGGCTCAGTCTCAAATTTTACATTGTCGTGCTGCTGTATGGCATTAAAGAGGTTGTAGAAATACAAGTTGTTGCTGGTATAATTCCCATTATGCATAGGGCAAAAGGCATTCTTCCGGTGTGTGTTTGTGATTCTGTCTCTGTCACAGTAACCTTCTCTATTTCTGTGCCTGTGCTTTAGTTATCCAGCAACTGGAATGATTTCTACCATTGGATCCAGCAAATGGGTTTATATCAAGTTGCTACTGTACAATATATTGGCAGCGATAGAAAAGTTGTTACACAGGTTAGCTAATTAAAATTATTTAACAATCATTTTTATTGGAAGTAAGTCACACAGTATTTAGCAACACATCCCTCTCTGGATTCCTTTGTCTTAAAAATTGTGTTACAGTATTTCAAACAATTACTGTGAAATAATTCAATTACTTTTGATAGTTCTCAAGTAATATTGCGTACATTATACTTTGTCAAGACATGCATTTGAAAATTTTAATCAGAGTTTTGTTTGTTCTCATAAAAGATTAAATCAATCTACAAATAAGTGGATAGATTGAAGTTATTAATAATGTATTAAGTTGTTTCATTTAAGAGATTGGGCAGGATTTTATGGCCTTGCTCGGGTGAGACCAGAAATTCACGCTTGAGGTCAATGGAGATTTCCATTGTTGGACTGTCGCCCATGCCAATTCCATGGTGGGGGAGGTGCTAGAGTTCTGGGCCATTGTATCAACACTTGCAATGCATTTTCTTCATTTACCAAACAGCAAGACATTCAGTTGTTTCTTATTCAAACATGAATTTTAGGCATCGCTGGCAAGACCAGCATTTATTGCCTGTTTTTAATTACCTCTGAGGATGTTGCAATGACAACTGAACTGTTTTTCAGAAGGCAGTTAATAGTGAACCATGTTGCTGTGGATCTAAAGTTACATGTTAGCCACACCAAGTAAGGACGACAGGTTTCCTTTCATAAGGGTCATGTGTGAACTTGTTGGGATCTTTCACAATCGTAATAAAAAAGTAGCTTCTTGGTCCCCATTGAAATTAGTATTTTATTCCAAATCTATTTAATTAACTGAATTAACATTTCCTTACTGCTCTGTTGGAATTTGACCTCATGTCCTTGGATTACAAGGACAAATTTCTTCTCCTTTTATTACTTCCTTTGTCACAAATAACTTTCTTTCATCTTCTGAAATGCCAGATAAATAGCAGCAATAACACTAATACAAGTTGTGTCAGGTTGGCATCTTTGTCTCAGATGCACTGACAAAAAGCTGAAATTGCTCAAATACTATAATATGAAGCCATTGCCTCCCTCTCTCTAAAATTGATAACAGTAAGGATTCTACAAGCCAGAAGATGATTAGATTTTGTCTGATCTTGAATTCAAGGCAAATCAACTCATTTTATAAAGTGATAATGATAATGGGAGCAGAAAAGGACTGATTTGTTCAAGACAATTGGTCGAGAGTCTTAGCTGATCCCCTCATGACACATAGAGAGCAGCAGGAGCAGTACAGAATGTTTTTCACTCGTTAGAGGTGTGACAAGTGACTTCCTTAGTTTTTAGGACCAATTTATCATCTGCGTTGAGAGCTAAATCACGAGCATCAGCATGCAGCTTGTAATGAGTTGGAGTGGCATGGGTGACACTTGTCAGGTTTTATGAAACTTGTAAAACCTGGCATTGCCCTGTAAGTTTTGTGCCTGCACAAGATCTTTCCAGTGCCTTTTCTGGTATCAGGTGATCAGTTTGCATAGAATATTTTAGTAAAGGAAATTTATATTTTGCATACATGTCAAAAGATGTGAGCACCCTTGTAAGATAGCTGAAAATATTTTACCATTGTGTTTGACTTGTACATGCACACTGCCATGAAAAGGGTATCTCTTTTGTTCCTACATAGTTGTACAGAAAATTTCTGTAGGCATAAAGGAATTATTAGCAAGATAACCATTGAAAATATTTCTGAGAACACAGGATCCCAGTAGCAATTCTGTGTGGCCAAATGCTTGGCAATGTTTAATAAATACTGAAGAAAACAATTTTGCGTAATATATAAAGAGAATTTAAAATATGCTTTAATATATAGAATTTCAGAACAGATGTTAAATGGTCTTGATCTTCAAACCATCTGAGCCATATCAAATACAGATATAAGCATTTTTATTCTATAAGAGTTTTGTGATAATTTGATTGTGACTCAAAATCTTTGTTACTAATTAAGATGAGGTTTTGGTTGTACAGGTGTAGAGAATTTTAAAAAGTCATATCTGCAAGTGTTAAATTCTCAAGCAGTGATTTTCATTTGTTCCAATGTTATGATAATTAATTGCATTGCAAGTGTCTTAAAGTTTATTTATTAATACCACAGGTAGGCTTACATTAACACTGCAACGAAGTTACTGTGAAAATCCTCTAGTCGCCACACTCTCGTACCTGTTTGTGTATGCTGAGGGAGAGTTTTGCATGGTCAATGCGCCTCACCACCTGCGTGGGTGGATCTCTGAGTGCGTGCAAAATCCTACTGTACTCTCTATTTTATACGATAAATAACAAATGTCTGGTATCTGAGCTTTTTTAAGAGTTTACATTAGTGTGGGGATTTCTATTTATACACCACACCTACACTTTTTTTAAAACTGCGTAGACAAGTAAAGTCTACGAAGACTAAATGACACCTTTGTCAAATGACTATGAATACTACATGGGTCAATTCACAATTTCATATCTTAATTTTTTGGGAAGGGTACCCTTTTTTCTGGTTAAGAGCTATGTGAAATTCACACTTTCTGTTAGCTTTTGGAATATTGAACATGATAGATCTTGCCATTCTTCAAAATCAATGCCCTGCTACCGTGTGAAATTCCTCAGACTGCAAAGACACATCTTTTATTGGGGAGACATCTGTGATGAATATTTTTTCATAAGGAGGGCAAAGTGCTATCAGCTTTTTCAAATTTTGTGGATGAAAGTAAGGAAACCAATTTGCAATTAAATTGTATATTATGATGTGCTGAAGAAACTTCTTAATGAAAACATCCAAAAGAGCAAACTATTCAATTTATCCAGTTGTTTTGATTAATCAGACTTGAGGTTCTATGGGGAGTTAATTGATGCCTGTGGAAGTGTTCTTTGTAAATGAATGTTCTCATTGACATGATGCCATTAACTGGCGTGCATCGCATTACCAAGCACGATGTTTTCATTGTTACTGTTCCAGAAAAAAAAGCTCTAATTTCATTCTTATGTTCAACTGCTTTACTTTTAAGGAACTACTTTTACATTCCAGCCTGCAGGGCAGTTTGGAACTTGAAGTATGCAAACAGAAGCCTTCTGTAACTGCATTATGCATTCTGGCACAGTAGCTCATAGCTTTTTTGTGACATTGCAATCATTTATCAATATTTAGCTCTTGAACTTTGAAATACATTCACATGGTGAAGTAAATGCTGGTTGTGCAATATGAGTCTTCCTTAATCACGAGAAGTAATATTTTAACTTGTGAATTATAATGCCACTAGTGTACCAAATGGATGAACTGATGTGTTATGTGAAATGATGCATTTATTTATGTTGTATCTATAAAATTTCTTTTGTTTTGTTTCTGTTTTGGATCTAACTCTGGTCACATTCTTCTTCACGGACATTAATGGGACAGTTTGGATGTTGATATTCCACAAAAGACCTATTTGTAATTGGAAATACTGTGATGCATATTACCCAGAGTATTATCTTTGGACACAGAATGACACCAATACTGTAGGTTCAATCCTTTTACCAGTTGAGATAGCTCATGAACACTTGCCTCCTCACCTTGCCACATGCTAGCAGAGTACCCCTCCAGCTATATATTTCCAATGGTCTCTCTAATAGAGACAGATGCTCATGGTCTTTTGTGGTCTATAAGTTATGACTTAAATTATTACTATTTTGGAATGCACAAAAAATTGTGAATGCCTTGCACTCTCTGAGTCTTTTTGGTTGGCATTCAGTTGAAGAGATTCCCAGAGGTAAGTTCCTTTTCATGTTTGTAGGATCAGAAGGAACAGGATTGTTCATTCAAGTTTCACAAGACCAGCTTTAATGATTGCCACTCCAACCATTTGCATACACCTCAGCTTATTCCCTGACATTGAACCTCTATCTTTACCTCTGCAAATCTATTTTCTAGTCTAATCATCTGATAATGCAAGAACTGGTTGGCTCTCCCCAGCTTCAGTTTTTAGCTGTAGCCACCATCCCAATGATAGCCACTTTAAAATGATACCAAGCTAATGAACCTGTAATTTTCTGGTTCTGTATCATTGTCCTTTTCAATATTGACATCACAATGTCCAGTCTGTGGAAATAATCTTACACCTCAGTGAGCTGCTAAATATATTAGTAAGGAACTAGCAGATATGTTCTTTTTTTTTCAGCAGCCTTGGTAAGTGCTATTGAGCCACCAACCTGGTGAGTTTTGAGATTCCTTTTATTTTAGCTTGGACTTAACCCTGCATGCATTTAAAATTTCAAACTTCAGTACTGGTCATGCATTGTTTTTGGTAACTCAACATCATCAGTAGTGATGACTGATGCAAAATAACCATTTAAATCTATGCCATATCCTAAAAATTTAGCAGGATCTCTTATATATATATCTTATATTAAATTGATCTTTCCCTGTCACCTACCCATGATTGTAACACTACATTCTATACCGTCTCTTTTCCTTCTATATGCTTTTTCTGTAAAATGCACAAAAAACAATATTTTTCACTGTATACTAATACGTGACAACAATAAATCACTTACTTAACAAACTGCTAAATGGAGAGTGTTCAGTGCAATACAGAGCAGCTTCCAAACTTTACTGCCCTCCTTGTTAAATCAATGTTGTGGCTCAATCATGGTTTTTCGTAACATGGAATTGATCCTTGAAACATGGGAAGAATTTAATCACCTTGGTCCTTGTTGCACCAGAGGGTTACTTTCACCAACATTAAACAGTGAACCCAACTGTTGCTCTTTACCACAGCAAACCAATTGTCATCCTCTTTCTGATCTCTCTGACCAATTGGGGAGGCTACATGCAGTGGTAGACTTAAACTGTGGGGACCAGTTCTTCATCTCTGGGCATCGTTCCAAAGGAAGTGGATGAGATCCTTAATGCCAGTTCTTATTTTGCATTGGTATTCACAAAGAAGAGGGATATGTTGATTTGGTAATGTCTTGGAGGGATTATAAACCCTCTAGAGCAAGTCATCATTACAAAGAAAGAAGTGTTAGGTATATTAGAAAGCATTAATTAGACAAAGTTCCAGGGCCAAATGGCATTTATCCCAGATTATTGACATAGACTAGAGAAGAAATTGCTGGGCCTCTAACAAAAACTTTTGTTTCCTCGTTGGCCACAGGTGAGGTCCCAGAATTGGAACATAGCCAGTATTGTCCCATTATTTAAGAAACGTAGCAAAGGTAATCCAAGTAATTATAGGCCAGTGAGCTTGATGTCAGTGATAGCGAAATTGTTGGAGAAGATTCTTGGGATCTATGCACATTTGGAACTGAATGGTCTTAATAGAACAGACAGCATGGTTTTGTATGATGAAGGTCATGTCTCACTAATTTGATTGAGTTTTTTGAGGAGATGACAAGAATGATTGACGAGGGAAGGGCAGTGGATGTTGTTTACGTGGACGTTGTCTACGAGGTAAAGGTGGAATGATGTTTTTCTGAATGGAGGTCTGCAACTAGTGGTGTTCCACAGGGATTGACAAGGGAAAGGCCATGGATATGTCTAAATGGACTTTAGTAAAGCATTTGACAAGGTTCCTCATGGCAGACTGGTGCAAAAGATTAAATCAGACGCAATCAGGGGTGAATGTACTAGATGGATTCAGAATTGGCTTGACCGTAGAAGACAGAGGGTAGTGGTGGAATGGTGTTTCTGAGTGGAGGTTTGTAACTAGTGGCGTTCTGCAGGGGTTAGTGCTGGGATTTCTATTGTTTATAATATATATAAATGACTTGGAATAAAATGTAACTGGTCTGACTTGCAAGTCTGTAGTTGATACTAATATTGCTGGTGTTACAGATAGTGAAGAAGATTGTCAGAGAATATAGCAGAATATAGGTAGGCTGGAAAATTGGACAAAGGAATGGCAGATGGAATTTAATATGGACAAATGTGAGGTGATGCATTTTGGCAGATCCAATTTTGGTGGCAGTTATAAAATGAATGGCAGAACCATCAGGAGCATAGACACACAGAGAGATCTGGGAGTACAGGTCCACAGCTTCTTAAAAGTGGCAGTGGAAAAGGTGGTGATGAAAGCATACGGCAGCTGGCCTTCATCTGCTGGGGCATTGAGTATAGAAGTTGGCAAATTATGTTACAATTACATAAAACATTGGTTAAGCCGCATTTGGAATGTTGTGTCCAATTCTGATTGCCACACTACCAGAAGGACCTTATGGAGGCTTTGAAGGTTGTACAGAAAAGATTTGCCTGGTGTGGAGGATATTAGCTCTGAAGGGAGATTGAATAAACGGGGATTATTCCCCCTGCAAAGACAGAGGCAGAGGGGTGACCTGAAAGAAGTTTATTAAAATTATGAGAAGCCTAGATAAGCTGAACAGTTGGAAGCGCTTTCCCAGGGCAAAAATGACAAAGGGGATACAAGTTCAAGGTAAGTGGGGAAAGGTTCAGTAGAGATGTGCGGGGAATTTTTTTTGCACAACTGAGATGGTTGAGGCAGACATGTTAGCAACATTTAACACTTTCTGGATGAGGAATAGAGAGATACAGGCAGTTTGGTCTAGATAAGACAATGTAATTGGTGCAGGCTAGGTGGGCTGAAGGGCCTGTTCCTGTGTTGTATTGTTTTTTGTTCTTTGGATCAGTATTTTCTGCTTCCAAATAATATTGCTAATTATGAAGATTTAACCATTCACAAGCTGTCTGGAAAGCTTCCTAAAAAGTAACTTGTGTAAAGTAGACGCTCACTCGTGTGTGTAAGTTGAAGCCAGGCTACAACATACAATATATAAAAATCAGCTTTTTGAAGACATTCAAAATCATTTTATATTGTGTAAGAATGTGAAATCTCGAAACTCAAATTCTGTGTTTCCCACGTTAAATATAACTATTTAAATATTCTTTCCCAAAGCAAAAGTAGTAGGAACATTGATTTTTAGAAGAAGTTTTTATCGAACAGAATCCAATTTTATGAAGGCATATTTTTTTTGGGGGGGGAGGTGGAGAATGCGTGACGGTGGGGGGGGAGTGCAATCTTTGAGCCCGTGCTCTCCATCAGTGGGAGCTCAAGATCCAGCGAAACCTACAATTTGTGAATCTTGCCAGCAGGAATGCAGTCTCCAATTTCCATCACCCCTCACGATGCAAAGAACACAAACAACTTGAAAGTGTGGACTTAGCTCAGAAGCAACTGTAAGAACTCATTAATCCCTCCAAACAGTGAAATGAAACTTTCACACTTTGATCTCTCACACATTATCCATGAACCCGCACAACTGTTGTTTCTGGGCTGATACACATGTTTCAGTTCATGTTAATTGGCATCATAAATCTGCCTGTCAGAAAATATCAGATACTCATTGGAACCAAATCCATGAGTCAATTTCATCCCAGACCTCATGTGTTTATTTGACCATGATGGTCATGTCTACTAGATATGTGGCCTTTATGTGCCGTGAGCCTTTCTGGGTCATTTGGCTCCAGGTTCGATCCTGGCCAATGAGAGATGCTGAAGAAGGAGCAATCAAGAATGGTCACTAGATGCTGCATGGTTTGCCTCAGTTTCATCTGGCTCAGCCCCTCTGCTTACATGCTGACCAACTAGTGGGGATCTTTTCCCACGTTTCTCCCCTCCCACAGGTCTTGGCCAATGCTCACACGTTCTGAAGCTTGGTTTCTCCAATAGCTCAGAGGACCTGCTTGGCTCTTTACCTCTTGCCTTTCTTGATACTTGTGCCTCCTTCCTGCTCTCACTCTAGTTACATGCTCCCTCTCTCTGCACTCTCTGCTCCTCCGATTACACCTGCACTTTTTTTTCCAAACTCCAGCCACATGTGCTTTTTCCTTTGAACCTCGAAGGAAAGAGACTTCCATCTCTGACTCTGATGGAAGTCAGAGAAGTTCCATCTCTGACTTGAGCTTGCTGTTGTAAATGGTCTGTGTAATACATTCCAAACAATCGTGCAGTCATATAGTTGCACACACAAAAACTTCAATTAACTTCTTTATTAGAATCAGATTAATAAAAATTGAATTAAAATTGCACTACCCATTCATATGTGCCCACTAATTTCTCCATAAAAATGTATTTATTATTATGGTAATGAGCACTGGTGAGCACTGTCTGTGATGTCGGTTAAGGTGAGGTTGCACAAGTGCACTATATGATTTTGTATTCATAGAGCTGAAGAGAAGAAAGTGAATGGGCGTTGCTGATAATAATGGTGATGTTAAGTGCAGGGCAAGTTACAAGCAGTATGTTTGACATCAGTTGGCATTTAAAGTGGACCTTAGGATAAATGCATCGATCAGAATTTTGTATGTGATAGTGGTAAGGTAAATATAGTGGAGATGTATGATTGGTGATGCAGTACTACAGTAAGTGCTCTTACTGATGAATGGATGATGAGTTTTGGAACTTAACTCCAAGTTTAACAGACCACTGACATTGCACATTATCTGGTTTTGCCTAATCCAGCAGCGGGAAAGGGAGATGAAATTGGAATAATTTTCGTTGTTGGGATCTATAAAGCTTCTGATTTTGGATTTTCAAAGTCCTGTTTGTTTACTTGACGTTGGTCAAGAAATTTGACAGCTCAGTGTCGTTTGAAGTGAAGACATAGAACTGCATATCTTCATTACATCTGAAGAAACTGCAATGTTGTTAATTTCCAAACAATATGGAAGGAGAATTTAATAACCAAAATACCAATACTTGTATATTACACAAAATATTGAGTAAATCTTTTCCAACGCATTTTTTAAAAAATAGTTTAAATTAGAAAAACCTGATGAAAGTCTACAATTCAGCTTTAAAGTTCATAATATACCTAAATGCGCTGCTCTTTAGCTTGTCTTGCTTTTGGATAATCTTACAATCTGCAATCCAAATTAAACCGATTGTACGTGCATTGCCCTAACACATGGAAATTCTGCAAAATCGAGAATAAAGTCCAATACTCCTATTGACTATGAATTTTGAATGATGTACAATACAATGATGCAGTATCTATATATTTGATAACTGAAGTACTGTCAAAATGTTGTGACCTATAATGAGAAGTTTATCTTATATAATTCATAGAGTTTAGATCATCATGGATCTAATGATAACACCTTTATCACAATATATGTGCCTATGTTTTATTCAGTGACAGTATCTGAGCTATCGTCAATATGCTCGACTTGTGCTTATGCTCATTGTGGTTTAGCAAGGTTACATTTGCAGTTTATATTCAGTGTGTCAGAGTGAATTCCACATTTCCAATTTTCAGCTATTACTTCATAATACAAACATAAAACATTGGACTTGTTCCATTTAATAGGTTAGCTGTTGCAATGTGGATCAATTTAACCATCCTCTGGATGCCTGGCTGTTTCCCGAGGAGTGTTTGTGGTCAGTTATTGTCTAGAGTCACTTATAACACAGCAGTAGGCCACTCAACATATTGAGCCCATGCTGGCTCCCCATGGAGTAATCCAGTCAGTTCCACTCCCCCTGTTCTACTTCATAGCCCTACCAGTTTATTTAATTATTTCAGCTTCCAACATTCTTGTGGGCAGTACTAAGCATCTCTGACTTCATCTAGGGTCACTTTCTTCCAATTCTACATCACCTAACATTGTACATACATTATCTCTTTGCACTGTAATCAATAACATTCCTTTGGGTTTGGCCACTTAAGCTGTCTACCAAAAGCAATGATACAATTGGAATGTCATATAGTCTTGCATTGTTTTTTTTTGTCTTATATCCTCACAAATCTGTAAAAATATAATAGACATGATATGAAGTGAGCTGATTTGGGTTATCTTGCATGGTGGCACAGTGGTTAGCACTGCTATCTCACAGTGCAAGAAAACAAATTCGATTTCTGGCTTGGTTCACTGGAGTTTGCGTGTTCTCCCCATGTCTATATGGGATTCCTCTGAGTGTTCCAGTTTCCACCCACAGTCCAAAGATTTGTGGGTTAGGTTGATTGGCCATGGTAAATTGCACCTTAATGTCAGGGGGATTAGCAGGGTAAATACATGGGGCTACAGGGATAGGAACTGGGTGAAATTGTGGTCAGAGCACACATGATGGGCCAAATGGCCTCCTTCTGTATTGATTCTATTCCTTTTCTAAATAGAATAAATTTCTCACAACAACAGATCAGAGTGGCTTCTTGGATGGTAAAAAAAGTGCTGTTTTGTAGTAAGTAGAGTCTGATGTTGCAATCTATTCCAACCTTCAAAAGCATATTCTAATTTCCTGTTATGCTATCTGAACAGAGTAAATATGATTGAATTTAAGATTAACCCTTGTTGATTAGATTCAGCAGAATTTATACACTCTCATTATTTTTGTTACATCAGCCACATTGGATTATTGATCTATTTAGCAATTGAAAATGCCTTACTATTTGCATTATCTTGCATTCAGATGATACCCAATCCAAAATATAATTACATTATTATACACAAGTCACTCTATTAAAACTGAAAAACTGCTCAGTATTGCATTCCTATTTACCATTCATTTCCATGATGTTGGACAAAATGGTGCTTTGAATAACAATAGCTACAATCACACAAGTAAGATTCTGAGGCTGAGAAATTAAGACCATTTTAAATATAGATCTATAATCGAAGTATAGCAAAATATAAAAATGCCGAAACTGTGTTCTGTTCAATAACACTTTGCTGCCAATGAGGTTCTTCTGAAATGTTTTCACTAATGTAATGCAGAAAAAGAGAGCACGTAATTTGCACACAACAAGATCCCATTGACAATAATGAGATGATCGAATAGGTAATCTCTCTTCAGTCATGATGCTTGAAGGATAACTATTGGCTAGAATCCTTCTCATTCTTCCCTTCGAATGATTACATAAGATACTTTACATGGACTTGAGAGGCCAGACAAGGATCTGTTTACTGTCTTATTCAAAGTGTGCAACTTCCAATAGCGTAGTACTTTCCCTAATATTGCACTGAAATGTCATCTTACTTTAAACTATGTGCTCAAATCTTGAAGAACTAGGTGAGGGCAATGGACTGGTAAACAATCAAATTCAGTGAGATTAGAAATATGGTTTACATTAATTAGACAAAAAAGAAAGCAAAAGGAAAATAAAATAATAGTGGGGCATGTTGTAAAGAGAAGTGTATGGAGGAAAACGAGATACATCCCTATATGGTGAAACTGGTGTGCATTAAAGGGGAGGGTTTTTGGAAAAGTAAAGAAATGAAATTAAGCTGAAGGTTAAGGTGGAGGTCTGTGATAATATCAGATTGAATAACATGGAAGATATTATAGATAGACAGGCTGACTAGAAGAGTTAAAAGGCAATATGAAAGTGTTGGTAGAAAAGTAAATAAGGGGCTTGATTATTTTGTTCCTGGTAGGGTGAAGGAGTTAGAATAGAGAGTATGTGATCCATGTTCTCCTGCCCTGTCTTTTCAACGAAGCAGATCAAGTAGCAATTAGTGACCACTCAGATTGGAAGCACAGGCAACTAGCGTTGGGAAGGGAGGCTTCATACTCAATCGGGTGTGAATGCTGGGACGTCCAGGCTGGAATTTTACCGGCAAGTCTGCCTTGATTCTGAGGACGGGAGAAGCTTGGAGAAAGGCATTCTGCGTTGACCTCAGACAGAATAGTACGGAACTCAGATAGAAGTGCCGGTAAAATTCCGCCCCCAGTGGGAAAGGGGTAAGCTGTAAACTGGAAGCCAGTCATAGCTACCCATTTAAAGACATGTTGGCATCGCATTGGTGGCAACTTCACAAGAGATCCATGTTTGATGACAGCTCCCCCCACCCTTTACAGAAAACAGCATCCATAGCTGACACTGAATTTGGAACAAGGAGCAAGATCTGTACCTGCCTGGATTGCTGGCTGCACCAGTTCCTGTTCAGCCATCCTCTACTGTCTCCTTCTCCTCATTTGCTCCTCTGGAGTGCGCAATCTTGATGGAGATAATAAACTCTGATTCTTGTGGTGGAATGCTTGCCCCACTCATCTGACAAAGGGGCAAAGCCCCGAAAGCTGGTGACATTTGCTACCAAATAAACCTGTTGGACTTTAACTTGGTGTTGTGAGATTTTTACTGTGTTTACCCCAGTCCAACACCAGCATCTCCACGTCAGGAATGCTTGTCCTCCAGGATAGCCCTCCCTCCAGGTTTCCATCCCCCTCACTCTCATATTATTTGTAACTTCAGCCTAAAAACAATGAGGAAATAAGGTCTGCTAACAACCAAGTGTTTGCATCTTTAGCACTTTCACTTGCTGCTACATACAGGCATGGTCTTGTTTGGAGGCCTTTTCCTCCATCCCTGTGCCACCTCCTTAGACGTAAATCTCTCCCAATTTTGTTCCTGGGTGACAGCTGAAAAATTGAGTGAGCATTGTAAAATTGCAGTCAGTTGCCACTTTACCAGATCATGCGATGGCCTCGCCGGGGGAAATCAGAGGCCATTGAAGTTCCTGCGTGGTCATAGGCATGGCCAGCCTGGCAGAACTCACCTGGTACCCTCACACTGCCATCAGGCAGTATAACTGTGCCAGGGCAATGCCAATGGGGTCGCGCTTCAATGGGGGTAAGGCAAGGAGGATGCTCTGCACAGGGAATCTCTGCAATAGACTAGGCAAAGGGGAAGATCTGAAGGGGGAAGGAGAATAGAATCTCTGTGAGAGGGATAGTTCGGCAGCAGGGAGGCAAGGTGGCAGACTGTTCAGGTGGGAGGCAACAAGTTAATTGGCAATGGGGGGGGGGCACATAAGGGATATGATTAATGAAAGGTAGGCTGTGGTGGGGTTGGGCTGTGGAGGGAATCATGATAGGAAGACTTATCGGGAGAGTCCCGATGCCTCAATGCCGGTGACCCACGTTGCCATGGGTGGAGGGAGTTGAGGCAGTTATACTTCCGACACTGTTATTGGGAGTGAGGGCTGCAATGGGAGAATCATAGAATTCCTACAGCACAGAAGGAAGCCATTTGGCCCATTGAGTCTGTGCCAACCACAACCCCACCCAGTCCCTATACCCATAACCCTGCGCATTTACCCTGCTAATCTCCTGACACTAGGGTCAATTTAGCATGGCCAAACAACTTTACCTGCACATGTTTGGATATATTTTGCTAGGGTACTGTATTGCTAATCATTGACCATCAGTGATTTGAACACAATGATGCTCAGGCCCTTCACCTACTCAGCAACACTGAGTGCACATTCTCAGCATGATGAAGACAGTTCAGAAGAATTTGGGACTTTTTCTTAAAGTTTTGGCTTCTGGAAACATGGAAGGAGGTTGCATCCTGATCTCAGTGACTTTACAGTACAAACTAATTGCAAGGTTCCAACATAATTTGAAACACGCTATTGAGAAGTAGTTTCAAAAGCTTTGCTCTAAATGCAGAATGTTCACCTAGCTCAACATTTACCTGTCCTTCAATTTTAACCATTGGGTTTCCTACATCTCTGTTGCTGTTGCAGTATTATCTGCATTAGAAGCAATTCAGAGGTTTACTAGACTAATTCCAGGATTATATGGAAAGATTAGAGAGGATGGGTTTGTACCACTAGAGTTTGGAAGAGTAAGAGGCAACTTGATCAAAACCTTTATGTCCTGAGGGGTATTGCCAGGGTGGATGTGGAGAGGATGTTTAACCAGGGATCACTGTTTAAAAATAAGAGGTCACTCACTCATTGAAGACAAAGATAAGTTTTCTTTTCTCTCAAAGGGTCATGAATGTCTGGAACTCTCTTCATCTACAGGCTGTGGAACAGTGTTTTTGAATATTTTTAAGGAAGAGCGAGATAGATTTTTGATTTAGAAGGATAAAAGCTAATTTGGGTTTAGGCAGAAATGTGGGGGTTGAAGGAATCAAACCAGCTATGACCTTATTGGATGGCAGAGCAGATTCAAGGGGCCAAACGACCTACTCATGCTCCTAATTCATGTGGTTAAATGCATCTGTGGAATTCTTCCAAAGATCTATTCTTAATTCCTCTTATTTTTCATCTACGTGATACTTCTCAGAGGCATCATTCAAAAGCACATTGTTAAGTTTAGTTGGTGATGATGAGACCCAGCTCAATCTCATCACCATCTCTCCTGGCACCACAACTGTCTAAAGTGTCAAACTCATTGTCTGACATCTGCCGTAAATAAGCCAAAATAGCTCAGATTGAATATTCCAAAGACTGAACCCATAACCTTTGATCCCCCACACAAACTCTGTTCCCTAGATATTGATTCCACCCTTTTCCATAGCCATGGTTTCATACTGAGCCAGATCATTTGCAAATCACTTCCTCTTTGATCCTGAGTTCTGTTTCTAATGCTATACCTTCTCTTTCATTCTGTAATATCACTTGTCCCTGTGTTTACTTTAGTCCCCAACCACTGCTGGAACTATCATGCATGATTTTGTTACTTCTGAACTAGACGATTCCAATGCTTTTCTCCCACCTGCCATTCTCTGTAAAACCTAAGGTCATCCAAAAGTCCCCTGCCTGTATCCTAACTTATGCCAAATCCCATTAACCCATCAAATTAATGATAACTGATCAACATTGATTTTCTGTTTAGCAATGCCTTGAATTTTAAATTCTCTTCCATGCATTCAAATCCCTGCTTGGCCTCCTCCTGCCCTATCACTATAACCTCCTTCAGTGCTATGATCTTCTTCCAGTTTTGTGTTCAATCTACTTTGGTCTTTTGCGCATTCCTCCACTTTTCCATTCTTCTGCTAATGTTAGTGGCATGATGTCACAGTGATTAGCACTGCGTTTCAGAGCACCAGGGACCCAGTTCAATTCCCGGCTTGGGTCCCTGTCTGTGTGGAGTTTGCACATTCTCCCCACGTCTGTGTGGGTTTCCTTTGGGTACTCCAGTTTTCTGCCACAGTCTGAAAGACATGCTGTTTAGATGCATTGACCCGAACAGGCACAGGAGTGTGGCAACTAGAGGAATTTCACAATAATTTCATTGCAGTGTTAATGTAAGCCTTACTTGTGACTAATAAATAAACTTAACTTCCGCCCATCCTTGGCAGCTGTCTAGGTCTTGAGCTGTGGAATTTTCTATCATTAAACCTCTGCACATCTCTACTTCTCTCAGCTCCTTTTAAGAGCTGCATGTGGTAGCATCTCTATTGTCACCTAAAATAGAGATAATTAGGTAATATCCCCCATCATTCACTCATCAGATCTGACCTTCCGAAAGGCTAGAATTGAGTTTACACATCACTTGCCTATAACTATCTTTATCACTCATCCTCCAACCCATTGGCTAATACCAGGCAACTCATTGCCTGACACAGTGTTAAAAATGGACACCTTTCATCAAGACGCTCCTTCGAACCTACCTGTTTGATCACACTTGTAGCCACTTGTCCTAATGTATTCTTCTTTGGCTTAGTGTTAGTTTTATCTTTGTATTCTTCTGTGATGTGTAAAGATTTATATAAACACAAGCCATTCTTGTTAAACATACGCCAGAAAGAATTTAGTCAACATGCATTTTCCTTCAAGTAACCATCATGCAGCAATAGATTCTGTACAGTTGAGGTTGCTTCAGAAAATACACATGAAACTGTCGGCGATCATTGCTTCGCATCTTCAGCAACACACAACTTTTAAGCATCTTTTTAATACTGTAGCCTTTGTTCCGAACTGCCTTACAGCCGTTCGCTGCTAACTGTCAGTGACATCTTCCTATTATCATGCAGCTCTTGGCATTAGCCCATCAAAATATTCCATTTCTGCTTGTTTGTGAAAGGAAGAGTACTGTGGCAGTTTGCTGTGAAATTTAATTGGTCTGTGTTTCATGGAAGAAAGCCTCCTGCATTTACTTAAAATTGATTAGTCTGCAAAGCATCTGCATGTGTGGGCCCAAAACAACTGAACCATTGAAAGGAAATCTGCACCAGTAACACCAGAGCTGTGTGTTTAGGGAGCATAATTTTCTGATATAGAATTGAAATGAGAGAATGAAAACACTCGTAGTATTTGGAGCACAGTCCAGTGTTAACGTTAGCAACAGCATCTGATGCCTACTCCATCAGCATCATTATCATCTTGTGAGAAAGATGATTGTAGATCGGTTGTTAATTATTCCAATTTTCAGCAGTAGATGCCCTTTTGCAAAATAAATTTCCAAATGATGGTATGTTTTGTAAATTCTGATACTCTTCTGTTCGAAACACTGTCTAAGCCTTGGCTATTACGGAATAGAGTGCACTTTAGTACATCATATTCCAGCTGTGCCCTGGCATTAGTTTATAGTGCATCAAAGCAGCGTAGTTGCTTACTGTCAGCTGACCTGAAAGCTGATCCAGATTGGAAAGCTTGTGTGCTTGCAGCTGCAATGTAGGAACAAGGTTTCACTGTCTCTCAGATATAGCATAAGCATTGAAAAAAGTGATTCTGTAGGCTTCAGGATGCAGATATGGGTTGCACTGCCAGCATTGTTCTGCTTGAAGCCTTTCGTTCCGTGGTTCAGAGGAACTGTGCACACATCTGCACCCGGCACCAGGAACAATTGTCACTTGAATTTTTGCCACTGGACGAATCTGACAGCATGAGCAGACCCAGAACTCTTCTAATTATGGTAGCGTAATGCTTTTCGTATTATTAATTTTAAAATCCTTGCAATGCTATTGTTGCTTTGGCTTTCAGAAAAACAGTAAACAGTAAAAGTCTCAGAATCTTTCTGTCAATGTGAAGGGGCAAAGCCAGTGTTAAGTCTTGTTTTATTTTGGGCAGCAGAAAAGCTGAATTCTAATTGCATGTGATATTACTTAATTCGAACACAGAGCTGAAGTCATTCATTTTTTCCATTTTTTCCTGTAAATAAAATGTCACAAAGGGAAAGCATGTTGTACAATTGTGTTTCTCTTAAATTCTACACTTTTTATTTACTTCCGATGTTGCAATCATGCTGTCTGTGGTCATAAATTCTAGCAGAATTGGATTTGGTAATGATAAAAGATAAGCAATGTTTTGATTTTAAAGTAAATAGAATGTACTTTGTACAGTATTAAGATTCTGCCCTTATTGTGACTGCTTGCTGATGCATTTTATTGCATTGTAACAAAACTGACATTGAAGGCTCACTGTAGCCTTCTATGATAACGGAGAATTTCTCCTCACTGTTTCCCATCTCTACAGATTATGCTGCAAATATTTTTAGAAATCATCTAATTAAAGCAATGCAACACTAATAGAAGATGGAAGTAATCAAAATCTTTAAGTACCTTGAAGCAACTCTGTAGTCTTCAGATTTGTGACATTGGCTGTGCAGAACGTGTCAATAGCCAAATTTGAAATTATTGGAGCCAAAAAATCTACTTAATAGAGTGCGCTGGTAGTAAAAAATCAACAGTGACATCTTGTAATTGTATTCATTAACCAATTATGTCACACAGCAGCTACTAACCTGTGTGGAATATATCAATATTCCCCATTTCAGGCTTATCTGCCGAGAACAGAGTTTCGCTCCTGGGTTGGTTGCATAGAGATGGGAGAATTCCCAGCTCTTGGGGCCAGCAGCAGGGTGTGGAGGTAGGCTGGCAATGGGCCTGCCTCAGGCTCTATGTCCAAAGTTTAAATAAAGGTCAAAACAGGAAACATTCCACCTCACATAACCTTCACACTCTCTATGCCAACCTGTGCCCTATCCACCCCACCATGGCTTATTGTAACCCCTATGCCAACTTAAATGGCAGTATAAGCCAACCCAATGTCCCACCACCACTCTTTGCCCTTACAGCTAACATACTAACTCACTGAGCAGGCCTCTGGATTCATGCAAAGATGAGATAAAATAAAATTCTAAGGCCAGGATTTTCTAGCATGCCGAGCACAGCCCCCCTCTACCACTACCCCTTCCCCCAACTTTGCCCACCTTCAACACCCCCAACTCCCAGCAGTGTGTTTTCTGGAGGCAGCTTGCCAATGACCATTAGCTGGTTCCCCTAAAGTCAATAACCGTTCGCGTTGTTCACTAGCACACTGTTGTGGAACCTACTGTAGGGAGTTGTCTTCAGCAGGGTCAGTAATCTTACTGGTGGGAAGGGTGAGAAAAATCTTAGCCTAAGTTTCTATTACAGACTTCATTATATTGGATAAGAACACTCTCATTCATAAAAACCCATCTGGCACATTTACATTACTTCAACTAAATAAAGCCTTACAAACAACAAACATTTCATTTGAGTGCACAGTCCCTTAAAACAAGGATTCATAGTCCCACATCAGAAGTTTCTAACTACTTGTTGCTGTCAATCAAACTGTGAAATGGCAGGCACTCCACTCCAATAATAGATGTTTGTGGATTCAACGTGCAGCATTAATCCAGTAATGGAAATCTTCAGGCTTACATCAATAGAACCTTCTTCCTTCTTGTTTTCTCTTCCTTTGGGAAAAGGATACAAAAGTCTGAGGTGATGTACCAACTGACTCATAACAGCTTCTTCCTTGCTGCCAGCAGACTTTTCAATGGACTTACCTTGCATTAAGTTAATCTTTCTTTACACCCTAACTATGACTGTAACACTACATTCTACACTCTCTCATTTCCTTCTGTTTTGTCTGTATATTGTGCAATAAACAATACTTTTCACTGTATGTTAATATGTGTGACAATAATGCATCAAATCAAAATAGAAAGTGTGAAATAGCAAACAATAACTTTTTGTTAGCATTCCAGACATTTGTTTTCAAAGATTTGAAGGGCAAGAGTTTTAAATGACTTGACAGCTCCCTTTAAAAAAATCCCTTTGACAAGTGGCTTCTGACAGTTTTGACAGTTAATTTTGACAGGTTTATTGACAGTTCTGATGAGCTTGACAATAATGTGTTTATGCACATTTACACCAATTTGTACCAATCCCAAATGACTTCCTCCAAAGTGTCTTGTGATCAGATCCAAAGAGAACCTTGTCTCTCTGTTAGGGTATCCTGACTGTCCAAATGAATCCACAAGGTTCAGGCTTGCCCTTACCTAGCCTAATACACACTTTGGGTTTCACATCCTGGCCTGCCAAGATCACACTTCAGGAGAGACAGTTGATGATTTGAATGGTCATCTGCCTTTGTAAACAAAGTATATATGATTATACCCATACCTATGTGGGATGGTGTTTAGAACTTTTGTTCATTTTCACTATTTACATCATGGCAGAGAGCCTCTCTGTCCTCGTGAAAGTTTGAACCTCAGAGTCTGATCATACCCTTGTGACTTTAGGTCAAGCTTACTTAGACTTGGCCAAATGCTGCACAAGCTTGTTTGTTAACTGTTAGTTTAAGTCAGCTGTACTTGTCAGTTATTTCTTCAATCCAACCTGGATGCTCCTTTCTCAATGATCTGTCCAGGTCAGTCGAACACTTCAGCCTGAGACCCAATCACACATTTCACTCGCCAAAGCATGACCCTCCTGACTACCTCCAAGGTGTACCTTCTGAAGCCGAATGCTCTTTCCACCCTGGCTAGACCCAACCCTCGCCCATGGCCTGACATCTGGAGCAACCCCCCCCCCCCCAAAACCCCATTACTCCCTGCCACTCTTGACCAAATTCAACCTAAGGAGTCCCTGGCCCAATTTGACCTGAGACCAAATGCTCTGAATTCTGTCCCAAGGTTCAAACTGTCCTTCTCACTGAGGCCCAATCCCCCAATCTCCAATTCCTCTCGAACCTCCAATTCCCCATTGACCTCTGATTTCCACCCCCCATCCCCACAACCCACAACTTAATTCCTATCAACTTACCTTAGACACATACCTTTTCCCTGGCTTGTCAAGGCCTCCAAATTTCAATAGGCCTTTAAACTTACCTGTTTTACAGCATCTAGAGCCTTAAAAAAATGGTGTGGCCACCTTCCCTTTAACTCACTGATATTTCAATGCTGGGCCCCATGGACACAATGCACTGTCTTGAGTTGAAGGTCAGGCAAGACAAGCAATTAAACAAATCAAGCAAGAAGTTGAGCATGGGGTGGGAATCCAATGCTGATCATCACTTCAAGAAAGTTTGGATCCAATGTTTTAGAAAAGGTGGCAATAATCACTTTGTCTCAGAAACAATAGAATTCTGGCCTGAAACGCAAGGATCGATTGTTAAACTACAATTAACTGTAATGCGAGTGTCACATGACCCAATCCTCTGGTGTTTTTGGACTGTAAGAAGTCTGACAACATCAGTTTTAAATCCAACCGATTTATTTGATAGTAAACTCGCAAGCTTTCGACTCTATGGCCTTCGTCAGGCGAATGAGGTGAGAATGAGAACACCTCATTCACCTGATGAAGGCCATAGAATTGAAAGCTTGCGAGTTTACTATTAAATAAATCGGTTGGATTTAAAACTGGTGTTGTCAGACTTCTTACTGTGATAACCTCAGTCCAATGCCGGCATCATTTTTGGACAGTTATAGCATTATACCTGTAGCCTTTACAATCTGCTAGTTAATGTACAATTGGTGAATCAAAGAAATTTTCCTTGGACTATGACTCCGGACTTTAGAAATTATGTGAACAAATATTCATATTTGTGGTTTTTGTACTTCTACTGTCCATTGTTGTAAAACTCTTTTTTCTATTCCTCATCCCATTACTGTACTTACGTGTGTGTTTATTGAAGTGGGAAGTTGCAAACACTCCTCCCCCAGCTAAACTGAATTTTTGAATTGATCATAACGCAAGTTTGTTGTGGTTTATTAGTAAACTGGGTCACGCAGATTGAGGGCTTTGGAAAACACACCACCACATACTTTAAGTATAATTCAAACCATCACCTGCTTACGGACAGACGGTGAGAGGAAATAAATACTGTCTTATCCATAACAGTTTCTTTTCCCAAAATGGACATAATGCAGTCCTTGAGATTTAGGATGGGGTCAAGGTGGAAACAAATATGCAAAGGGAATTTCCATCTTTCTATGATGCGTGAACACTGGTGAAATTTTTACCTTATTGTTCCCATTACTATTTTTAAGATAGAACAGAAACTTTGTGAATGAATGAGGGAATGAAATTTGACTGTGAGGCAACAGCAACCAATAAAATAATGTGACTTAAGAAAAATTTAAGACTACAGGGATGTTTTCGCAATGCGGTTAATATTGTGTTGATAATCACTTATTTAAAAATTGGTGATGTAGTCAGCAATAAACATAATACACCTTTGGCAGAAAAAATAATGGACAGAACTACTTGCATGCTGGGAATGTATTGTATAAAGGAAGCCAGATTGTGAAAGATAAATGCAGTATTAGATAGGGATTTAGCACTGTTAATGGAGTTAATTTCTTAGGCTATCATTCTATTGTAGTACTCAGTCCAACATTGTAAAATGTAAGACCAGGGGTATACTTTCAGATGCATTTTGGCTGCAACTTCCACTTTATCAGATGAGAACCCTGTGTGTATGCGACTATAACACATGCCATGTCGAATTCACATAAAAACTGAAGTAAATGCCACTGGTTCTTACAGCAGGAATTTCAAAATGGATCTCCCACGCTCTGTGCATGCAGAGTGCACTAGCGTGAATCATGCTAAGAATCAGGAGGTGGGGCCTATTCCTACTGGAGAAGCCAGCAGCATAGCGCTGAGTGGGCCATTGCGCAGATGCAGATCTGTCAGTACCAAGATTAGCAATTGTGCATTGGTTCCACACTGCCAGCCTCCCAATCGCTAACACACAGACCCTGCCCACGGCCTGTTCATTGCCGTTCTTAGCCGATCTCAATGTCCTCCCCACCTCACCGTAGCCCCGACCCCTCCCTTGCAGCCATAACTCCCCCAGTAAGCTGACTCAATTGGCCAGCCCCAAGCCTCCCACCTCTGGCGCTCAACCCATGCAAAGTGGCAGCAGAAACCCCCCACCTCACCAATCATTCCCCCAGAGATCCTGTACCCATCGGGCTCCACCCTTATCAGGCCCTGCCCCTGGCACTGCTTGATTAGATTAGAGATTAGAGCAACACAGCACGGGAAACAGGCCCTTCGGCCCAACGAGCCTGCGCCGCCGTCATAACTATATAGTAACAATTCCATTATCCTATTCTAATTTTAGGTTATTCCTAATATGGAAGAGTCTCAATGTAGGGACAATTTGTTTCCCAATCAGCCTAAGAGCGAATTTTTGGGATGTGGGAGGAAACCGGAGCGCCCGGAGAAAACCCACGCAACCACGGGGAGAACGCGCAAACTCCCGCAGACACCGGCCCAATTCCAAGTGTCTGCACAGCTACAGCGATAGTCACTGAGCTGTCATGGTGCCCTTCAGATGGTCCAGATAAAGCACTCATTTACGACATGAAGCACCAGGCAACCCATGAATCAACATCCAAGAGCTGTCCTCGCACCACCTGCCGAATGCATGCTCTTTGTTGGTCAAGTATGGACCGAATTACCTGTGGAAAAAAAAGCCATAGTTAAACAGTCCTACTATATCCCTCTATCTGCATACCGCTCATGTGGCTGTCCAAGAGACCCTTAAACAGCCCTAGCGTGCCTGCTCCCACCACCTTACTCGGCAGTGCATTCCACACCCCCACTACCCTTTGTGTGAAAAACTGCCCTCTAATATTCGTCTTATACATAGCCCCCTCACCCTAAGGCCATGACCCCTCGTCCTATCCATTTCTGAAGGTGGAAAAAGTTTACCACCATTTACTCTATCTATACCCCTTATAATCTTATACACCTCTATTAGATCCCCTCTAAGCTGATGCCTTTCAAGGGAAAACAATCCCAGTCTATTTAATCGTTCCTCGTAAGACAGTCCTTCCATACCAGGCAGCATCCTGGTAAACCTCCTCTGCACTCTCTCCAAGGACTCCACATCCTTCCGATAGTACGGCGACCAGAACTGGACGCAGTATTCCAAGTGAGGCCTAACCAACGTTCTATACAACTGCAACATCAAACTCCTACTCTTGTATTCTATACCCTTTTCTATGAAAGCTAACATACTATACGCTTTCTTTATCACCTTCTCCACCTGTGAAGACACCTTCAGAGACTTGTGAACCTGCACCCCCAAGTCTCTCTGCGTCTCTATACTCCGAATAGTTTTACCTTTTATCCTATAACTCTCTTCTACATTTTTCCGGCCAAAATGCATCACCTCGCATTTATCCGGATTAAATTCCATTTGCCATCTATCTGCCCAGTCTACCAACCTATCTGTGTCCTGTTGTATTGCCTGGCACTGCTCCTCTGTACCCGCCAATCCAAGCATTTTAGTGTCATCAGCAAATTTGCTGATCTCACCACCTACCCCAACTTCCAAGTCGTTTATGTAGACCACAAATAGAAGAGGACCTAGTACTGAGCCTTGTGGCACTCCACTAGTGACAGGCTTCCAGTCGGAAAAAGAGCCTTCCACTACTACCCTCTGTCTCCTCCTCCCGAGCCAGTTCTCGACCCATCTACATACCCGGCCCTGTATCCCATGCGCCTTCACCTTCTCTATCAGTCTACCATGAGGAACCTTGTCAAACGCCTTACTGAAATCCATGTAGACGACATCAACAGCATGTCCTTCATCAACTGTTTTTGTCACTTCTTCAAAAAATTCCACTAGATTTGTAAGACAAGACTTCCCCTTGACGAAGCCATGCTGCGTATCCCTGATCAGATCGCAGCGCTCCAGATGCTCATACATCCTGTCCCTGAGGATCCTCTCCATTAGCTTACCTATAACTGAAGTCAAGCTCACCGGCCTATAGTTCCCTGGGTGATCCCTCTGACCTTTTTTAAACAACGGTACTACGTTTGCTATCCTCCAGTCCTCTGGGACCTCACCTGTGTCCAAGGAAGAGACAAAGATTTGCGTCAGAGGCCCAGCTAGGTCTTCCCTCAACTCCCTTAGCAGCCTGGGGTAAATGCCATCAGGCCCCGGAGCTTTATATGTCTTTAAGCTGCCTAACAGCCCCAACACCTCTTTCCTCGTAATCTTTATTTCCCTCAACCGATCCTCAACTTTGTCAACATCAGCAACAGACATCTGGCCAGTCTCCTGCGTGAATACCGACGCAAAGTATTCATTCAGGATCTCCCCCATTCCCTCAGGCTCTAAGCATAGATCCCCTCCTCTGTCCCTGAGAGGTCCAATCTTGCCTCTAACCATCCTTTTGCTCCTTACATAGGTGTAAAATGCCTTAGGATTTTCCTTAATCCTACCTGCCAGAGCCACTTCGTGGCCCCTTTTTGCCTTTCTAACACCCCTTTTAAGATCCCGTCTACACTCTCTATAAGCTTCCAGCGCTGTCTCAGTCCCCAGTTGCCTAGATCTAATGTAAGCCTCTCGCTTCTTCCTGATCAAGTCCTCAATATCCCTGGTAAGCCACAGTTCTCTAATCCTACCTTTCCCATTCTTCCTCCTTGCCGGCACGTATCTTTCCTGCAGAGAGTTTAGTTTTCCCTTGAAAGACTCCCACATGTACCTCATCGACCTGCCCTCAAAAAGCTTATCCCAGTCGGTATCTTTAAGATCTTGCCTAATCTGGCTGTATCTAGCCCTCCCCCAGTTAAATACCTTCCCTTTTGGGCAGGTCTCGTCCTTTTCCATTAATATCCTAAAGCAGATAGAGTTGTGATCACTATTTGACACATGCTCTCCTACCTCGACGTCAACCACCTGCCCTGGCTCATTCCCCAGAACCAAATCCAGTATAGCCCCCTCTCTAGTGATGCCCAATGGGCATTGCCAAAATGCTCTGAGCATTGGCATTTTGTCCCTTAGGCTGTGCCAGGGGGCCAGGTTGGAACTAAGAGGCTGGAAATGTCAGGAAAGGGCATCCCCTCTTTATTCCTACCTCTGGGGGCCTCAATGACTCCACTTTACTTCACGGAGTTGGACCATTAGCTCCACGCAATTGGGGAAGTATACTAAACCCCACTGGAGTGAAACCTCCCTTGGTAGTGAGGGGGAGATTTCAGTCCCCAGCCCACTAATTACATTTAATTTTTATGGTCATGCTGATTTAAATAATTTATGCAGCTCCACGCCTATTTCTGGCATGGAGCTGACAGTGCCAGAAATCTGGCTGCTGCAGATTCGTGGAAGCCATTGCGCTTAGCAAAGAGCCCACAAAATAGCCTCCGCTTGAGCCCACTGCACAGACTGCGAGAATTGCCCTCCACATCAGCAATCTGACTGAGTAAAAATCACAGCAGATGTAAGTCACTGTTCCTATGCATAGTAAATGCTTAGATCCCT
Source organism: Sphyrna mokarran (assembly GCA_024679065.1). NCBI lineage: Eukaryota > Metazoa > Chordata > Chondrichthyes > Carcharhiniformes > Carcharhinidae > Sphyrna > Sphyrna mokarran. The sequence continues at coordinate 48,198,257 of JAGIQG010000003.1, read as the reverse complement.
AACAAATTAGGAGGAATGGATTTATAATGAGTTTGGATTATGGACTGAAACTAGAACTCAGAATTACCATAATGTTTAGTATTATGCCTGTTTATACTGCTTGTAGCTTACTTGTGCTGACACATTAAGCACCAGGTTAGTTTCTAGCAAAGAAAAGGTTTCCAAAAGGACCAAAGCAAAATATTGAAATTTGCTAATCACTTACATGAGTCTATGGATAAAAAAGTACTTTTATTTTAATAGCTTCCTTCATATCCTTGTGATGTTTGAATGTGATTAATAGCCATGCATTTATTTCTCAATATGTTATCCAGTAAAATGTAAGCAAATATTGCATCTAATTTCATTTTTCTATGCAATCCATTTTATCAAGGCATTCTGTATTCAGTTTGTTGGATCTGAATATCATAGCGTGACTGTAGGTTCATTGACCTACATTTTCCTGAGTGTATGCTATGATCATTTCTATGCTTGAGTGCAGCTAACAGCAGGAGGACCACCCACGGAGTAGGCCCTAGCCAAAAGTTCATGTGTGTTTCCAAGTGAAATTCATTGCAGAGCACGAGAGGCTATTTTATGTATTGCACTGCCTGGACTTAATGCAAAAATCAATTAACATCCAAAGTAAAAAAGTAAAATTAATTTATTAGTCACAAGTAGGGTTACATTCACAATGTAATGAAGTTAAAAGGGGGATTGGTTTCTGAACCAACGCTGAAAATCACTCATGGGATGCCTGGGCAGGGTAAAGGCTCATAACTCTTGCCTGATGCCTGCCTACCTTAGCACAAATTCCTCGCTTAGTGTGGGGGATCTAATGGAGCTATTTGATCACTGTCAGTTGGATGATCCCAAGAGTGAATTATTGTTTTAATTAACTAGTGTGGAACTCAAACCTCCCAGTTTAGATACACCGTCAGCACTACTGTTGTGGACCTGGCCAAGTTAACAAGGCCAGGCTTCTATTCCATATGACAGGAAGAGGGATAAAACAGGATTATGATTGGAATCGGAATGATTGCTGCACAGAAGGCAACCCCAAGCTTACAGATAGTCCTTGACTTTATGATGTTCAAATCATAGCGTGACTATAGGTTCATTGACACTTACAATTTCTTTAAATTAACTCACCGTTTTAAATTAATAACCTCAGTTTCGACTTTACAAAATGATGCCAGGGAAGTTCATTTGTGCATATTGATATTCTGGGCTGTCCATCTGTGTGACTGGACAGGTCGAACCATCTTCATGAGGTTGCAAATGTATGTTTTATTCTGTTAATTTTTTTTTTGGCACAGCCATTGTGATAGTAATGTATTTTAACAGTTATTTTGTATTTACTATGCACTCAGACCTGCAGAGATTCAAAGCTAAACAGCCAACTGACAGCGATCGAATAGATCCACCAGATCCCCCACACTAACTGAGCAATTTGTGCTCAGGTGTGCAGGCATCAACAGTTGCCTCAGTGACTTGACAGGGCAAGAGTTGTGAGCCTTTACCATGGCCAGGCATCCCATGAGTGATTTCCAGCTTTGGTTCAGAAACCAATCCCCCATTTGTAACGTTGTTTCTATGTCAAAATTTGTTCAGAGTTATGACATTTTGACTTACAACATGGTTCTTAGGAACCAATTGTGCCTTAAGTCTGAAGGCTGCTTGCATTTATTTTAATTAAAAGTAAATTATGCATATGACCACTGAGGTTTGGTTCAAGGCTATCCTAAACTGTAAAGATAAAGATTGCCTGGGCTGGAACTGTTTGGCTGTTCATGCCACAGGATCTTTCGGTCTCACAATGGTGACAGGTGCATTCAATGGGAAATTCCATTGACAAAAGTGAGACCAGAAGATCCTGCCACCTGTTAATGACAGGCCATTGCATAGAAAATCCATGGGATTTAATTCTTAAGGGTGCTACTGAAATAAACCTCAATCATGCAATGAATCATGCATGAACCAGCCTACAAAACTCTACATAATTTGATAGCAAATTAGGATTTTGCATTAATTATTATTAAATTAGCAAATGTACTTGGACAGGCCACGAGTTGGCAAATGCAGTTCTCCTGCATTGGCCATAAGTCCTAGAAGCATTTATACCAGCTCTTGTGGTACAATACATTTTTCAACATAAAATTGAAAAAGCTTGCTATAACTTGCTCTCAAATAATTTGTAAAACAATGCAGAAGTAACAGAAGTTTAAAATGCTCAATTTACCTCTAGAAAAGTACCAATTATTCTGCCCCATATGGAAAGTTCAGTTCTTTTTCTGTCCTTAGTCCTAGTTCTTTGGTTTTTATAATTATTTGTAACTTTTAAACCTTTTGCTAAATAACATATATTTCTCTTCAAAGAATGTATATGTTTGTGAAGTAAACTGTTTTGTGAGTTTTGATAATTCATGATGCACATCCTTTTACAGAAGATAGACCTTATCTACGAGAGAAAGTGAATATGTAAAGGAAGCCTCTGGCACTGCAGAAAGTTAAACTTGTCTTTTTTCTTACTTTTGTGATGAATATCTAGTTCATGGTTCATGTTATTATTTCAGAGGTTAAGGCTGAGATTTTCAGGCCATTTTGACTGGCTGGATCTTCCTGTCCCACTGATGGTGAACCCGTCAGCTTGGCAGCGGAGGTTGCGAACAGTGGGAACTTTCATTGACAGCGTGGGTACTGGAAAATTGTATCACTGGCCAGTAGCAGGCATTCTGCACCGCCACTAAACAAACCATGGGGAGTGGCAGAAAATCCCACTTAATGTTTAGTTTTGGGAAGATTGTTGTTGTAAGGGTAAAATAACTAAAATGCTGGGCTTTGGAGATTGTCAGAACATCTGGAATATATTATAGTTCAGAAAGTTACCCATGTTTATTTAATAGAGTTAGAATATAAGAGAGGGAGCCATAAAAGAGCATGTAGGCTTACTTAGCTGAAGACGTGATATGTACACGACTTGAAAAAAAATGTAGTTTACAGAGTTGTTTTGTTTGGGGAGTTAGTGCTAAAACAGTTAAAAAGCCTTCAGTGAATCCTATATCCATGGAAATGGGTGGAGTTTAAAGGGTTTCTCTGGTTTCAATTTATTTGTTGGTGTTTCAGGTGGGTTTACATTAACATTGCAATGAAGTTTACTGTGAAAATCCCCTAGTTACCACATTCTGGCACCTGTTCAGGTACACTGAAAGAAAAAAACACTTAGGGAAACTAATGGTCAGGTCAGCAAAAGAGTTGGAAGTGAGCTGGTATTTCAAGGCAGGAGTGCAGCTTTGTGAATTCTGTTGAACACAAACCTGAACTTTCCAGCTGACCACACCAGTGGGATCTTCCGATCCTGTCGGCGGTTTCCCTGTAGCATGGGGCGGATTGAGCGGGAGATCCCATTTATAGTGGTGGGACCGGAAGTTCCCACTGCTGGTAAACGATGCGCTGCCTTCTTCCACAAAAACATTTGGCTGGAAGGCTAGAAAACCTTGTCCACAGTCGCAGGAATAGAGACTGAACCATTGTGAGGTGAGCAATGGTTGAGCCAGCCCAAATCAAAGCAGCTTTCGGAGGAATTCAGAGGTTAGATCTTTGAAAGTGAAAAATTGAGCTTTCTTTGAGGACACAGAATTTTAATGAGGTACGGTGAGTCACAGTACTCACAGACACCTGGGTACCTTTCTCAGTGTGATCTGCCTTGGTCACATCTGCTATTTAATGTGCAGTGCAGTGTGTTTGGCCACAGCTTATTTGTTAATATATATTTACCTCATGTTAATTCTGAACGTTAGAGTATAAGTTAGATATTGTAATGTTTTGACTTTTTTACTTTGTATGGGTAAAGTTTATTTTTTCTTTTTAAGACCATGAAATTCTGTGGTTTTATTCTTTGTAAATATCTGCGATTTCAAAATTTATCTATTTTAAACAAATGTTACTGGTCCTAATTGGATCGTAACATTCCTTTGCAGAATTTGGAGCAAAATAAAAGATGCACTATCGGGACATTAACTATCTTGAAGATATGATTTTAGTATATATAACAACCCAACAGAAGAATATTTTGTTGATTCTGTCAGACATCTGGAAACATCATTCGGCATTTCTCAGTATGTAGATCAATAATGAATCTGCAAATGGAAATTATTTGAAACATTTCTCATCTAGAATAATATCCAATTAGGCTTAGATTGTGTTTTCGTGGAAACATATAATTTATTAGCACAGAAGAAGACCGTTCAACCCATTGTTCCTGTATTGACTCTTTGCTGGAACAATTTGCAACTATTTCTTCCCCTGGCTAAATATCCTTTGTTTCATTTGCTGTGGTGCATAAGAGTTGTTATTTTGAGTAGGCCAGATGTGTGGTGACTCTCAGACATCTCTGCTCCCCTCCCTTGACCTATCCTCTGAGACCCTGAATCCCTCTGCAGAATCGGAAATGCAGCCCCCCCACCCCCCAACTTGACCCATGCCACTCAAGTTTCCTCTGATTCTTAGCATTTTGTTCCAGACAGGTACCTGCAGTCCCTCTTCCAGATACTGCAGCACTGTTCCTGGAATGACTAGAGGGAGCTGCCAGTTAATCAGAGATAGGGCTTTCTTTTGGTACTGGGCAGAAGACTTACTTTTTTCGATTCAATGTTGGTTAGAATGCTAGAGTCTGAGAGGATATAATTCTCAATGAATTTATGTCTGCCATCTGGAAAATTCAGGTCTCTGCCTATTCTGTGATGTAAAAGCACCAATGGTACATAATATACATGGAAGAATTCCAGCTGCCTCTTCTGAAATTTATTCTGCAATATTTTTCTTTGATTTTTTCATTCTGTCTTTTCCTGAGAGTAACGAATTATGTTGAGCTATAGCTCCATGTCTGGTGATCATTCTCTAGCACTTTGTGAACATTGATCATGCACATGTCCAGATGGTCCTAAAACAAACCCCACCTACATGTCCAGATGGTAGATGCCAATCATCTTTTTATTTTAAGAGGTTTATTTGGTACTATTTCGTGTTTTGTAAGTTTACTCCCATTATACTGAGCTACAATTCATAGAGACAACATTGAATATTTTCCTGTTGGCAATATATTTGTAACATGAGTGATTGCTATTAACTACCTGGCAGTTGCTAACATTACAGATCTATATTTTAGGTTATAGATGTTGGCTTTCTTTGCTAATTAGTGACTTCAGGGGTGTTTTAATAATTTATAGTATTAAATTGTTCTTTAACAATAGTTTTGATAGAGAAATGATTAAATTGATGGTATTTCTATAAAAATGTTAATTTAATCATGTATGTTAATTGAGGTATAGCTATAATTAGAATTCATTGGTATGACAGTCTGAATTTTCCCCCATATCTTTTTTCTGGTAAGTGGTGCGGAATAATTAGCATTTACTCGGACAGAGCAAGTATATTTGTATGCTCCTGTCCAATTCATGCCTGGAAATTGTCTCTTTTGAGTGTAGCATTTTTTAATGGTGTATAGAGGTTGAGCTCTGCCAAGTGATTCATTTTAAAATTATTGATTTCCCATGTTAACAAGCCTGTTTTCTAAAAATCTGTTCATCAAATTATTATTGAAACCAGTATGTGAGGCTGATGCACACATATCTGCTTTTGTAATTCAGATCTTCGAAGAGAGTAGACTATGATGATGTGCTAGATTCTCTGACCTCGCCTGCAGCTGGGATTTTCTGGTCCTGTTCCACTGAATGGAGGCTTGGCTGAGTGCCAAATTCTCTGTTCTCACTGGCAGTAGCAGTGGGGTGTGAATGGCTGGAGAATTCAAGCCCATATGAATATAACTAACAAACTATGGAATAAATGTATTTGTCCTGAGATTAGAAATTAATCAACTGCTAGGTTATTAGCTAAGATACGTGAATGGATTTAACTTAATTTGTGGAATGGCAATACATTATAACACATCATTCTTAAGGATGTTGCAACAATTTTTAAAATTTAATAACTTCTCAGCTAAAAGTTGTTGGAATGTTTGTTTGTCAAGTTAATTGACACAGATGTATCCAAACAGATGCAGGGTGAACGTTCTTATGTAGCACTCTATTTATTAATTTTCATTTCAACAGACAATACATTAAGTCTGTTCATCTTTGGGTTTGAGTAGGTAGAAAATTGGCAAAGATTTCTATTCCTAATCATTGTTTATGTTTGCAGAAAGACAGTTTCAGGTTGTGCAGTGATGCCAGACCAACAAAGAATCATCAGCAAGGATTGTACACGCGGTGAGAAAACTAATTGGTGAGGAGACAGAAATGGAGAGAAAGGATAAATGATTTGGATACATAAATAAATTAGTCAACATCTTTGACACAGCATTTGGATCAATGGGAATTTTGTCCGGGATAACTTCACCAATCATCTTGTTTGGGGAATGTATTTCAAAAAGTATAACACTATCAGTACAAATCACTTCATAGAGCAACATTGAGAATGAAACGGCGGAGAAATATTTGGCAAATCAGGAAAAGTGTGGTCCAAAAGAGAGGTTTTCAGGAAGTTTTTAATGGAGGACAGAGAAACTGCAGTGTCAAGGATAGAGTAATGCGGAACAAGGCTGAGATAGTTGAAGACTTTGCTTCTGATGGTAAAGGGAAATGAGAAATGTGGAGTTGGGGTGGGATATCTAATCAGAGGAGTTTACCAAGTTGGGGCTTTGTGAATAATGGAATATGGGTAAAGATAAGAAAGAGAAAGATGAAAAATAAATAAGAAACCTTAGGCACATAACCTTGAATTACAGTGAAATGTTCTCTAATGTGTACAATATTTTTTATCAACTCCACTTTGTTGGCAATATTAATATTACTCTTCAGGATTAACTGAATGATTCAAGTGCATCAGGATGGATGAGTATAATACTCGGTGCTTAAATAAATTGTGTCCTTTGATGTGTAGCTATTTGCATTCTGCATTCACCTGAGCATCACAGAAACATCCAATAATTCACCTGCAGATATTCCATGCTGTTATAGACAGAGGAGGGATGATGGAGGTGGATCTCCCTATTCTCACCTCTCTATTGGTAGGAAACAGATGTGTTTTAAAGGAAAAGTTGAATTTATACTTCATATATTCAGATTGCATGAGTGTTCTCAAATTTTCTCATCCTGACCATGTTATGGCCGCCATAGTCCAGTTAATGCTGACACCAAATCCACACCCATAATATGATTGGCACCAGTCAACATGGGGTTTGCATTATACATGGACAAAGAGCGTGATTGCTTGAGTGATAAATTATAAGATTTGGTGAGAATGCTGTGTTTTATATTTGTACAAAAAAGTGACAGGGTAAAGAATTAGGCAAAGAGTGAAGCAGCTGAGCCTGATGGGAAGGCTTTGGTTATAAGAGAGAAGAAGAAACACTAAACAGAGATGATGAAGAATTTCTTCAGCCAGAGTGGTGAATCTGTGGAACTCTTTGCTGCAGAAGGCTGTGCAGGCCAGGCCATTGAGTGTTTTTAAACCAGAGATAGATAGGTTCTTGATTAATAAGGGGATCAATAGTTTTGGGGAAAAGGCAGGAGAATGGAGATGAGAAAAGTGTCAGCCGGGATTGAATGGTGGAGCAGATTTGATGGGTTGAGTGGCCTAATTCTGCTCCTATGTCCTATGGTCTTATATAAATCATTGTACTTAGAACACTGAAAGATACTATTTGACCTGTTGTGCCAGTGCTTGCTCTATGACTGAACTAATTTTCCTGCCTTTTCCTCATGTCCTTTGTCTTTATTTCTCAAATTCTGGTTTGATCAGTGTATTCGTTTGATAATAGTCATTTGTGATTGACCATTCTAAATTATTCCAAATTTTCTATGTGAAAATTTCTCTTTTCATTTTGTTTGTCTATTGTTTCCTTGAGTACAATTTCTAATTCCCTGCACCCAAGCAGGAATGTTGTTTGGCAGGATTTCAATTCATTCAAGTCCACTCACTGGCTACAGACCCAGTGACCTTTTGGCTTCAGGAAGGCTCCCATTGCAGACGGACTGAATTGAAAGCGGTTTTAGCATTTGAGAGAATTAGTAACCAGATTTGGTAACATTGCTACTTTTAGCCCTGTTAGCTTTCTGTCTTGAAAGAAAGAAAACTTAAATCTGATACCATGACTCTGGTCCCAGGATGTCCCAAAATACATCATAGGCCCCAGTGAATTAGATCCTGATATGGTTAATCATTTGTGTGATCTTGGCAAACGTGGCAACAAATTTATATAAAGTAAAATCCCAGAAACAGCAAAGCAGATAAACATCCAGTTAACCTGGTTTCATTGGCACCATGTGAGAAGGACAGATGTCTGTCATGACACCAGAGAACACCATATTTCAAAAAATAGAAAGGAATCCAAGCCAGACTTCAGGCAGACAGAACCATGACAAACATTGCATCAAAAAGAGAACTTGCTTTTGAATTGGCAGCCTAGAATGTGTGTTTAAAATCCTCAAGCAATGTTGGAAACTAATCTTCCAATCCTGCTGAGGTGCTCTTAGAGACCTGTTTTCATCTTTTTTCTGTGTGATTGATCTAATCAGGAAAATAAAGATCATTCCCTCAATGTTAAATACAACAAGAACTCTCTTTAAATGACTCCTGCACTCCTCTTTGACTACTGACTTATAGAATATCAAAAAGAAAGATTTACCTCCCTCTGTTTTCAGCAGGCAGGGATGGCAGACGGAGTGGGGAATCCAGCAGGAGTTCCGAAATAGCTTTTATGCTGGCAGTATTTACCATTGAGGTTTTCCCCATCCCCTGCCAATGATGTAATAGATTTCCCACTATGAAAGGTGGAAGCCACATTGATGCACATCTGCTTATCGGGCCTCCCTGCTGTATCATGTCCCCATGAAGGGAATCCCCCCACCCCCATTCTGTTGTCACATCGGCAGGGTTTACAACAGGTTTCGTAAAATGGGGAACTGATGAACAGGACCCACCAAGGATGCAGAGCTAAGTACAGCCTCCAGGGGGAGATTGTCATATTTGGCTATACCCTGGCATTGCCTCTTCTTCCCCCCCCCCCCCCCCCCCCACTGCATTCTGGCAATGTCAGTGAGCTCTTCCTTTGGGGGGGTTTGGGGTGGGGGTAGAGAGTGTCTGTGGGGCAGTGGGTCCTTGCAAGATGGGGGTGTTACGTGTCCATAGGATGGTTCTTGTTAACATTGCCACATCTTGATTTGGTAGGAGCCAAAGTTGCTCAAGGGTCTGTCTGCCAGCATAATGTTGTGTGACCCACCTCAACTTTTTTTTTACATCAAAGTGTTTAAAAATATGATGGGAAAACCTGGCAAGGCAACTGGTGGTATGCTCTCTGCTTTTCCTGCTGGAGACAACACTTTGAAAAATTGAAAGATTCCAACCAAGGTCTTTACTTTGTCTTTACATTCACCACTAGTCTTCTGTTATATTTCCTACTGGCTGTTCTAATTTCAATCTTTAATTTTTGTCTCATTTCAGGACTTTTCATCATTTTCACATGGAAAGATTTTGGAAAAAACATTTCCTTTAGAATTTCTGTTTAAGCCACAAGTTCAAGCAAATTATAAAAAAAGCTATGATATGACAGTCTCCTTTCTCTTTTATTATATAAAAAACTAATAATAAGGTCCTGCCATTAAATTCAGCAGAACATTCATGTTCCACGAAATTCTGTATTATTCCCACTCTCTCCCTGCATCTCAAACTTCCTCCCTGCTTCAGTGTAGATATGAGTATCTGTAATGCAGCATTTTGTTAAATTGTCCCTGTATTTGACCACGTCATGCATTATTTTGCGTCATTTTGATATCTGGAGATCTAGGAGGCCTTCCTGTTCTGATTATGAGCAACAAGAGACAAAACACAGCATAATAGTAAGGCAGTTAGGAAGCCAAACCTGCCCCAGGGCAAGAATGGAAGAGAATGCAGTCAACCCACTAAACCTGCTGATGAGGGGAAGCATAGTTTAGAGATTGTTTTATACCATAAATTAAAATAAGTCTGCTAATTCAATTAAATTGATCTTGTCCCATCTTGTTTGCTGTTCGTTATGTTCCCTAATTGTGAAGTAAAGCAGCACACTTTATACTTGGTGTCACCTCACCCTGTATACATTCTGCAAAAAAGTCTAATTTTACTAAACTGGTTTGGACCAGTGGTTATTTCACAGACATCAAATTATAATATCATTTCAGAATCATCTGATTGAACCTGTGATTTCAAAATATCATGGGAGATAAATGTGCTCTGACTGTAGATCAGTTTAGCTCTTGTGATCTGCACTAGAAAGTCATGTTTTTCATACATTTGCCAGGATATCACCCTTCAGCTTTTGGAAACAACTCGGTAAATGCAGTATTATGGTCCTGTCACTATGATGCAGTATAAAACTTCTGGGTGTATTATTAAACAAAGTTCAAACAGCCTTCCCAGAGCCCAAGTGATTAGTTTTTCTCATGCCTTCACCAATGGTGGGCTAAAAATTAATTTCCGTTCCATAGACCCCCTTTAGCCTCTGCACAATGAATAATATTGACCTTTCCCCGTGATTTCTGTGTTGTACTTCTTGAGAATAGACAGCCATTTTTGAAATTAGGAACTGCTATTAAGCTATGATTCTCCTCCAAGTTAAATGTTAACCACAAATGAGAAATATTACCATTTACAAATACGAAGTAGTATGTAATGAAAATGGTAATTATTTGGAAGCTGTAGATAAAGTACTAATCAAAGTTAATTATTTAGAATAAATACAATATATATAATTCAATATTATAGTTAACAAATGAATACCATTTGGTATGAAATTTTAATAAGTTTAGTCAACTTGTTTTGAAATGTATAAATGTTTGTTTTTGCTTCTTCCCCATAGCAATTAAATCACTGCTAATGAATTGCTAATAATATGTAAATGTGTTTTAAATCTGATTTGGCTCCAAAATGTTCATTATTATGGTTTTGCTATGGAAAGGATTACAAGGAAAAAAAGTACTGTTAATCATTTCTAGCAGAGTGGGATGCAACAGGAAGGTGGTGCTAAATTTATAATAGAAACTCAGTCAGCCAAAGTATTCTGGGCTCTCTACTGTCCATTCAGTGAAAAGATCTGTTCAAATATTGGAGAAAAAAATACAAAGATGTTAGCAGAATCAAGAGGATGCAATTATCACAATTGATTAAGCAAGGTGAGGTTCTTTTTATTAGAAGAGAGACCAAGAGAAGATATTAAAATAATTGATCTGGCAGATGAGGAAAAGAAAACTCGTGGGTGAGTCCAGAACAAGATGGCCGTTATCAGGTCAAATAATGGTGTTAGGAGATTTTTTTTTACACTGAGTGCTGAGGATATTGAACTTCCTGTCAGATGGAATAGCTGAAGCAGAGAGCATTGATGAACTTAATGCATCTTGATGTAACTTGAAACATACGTCAAAGTGAAGGAAACAGAGGGGTGTTGGGAAGGGATAATTAGAGTGGGAGGAGGACTGTGTAGAGTCTAAGTACCAGCATGAACCAATTGGGCTGAATGGCCTGTTTTTATGTAGCTGATAATATCAATGACATAAACTGAGTCACAGAAATGTGTATTTTTAATTTTACAGTAAATTTTCAACATCTTATGCCTTTATCAAGATGATGGATATTGGTATTGGAAAATTTGAATATTTTTCACATCAAACATGCTTCCAATTTCAATAAAGAGCTTTGCCGCAGCATGAGTATGGTTTTCATATTTTCTGTACTGCGAAAGTGAATGAATAATTTTACAATGTTTATTTGTACATATTTATTTCGGAACTCAGCTAAAACCACCAAGTTATTTCCTTTTACTCATGGTCCTAACAACATTCAGAAAAAGAAATTTTATCCCATTGGTCCAATTATTTTGCAATTTAAATTTTTTTTAATTAATTCGTAGGACATGGGCATCATTGGCTGGCCAGCATTTATTGCCCATCCCTAAATGCCTGAGGGCAATGAAGGGTCAACCATGTTGCTTTGACTCTGGAGTCACATATAGGCCAGACCAGGTAAGGATGGCAGATTTTTTTCCCTAAACAATGTTAGTGAACCAGGTGGGTTTTTACTACAAACGAAAATGGTTTCAAAGTTATCAGTAGATTCTCAATTCCAAATATTTATTTTTATTGAATTTAAATTCATCCATCTGCCATGGTGGAATTCAAAACTGGGTCCCCAGAACATTAGCTGAGTTTTTGGATTAATAGTCAGATGATAATACCACTAGGCCATTGCCTCCCAAAGCTAAGGTCCCAAAGCTGCCATTTCCATTGTCTGCAAACTCTCCAAATTTCACGTGTTTTGGTGAGAAATGAAGGGCTATGCTGGAATTCTCCTGGCCTGCTGCTTGAGCAATGCTGTGGGCTGGGAGACATAAACGGAGGCCTGTAATGAGGAATACCACTCACAAGTCTCCCAGATACCTTTTTTAGCACAATCTGTGGTGCAGAACTGATAATCATATTGAAATGAGCATTTCAATATGATAAGTGGGCCTGGGAACAGAATTCTCTGAGCCTGCTAGCAACTCTGCTCCCCACTGGGAGTGGTTACCTGCAGCAGCATTTATGACTAATAGAGAACAGGCGTCCTGATTTTCCTGCAGGGAGCAGAAGCAATTGAGGCCCCCCCCGGAAGGTCAGATGTAAGGGAAAGGGTGCCTCTTGGGCAATGCCAGCTTGGTGTAGGCAGCTCGGCACAATGGCACTGTTCAGAGAACAAATTGGCATTGCTCACTGAGCACCTTGGCTCTGCCCACCAGGCACTAGGCAGTGCCAAGGATGTGGTGCCAGAGGGGTGGGGCCTACTGGGCAGTGGCCTATTTGGAGAGGGAGTGATCAGTGAGGAGGAGGACTCATTGTTATTCTGCAATCGGGATTGCTTAGAAAGGAGGGAGAAGGTGTTTAGGGCTGGCTATCTGGGTTGTGGTTGTGATATTCACAGCTGCTGGGGTGGAGGTTGGGGGTAGCATCAGGGCTGGCCCAAGCAGTGAGGTGTGTGTTAGGGTTGGGGAAACATAGGGGTTGGTGCGAGGAGGTCCAAGGGGCCAGTGATTGTGGGGTGGGAATGAAGGGTTCAGAAGGCCAGCAGTCAGGGGAGTTTGTGCAGTTTACCAGTGAGTGGGAGGCTGGCAGGGGGGGCCACTGTGCATGCACCGATTTCCACTCTGACAGATAGGCGCTTGCACAATGGCCGACTCACATGAGGGTGCCAACCTCACGGGAATAGGCCCCATCCATCATTTACCAGAATGAATCACGATGAGGCACTCTGCAATGCTCACAGTGTTGGAGATTCGCTCTGGTATGTATGCCCAAAATACAAGTGGGAAATACTCCTGATTTCCCACATGTTGGGTGCTTAGATCTTTTTGGGGAAAATCCCAGCACATTTGTTGCCAATATAAGTAATAGCTGTTTCCGAGTACATTTACATTCTTTTCAGTGGTGGCAGTAAGGTAAACCAGTTCCAAGATTTTTACTGGTTCTTCAGAATCTAGTTAACTAAACTGTAAATATTAGTAATATGTTGGCGTGAATATTTGTTAACAGATTTTTCAAAGTGATGACCTAACAACTTAATTTTTAAATGGTGCAACCAATGTCCTTTTTAGAAAAAGCTTCAACAACTTGTATGTTGGGATACAAGGGTGTAACTCATGTCTGAACAAAACAGATTTATTTAGCTTTTTAATGCAGTGCACAGTGCATTAAATTGATGGCTTTAATTTCAAATTTGATGTTATCTATGCAGTTATCTGCTACCTTTCCTTCCTTTTAGTACTAAAGAAAAATTCAATCAGTCCCTCTGTAAATTGACTCACAAGGACTTTCTGGGATAGAATTTCAACAAATCAATATTTGGTTCATTAAAAATGTTCTACTTACTTGGTAGTGCCTGGTTTCATGTACTGTTCAATCTGCATCAAAGGTTACTTTGCAGTGATTAGCTAATGTCTACATCATACTATAAGATAAACAGTGCGCTAATAATCTCTGTCGAGCTTTCTCTCACTCTCCCACCATAACCTTGGAAGACAATTGGTGAAACCCCACGTAAATGGCACGTACATTGTGGAGACTATCAGAAAACAATTCTGAATGTTGCCCTTTAGAAATAAGCTTATATGATTTGTATCTCTGTCATATTATGTTATGGGTGGTTTTCACCCTTTTTGAGAATAAGTGTAGCCTATTAATTTGATTTGATTTATTATTGTCACATGTATTAGCACAAGTGAAAAGTATTGTTTCTTGCACATTGTACAGACAGAACATACCGTTCATGGAGAAGGAAACAAGAGATTGCAGAATGGAGCATTACAGTCACAGTTAGACTGTAGAGAAAGATTAACTTAATGCAAGGTAGATCCATTCAAAAGTCTGACGGCAACAGGGGAGAAGCTGTTCTCGAGTCGGATGGTACGTGACTTCAGACTTTTGTATCTTTTGCCTGACAGAAGAAGATGGAAGAGAGAACGTCAGGGATGCATGAGGTCCTTAATTATGCTGGCTGCTTTGCCAAGTAGAGAGAGTCAGTGGATGGGAAGCTTATTGAAAAGATGCCCAACATCACCGACCCACCAGTAAAGAAAAAAGATAGACCTCCTGAGAACGAAGCTGGATCTCCTGGAACATTCTGAGGTTGGAAGATGAACCCTTCCAGGAAACCAAATCTGGAAGGTCCACCTGCAGATACACGCTGTGGTGTTCCAGGGTTGCAAGCAGTTTCATCTTCAGCTCTAGAGGCAATCCGGGCATTTTTCAAATGAGTTCTGACATCTGCACTTCATGTTGTTCCAAATACACTTCACGCTAGCAGGTTTTCCCACCGGCACAGTGGAGAATCCAGTGAGGGTTGGGTGACTGGGGGGGGGGTGGAATGCAAGCGAGGCTCACACCAGCTTTTTTAAGGGTTTTACGACCTGCCATAGTGGGTGCCAGTGGAAGATTCCATTGGCTGGCGTGGAAACAATTTTTGGATATCCTGTATATACTCTCTCACTGGCACAGGCTTGGGAGCGGTCCATCCTCCATATCAGTTGTGGCTTAGTGGGTAGCAGTCTTGTGTTGTAGTCAAAAGGTTCCTTGATCAACAGTCACTTCAGCACAAAACTCAAGGCTGACCAGCCAGTACATCCTGACTTTGTGCTGTGCTGTTGGAGATGCTGTTTTTCAGATGAATAGGTAAACCAAGACTTCATTTACCTGCTCTGGTGGTTTAAAAGATTCCATGGCTCTATTTCGGGGAGCTATCCCTTGTGTCCTGGCCAGTTTATATCCTACAATGAACAATACATAAAATAGAATTGCTGTATATGGGAATTTGCTGTGCACAAAATTGGGTGATGTATTTCCTGCGAGAAAACAGCGACTGTATTTCACAATTACTTAATTGGCTATAAAGTGCTTTGAGATGTCGGTAGTCATGGCAGGTCCTCCTTTCTTTATCAGTGATAATATGAGCCATATGGGATGCAATCACTGTCATAAGGCAAACTGCACAATTATCCTGTCCACAACCAGGGATACAAATAGCAAATAAGATGAATGACTGTTTTTACCCCAAGGTGGTTGAGGTAAGATTGTTGCATAGAACGGCATTCAAGAATGACATTTTCCATTGATTTTTTTATTTCTCCTTTTGGAAAAGACCTGCAGAAACCCAGGAGGAATAACTGCTTCTCCAAAGTTTCTGTTGAAGTTGCAGCTGGGCCACGAGGAGGATCTTAATTGGAAATGTTTTTATGTTGAACTAAGCAGACAGATAGAACCTTGAGTCAATTTGAAAGAGACACTTCCAACAATGCAGTATTCATTCAGTATTTCGCTAAAGTATTGGCTTAATTAAAGGTCTGATCCCATGACTTTCTGACTCAAAGGGTAACAACTGAGACAAATTGACACTACAATTTCATCCTTCCTGACGTTGTAATGCTGAAATTGATCTATATAATCAATATTTTGTAAGAATAAATTACTTCTCCATATCATACTTCCAAGGTTAGTGATTTACATTGCCAGACTTGTCCCAATGGGCTCAAAGAGTAAATTAATTAAAAGAAAACTTGCAACTGAATAGGAAATTTCCTAAGTATCAAATATTAAGCAGTTATAAATGTTGTCAATTATCACATAACCAACCAGTTATTTGTTTGCTATGGACTTCAAAGCAGATGAAAATTGGGAGAGATATGTATTGGGCAGCTGATTAGATATTAACCAAAGTTAAAATTATCCCAAAGTGTTAATTAAATACCGAACAAAAAGGGCATATTCTGAGGCACAGACATGTCAGAATTGTTGGCCACTTGAGGCTTTCTGCAGTCATAGCTGTATGTCTATGAAGTATAGAATAAAATGTATATTTACAATTATGTCCTGCCAATTCTGACTCTATATTTAATTTTTTGCAGTAATAATACCATGGCATTTTCTGTGGGCTGACACATACTGTTTGGCAAAATAGAGGCACTTTAATTTGCAAACCTATAACTGCAACTATGGTTAACATTAATGTTAGCCTCCTTAGACAAACTGTTTAGTGTAATAGAGTTGGCATAATACTAAACCTGGCTTGAGATGCTTATAGTTTATTCAATGTTTTGTTTGCTGTGCATATTTCGAGCCACAACTATCCATACCCAAGTGTGACCTATACACCTTTTTTTCAGTGCCAGATTTACAACTGACTTGAAAATATCTAATAGTCTATTATAACAAATCAAAATAAATGATCATAATGCATTCTTTGGAACTGGGATGGGAACAAAGTAACCAGTGTGATCTTCATACAGGGTTCATCGAGCTTCCTGTACAAATCATTCAGGAAATTTGGCATAGTATAGTGGTGAGCACTGCTGCTCTCAACACCAGGGATCTGGATTCAAATCTGTCCTCGGGTCACAGTATGGAGTTTGCACATTCTCCTTGTGTCTGTGGGTTTCTTCTGAATGCTCTATTTTCCTCCCTCAGTCCAAAGATGTGCAGGTTTGGTGGATTGGCCATGATAGATTATCCTTTATTGTCAGCGGGACTAGCAGAGAAAATACATGGTGTCAGGGGACCTGGGTGGAACTGTGGTTGGTGCGGACTTTTGCAATATAGAATTTAGAATTTATGCTGCAGATGTTAGAGATGTGAAGAAAAACAGAAGATACTGGAAATTCTCAGAGATCTATTAATCTCTGTGGGGGTCAGTTAGTTCAGTTGGCTGGACAGCTAGTTTGTGATGTGGAATGATGCCAACTGCAAGGTGGAAGCTGACGCCAATACGCTGCCACCCCTGGCGGTCCCTTCACCCACGTCATTCAAAGACTTGTCTGGAGGAGGTGCTAGGAGCCACATTAAGGGCCACAATGCCAGATGACCCTGGGGTGTCCAGATCTGTTACGAGATCTGAACACAAGGTTAAGTGTAAGGGAGGGAGAGGAATCAGGATGCAAAAAACGTGACTCACATTTCATCATTGAACATAGAACAAAGCACAATGAAGATTACATCACAGGAACAAACTCTTCAGCCCTCCAATCCTGGAGCGACCAAGCTGCCCATCTGACTTGTAACCCCCTACCCTTTCTGGGATCATGTGTTTCAATTCCCATCTGATTCACGTAACTGTAAAGATGCCCCTTTAAGGTCACTCATATCTGTTTCCATGACCTCCCCCAGCAGCTAGCTCCAAACACCCACTACCCTGTCTGTGCAAATAAAAATGTTTCATGCGTCTTTTGTCCCTCGCACCTGAGAAGTTAAATTGAGTAATTGAGTCTGAATTGAGAAATTCAGCCTGCATCTCCCCTTCCCTGAAAATCTGCAGCATCCACTCTTCAAAGGGGCTGAGAACCCAGAGGTTTGGCTCCACATCCCTTTTTTGATGTTATGGTCGGTCATCTCCTGTGGAGACAGAAGAAGCTATGAAAGATGGTGACCTTTAGAGGGCAAGCACTGTGATACTCTTGGGGGAGTTGGGGGACTGATGGGAAGGATGCGCTTGGGGTTCAGGGGCTGGAAACATGCAGGGTGCTGGTGATGGAAGGATCTGGGGGAAGATGCTAGTTGAGGTTAAGCACTCACTTTGCGGACCAGATGAGGTCGTTGACATTCTTGTGGCAGTGCTTCCCAGTTCTGGGGGCCAGGACCATGACAATGACTGAGGCAGCAACTGCCTCCCAGGCTGTATTACCAATAGCTCCCCTGCGTCTTCCTTGTGGGGGAGGAGGGGGGAAAAGAAGTTGTCCTGCCACACCTCTGCTCCATCCAGCAGCTTCCCTAGGTTGCCCTCAGTAAATCAGGGGGCCAGTCACTTCAAATCCTCTTCCTGCACTACCTACCTGCTTGCCTGTCCAACCTTGGGTTTTGTATGGAATTGCCCTCAGGAAATTTGGCAAAGCATTCCAGCAAGTTACAATGCTTGTTAGCATTGAGTGGAAGGCAAATGCAAGGCAGTGTACTGAGGGCGGGGGTAGGAGGACTGGATCAGTGCCTCTATGATTGGGGACAGAGGAGAGAGAGGGAGGTTCGTACAGTCCTCAGAGTCCAGAGGAGATGGAGGCCCTGTGCAGAAGGATCAGGGCTGAGGGGGAGGAGGGATGGAGGGTTCACTCAGTCTGCCTGAGATCACTGGAGGGAGGAGGTGGGGAGGGGTATAGAGGGGGCCACAATTGCTCTGGCTGTTGGGGGGTGTGGGGAGATCATGGGGTCAGTAATGTTGTGGGGGCAGGGGGGTGGGGTATTGTATCTCCTGGGAGTGGAGAGGCAGGGGGGCAACATTCTATCATTTTTTTTTTCCTGCACATGTGCAGGTGGAGGCACCAATTGGAGCTGCAGGATTTCAGATGCTTTATATCCTGCCTATAAGATTGTGCAGCATGATTTGGACTTATTGATATTTTTTTCAGGCAGAGTGCATATGGGGGCAACTAAGAACAGGTCTAAAAGCCAGATCTGAAACATTTCGGGCACTATTTTACCATGCGGCGTGAAAACTTGGTAAAGTTGGACGTGAGGAGAGTAGTGCGATCTGTGCCCACCTCCATGCCGGTTCTCCCTTTACCAAGGTCCAAAAATGGCTGTGATCGGGGCCCCCACTCAAACGGGTGCAATGGCCATTTAAATGCATTTGCAAGCCTTTAAATTGACTTAATGGGCTGCACGCCCAACCTTACTGGCATTTCCCTCCTTTAGCAAAGTGTTCACCCATCCAGATTTGGTATGAAACAGATATGGTCTATAAAAGTCCAATTTGGTTGCTCCGGGCATTCCAGCTAGTGAGGAAGTAATTGCTGAGTGTCAGATGGCTCTCTGCTTGAGATCAGTGATGGGGAGAAAAGTGGGTCCAGCAGCTCTCTGCTTGAATTATGTTGTGGGGAATGGGGCAATGTCTGTGGGGAAATCATTATCTGGCCCGGGAGCGATGGGAGAGTTATTCTGTCATTTTTTTTTTTCTGCACATGAGCAGTTGGAGACGCCAATCAGAGCTGCAGGGTTTCAGGCACGTTAAACCCTGCTCACTGGCTTGTGCAGCATGATCCGGACTTGTTGCTATTTTTACAGGCAGTGTGTGTTTGGTAGCATCTGAGAATAGGTCTAAAAGAAGGGTCTGAAACTTTCCTTGTACTTAGAATCAAAATGGTAAAATAGGGCCCTCTGTGTCTGTCAGAACCCTGTAGTTGCTATTGAGTATGTGCAAATCAGAGGTTCTACATATGTAGTAGCTCCCTCTATAAGCTGGCTGGTGAATTAAGCCCAGGCCACTGCCTGCAGCAGCTAGAAATGTTCGGGACCATTTTTTCGGTGACTAATTGCATATGATTGGGCATGAAAATCTGCCCAATAAATTGACCAGAAACTCTCCAACTTTCATGCTGGCTGGACACAATCTTGTAAGATTCTGCTCAATGGGTAAGATTTTCCTTATCCCTGCAGGATGTTTTGAAGTAATGGAGGCAGCCCATCATTGGCTGGTGGTGGGATCTTCTGGATTCTGTTGTTCAAATCCTCTTTTGCTGGGAAACCCTGGTTGAGGCTTGCTGTCAGCATGACCAGAAGATCCTCCTGACAAGAATGTTAGTGTAGTGGTATTGTCGTTGGGCTAGTAATCCAGAGATCCATAAGCACAGTGTTTAGCACTGCAGTCTCACAGTGCCAGGGATCTGGTTTGATTCCCAGCTTGGATCGCTGTCTGTACTGAGTTTGCATATTTTCCCCATGTCTGTGTGAATTTCTTCCAGGTGCTTTGATCTCCTCTCACAATCTTAAAGATGTGCTGGTTAGGCACATTGGCCATGATAAATTCTCCCTTAGTGTACCCGAACAGGGAATGGATTGTGGTGACTCCACAATTTTCATGGTAACTTCACTGCAGTATTAATGTAAGCCTACTTGTGACTAATAAATAAACTTTACTTTATAATGGCATGAAGATCCAGGTTTGAAACCCATCATGGCAGTTGATGAAATTTAAATTCATTAAAAAATTAATCTGGAATTAAATAATGACCATGAAGCCATTGCCAATTGTTATAAAAACCCACCTGGTTCACTCATGCTGTTTAGGGAAGAAAATCTGCCATCCTTTAATAATAATCTCGCCTGGCCTATACGTGACTCCGGATCCACAGCAATGTGGTTTATTCCTAAATTTCCTCTAAAATGGTCACATAAGCCACTCAATTCAAGAGCAGTTAGGGCTGGGCAGTGAATGGAAACCTGGTGTTGTGAGACTTCTTACAATAAATGGTGGCCCAGCCAGCAGTGTCCACATCCCATGAATGAATAGAAAAGAATGGAAGACCCAACAGGTAAAATTCAAGTGTCCACCACATTTAAGATGTGTGAAAGAAATGAAATAAGTGATTGGGATAGTCAGACATAGATTACCATTAATTATCAAACAAAATTAAATGTGCATTGTGACACAGATACAGGAGAGGAAGGAACACAATCGCAGTAGAAGAAAAGGTGATTTAACAAAGCACAATAATTGCCTGTGCAACAAAAAAGAGGCTTCTCTTTTGATTAGAAGTAGCAGAGGCTTAGGTGGGCATTTTAAGAATTTTGGTCGGCATGCATCAATTTGGGCCAAAGGGCTTGTCTCTGTGCCTTAGATTCTATAACTGTATGATTTTAATTCTGAATAATGCCCTGGACCTTGTTGATGCACACTCTTTTAAAGCCTTTTCTTGAAATGTTTGAAGCAACATGAAGTTAGAAAATTGTAATTGCCAATAGGAACTGAGTGATAAATTTTGAGCAGGTTGAACAGAACAGTATACTTGTGCATTTTGCAAGGGATTCAGTACAGAGCCAGACTCTAAAACAACCATTTGTCACCTTTGTATGATGTCAGAATCATGTGGACTTTGCAAATTATGCAAGGCACAAAGTTCTACCACAAGGCTGAAAGAACCATTGTTCTGATTTATTTTGAATGACTTGCAAGAAAAAGCAGAAATTAAATACAGTTAAGGAATCGCTTCAGTGCGGACTGTCATTTAGACTCGATATAAATCTATCAATGATTTAATGAGCTATTTTTGAATAATGATTTTTCTGCCAGTAAGAACATTGTACTCTGTGTAACCATCCCTCAACCTTTAACAGGAGACATGGTGGCAGACTGATTAGCACTGATGCCTCACAGTGCCAGGATCTGGGTTTGATGCCTGGTTTGAGTCACTGTCTATATGCTGTTTGTACCTTCTTCCCTTGTCTGCATGGGTTTCCATCGGATGCTGTGGTTTTGTGCTGGTTAAGTGCATTGACCCAAACAGGTGCCAGAGTGTGATGACTAGGGGAATTTCACAGTAACTTTATTGCAGTGTTAGTCTTAATTGTGACTAATAAATAAACTTTTTAAAAATTTTCTTGTTGCCACATTCAAGTCCTTCCTTCCTTTCCAATTGGAGTGGTAGCTATCTGATACTGCAACTTAACATCAAGCCTCAGAAAAGCACATGGGCAGATTTGATTTGAGACCAGCCACCACTTCTATTTTCTTCCAACATTTTATTTGAACCTCAATCAAATTGCTCTTTGAAAGCAATTGATAAGAAAATAAAAGAAGCTTGACACTGATTCTGTTCCCTTTGAGACAAGAGAGCCCACAAGTGAGTTACCACTAGTGTCATCTGTGACACATTCCAACTGCTGTAGCCAGCTGCAAAGCTTGCACCTGAAATGTAAAAAAAATACCCGTTTTAATTTGTGTTTCTGTTGCTCTGATGGAAGTTGGTTGTAATAATGATTGGCTTGCCAACTGAATTTGCACTCAATTTGCATGGAGAAAATTTAGAGGCTTCAAACATATAATTTTATATACAAGATACTTTAGCTTGACTTGGAAGATAAAAAGTCCTCACAACCCAGTAAGCGTATTGCATGCTCATTTCGGGCTCTGTCAGGTGATCAGAAAGAAGTAGACACTCTGCATTGATACATAGACTGTCAAAGGTGGGATTCCTTGGATCCTCCCTCAGGCATGATTTTTCAGTCCTGCTGAAGTTCATGGACTTTTGAATGGCTCACCACATTGTATGGCCCTGCCCCCACCACAATTGGGCCATAGAATTCTGCTCTTTGCTTAGTTAACATCTGTTAGTGAAGCAGAATGTTTAACTGTGTGGTTCATCATTAATGGAATTAAGATCCAGTTGACTCAATTCTAAGAATAGGTCTAGGGCTTCTGTTCAATTCCAAATCACTATAGTGGTGTAGTGTGGGAGAACGACAACAGTGGAGAAAAGAAGACATGAAAATTTGTTGAGGAGGTGTAAATTCATGTAAGCTTCTGACCAAACCATTGCCTGATATATCCCAGCCCCTTTGCAAATTGTCTTAGGGCTGAGGCTAGGGTAGAATCATGTTTGGTAGCAACAAAATGGAGTTCCAATGTCATCTTATCAGGCATAGATTTCACAGGGGGCAGGTGGATGACTGGCAGGTCTGTAAACAAGTTATTTGAAGGACGAACTGCTGAATGACCAGAATCTTATAGACCTGTTCCAAGTTCACGAAAAAAATATGAGAATCAAAGGCATCAGAGTCTTGGCAGGCACATCAGGGTGAAAGGAGGTGGAGGTCAGATCAGTGCTGAATTCAAGCGCCACTGGGTGAGGCAAGTACTTTCATAGGAAATCTGGATATTACAGCCATTGAATTTTGTAGCAGGAGAGGTCAGCTCCTGTCATGGCTTTGGGTTCGGCCTCCATTCTGCTCTCTGCCTGCTGGCACTTGGGTGCATTGTAAGGGGTGACGGGGTGGTGATAGGAGGAAGCATCTTGAGAGTAGGAATGCCCATCAACCATGGGCATTATCCACAGGAGGAAGGACATCTGGTGAGGAGAACAACTAGAGAAGGGTGGGGGGGGGGTAGCGGGATGGAACTACAGCCACAGGCTGGACAACAACAATCTCATAGCTCCCTATAGAGACAATGTCAGAAAGACAAAGCAGCTGAAGGCTGCAGAGAGGACTGCAAGCTGTATAGGCAGGAAGTGCTGTCTTCAGATGTTGGAGCAAAAGTGTTATCAAATTCTGCAAGTCTCCTGAGAGACCAACACAGCTTTTTGCACACTGGTGACAGACAAGCTGAACCCCAGGGACACTTGTGATCAACCAATGCCAGTGGCAGTCAAGTTCTCTTTATGCCTCCAGTTCAGATGTGTAGCATCTCCCAATCAGTGGTCCAACTTCGCATCATGATGATGATCAATACTCACTTCAGGAGGCCAATCCAATACATTCATTATAGCATTGATTCAAACAGTTATTTTGAGAAAGCCAGAGGATACAGAACCATCACTGGCTTCCTCCAGCTGTTAGTTATGATAGACTGCGTAAATGTGACCATGAGGTTTCTTACAAACCATTCATCCTCCCTCATGCTACTAGTCTGCAACTAATGGCAGTGGATTCTGCTGATCTCTGTTTGCTACCCTGGGAACAGCCATAATTCTTACATATCAGATCCCTGAAGCTCTAACTCCTGCACTATGTCTGTTGTTACTTATTAACTTGCCATAACCTCCTATTTATATTCTTACTAGTGCATAGCACAGATAGTAATCCAGACTTTTTTGATGTCCTGCTTTGTCTTAGTTCCTTATATTCTGAAAGCAGGACATTAAATCCCTTTCTCTCCATTTTATTGAATCTAACATGGGCCATGACTCACAGCACTTTCCTTTATCCCCTCAGACTATGTGGTACCCTCTCCATGATGTCCCATGCCTTGACATTGCAGAGGCAACATAACATGTGGGTATTAAAATGATGATAGCAAAATTGCCTGTCTGTCCTCCTGACTGTTGAATCCCCCCAAACAATACCGCATTTCTACAGTGTGCTGTGCCACCATGTTCAGTCTTTAGTCTGATAGTGTCAGATTCAGGGCTGCACTGCTTTATCAGTCACCAGTATGTAATACTGAATAGCAGTTTGAAAGTGCCATACTCTCAGAGGAGTCATGCACTGTCTACCTCTTGCTGTCCTTCTCGGTGACCACCCACTTGCTGATCTGAATTCTGTCTCATTATTGGGTGATCACACCCTGAAGCCTGCAATTCAGGAAACATTCAGCCATCTGTATGTCCTGCACCAAATCTGGCTGCCCCTCAAGCTTCAAAACCATCAGTGTCTGTTTGAGCAGCTTGAGGCACTTCCTGGAAACATAGCCCTCCAGAACATGTGAAGTGTTCTGAAATTTCCACACAGTGCAATCATTTTGATGCAGCAATCTGTCTGCTTGACTTAGAAACTTAAGATAAATGCCTTTGATATATGATCATTATTTATATAATTGCTGTTAAATAACACCATTGCTATTTTTCTATTTGCTCCTGAAATCAAATTAATCAAGGACTAATTATTTATCCAAGCTTAAGGAGAATCACTGAGATAGTAAACAAAAAGAGCCTAAATCTTAAATATTTACAAAATTAACCCAACCTATATGCTAATTTTAGAATCTTGGCTCTACCACTCTACACATTTAAGTTAGACATCTATCTTCCCACTATCACCAAATGCTACTTGGCATTACTACTAGAAATAAATAATTAATGAGGAGAAATCACAATCACCCCTTCCTGATTTTTAATGTCACCTTCGTGGCTATTTGCTTGCCTTTGTCTTGGGAGTCACCAGTCACCATCAGTTGATCGAGACTAGTTGTATCAACACTGTGGCAATGAGAGTGGGGCAGAGATGAAGTACTTTGTGACAAGTAGCTGATGTTCAATTCCTTTCCATTTTCCATAGTTTTCAAGTCAGGTGATAAAATATTAACAGTCATCCTGATTAGTGCATCTGCAAAATGCTTGGATGATGGGGCCACAACTGTGGTTGCCAGGTTTATTGATGACACAAAAATAAATTAGAAGGTAACTTATGAAGAGGACATAAGGAATCTGCAAAGGGATATAGGTAGGTTAAGTGACTGAGCAAAAATTAACTATATGGTGTATTATACGGGAAAATGTGCACTTGTCCATTTCGACAGGAAAATAGAAAAGCAGTGTGTTATTTAAGTGTTTAGAGACTGCAAAACTCCTGAGATACAGAGAGATGTGGGTGTTCTGGTATATGAATCACTAAATGTTGTCTTGCAACTAAAGCAAGTGATCAAAAAGGTAAATGGAATGTTGATGTTTATTGCAAGGGAAATGGAATGTAAGAGGAAAGATGATTTGTTGCAGTATTACAGAGCGTTAGTGAGGCCATATCGAAAAACACTGTGTGCAGTTTTGGTCTCTGACTTAAGTAAGGACATATTTGTTTTAGAAGCAGTTCAGAGAAGACTCATTCGACTCTTTGGATGTGGAATGGTTACCTTGTGAGGAAAAGTTAGATAGTCGAGCATATATCAATTAGAGTTTAGAAAATTGAATGGTGATCCTTTTGAAACAGGAACTTGACAGAGTCAATGCTAAAAGGATGTTTCTCCTAGTGGGAAGAACAAGAATCAGGAGACACAGTTTAAAAATATAAGGGTCTCCCATTTGAGACAGAGATGAAGATTTTTTTTGAGGGTCTTAAGATGTGGAACATTCTTCTTCAGCATTTAGTGGAGGCAGGTTTATTGAATCTTTTTAAAATAGAGAGGTGGATAGAGTTTTGAATAACAACTTGAATAAAGTTATTAGGGGTAGGCAGGAGCATGGCATTGAGACCACAATCTGATCACCTGTGATCCTATTTTATGGCACAACAGCTCAACAAACCAAATGGCATACTTTTGCTCTTAATTTGTATGTTCACACATTGACACTTTCACTTTCCAGGGCAAAGCAGCCTATTTGCTTTGTGTCCTGTGGTTGAAGTTATTATAAATTCTCTTATCTCAAACTTCAGATATACTTCATTAGGGAGAATGTAGCTTGAGAAACTCTCCAAGCTTACTTAAACAGTACTTTCAGCCATGATTTCTACTATCAAGAAGGACAGAAGTACAAAGATCATGAGAACGCTATCATGTGATATATTATGAACTTTCAGACAATACTTATAAAGTTGAGGACACAAATGGTTTATTAAAATGACCACAAAAAAATCAGCTTGGCATTTTGAGTTCCAAATGTTTCAAGCAATACCTGATTAAATACAGCCAGCTGGGAAATTCACATCTCTTTGTCTAAGGATAGATCATCAACAACAGAATTGTAGCATTCGAGCCAATTCACCTTCTTGTTTTGTCATTGACAAAAACATCAAAATCCAATATATGTCAAATAAATGTTCAAGGGATCCCATTGTCCCAACATTGCTTTATGATGATTTCTCATCTGAACTAAAAGGGAAAAGTGTCAAAATATCAAACAACAGTATAGGATTTTCTTTTATCAACATACTCCACCCCCCTTGCTTTGGACAAGGATTTTTGAACTTGTAAAGATCACATTGAGGAAAGCATGTTTTCTATCTGCTTTTAAAACAACAAAACCTGCTTGCAGAGAAAGTTCTTCTGAGTCCATTAGGAAACCCATTGAACTAATTGCAAGTCAACTACACAGCCACTGTAATAAACAACAATACTTTGATAACTGGAGAAGGACTTTTCCCAACCTGTTCCAACCTTAAGTTCACCTGAGAACCAACCTCTTGGAAATTTGATTACAAGAAGCCTCAGAACATATTGACCTCTACTAAATGAATTCTCTATCCAGGCCTTTCATTATTCTGTAAGTTTCTATGAGGTCCCCCCTCATCCTTCTAAACTCCATTGAGTACAGACCCAGACGCTCCTCATATGTCAAGGTTTTTATTTTCATGAAATTCCTCTGGACCTTCCCAAGGCTAGTACATCCTCCTTTAGAGTAGACATGGAGAAAATATTTCCAATAGTCGGACCCGAGAGCACAACCTCAGAGTAAAGTTTAGAATTGAGATGAGGAGAAATTTCTTCACCAGAGGATGGTGAATCTATGGAATTCATTGCCACAGAGAATTGCGGGGGCCAAGTTATTGAGTGTATTTAAGACAGAGATAGTGGCCCAAAATTGCTCACAATATTCTAAATGTGATGTCACCAGAGTCTTATAAAGTCTCAATAGTATATCCCTGCTTTTGTATTTTAGTCCTCTCGAAGTGAAGGCTAATATTGCATTTGCTTTCCTAACTAGCAAGTTAATCTGAAGAGAATCCTGAACAAGGACTCTGACATGCCTTTGTACTTTTGACTTCTGAATTTTCTCCCCATGTAAAAAATAGTCTACGCCTCTTCTTCCTACCAGAGTGCATAACTTCACACTTTCCCACATTGTCTTCCATTTGCCACTTCTTTGCCCCCTCTCCCAACCTGTCCAAGTTCTTCAGTAGCCTCCCTACCTCTTCAATGCTGCCTGTCTCTCAAACAACCTTTGTATTATCTGCAAACTTAGTCACAATGCCTTCAGTTCCTTCATCTAGATCATTGATGTATAAAATGAGAAATTGTGGCCCCAATACTGACCCCTGCGGAATTCCACTAGTCACCAACTGCCATTCTGAAAATGACCTTTTTATTCCCACTCTCTGTCCTCGACCAGTCACAATGCTAGCATTTCTACAGCATTCTACCAGTCAGCAATCTTCTTTCTATGCTAATAGTTTGCCTCTAACACCTTGGGTTCTTAACTTACTCAGTTTCCTGTGTAAAGTGCTGCATAGAATTTCAAGACATAGCTTTAATTTATTTTAAAATTCACTAAAAAGATTTTTGGAATGAATCAATTTGAAACAATCACTCAGAGCATATAGAAAAATACACGCACCTCAGATACAAAATATATTGATCATGGGCAGTAAAAAAACACCTATGTTTTGACATCACTTGCAAGCTCCCCATCCAAGCATCATGCCATCTGACTGAACTGTATTTTGCCACACTTTCGTCACTGTTGGGTCACAGTCCTGGAATTCTGACCACACATCATCGTGGAAACTGTGGTTGGAATTCTCCAACCTTGCCTGTGGCTGGGATTCTCCAGTCACGATGCAATAAATGGAAATTTGGCTGAGATGAAAGAGTTCCTGTGGGTCCAAGAGCAGTGTAACTCCAGCGAGCTGAGGGAGGCTATGCTACTTTTTATTCTACATGGGCTGCCATAGAACAGGTTGCTTGGAAAGGCCCAGGGAAAACCCTGGGTGTTGATTATTTGAGGGCTTGGGGGATCTAGGGTTTAGAAGTGTCCTATGTTGAGCTGAGTCTGGATGTTTAAAATAGTTTTGATGATATTAGTAGTAGTTTTATTCCTTTGAATTCTTTCATAAGAACTATTGGTATAAAACTGGCAGAACCATCTAGAGTTAGTGACATAGCCTCACTGCAGCATGTTTCTCATGCAGGAAACAGCTGTTTGCCAATGGCAGGATCTTTTGGTCCAGCTGCTGTCAGTGAGCAGTGGACCTGGAAACCTGTGGCTGGGAGCAGAAGATCCCACAATATGAATGGCCAAAAATTCCAGCCAGTGATTTAAATCACTGTGCTGCATGGTTACCAGCGCAGCTATTGTCCAGGGAAGTTAGAGCTTTTGGACACTTGCTGCATAAATCCTCACCTGGGAACTCTGAGAGGGATTCCCCAGCTCATCTTTGGGGCATCCCCAAATGGATGGCTTGGTTCCTCAGTGGTTCGCACTGCAGCTTTACAGCACCAGGCACCCATCCATGTAGAGTTTGCATGTTTTCCCTGTGTCTTTGTGGTTTCCTCCACATGCTCCAGTTTTCTCCCACAGACCAAAAGATGTACTAGTTAGTTGCATTGGACGTGCTAAATTCTCTCTGTGTATCTGAACAGGTGCCAGAATGTGCCGATTTTCACACTAACTTCATTGCAGGGTTAATATAAGCTTACTTATGACACTAATAAATAAACTTTAAAAATACAATGCTGGGGAGCCCAGCAGTTATGAGTTAGCATTATTTGCAATTCATATCAGCCACATCCTAAGAACAAATGTTTAAAAATTACATTGTTTAGATGACTGGGAAAAAAGATGCCTAACTTGGATCAATATGAATGCATGTGTAATTGTAACTGAGCAATTTAACATGTGTCAAATGGAACAGCAATTCATTGATTTATAAAAAGGGATTGATATTAAATATTTTAATGAAACCATCACACTACACTAAACTATGGTAATAAAAGGTAAATGAGGTAATGGAATGCAGTAATAGTTGGTTTTAGGAACACCAATTTGACCTTGTGAATATATGTTCAAATCCAGCCCAGACTGATGGGATGAATGTCTGGCAAATGCAAAAGTGACACCTCAAATAAATTTGGCAGTCTGACAATAGCTCCCACTCCCACACCATAAAAGCTGCCTAATCATGTTTGAATTAAACTCAATCATCAGTTTCTTGAGATGATCGGTTTGGAAAATGGGAAATGCACAATAGTGGCATCTATAATGTATGGTCATATTCGGAAAATTATTCAGGCAGCTTTTGTTCATCTGCAACTGGAGCATAATTATACTGGATGTTGACATTGGATAGCTGGAATTGCAAAGATATCATTCCTCATTTGCGTCATCTGCTTGAGAAATGGAAAGAAGGGTGCAAAAGGATGAAGTACAAAGCAAGGCAGATTGTATTATAAAAACAAAATTTTGTTTTATTCATTCATGGGATATAGGCATTGCTGGCCTTCTGCATTTATTGTCTGTCCCCAGTTGCCCAAGGGCAATTGAGAGCTATCACATTGCTCTGGCTCTGGAGTCGTATGTACACCATGCTAGGTAAGGATGACAAATTTTCTTCCCTAACTGACGTTAATGAAGCAGCTGGGCTTTTTCCAACAATCAACAATGGTTTCATGGTCATCAATAGATTCTTAATTCCAGATTTTTTTAATGAATTCAAATTCATTTGCCGTGGCAGGATCTGAACCCTAGTCCTCAAAACATGAGCTGAGTTTCTGGATTAATGGTCTAGTGATGATGCTACTAAGCCATCGCCATCCTGGGATGCTCAAGATATGAAGTTAAAACAAAAGTGTTGGGAAAATTCAACAGTTCCAAGGAAGAGCCATATCAGATTCAAAGTGTCTCTGTTCCAAATGCTGCTAGGCATGCTGAGTTTTCTCAGCATTTTCTGATTTTATTTCAGATTGTATTATTGGTGAGTTCCTGCCTGAGAGACTATATTTCTGACCCCCTTTATGAAAGAGAAGTTGGATTTATTTTGATTAGGGAAGAGAATTGAGGTGATCCAAGTTGTTTCTTTTAAGTGCTGATGGGAATTGACGACAGTTATGCAAATAAATTATTTGGTACGATTATAGGCTCAAGCACCAGCAGAGTCACTCCTTTGGGCTTTCCTGACTCAATATTTTAATTTCATTACATGACTCACTTTTAGTTTTGAGGTTAGTTTTTAGGTTTTTTCGGTTTTTTGAATAACTCGTGCATTTCATGCTAAGTACGATTTTCTTTCTATTTTAATCATTTAATCACAATTTTTTTTTCTGATAAGGGAGGTTGAAGTCCCTGCCATTTTGGTTTGAATGTTTGGTCAGCGCTTTTGGTTGCTGATGTCTTTATTCTTTAGGTCCATAAATTATTGCAGGAGGTGAAGAGAGCAAACCAAGCTGATGTGCAATGAAGGGTTTCTTGTATATTACCGATTTAACTTGGGTTTGTAAAAATGAAGAAATATTTTTAAAAAGTATAACTGCATACTTTCAATCTCATGCACTAGATCATGAATAAATGTTGCCCTGAGAGGAGAATTAATACAAAAATCCCTCCCATGAAGACAACTTTGGAGCTATTATGTTGATAGCTCCAAAGGTTTAAAGATTAGGGCAGTAGAAATAGATCTGGAATTAAGTGGTTAAGTTTCTAAGGAAAATTGAGTTGTGTATTTTACCAGGGAGACGATATGGATGATTCAGAAGACAATTTGATAAGCTTGTGCAGCAGTGAGGAGATAGATATGTGCTGTAAAGCTGCTATAAACATGGTCTTTGGACATCCATTCATGTGGCTCCTAGCTCACAGGAATAAAACAATCAAATAATTCTCAGCATTTCCTGGGTGGTTCTTGTTAAGCTGCTGTAGTTTAACAAAGTCAGTGTAGCACAAACTCTGCTCATTTGATGTCTAAAACTGACAATAAGATCTCAAATTTATTGCACACAACCTTGTTTAATGCCTGTCTCAAATGCAGTTCTAAAAATAGACGGCTTCTATTCTGACAGCTGGTGCACCTACATCAAGGTGGGGTGTGGGAGGACTAGCATTCACCCATTTATTTAATCCAGTGTCTCTTTGTTCCAGCTAAGTGTCAGTGCACATGACATACTTGTATACTGGACAGATTTCGGTACTAATAATGTTCGGAGTTCAACTGAAAGAACATTATCACTCGGCCAAGTTTTATACACTTGACTATACGGGCATGGATGATCAGAAAGTGTGCCACCAATTGCAAAGTACCCAGCTTCTACCCTCCTGTCATAGCCACAGTGATGACGTAGCTTGTCTATTAAGCTACTGGTCAGTGGAGAATTTCCAGGAAGTTATTGCAAAATATATTCCGATGGTGAAGAAGGACTGTAGGAGAAGGGAAAATCAACCGTGGTTCTCCAAGGAAATTAAGTAGAGTATTAAATCAAAAACTGAGGCATTCAGAATGGCTAAAAATAGTGGGCGATCGGAGGATTGGGAAAAATTTAAACAACAGCAGAGAGTAACTAAAAAGGTGATTAAAAAAGGAAAGATGGAATATGAGGCTAAACTATCTCGAAACATCAAAAAGGACAATGAGAGTTTTTATAAGTATATAAAGAATAGGAGGATGGCCAGAGTTAATGTCTTGGAGGATGGGAAGGGTGGTTTAATGGTGGATGACAGGGATATGGCAGAGACCTTAAATAAGTTTTTTGTGTCGGTCTTTACGGAGGAGGACGTAAATAGCTTGCCCGAACTTAAGGATAGAAGGGTGGTAGGAGATGAGGTCTTTGATGAGATTATAGTCACTAGGGAGGTGGTGCTTGATAGGCTCATGGGGCTGAGGGCAGATAAGTCCCTGGGACCGGATGGAATGCATCCCAGGATCCTCAAGGAAATGGCAGAGGTGATAGCAGATGCCCTGGTAATTATCTTTCAAAATTCTCTGGACTCCAGAAAAGTGCCAGAAGATTGGAAAACGGCTAATGTTATGCCACTGTTTAAAAAAGGTAGCAGACAGATGGCAGGGAATTATAGGCCAGTTAGTTTAACATCTGTAGTAGGAAAAATGCTTGAATCTGTAGTCAAAGCAGAAATAACGAGGCACCTGGATACGAACTGTTTGATCACAGATTCGTTAAGGGGAAGTTGTGCTTGACGAATTTATTGGAGTTCTATGAGGAAGTGACTAGTGCGGCAGATAGAGGGGAACTGGTGGATGTGGTGTTTTTTTGGATTTCCAAAAAGCGTTTGATTAGATGCCTCACAAAAGATTGCTGCAGAAGGTTAAGGTGCGGGGAATCAAGAGTATGGTTTTAGACTGGATAGAGGGTTGGTTGTCTAATAGGAAGCAGAGGGTAGGTATTAATGGGTGCTATTCTGATTGGCAGCTGGTGACTAGTGGAGTGCCCCAGGGTTCGATGCTGGGGCCTCAACTATTTACCATTTACATAGATGATCTGAAGGAAGTGGGAGAGTGCAGGATGACGAAATTTGCTGATGACATGAAGATGAGTGGAAAAGCAAATTGCGTGGAAGGTATGGAAAGCCTGCAGAGGGATCTGGATAGGTTGAGTGAGTGGGCGAGAACCTGGCAGATGGAGTACAATGTGAGCGAGTGTGAGGTTATCCACTTTGGTAAGAATAATGGTAGGAAGGATTACTATTTAAATGGAAAAAAGCTGCAGCATGCAATGGTGCAGAGGGACCTGGTGGTTGTTGTGCACAAATTGCAAAAACACAGTATGCAGGTGCAGCAGGTGATTAAGAAGGCGAATGCAATGTTGGCCTTTATACTAGGGGGATAGAATATAAAAATAGGGAGGTTCTGTTGCAGCTGTAGAGGGTGCTGGTGAGGCCGCAGCTGGAGTACTGTGTGCAGTTTTGGTCGCCGCATTCGAGGAGGGGTATATTGGCCTTGGTGGGGGTGCAGAGAAGGTTTACTAGGCTGATACCGGAGATGAGGGCATTGGATTATGAGGAGAGACTAAATAGGCTAGGTTTGTACTCTTTGGAGTCTAGAAAGCTGAGAGGGGATCTTATAGAGACGTATAAGATAATGAAGGGGATGGATAGGGTAGAGGTTGAGAGACTCTTCCCGCTTAGCAAAGAAAGGACTAGAGGGCACAGCCTCAAGATGAGGGGGGATGCGGTTCAGGTCGGAGTTGTGGAGGAGTTTCTTCACGCAAAGGATGGTGAATCTTTGGAATTCTCTGCCTGATGAGGTGGTGGAGGCTTCCTCACTGAATATGTTCAAGTCAAGAATGGATAGGTTTTTAATTATGATGTAGAGATGCCGGCGTTGGACTGGGGTAAACTCAGTAAAGTTTTGCAACACCAATTTAAAATCCAACCAATTTATTTCATAGTAAATCCACGAGCTTTCGACACTATGTTGTGCCTTCGTCAGGCAAATGCATTTGCCTGACGAAGGCACAACATAGTGTTGAAAGCTCGTGGATTTACTATCAAATAAATTGGTTGGATTTTAAATTGGTGTTGCAAAACTTTACTAGGTTTTTAATTGACAGGGGAATTAAGGATTACAGGGAGAAATCAGGAAAGTGGTACTGAACCGCTACAGATCAGCCATGATCTTATTGAATGGCAGGGCAGGGAAAATAATTTCTATTTTCTCATTCACTTTTTCTTTTCTCTATATGCTTCAATTGTGATTCATTTTCTCCCCAATTCCATCCTCTTCTCTCTATTACTTGTGCAAGGACAAGGATTGCATTCTCTGAGCAGTATTGACATGGACTCCTGTTCTTCAGAGAGCTCTGGCATAGCTGGCAGTGTGGGGAGTACATATTGACCCAATCTAGTATCTCAGCAAGATAAAGGGAAAATACTATGGATGCAGGAATCTGAAACAAAAATAGAAAATTCTGGAAAATCTTAGCAGGTGTGACAGCACCTGTGGAGAGAGAATAGAACCGACATGTTATTCTTGTAATAGATCAGCAGCTTGACTTGGGATAGGAGCAAACGTTTTGGAGAAGGGAAGGAAAGAAAAGGGTCTAGCTTGTCTCTCCTTCTATCAATAAATGCCGTGACACCGCTTGGATTCACAGTGGAGTGTCACTGTGGAGAGCTGATCATTGGCATGTACTTTTATAATCTTGTTAATACTTTATGACAGTACTATCTTAGAATAAATTACGAAAGGAGACTATTTGCTCCACTGAATCTATGCCTGCTCTCTAAAGAGCAATGCAACCAAACCCTTCTGTTCTATTCCTGTATAGAAAGTTTATTTTCTTTAAGTGCATCCAATTACCTTCTGAAATTATTTATTGCCTCTGTCATCCTCCTAGGCAGCAAGTTCCAGATCATTATTATTTTCTACATAAAAAGAAAGTTCTCCCTCATATTCTCTCTCCATTTCTCATCCAAAACCTTAAATGGATGTCCTTAGTCCTTGTGCCATCAGTTTGTGGGGAACAATTTATCCTTGTCTACCTTATTCAAATCTGTCACTTGCCTACTTATTCTGCTGGTCTGTCTATATCCTACTTCAGTCAGTTAGCATCATCTGCACTGTTTCCCACTTCCCCATGTTTTGTATTATCAGTAAATTTAAAATTTAAAACTGAATTCTAATTTGAAGTCACATATATGTATTGGTAAAGTACTGGTCTGAGCACCAATCCATGAGGAACACCGCCGTCAATCATCCACTGTTTGAAAAACAACCCTTTACCATGACCTGCTGTTTTAGAACCCTGCATCAAAATTTTGTTAGATAGTTTTTTTCTGTAGTAAGGCGTCAAATGCTTTCTTAAAATCCATACTGCCAACATGCATTGCAATCCCTTCATCAATTTTCTCTCTTATGTCATCAAAAAAAATCAGTTGAGTTACTCAAGTATAATCTATCTTTTACAAATCCATGCTGGCCCTTCTTAACTAAAACTTCTTCAAGTCCCTGTTGATTTTTTTCCTGACTATTATTTGTAAAATCTTGTCTACCAGTCTTTTTAAACTAAATTGTCTGTCATTACTGGGACTGTCCTTATAACTTCCTTTAAAAATATACTCTCCAATCCTCTGACAGCACCCCCATATCCTGGGAAAATTAGAAGAATATGGGTGGGATTTTCCATCCATGCTCACCGAATGCTGGAAAAAGCCGCTGACATCAACAGACTTCTGCAAAATCTGTGTCCAGCCCGCTATGATTCCCATGGTAAGTAGGACAGGATAATTCCACCCCAATGTTAGGTCCTTCCACTGTCTCCACCTGGGATGCAAGCTATCCACACCAAACATATTATCCATTCCAAGCATAGCAAGACCTTTCCAAGACCTGCTGCCTCTCAATTTTTATCCCATCTATTACTTGTACCATCTCCATTTCTACTAACAGTTCATTATTTTCCTCTTCCTTAATAATCACTGGTACAAAAATACTCACTAGTATTCTAGAATCCAGTGTCTTTAAGCATATATGACCCTCTATTTCTTCAATAGGACCTACCCAATCTCTTAGAACAAATTTACTATTTACATATTGATAAAAGATTTTTGGATTCCCTTTTCTGTCGATTGCAATCCATTCTCATATTCTTTTTGCCAATTTTATTTTCCTCTGCACTTTTCCTCTCTACTTATTGCATCTGACATGTTTCTTACTTGAAGAATTCACCTGACATGTATCATATACCCTTTTGTTTAATTTTATCCATATTCTCTGTCATATCATCCAAGCGGAGAAGCTACGACATCTTCTCCGGAGTCTTCAACATATCATTGATGACGATGAACATCTCGCTAGGGCCATCCCCACCCTCCCACTTCTTGCTTTCAGACAACCGCACAATCTCAAACAGATCATTGTTCGCAGCAAACTACCCAACCTTCAGGAGAACAGTGACTACAATACCACACAACCCTGCCACAGCAACCTCTGCAAGACATGCCAGATCATAGACATGGACGACATCATCAAACGTGAGGATACCATTCACCAGGTACACGGTACATACTCTTGCAACTCGGCCAACGTTGTCTATCTAATACGTTGCAAGAAAGGATGTCCCGAAGCATGGTACATTGGGGAGACCATGCAGACACTACGACAGCGGATGAATGAGCATCGCTCAACAATCACCAGGCAAAACAGTTCCCTTCCTGTGGGCGAACACTTCAGCAGTCATGGGCATTCGCCTCCGACCTGCGGGTAAATGTTCTTCAAGGGGGCCTTCGTGACACATGACAGCGCAGAGTTGCTGAGCAGAGACTGATAGCCAAGTTCCGCACACATGAGGACGGTCTTAACAGGGATCTTGGCTTCATGTCACACTATCTGTAACCCCAGTAACTTGCCTGGGTTAGCAAAAAACCTCACTTACTGTGCTGTCTGGAGAAAATACACAATTCTCTCACCAATGCTCAGGATTCCCTTCACACACATTGTTAGCCACTTTAACACTTGAATAGCAGGTTAGATGTAAGGATTCGCATTCTAATCAGCAATCTCTGACTCTCTGTGCTGATGTGTGCTATTGCAGA
Source organism: Sphyrna mokarran (assembly GCA_024679065.1). NCBI lineage: Eukaryota > Metazoa > Chordata > Chondrichthyes > Carcharhiniformes > Carcharhinidae > Sphyrna > Sphyrna mokarran. The sequence goes on along the minus strand of JAGIQG010000003.1, from coordinate 48,161,062 downwards.
CCAGAACACTGCATTTGCCTGACGGAGACAGAGTGTTGAAAGCTCACAGATTTACTATCAAATAAATCAGTTGGATTTAAAATTGGTGTTGCTAAATTCTTACTGAGTTCTTATCATCCAAGGATCATTCCTTTGGTTCCATCCACCTTTCAGCCTTGTTGGAATGTACCTCATTTGTGCCTAAAATTATATATTCCTTAAAAAAAAATCACAAATCGTTTCATTACACATTTTCCTACTGGTCTTTGATTTCATTTTACCCTTTTTTTTACATTACAGCGCAGAACAGGCCCTTCGGCCTTCGATGTTGTGCCGAGCAATTAAGAAAAAGCAATGACCCTCTAACCTAAACCATTCCCTTTTCATCCATAAACTTATCTACTAACCTCTTAAATGCCACCAAACTTGACGCATCTACAACTGCAGCAGGCAGGGCATTCCATACCCTTACCACCCTCTGGTAAAGAACCTACCTCTGACATCCGTCCTATAACTACCACCCCTTAATTTAAAGCTATGTCCCCTCGTGCTAGCTTTCTCCATCCTAGGAAAAAGGCTATCACTGTCCACCCTATCTCAACCTCTAATCATCTTATATGTTTCAATAAGGTCTCCTCTTAGCCGCCTTCTTTCTAATGAAAACAACTTCAAATCCCTCAGCCTCTCTTCATAAGACCTGCCCTCCATACCAGGCAACATCCTGGTAAACCTCCTCTGTACCCTCTCCAATGCCTCCACCTTTCTTATAATGTGGGGACCAGAACTGTACACAATACTCCAAGTGCGGCCGCACTAGAGTTTTGTACAGTTGCAACATGACGTTGCGGCTCCGAAATTCAATCCCCCTACCAATAAAAGCTAAGACTCCGTATGCATTCTTAACAACCTTATCGACTTGATTGCCAACTTTCAGGGATCTATGCACATATACACCAAGATCCCTCTGTTCATCAACACTATTAAGAGTTTTACCATTAGCCCTATATTCTACACATTTGTTATTCCTGCCAAAGTGAATTACCTCACACTTTTCCGCATTAAACTCCATTTAGAACATAGAACATAGAACAATACAGCACAAACAGGCCCTTCGGCCCACGAGTTGCGCCGATCACATCTACCAATCCACACTTACTGTACTGTCTGGAGAAAATACACAATTCTCTAACCAATGCTCAAGACCTATCTATAACCCCCTATCCTATTCTTTTCCATATACTCATCCAGAAGTCTCTTAAAAGACCCTAGTGAGTTTGCCTCAACAACCTCCGAAGGCAGTCGGTTCCATTCACTCACCACCCTCTGAGTGAAAAACCTACCCCTGACATCTTCTTTGTATTTGCTTCTCTGCATCTTAAATCTGTGTCCTCTCGTAGTAACCATTTCAGCTCGGGGAAATAGTCTCTGAGAGTCTACCCTATCTATTCCTCTCAACATTTTATAAACCTCTATCAGGTCGCCTCTCAACCTACATCGCTCCAGTGAGAAGAGTCCCAGCTCCCTCAACCTATCTTCATAAGGCCTGCCTCCAATCCAGGCAGCATCCTTGTAAATCTCCTCTGAACCCTCTCAATATCCTCTACATCCTTCCTATAATGAGGCGACCAGAACTGCGCACAATACTCCAACTGGGGTCTGACAATAGTCTTATAGAGCTGCATCATTACCTCCTAACTCCTAAACTCTATTCCTCGATTAATGAAGGCCAGTACACCGTACGCCTTCTTGACCACTTCCTCCACCTGTGAGGCCGATTTAAGAGTCCTATGGACCCGGACCCTGAGATCCTTCTGCTCTACAACACCATTTGCCACCTCTCGGCCCAGCTCTGCAACTTGTCCAAGTCTCTCTGCAAACTATAACACCCCTCTTCACTATCTACCACTCCTCCGACTTTGGTGTCATCCGCAAATTTACTAATCCATCCTTCAATACCCTCATCCAGATCATTTATAAAAATTACAAACAGCAGGGGCCCCAAAATAGATCCCTGAGGTACACCACTTGTAACCGAACTCCACGATGAATATCTCCCATCAACCACCACCCTCTGTCTTCTATCTGCTAGCCAATTCCTAATTCAATTAGCTAAATCACCCTCTATCCCATACATCTGCATTTTCTGCAGAAGCCTTCCATGGGCCACCTTATCGAACGCCTTACTAAAGTCCATATATACCACATCAACCGCCTTACCCCCATCCACCTCTTTGGTCACTTTTTCAAAAAACTCAATAAGGTTAGTAAGGCACGACCTACCCTTCACAAAACCATGCTGACTATCCCCAATCAATTCATTTCTCTCTAAATAACTATAAATCCTATCCCTAATAATTCTCTCCAATACTTTGCCCACAACAGAAGTAAGACTCACTGGCCTATAATTCCCTGGAAAGTCTCTCTTCCCCTTCTTGAACAATGGGACCACATTCGCTATCCTCCAGTCTTCCGGAACTATACCCGTAACCAACGACGACCTGAAGATCAGAGCCAGAGGCTCTGCAATCTCCTCTCTCGCCTCCCAGAGAATCCTAGGGTAAATCCCGTCCGGCCCAGGGGACTTATCTAACTTCAAACCCTCAAGAATATCTAGCACATCCTCCTTATCTACTTCAATACTTTCCAGTTTGCAACCCTGTATCCCAGTGTTCTCCACAACTACATTTACATCTCCCTGCGTGAATACCGAAGAGAAATATTTGTTCAGTGCCTCTCCAATCTCTTCAGGCTCCACGCACAACTTCCTACTGCTGTCTCTGACTGGCCCTAATCTTGCCCTAACCAATCTTCTATTCTTAACATATCTAAAGAAAGCTTTAGGATTCTTCTTGATCCTATCAGCCAAAGTCTTCTCATGTCCTCTTTTAGCTCTTGGTGAGATCCTTTCCCAAATCCCACTAAATTTATTCCTCTCCCCATTTTGGTTTTACATTTTAGATTGTTCTTTGTTTTTCTGCATTACTAGTTTAAACTTTATGGCATGATGATTGCTCCTTCCTGGGAACTGTTTCACAGCCCACTTAGCTGATCTCATTCCCCAGCACCATGTCAAGCATCGTCTCTTTCCTAGTTGCACTGAGAATGTACGGATCAAGGAATTTCTCCCAATTTCAGAAATTCTTTCTTTTTACTATTTATTCTTAAACAGTATTCCATCAATAACTAGGTTGTTAAAGTGCCCCACTATCATCACTGTATATTTTTTGTCTCTGTGATTTCCCTGAAGATTTATCTTTCTATCTCACTCTCTCACTAATTGGATACCTATGGGATACCCCCAATCATTTGATGAATTCCATTTTTTCTTCTCAGGTCTAGCCAGATAGATTCTGACACTGCGTCTCTAAGGACATTCTGTCTTTCCAACAATGTAATGTCTTCCCTAATCAGTAGTGCCACCCCAGCTCCCTTGTACCTTAATATAATCTGATTTAATTTATTCTTGTCACATGTATTCGGATACAGTGAAAAATTTTGTTTCTAGCATGCTATACAGGCAAAGCAGACCATTCTTGAGAAGGAAAGGAGAGAGTACAGAATGTAGTGTTACAATCATAGCTAGGGTGTATAGAAAATCAACATAGTGTGAGGAACATCCATCCAAATGTTTGGTGGCAACAGGGAAGAAATTGTTCTTGAGTTGGTTGGTACATGGCCTCAGTCTTTTGTCTCTTTTTAAAGGCAAAATAAAGGAAAGGCAAAGTACTGCAGAATCTGAAACAAAAAAAATGCTTGAGAAACTCATCAGGTCTGGCAGCATCTGTGGAGAGAGAATAGAGCCAATGTTTCGAGACTAGATGACCATTCAGCACAACCCTTTAACCTTCCCTTGTTTTCTTTAAACACTTTGTATCCTTGAATAAGAAACGTCCAGTCTTCACCATTTTTAAGTTAGATTTTGCTTATTCCCATTACTTCATATAGCCAGATGTATATAAAGGCTTATCGTTCTCTAACCTTATTCATCACACTTATATTGTTCATATTCATGCAATATAAACCTGTCTTGTAATTCTCATAGCCCTGTTTAGATTATTCCAATCTAATATGGCACTGTTCCCTTCTCTGGTACTGTTCAACACATTCACTTTTTGCATTTATTCCATTTCTAAACCTCTATACACTGATGTCTATCTCCATGCTACTTTAGTTTAAACCCCTGCAAATCACACTAATGAACCTCCCTATGAAAAACCTGAATCAGTCTTCTTAAATGATTAAACTATTTATTTGCATCTGTGATTTACAGCATCAACTAAAACATTAATTTCTGAGTTCTGGATTGTAAAAGTAAAAGGCTTTCTTTGACCTCAGTTGAAGAATGATGTTTCGAATGCTTCTGGCCCGTGCAGCGTGCCCTGCCAGATGCTTGTGTGTTTGTTCAGCAGAAGCAAGATCATGAAGACAAGCAATCTCTGATACTGTTCTGGTGCACAAACTGCTGTGCTGGATAATACAAGTCCAGTTAATGTTCTTCCTTAGTCATCCCAAGCTCAGCATGTATTGGACTGTACAAGGAGCCACGGCTCCCACATCTTCGACTACCAGAATTATTTAAAAGGCTAACTGTCCAACTTCTGTTGAGATGCTTTTGACTTGCATTAGTCTGCCTGGGTACGATGTTCTGTTGGTGCATCGGTGTATTCATGATGGGTCGAATGGCTTCTTTCTGCACTGTAGGGATTATATATTAGCATTTTTTCAATCCACTAGAATTATACCTGCATCTAGGGAATTTTGTAATATTGTAACCAATGGGTCCACTATCTCCAACGTCACTTCCCTTAAGACCCTAGGATGTAACATATCAGGGTCCAGGGACTTGCCTGCCTTCAATCCCAATAGTTTGCTCAGTAATTTTTCTCAAATGATGATAATCGTTCCAAGTTCCTCCTTTTCTATAACTCCTGCATTTTCTGTTGCTATTGGGATGGTACTTGTGTTCATGAAAACAAGCAGAGGCAAAATATTGATTTAGTGTCTCAGCCATTTCTGCGTTCCCCACTACTAACTCTTCAGGTTTATCATCCAAGGGGCCAATATTCACTTTAGCTACTCCTTCTTTCTATATTTTTAGAGCTTTTGCTGTCCATTTTTATATTTTGTGCTAGATTTCTTTCATAATTTACTTTTGCTCTTTTTATTACTTTTTTAATGACAATTTGTTGATCTTTAAAAGTTTCCAATCTTTCCATGTGCCTTTGCAATGCGGTATACCTTCGTTTTTATCTTTATTTTATCCTTAACTTTTTTACTTAGCCATGAGTTTTTCCCTCCTCTTATCAACTTTCCTTCACTCTGGAATGTATTTTAATTGGGACAATTTGAATATCTCCTAAAATATCTGCCTCTGTTCATCAACTGTCCTACCTTTTCGTTGTCCTGCCAGTCAACTAGGACTAAATCTGTTTTCATGCCTATATAATTTCCTTTGTTTAACTCCAAAAAGCTGGAGTGGGACTCCAGTTTCTCACCCACAAACCAATTTTGAAATTTGAGCATGCTATTATCACTGTTCCTTAAAGGATCTTTAACTATCATTCTTCTGTTGCCCTACCTCATTACATAATAGTAAATCTAGAATATCTTACTCCCTGGTTACAGATTGCTTCAAAAAGCAATCTGTAACATATTCAATAAACTTTTCCTTGAGGCTAACTTCATCAATTTGATTATTCTAGTTAATATGCATGTTAAAATCACCCATGATTATTCCTGTATCTTTTTTACACCTATACCTTTTTTGTTTACACTGTGACCCACTGCAGAACTACTGTTTCAGGAACTGTAGATTACTCCCACTAAGGATTTTTAGTTGATATTTTTTAAGTTCTACACAGACTGATTTTACATCTTGAACTATAATGCCTATATCATTTCTCACTGTAGCACTGATCTCTTTCTTAACTAACAAAGCTACACCACCTTCTTTTCATTCCTGCCCATCCTTCCAAAATACTGAGTTGCCTAGAACATTCAAATTCCCTGCAAACACATCTTAGTAATCACCACTAAATCTTACTCATTTGTCACTATTTGTGCTATTAACTCATTAATTTTACTCTGAATGCTTCATGCATTCAGATACAAAACTTTCAAGTTCATTTATTATCCAGTTTCCCTCTTATACAAGTTTTTGATACAATATGACTTTTATATGATCTTTCACTCCATTTGCTTTATGTTGACACTCAGACTCATCACTAATCTTTAACTTTGATTTCCTAATTTTCTGTGCAACTGAACTCTCACTCCCACTATTTAGGTTAAAGTCCTCTCTACTTTCTCAGTTATATAGTGTGCAAGAACACTGGTCCCAGTATAGTTTAAATATAGGTCACCCCAGTGGTATAACCCCACTTTCCCCAGTACTGATGCAGGTATTCCATAAACTGAAACCCATTTCTCTCGCAGCAATCTTTGAACTATTTATTCACCTCTCCAATTGATGTACTCTCTGGCAATTTGCACTTGGTAAGACGTCTGACAACATCAATTTTAAATCCAACCGATTTATTTGATAGTAAGCTTTGATTGTAAACTCCAAGAAGGTTGCACATATCGACACAGACGCAATTTGCACTTTGCTCAGGAAATAATTGCCCTGAGAGTTCTGTTCTTTAATTTACTGCATAAACCCTCAAACCACCTATGCAAAACCTTCTTCCTCATTCTACCAATGTCGTTAATACCTACATGGACCATGACCACAAGATCCTCCCCTTCCACCGCAAGTTCCTCACCAGCCAGAGCAGATGTCCCGAACTGTGGCACTGGACAGGCAACAGAACCTTCAAGACTCTTGATTTTGGTGACAGAGAACAGTGTATATTCCCCGACTCCACTACGATTACTCTCTGAATCACAGTGCAATTGTCAGTTTGCTCATCCTCTGCTGTCCCCGTTCTTCCACACAAGGAGCAAGAATCTCCAACCTGTTGACAGTGCTAGGGATTGACGTTCCTGCGATGCTATCTCTTGGATCCTTCTACCCGCCTCACTCACATTCACACCCTCATGTCCCTGACCATTGACAGAATTTAAGTCAGCTATGCTAAGAGCTATGATTGCCTCCTGATGGGGAGATACTGGCGTTGGACTGGAATAAGCACAGTAAGAAGTCTCATAACACCGGGTTAAAGCCCAACAGGTTTATTTGGCAGCACTAGCTTTCGGAGCCACAGGTTGAGCTCTGGTTACTTCCTGAAACATAGCTTACAGGGAATTCTCCCACACTCTGATGTGTTGCAATGCCTGAAGCTTAGGCTCACAGCCAGACTCCAGCTCACTGAGTTCCTCAAGCAACCAACATTTGCTGCAGGCGTGGTTGCTGTGAACTACAATGGGGTCCACTAGCTCCCACACGTTTGCAACACATCATCTGGACCTACATCCTTTTTTATTTAATTAGAATTTATTTAATGTGGAATTTCAATTTGTTTTTACTTATTAAGTAATTGTGGAAAGTAAAGATTAGCCTTCACTTCCAAAATCAGAAAAGCAGAAGAGCGAAAGATTCACTGCCCAGTCACTTACGTGTGATATCACACAGACGTGTTCACTCCTCCTGACTTGACCTGCAATTGACCCCACTGACCCATGAGCACAATAAAGAAAAACAAAAGACAGTAATACCCCCTCCCCCGTCTTCCTTATCACCCACACTTACTTTTAACTCCCAAACACTCAGAACAAAACAGCACTCTAAGCTAAGGCACTGACAAGTTTGTTTTATTAATCTCTACCTCCCATGTTTAAAGAAACAGTCTGAACTATTATTACCAACAGCCCAATTTAACACTGTAGCTGGTTCCAGTAAGGGACCTTGTTTTTACCTTCTTTAGATCGGAAAGATTTTCAAATTTCCACCTGCAATTTGTAAAATTATTAAATTTACCAGCAATTTAAGCTAGATTTAAGAAAGGAAAAAGAAGATTAAGGTTATAGAGTCATAGATATAGAAGGAAACAGGTCCTTCAGCCCAACTTGTCCTTTTTTTTAAAGCCCTAAACTAATCCCAATTCCCCACATTTGACCCATATCCCTCTATATCCATTTTACCCATGTAATTGTCTAAATGCTTTTTAAAAGAAAAAGTTGTACCCGCCTCTACTACTACCATGGCAGCTTGTTGCAGTAAGAAGTCTGACAACACGAGGTTTAAATCCAACCGATTTATTTGATAGTAAACTCGCAAGCTTTCTACTCTATGGTCTTCGTTAGGTGAATGAGGTGTTCTGGTCTCCAACAGCACACACACCAGCACAGACTGTTTACAGATTACTGATTAGAATGCAAATCTTTACACCTAACCTGCCATTCAAGTCTTAAAGTGGCTAACAATGTGAGTGGAAGGAGCACTCAGCACAGGTTAAATAGATGTGTATTGTCTCCAGACAGCACAGTAAGTGAGGTGTTTTACTAACCCAGACAAGTCAAGGAGGTTACAGATAGTGTGATATGAAGCCAAGATCATGTCACACTATCTGTAACCCCCATGACTTGTCTGGGTTAGCAAAAAACCTCACTTACTATGCTGTCAGGAGACAATACACATCTGTTTAACCTGTGCTCAGTGCTCCTTCCACTCACATTGTTAGCCACTTTAAGACTTGAATAGCAGGTTAGGTGTAAAGATTCACATTCTAATCAGTAATCTGTAAACAATCTGTGCTGGTATGTATGCTGTTGGAGACCAGAACACCTCATTCACCTGACAAAGACCACAAAGTCAAAAGCTTGCGAGTTTACTGTCAAAAAAATCGGTTAGATTTAAACCTGGTGTTGTCAGACTTCTTACTGTGTTTACCCTAGTCCAACACCAGCATCTCTACAGCTTGTTGCAGACATTCACTATCCTCTGTGTGAAAAAATTGACCTTCTGTATCTTTCCCCTCTCACTTTAAGTCTATGCCCTTTAGTTTTAGAATTTCCTACCTTTGGAAAAAGATATTGACTCTCCAGCTAATCTGTGCTCCTCATTATTTTATAGACCTCTATAAGATCATCCCTCAGCCCCTTATGCTCCAGAGATAAAAGTCCCAATGCATCTAGCCTTTCCTTATAACTTAAACCATCAAGTCCCGGTAGCATCCTGGTAGATCTTTCTTGTACTCCTTCTAGTTTAACAATATCCTTTCTAATAATAGGGTGATCAGAATTGGACACAATATTCCAAATGTGGTCTTACCAATGTCTTGTACAACTTCAGTAAGACATTCCAACTCATGTATTCAGTGTTCTGATCAATAAACCAAGTATGCTGAATGCCCTGTTCATCACTTTGTCCCCCCACCTGTGACTCCACTTTCAAGGGGAGTTACAAACGTGTACCCCTAGATCTCTTCGTTCTGTAACTCTCCTCAACAGCCTACCATTAATTGAGTAAGTCTGCCCTGGTTCAATGTACCAAAATGCATTAATTTCTTAAATTCTCCTAATCTCCCACACTTACCTTAAATGCTAAGCACTTAGATCAAAGTGACACTGTTGACTCCTCTGCTAAGGGGAACATTCTCTTCCCATCTATCCTTTCTATGTTCCCCATAATTTTGTACACCTTAATCAGGTTGTCCCTCAGCTTAAACAGCCTCACTTCATCGTTGAAGTGCTGCATTCCAGGTAACACCCTGGTAAATTTTCTCTGCACCCTTTATAGTGCAGTCATTTTCTTCATATAGTGTGGTGACCAGAACTTCACATAGTACTCCAGCTGTGACCTAACAAGCATTTATGCAGCTCCATCATAACCTTCCTGTAATTATATTCTAAAGCTCGACTAATACAGTCAAACATCCCATATACTATCTTAACCACCTGATCTATCTGTCCTGTTGCCTTCGGGCACCTTTGAACATGTACCTCAAGGTCCTCAGGTTCTCTGTACTTCCTAGTGTCTCATCATTTCTTGTGTATTCCCTTGTTTTTTTCAAGGTTGATTTCCATTTGCCACCTGACCAGCCTCTCTGTATCATCCTGTAATCTAAGGGTTTTCTCCTTGCTATTCACCAGTTTTTGTGTCATCTGTGAATTTACTGACCATGCTTCTCCCACATTCACATCTAGATCATTAATGGACACTACAGATAATAATGGACCCAGCACTGATCCACGTGATACACCACTGGACAGAGGGTTCCAGTCACAAAAACAACCTTCAACCATTACCTACTCTCTCCTGCCACTAAGCCAGTTTTAGATCCTATTTGCCGAATTGCCCTGGATCCCATGAATCCTTACCTTCTTGATCAACCTCCCATGCAGGCCCTTGTTAAAAGCCTTACTGAAGTCCATGTAGATTACCATTATCTGCTGTCATCTGCACACCTAGTTATCTCCTTGGAAAATTAAATTATGTTTGTTAGGTATGACCACCCCTCCTGGCAAAGCCATGCTGACTGACTTGGATTAATCCTAGCCTCTCCAATTCAAGATTAATCTTGTCGCTTAGAACTTTTTCTAATAATTTCCCTTCCACTGATGTGAGGTCCACTGGCTTGTAATTGCCTGCTTTTTTCCTGTTTCCCTTCTTGAATAATGGTACACTATTGGTTGTCCTCCAATCTCTGGCACCTCTCCTGTGGTCAGAGAGTTGAAAATTAGCATCAGCAGCCTAGGATACATCAGATCTGGGCCTGGATATTTACCTACTTTTAAGTCCGCTAAAATTACTAGTACTTTTGCCTTCTCAACGCAAATCTGTTCAACTATATCACAGTCCCCTTCCCTGCTTTCTATACCTACTTTCTCCATTATAGTGCACAATACTCAGTTAACATCTCACCCATGTCTTTCGGCTCCACACAAGTTGCAACTTCAATCCCCAGTAGACCCTATTCTTTCTATGGTTACCTTCTTACTCTCAATTTACTTATTAAACACCTTGTGGCAGATGGTTGATGAATGACAGATGAAAGATAAACATGATTTGCGCATGAACTGTATTATAGCAAGGGAGGATTGTGCACCATCAGCCTCATTCTCCCATCGTGACCTATCTTGATCCATTAGCAAGATGAGCCTAGATGGCTGAAGCCAGATCTGAATGCAGAGGGTAATAAAGATGTCTTCCGTGTCTTGTTGAGCTTTATGTATTTAATAACATTTTAGATTAGTTTTGTCCACCCAGTGCTCCGGAATCAGTCTTTGCAAACCATGGTAGAGAAATCCCTAAGTTGCCCAGGAGGGGAGGCCCAGCAGTTACCCTCACCTGGTTTCCCCCATCTGTCAAATAATTTATTGGGGATTGGTCTTGTTACATACAAATAACTACTTGGAGCCAGAGGTTAGAGCTGGGAGGACCAGTACAAAATGGGCCACTGCAAACCATGAAGTGAACCTGCGTTTTAGAGGTGTTACTCCTCCCTTACACCTCTTACACGAAGCTTGCCAAATATGGGCCTTATCCACTAGTTCAAGGAAGTATTTTAAAGACATGATCTTATCGACACTGCATATCAATCTACTTCCATCAACAGTAAATTACCAAAAATGCAATCCATCAATATATGAGTAATGAAAGTACCTGATTTTCAACTTTCACAGAAAAATGAGCTGTTGCAGAATTCAGTCTCAAAAAACAATGATACAATATTCCAAAATTATTTGTCAAACCTGTCTTACTGTTATAGTTATCCCGTGATACATACCACAAAATATCCATGAGATTATTGTTTAAATTGAGTGCTTTCATAGAATTGTCATTTGTCACCTTGATCTGACAAAATGAGAGAAAAAAAAATCATGCTGCAGTCAAACCAATGGATTTTATTTTAGGAACATTGCTTTTTATTCTGATAGAAAATACTTGGCTGGTAACTTCACCCATTAATATGTATTAAGTGCTGTAAGTGGACATTTGAGGTATATAACATTTTTGCATTTAGTCTTTTGTGAAATGGAGACACCGGAAATACCAAATTAGTAATGTACACCTTAATGGATAAAGCTTGATGTTTCCTGTTGTGCTCGCATGATACTGAGCATTGTATATTATGTGGTTTTGTGGCATGCCTTTCCATAATAATTTTAACATTCGTAAATGTACTTTTATTTCTGTATGCAGTTATTTAGAAAGGCTATAAGATGTGCCTTGTCTGGAATGATATGAAAACTTAATCATTAAAAGGATTGTAACAGCATAAGAGATTGCTAAACTTGAATGCATTACTATTTAATCTAACCTAGAGTATTTTTGGTGTTTTAGTATGCTGCGTACACATTCTCAATATTTCATATACTAAAGTAAATTATGTGATTTTTGGTTGGATTTTTGTAGCATTGATCAATCTGATAATAATGGACAGAATTTTAAGAACACTGACATGCATGCAGTGAGAGAGGGAATAGATTGGGAATCCATTTTTAATTCTTTAACTTAGCCACAGTAGTAACATTTTACATCTGGGTTTTCTGGCCAATTAGAAAGAATGGGCATACTGATGGTCTGAATCTGTCAAAGAAAGGATTTCTAGTTAAGGAACTCCACCATGAGTCAGAACAACTGAACTTTACATTGATTCCGATAGAAATGCAGAGGAAACTTGGTTTCTCTTGGAGGTTGGAGGATTTAAGGGGGGAAAATGAGATGATGTTTGCCAAGAATGGTAGGAAGAGGCCAGCCTGTCCAAAAAGCAGATAAGGATGGAAGTGGCTGAGGAAGTCAGCAGGAGTGGAGCCGCTCCAAGCTGGAGACAGTGGACAAAGAGTTTCAAAGGTCTCAGGGAAATAGTAAAGTTAATGCCACCTTTTCCAGTGCCAAGCTCCACACTCTGGCTTAATCAGCATTCCCCTGCACCACGCATCTTGCAGATCCTCTCTTCCTCATTCCTCGCTTTCTTGGCACCTTTTTACTCTGCTCCATGCAATCCATTTCTCATTTCGCAACACTTTCCTTTCTCTCCTTCAGAATTCTGGGGAGAGGCAGAGAACCAGGGCTTGATAGGAGAACCTGCAGTGATAGCTACACTGGCAATGCATGTCTGCTTGGTCCAATGGGAAGGAAGTCATGTTCCAGCAGCATACAAATGCTAAGCAGTGACTAATTCATGAATGCCTGAGCCTTTTGAGGCACTGGTGCTTAGACATGTTGAGAGGGCTGATCCTCTGCTTGTAAACCCTGTGTTGAGGATCTTTTCTGCTTCCAGCTGGATTACAATGTCCTTCTGCTCTGTTCTGTGATATGACATGTAGATGAGGGGAAAGCAACTTAAACATATTCAACGAGGTAGTCACTGTCCATTGAAGTGCTGGAGGCTACCTTGTTGAATGTGTTAAAGTCACGGGTAGATAGATTTCTGATCGTTAAGGGAATTAAGGGTTATGGGGAGCAAGCGGGTAAGTGGAATTGATCCACTTCAGATCAGCCATGATCTTATTGAATGGTGGGGCGGGCTCGAGGGGCTCCTATTTTTTATGTTCTTATATAACTGATGCTACTATTGGTGCTGCTGATGTTGTTGCTGCTGCTGTTGTTGTTGTTGGGGTTAGTGTTAATGTTGCTGGTCTTGTTTCTCATCGGAGGTGCAAGGCCAAACTACATGGGTTGGTTGCATATTATGGTGAAGACTGACAACAGGAAAGTGAAGACCAATATGTATGAAGTGCAAGACATGTGCGCTGGCTCTTGAGAAGTTCAAAATCACCTGTCAAACAGCAATAATACACTCTTAGTAGATATGCTATTGGGGGTGGCATGATGGCACAGTGATCAGTACTGCAGTCTCACAGCACCAGAGACTCTGATTCAATTCCTAGCTTGCATTACTGTCAATGTGGTTTTCCTCTGGGTGCTTTAGTTTCCTTCCACTGTGTAGATGTTTGGGTTAGGTTGATTGGCCACGCTAAATTGCCCTTAGTGTCAGGGAGATTAGCTAAAGTAAATGCATGGGGTTTTGGGGATAGGACCTTAGTAGGATTGTGGTCAGTGCAGACTCAGTGGGCCGGATTGCCTCCTTTTGCACTGTAGGCTTCTATTCTAAACAGTAGCTTCTCACCTAGGCATGGCTACAGCTCTTTGGTTTCAACCGTTGAAGGCTTCCCAGTCTTTCGGTTTCACCAAAGAAGGGAATACTGTAAACTCACCTGCAAGTTGTAGATCTCTTGGGAAACCTTTGTACTGGCTACTAAAGCCAAAATGCAGGATTAAATTGTAAATGAATCATCTGTCTGCATACTTTAATGGCATTCCTGACAACTGTACATGGAGTACCCCGCACACCTACATTGCAACCCAGGTCAAACCTGGAAGTGGGCAAGATTTAGCTGGATTCCGGACCTGATATTGGTTTTCAGGCACATATTCCCATACCTGCCCTCACTCTGCCCTCTCTTGGCAGTCACAATTCTGCACATGGTTCATTCAGATTGTATTTTCAGTTTTGTGATTTATTCTTTATTCTAAACATTTAATTAAAAAAAGTGTGGAATAGGTTCTCACCAAGGTTACTTCCAATCCCACGTTGATTTAAGTTTTTAAAATTAGAAACCATTTTACTCAAAATGGAGCTGGAGGTTTTGGGATTAATTAATAAATCCTCAATTTAACAGACTAATTATTTTGCTGTGGTGACAATGGAAATGCTGGGGTGATTTTCTGATCTTGCCCTGCCTGACCCCGGAGAATTGTATGCGGGCTTAAAAATTGGTTTCGTGCCGGACACCAAACAGTTTCTGATCTTCCTTATTGCTTTCTAATGGTGCAAACTGGATTGTGCCCAGGAAGGGTGCAAGGATGATTAGCATATTTAAAGTAGCAATTGAATGTGCATAGCCCATTCAAATCCCAGTGCATGGAATTCTCCAGTCTTTGGGCATGGTGCAATATTGACGGGAATGACTCCTGGTCTCCACCAGAAGGAACCTGTTATGATGGCTAAGCCAATGCTCGGAGGGCATTGTAGCCCATGGGTGGGTGGGGCCGTGCCCACATTTTGGCAGTGGCCACCATGAACTCCAGCAGAAGTTATGAAGAACCCCACCAGTAGCCACGAGGCATCCTGGCAGTGTCAATGGATGCTACCAATGTGTCAAGAGCAATGCCATTTGAGTGGAAGTCATGATGGAGGAAAGGCATATCAGGGGTCAAGATGGGCTTCATGTTGGGAGAGCCTCATGCCTGATCCTGCCGATCTGTATTGGGAATGGGATGGAAAAACATGTTGGTGAAGAGGTAGGTCTTGATGTCTGTGGGGGGGATGGACAGGGTCTCCCTGTGCACTGTGAGATCAGGGCACCTTTGCATAATGGTGTCCACATGCTCTGAAGCCAGGCTTACTGGTGTGTTTAGGTTCCAGCTCTCTTCCCCACACAACTGCCAGCTTTCTCAAAAAGCGGGAAGATTGTGATGCGGCGCATGCCTGAGAGACCAGAGCAGATCTCTCTATTATTCTCACTTTTATGATACAGAATTCCTTTCTCTGGTATGCCAAGTGGCAGTGATGTGGTGAAATTTGATATTCTGGAATTTGATGGATTTTTGTTACAGAGGATCAATGGAAATTTTATTTATTTTGGTGTAAAGAGCACAAATTACAGAAGGTGTCAAGAAAAGATGAACTGAATGATATTTCACATCGTTTATTTTCTTTTTGTTTATGGTTAACTGTTTTTGTTAACTGTTAAAGTGATAGGCCAAGAACCAACAGTTCTCTTTCTAATCTTAAATTGGTGTCTAAGACTATTCTGTCCATGTTGGAAGAAGTAATAGTCTGAAGTAATCTCCTTATTATGTCACGAGATAATGGTATGAGTTTTGGTTTTCGTTTCCTTTTCTGTGACATAGGGTTCTCATGTACATTTACGTACTTCCCCTTCCACAGCCCAATTGACTGTGTAAAAGCAGATTCGAAGTTCCCTTCAAACCGAGATTCTGCAGCCATTTTTGGATTGAGTTGCTTTATATCTTTCCTGTGGATAATAGTGCAAACATGAGTTTCAGAGTTAAAGTTTTTAAAAGAGATCACAGCATTGATTTCCGGAAAAAGCGACGAACTCGAAAGAGGATAGGACAAGTTGAGGAACAAAGATTCAGCGCAGTATGTATTAGCCTCAGTTTTCTGTAGAGTTGTAAGAATATGGCACTGTGGTCTTAAGAGATGTTAATGTGAAAGAGACATATGCCTTTGACATTTCTTTTGGTAATCTGAGGAAGTTATTTTGTCTTATAATGGAATTTGAAATTTCACTATATGGTTACTAGCTATTTATCAAGTTAGAGTTTAAAATATGTGAGCCCAATAATACTACAAAATCGCATCGGTAGAACAATTACCACAGGTTATGGAAGAGAAACATGTACAAAATATGTTTGTAAATGAATGGATTGCTAGTTTTAAGAAATTTTCAAATCTTAAAATTAGATGTAAATCTGAATGTCAGATAGTAAATAGTCAGACTGAGATAGCTCGGTGTTATCTATTTTGCAATGAAAGAGGAAACAGCTAATATAAGATATGTGAATAGGCACGAGTTTATCCATTTGTTTCTAATTTATAATGTTACACAGAAATGTTACAGATAAAGTTTAATGTTGAAAGCAAATGCAAATAATCTCCAGTTCATAGGCTAAGGTCTATTTAATCCTGTGTTTGAAACACTTCCCAAATACAGTTAAGTGTATCTGCTCTCAACCTGATTCCCTGTTTTGGTCTCTTTATTTACTTATATCTTCTAATACCAGTTGTGTCTTTTCAAAAAAAAAATCTTAGTTAAAAGTGTAGAGCTAATGTGTAGAACTTGAAATACTATTTTGGTTTTCTAAGCAAAGTTTTAAAAGGTTATAACCCTTGTCAAAAAATTAAATAAATTCATGTTTAGATCTGAATTAAGTACTCCTGAATTTTCAGCAGTCATCTTATGGTTTGCACTATAACCTTTCCACTTTTGTGTGCTTGGACTTGTTTTGCCATTCTTTAAAGAATCTGTTAGCAAGCAAATCCTTATTCAAGAAAACAGTTTGATTTTACCTTTCAGGCAACTTGTGTTAAAAAGAAACAAGACTACAGATTCTGTTGCCTGCCAAGACATTTTCAATTTGATGATAGTATTTTGGAAAGATACTGCTGTATAAATTTGTGTGCATTGTAATTCTTTGGGTGACCCATACATTGGATGGAATGATCCTTGCTATATAAATTTGTGTGCATGCTAATTCTTTGGGTGACCCATACATTGGATGAAATGATCCTTTTCCAAAGAAAATGAAAAATCAAAATCAGTGACCGTCAGAAGATTTAGGTCAAAAATTGCAAAGTATAACAAATATCAACTTCATGAGGGAGTGGGGAGGAATTTAACAAGGAGCACATCTTGGGTCGGTAATTGGTAAGTGTGTGAAGCCAAACCTCCTCCCCTTTCAGCCATCACCTACTTGAGGCCTGGGCTATTTAAATTCCTGACCTTCATTTACATTCAGTTGGTTCGCTGTCTGCGTGATATGGACACAGGCAGTTGATTTACTGCAATCATGTAAGCATTGATGGCCAGAAGGACGCCTGCAAATGATGCTTAGCTAAATCATTGGAGATGGGGTTTGGGGAAGAAAGCAGTTGGTGAAGCCTGGCAGGTAGCAGCCCAGATTTCCTTGTGGGTTCCAGTGAGATCACCCCTGCATTTTCAGGTTCCTCCGAGACAGGTTTAGGCTTTATCTTCTCAAAATCTTTCTGTCTTCCATAATAGATTTTATGAAATGTGTAGCTGCCAGGGGTGTGTTGGGAGTGGGAGGAGTAGATGGTTCCATGTTCAGTCAGTGGTTAATATGCTGTCAGAGTCCTAGTAACATGACAGGATCCAGATTTCCATTTACTAATGAGGATACTACCTAATCAGATGCCTTGGCCACTTAAAAATAAAGTAAGAATTTAGCAACACCAAAATGCCACTGCATTTGCCTGACAAAGACACAAGAGTGTCAAAAGCTCGCAAATTTACTATCAAATAAATCGGTTGGATTTAAAATTGGTGTTGCTAAATTCTTACTGAGTTCTTACTACCTCAGTCCAACGCCGGCATCTTTACATCATCACTTAAAAACAATCCAGTTAATGTGGTATTGGAAGAAAATGTCACAGGAATTGGTAGAGGTAATTTTAATGAATGGCTGCCACATTGTCACCAGGCTGGTTTAGGTTAGTGGTGGTGCTGGGGGAGTTGGTGGGTGGGTGTGGTTCAAATGCTGCAGGCCATTCAGAAATAAATTTGCTCTGTTATTTGTCATTTGAACAAGCACATTGTTTTGTCCTCTTGATAGTTAAATGACAATCCATACTTCTGACTTTATCCTTGGCTTTGGTTAGACCTTCCCTGCTGGGTTCTCTCTGATCTTAATCTGCAGAGTGAGCCTGAATGAAGCTGGGAGAGAAAGTTTCCATTTCAAGATCACAGTAAGGAAGGAGCAATGCTGCATGGACCAATAGTTGAGAGCAGTATTGCTGAGATGGTGGTACTGCTGGATCCATTATCCTGGTCCATAAGAGAAATCTGGCAGAGATATGTACATGTGGAAGACCAATCACTTGTAATCACAAAACAGTTGCACCACTCTGTATATTGTACATAGTTCAGAAAATAACTTGCCTTGAAATCTGTGTGGTCTGCCTGTTGCTAAATTTTGGAACAGCTCAGCCCAGTCTTACTTTGGCAAAATGATCTTTGTGTTCACCATGGAGACTCTTTGTTAATAGTTGTGGTGAGAATTAACAACTCAGTTTAAAAGGTCAATGTTTAGTGTTTTTCTCAACCACCGAAAGACATCTGTTCTCAGCTTTTGTGGCTAACCCATACATGTCTTTGCTGACAATTTAGAGAAACTGGATATGTTCTCTTTACTTCCTTCCCACCAAGCCACTGGGGGAACATGAATGTGTAGAGCTACAGGGATCAACTACTTGCAGTTCTTTACTGTAAACTATGCAGGTAGAAACCATTCTTATCACCACACATTACAACTGAGCAACTTGTAGGTAATTCCAGCTTGTACTGTGTGAATGTAGGAAGCTATTTTCCTGTTGTAAATTGCCATATGTCCTGGACTTAATTTTGGCCAGGTTATAGAGAAATACCAATGTGTCTAATGATACAATAGGTGACAATTTACTCAAATATGGGACTGTGTTCTACAGAGAATCAGAGGTAAGAATCTACCATGCTTTTAAAATACAGCCATTGATGTTACTGCAACCACATTTGTCGTTGGCTCAGAGGCACATAGTTATTTTAATAGGGATCTATTTTACTATTATCCCAAGAATGTGCATTCCACTTGATGGTTTTCAATTATGTAAATTGTTCTGCTAATATTGGGTCTTAACTAGTCCAGATAGAATAAAATTGCATATGGACGAGACATCTTCCTTTGTCAGGTGATTGAAAATGTAATAAACCTTAAGTATTTGCAATTGGAAAGGAAGAGTATACTACTGCATATCCACTACCTCTTCACTGTTATCCAGCTGGATGGGTTGTGCAGTTCCATTTTTATCTATCCTATTGTGGCTAGAAAATCACTTGCAACAGTTTCTATCCCTTTTTCCACAATGTTACTTCTAGAGTCTCCTGGGAAATTTAGCCTTAGTCTTCTCCTGTTTCTCATCTATATGCAACTCTTGGTGATATAATGCAAAGGCATGATATTTTTCACACCCATTGATAATACTCATCCTACTCACTGCCACCCTTTTTTTTCCTCCATCAGTCTGCTTATCTGACACCCACAGAATGAGCAAAAATTCCATCCAAGTAAATATGAAGGCACTGTTTTCAGTTCCTGCTACAAACTGAATTCTCTAATGATTGTCTCCGTGTCTCTCTGAGATTAAACCAGTTTGTTCACAGCCTTGGCATCACGTTTGATCCTGAGATGGACTTTTGACCTCATATTATGACTAAGACCATGTATTTCCATTTCTGTAAAATCATCCCATCTCAACTCATCATTTGTTGAACCCACATTCACATCTTTATTACCTCTGGACTTAACTATTTCAAAGCTTTCCTCGCTGATCTTCCACAATATACTCGTTGTAAACTTAAGATCTTCCAAACAGCTGCTGCCCATTAACTCACAGTGAGTTCTGTTCTGCAATCATTCCTGCCCTTGCTGACCTACATTAGCTCTTGGTTTTAAAATTTGCGTCCTTGTTTTCAGATTTCTGCAAGGCATTGCCTCCCCTTAACGCTGTAATCTCCTCTAACCTTCAATGAATCACCAATTCCAATTCTCTCCCTACACCTTGTCGTGCATCAAAGCAAACTTCATCTGTTTCCATAACTAGTAATTCCAGGAACACATCACTAATCTGTCGCAAGGGGCTTATAGCTTGAGGGTGACCCTACATTTCAAGCATGGCTGACCAGGAGTCTCTCCCGCGCTAACTGCCAGTCATTGGCATGTTTGGCAGGATTTGCAGGTTGGTACTGTCAATCTGTTTGTCCATGTTATGAATGCATCTTCCTTGGCCATGAAGTCTTGCGGTGGGACTTGAACCCAGATCTTCTGGCTCAGAAATAGGGATGCTACACACTGTGCCATCTTTCTCCCCCACTTTGTGAAGACACTTGTTAAAGCTTACCTCTTTGACCAAGCTTCTGGTCACCTTATATGGCTTGGTGTCATACTTTGTTTTATGATGCTCCTATGAAGTGCCTTTTAACATTTTATTATGTTATAGGTACTATATTAATATAATTTGTTGCTGTTGTGTTCACATCAGCTTTCAAATTACTCCCATCATATAATTTTCCATTTTTGTACTTGCTATCTGAGCTGTGTAAAGCTTGAGTATCAGTACAGAGTATTGATAAGATTGTTAATGATGCATTGGTCGATTTTTTTCCCCGTTTGCAGTGCAAGGTGAATATATTTTATTAGTGTCACAAGTAAGACTTACATTAACATTGCATTGAAGTTACTATGAAATTTTAGGCGGAATGGTCGTACAGTGGTTAGCACTGTGGCTTCACAGCGCCAGGGACGTCGATTCAATTCCCTGCTTGGTTCTCTGTCTGTGTGGAGTTTGCACATTCTCCCTGTGTTTGCACAAGTTTCTTTTGGGTGCTGATGTTTCCTCCCAGAGTCCAAAGATGTGCTGGTTAGTTGATTAGCCATGCTAAATTGACCCTAGTTTCAGGGGGATTAGCAGGGTAAATATATCGGGTTATGGGAAGAAGGCCTGAATGGGACTGTGGTCAGTGCAGACTCAATGGTCTAAATGGCCTCTTTCTGCATTGTAGCGATTCTATGCTATGATATTCTCTAATGCATCAGATTAAAGCATCACTGCATCCATCTTGGAATCTCTGATCCTCATAGACTGTTACTGTTAATAACGTAACAGATCTGTCACGATAACTTGCAGGCAATAAAGGGAACGTAGCATATCAGTAAACTTAATTGATTCACTTTGCAATAGTAAAATATAACAATGTAAGCCAAATGACTGGGCTTTTGGAATTTTTCTCATAACCGGGCATGTGACAGTCCTGTCAGTGCAGATATGAACACTACCTTAGTGTCCTGGTTGAGACAGGACTAAAAGTAAGTAGTTATCTCCATCAGCCTGACTACTTTATAAGATTATATTTTCGCTTCAAATGGAAAATTGCTTGGCTGACAAAATGGCTCCAGCTGGTCACATGCTGGTTTCTGAATGTTTCTGAGGAGATTGAAAGCAAAGGCTCACACCTCAAAAGCCCTAGCATATAATATTCTTTGCATTGTATAATCGTTACAGCCCAACCAATGCAATGGCTGAGTAAATGAGCTGTCTGCCCCAGTCAGCTATGAAGAAAAGCAACTGTTTGCAACCCTTAGTCTCTGATCTGGTGTTACTGACCTAAGCGTTTCTTGTTCCAACACACAATGGCTTTCAACCACAGCTTCATTTAGTCAATTCAAAACCAATATCTCCAAGTAAAATAGGAATCCTGACTCCCAATATACACCGCAAGATTGAGCCTCTGGAAAATACATACTTTGTCCAACGTCTAGGAGATGTGCAGAGAGGCATGTCACTTGACTATCTCCAAGCTGCTAGGACTTTGCCCTGCAGTCCCAGAGTCAGGTCATTACTATTTAACTTCTGATGAGGAACATCTAGCATTTTAGCATTTTGGGCGGCATGGTGGCACAATAGTTAGCATTGCTGCCTCACAGCACCAGGGATCTGAGTTTTTGGCCTCAGGTGATTGTTTGTTTGTGTGAAGTCTGCACCTTCTCTCCTTATCTGCGTAGGTTTCCTCTGGGTTCCCTGGTTTCTTCCCACCCCTTCTCCCCCAGCCATAACATTCCAAAGATGTACAAGTTGATTGGCCATGCTAAATTGCTTCTTAGTGTCAGAGGAAATTAGCAGGGTAAATATGTCGTGTTATGGGGATAGGGTCTGGATGGGATTGTTGTTGCTGCAGGCTTGATAGCCCGGATAGTCTACCTCTGCGCTATAGGGATTCTGTAATTCTATGCTAAAGCAGATGGCAGCAGTAAGAACTCTGGCCTCTCATTGAAGCTGTGAACAACTGGAATATTGGAACTTGTGCCTTTAGGACTAACTCAACCCTATGTGCTTCCTCCCTCTACATGCCTTCTCCCATTATGGAAATGATGAAATAATCCCATTTCTGGAAAGATGGATAATCCTTCAACAATCAGCCTTCCTTTTGAGCAAACATTCCATTAGACTTTTGATTTTGGACTCAGATAAAACCATGAATGAGTGTGTGTGTGTGTGCATGCATGCTTGCGAGTGTGTGTGTGTGTATGTTACCTTTTCTATTTAAGATTAGGTACTGAGAGGAGAAATCAGGGCTGTTTAAATTAATCCGCCTCCTGTCCTTAATGTTACATCCATGGAAGAACAAATATTCATTAAGAAACTTTTGAAGGGACTAGCATAGGAAATTGCATCAAGAAATGGAAATTGCAACATGCGTTCTGTACAGATTAGTGCAATACCAATGAATGAAACAGATTATGAATTGATCTATTCTGCAGTAGTATGTTGAAATAAATAACTTGTTCGTCACGTGTTTGGTGATTTGATACATGATCATAGTATACTGTCAAAGAACATGTCTGGTAGGAGTAATTCCCCAAGAATTGAAGCAAAAATGAACTTCAGAATCTCCAAATTGTGCTTTTAGATATTGAATTTTAATCAGATACTTAGCCAGACATATTACATGTTAATGAGTGAAAGAGATACATTTTGGTCACCTGCTTTTTCTGCATTTCACTGACCTTAGGGTCTGCAAGGTCTGGCGCAGACTAGTGACTTTTGGTGAAACTTCTTTGATTGCTGTACTCAATGCCACCAGCCCCTCCCTTTTTTTGGCTTTGTCCCAATCCAAGATGATTGTAGACTTAGGCAGGGAAAGTAGTGTCATTAAAGAATATTAGAATTAGAGAAAGCAACAGTCTCAGTAGCTGTTTTTACAGCTTTACTTCCAGAAAAGGATTAGTTCTAACATATAAATTGGAGGCACCACTTTGGAACCAGGTTAGTAATTGAATTATTGAATTAGCTCAGGCTCCTGAAATGTTACCATGGTTAATTAAGGGCTGTTAACAACTGTTCTGTTTCTTGTTTGAAGAATGTAATTGATGGTAAAATAGGGACATCATTAGGGGGGAAGAAGCCATTATGGCTCAGAATCAGAGGGTGATTATAATGGAGTGAGAGGCTAAACAGGATGCAGGAATAGTACTATGAAGGAATGAGGGACAGTAATGTGAAATAATTATTTGAGTCTTTCCTTGTTTTGGATACAAGTCATATATTAAGCAAATATTATTTGAGTGCCTATCTATTTTTTGACTTCTAAAATTATTTAATAAAGACAATTTAAATATTCATTTGTTTTTGAAATAACATTTGGGTAAAATTTTTGGAAAAAAATCAGAACTTTCCATATGAAATTACTAGAGGGGAAAGCTATTACTCAGCCTGTGTGGTACTTGTAGGCCACTACGATCTTGACTGTAGTCAAACTAGAGAAGTTTTTTAGTGAATTCTCTAGGGACTCTCCAGGAACCATTCTGGTAAATAAAAACTTGGCTGAAATTATTTTGCATCCAATCTTTTTTTGGCAGTTCTTGCAAGCATTCCTTCTGTCCAGAAATTAAAAGGTATTTGCTTTGGCTTCCTGTGACAGGTTAGAGGACTGTTATGCCCCCCTCAATGATGGGGCTTTGAGAATGAAAGGCTACAATCATGGCTGAACCCAATCCAGAATAGCAGTCTATCCACCATCCCCATGGACCATCTGGCCTTGATCTTAAATTTCTATGCTGTTTTGCAGGATAGCAAGAGTCATGTTGCTCATGATTCCAAACCTGCCTTAACAGTGCTCACCTCTTTCATTTCTCTGATTGGGTCTGCAGCATTGGGAGAACTTCATGAGCTGGAAGGCAGCCAATGAACAGGCTGTCTCCAAGAAGATTTCTGAATTTGCTTTTTCTCCAACAAGTGCAGGCTCCAGCCCCTCTTTTGGTCTTGATATCAAGTTTCTAAAAACTTGAGAAAATGTAATCCAATATTTTCCATTGAAGGAAAGTAAACTGCTATTGAAAATTGTTGTTAGAACTCTTATCCCATTATTACATTCTGTTTTGTTCAAGAATTACAATTTTTCTGAATTTGACCCCACTAATACTCATATGGATAAAATTTGTTTGAAAACACAAAAACAAGCATGAAAAACAATTTATTTACAATAACAGAAAATTGTATATACAGTTTCATGGTTTCATAAAGGTAGAAGGAAGTATATATGTTGCTTAGGGTATAAGTTTCATGTTGTGAAACACCAGTTTTATATATGTTTTATATTTTATGTAAAAAAATTATGAATCATTGCATGAATATTAAACTTTTGCATCATCTGCTTTTACTGTTTTGCTGATAGAATGCACAAATGGGCTGATAATATATAATGTTGCCTCCTGCAAAGGGACAATTACTGTGCACAAATTAAAAGTGATCTTTCACCCATTTAAACCATAACCCAAAAAAGATTGTCTCCACATATCAACCCCATTATATGTAGTGCTTTGGATTTCGGGACTGATGTCATTTGGTGGAGATGATATCTATGCTAAAAATACATAACATATTTATGAATAATCTTTTGTAATTAATTTTGGTAATTAAACACTCTTGGGACCACCTAATGCCAGATTCAGTTATACCTGAGTTCCTTGTCTCTTTCCTCATATTGTACCTTGGCTTTAACTTCAAGAAAACAGCCTTTATTTCAACTCTCTGACACGTTCTCATCTTTTACGGAAGCCATCCTGTGGCCTACCTGGATGATAGTCAATATATTACTTAGTGGCTTACACTCACTAAGTATTTTGTGAATGTCCAAAACCCTTCATATAGAATTGATTTCAGTTGATGCTGGGCTTGAATCTGCATCTCATTATGAAAGATCACTGTAGCATTTAGTTCCTATATCATGGTTGTTTATTTAAATAGACAAAGGGGAATTTGCTTGAGGGGTGATACAATCATTTGTTTAAAGTGAAGATACATCGGTTTGAATGGGTACTTTCCAACATGGGGACTTCCTGACTTTGCTTTGGACACTAAGATTATTGGATTACGTTTTCTCAAGACATTCCTCTGTAACAAGGGAGAAGTAAATGAATTATTAATATACCATGCACAATTCCTTATCAAGAGTCAGAGCAAGTTACTTTCTGGCTCTCTTACCCTCCAAGTTACTTGTTTTCAAGACATAGGGTGGGACTGAAACCCATAGAATCCTGAAACTGTAGAATCTTGTTGAAGGTCAATGGACATTTCCATGGTTCGCTCCTTGCCCGTGGGTGGGACTGTAAACTTCAGGTGATAATATCAATTAAAGAAAAATAAAATCCCAGCTTATCTTGTTTTTCTGTCTTTTTTTGCTTGTTCATGAGATTTGATTATCACTGGCAAGGCCAGCATTTGTTGCCCATCTCTAATTGGCCTTAAGAAGTTAATAGTGAGGTGCTTTCTTAAATTGCTGCAGTCCATGTGTTGTAGATATAGCTATGCAAGCAAGTTCTAGGACTTTGATCCAGCAACAGAGAAGGAATACTAGTATTGGCTATTGTTTTGGAAATCTTGAATTTTGGCTAAGAGTAAAGTTTTTTTGATGATGTTTAAATGAAATTCATGCTCCTTGTGTTGCAGTTAATTATGGCATTGAAAAGAAATATTTCCTAGAAAAGTTTATAAGATGACTGCCTAAGATTACTTTCCATGACTATGATGTAAAGGTATCATTGTGTCAATTTCCTTTTATGAAAATTGTGCATGATTCATGATAGCTTTATGTAAAACGTTATGACACATGAATTTGCTCAATTGTTCATGTGACATCTGCTGAAACCCTCTGCCATTCGTTTACATGGCTCCGTTCTCCCCATGCAAAAAAACTAGCCTGCATATGATTCCTACTTGATGTAATGCTTTGACATAAATTTACATCAAAAGTTTTAGCACAGCATTCTTTGAAGCCACCCGATATTGATGTAGCAGGATTTCAGGGGTCTGATTATGATTTTGTTGGCGTTTCTTGGAAATTTCTGTATGAGGCCTCTTGCATTGTACTTAAAATTGTATATACAGTTTCATGGTTTCATAAATGTAGAAGGAAGTATATATGTTGCTTAGGGTATAGGTTTCATGTTGTGAAACACCAGTTTTATATAATGATCTATTTTATGTATAAAAATATGAATCATTGCATGAATATTAAACTTTTGCATCATCTGCTATTACTGTTTTGCTGACAGAATGCACAAATGGACTGATAATATATAAAGTACTGTCATTCACAGTGCACTCAAAATGTTCAAATCCGTGCAAACAAACCAGCTCTGATCTTTCAAGTCTTCCTTTGTAGTTGTATTTCTTCATATAGGGCAGTTTATTTTTACCTCAGTAAAGTCATGCAGAAACTACAACGTTTGCTTTTGCAACCTAATGGAATCATTTGAAATGTGCTTGGCAAACCAATTTAGAAAGAAAACTTTAAAACTCAATATTTATCACTCTTTAACCACATTTGTACACTAGTTAAGTGGGAAGAGATTATAGAACAGTTTTCCTGCTGCATCTCTCAGTAAATTCCCAGCTCAGGTCACTGTCTGTCTGGAGTTTGCACATTCTCCTTGTGTCTGCGTGGGATTCTTCCGGGTGCTCCGGTTTCCTTCCACAGTCCAAAATTATGTGGGTTAGGTTGATTGGCCATGCTAAAAAAAATGCTTCTCAGTGTCCTGAGATGCATAGGTTAGAGGGATTAGTGAGTAAAATATGTAGGGATACGGGGGTGGAATTGTGTTCAGTGCAGACTCAATGGGCTGAAGAGCCTCTTTCTGCACTGTTGGGTTCTATGATTCTATGAAAAGAATGAAATGTGTTTCACAGCAGCCATAATCAGGACAAGGAATCAAACATAATTGAATCATAAAAGCATAGCAAATAGGGGCAGGAGTAGGCCATTTAACCTTTTGATCTTAAGGTTTATTTCTTTGTCACAAATAGGCTTACTTTAACATTGCAATTAAGTTACTGTGAAAATCCTCTGGTCATCAGACTCTAGCACTTATTTGCATACAGCTGAGGGAGAATTTAAAATGCCCAGTGCACCTAATTTGCATACCTTTCGTCTGTGGAGGAAACCCACACAGTAATGGGAGAATATACAAATTTCACATTGACAGTGACCCAAGCCAGGAATTGAACCTGGGTCCCTAGAGCTGTGAGGCAGCAATGCTAACCACTGTGCTACCGTGCATTCTTTGTGATCAAGGCTGATTGTCTAACCAGTAACCAGTTTCCAGTTTCCTCCGATGTCTCTTGATCCTTTTAGCCCCAAGAGCTGTATCTGACATACAGGCTGTGATTCTGCCAGCCCACTGCAGTACTCAAGTGCGCAGTGGACCGGGAACTTTAAGCAAGGGGAGAATGAAATTCCAGTCATGATCTTCCTGGAGCATGATCTTGCTGGGGCACAAGGCTGATTACCATATGCAGAAACTGCTCTCCTCCTCTTTAATGAGCACAAGATGCAATTGTATGGGCTCACTAAAGTTTCTGTCCACACCATTGAAGGTTTACATCAGTGGGAATCACATATGCTGCCCATCAAATGGGACTAGGTGTGATGACCTCACTGGTGGGACTCGAGGCCATTGAGAAGGATGCTATTGGTTGATGCCAACCTGGCACACTGGCAATAGCCAGCGGGCACCAGGCAGTGCAAAGGTGGAAGCACCTGAAGGAGTGAGGCCAGCTGGATGGAACTAGACCATGTTGGGGTGGGGGGGAGGTGGTAGGATGTCAGGGAATGGGGGGACTCTGCTTTGAGGTTATAGGGGCAGTTGGTGGGGCTGGTACTCAGAGACTGGTCATCAAAAATCAGAGAGAAGGGACTCAGAGTCCGGCCATTGGTGATAGCAGGAGTGGAGTGGGGAAATCGGAGGCCGGCCATTAGGGAACAGAAGGGGATGGGGATTGGGGACTGGGGCCAGCCATCAGGGGTCAGTGCCGGCTATTGGGAGGTCAGCAATGTGGAGGGAGGGGTGAAGCACTTGTCAATCGATCTCCAAATATATGGAGAGATCGACACGCACACTATAGCGCTTTCTGCAATCCATTGCTGGCCTCATGGGAGGGATAAAGCACCCCTCACCCCTGCCACCATCACTAACATAAACGCCTATGGTTCCTGTGATACACAGAATGCTGTAAATTCTTTCCTCTAAGCTTTTCAAAAAGCTGATAGAAAAACTCCCATATCATGACTGTTGGGTACATTTTTTTTTGGAAAATCATCCTCACAATGTTTTGGCATCAACTGCTTTCTGTAGTAGAGATCTCTATAAGCTCACCACTCTCTGAATGACAGAATTTCTCCTCCTCTCAGTCCTAAATGGTTTCCTAAATGGTTTATTCTAGACTGTGACTTCTAGTTCTCGACTCCCCTGCTGTTAGGAATATCTTTCTTGCATCTATCCTGTCTAGTCCTGAGATCGCCCCCCCCCCCCTCCCAATTCTTCTAAACTCCAGCGAATTTAATCCTAACCAATTCAATCTCTCACCATACTTCAGATCCACCATTCCAGGAATCAGTCTGCTAAATCTTCACCGCACTCCCTCCATTGCAAGAACTTCTTTCCTCAAATAAGGACACCAAAGCTGCACACAATATTCCAGGTGTGGTTTCACCAAAGCTCTGTATAACTACAGCAGGACGTCCTAGCTCCTATACTGGAATCCTCTGCTATGAAGGCCACCATACTATTTGCCTTTCTCTGTACCTGCTGTACCTGCATGTTTAGATGGAGAAATACTTACAAATATTTATGCTGAATGTAGTTGATTGTTTTGTTGAATAAATTGCTAAGTAATTATTACAGAATTAGATCAGTATATATGAACTGTGCTGCACCAGATTCTGAACTCCACAATTGTGCCAGATATATGTGTTTTGTAGTTTTAAGGTCAACTTTCAGAGATGTGGCTTTCTCCTCTCTTTCCGTTTGGTTTTGCCAAACTGGTAAAATGCTATTTACATTTGCAAAATTCAAACTTTGTGTATCTATACAAAAAAAGAAAGGATTCTGAGAATGGTTCATCATTTGTAAGCCTCTTCCTATTTCTAGTTTGGCTATGTAAGGGAAAAGGGGTGCAGGGTGATACATTCTGATTTTCATTTTTAAAAACATAGCAGTTTTTGAAGTTGTCTTTTATTTTGTTGCAACTTCACATCTCTTTGTCCGTTTCATAATAGTTCATTCAACCAGACATGATGTACATACTCAGCCTTGGGTCTGACACTGAGCTGTTCACTTTGCAGTTCCTTTTAAGATAACTAAAATGGAAATTGAAGGTAACTTGAACTGACATTAAACTGTTGAGGTTGTAAAGTTCAACGTTCAATTCTCGACTGACTTATTAAATAGATTGTTTTACATCTATGACAAAAGCTGACCAATCCTGGCTGAGATAATAATAGCAATGTGATAAGTGCACGACATTTGTATATTTATTCTTCCCATGGGAAGGTCTGAGTATCTCTTGGTTTTTGAGGGAGGTCACGCATTGAAGGGACTGATCTACATCCTGACTCAGGCTCAACAGCACTGTTTAAACCTATTTGGACTTTTATTCTTTAACATTGTACAAGCATACATTTCTCTTGCTTATTCATCTCGTCATATTGTAAAGCTGCAGACTTTTCACTTCTACCCAGCATCTGTTGGAGAATGGCAGCAGATGGAAATATAAATTTAGGAGACTTGCAGAGGATGTGGGGGATGGGTATGGCACTGAAAATGACACTGAGATACCAGTATTGCACCACTTTTCTCTAATATGAAAGCATCTTGAAGCACTCTTGTAGGTGGTACAAAGTGGGCTGGCCAAACCACTTCTGGGATCTGTCTCTGCAGTTTTAATACAAATTTGTGTCTTGAGTGAAATGCACTCCACTGATAAAACTTTCATCTCTAAAAATCTGACTGGCAAACATATATGACCTAATGAGATTGTTAGAATACAACAGGCAGAATTTTCCCACCCTGCCCGCCCACCACGGGGATTGTAACAGGCAGGAACATGCAAAGGTCCGTTGACCTTGGGAGGCATTTTCCAGTCTTCGGGTAAGTGCTTTTGGAAAATCCCACCCAGTGCTCCAGGTTTCATTCCTCCACAATGGACTGTTTTGAGTCCGTTCATTTTATGAAGCTGTTCACCTACACTTAAATTGATAGTTTCACCTGCAAAATTTGTCATAGAGAGTCATAGAGGTTTACAGCA
Organism: Sphyrna mokarran; assembly: GCA_024679065.1. Taxonomy (NCBI): domain Eukaryota; kingdom Metazoa; phylum Chordata; class Chondrichthyes; order Carcharhiniformes; family Carcharhinidae; genus Sphyrna; species Sphyrna mokarran. The sequence continues at coordinate 48,130,256 of JAGIQG010000003.1, read as the reverse complement.
TGGAATCAGGCCCTTTGGCCCAACTTGTTCATGCTGCCCTTTTTTAAACTCATATGCTAATCCCAATTGCCCACATTTGGCCCTTTCCCTCTATACCCATCTTCCCCATGTAACTATCTAAATGCTTTTTAAAAGACAAAATTGTACCTCTAGCAGCTTGTTGCAGATACTCACCACTCTCTGTGTGGAAAAAATTGCCCTCTGGCTTCTTTTGTATCTCTCCTCTCTCACCTTAAACCTATGCCCTCTAGTTTTAGACTCCCCTACCTTTGGGAAAATATATTGACTATCTAACTGATCTGTGCCCCTTACTATTTTGTAGGCCTGTATAAGATCACCCCTTCTATGCTCCAGAGGAAAAAGGTCCCAGTCTATCGAGCCTCTCCTTATAACTCAAACCATTAAGTCCTAGTGGCATCTAATAAATCTTTTCTGCACTCTTTCTAGTTTAATAATACTCTTTATATAATAGTGTGACTAGAACTGTACATAGTATTCCAAGTGTGGCCTGACTAATGTCTTGTACAACTTCAACAAGACATCCCAACTCCTGTATTCAATGTTCTGACTGATGAAACCAAGCATGCTGAATGCCTTCTTCATTTTGTCCACCTGTGGCCCCACTTTTAAGGAGTTATAAACATGTACTCCTAGATCTCTTTGTGCTGTAACTCTCCCCAATGCCCTACCATTAACTGAGTAAGTCCTGCTCTGGTTCAATCTACCAAAATGTGTCACCTCACATTTACCTAAATTGAACTCCATCTGCCATTTGTTAGCCCACCGGCCAATCGATCAAGATCCCGTTGCAATCAGAAATAATTTTCTTCACTGTCTACTATGCCACTATTCTTGGTATGATCTGCAAATTTACTAACCATGCCTCCTATATTCTCATCCAAATCATTAATATAAATAACAAATAATTGTCACAAAATCTTTCTGAAGTTTTGGTTGATGAGAATCACACATTTCCAAGTTTGTCTTCTGTTTAAAGTAGCGAGTGTTCAAATTAATCATAAAGGATGCCTGGCTGGCTGGTGAGCTGGTTCAATTTCAAGTTTATAATTATTAAGTGAAAAAAATTTTGTGAATGACTCTGTGGATTTTTTTCAGTGAAAGCAGGGCAGGAGGTCTGCTGGCTTTACACCTAAAAACACTGTTTCCCTCTACCAGGTGGACCTGTCTCATGTATTTATGATACCACGGGCCCTAACTAAAGGTGAATAACAACAATGTTGTGAGTGAGAAGTAGGTTTCAGTAAGCTTTGCACTTGCCATGCACGATAGCAGCTCTATCTGTCTGATTCATTCATTCCGTGTTAGCAGGTCATGCATTAATGTCTGCAATGTTTCAGGGCAATCTCTCTATGATGAGAAGCTGCTCCAGGCATTTTGAAATTTGAAGTGGGTAGAATACATCCTGAAAACCTTCAGTTTTGACACTCTTCTTTGTGCCAATGAACCAGCTTTATAATTTATAACCTACACACACACACACACACACACACACACACACACACACACACACACACACACACACACACACACACACAATAGTTTGCAATGAAGTTCCTGTGAAAATAGATGATTAGGGGTGAGAGTTGGCTGAGGAATTAATTGCTCTTTGCAATCAACTCTTTAATCTCAGCTCCTAAAATGTAAAATAATGATCATTTAGCGCTAGTTTCACTTTTGTTTGTTTTCTGCTATTTCTCATCTTCAGGTGGCTTTCAAATCAGAGGGATGAAGGATTGAAATAAAGAAAATACTTGCAATTACTTGGTGTTGATTAGTTTATTTGACTACAGTGTGGTGCAGAATGATACCAATACTGGCTGTGCTAGTTTAAGGAAGGCTACCTCTTAGCCTTACCCCTCAGTTGATTCAGAGTGATAGTGCCCCTCAACTATATAACCACTTGTCTCCAGCAGGAAGAATTGCTTATGGTCTCCTCTGAATCATGTCTATTGACATTACATTGAAATTACATTACATTGTAACTTGAAATTACACTTTACAACCAATGAAGCACAAAAATTGTTTTAATGGAGAAAATGCAGCCACCAAAACATAGAGGGTTCTCAGGGGACTTGACAGGGCAGATGCTGAGAAATTGTTCCCCAATGTGGGAGAGTCTCGGATCAGAGGGCATAATCTCAGAGAAATGGGCTGCCCAATGTTTTAAGGAGGAATTTCTTCTCTCAGAGGATAGGGAATCTGTGGAATTGTTTACCACAGAGAGCTACAGAGACTAGTTCATTCAAGGTTGAGATAGATTTTTAATTGTAAGAGAAACATAATGGGAATAAGATGGGAAAATGGAGTTGAAGATTATGATATCAGATTAGTCATGGTCTCATTGAATGGTAGTCAGCTTGATGGGCCGAATGGCCCACTTCTGCTCCTACATCTTTTGCTCTTTACTGTATTTCTGCTGCTGCATTAATTACTTTTGCATTCAGGGAGCTGTGACCCTTAATTTCCATTTTCATTGTTCCCACATCCCCAGACCTTACTCTTCTCTGTCCCACTATTTATCACAATTTGAATGGCTCTAAATATTTTCAGGTGTTAGGTCTGTTTTTGGGTTCTGATCCCACTCTGTTCAGAAATGCCTGGACATGGTGAATCTTATGGGAAAGGGCAAACAAGCAAAAACCGCCTTGCTTGCGATCCAGTTGAGGATGGTGGGAGGGTCCCTGAAGAAGGAGTGCCAGATAATACAGCGCACTCAAATAGGGACCATCAGACCCCAGAAGGAAATGTGTGGGAGCGCTGCCGAGGGTCGTATTGACGCACTGCCACAATATCAGTATCCATGGGACAATTGTCTCCACAATTTCAGAACTCAATGACAACGCTGTAATATGGGCAGACAGTAGCTTTGCTGATTGTAGCTTCCTGAGCTCCTGCACAGTTTGAGAGGTTATGAGACTCCTCCCTTTGCCCTGTCGTCTCCCACCTGCCCGGAGCCGAGACAGCTGTGGGGCCTCGATGCTGTTCACAAGGTCTTCTCATATTTGGTTCAACCTTTCTAACTGATACTTCATTTACCCTGATTGTCTGTTATTGGTGCTAGATGGGGTAGCTGCAGCTGTTTTCAGTCCACTCCCTGCCAACGTACATGGAGTTGGGAACACATCAGGAAGCAAAGTTTCCTAAATTTACTCTCGCTCCCACCTCCGCCTCCAGATGGCTGATAAGACTTCACCCAGAGTTTCATTACCCAGGCATTTACCATGGGAAAGATATTTTCCTAGAAAATGCCCCTAATGTATATTTAATTTAAACCAGATTGTAGAGTAGTTCTTGGGTTAGTTTACCATGTGTAAAGGACAACAATTGCCTGCTCTGATTTCCGTGGCAGGGGAACAGGTAAAATTCCGACTCATCTCTTTCCCTGTTAACCCGACTATTCATCACGCTAGTGCCATATTTGACTCTTATGATGACCTTCTGACTGTCCATCACTAAGACCATCCATTTCCATGTCTGTAATAACACCAGAATCTGTCCCTGTTTAAACTCATCTGCTACTTTGACCCTCATTCATACCTCTGCTCCCTTGAGACTTGAATATTCCAATGCAATTCTGTTCAGCCTCTCATACTTCACTCCCTAAGATCACCCAAAGTTCTGCTGCCTATGCCGTTGTGTATACCAAGGCCCAGGTTTCCTGCTTCTAAAAATGGCTGTGCAAGCATTGGATTCTTATTCTTTGGGTTTGGGGGAAATGGTGAGCTAGATTAGAAATCAGGGCACGCAGCCCCGGAGGAACTGAGGAGGCTTGTGGGTGTGGAAGCAGACTGGGTGGAAGTCATTCCTCGGAACTCAGGCACTTTGTCCAAAACTTTAAAAAAAACCATGAGTCATTGCTCTAGCCCTCACTCTTCATCCATCACATACTTCCCATGCCTTAGTCATGCCAGCCCATGCTGTCTCATACCTTGTGCTAATACCTATGCCCCCATTATCTCACATGCTAATCTATACCCTTTGACCCACTGCTATGGCTCTTTATAGCCTCTTTATGCCCCACAAACGCTCCATGTCAACCTACTCCCACTATCCATCCCTTTGGCCCCTTATAGTCCCACAGCAATTTAATGCCAACACATGCCCTACATTCATCACCCTACGCTCTTACGCCTACCATGCCAATTCACCCAGTACCCACTAGGGATCTCAGGATCCCTGCAGTGATGAGATGAAATACAGTTCTAAAGTTGATTATAGATCTCACTAAATTGAAGAAAAACACTCACATTAATAAAAAAGCATTTATGTTCCTACAACTATAGAAGGCATTAAAACAACAAATGTTTTATCAACTGCGCAATCCCTGACAGCAACAAACATTGGAATTAACAGTACTTACACCATCTTTATGGTGTTCGCACATTCTCCCATGTCTGCAGGGTTTCCTCTGGGCGCTCTGGTTTCCTCCCAGAGTCTGAAAGACGTGCTGGTTAGGTGCATTGACCGAAACAGTCACCAGAATGCTAACTAGACCTAACTAGGAAAATTTCACAGTCGTTTCATTTTAATGTTAATGTAAGCCTTACTTATGACTAATAAATAAACTTTACTTTCTTTATCACTTGTTAGTCTCATTCATATTATGAAATGGCAGGGGCACCCTACTGTGATAATGGAGGGTTGCTAAGTTAGTCATGCAGCAGTAATTCAGTTATGGAAACCATCAGTGTTATGACAATGGACAATGTGAAATAGCAAGTAATTGTTTATTTTTAACACTCCAGATCATTTTTCAAATTTAAAGCACTGGACTTTTAAATTCCTTGACAGCCCGTTTTGACAGGTGCTTTTGACTGTTCTTCTTGATACTTTTGACTGTTGATTTTGACATGGAGTTTATGACAATTTCAAAGAGCATTACAAGAATTGCAGTGGAGGAGGAGCAGACAATGTAAAGGTCTGTTGGCCTTGTGCAGAATGGTTTTGAGACAAGCAAGGCCCTAAAATCCCACCCTGAGAGTCTGCAATTTTTCCCCCATTTATACCTATTTTTAACAATTCAAAAGGGCTCCTGAACTCCACAAAATTACCTTCAGCAAAGGTGTCATGGGATCAGATCTAAAGGAGCATCCTGGTTATCCAAATGAATCCACAAAGTTCAGACCGGGTCTATTCTTCATCCTTCAGGTTTCACTTCCCTGTCTTACCAAAATCTGACTTGATAGAGGCAGCTGATGATTTAAATGGCCAGCCGCTGCCATAAACTGCATGTGTGAAATGCAAATTGCCCATTCCTGGTTCCTGCAAAAATGGAAAGTGCCATTTTCAAGGGCAGGACTAACAGTGTTGGGCATTTCCACTATTTTTGCCTTGATGGAGAAGCTGTCTTTTGTGGTTAAAATCTGAACCCAAGTCTCAATTTTATGCACCCCAGAGGAACAGACTGGCAGGTAGGGAAGGGGTTGCAAATTGGATGGTATGGAGTTGGAGGGGGTGGTGGCGACTGTGCCATGCCCCTATGTGTACTTCAATCAATAACCACTTAACGACCTCATTTGTTTAAAGCAAACTCCTTCACGCCCCCACTCCCCATCTCTCCCTGCTGCCATCACTATCAAAACCCCAGCCCCATCCCCCTCTCTAGTGCTAGCCAGGCAATCCCCAACAACCTTCAAGTTTGGTCCACACCGATGCTGTTCTTCGTGGACTGACTGCAGTTGCAGCAGTAGCCACTGCTCTCAGTGGCACTGCTGAACTAGTGGGATAGGGAACCTCTGAATGTGCCTTCCCAGACCAGTGGAAATGGGCTCGGCCCTGACTCTTCAACCAATGGGCACTATGTCTCCGTAGAATTCAGCCCTAAGTCCCGTTCATCCCCATTCAAGCTGACTTACCAGTGCCTAGTAAAGTAATGACTTGATTTTAAAGTTGTCACCCTTGTTCTCAAATCAAAGGTTTCACTCCTCCACATGTCTATAGTCTTCTAAGGCTCTCCTATCTTTTGGAATGTCTGTTTTGTTTGATAGTGCTCCAGTTTTGGGATGTTTAACAATATTAATGATTTTATGTAAATATATGTTTTACTTCATGCATCTGATTTTTACTCTCCTGATAAGAAAACAGGGATTTTTAATAGCTCCCATTCTGGTGATATTATTTAGCTCAGAGCACTGAAAGTTTTTCGACTGCCGTTAAGCAAAACAAATGCCCTTGATTGTCACAAAAAGCTCACCTTTTGATTCACTCTGAGCAATATAGTCAAAGATATTGTATCAATTTGGGGACAGGCCACATCCTGTTTCTTCATCTCAACTGACTCCTTGGTGTTTTTATTTATTTTGTTAGTGATTATTAAAGTATGCATCCTCATTCAGATCTTAATAGGGTTCTTTGACGCAGAGCAATACACATCACTATTGGTATAGTGAATACCGAGGATTATACACCCCTGATGCTGCCTTGACAGTGTTCTGATATGTACACCCAGAGTGCACTGCTCTGTGCCACAACCACAAAAGCAGAAAGTGACGGAAGTTCTTAAATGATCAGTTCATGTACTGTAATTTGCTCTCAACAGAAAGTTAAGCCAAATGTTTAAATTGTCTACCAGAACTGTCGATCTATCAGACAAAAATCAGTTGAAAGCCAGAAGGTTATAACTGATATAAAGTCTGTAATGAGATGCTTTTTTTTAAACATATCAGTGATCGTTTTTTTCCTAAAATGAAGGACAACAAATGACCTGTTAATGAGCTCCAAAACCACATAGTTTTGAACCGTATTTTTAAAATTCTGTATAAAGCCTCATGAGCCACATCCTGCCTCTTCATCTCAGCTAACTTCTTGGTGCTTTCTTTTTATGTTGTTCGTGGCTGTTAAAGGTATGCTTCCTTATTCAGCCCTTAATAGGATTTTTTGGTTTAAACAACAGATTTTCTTGAAAAATCATTTTGAATTTCATTGTCTTCTGCAGTTCGCAACTCAAAGAAAAATGTTGAAGGATTCAATTTTGGGTGCTGGAGTGGTTTTTTTTAAGTCGTGGATGCGAGGGAAATGTTAACTTCAAAAGAAAGACATATTGAAGGTGTTTTCTTTCAGATGACCATTTCAATCTTGAAGAAGATTTTATCTCGGCAGTAGTTTGACATATGTAAAATATTGATGTAGTCACCAAGAGTCTGAATTTTCAGGATAGATACAGGAGAAGTTGGATATTTAGAAATTGGTTCAGCAAGTTCAGGTTAGCACAGTTGTCTTTTAAAAAGGGTTACAGTAAAGCTTTTTTCCATTAAAAAAAATGATTTTTTGATTCAGCGTGATTTTGACTACTATATTCCCAGTGATGTAGTAGCTGATGATAGACTGAATCTAAATAGATTTAAAGGAAATTGATAGACTCAATGCTTGGCATATCTAGCAATTAATAAAACAAATTATGGTGATTATGCATTTGGTCAAAGAACACCAAGCATTCACTTATGTCCCTATCTAGCTAGTGAGCAAACATTCTAGAAAATCTATCAATATCAAGTAGGCCAACAAGTGGAAAATGACCTTGAATTTATAATATAACATATATGGTGATGCACTATACATACATTACCCTAATTATATATGTCCCTCTCTGGACCTATAATGGACAACAAATACTGGCCTAGCCAGTGATGTCCACATCCCTTGAAAGCATATAAAAATATGAAAACCAGTAAACATATTTAGATTCTAGTTGAACATTGGATTGTTGTCATTTTAACACTCCCAAAATAAGTGAATTTAGGAGATAACAATAAACAGTCTGGGTCATGCTGTCACAGAAAATATTGATTTTTGACCTTTTGTTTGGAATCTACAATGAACCAAGCAATCTACTTTCCCTACTTCCTTTGTCTTTATGGGCACACGTGGTATGAATAAATTAATAACAAGATAACATTTCAAAAGACGGAAATATTTTATGGAAAGCATAGATGAAATGTAAATCAAGCTTTACATTTGATTTAAGTTGATGTTTTGAAATTAGGTGGCTATATAAAGTAAAAAAAAACGAATCTAAATAATATCTTCTACATGACTGCATGATCAAGTTAAGTTAAAAATTAAAAATGTTGGCTGGAATTTTACCATCCGGCCAGCCACAGGAATTGGAGCAGGCGAGGGGTAGACCATGGAAAGATCCATTGAACACAGGTGGGATTTTACAGTTTCAGGGCAAGTGAGGCTGTAAAATGGTGTCCATTATCTTTTTCTGTTCATTCAAAGGATGCTAGGTAAAGACCATCACCAATAAGAGACTCGCTAACCACAGCCCCTTGACATTCAATGGTGTTACCATCACTGAATTCCCCACTGTCAGCATCCTTGGGGTTACCATTGACCAAAAACTCAACTGGACTCATCACGTAAACACTGGCTGCAAGAGACTAGGAATACTGTAATGAATAACTTACCTCCCAAAAGTCCACTATCTACAAAGCATAAGTCAAGATGGACTATTCCCCACTTGCCTGGATGAGTGCAGCCCCAACAGCACTCAAGAAGCTCAACACCATCCAGAACAAAGCAGCACACTTGATTGGCACCACACCCACAAGTATCCACACATTCCATCACCGATGCTCCATAGCAACTGAGTGTGAACAATCTACAAAATGCACTGTAGCAATTCACCTAAGATCTTTAGACAGCACCTTCCAAACCCATAACCATTAAAAGGACAATGGCAGCAGATACATGGAAACACCATCACCTGCAAGTTCCCCTCCAAGTCACTCACCATCCTGCCATGGAAATATGTCACCATTCCTTTGCAGTTGCTGGGTCAAAATCCTGGAAATCCCTTCATAAAGGCATTGTGAGTCAACCTACAGCACATGGACTGCAGCATTTCAAGAAGGCAACTTACTACCATCTTCTCAAGGCGCAAATAGGGATGGACAATAAATGCTGGCCAACCAACGATACTTACATTCCATGAATTAATTTTTAAAAATGTGGATTTTGTTGGCCATGCCAACAATCGTTGCCTATCCCTAATTGCCCATGAGGAGGTGGTGATGAACCTTCTTGAATTGCTGAAGTCCATGTAGTGCAGGAACCTGTGCTATTAGGGAGGGAGTTCCAGGATTTTGATCCAGCGAAAGTGAAGGAACCGTGATATATCTCCAGTCAGGAGGGTGAGTGACTTGGAGGGAACTGTCACATGGTGGTGTTCCCATGCATTTGCTGCCCTTGTTTTTCTAGATGGTCGTGGCTGTAGAATTGGAAGGTACAGTTGAAAGAGCCTTAGTGAGTTCTTGCTTTGTATCTTGTAGATGGTACACTACTGCTACTGCACACTGATGGGAGTGGAGGGAAATAGTGAATATTTGTGCATGGTGTACCAATCAGGCAAGCTTCTTTATCCTGAATGATGTTGGGCTTCTTGAATGTTGTTGCAGCTACATTCATCCAGGCAAGTGGAGAATTTTCCACCACACTCCTGATTCGTATCTTGTAGATTGTGGATAGTGTCTGGGGAGTCAAGAGGTAAGTTACTCACTGCAGGATTACTCACTGCAAGCCTCTGACCTGCTTTTATAGCCGTAGTATTTATTTAGCTAATCCAGCTCGGTTTCTGATCAATAGTATCCCCCAAGATTCAGCAATTTTAATGTCATTGTATATCAAGGGGCAATGGTTAGATTCTCTCTCGTTGAAGTTGGTCATTGCCTGGCACTTTTGTGGCTTGATGTTACCTGCCACTAAAGGCACAAGATACTGCACAGACTCTGAGCCCTGATCATATTTCAGCAATACTAGTGAAGACTCTTTTTCCAGAATTTGCCACTCCCCTGGCCACACTGTTCCAGTACAGCTACAACACTGACATCTAACCAGCAATTTGGAAAATTTCCTAGGTATATCGTGTACACAAATAGTTAGGTCAAATCCAATCCAGCCAACTACCAGCTCATCTGTCTACTCTTGATCATCAGTATAGTGATGGACAGGGTCATTAACAACAATATCATGAAACATTTGTTTAGGAATAACCTGCTCAACTACTGCTCAGCTGGATTTTGCCAGAGCCATTTAGCTCCTAATCTAATCACAGTCTTGCTTCAAACGGGGCCAAAAAACTGAACTCCAGAGGTGAAGTGAGGTGGATATCATCTTGTTGCACTTGAACATGGATTTCTTCAGTATCTGAGAAGTCATGAGTGGTGCTGAATATAGTGCAATCATCAGCAAATATCCTCACTTCTGACCTTATGATGAAAGGAAAATCATTGGTGAAGCAGCTGAAGATGATTGGGCCTTGGACATTATCCTAAGGAACTCCTGCAGTGATGTCCTGGAGCTGAGATGATTGACTTCCAACAACCATCTTCCTTTGTTCCAAGTGTGACTCCAACTAGCAGAGAGATTCTCCCCAGATTCCCATTGACTCTGGTTTTGTGAGGGTTCCTTGATGCCACACTCAGTCAAATGCTGTCTTGACAGTCAAACGACAGTCATTCCCACCTCACTTCACCTCTGGAGTTCAGTTTTTTGGCCCCGTTTGAAGCAAGACTGTGATTAGATTAGGAGCTAAATGGCTCTGGCAAAATCCAGCTGAGCAGTAGTTGAGCAGGTTATTGCTAAACAAATGTTTCATGATATTGTTGTTAATGACCCTGTCCATCACTATACTGATGATCAAGAGTAGACAGATGAGCTGGTAGTTGGCTGGATTGGATTTGACCTAACTATTTGTGTACACGATATACCTAGGAAATTTTCCAAATTGCTGGTTAGATGTCAGTGTTGTAGCTGTACTGGAACAGTGTGGCCAGGGGAGTGGCAAATTCTGGAAAAAGAGTCTTCACTAGTATTGCTGAAATATGATCAGGGCTCAGAGTCTGTGCAGTATCTTGTGCCTTTAGTTGTTTCTAGATATCTACAACATCAATTTTTCCTTTATTGAGTTTGTCCATGCCAACACAGTCTCCTACAAGTTCTGTGGTGATGTGCTGGCTGCACCATTACTCACTGACCATTGGAGATATTGGCAGATCATCAACTATACCCTTTCTTGTGCTGCATTCTAAAGCTAAGGGACTCTTCTCTTATGAGAGACAACAAGAATATCTGTGAGAATGAGGAACAGGGGAGACTACTCAGGTTCATGAAGGTAAAATGATAGACTATTAATATGACATTTCAACTCTGTTCCATTATGGGCAGCAGTAACTGACTGGTGCCGAAATTCATACTTTTCTTCTAAGATGTTTGTGAATGGATTTTATACGGAACAAAGATTAAACGAAAAACCTTAAAACTTTTGCACAACTCTATCTTCAGTTTCAGACCATAAATGGTTTTGAATAATGGGCCCAATTTGAACTGTGTAAATGGAGTGATTTTGAGTGAATGAAAATTTCATTCATTGTTTTTGCTGCTTGCATTTCAACTTGAGCAGTCACTTAGACTCATTCCTTTGTTATCATATCACAATTTTAATGACCATATAGCTGTCTGACGAGGTGCAACTCTTCTTTGTACCATTCTGTTACCCGTTTCAGTTGCTGAGAGGGTAGGATGATCTCAGATGCATTAAAAGCCAGGCAACAATGAAACTTTGGGGTTCTAAAGAGACATTGCTATGTTTAGACATTACTTCTTTCATGGCTTGGCATCATCATCTGTCAATAAAATTTATCTATACGGCTAGTTGTACCCAATTGTATATGGGGCTAAACTGCGAAGTACAGTATTACACTGACCTTGAAGTTCAAGTGTGGATAGATTAGTTGCTTATTGACCTAAACCTAAATTTGTTCCCATTATGCTCAGCATTGAAAACGTACCAAAATACTTTAAATTGCTATTTTCACACCAGAGGTTTAAAGCTGCTTAATGCGTAACCTTGTTTCTGAAACACACAATTGACTTCCAGTGCTTTTCCATTGTTTCAGACCACCTGTGCCCCCATGCCAACTTCATAGAATTGTACAGCAAACAAAGAGACCATTGTGTCTGTGCTTTCTTTTTGCAAGAACAATCAGCCAGTTCCACTCCCCTACCCTTACCTCAGATCATCCATTTGATTTTCTCTACGTGTGCTTATTCGTTTCACTTTTTATAGCCCTGGTTGAATTTGCCTCCACCAAACTCCTTAGGAGTTTGTTTAGTTGGAGTCTCCACAGAAGTATGCAAGGTTATACATGATATGGAATAGGCAAATCTGAAATACTATGTCAAGTTAGAAAAAATTTGTGTGTAGATCCTATGATATCCTTAAAAAAGTACCTCACAATCGATAAAGTTTTTTTGAAGTGTGATGAAGGAAATCCTGGCAGCCAAACTGCCTTCTGCAAGTCTTAAAAATAGCTACCAGATCATGCATTGCTGTTGATGCTAATTGAGGAATAAATGTTGACCAAAATAGCAGTAAAGATTCTTCTGCTCTTCAAATAGTGCTTAGTATCTTTTATGTTCACCTGAGAGAGCAGACTAGCCTTTAGTTTCAATGTTTCACTTGTTGCCAATAATTGGACTTATTTGTAATTGTGGAGGCTTTTAGGAAGTTTCTATTGTAATCATTAAGAAGTTTATAAGTTAAATGTTATTGTTTACATTAACAGTTTGATTTATCCTGTTTGTGGGAGCTTGCTGTGCATAAACTGGCTGCCACCCTTCTTATTTATACAACTGTGACTGCATTTCAAAAATATTAGATCGACTACAAAGCACTTTGAGACATTCAATGGTCATGAAAGGCCTGATATAGATAGAAGTCTTTCTGTTCTTTTCTCTTAATCTTTTTGGTCCATTAAGGCCATTTACAAAATTTAATATCTAATTTTCAATCGCCAATTGACAAATGATAGAATTGTTTTATTCTTTGACAGGAGTTGAAACCATTAAGAAGCATGGATGCTGCAAGCTTTTGTAACTTTTATGAAAAACTATTGAGATGGATCTACTCAAGAAATAACTATCAGTGAATGACATGGAAATCTAGCATTCTATTTCTCTCAATATCATGGCACAGTGGCACAGTGGTTTGCACTAGTGCTTCACAGTGCCGGAGACCCGGATTCAATTCTGGACTCGGGTCACCGTCTGTGTGGAGCTTTCACATTCTCTTTGTATCTGTGTGGGTTTCCTCCAGGTGCTCCAGTTTCCTCCATACTCCAAAGATGTGCAGTTTAGGTTTAATTGGCCATGATAAATTGCCTCTTAATGCCAGGCAGATTAGCAGGATAAATATATGAGGTTACTGGAATACGATCTGCGTGGAAGTGTTGGGCTCAATGGCTTTCTCTCACTGTATGGAATCTATAATACTATGATAGTCACAACTTATTTGATACATAAGAGAATGTTACAAAGGAGAAGTTGAAATTCTAAGTACTTAGAAGACTAAATATATTATTCCAAAGTGATTGGTCATAGAAATACAGCATTGTTGTTATGGCTGATTTAACTAGTGAGCCAGTGTGCTTGTTGTCATAAGAAGCATAGCCATTTGGATGTTTCTTCCCTTGGTTTAATAATTCACTAGTTATTGGGGAGTGCTGTATAGATATCAAGCTTGGGAGACTAGAGCTCCGTTTCAGTTTTGGGCACAGTGTTAGGCAAATTCAATCTTCGGAAGATTTTTAATTCAGTCAGAATCTACCCTGCCATGCCCCACTGGAAACCATTCACAGGTTGAAAACTGGGCTAAAAATAAAATGGTCATGCAATTTGCCACTGCTTTTCAGGATTAACCTCCTGGACAGTACTTTTCAATACATTAGAAAAATTATAGTTTTTGTTTTTATTTTCTTCAAACACTTATGTTTGGAAGTGGGCAAAAGCTTTATTTTGACAATTAAGAATCATCCAATCAACATGAATAATCTATTTGCTTTCCATGGGAATAGGAAGACAAAAACAAATTGCTGCAGATGCTGGAATATGAAACAAAGATAGAAAGTACTGGAAAATCTTAGCAGGCCTGACAGCAGGCCTGACAGAGCTAATGTTTCGAATCTGGATGTCACTTTGTCAGGGCACTCATCCAAACTCATAGATTCTGTTAGACCTGCTGAGATTTTCCAGCACTTTCTACACTTGTGGCATAAGAAAATGGTTTGCTGTGAAGATGGACATTTTGGGTTGACAATGGCAGGAGCATGGGTTGGTTGGAGGTCATGTAGAGAAATCTTCCAGAATATGTCCAAGCACAGTTGACAATGCCATTTGATGCAGGTTTATCTAAAGGCTTTTTTGCACATTCTGATACAGTACTGATGCCAATTTAGCAATGGCAGCAGTGAATTAGTCACATTACCTGATTGTGTCACTGTACAGCAGACAGGATAGAGCTTTGCAGATATTCACTCAAATGCATACACTAGCATTCACAATCTTTGTAGCCAATTTTTGCAAATGAAAAGAGTTGAAAAGACAATTAGTAATTTTCATATAGTAGTATTTATAATGTGATGTCCAAAATATTTGAAATCAATAAGTCCAAGAAAAAAAGAGTGAAGTAAAATTGAATAAGGTTCAAGACCTATGTGCTTTAATTCACTGTATTATGTACAGTGATAGCTCTACAGAGTTACTTTGACTTCAACCCAATGCTATGTATTATCTTAGATTTTAAGGGGTGGGGACTCTTCAGTATTTAAATGCAAATGGATTAATACTTTCCAAAAAATTTTCTTCTGAAGCAAGAGAAGCCTAAAATTGTTGAACCACTGGACTATGAGGCAGTCATTGAAGAAAATGAGAACCAAATTCAGGATCACCTCCTTAAAGATATGCTGCTGTTTCCAGACGATGATTTCTCTGTGAGTACAACGTTTTATATTTTGAAAATTTTCCATAATTCCAGTTACACCTTAATATAAGTTTTCTGGTACATAGCTTTGTAAGTCAGGTGCAAACCTATTTCCTACATAACTTGTTTCATCATGGTTCCAATGTGCAAGTAATTTTTAACTTTACATTAAGGGTGATTTCAGAAGTTGGGATGGCTTAATTTTGATTTAGGCAGATTTGTACAAATTTTGGAGCATTGTGGACCTCCCAGTGGGTCGTCCTTCATGACCCCTGACATGCCCAACCCTTTTCTCCCCACCCCTACATGCCCACACTTCATAACCCCCATTTCATGCCCCACCCCTTCACAATCCTCCATCATAGTAGCCTCTTGTCATGGCTCCCTTCAGGAGCCCCATTCAGACCCCACCCATTGGCATTGCCCTGGCATAGTGGCAATGCCCAACTGGCAATCCAGTATACCAGGCGGACACTGCCAGATGGATACTGCCAGAGGGGCACTGCCCAGCCATCTTCCTGACTTTCTGAGGGTTTCAATAGCCTCTCAACTCTACGGTGTGGCAATCGCATCTATTGTGATTCGCCAAGTTCTTCAGCACTTTAGGGAGGATCCCAGGAGCTGAGAGAAATCAACATTGAACCAGCTAAGGATATTTAAATACTACTTCAAATGTGCTATTAGGCCTCGTGTCCCTTTGGTGAGATCCAGCAAGGGATTGGGACGATAGCAAATGATTTGGCGCTGGGCACAAAACCTGTTTTTAGGCCTGCTTGCAATTTTCCTGGATTAGCATGATCTGTGCTAGGTAGGGCGAGACCTGAAAATCACTCCTAACAACTTGCATTGCTGTAGCACCTTGTCTGGCACTGCTTACTTTGTTCTGATCTTATTCTTGGTTTGCATCATTATTGGCTTGTTTATGGTGGACTGAAGTGAATTTGAGAATGTCGGCTAGATATCAATGCACACACAAGTTTAGGTGGCTGAATATCTGCAGAAGTGCACTGAGTCACTGCTGAAACTGGAACATAAGGTAAGTGGCTTGTGATTTGCAAAGATTAGGTATATTGCTTAATTCTGCTTCACTTGCTGCAATAGGCTGATACTAGCAGTGTAACAGCAGTATTCTTATGAGCCATATTCATCTGCTGTGCTAGTTCTTTGTGGCAGAAGATTATACGTGCATCAGTCAGAAAACGAGAAATTCTTAGATGTGTGGAAATCCACTGTGGATTGAACTGCAAACCATGTAATCGGTGCACCAGCACTTGTAATTGCAAATTTTTGCAACCATGTGTAATTAGAAATTCAGATTTAATTTACCTTGGACCTCAGAATTCTTCAAGTGATTGAACAGCCAGCAGATTAATTGAACTCGCATATTATTGGAAACCGCAAAAGAACAGAGCCAATTTAAATTATTTGCAAATCTGGAACAAAAAAGAAAGCAAACTTTCAAAGAAGTATTAAGAAGATTATTTCAAGTTGTTTTTAAAAACTGAATTATTGACCGATAATGCATTTCCTTAATTGCCGCCTTTGCTTTCTTCAATATTTGGATGCATTTCATGTAGTCCGGGAACCTATCAACTTGAAATATAGCCAGCCTTTTTAATAACACCTCTATCAATTACTTCCTCTTTCACTAAGATTTCTGTAACAACTTCTTTCTTGGTGAAGTCAAATGCAAAGTATTCAAGCAATACGTTGTTGGCCCATTGCCTCCATGCATAAAAGACTTTTTTGGTCTCCTTTTGGCCTCACTCCACCTCTATCGTCTCTTATTATTGGTATGCTTAGAAAAGATCTTTGTCTTTCCATTTATGTTATTTGCCAGTCTCTTCTAGAATCATAGAATCCCTACAGTCCTCCATTCTGGCTTGCTGCCACAATCTTGATCCTAGTCCTGAAGTGTCTTCAATGAAGTCGCATTATAAACTGTGGGACCTGCTAATGCTTAGTTCCTACACAGACTGGAACTTGCATTCGTTAATGTGGCGCACCTTATAATGACTTGCACTATATTGAGATCAGCTTAGTGGGTGGCTTCAGAGTAGGTTGGTGGGAATAGCAGAGGCTGCTTGAAAGATCATGCAAGGCTCATATTCCTGAGCCACAAGCCACCCTCCACGATCATGGCCAGGCACCTGTGGCTTTTTAAAACATAACATTAACATACCTGCCTTTGTTCCCTACAGTCTCTATCAGGGATCAGCTTCTATAACCTTGGCCAGTGGTGCTGTCAATCAGTGAGTGCAGCAGGGTCTCCCATTCAGCTTCCAGCACACAGAGATCACCAACCGTCCCTGATTGGATGCTGAATCTACTCTCTGCCATTTAATTAGCTGGAGTCTTGAAGATTCTTGTGGGTGTGTTGAAAGTATGCCTTGTGGGATAGGGACCCAGAACTAGCCTGCCATTTCCAGTTTCCCATGCCTATTGAAAATCAAGCCCTGTGTCTCTCTGCTTTCTGGTCAAAATTGAGCTTTCTGACTCTTTCATCGTATTTTATCTTCTACTCTGTCTTTGGCTCCAGAGCCTTTGGTAGACTGGTCGCCACACTATGGGAAGGATGCAATTGCACTAGGAAGGGTGCAGAGGGGAGTCACCAGAATGTTGTCTGGGCTGAAGCTGTGAAGAGGACTGGATAGGCTGGGAATGTTCTCAGAAGGCTGAGAAAGACTGATTGAGGTGCAGAAAGTTATGAAGGACACAGATAGGGTAGATTAGAAGAAACCTTTCCCCTTAGCTGAGGGATCAATAACCAGAGAGCCTAGATTTAATGAAATAGGCAGGAGATTTCGATGCGATTTGAAGAAAAACCTTTTCACCCTGAGGGAATCTGGAACTCTCTGCCAGAAAGTGTGATAGAGGCAGGAACTCTCACAACATTAAAAAAGCATTTAGATGAACACTTGAAATGCCATAATTTACAAGGTTATGAATTAAATGCAGGAAAGTTGGATGAGAATAGATAGATACTTGACGGCTGGCGCAGACATGATGGCTGAAGAGTTTCTTTCTGTGCTGTAAACATGAATTTATAACTTTATGAGGCTGTGCATAGTGCTGCTAAAAAATTTTGCCCACCTCTTTACTATTTAAAAATTCTCTTCAAAGCTACCTCCTTGACATGCTTTTAGTTGCCTTAGTCCTTACCTTATTTCAATAGTAAGTGGTTATTTTCATCTGTGTGAAGCATTTTTGGGATATTTTGTTATATTAAAATCACTATAAATGTTCATGTTGCCATTGTCATCACTTGCAAGTTCCTGTTAAAATAATAACATTGTCCTAATAGCATGGCTTATAAGGTATTAAAGGAAAACTATTGTAGATAAATGCCAAAGTACTTAGACAGCAGTGTGTGGGATTTATATTTTGTAAACATTATTTCTGAAAATATAAATTTCAGCCTTAATGCGTTTGTATTATATTGGGATTTTTTAATG
Source organism: Sphyrna mokarran (assembly GCA_024679065.1). Classification (NCBI taxonomy): domain Eukaryota; kingdom Metazoa; phylum Chordata; class Chondrichthyes; order Carcharhiniformes; family Carcharhinidae; genus Sphyrna; species Sphyrna mokarran. The sequence continues at coordinate 48,112,022 of JAGIQG010000003.1, read as the reverse complement.
GAGCCCAAAGAGTTTTGCTGTACTCTATTTAGAAGAAGAAACTTTGGATTTGTTGTCTGATTTGAGAGTTAAAATTGTATTAATGGGAGCCATTCCAAAAACTGTTGACCTTCTCTATCCAATGCGGGAATGGTTACAGATAAATTGACGGGAAACTTTAACATATTTGACCTTTAAGATGTTTTTGTGAGCTGGTTGTGTTTACATATTTGTCAAATTAAACCAGTTCTACAAGCAAATCAGATTACCAAAGTGCCTTATGCATTGCACATGATTGAGAAATTCACTCAGATTCAACTTTCTCTGTTCATTGATATCAGTAGAATTAACATTTCACTTTGCCAGAGCATTATTTGCCAAAAACATTTCCCAGGTGGCTTGACCCTCTCTCTCCTGGGGCTGTTCTCACCTGTGCCCCACTGTAGACTCTGTTTGTCAGGCACACATCCTGGGGGACCTGTAATAATTCATATTGGCATGAATGGAATGGACAATCCAACTTTGGGGAACCACCAAGCATAGTCAAACAGGCGCACAGGAAAGTCAGGATCTCCATTGATCATTGCGAGGACAGAGACAATCGAACAGGGAAATCCTGCCAATGTAAAAGCAATTTTGGGATTCTCACTTAATTCTCCACCCTCTTCAACATTCCTGTCCATTGTGAACTGGGGTGGAAAATTTTCCCCCTATGTTTGTATTGTATTTTGATGTTTTATATTTCAGTCTTGTAACAGAAGTCAATGAGCTAGAAATACCTTTGAGCCTATTTTTGGGTCCAGGACAATGCTCTTTGCAGCCAGTGCTCACTCCAACAACAAGGTTTTCTCCAACATTGAGTCTCAGTTACTGGTGCTAAAATGTGTACACAGGCAAAACTGTCTACTTGGAGATGAGATGAATCGGACTTTGGCAGAGGAGGACATCATATAAAACTTGAAATCAAGGAAATGTACCTGCTCATCTTGTCTCTATAAGAAAGTTTTGTAAAAGTTAGGGAAAATTGCTGATATATTTGATGATCACAGTGGCCACTTTTCATATCTGTCCCACTTCACAAGGGGTGCCTACAAGTTGTATTAAGCCCCTCCTTTAGAAACACAAAAGATCTAGGGGGATTCTCCCAAAAAAATTCTTAAGTGCTGAACTGGCAGGACAAATGTGTAAAACACAATTTTTTTTTTCAGTGGGAATTCAGACTCGAATCTCCCCACTTTGTGCAATGCAGAAATCACAGTTGTGAAAATTATTAAATCCTGGGGGGGTGCAGCTTGTTCATGCCAGAGTCTGACAGCTTTGGAGCTCTGCACATGTGCAGTGGTCCCGATCCGTCAGTCTCCCACTTGCTGGCCAGCTCAGGACCCCCACAGAATTGCCCTTCCACTGACCCCCATGGCTCGTTTGAGGCCTGCACAAACATTCCCGGGCCAGCAACAACCCACCCCTCCTGTCCTGGAGCACTGCATTCTCCATGCCCACCCACATCCCCACCCCAGCAGAACCCCCTCCCCCATGGGAGGCAGACCCCCCTCCCCCAAAAGGCAGACCATCCTGGAGACCACTCCCCCCCAGTCCTTCTCAATCCCTAGTCTTTCACCCATGCAGAGTCGCAGTGGGACTCCCCTCACCAACTGCCCCCTAAGCCCCACCCACAATAGGCCCTGTCCCTTTGACATAGTCCGATGCCCAGTGGGCTGTGTCAAGGTGTCCCCTACGCATGGGCACTTTGCCTCAATTGCCCCCATCACTCCAGGGGGATCTCCCACTAGTTTCCCGAAAATGAGAGCTACTCTAAACTCCGCTGGAGTGAAATCCTCCTGGCTGGGTGGAGATGCTATCAAGCCTGAAGAATTCAGTCTCGGGCCTGATAACTACATTTAAATCACATTAAAAATAGATTAAAATTACTTACCTGGTCTTGCCACTGGTTTCCAATATGATCCTTACTGCGCCTGCTCTCCGGCTGTGGGAGACACGTGTGCGTCGAGAATGTACCCGTGAATCCCATGAATCGGCACGCATCTCTCATTCTGACCCAAAAAATAGATCGGGTCAGAATGAGAGAATCGCCCCCTGCAACCCCAGTGTCTGTCTGAGGAAAAAACAGGGTGAGAGGAGATGGTGGTGGTGTTGGGTGAGAGGGGAGGAACCTAAGCAATAGTTAAACCAAAATCCAATTTTCAAATTTGTTTAAACAATGCAGTAGAAAAAAATCATTAATTTAATTGAATGTGTGATTTTAAATGTATGGAAAATAATTGACAAAATTATATCGATGCACAGTGGTGAAGATACAGTGATATTACAAAGGCAGATATTCCTGTTGGAAGCAAACAACTGGTAATGGGGAGAAGTAATTAGGGAAATGGTGAACAAACGTACAAGTGAGACGTAAATGTAAGTGATGTTGGTGTCATTGAAATCAGACACGCAGCAAATTTTCCAATTCAGATTATTTCCATTAATATGTTTCTAACGAATGGGCATTTAAAACACAAAGGAAAGAGCACTGAACCTCTCTTAAACAATATATAACAAAAATGACTTTCTTTCTGTCCAGACATCATCAATCCCAAGGGAAAGACGTACCATATGTTCCACAGTGCCTGAAGGGGCAGAGAATGAGGCAGAAAATCTACTAGTAAAACAGGTAAGGAAGGAAATATGTATTGCAGTTTATTGCCAGACAGTGGCAATTGATAGATGATATTGAGGACAGCAGATTAATTTAAACGACATAAATTGCAAAAGTGCTTTCTTGTTCTATGCTCACATAGCTAATGTGATTCGAATTGCATTAAAATGGATGCAAGGTTACACAGCTACTGTCAATAACTGATCTGTTAGCTTTTACTCTTGCACCTTATTGTTGGACTCCTGTCAAAACCCCAGTATAAAAAATACAGCTAACAATCAAATTATTTTCTTTTCTGTTCATTTCAGTACATTTTATTTTTGACAAAGTAGTTTATGCTAAATGCATCAACAAATCAAGTTCCTGCTTATACAGAACTAGATTGCAAGTACAGCACAGAGCTGTTCGGTTCAGCTAGCTAATGCCAACATTTATACCCTGACAAGTCTCATCTCATTTCTTCTTTTTTAAATGTCTCTCATAGCCACAGCTTTATAAAGTCACCTCCATCATAGTGTTGTTACCGTAAGACCGTAAGACATAGGAGCAGAGATTTCAAAAATCAATTAAATTAATGCAGCAGAACTGAAGAAATAGTTTGCAGCTAGAAGCTATATATATTCATATCTAGCACCCTGTCCTTTGTAAGCAGGGAGAGCATGTCTACACATTGTGCTTTCTTTAGCTGAACAAAATTTGGGGGACAGGCATTCTTTGGTTCATTTCCCCTTGGCAATGTGCTGTGACCAATCAGAATTGACCCTGGTTTGAATTTAAACAAACACTTGGCAGTTAACTATTGCTTGTTGTATTCTCCATGGCAGTGCTCCTACTTATTAGATGCCTCTGGCCAACCAATCAACACCTTCTCCTCATGCAGTGTAAATTGTTGCCCCTTTTAGATGTGATATTCTTGCAAATCTGTCCTGATGGGTGCAAGACAAAGGCTTCAATGGTCTGTCTCTTTTTTCAGTGATTTCCAACCTCCATGTCACTATGTTTTGTTTATGGGCTGGATCACGTCCTCTTTGAATCTTTCTCCGATGACAGGAATTAATTGGCTAATTGCTTGTTATTTTAATTTTTAAAACTTTCTTGATGATTAGATTCACTATTTAAACTTGCACATGGGGTTCATTTTCACCCCTAGAAAAGGTTTGGATTGGGTGGAATTTTAAACTTAACGCAAAACTGAACCAAATTGGCCTCAAACCCATTTTTATTTTTAATGGTAATGGAATGGGAATGAGAAGGTGGGCAAATTGGCTTTCAGGATGTGGGCTGCTCATTTAAATATTATAATGAGGATGCACACCTAAGATATTATTTGTCTGGCTGCATTTCCCACTTCTCCCTTCACAACATTGGATCTCACCTTGCACCCGCACTGCCAATCATACACAATTGAACTGCCTCTCCTCTCCATCTTCAATAGACCTCTATCTCCACTCCCCCATCAGCAACTTTTCCATCCTCTGGTCTGCAGTGTTTCACATGTGACATGGTGAGTAAACCATGCACATTCAGAACTGTTGGGTGAACAACAATTTCCTGGCAACAACTCCCCCTCTCTCCAAGATGAAAATCCAACACTAGAAAGATTAGGACATGCTTGTCTAATATAGAAAGGAAGATAAAACAGTTTGAAAAAAACAATGCGTTTCTATGCCATAATCCATTGGAAGAACACATCCCAAAGGCATTTATATGACAGCATTTGTATACAATACATCCCAAAGAACTTTGCAGCAATATAATAAGAAAAACAGATGTCAAGTCATGAGAACAATGTTCAGAGAGGTGACTGGAAATTAGGTCAAAAGAGATTGAGAAGCTGTTCAAAGAGGAAGAGAGGAACAATAAGGATGAGGAGACAGAGTTCAGAGAGTGGGGTGGGATAATTGAATGAGGAAGGAGAAAAGCAAAGAGGTAATCAGTCTTGAGGATGGGATGAAAATGGAAAAGGGCCTTGAGGTAGATGGGAAGAAACTGGAAAGACATGATCTTGGAGATATGAACAATAACTTAAAACTTGGAATAGGAGATGATGCCGGAGGAAACAAGTGATAAAGTTTGAGGTAGTGGTTAATCATGAGAAGAAGGTCCTCAAGAATGATCTTGAAGTAGTCAGTTGAGCTTTTGGTTGAGAATTGTGTGGTTTGGTAAAGCTTGACATAGTTGGATCAAATTTGGCAATTGATAACTAGGCCAGCTTTGTACCAGATAAATGTAAATTTGGGCCACGTTGACTTGGGAGAAACTGCACCAAAGAAGCAGATGGATGGTGGCAATTTCTGAAAGTACGTCAAAGATGAAGGTGAGATTTTGGTTTTATAGATGAATACTAGCAGATGTGTGAATGGATGGGGTTTCACTGAGAGGGCGCTGGAAATGAAGTTACCACAAAAGTATAATAAATATTTATATGCTTGGGATTATTGTGATTTTGTTGCAATTGTTTGAAATAAAGAAAACTGATTCATTAAATCATCCTTTGTTAGGCCAACATGTCAAACAAGCACAAGGCAATGTCTGGAATTAGTAATATCTAAATTATTAATTTTCTGTGCGAATTGTTTGCCTTTCGGGGCCAAAATATGGAATACATACAAAAAAGGAGCTAACATTTGATAGTTTTTCATTGTGTTTGCATATTTACATTTAGAACTATGTCTTTACCTGTCTACAAAGTGGCAGGAGCATTTAATATTTTTAGAAGCTGAACCATGGGGAGCCGTCATTGAGGCAGTCCAAATCAAAGCAGTTTTGATATAGGGTCATCTGGACTCAAAACGTCAGCCCTTTTCTCTCCTTACAGATGCTGCCAGACCTGTTGAGATTTTCCAGTATTTTCTCTTTTGGTTCCAAATCAAAGCAGTCTTTGGGGGAATTTAGAGGCTTGAAGATTGAAATCACTTATGAGGGAGACAGAGTTTTAGCAAGATTTTGTAACTCACAATAGTCAATGAAGTCCAAGTTGGTTGCTCAAAGATATAGCTATCAAAGTAAATCTATAATCACAATGGCAAATTATTGGATTCAGCTCCTTTTTTGTGTACTTTATATTTTGGAATCTGATATGGTTGCATCTGCCATTTAATGTGCAGTGCGGTGTGTTCTACTGCATTTTTACCTCAGGTTGATTCTGAACGTTAGAACATAAACTAGATAATGTAGATTATTTTATTTTTCTCACTTGGCATTGTAATGCTTATTTTATTTATGATTTCAAATATTGTCTATTTTAAATGAAGGCCAGCAATTTATAGCCCTGCCATAGTATGTTTCTTTCTGATGGATTTAATGAGGCATTTCAATCTCCATTCAGCTTGGAGGTATTATAATGTCCTGTTGGGCGGCAGGATCTGTAAAATCCTGTACAAAATATTCACTGTTCGTTAACTGGATCATAACAACTTGTGGTATTTTATAGAGTCAGGCAAATGCAATGTACGTAGGATGACGGAGAATTAACTTTCAAAATAGCATGTCAAGAGTATCAGGTGTTTCTGTAAAACATAGCAAAGAAACTTGAATTTTGTATTTAACTGACAAATACAATATTCTTTAGACAAGTTAATTATTCTTTACAGGAAAAAGCAAATGAAATTTCAGAAAATTGGTTTTGATCCTTTTTCAGCTAGATTTGGTTCTGGTAATGACAAGTGCCTTGATGGACATTGGCAATTTTGATACAGTAATGAGATTGGTTGTTGCACAAGTGATTTTAACGGTCACACTAGCTTATTTTGAAAATTTAGAATGGATAGCGCATTTGTATTTACTTAAGGGGGAGAAATAAGTGTAGTGGATATCAGTGCTGAGGACGTGGTGCGCATGGAACGTGTGCCCGAAGCTATCAGCTTGAGGTTTGCAGTAAATTGACTGTTGGACTTTATCTGTATAAAACCCAGTGAGATATAGCTGCTGACTGACTTCCCAGTACAGCTCTGAAGTTGCTGCAGTTCTGGAAGGAGTTAAATCATGCCTGCAAATTGGTCCGCAATCCCATTGTTTGCCTGCAAAACGGATATCATTTTCAAGTATTTTGGTTTGATCTCAGTCAAGTTGCTTCAGAAATTTAAATGCCAACTTCTTGGTTTGAATTATGTGGAGCATTTTAAGTTACTTTGTTGGAAACATTGAATACAGTAGTGAACAACACTCCTCACTGTAAGCACTGAAACTGGAAGAAAAACCAGCTAATTTTAATTTCTAACATCCACAACTGCAAAATGTGTTTCTGTCTGACTCATTAACAGTTCCTCTTTCATATTTTCACTCTGAATGAAATCACCTCTGGACTTTTGGGCGGATATTCCCCTTTGAGGCGGATATTCCTCTTTGAGGTAGGAATCAGAAGTCAGGCTATTTCCTGATATTGCGATCCCACGTCTTACGTCTGTGCCTACCAACTGTATTTTCACCCACAGACTTAGCAGTGGGCTGGAATAAGGAACAGGCGTAAAGGAAGGCACGCCACATTTAAATGCCCATATCCATTTGTTAGAACATCGGTCCAGTTATGTAGGCGTGTGTAAGGATCTCTAACTCTGACCCTCTTGGTCCCATATCCATATGCTCCCCTTCTTCCTGTTACCCTTTCATGTTCATTCACCCACCCTGCATATGCCCTCACCATCACTCAAGCCGACTTGTTCAGTATCCACAATATACAGAACTCTTGAGACCTACCGTAACATTGGGAAGCCTTTGAGATGCTCATGAGGCTGTTACGATAAATACTCATTCAAAAATCACTCCAAAAACATAATTCTCTTAAGTGTTCATAAAACTATCTTGATAAACAATCTCACTGCTCCTTTAACAGCAGTGTCAACAACCCCTGCTGAGCTGAATCTGTAGGCTGAATTTAATGCCTCTCTTAAGATGAGTTTGGAGGAGGTGTTTAGTCATGTGAAAACAATTTGGAAGCTAATAATTAATGCAGTCACTGAACAGCTCTAACTAACAGAAATCATTGGTTAGTAAATGTATTGTTGCTGTTTAACCAAAAGCAAATTAGGACAGAAAAATAACTTATTTCCTTTGAAAAATCCAGCACACCCAGTTTATACTGAAATAATGCTTATGTTCTTTCTGTATAGATGAATTATTAATGAGAAAAGGTTATATCAATGATTCCTGAAGAGTGAAGTTAAATTCAAACTGTTGTCTCTTTAATTATTCTGAATGTTATTTATGGCTTGGACAGTTGAGTATTTATTTTGGACATTTCTGATATCTTGAAATATAACTTTGGCAGGCAACGATACTACTCCTTACTTATATCTGCAAATTCAGTAGGTTTTGTCAACAGTGTGTCATTCCCAACATCATAACCAGAAATTTGTGCAACTTTCACTTTCTCTCTTCTTGCTATTCTCTGTGTGATTATAACTAAAATTCTAAGTGCCACTTGTATGCATGCAAAACACATTTGATCTACTGGTTCAGAAGCTTTACAATGGTGAAAATTACCATGAGCTAATAATGCTGCATCTAGAAGTGGCCCATTAAAGAGTATTCTGGTAAAACAAAGAGACATCATGACAACAACTTTGTTGTCCAATGCCACATTATTAACGTAGATTTCAGAAAACAAAGTTGACGTGGACTTTTTTCGAAGATAATTTTCACATGTGGGTGTCCACGTTACATTAATTCCATGTACGCATCACTATTATTTGTTGAGACTAGCTTAGTCAGAGGGCTAGGTATGTTGGAATGCTTCGTGATTGGTGCAATTGATGGTTAAAGGGGAGTGAGGGAAATTTTCTTTTTGTGGAATAAACGAAGTGTGGAATTTTCTCTTCTTGCCTGTGGCAGGTTTGGTGACGGGTGGGAGTGAAGAATCAAGCCAGAGCCAAAAAGTCAGAGACTCACCATTGTAACATCACATTGCAATGCTTCTAATGGCTGATTAATGGTGGGTCAGGCTTACCATGGGCTGCTGGTGTGAACACCATTTCCATTCATTCGCATATCATGAATGCTTATTAAAACAGCTGCCCACCTACATCCCTTCAGGCCTTTCAGTCCACAAGTGTGAAATTATGTCAGTCTAAAGCCAAGTACTAATGAGTGCCATGCACAAAGCAATCCTCAGTTCACAAGAGATTTTGGAATATGTGAAACACTGCCAGAGTGCTGCACAGCTCTGATTGACTGCCACCACTGGGGCAGACTGGTTCCTGTCCTTTATCTCCAACCAGGTCTTCATGGATTGCACCATGTTGCTGGAGCCCTGAACTCTCCTGTGTCATTGTCTTGGATCCTGAGGTTGAGGAGTTATAGAGATCTCTCTGTGTTTATCCAGACAGCATCATACTGTGGGACCCATGCAGCAACCATAATAACGGTCCAAAGTTCAATCAGGAGTGGAATGTGAACTGAGGCTGGACATTGAGTGGGGGTCAGGGTGGTGGCCTGATGAAGACAAGGGTAGGGGTAATGTGGAAAGAGGGTTGTGCAAGGAGGTAGATGAAGAAGACAAAGAACAGAAGGCAGAGAGAAAACTGAGGAGAGGAAAGTTGCACCCTAACATGACTGCTTGAAAATCTCACAAACAAGGGGTCAAAGAGATATTGCGTTGTTTACTGGAAGAGGAAGCACAAAGACTTCAGATGCGGTAGGTGGAGATGCGCTGGTGCATGGGCACTTTGCAAGTGATGGGCTCAAGGTGGGGATGTGGTGTGTGGTGGTTGAATCAAGAAACAGACTTCTTGAGGCTGCTAGCCTTTCCCTCTGAGCTGCTGACAATCTGTATAGTCTGGTGAAGACAGGTGGGCTGGAGAATGCTATGCCTGTGCTGGACTAGTATTTAAATATGGCACTGGGACCTTCGAATCCACCAGCTGATGGTTGATGAATGAATCAGCTGCCAACCCGTTAAATGCCTCGGAGGGAAATGTGCCCTTTTGCTAATTAATGAGGTTCCCAATATGGATTCCTTCATTCTGGCCAGTGGGAAAGGTGCTACCAGAGCCGGCCACTTAGTCCTGAAATGGGAAAATTCTTTGCATTCACTTTTTATCAAATGACCATCTTAGTGTCCAGTGCTGTAGTCACTATTCTATGGGACATGGCTGAATTTGCAAGTCTGGGTGGCTCTCCTTTCTATGCATTCCAAACCAGGACTGCACATTATTCAAACAGGCGAGAGTAATTCTGAATTGGTTAGGGTTATCATACTTTGGTTCTGTGCGCTGACCAAAAGCAGTCCTGGGTGCAATGGACAGCTCATTTGGTTTTGCCAGTGTGGGTGTAAGTTGAAATGGATGATCTGGAATTTGATTCACAATGAAAGGAATCAAAATCCTGTGACACTATATTAACACGAATGCAACTATTTTCTTTATTGTTATGGTTAAATGTGGATAAACCTTCCTTGGGAAATTATTTTTGGTTTCAAAGACAGAATTGTAATAAACTGCAAAATGCTTGCTTCTCAACTGGCAGATGTTGAAGGTTTTTGGGTGGGTGATATGCTGTTAGCCAGAAATAGACAATTAATGTCATGCATCTGACATGTGTTTCCCCCTCCAGTACTTTCTGAATTCACTAATTGCTGCAAACTACTTTTTGTTTCCCCCATAATAAAGGCGATTGAATGTTAGGTATCCCTGCAGGCTACATTATGATAGGCTGAAACTCTGTTGCATTTTCAGTCAAATTAGTTGGCCTTAAAATTATACCATAGGGTACTAGCAGACAAATATTCACACATTCCCATGAAATTCCTTTCCCTGTTGTTTTAGCAAAGGTGGTTTAAAATAAATAGACTAACCTGATTCCTAGAATAGCAAAGAGGGTATTCAAGCTGATGTGCTCATTTGTGAACATCCAAAGGCATAATTTCCAAACTTGTTTTTCATAAGATTGTTTTTGCGTGGTTAGATTTTTAAAGCCTTTCATCAACGTTTGCTATTTTTCTAGGTTTCTACTAATGCAATTTTCTATATAAAGCACTGTGACATAACTCTAACATAACTGTTAGTTGTATTGTTGATGCAGAGATGAACCATTGCAGCTGAACATTTGTATGTTCTGTTTCTTACCCCAGACATATCATCAATGTGTATAATGTGATAGAAGGAGCAGAGGATAATTCAATAGCGCCAAGAATAAACATACGTGTCATTAATCCCTACATGTTGCTTTTCATCTATCGGCAACATGCAACGTTATGCTGCCTGCTCATTTGCATGAATGATTCATGTAACTAGTGCTAAACGTGCTGTTAAGAATGCATGCCTCAATAGGAAGTCCAGGTTTTGTGAGCATCACTTAAAGCTAGCCTATCAGCCTGTGCCTCTTGAATGGGAGGTGCACCTTGACTGGTGTACGTGCTGGAACTGTTTGTGGAAGTGAGTTTGAGCAGGAAGAAGAATTAATTATGCGGCTGGATTTAGCATTTCTCCATTGGCTGGTTTGAAGGTATTGACAGCACATTAAATGACGTGAATGCTACCCCTACCCTGGCTGTAATTTTATCTTCTGTGACGGGAGGTGGATGTGCTTTGGGTACCCATCCATCCATAGAACACTGAGGTCCTTGAGTAGCCAATTAATACCTTTGTAAAGACATCAAGTTTAACCGGCAGCAGGGAAAATCCATGTCAAATTGATAGCAGGCTGGGATCCCCTTCTTAATGAACATTCCTTGGAACAATCAAAGGGTACCCTAAGATGTAATACTGCTACTCCAGGTTGTCCTTCCTATAGAACCTCCAACTTGGTCTCCCAACTTCCAATTCCCTCCTGTTGGGGCCCTCCAACCTGATCCTTGTGAAACAGTGCAGGGGGTTGGGGCCATATTGCTGGCCCCAACCCCCTGCACTGCCCAACTCCCTGCAGTACTGGCAGTGGCTGCCTGGTGACACAGTCACTTTTCTGTAATACAAGCAATGATTACTCTCATGCAAGCTTAGCCTGCTGTCACACAAGTTAATTGCTGCCATTATGGCTGTAGACATCTGTGCTTGAAGAAACTTGCAGGATGTTCACAGTGGTCAAGAAGTGTCTCCTCTGACAACTCACCAAGGTTGCTGAGGTGGAGAATGGGGCATGTCATTTCTCTGGATGAGAGATGTGTCCTCCACTACTACTCCACCCTTATTATTGCCCATCAGTCAGCCAGTTCAGATTCTTACTGCCTATGCTGAGCTGTTGCTGTGAGAAGCCTGGCCTTCTAGGCCCAGAGCTGCTTGAGGCCATCAAAACATTCCCCCACTGATTATCAGCAACCTTTTAGCAGCTATGTTGCAGTCACTAAGACATGCGAAGAAACATAGGTCCTAAGGGAATGCATAATGCTGATTAGTTGACCTTTCCAAGCAATATGACATGTCATAAACTTGGTTTGAAATATTCATTTATAGTGGTTTTTATTTTTGCAAGGTAGCCAAGCAGATTCTATGATGAGTCAATGACAGCAAGTTAAAAAAAGTGTGGGTATGTTGGTGAATGAGGGAATTAGGATTGCATTTTACTGCTGTCACTGTCAGATGAGATATCCCCAAACAGTTTGACCTGAAAGGAATTGTACTGGTTGCCTCTTCCTTTCCTGTTTTTTCTACACGTTATTCCTCTTCCTGATCTTCAGATGGTTGCCCTGAAGCTGGCAGCATGGGCATTGCAAACATGGTGACGAGGAAGTGCAGCATGTAGCAGACCAACATGCATCTTGACACCAACCTTGAGGTGCGTTGACACCAACCTTGAGGTGCGAGGCTCCTCTGGAGTGAACAGGTAGTGCAAGTGCTGTTTGTCTGCTCAATCACATTTCTTGTGGCAGCATGACTTTTGTTACATGCATGATGCACATAAAGTCATGGAGCTTTAAGCATAGAAAGAATACCTTCAATTCATTATACGTATGTTGGCCATCAAGCAACTATCCATACTAATTCCATTTTCCCAGCACTTAGTCCGTAGCCTTGTATGCTATGGCATTTTAAGTGCTCATCGAAATGCTTCTTAAATGTTGTGAAGGTTCTTGCTTCTTCCACCTCTTCAGGCAGTGAGTTCCAGATTCCCACCACCCTCTGGGTGAAAATATTGTTCCTCAAACCTCCTTTATATCCCATGCCCGTGACCCTAAACCTATGCCCCCTCCCCCCGGTATTAACCCCCCTACAAAGGGGAAAATTTCTTTCTTATCCTATTTATGTCCATCATAATTTTATATACCTCAATCAGATATCTCACATAGCCTTCTCTGCTCATAGGAAAACAACCTCAGCCTAACCAGCCTTCGTTCGTAGCCGAAATACTCAGCCCAAGCAACATTCTGGTGAACCTCCTTTGTCCTCTTTCTGGTGAAATCACATCCTTCCTATAGTGTGGTGACCACATCCGCACACAGTGCTCTAACTGTGGCCTAACAAGCATTTTATACAGCTCCATCATAATTTGCTGTTGGAGTCATAGCCATGTCATCAAAGGACAGTCCTTCTCACCTAGTAGCTGCCCACTGGTTTGTCATCATGGCTCTAATATAGATTGCCTTGTGGAATGCCCCAGAATGAAGGCATCATAACTGCTGTCAAGATATTCGGCATTTACCTGCACCGTAACTGAATGCTGAGGGTGTAGAATCCTGTTTGGTTGTGGAAAATGACATTATTTCCATACTGTCATTTATATGCTGCCAATGGCACCCTGCACCACGGGAAATCATGTAATCCTCATGACATACTGTGTCACTTTCTTTCTGGCAAAAAAAATGAAATACAGAGCCTCAGTCACTCCCTTTATGTAACAGTGAATGACACACAGGGAAATGTTGCAAATATTATCATTGTAGCCAGGGATAGCTCATTGCATGATATGGTCACATTATGATCATATTCATAGCCACTGACAATGTGATCCTTGCCTTGCTCTGAGATTGTAGTTGTGGAGACGGCAAATGACAGATTTCAGTTAGAAAGACCAAATGGATTGAAAAAATCTGATGTAATTCCTTGCTGAGGTTCATGCAGAAGAATTGTTCCCTAAGCAGATATAACTTCCCATTGAAACTCTTCTCCTCCCCTTCCTACTTTTAAGCAGCTTGTTCTGCTTTTTGTGACCACTGGCTCTTCCTGGCAGGGTGTAGTTCAAGACGAATGCTTGGACTGCACTCATAGCTTATAAGCAAATTGATTTCCTAAAATTGCTGAAGTCTACACATGACAGACCACTCCCTATAGACTTTAGACATTTTATAAAAATGCTCAGCAATGCCAGTACAAACCTGCAAATAGCAGATGATCCTTTCAAACAGTGATGGAGACTTGTGCAAATGTCCTCTTCAGAGTGACATCCATCTTGGCTCTGCCAGAAGAATATTTTGATTTGATTTATTATTGTCAAATGTATTAGTACACAGTGAAATATATTGTTTCTTGTGTGCTACACAGACAAAACATGCTGTTCATAGGGAAGGAAATGAGAGAGTGCAGAATGTTGTGTTACAGTTATAGCTAGGGTATAGAGAAAAATCAACTTTAATACAAGGTAGGTCCATTCAAAAGTGTGTTGGTAGTAGAGAAAAAGCTGTTCTTGATTTGCTTGGTACGTGACCTCAGATTTTTATACCTTTTTCCCAAAAGAAGAAGGTGGAAGAGAGAATGACAGGAATGCATGGGTTCTTTAATTATGCTGGCTGCTTTACCAAGCCAGCAGAAAGTGTGGACAGAGTCAACGGATGGGTGGCTAGTTTGCATGATGGATTGGGCTACATTCATGATCTTCTATAGTTTCTTGCGGTGTTGGCCAGAGTATACCAAGTCATACCAAGCTGTGATAAACCCAGAAAGAATGCTTTCTATGGTGTTTCTGTAAAAGTTGTTGAGAGTCAACTGACATGCCAAATTTCCTTAGTCTTTTGAGAAAGTAGAGACAGTGGTGGTTTTTTTTAACCACCCTATCAGCTTGTATATGCATGCACCATGTATACCATTTTGGAATAATACAGCACTCATTGAAAATCCAAGTATTGAGGAGTTAAATATTATAGCCAAATTGTCTACTGGAAAGCTAAGAGATTGTTTTAAGGTGTTGCAAAATGTCTGGTTTTAAGGACCAGATGGAGAAAGCTTGAATAATTATTTTTAAGTACTTGTTCTAGTAAATCATATCAGAGATTCTGAATTCATGACTTTTAAAACTTCACTTCTGCAGGAGTGATGGGTGGTTTTGGCACTGTGTATACAACAGGGAAACCCAACATAAAATCCACTATATACCCCCATTGAACAGAAGTATTTTTGAAAAGAAATCTTGAAACTAAAGCAAAAATAATTACTAAATACTATAGATAAATGAGAAAATAAATTGCTGAATATAGTCTGTAATCTTCCCCAAGTATTTTAGTTGTTTTATTTATTTCTGTTATAATTTGGAAAGTGGAAGAAAATTATTTTCATATTGGAGAGGTAAATGAATACTCAGTTAAAATGAAATTTGGACATTTTTTTCAGTGACTTCATTGATACCAGAAATTTACCTAAATCAGCATGGGGCACGAGAGAGTAGGTAGCTTGATGGGGTGGTGTATTTCTGACTGGGCCTTGTGTTAACTAGTAGGTGGAATGCTGAAATGCTCCTAATAATAAAAAGTTGGTTTGATATGTTGCAGCCCAGCAGAGAGGGCAAAGTGGCTTGATATGATAATGTTTTTGCCTATTTTCCTGATGGACACCTGAAGAGGGAATTAGTTGGCTTTAGGGTCATGGAGTCCTGGCTTTGGATTCCTATTTTTCAAGATGTAAAATCAGGAGGCAAAGAGAAACAAAAATAAGTGCAGTGAAATGTGAGCCAAACCAGATGTTTAAATCATGATGGTAAATCAGGTCACATGAAAATTTTCAATGAAAATGAAAAAACACCTCCATTTTCTTCCCAATGAAGGGGAAAGGTGTGGGTGATGGATCGATGGAGAAGTAAAAATGTAATGCATTGATTGCATGATGTGCAACCATCAA
Source organism: Sphyrna mokarran (assembly GCA_024679065.1). Lineage (NCBI taxonomy): Eukaryota > Metazoa > Chordata > Chondrichthyes > Carcharhiniformes > Carcharhinidae > Sphyrna > Sphyrna mokarran. The sequence goes on along the minus strand of JAGIQG010000003.1, from coordinate 48,096,413 downwards.
CTAAGTAGTTACCTGAAGGTAGATTTTAACTCCAAACATGAAACATACAAGCCAGCGGGTGGAATGTTTGCCTGACCCTGCCATTTCAAGGACAGAGTTCCAATACCATTGCCACAACTGAATTGTAAACAGCAAATATGGATCTCTCATTAGGTGAATCAGAAACCATCCGCCCACCATCTGACGTATTTGCCTTGCAGACAATACAGCGTGAAAAACTGCCACTGTGGCCAGCAGATAGAACGTTGTTTTATATATCCACCGCGACATTTAGTGCTACAAGGGGAATATCCCTAGAAATAATTGGCTTGTATCCCGCTTTTCAGCGCAAATAGATTGTCATGAGAATCTGTGTCCTAATCAGCTGACCAAACATATTTTTTAGACAGCAAAATGCAGTTTTAAAAAAATTACAAACTGCTTAACTGACAACTTTAACAGAACTTTTCTATAAATGTAATAAACTGATAGTTTTGAGATAAGATGAGAATTTTGGAATGATTTGGGCTGGAATTTTCTGGCCATTCATGCCAGTGCAATTCTCTGGTTCCACTGCAATGAACGGACGTTTGGCTGAACGCCAAATTCTTTGTCCTTACTTGCAGCAGCGGCACAGGCGTAAGTGGTGGGAACAGTCTGGCCTTTGTGTTCAGTTTGCCTTTTGAATAGCTTGTAATCAAATATTTGTAGGAATTTTGAACTCTGTTTAATTAATATATTAGGTATGTAACAAATGAATAAAGTGGAACTTCATGCAGTTACAAATGATGGAGCGTTGTTGTGCATGACAGTGACTAATTAAATGCTCACCTTGTGCTGTGATAATCACTAAAAATACATAAATTGCTGTTGTCGATTTGTAAATATTTCTTTAATGTTTGCATCAGAACAAAAGAATTAATAGGAACACTACTCCTGTGAATTGTCAAATGCACTACTCTGAGTCTAAAATCTCAGCTGCCGGAGTCTTGTGCTGTCACCAGAGTCTTTTATAATCTTGATGATTTACGACAGAAGCATGCGAAGGGTACAATATTTCATGGCTGTACAACTACTGAAGAGAAATAGACCAACAAAGGCGCAGAGACCAAAGTGATCCAGGCAGAGACATATCAGTAAGCCTCAAATGAGACTGATCAAAAATTGGAATTAGAATAAATCCAAAGGGATGAAATTTAGCGCAATGAGCGGTAGCAGATCGGCTGCCCACCCGTTACACACACCACCTGAATCTCCTTTCCACTGGAGCGCAGCTTCATGGAAGATGGATGAGCAGAGATCACGGAACAATTTCCTGAAATGTGAATGAAACCACACAAAACATCCACAGAATATTTACTTTTTGAAGCACAGAAGCTAAATGTGATTAAGTTCATGCGCAAGATTGCTTACAACATAGTTAGAAGAACATATTCAAAACAGCAAAGCTAGAGGGAGTGACATGGATTCACCAGGAATAAGAAACTATGGGGGGAGTTGTTAATGACTTTAATCAGGCAATTAAGGTTGGCCTTTAGAATATGAACTCCCTGATTAAGAGCCTAATTGATGGGCCTATCAGGGAACCTCTTGCTTTGTACTGAACTGGAAGTGCTGGTTCCTCTGGGACTCCTGTGTGGACTGCTAACTGAAAGCACTCTATTTACAAATCTGACAACACCATAAAAAGGGATTTTGGTGAAGAGGCTTCTTCCTCTGAGGGCTTATTGCAGGAGTGTTCTCTAAAAAATAACTGGGTGAGTTTGGATCAGGTAGGTTAAAATCTTAAAAATTGGATTCCTGACCTAAACCTGCCTTCAACTTGTCCAATTCTGTGCTGCCATTAATGGAATACAGATGAAGGCCTGATACCCTACACCAGATTCTCAGCAATGTCGGCAGGAAAACATGCTGGAGCAAATACGTTTGGAACACAATTGGAGTACAGATGTTGCAACTAACCAATGCGTGGGGATTCCTCTTGAATTCGGATTGAGGCCACCTGCAATCCTGGAACACCACAGCAGATTTGGTGCCCTGGAGTGGGTCCATCTTCCAGTCTGAGTGCTCCCAAATATCTGTCTTCATTCTTAGGAGATCAACATCCTTTCTTCCTTAGTGGGTCAGTGACATTGGATGCCTTTTCAATATAGCATCCAGAAAAGATAGCATGCTACTGAATATGGATGGCATCAAAGACCTCGGTGCATAATTAATGAGGTTGGGACTGGAAGATTTGGTGTGTTTTCCCATCAGCTTCTGCATGTTGCTCAAAATGTGAAAATTCCACCCCTATGCCTGTCTGCGACCACTGAACAAAAGAAGCCACTTGACAGTTTTAGGAAAACTCACACTTCATTTTCTCAGAGAAATTACCAATACTATGGACTGTACAACCCAACTTCAAAGAGAGCTTTTCAAAGGCGATCTGTATTTAATAGCCCAGACTGTTCAGAAAGAAATGGATCATTAGCTAAGTCAAAGACCCCACAGCTTTCCTGTCAATTCCAAACGGCTGAGACATTAAAAAGTTATTGGAATTCAACTGATGGATTTGTGTCTTTATCAAAGATCATGGAGATGTCAGACTCATGTGACATGAGCTTCTGGCTTTTGGAACAAGTAATATTGATTTGTCTAACTAAAAAATCTCATCTGCTGTTTACCATCCTCACAGACAAAAACTCTGCTTAGGTTGAATATTCAGCCTCCATCTACAGTGCTTCTGCTGGAAATTCTTGTACCATCACCTGCAAAACTATTTTAGTTCTGTGTGTCTATGTCATTATGTGAAATCAGCACCAACAGAAAAGTGAATTGTATGATGTCAGTTTTCAGTCTGCTGATCTTTGTGAAGGAATACCTCATTGGACTTTGATTTTGGACTGTGGATTCATGTGCACCAATATTTATTTTTCACTGGGGTCTCAGAAACCTTCTTTTCTCTATCCCTCCTCTTAATTGTCTGAATGTGGAGATGACTTTGTGCTCTCCTTTCATGTTTTGGCCTTGTGAAAATGAGCTAATCTTTTGAGTTCATCCTATCTTAAGTTTGCAATGGCATTATTAATAGAAAATTAGATCACAGAAAACATGTGGGGTTAAGAAATATGCTATTCAAATCAAAACATCTTTCTGTTTATGAATGGGTGATGAGAAGAGAAAATTAGTACTTTTTAAATTAACTCTTCTTCTGTCCATAACATGTGCCAAGAGTAAAGGGACTTAAATCTTGGAGCTCTAGATTTTGTAAATGAAATGGCATTATTCAAAAGACTGGAAAGAGGAGTACATAGAAACAAAGATCAACTAAATAATGTGACATATCAGAACAGAGTGGGAAAACAAGATTGTGACAGAATGGATGACACCAATGTTTACATCAAACTAAGAAGAGATTCAAAAGTACCCTGGCCTCTTAACCTTTATTTGAAGTGTGCTTTGCAACAATGCTTTCATTGGAAAAGACTTATTAGCTGGAGTAAGCCAACTTGTGAAACAAAGGGTGTAACTTGGCTTAGTCATACACGCAGGATGCTGAAGTCCTAGCATTGTGCCAAGCATTGAAAGGGCAGTGAATGGAAAAGTAAAGTATGCAAGGCCAAGAATAATTTGGCAAATAACTGTAGAGAAAGGTTTTCTGAAAGCTGATTTCACTTGGGAAAATGCACCGCCATTAGCCAGAAGCAGAATAGACTAAAACTGTTAGCTCAAAGGCAGGATTCAAAGGTAAATGTTTCTTTTCTCTTGTCCCCTAACTCCTTCTGCTTGTTTTCTTCACTGTTATGCTCCTATAGTTAATAAGGATGGTATACTACAGGTACCTGTTTGACAACAATATTCACTAAGAATTATAAAGGCTGAGAACCAAAATTATTTAGCATTTTCAATTATATGGAGTACAACATTCAACTATCAACAATTGGTGGCACAGTGGATCTTCTACTCGACTAGATCAGTACAGCAATAGTTATGTTGTACTTGGTGCATGTTAACTAGCAAACCTACGGTTCTATAGTAAGCAACCATTACATCTGGTTCTATAGTTTGCTGCGTAACCCACATGGACAGTATGCCAATCAGCAAGTGGTCACTAAATACACTGTAACATAACGTTGTACTTCAAATAATAACTATGTTCAAGCAGTGATATCATGTAGATTTGAATTCTTTCGATCATCAAAAATATCATATGGAGTCATATAAGGGATGTTGCACATTCTGAGAAAATGAATTATTTCTTGACTGGTATTAAATCACTTTAATTAAAATTAACAAAAATATGTTCTCAATAAGTTTTAACTTAAAAGGTTAATATATGAATTGAACAATATGGAAATTGATATCAAGGTGATTGTATACTTTGTCAAATGTTTCCAAAACAAAACAGAAATAAAGAAAGCTATTATTGAAAAATTTAAAGAGTAGGTTCTTAGTTATAGGAATTCATTTTGATTTAACTACATCTTTAATCCTACAGAGGAGCACATGCATTCCATATTTATTGGTAAATAATTTTATATTTGAACATTTTATACTGTATTCTATTAATTAGTGCTGGAATTTTCTAGTCATTCATGCTGGCAAGGGTCTCTGGTCCCAGTGCAGTGAACAGAGATTTGGCTGACCGCCAAATTCTCTGTCTTCGCTTGCAGCAGCAGCGGGCATGAATGACCAGAATATTCCCCCTTCACCGTCACTTTTGGCCTGTAAGTTGTTGGAAGTTTGAGCTGCTAACAGCACAGTTAAAGCAAGAGGCACCTTGTATCTTTGAAATGGTGAAGCCAAAAATCTGTTTCCTTAACCGGTAAAATTTCAAGATTAAGAAATAAACAGAGACTGACAGAGAAAAGGAGTGATTAGTGAGTCTAATAGATTAGAGATTAGGTAAAGACAGAATTGATGATAAAAAGATTGGATTAAAAAAGAATGAAATCAAAAGTATGAAAAAATATAAAAATAAGCATTTAATTATTTTAGAACAATTTGCTCCATGTGAACGTAATACCATGGTTTTGATTGTCCACTTTCTGGGCCAAAGAGGTTGATTAGCATTGCAGCAGCATGCATCTCCTCATTAAAAAGGTATTTATGCTGTTAATTACCAGAACTAATTTTCTGTAGTGAGTTAAATTGACAATTAATGTGCAAATGCAGCAACTTTATTAGTGTTATGTGGAAGTTAAATTCATATAATCTCTGCAGTGCAAAAGAAAGCCATTCAACCCATTGAGTCTGCACTGACTCTCTGACAGAGTACCTTATCAAGGTCCTTCCCTGCCATATCCCTGTAACCCCACGTATTGCCCATGGCTAATCAATTTAATCTACACATCTTGATTCATTAAGGGACAATTTGGCATGGCCAATCCACCTAATCTGCACACCTTTGGATTGTGGGAGGAAACTGGAGCATCTGGAGAAAATCCAGGCAGATATGAAGAGAATGTGCAAACTCCAAACAGACAGTTACCTGAGACCAGAATTGAATCTAATTCTTTATATGGGAGTAGTGCTAACCACTGTGCCACCATGCCTACCCTAAACACTTGTGGTGCAGAGCAATTCACAAGTTATTACTTCCTTAGCACAAGTTGCTGGATGGTTTACACTTCACTCATGATGAAATCCACTCAACTTGAGAGTAAAAACAGGAAATGCTGGAATTATGTGGCTGGTCTGGCAACATCTGTGGAAAAGAAAGCACAATTCAGGACAATGATATTTTTTGCAGAGAACTAATGGATGGTCATTGACCTGAAACATTTAACACTGGTTTTGTTCTACTCGAATGCTTTCAGATTTGCTGAGTAGTCACAACATTTTCTGGTATTCTTCAGATTTTTAGTATGTGCTATATTTAATCCTTGAATTAAGTTCTCTTTTATTTGGACTATAAATTCTGAGAATGCAAAGAATTTGGAAATGGTCTTGTTTGGCTAATATTTGTCTCACTTTCTTAGGCCTGTAAATACTACAATTCCAATTGGAATATAGTGAACTACAAATATGAAGAATATTCAGGGGATCTTAAGCAGTTACCTCGGTAAGTCTTATTTAAAAGAAGTGATGTCATTTTAATCTATTTTTCTGTCATATTATCATCTACTTTATTGTGCCATAACCCACATCCAGTTTCACTGCTGAAAATATGACTGCTATTATTTTAGCCTGAATGAATGTTTGGTGCCTTATCTGGCAACAAGATAGATTTGGAAATGATAAATGTTACAAAATTGCTTGAAATAAATATACATTGAATTGAAACATGTAGCACTACATGATTACAATTTCCTTTTCATTAAATGTGGTAACCATTTCCAAATATACCACAGTGGCACAGTGGTTAGCACTGCTGCTTCACGGCACCAGTGACACAGGTTCAATTCCCTGATTGGGTCACTGTGCAGAGTCTGCACATTCTCTCCACGTTTGCGTGGGTTATCTCTGGGTGCTCTGGTTTCCTCCCACTGTCTGAAAAACATGTTGGTTAGATGCATTGGCCATACTAAATTCTCCCTCAGTCTATCCAAATTGGCGCCAGAGTGGGGATTTTCAAAGTAACTTCATTGAAGCGTTGATATAAGCCTACTTAATAATAAATAAACTTTAAAATAAATAGTTCTACTACTTATTTTAACAGCAGTGTCATTGAACAAAGTTCTGGTAGGAAGTGTCACTGGTTAAGTGGTAGGATAGTTAAAGTGAGCGGCTGACTGCCAGATTGTGCAAATGGCAGGGCAAGTGTGAAGGCTCAATCCTCTTCCAAGCCCATTAATTGATAAACTCCTCTGAGTCAAATTGTCCAGAAATCCTATTGTTTTTACCTCAAAAATGATGCATAATTGTCATTAGTATAACAATATGTGCTTTTAAAACTCAGTGTAATATTAAATAGCTACTGTTTGCTGAGGATGCAAAAGGGAAACCTAACTTGAGGAAAGCAAAACCATTTTAAAAATAGATGATCAAGATAACTAGAAATGTATTTCTTTTGTAGAAAACAGTTTAGACCAGATAAACTGCCTTCACACACGTTCGAGATTGATCATGAGGATGTTGAAAAAGATGAGGTGGGTATATGTAAACTCTGTAAACAGAGACTGTGAAATATTGTTTATGTAAATTGTATTGTTAGTGGATTCTGTGGTGTTATTTTTACATTTGGTAACATATTCACTGCTAACATTGTAATTTAATAGTTATGTTGTTTGTTTCCTACTTCCGTGACTATGGATTAACCATAGAAAATACCAAATCTAAAAATACAGTTCAGCGTGCAGTTGCATCATAATGATCAACAATTAAAATGTAAATAGCAGCCCCATGCTGGAACAGAACAAAAGGCATTGCCACTTGTCTATGAGAAATTTACTTCATTCATATTCAGTGGGATTTCTGTTATTTCAGCTTAAAATGGTACTTCTGGCATGTGTTGTCCAGATGCAATCTTTCATGGATTGAAAGAGACAAGCAGTAATTTTACTTATTTCATATTAAAGCACAGCACTGCTGACATGCAACTATTTTGTGGTCGCATTTTTAAGTTGTGTTACGTTCTCTTCCCCTTTAGGCATTTTATGTCATTTAGCATTTTTAGGCTGCATTTAGCAACCCCCTAACTGCTAAGTATCATCTAACAGGGCCAACCTTGTTATGGGAAAAGCCTGGTTTTTCCTATCTGCCTCTTTATGATGGAGCTCCTTGCATGGAAAATTGAGAGTATGATGTATGAAGTGCTACATACTTCAGTGTACAATGTTTCACAATGGGAAAGTCAATCTTATGTATTTTTTTGCCTTTAGTAATGGAGTAAAAATACTCCCATGTAAGGAATTAGATTTGTTTACACAGAACAGAGTTGTTTCAAATTATTTACCATTTCTATTTATCTAAATTGAAGGTATTTTGTTCTTGAAATAACCTCAGCTTGTGTCAGAATTAGATCTTACATAATTGTCACACTATCCTGCTTTAGAGGATCACTGCATAACAAGTGTTCCTCGAACAAGGGAATATTAAATGGTCCTGAAGCTACATTGATGCCTATGTCTCATTTGTATTTCCTTCAAACTGCATGAAGGCAAGATACCAAACTATTGCTGTAAATTGTTTGCAAGGGGGATTAGAAATTCAGTGAGGACAGAATCAATGTATTCTTACTTTTATGATTTACAGGACACTACATCTCTATCCTCTTCAAAAGGAGGAGGTGGTGGTGGAGGAGGAATGGGAGTTTACAAGTCTGGCTGGCTTCACAAAGGGAATTTTAATAGCACTGTGAATAACAGCATTACTGTTCGAGTGAGTTGTTCTTTCCTTAACTGATTTAATTAACATAGTAGGATTTGTTTAAAAATTTACAGTGTAGAACTGTTCCAAATATTAAGAACATAAGAGAACTGACCAAATATTGTATTCAGCAGCATTAGTTTGCAAACATTACTTTACTGAAAAGGTTAATGAGTTCAATATTAGTTCTTAGTAATTTTTCATGTTTACTATTTTCGCAAATTTGTCTGCCTGCAAATTTATAAACTTTTATCACAATCTCTGCTTTCCTGTTCCTCTAACATATATTCCCTGGACCATGACCTTCCTATTGAATATCACACCATCATTTTTAGACTGTCATTGGCCTCAGTTCCTTTATGGTGTCAAACCTCAGTCCTCCAATTTCACTTAACCTGTCCTATCCCCTTAACCTATCCCCTTCTCAAAACCAATAAATGGGGCTTTTCTGCTAGAATCATCATTCCAGCCAGCTCTTTTTCCATAGTTATTGTGTTTTTTCCTCCCCCGACTCTGTCTGTTCCCACTTACAACCATGATCCTCTGATGTTGTGTCAGTTTAATGGTTTCTTGGCCCTAACCATCTTCTTTTCATAAAGGACATTCTATTCCTTTACATGTCAATCCCCCATCAGCATGACCTGAGACTTCTCTGCTTTGTGTGTGAATGGAGGCTCAACCAGTACACCCATCTAGCACCAATTTCCTCTGCCTGGCTGAAATTCTTCCTATATTGAACAACTTCTCCTTTTGATTCCCCCCATTTCCTCTAATTAAAAGCTGTTGCTATTGGAATCCTTGTAGATCCAATTGATGTCTGCCTTTTTGTGGGTTACATGGAACATTCTTTGCACTTCTACTTGGACCCTTTTTCTTGTCATTTTCCCCAGTGCATTGCTGACTGTATTTGTGCCATTTTGCCTCAAATGAGAAAATGTCATCAATTTTGCCTCTAATTTCCATCTCTCTCATACCTTCACATGGAGCATCTCTTCCTCTACTTCTTTGTCTCCATACCTGGGAATAGGCTTTGGACCATTAGCAGCTGAAAGCCCCAACAACTCCCAAGGCTAACTTCAATACATGCCTCCCACCCAGCTTCTTGTAAGAACTCCATTTCATTCTCCCATTTCACCATCCCATCTGTTCTGGTAATGACACATTCCATATCTATGCTTTCTACATGCCCTCCTTTTTCCCAAGTATGTCTTTCACATCTTTTTCACCATTTCAAAGCGACTATTTCTCCAAGACACCCTGTTCCATTCATCAGTCAGCTCAATATTCCTTCCTTTTTCATAGAACATAGAACACTACAGCACAAACAGGCCCTTCGGCCCACAAGTTGTGCCGAACACATCAAAACCTACCCAGCCATAGACCTATCTATAACCCCCAATCCCATGGGATCCCATATACTCATCCAGAAGACTTTTAAAAGACCCCAGCGAGTTCGCCTCGACCACCACCGACGGCAGCCGATTCCATTCACTCACCACCCTCTGAGTGAAAAACTTTCCCCTAGCATCTCCTGTGTACTTGCTTCCCTGCACCTTAAATCTGTGCCCTCTCGTCGTGACCATTTCAGCCCTGGGAAATAGTCTCTGAGAGTCCACCCTATCTAATCCTCTCAACATCTTGTAAACCTCTATCAGGTCGCCTTTCAACCTTCGTCTCTCCAGGGAGAACAGTCCCAGCTCCCTCAACCTGTCTTCATAAGGCATGCCTCCCAATCCAGGCAACATCCTTGTAAATCTCTGCACCCTTTCAATAGCTTCCACGTCCTTCCTATAGTGAGGCGACCAGAACTGCGCACAGTACTCCAAGTGTGGTCTGACAAGGGTCCTATAAAGCTGCAGCATTACATCCTGACTCCTGAACTCAATCCCTCGATGAATGAAGGCCAGTACACCGTAAGCTTTCTTAACCACATCCTCCACCTGGGAGGCCGATTTGAGAGTCTTATGGACCCGGACCCAAAGATCCCTCTGCTCTTCCACACAACTAAGACTCCTACCTTTGATAGTGTACTCATTCATCCTGTTGGATCTGCCAAAATGGACCACAACACATTTATCCGCGTTGAAGTCCATCTGCCACTTCTCCGCCCAGTCTTGCATCCTGTCGATGTCATGCTGCAACTTCTGACATCCCTCCAGACCATCCACAACACCACCGACCTTCGGGTCATCGGCGAACTTACTCACCCATCCCTCCACTTCCTCATCCAGGTCATTTATGAAAATGACAAACAGCAAGGGTCCTAGAACAGATCCCTGGGGCACTCCACTGGTGACCGACCTCAATGCAGAAAAAGAGCCATCCACAACCACCCTCTGCCTTCTGCAGGCAAGCCAGTTCTGGATCCACAAGGCCAAAGCCCCTTGGATCCCATGCCCTCTCACCTTCTCAAGAAGTCTTGCATGTGGGACCTTGTCAGATGTCTTGCTGAAGTCCATGTACACCACGTCCACTGGTCTTCCTTCGTCAATGTGTTCAGTCACATTTTCGAAGAACTCAATTAAGCTTGTAAGGCACGACCTGCCTTTTACAAAACCATGCTGACTATTTCTAATCAATTTCTAATTCTAATTTTCTAATTTACTATTTCTAATGTACTATTTCTAATTTTCATAGTACATTTCTGTAACAAGTGTAGGAGATGCAACAACTGACCTGTTTATTTCATACTTTCCAACAGTCCAAGGTCCAAAAATGTACCTTCCAGGCAAAACAAAAATGTACTTCTTTCAATTTTGCATACTGTTTTGCTGTCCATGATGTGGTCTCCTCAACATTAAGGACACCAGATACAAGTTGAGTGTCTACTTTGCCTCCAGATCATGAAAGAGGCCTGAAAGCCTTCCTGAACCACAACCTGCAATCTGTCACTGGGAGGCCACGTCTAGTAGCCACTGTGCTCTCAATATTTGCCAGCTGAAAAATGCTAGTCAGCCTTTGATTTATAGCTTTATTTGACCTTTTAATTAGTTTAACCACAAGCCACAATGAGGGCTTCTTAAAAATGGCTTTGGGACCAAACAAACTGTCATCTTCATTCAAGATATACAGATGCCGGCGTTGGATTGGGGTGGTAAGAACTCAGTAAGAATTTAGCAACACCAATTTATAATCCAACCGATTTATTTGATAGTAAAAACGCGAGCTTTCGACTCCTGTGTCTTCTTCAGGCAAATGCAGTGTTCTGGTCTGCAATAGCACACATCAGCACAGACAGTCAGAGATTGCTGATTAGAATGCGAATCCTTACATCTAACCTGCTATTCAAGTGTTAAAGTGGCTAACAATGTGTGTGAAGGGAATCCTGAGCATTGTTAGAGAATTGTGTATTTTCTCCAGACAGCACAGTAAGTGAGGTTTTTTGCTAACCCAGGCAAGTTACGGGGGTTACAGATAGTGTGTCATGAAGCCAAGATCCCTGTTAAGACCGTCCTCATGTGTGCGGAGCTTGGCTATCAGTCTCTGTTCAGCGACTCTGCGCTGTCGTGTATCACGAAAGCCCCCTTGAAGAACATTTACCCGCAGGTCGGAGGCCGAATGCCCATGACTGCTGAAGTGTTCGCCCACAGGAAGGGAACTGTTTTGCCTGGTGATTGTTGAGCGATGCTCATTCATCCGCTGTCGTAGTGTCTGCATGGTCTCCCCAATATACCATGCTTCGGGACATCCTTTCTTGCAACGTATTAGGTAGACAACGTTGGCCGAGTTGCAAGAGTATGTACCATGCACCTGGTGAATGGTATCCTCACGTTTGATGATGTCGTCCATGTCTATGATCCGGCATGTCTTGCAGAGGTTGCTGTGGCAGGGTTGTGTGGTATTGTGGTATTGTGTGGTATTGCGGATGAATGAGCATCGCTCAGCAATCACCAGGCAAAACAGTTCCCTTCCTGTGGGCGAACACTTCAGCAGTCATGGGCATTCGGCCTCCGACCTGCGGGTAAATGTTCTTCAAGGGGGCTTTCGTGATACACAACAGCGCAGAGTCGCTGAGCAGAGACTGATAGCCAAGCTCCGCACACATGAGGACGGTCTTAACAGGGATCTTGGCTTCATGACACACTATCTGTAACCCCGTAACTTGCCTGGGTTAGCAAAAAACCTCACTTACTGTGCTGTCTGGAGAAAACACACAATTCTCCAACAATGCTCAGGATTCCCTTCACACACATTGTTCGCCACTTTAACACTTCAATAGCAGGTTAGATATAAGGATTCGCATTCTAATCAGCAATCTCTGACTGTCTGTGCTGATGTGTGCTATTGCAGACCAGAACACTGCATTTGCCTGAGGAAGACACAAGAGTGTTGAAAGCTCGCGTTTTTACTATCAAATAAATCGGTTGGATTATAAATTGGTGTTGCTAAATTCTTACTGAGATCTTCATTCAATCCAGAAGCATAACCTTCTGGCAGCTTGTTATTTTGGCTCTCCATCCAATTGCCACTCTGATCATTCCTATGTCAGAAGTCAGCCAAGCTTTATTTGCAGATACTTTCATTGCATATCATGCAAAAAGCCCTTTTACAATCTGTTGCTCTATATACAACCACAGGCTGGCCTCCACTTACTATCTTACTTTTTCATCCATTCATGGGCATCACTGGCTGGCCAGCATTTACTGCCCATCCCAAGTTGCCCATAGGCAGGTGAGAGTCAATTACATTTCTGTGGCTCTGGAGACACATATAGGCCAGATTAGGTAAGGATGGCATATTTCCTTCTCTAAAAGGCATTAGCGAACCAGATGGGTTTTTCTGACAATTGACAGTGGTTCCATGGTTATCATCAGATCTTAATTCCAAATTTTTTTAATTGAATTCAAATTCCAATATCTGCCATGGCAGGATTTGAACCCAGATCCCCAGAACATTAGCTGAGTTTCTATATTAATAGTCTATTGATAAACCACTAGGCCATTGCCCAATGAATATATGATTAGCAACCGATAATGTCAGAATGAATATCAGTGGAAACTAGAGTGATACTGTCTCATATTTCAATAAGGCACTTCATGGTCTTCCAGACTCAACAGCAAGTTCAACAATTTCAGTCCATAATCTCTGGCCCCATTTTTTGGGATAGAAGTTGTCAGTGATGATTCTGGTTGCCACTTGATTGATCTTCTCTTTCTTCATTGTCCCATTATTATCTACTCTTGCACCACTATCCTTCCTTCCGTTAACCTCTCCTACCTTCCCCCTATTCACAGATTTTCCATTTAGTTCTTTTTACCTCTCTTTCATTTTCTGGCTCAAAACTTGTTACATTTCTCACATTTTCTAGTTCTGATGTAAAGCCATTGAACTGAAAAGTTGGGCAGGATTTTGTCTTTATTTGGGAAAAAAAATGGAAGCAAGTGCATGATTCTGTGTCAAAAGCTCATGTGCCAGTTTAACAATACTATCTCAGTCTTGAGCCATTTTCAAGAAGGCCAGTTTGGGGCATGTGGTAGTGATTAAAATGTCCAGTTAAGGCCTTGAATTAGACAGATGCTGATTCGACTTTCGCAGTTGACTTGTGAACCCGTTGTGGCAACAGGAGCATGACAGCTACTGAAGGCGGCCTCCCGGCAGCTAGCAGTCCATAGCTATAGCTGCAGCCATTGGCTGTTGTTTGGAAGGGTTTCCTCTCCATAATGATGGTCCAGTAGTTGTGGCCATTTTGAATTTCACGTTTGTTTTTAGGAGTTAAAAGCAGGTCTCAAAATGGAGTCATCCTCTCTCTACTTTATCTGCATAGCAGGCTGCAGCTCCTTCAGTCATTGAGGGCATTCTATTTGTCCACCAGCTTCGATAACTTACTTATCAATGTTAGTTGGCCAATCAAGGCAAAAATCAATATTAGATAACTGTTTTCAATGCACTATGATGTTGGCATCTGCATTTGAGCCTGTCGTTAGTGTCTTGTTGCAGAATGAAAAGCTGTTTTTCTCTCTTCAGGTGCAGTTTGATCTCTGGGTTTCCCTGCTTTTTTTTCAGTATTTATAACTAGAACATGTTCATTCAGTTACTTTTGCTTAGACATATTATTTGGCAGTAACAATAAAATTCATTCTTCTTTGCAGTCCTTTAAAAGGCGGTACTTCCAACTAACACAGTTATCAGATAACTCTTACATTATGAATTTCTACAAAGATGAAAAAATCTCTAAAGAACCTAAGGGTTGTATCTTTCTGGATTCTTGTACAGGCGTCCTACAGGTAAGAGTGCATGTTCATCTTGTGTTCAATCAAATATCTCAAATGCCTTGTATAAGTTTTTAGGGTTTTGAGGTACAAAGCCCTTCTAATTACATTTCAAATTCCTAATTTCTAACATTCGAGTCCTCAGTTGTGCTTGACCTGAGAAGGTACCAATACCTAGTATTTATGATCCAGGTAGAATTTAAGCAGGCTTTTGCATATACTTAATATAAAGCAGTGAAGTCAACATGGAAGCTCCTCATTGCTCTTCTAGCAATTCCTAAGCATTGGCAGCACAGGCAGTGTTCTTCTTTTCTTGCGTTATGAAGTAACGTTGAATTGTGTGTAATCATATCTCAGGAGCCATGTTAACACTGTGCCAACAAAGATTACAATTTGCCAACATTTATCCCCATTTTTCATTATTCATCCTACTTACTTGGACATAGTCTAAATTACCCCTTTTCATTGGCTTGGGTTGCAAATCTCTCATCGCCCACATCTATCTAGTCATATTCAATAAAGATAAATGTTCATCCCTTCTTTTCTTGGGCTCCCAGTGTTTATACTCCTATTGCAAACAAATTTCATTTCGATACACAAGAATTAAAAAGTCACATCCTCTTGTCCATAGTACACCTAATGTAAATATTCACGTGAACATATTGGAACCCATTCAACAAATACTAAAATTATTAAGGACAAATGGTGGTGACTGTTCTGGTTATTTTCAATTCTTACCATTTTCAAAGTAATCTATAATATGCCAAAACCACTGCAATAGTTTAAAAGACAATGCACTTAGTGTCCTGAGTGTGTAGTGTCACAGGGCGAGAAATTTAAGTGCATTGTGCTGCTTCCATAGGATCTTTGAACAAGGAAGCAAATGAAGAAGTTAAATATATGAATGAGTTGAAAGCAATTTTTGGCAATCACAACCAAATGCAACTCTACATGAAATGGTGCAGTGGAGCTTTCAACCAAAGTGAAAAACTAAACAGCACTGCACAAACTATAGACATATTATTCAGTAGGAAATTAATATAATCTAACAAATGTGTAAAGTCAACCTATTGTCATGTTCAATTTCTTTTATTTTGAATTCTCCAAAATCTTATATTATCCATTATTTCTAAAGAACTACTAATTCCCATGTACTTGCAAGCAAAAATTACAACCTCACCCCCAGCTCAGTCACAAATCTGATGATGTTCAACCTCCCAGAGATGCAGGCAGAGGACACCACATATTTCAAGATTCTCATCCACTCCAACTCTCTGCAATTTTACGCTAGGCCAACCTGCTCTTTCCTGCCTAAAGTGAGGCCCGTAAGTGGCCAATTATTGACATGTTTCAACACACCCATCTTCAGCAGGTGTGAAGGGAAATTCTACCACCTGAAACCCTGGCCGTAGTATTCATTTCCCATAACTACAAATTACATGCTGTTGTTAATAGTGCATCTATCGTAAATATTCACATGAACTAATTGCAATCTATCTCCGCAAATACTAAAACCATTCATCGAAACTTCACATCCCCACCTGCCAAGGAATTGGAGCAGCAAGAGGTGGACAACGGAAATGTCCATTGGTCTTAGACAAGTGGGCTATAGATTCCCGCCCATTGTATTTCTCTGATGGTTGGCTATTTTGTGCACAGCTCCCTAGTTTAGTTGATCCTACTTGCTCCTTTGGCCTACTGCTGTTTCTTGTGCCAGGCCCACTGCTATTCCTTGGTCCATCTTTCTCACATCATCCTCTCTCCTGTTTGATTTTGGCTCCCCATTGACCCCTGCCCCCTCATAGTGGCTTCGTGAACTCTATTCTTCTAAATCTGCTTGACCTGAAAAAATCAAACTGGTTTTCACTATCTATGTACAATACTACTTGGGATCAACTACCAAGTGATAAAGAAGACTGATAGTGCAGTGGTTTGATAATGTGAATTGTGTTTCTCATTCTATCATTTCAATTCTCTTGCCAAAATGCTTAAAACTTGGTTGTTTTATTTCAGTAAAATAGTCCATTTACTATGGAGAAACTTCCATTGTAAGCCAGGCTGTTTTGATGTTCTGATGTTCTTGACAATGTAGTAATGTCATAGACAATGTTACTAAAGTATTGAGAAGGCTGGGGAAGAACTCTTTTCTGGATGGATATAAAGTGCATTATAATGAGCAAAGTAAAGGTAGTAGAACCACTAGGGCATTAGATAGTTAGAGATAAAGCACCAATTTTTATGGCCCAATCAGGCAGGGCCAATTCTCAATAGGAGGCAACCAATGGCACTGTGGGTTCATTGAGAACCTGCCCTAGGCAAGCTTTTAAATTTTCATGGAGGTAGCTGGACTTTTGCAGCCGATTTGTTTTAGACCAGCCGCATGAAGGTGGGAAGAATTTAAATGGTGGATGAAATGGTTTTTGCCACCTTTACAGTTCAAGATTAGATTCTGGAGCCTGAGCTGCATCTATGTTTAGTAAGATGAGTTATCAGAGTTCTGTCACTGGAAGATTTGTTAAGCAAATAGTCACCAGTGCCAGCTGACAAGCAGACAATTAAAAGATGTACCCGGTATATAAAAGATTGATCTGATGGATAAAAAGGAAAAGTACATTTTACACAATTGAAAAGGTAGCTTGGTATGATAACATTTCCTGGAACTGCTATTTTAACAAATGTCTAGACTGAAGACTGTTTGTTTACTCAGAGTTTTAAGAGTGTTTAGCCACATTCCAACTTGCACAATCATTTTGTGAGACTGGATGGCAATGGCAGGATTTGTCTCATCTCTTGATTCCTGCCTCTGATATGAAAATCTGACCGAAAAGCTATGATATTATACTGGAACAAATTGGGGAAAAAAAATTCTCATTCGATATCTGGTGAAAATTAGAGTCAAGGATGCCAGAAAAAACATTGAATGTATTCAGGAGGCAGCATTTGGGACAAATTGGATAAAAGATTATGAGGAAAAAGCAGGATTAGGCTATTGAGTTGGATGATCATCCACCATCGTAATGAATGGTGGAGCTGGTTCAAAGGGTCAAATGGCCTCCTCCTACTCTTATCTTCTATGTTTCTATGTAATATTTGGCTTTCTTGATTTTCTTTATTGCAAATTCAGAACAGCATTCTCTGTTGTATAAACTGAAGCTTTGTTCACATTTAAAAATACATTGAATATAAAATCCAATTCTGCATGGGGGCTTACTCTCCAAACAAATTTCTTTTATTTCTGGATCTTTCTAGACAAGTGGAAATGAAAATATCTAAAAAATCAATTTCCAGTAGGAAATGGAAAATAGTTTTGAAAGCACCTTGGTTCTCACCTCTGCAGTGTGGTTTAAGTGAGAGCTGTGGGCAAATTTGCTTGACCCAGTTGGAGTAAATTCGATTTTTTTTTTTGTTCCATTGTGGCCTCTTGCATGTTCAGTTTGTCATAGCTTGTTCAGACATTCTACGTACTAGAAGATAAATATCATAATTTGTCGGGTTGCAACATTAATGAGGTTTCATCAAACATTTGTAGTTTTAAATCCTGTTTAATGAAGATTTACATGCTTAGTTATTAATTGTGGTACACATTTTCCACTGTAAGACATTAGCGATTGCTCAGCTGTCAAGGCATATTTGTTTTCGTTGGTGTTATCAGAAGTAGAATCAGTTTTAGGCATACCAGTGGGCAAGGTAACAAAAGCTGATCCACAGTTTCAAAAATAGAAGCCGAGAGCTGACAAACTGCCCTGAATGCTGGCCTACAAACATGTCGTTACACTGTGCAGTTGAACATGGCCACATCATAATTTACTCTGCAGATGTATTGCAGTACATTATAACACTGATAGCTACACAACAATGTGGAGTCTCGCTCAGGTATGTCCAAAAAAGGGAGGATAAATCTAGTGTACGCAGTTACCACCCCATCAACCAACCTCCTCTTGATCCTCTGCCAAGTGTTGGATGTTGTCATTATCAGGCGACACTTATCAAAATAACCAGCTCCCTGATGCTCAGTTTGGATTCCACCAGCACTTCGCAGTTCTTGACCTTGTTACCATCTTGGTCCAAATGTGGACAAAAGAGCTGAAGGTTCTTACTGGACATGATGGCAATCTCCTTGCAGACCCTGCTGTTGGTGCATAAGTTACTGCCCAGATGGGTGTAGTATTTCTAAATTTGGGCAAATTTCTTGACACTTTAGTCCTACTAGAAAGCATTTTGGAGTCTTGCCAAGAGAAGAAAACAGTAGCTATTAGGAGCAGATAAAAGGTGAGGTTAGAATGATTGCTTTGAGTTGAGGTATCTAGGAGCCATATCAAATCTGAGGTCAATGGGAATTGGGGTGAAAACTCTTCACTGGTTGGAGTCATGCCTAGCATGAAGGAAAATAGTTGTGATTATTGTGGTCAATCATATCAGTCCTGGAATATCACTGCAGAGATTCCTAAGGCTGGTGTGCCTTGGTCTTCATCACTGACCTTTTCTTCATCATATGGTCTATAGTGAGGATGTTCACTGAATGTCTAGCATCATTTGTGACTCCTCAGATCCTGCAGCAACCTGTGTCCAAATGCAGCAAGACCTGGACAATATTCTGGCTCTGGCTGATAACTGGCAAGTGGCATTCATGCCAGATGATTGAATGGACACAATCCTCCCAGAAGCAACCTGCCCAACCCCTAGTAATTTCTTACTTAGGTGGGCAGGGCTGTGGGCAGGAAACTCACCATTCACCACTTAAGGGCCGTAAGCGCCAGCATCAATTTTTTTAGGGTGCGGGTAGGGTGGAAAACAGACATTTCCACCTTTCCTCATCTCAGGTGGGAAGTTGTTTGGGGGAGTGGGGAGTGTGGTTCCTTCAATCTGAAGGCTCTCTCAGGGATGTTGGACATTGGAGTTCCTCATCAACACTGAACCGCCCCCCACAAACATCCCAACCTTCAGCCCAACCCCTGTCGCCATGATCACCTCTCCTAACCTCCCTGGCCGTTCCCTGTCTTCTTGCTCTTGAAAGCCTGAGGATTTGCCTTCCCCAAGATCCTGGGACATAGTCCTGGCATTTGGCCACAGAGGTACTCTGTGGCCAAGCTGAAAAGCTATCAATCAATCTGACTGACCAACAGCTCTCAGGGGTGGGACTTCCTACCAAAGGTAGACACAAGTCCTGCCTACTACCAATCAACTTTTGGCAAAGGGTGGGTGTGAAACAGCAGAGTGCAAGAGTGGGTGGCTGTGCATTAGGTGCCAACTCTCAGGATGGTGACAGCTGATTATTTGTCATCCTTAAAATTATCCTACGCTGTTTCATATCAGGTGAACATGATACTCTTATCAGATTTGACAACAAAGAACAAAGAGCAACACAGCACGGGAAACAGGCCCTTCGGCCCAACGAGCCCGCGCCGCCGTCCTAACGTCTTAATGACATATCCATGACTTTAGGCTATGCCTATTGTGGAAGATTCCCATATAGGGACAATTTGTTACCCAATCAGCCTAAGAGCACATTTTTGGGATGTGGGAGGAAACCGGAGCACCCGGAGAAAACCCATGCAACCACGGGGAGAACGCGCAAACTCCCGCAGACACAGGCCCAAATCCATGTGTCTGCACAGCAACAGTGATAGTCTCTGAGCTGTCATGTTGCCCATCAGATGGTCCAGTTTAAGCATACACTAACGACTTGAAGCACTAGGCCACTCCTGAAGCAACATCCAAGAGCAGCCCTCGCATGACCTGCTGAATGCATGCACCTTGTTGGTCAACAAGGTGGACCGAATTGCCTGTGGAAACAAATAAGATATTTAGACAGTCCTGCTATATCCCTCCATCTGCAGACCGCTCATGTCCAAGAGACCCTTAAACAACCCTAGCGTGCCTGCTCCCACCGCCTTACTCGGTAGTGCATTCCACACCTCCACTACCCTTTGTGTGAAAAACTGCCCTCTAATATTCGTCTTATACATAGCCCCCCTCACTCTAAGGCCATGACCCCTCGTTCTATCCATTTCTAATGGTGGAAAAAGCTTACCACCATTTACTCTATCTATACCCCTTATAATCTTATACCTCTAATAGATCCCCTCTCAGCTGACGTCTTTCAAGGGAAAACAACCCCAGTGTGTTCAATCATTCCTCGTAAGACAGCCCTTCCATACCAGGCGGCATCCTGGTAAATCTCCTCTGCACTCTCTCCAGGGACTCCACGTCCTTCCAGTAGTACGGCGACCAGAACTGGACGCAGTACTCCAAGTGAGGCCTAACCAACGTTCTATACACTTGCAACATCAGACTCCTACTCTTGTATTCTATACCCCTTCCTATGAAGGCTAACATACCATACGCTTTCTTTATCACTTTCTCCACCTGTACTGACACCTTCAGAGACTTGTGAACCTGCACCCCCAGGTCTCTCTGTGTCTCTATACTCCGGATAGTTTTACCTTTTATCCTATAACTCCCCTCTACATTATTCCGGCCAAAATGCATCACCTCACATTTATCCGGATTAAATTCCATTTGCCATCTATCTGCCCAATCTACCAGCCTATCTATGTCCTGTTGTATTGCCTGGCACTGCTCCTCAGTACACGCCAATCCAAGCATCTTAGTGTCATCAGCAAATTTGCTGATCACACCACCTACCCCCTCTTCCAAGTCATTTATATAAACCACAAATAGAAGAAGTCCTAGTACTGAGCCCTGTGGCACACCACTAGTGACTGACCTCCAGTTGGAAAATGAGCCTTCCACTACTACCCGCTGTCTCCTCCTCCCAAGCCAGTTCTCAACCTATCTACATACCTGGCCCTGTATCCCATGCGCCTTCACCTTTTTTATCAGCCTACCATGGGGAACCTTGTCAAACGCCTTACTGAAATCCATGTAGACGACATCAACGGCTTGTCCTTCATCAACCGTTTTTGTCACTTCTTCAAAAAATTCCACTAGATTCGTAAGGCACGACCTCCCCTTAACGAAGCCATGCTGCGTATCCCTGTTCAGATCGCAGTGCTCCAGATGCTCATACATCCTGTCCCTGAGGATCCTCTCACCGGCCTATAGTTCCCTGTGTTATCCCTCTGACCCTTTTTTAAACAACGGTACTACGTTTGCTATCCTCCAGTCCTCTGGGACCTCACCTGTGTCCAAAGAAGAGACAAAGATTTGCGTCAGAGGCCCAGCAAGGTCATCTCTCACCTCCCTTACCAGCCTGGAGTAAATGCCATCAGGCCCCAGAGCTTTATAAGTCTTTATGTTGCCTAAAAGCCCCAACACATCTTCCCTCGTAATGATTATTTCCTTTAACGGGTCCTCAAATTTCTCGAAGCCGGCTCCAGACATCAGGCCCCTCTCCCGCGTGAATACCGATGCCAAGTATTAATTTAGGATCTCCCCCATTCCCTCAGGCTCTAAGCATAGTTCCCCTCCTCTGTCCCTGAGAGGTCCAATCTTTTGCTCCTTTTAACCATCCTTTTGCTCCTTACATAGGTGTAAAATGCCTTAGGATTTTCCTTAATCCTACCTGCCAAAGCCATTTCGTGGCCCCTTTTTGCCTTTCTGACATCCCTTTTAAGATCCCGTCTACACTCTCTATATTCTTCCAGCGCTGTCTTTGTCCCCAGTTGCCTAGATCTAACGTACGCCTCCCGCTTCTTCCTGACCAAGTCCTCAATATCCCTAGTAACCCACGGTTCTCTAATCCTACCTTTCCCATCCTTCCTCTTTACCGGCACTTGTCTTTCGTGCAAAGATTTTAGTTTTCCCTTGAAAGACTTCCACATGTACAGCGTTGACCTACCCTCGAACAGCTTAAACCAGTCGGTATCCTTAAGTCGGTTGCCTTTGACATGGCAACACATCTACTATATATGATTGCAGTCACTTAAGCAATCATTCCACATACGAACAGCATTCTCAGATTGTGTGCTGATCGTTTCTCTACTATTGGCAAACTTGAAGGTGATACATGGA
The DNA here is from genome assembly GCA_024679065.1 of Sphyrna mokarran. Classification (NCBI taxonomy): domain Eukaryota; kingdom Metazoa; phylum Chordata; class Chondrichthyes; order Carcharhiniformes; family Carcharhinidae; genus Sphyrna; species Sphyrna mokarran. The sequence continues at coordinate 48,073,959 of JAGIQG010000003.1, read as the reverse complement.
AGCTGTACATAGACTATAATGTGTCCCACTCACAGGTAAATGGTAACACTTACCATATTATACCAGCATACAGAATGAAAGTAAATGTCAAGTGAAACATGAAATTTAAAGCTACACTGCTAAAGCCAGGAGCTAAAGTTCTTGTGTAACCAGATGGTCATGTTGAAAAGGGAACAACCCATTATGATATCCAGCCATTTGTTGTGACCAACACAAAAAGATTAAAGATGATTGCCAGTGTGGGTCACATATCATCACACTTCAAAGCACTGAAAACTCCATTTGCAAGCATTGAATCTGATTCAGATTTAAGCATCTTATGTGAAAACATGAGTACAATGAGGGCATGCCTGACATCAGATGGTAGTTTACTTGAGTGAAAATGACCACCATACTTAAAGTGATCATATTTTAAATAAACTATTTCCAGTTGTTGAACAAATCTATCTTCTCATCATAACACAAAAGCTTGCTTATGTAATACTGTTACTGGTAAAGTAATGTTCGAATTACAAACCATTGAAGTATGCTGTGGCCGGAGATCTTCAATTTTACGCGAGGATGGGGTTCACCGATCCCGCTGTAGTGAAAGAGATTTGGCTAAGCACCAAATTCTCCGTTCTCACTGGCAGTAGTAGTGGAGCATACGGCATTGGAAAATTCCAGCCTGTGTGTCTCATTTACTAGGAAGGAGAGGGGATGGTGTATTGAAAATTGCATAGTGCATTTTGACTACTTAAGGCTACCATACACATACATGTTATATATATATTGTTAGAGGGAGGCTGGAAAGAACGAAAAAGAATCCATGTTTTAACAACATCAGCAGCTCTAATCCTCTGTGTATCTAACTGAATATTAACTTCACAGAACTCCCATTCTAACTGCACAGTGGGAATACCTACACCAAATGGACTCCACCAGTTCTAGAAGGAAACTCAGCATCACCTTTTAAAGAGCAAATATGGATAAGCAACAAATGTTGATCTTGGCTAATGACACCAACATCCCATGATTTGTTTTAAATTCAATGAGTAGTATAGTAGAACTGGCTGTTCAGTGGATAATCCTTGTAGTTTAGAAATCCAAAACTAGTCCCATTGCCCTATTCTGTGTCATCTATTAAATCTCCTCTGCTGCCATAGTATTTTTGGGATCATAGATCTCTCCTCCTGGCTGTAGTTTCTGCAAGAAAAATGGAAAATGCTGGAGAAACTCAGCATGTTTGACTGCATCTGTGGAGAGAGAATAGAGCCATCATTTTGAGTCTGGATGACCCTTCATCAGAGCTGAAAAGAAGGGAAATTGGACAAGATTTATACTATGAATGTGGGGGAAGAGTAATTGAACAAAAGGAATGTAAATGGTGATGATAAAGGCTGAGAAAGGTGCTAAAATTGTCTATTAAGTGATCAGCATGTGTGAATCCCGCTTCATTCTTTCATCTGAACCTAGAAATATTTATCAGTTTCACTTCCAATTTCCACCCCTCTATTACCTCTTCTATTCTTACTTTCTGCAACTCTGGCATCATGCTTGTGAATATATGCTGTCTGTAGAATTAATCTGTCTTCTAAAAAGCAGGAAATAATTTTCTCTAACTGTGGCCTAACCAGTGAATCAAATTATCATTATTCTTGTACTCTGTGTCTTAATTTATAACATTCAAAATACTATTAGCCTTTTTAAGATTTAATGTATTTGAATTCCTAGATTTCCCAGTTCATCTCCACCCTTCAGTATCTCTTCAGTATATACTCCCACTCCTTATTTTTCTCACAAAATATGTTATCCACACTTAAATATGTTCATTCATATGCTTTCTGTTTATCCATTCTGCTGACATGTTTGTTGCCTTAGGTCGTTCGTACTAACTTTTGTGTTATCAGTAAATTTGGAAATGTGTTTCTTGCAACCAAATCATCTATGTGTGCTGAATATAAATGTGGACCCTAAAATGGTTCATAAGCCATATCATTTCCAACCTTTCTTCAGTCCAAATACCTAACATAACACTTTATTTGCATTCCACCTATTCCTGCTGTTACATGGCTTCTGGCAGTATATGCGCTATCCTTGAATTTTTAAGACATGTGAAAGAATGCTTTCTGCAAATCCTTTTAACTAACAGTTAACAATTTAGCTATTCTTTGAAACACTACTACATTTGGCAATGATAATGCATCCTTAACAAAACCATGCCCACTGTCTTGGTAACAAAATAATAGGATTGTCCCTCAAATTTCATAGATAATTTGAGGATACAATGGATATGTATTGTTCTGCTTTATTGCTAAATCTGATCAAATGATTTAAAAATCAGTCATAGGATTGGCTGTTTCATTATAAGGGAATACCTTTTTCCCTTCTCTTGAGTTCATGTTACCACTTTTTACTATCTGGCACCATTTTCCTGCACCCATTTCATTCTGGCAGTCATGGTTTCTGTCTGCTCTGCTCCAGAGAGTGCTACGCTGCTGCAAGTGAACAGGAAATTCTGACCATGTAGAATGATGAGAAGAGTTTCCAATGATGTCATGAAACTACATTCAGTCAATCCAATCAAAGAACAGGAATGGCACTGAGTGTGGAGCAGTGAATGAGAGTCAGATTGTAGGAAATGCAGGTAAACAGATTTAGACCTGAAGGCACTGACTGCCCACTTGCTGGTTGACAAGTATGCAAGGTTGCTGTATCATTAAGGAAAAAGACAGATTGCACAATGCAGACTGATGGATGGTGCACTCTCTCTGTGGTTAACTTTCAATACATTAAATGTGATCTTAAACCAGCACAGCTGGTGGAAACAAAATTATCATAGGCCAACTGTTAGAAATAAATCTGCTACTTTATGGTGGTGCACATTTCAAGTTGTATCTGAAGCAATCTGAATAGAATCAATCTGACATATTAAGAAGTGTTCCAAATTCTCCCAGTCACTTTCAATTTTAAAAAGATCAAATATCCATGTATCCAGATTGGCATTCAATGCCATGTGACACACGAGAAAGCTCTAGCAGAAGTGAGAGTAAAGTTAGAAAAATGATGGTTTCGATCAATTTCATTTTTAATTAGATGCAATTTGGTACAGTGAATGGAATTATCTGAAGACATTTATTAAGGACATTAAATGGAATGGATTTGAGTAAGCTTAATCTGCTTTACAATGGAATTGAATCCAGAGTGAAGCATTTCACTATGGCTGAGAAACCATAGAAACTTTGATTTTGATAGTGGGTCATTGAATTATCAGAAAAATGGTTTGTATTTCACTCGTATTGCAATGAACTGGTGGCTTCTGGTACTGTCATTTGAGATACTTTTTTTTCTGTACTTCCTCACTGTCATACCCCACAAAGTATACTGATATCTATGGTGATGTGCAGGGAATTTGTTTAAAGGAGTATGCTCTAGGGTTGGATCATCAGATCCAGTTAATAAAGATCTGTTTGACAACTTGTTTTTTGTCCTTCCCATCACGTGAACATTTCCCAGTGTCACTAAGTACATGGCTCATCTCTTGCAATAAGTACCATGACTTTTTCTGCCATGCGTTTCCTGTTAAGGTAACATTAGTCAGCATTTGAAATGCATTCACTTCATAACAGATTGTTATCGAATTACTATGTATGTTACAACAAACAAGACCTGATGTAAAATGTTGCTAGAGGCTAAAAGGAGTCTAAACATTAAAGATGCATTCTCCAACCTGCAACATTGCTGTCATGTTGATTACTCCTGGTACTATAGCAATTCCTTTCAAATGATCTTTAAAAATGTCACAGTCTAGTGCCAGTAGTGCATGGAGTTGGGCACGCATCCATCTATTCCTGTAGATATTTAATGCTTAGTCCTACTTTTCAACCTCAATGCTGGCTCCCCAGAAGGCCTTTGAATCCTGTCAGTAGCCCATCAAAATTATCACTGAGGTCAACTGCAGCATATTTACTAAGAGGAGCAATAGGTTAAATGGACAATATTAAAATGCTGGAACTCTCATTGCAGGAGTTCCTTCAACTCAAGGTCGACAATAATAATTAAGTTTATCTTAACCTCCTCAAAAAATGCCTGCGTTAATTTCCCATGTCCCTAGAATAAAGTCCTGCCCCACTATACAGCAGATTCGACCCAAACAAAAGATTCCATCTTCAGAACTGACTGAGTGCAACAGAAAGTTAATTAACAAAATCATTATTTGTACGTCCTTGTCACCTTATGCTTGTCAATTTATTCGATCAAAATGGCTATTCTTAAAAATTCTCTCAATCTTACTTCCTTGTTTCAGAACAATAAACTTCGTCGACATGCCTTTGAGTTGCAAATGAACAATGTGACATACTTTGTGCTGGCAGCTGATAGTGAACAGGAGATGGAGGATTGGATTTCCACCCTGAATCGAATCTTGCAAATCAATCCAGAAGGATCAAGTCAGGAACGAAAAAGTGTGGACCTCACAGATGTCAAACATGATGAAACTCTGGGTAAATTGATGCTTTTCATGAGTTTAAAGGGAGGATTGAATTAAATCCTGACAAATGATTAGTTCCTTTTTAAACACAACTTAAATCTCTAATGTAAAAATATTTTACTAAAGTTATGAATTTTCCAGCACAATGTGAAACAACAGCCAAGTTCTTATTTTCTTCTGAAATTTCAAAACCATTTTAAGGTAATGTAAAATATTATTTTGATAGTGGAGATGGAGCTAATTTTGGAAAAATAATGTTTACTAATGCTCCAGATTTTGATACTTTTCGAAAGTGTACTGATTGTTTGTTTGAATTTCATATTATTCATTGCTTCATCAAATTCATTAACTGAATTCCGTTCACATTTTGCTATACTTAAGGAAGACTACGTTGAAGCATGTTAAATTGATTAATTGCATAAACTTTGTTTGACTTCAATATTCCAGCAGAGGATGAAATGGCTGATCTTGGCTCAAATGATGTAATTGACTCTTCTGAGGACACCATTCATTCAGATTTAGCAAAGGTAAAGCTAACTCAGCATCCAAGCTCACTTTTTTTGACCTCCAATAACTGGATTGGCAAATTGTTCATTCCATTACAATCTTTGGATTATATAATAAAAATAAACATTTTTATGAACTCTAAAGAAATCAATAGTTTTTTCAAAAAAAAAACAGCATTGAAATGGAACTGGTTCCAATTCAAATGGAATTGAAATTTAAAGGACACATTTTCATGCTCATAACTAGGCATGACTTTTAAGGCCTTATTGCAGAATTTGGGTTAAGCTGCGTATATGTACCATCCATTAATCCATTCTGGGTTCAAATCCAACCCTGCAAGTGGAGGTGATTTTTATTTTTGTCTTACAGTTGTATATGTAATGAATGAAAATCAAGTTTGTTCATTTTTTCATTTGTTGACAACAAATAATTATTTGACACCCAGGAGAGGAACACTAAAGGTGCCCAGTTTGTAAAGCGAAGGTGAACATTGACACCTTAATAGTGAAAAGCTTCAATTGTGAATCATTGCGATCTCGGTTCATAGGGAGTTTTAACTTGCCTCATTAGAAAGTGGAATATTTCTTAATCACTGTTGGTGCCAAAATAAATATCTTAGTCTTCAGTGGGCATCTATTTAAATGGAATATTTATTCTTTGCCAGGAACTGGGCTTTTCAAGAACTTTAGAGATGGTGGAATTCTAATCGTATTTACAATCAATGCAATTTGATTTTCTATCAACGTTATTTTCCATTCTCAAAACTGGGCACATGGACCTAGCCCCTAGCTCCCCCATCCCCCACACACACACACACAGACTTGGACTTCTACTTGTATTGGTCTTTTGTAGGATTTTGTTGGACCTCCATATTTAAGCTGGACACTAATAAACATGTTCTAAAATCTTTTGAATATATATATTTTTTAATTTACTAAGTATCTGAAAATTGTTTGCCAATATAACTCGTAAATGGTTCAGTACAGGTTTTTCAAGTCATGTTGAATTGTTTAAAATCTGGTTACCCTCCAAGTAATGGATGGGATATTGCTTAAAATCCTATTTTTTGTGACAAGCTTATTGCCAGTCATGCTAATCAAACGGTGTCAAGTTACTATTGCTAAAAATATCAAGGAACACTTTTAATGTAAAGCAATTTTCTTTTAAAACATTACTTCATAAAAGAAATGTTCATGACAATTTTTATGTATGGGAATATGTGAAGAGGTTGAATGGAAGCTCAGTGGGGGTATTAACATGTCAGAAAAGTATTTCATTAGGCAAATTGCATCTAGATCACTTTATAGCCAAAATGAAAACTGTGCTCAAAGTCCTTTTGGGAGCAATTTGAGAGGCTCCAGCCTACCAGTATAGGCGCAGCAGAGCAATTACTTTGCCCCTCACCAAGTAAAACCAAGAAACTGAACCAAGTTCCCTGTCTGCAGTTTAAAGATCTATCCTGCATAAGGGCATAATTCTAGCTTGTATTCCACATTCCACTCCATCTCCCCAAGACACTTTTACACCCAATATTTGTTACCCATTCCTAATTGCCCTTGAGCATGTCAGGAAGGGCCACCTTCTTGTCTCACTGCAATCGATCTGGTGTAGGTACACCCCAGTGCTGCTGGCTTTTGACCAGCTGACTGTGAAGGAGTGGCATCATAGTTTCAAATCAGGATGGTACATGACTTGGAGGGGAGATTGCAAGTGGTGGAGTTCCCATGTGTCAGCTGTCCTTATCCTTCAAGGTGATTGAGGCTCTGGGTTTAAAAAGTACTTTTGAGGGAGCCTTGATGAATTGCTGCATAGGAGCAAAGAAACACAGGAACACATGTAGGGAATTAAGTCTCTCAAACCTGTTACACCATTCAATGACATCATGGCTAATTGTCTATCTCAATGCCATTTTCCCCTGCTATTTCCTTATAGAAACGTAGAAGATAGGAGCAGGGGGAGGACATTTGGCTCTCCAAGCCTCTCTGCCATTCATTAAGATCATACTGATCATCGAATTCAATAGCCTAATCCTGCTTTTTTCTGTGATCTTGATCTCATTTGCCCCAAGTGCCACATCTAGCCACCTATTGAATGCATTCAGTGTTTTGGCAACAACTATTTCCTGTGGTAATGAATTTCACAGGCTCCCCACTCGTTGGGTGAAGAAATATCTCCTCACCTCTGTCCTAAATCATCTACCCTGAATCCTCAGACTGTGACCCATGGTTCTCTCCCACCATCAGGAACATCCTCCCTGTATCTATTCTGTCTAGGCCTGTTAGAATTTTATGAATCTCAATGAGATTGCCCCCTCATTCACCTGAACTCCAGTGTAAACAATCCTAACCAAGTCAATCTCTCCTCATAGTCAGTCCCACCATTCCCGGAATCAGTCAGGTAAACCTTTGCTGCAATCCCTCGAGAGCAAGAACATCCTTCCTCAGAAAAGGAGACCAAAACTGCACACAATATTCTGGGTGCGGCCCTGTAGAGTTGCAACAACACATCCCTGCTCCTGTATTGAGACGTCTTGCAATGAAGGCCAACATGCCTTTTGCCTTCTTTGCCAGCTGTTGCACCTGCATGCTTATCCTCAGTGTCTAGTGCACAAGGACACCCATGTCCCGCTGCACGCTTCCCTCTCCTGATTTACAGTATTCAGGTAGTAATCTGCTGCCTTGTTTTTAGCTTCAAAGTGAATTATCTCACCTTTATCCAAATTATACTGCATCTGCCATTGATCTGCCTACTCACCCAACTTATCCAGATTATTCTGAAGGATCTCTGCATCCTCATCAAAATTCGTCTTTCCACCCAACTTGGTATCATTTGCAAATTAAAGATGTTACATTTTGTTCCCTCATTCAAATATTGTGACTAGCTGGGGTTCCAGTACCGATCCCTATGGCACTCCACTAGTTACTGCCTACAAATTTGAAAAGCACCCATTAATTCCTACACTTTGTTTCCTCTCTGCCAACCAGTTTTCTATCCATCTCAATGCACTTCCTCCAATTCCATATGCTTTAATCTTGTATGATAATCTCTTATGCGGGACTTTGTCAAATGTTTTTTGAAAGTCCAAATTTACCACATCTATTGATTTCCCCCCCCCTCCTTGTCAACTTCAGTAGTTACATCTTCAAAGAAGTCCAAGAGATTTGTCAAGCATGATTTCCCTTCATAAATCCATGCTGACTCTGTCTGATCCTGCCACTGCTTTCTTTCTAAATGCTCTGATATAAAGTCCTTAGTAATGGATTTGAGAATTTCCGCACTACCGATGCTTACTAATCAAGAACTCCCTGTTTATTCTCTACCTCCTTTTTTTGAATATTGGAGTGACATTCATTATTCTCCAATCTACAAGGACTGTTCCAGAGTCTATAGAATCCTGGATGATGACCACTAATGCATCACTATTTCTAGAGCCATTTCCTTAACTATTCTCTAGGATGTAGGATGTAGAATGTCAGACCCTGAGGATTTATCTGCCTTCAATCACATCAACTTTCCCAGTACCATTTCTCTACTACTATTGACCTCTCTCAGCTTTTCCCTCTCACTAAATTTTGCATTCTCCAACATTTCTGGCATCTGATTTGTGTCCTCTTTTTTTGAAAACAGAAGACAGACCCAAAGACTGAGTTCAGGCTATTTCTTTGTCCTCTATTATACATTCCTCCGTTTGTCTGTAGGGGACCTTCTTCTCTTCATGTATCTATAAAAACCCTTAGTGTCTGTCTTTATGTTCCCTGCAAGCTTACTTTCATACTGTATTTTCCCCTTTTTAATCAATCCCTTAGTCCTTCTTTGCTGAATTATATGCCCTGATGTCATTAGTATCTAGACATGTAACAATTTCTGTCTCTAATATACTCAATGATTGAATGTCTGGGGCAGAGAATTCCAAAGGTTTGCCTGCTTTTGAGTGAAGAAATTCTTCCTAAACTCAGTACTATGTGGCCTACCTTTTATTCTGAGACTGTGTCCCCTGGTTATAGACTTAGGGAAGTATCCTTCCTTTATCTGCCACTGTAAGGATTTTATAAGTTTCACTGAGATCATTTCTCTAAACTCCAGTGTGTACAGGCATCATATTATAAATTATTTTATTTTCATTTCATTATTATAATTAAATTATAAATGCTGTACATTACACGCTGCTGCTACTGTGCATCAGTGATGGAGATAGTGAAGTGGAGTATAGACGAAACAGACTGCTTTGTCCTGGATGATATTGAGCTTATGTGTGCTGCATTCCCCAGCAAGTGGAGAGTATTCCATGACACTCCTGATTTGTGGATGAGGAACAGGCTTTGGGGAGACGGAGGTGAATTACTTGCCACAGAATTCTCAGCCTCTAGTAGCCACAATATTTGATGGCTGGTTCAGTTCAGTTTTTGATCAGTGGTAACCCCCAGGATGTTGGTGCTGAGGGATTCAGCAGTGGTGATGCTGTTGAATGTCAAGGGGAGATAATTAGATTCTCGCACGGTGGAGATTGACATTGCCTGGTACTTAGACTATCTTACACTGATGTCCCCTAATTTTGCTCTTTCTCACATGTGGAAAAAATTCATCCCTCTCCAGTGCCTCTACAGCATATAGCTGATCAAGACTGTGTAGTCCAACCAAGGTTCAATATAAGTTTAGCATAACATTATCAATTCTGTCCCTCCAAAATTAAACCTTTTATTATTTTAGAAATAAATTATGTGCTTATCCTTTTTTTTTTATCCACAGTATATTGTAGAAACACAAGAAACCATTAAAATGTCCAGAAATGAAGAACGACTAAATCTGTTTTCCCTTGACCCTGATATACCAGTAAGTAACTTACATATGTTGCTGTTAAATTAGTCAGCAAGGTACTGCTATCTGTTTCTTTAAAAATGTAAATAATAAGGTAGAGAAGGCAGCATGCACTCCAAAGCCATCTACCAATCTTCCCAGTATATTTTTCTTCAAGTTTCTTGCCATATCAACAATATTGGGAGCAACATTCAGCAGACAAGTTAACCTACATCAATCTTCAAGACCCCTTTAGCAGCTAATTCTGTAACATCAATGACTGAGGAATGGAACTTTGAATCATAGAGTGTAGAAAACCAAATGGACAGGGAAGGAAGAAAAGTAGCATTCAGGTGAATTATATTATGTATCATTGTAACCTACCCTATACCAAAAGACTACATTTACCAGAATTGATTTCAATAAGCTCTGATTTTGTTTATCATTCCAGTTAATAATGTTTGTTTATACCAGATGTTCTTACATCGTGATGGAAAACAATCTCAAACTCAGTCAGTGTATTAATACTTTATTGAGTATTACTACTTAGCTTTAATTGAAGTTAACATTTTCTTCCCACCATGCTTACTGTTTTTTTCACTGACCATCCAGTACATGATTTAAAATGTCGAAGCTGCTCTGAGGTTTGTGCATGAGCACTTGATCATTGTGGTTTGGTGTTTAATACAATGGAGAGGTTTGCTGAGTCTGCTGCCAAGACAGATGCATGAAGTGTGGTCACATGAATGAAGCCATAACCCATCATGAACTATTGTTTTCAGAAGGAAATTAAGGAGTGAAACTTGGAATTTTGTGATAAGTGAGCATGTTATTTTACTTTAGCATATTCAAATGAACTACTTTCCCCATGGACTATAGCTACTTCTCCACCTCTCAATTCCTTCCTCCTATAGTCCTGTTTTGAATCCAATTCTTCCCCTATTAATTTTAATCCTTCACCTCTAATGGCACCGTTCTTTTGGTAGTTTTTGTCCGACTGATGTGGTTCCTGTACACATCATTTGCATTGACATTCTCTCTTTCCATTCCTTTTCTTGCATCTCTCACCTTTTTTCTCTTCGTCAAGCCCCTATTTAATTCTTTCTTTAGTCACATCACCACCACTTCCTCTCAAGCATATATGCTGGCCATCAATAGGAAACCATAAGCAAATGCTCAATATGTTTGTATAACTGTTTCACCATTGTCTTTGGTACACTTCACCCCTACTGTTCCACTCAATTGTTCTGTGTACGTGTGAAACAGAAAATACCCCAAAAAATGAAGACCATTTTTAAAAAAATCTATTTGGAAAAAAAAGTTTGATTAACATCCCTTTTCTTTTGTTATGTCTCTGCTTGTGTCATTTATTTTTTTTTAAACTGAGCGCCAATAACAAAAGCACTGTGACCAGCAATGTGAGGGAGCTGAATAATCATTGCTAATTCCTGCAATTAAATTATGAAATGTTACTTCAGCTCAATTTTTAGTATTAAGTTTGCAGTACTATCTCCACAACTCATTCACTGTTTTTTAATGGGAACAGATTTTGGTAAATTTTCATTCTCATCAAGAGTGCAGGATTAGATGCTTTTGGACCAATAAAAGATTGTCTATTCTCTATTACGACAATGTCCTTTAACGTCAACCTTCATAGAGCACCACTTATTGCCCAGTGTAAATTTTCCTTTATCACATCAATGATCCTTTTATCCTTACTGTGTGAGATTGTAAAGTTATGAATGCTACAGAATTACAAAGGGTGAGATTTTCTGGCCACATTCGCCCCAAGACTGGAAGATCCTGCTGGAGGTCAACATACCTTTGCATAGTCCGCACCCCAACTGCTATGATCCCCATGGCAGGCAGGACAGGAAAATTCTGCTAAAAGAATGGAATTCTATCACCCTGCCTGCCACAGAATCAGAGCAGACAAGGGGATGCTGAATGAAAATGTCCTTTGTCCTCAGGCAGGATTTTCTGGTCTTGCTTGAGCAAGGCCGTAAAATCTCACCCAAAAAGTCTATAGTTCACAAAGAGACTGTTCTGCTCATTTATGCTCCATATAATGCCCTCTTCCACTCTATTATATCTAATCCTATGGGAATACTCTTCGATTCTCGCCTCCTCGTGTTTTTTTAGCTTTGCCTTAAATACATCATGGTATTACACTCAACCACTCCGTGTTGGTGAGTTCCACATCCTTGCATACTTTGGATGAATTCTAAATTTCCTACTCAATTTACTAATTTCTAATATTGATGATCCCAACTTTGATGTTGTCCAGAAATGGAAACATCATCTATGCATCTATCTTATCAAACCCTTAAAGACCTGTTCCAGTTCAACATTCAGTCTTCTGCTTCCTGGAGAATCAATATCCAACCTGTTCAGTCTTTCCTGATAAGTATATCTCTCAGTTCACGTATTTTCCTTCTGAAACTGCTTTGCACCTTCATCAATGCTTCTCTATCCTTTTTATAATATGAAGACTGAATCAATGCACAATACTCCTAATGTGGTTTAACAAAGGTTCAGAACAAATTTAATGTGATTTCAATTCTACTGCTTTAGAAATTAATCCTGCTGCTTGGTCTGCTTATTAGCCTGTGATTGTGAGCTGAACACCTAGAACTCTTTGCTGTTCTATTCCACTTAAGAGTTTTATTATGTAAACCATATGTGACCAGCATGTTTTCTTCCTATCAAACAAACACTTAATTATGTTAAAACTCATGGGTGGAATCTTGTGGTGGTGATCTGATTCTGGACCCACCTACATTGAGGAATGCCCACTGAACCATGAACCATGAACCATGAACTGAAGGGGATTCACTGCCAACTCTCTGACCAGTGAATGGATGGCATGGTGACACAGTGGTTAGCACTGCTGATTCAATGAGATAAGGACCTAGGTTCAATTCTGGCTTTGGTGGGTGGCTGTTTTTGTGGAGTTTGCACATTCTCCCCATGTCTGTGTGGGTTTCCTCTCCGAGTACAAAGATGTGTAGATTGGCCATGGTAAATTCATAGGATTATGGTGAAGAGGTGGGCCTGACTGAGATGTTCTTTCATAGAGTTGGTGCAGACTCCATGGGCCAAATGACCTCTTTCTGCACTGTAGGAATTCTATAATTCTAACCACATTCTTCGATGGAGTGTGACTCCTGTTTACCTGGCAGAGGGGTCACAGGCTGAAAGTGAGAGGGGTGAGGTATAACTCCGATGTCAGTCGGTTGTTTTTTATGCAGAGGGTGGTGGGGGCCTGGAATGCACTGCCAAGTAAGGCGGTGGAGGCAGACACACTGGCATTGTTTAAGAATTATCTGGATAGGCACATGAGCAGCCTGGGGCTGGAGGGGTACAAACAAATGGTCCAGTTGGACCACTGAGTGGCACAGGTTTGGAGGGCCGAAGGGCCTGTTTCCTGTACTGTTCTTTGTTCTTTGTTCAGAATTCTGGCTAATATTTCAAGTCTTAGGTCCATTATCGATCTGAAACATTGCTCTGTTTATGTCCACGGATCTGACCTGCTGAATGTTTCCAACATTTTCTATTTTTGCATGGTGGCACAGTGCTTAGTGCTGTTTTACAGGGTTCAATTCTGGCCTTGGGTCACTGGCTGCGTGCAGAGTGCACATTCTCCCCATGTCTGCAAGGATTTCTTCCAGGTTTCCTCCCACAGCCCAAAGATGTATGGGTTAGGATTGATTTGCTGTGCTAAATTGCCACTTAGTATCAGGGACTTAGCAGGTTTCTGTGGATTTATGGAGATAGGGCCTGTGCGGCATTAAGGTCGGTGCAGGCTTAATGGTCAAATGGCCTCCTTCTGCACTGTAGGGATTCTATGATTCTTAACCCTCACTAATTTTTGTTCCATAGGTGACCTGCAACCTGTTCTGCTTCTTGTTTCCTGGATCCACTGCTCTGACCTTTATCTTGAATCTAGTTTAGATACCTTATCAAAGATAATATCTTCTATCAAATACAAAACTGTTGTATACTCTTCCCTTTATCTATCCTGCATCTTCTGAATCCATTGACCTTCACTTTTTAAATCTGTTCTAAATAGCCTTTTGAATTTTTTCTATTCCATTTCAAGTAATTATTCTATTATCTTTTTCTACCAACAGTCTTAATCTTACTATATTTCCTGGCTGTATTCCCTGATCTTTTTAAAAGATATATTTCATAATATCTCTGGTAGCTTTATCTTCCTTTACTCTGTGCAAATGCAATTAATCTGCAACAGGAGTTTTGTCCTGCCTTAAGTTTGATTAGTTTATCAAATATTTGCTAATCATAAATGTCTTTGTATATTTTTAAATCTCTTCATTCAATGTCATGTTCATCTCATCAGTCTCTTTGAAAAGTAATGAGACAAAGTAATTATTCAATAATTCTGTCATTACCTGGATAGTTTTGAGTTACTGATCATCACATTAAAAATGATGATTTAATTTCATTCTGGATCCTTGCCACATTCAGCGAATTGAGACCTTTACAATATCAATTTGGGCTGAATTTGAGTTGTTGAAATGAAAGAAGAATCTACTACCTCCCTTTTGCAATTTAGTTCCTAATCTCATAAATTCCTGTAATCTCGTCAGCATTCCCAGTGAAAACAAAAATATGCTGAAATTTAATAGAAATGAATGAAGTAAAATGAAAAGTTTGTTTTGGTTTGAAGGCAAAGTTGTACAGGTGAAATGGCTGTTTTATCGGAGATGAGCAAAATCTAAAATTTATTCTGAAAAGTATGTTAAATCACTATTAGAATTTTGGTTTCCCTGATAAGAAGGTGAATAAATGTGCTGTATAATATCTTATAGAGCCATGCACTAGGCCCAACGTGAGTTTTTTAAAATCTGTTTTCAATCCATACTCAGCAGCAGCTATAAATGGCTGGATGTACTGTAGCTGCTGAGTTGAATGTGGATTCATTTCTGCTCTGATCAGCACTGTTATTTCTGCAAAAATATAACTTCTCAAACACCAGACTTTCATTTGTTAAGGACATTTATATCTCTGCACATTGTGTCTATGCTATACCTTTTCAGATCCTCAAATCACAGAAGTCAGATTTTTCGCTGAATGAATCACCAATGAAGCCTTATGATCAGAAGCTAGGCAAGAGGATTCTGGTTACGTGCAGATCGCTCATTCTGAATCTTCAGGCTTGTGTCAATGATGCTGAGGATGGTCAGCTAACCAATGTAAGCATCTACTCCATTATTACCAAATTCAGATGACTTATCCAATTAGTTTTCATGAGTTATTCTATGCTTACAATGCAACCTTTATCCCTGGGTTGTATTTTCATTAAATAATCACACCTGTACAAATTGCATATGACTAGATATTTTGTAGTGGTGAGATTTAACTCAAAAGTATGTTAAGTCACTACTGAAATTTTGGCTTCTCTGATGAGAGAGTGGGTAAATGTGTTGTGTAAAATTGTACAGAGCCAGACGCTCGGCTTAAAATGAGTTCTTGATCTGTTTTCAGTCCATTCTCAGCTGGGGCAGTAGGTGGCCGGATTTTCTATAGCTGCTGGGTTGAATGTGGATTCACTTCTGCTGTGTGACATTCCCCACAATACACTAACTAGCTGGTGTTCATGGTTTCCCCACAATACACTAACTAGCTGGTGTTCATGGTTTCCCCACAATACACTAACTAGCTGGTGTTCCCCACAATACACTAACTAACTAGCTGGTGTTCCCCACAATACACTAACTAACAAGCTGGTGTTCCTGGTGTCACACAGAAAAAAATATTCACTCCAGAGCAGTGCAGAATGGTAACTGTGGAATCAAACCTTTGCAGAGAGTCAATGTCTTAAAGAATTAGCAGGAAAAGAGGAGAGAATAAAGTAGTGAAACCAAAACCCCTGGAAGGATTTTCTTGGCTGATTTGGATTTTAACAGCAATGTTGAACATTTATGTGTTTCATCTTCAATGTTTTTATAAACAGAAACTCTGAATCGATTTTTTTTTTTTAATTTTGTGTAGATTGAGCCATTCTTCATCAGTCTTGCTCTGTTTGATACTCGAGAAAACAGAAAAATATCTGCAGATTTTCATTTGGATTTAAATCACGACAATGTCAGGCAGCTGCTTTCCGGTTCTCTATCGCTGACAGAAAATGGAGGAAAAAGTTCTCCTGCAAGAACAGCTGGTGAAGAAAAATCTGGAGAGCCTCAGTTACAAAAATTCCCTGAAGGATGGTTACAATATCCAAAAAAGGTATTAAGATGTGTTTCTGTTACTTTTCATTAATTGCTGGATTCCCAACAGATTTTATGTGGATTCAGTCTGTCACTGGATATTGAAAACAGACTGTAACTAGCTTAAAACTACAAGTGACTAGAGCTTGTTTAGCTGAATGTTGCTGTCGTGCATTTTTATGAAGAGTTGCTTAAAGCTCATGAGTGCACTCATGATGTTCCAATGATCACAGTTATAGTCCTCCGTGGAGAGCAAGCTATGGTCTTTTGGAAATATAGTGACTTTACCATGGAACTTTCAGGTGATATTTTATAAATACTAGGGAAAAAACATTTTCTCATCTTCCAGTTCAAGAGTCAGGAGAGAGATTAGGGATAATGAAAGTGTTACTCAATGTTCGATGGTAAAACGTATCTGATTGAAGATTATACTTCAAGTTGTGGAAATGTGTAGAAAAGTTAATGCTGCAATCTAGTGATGCTTTACCTGAGCACAATTTACTCCTCCCTTTTCTATACTCCAGCACAATACATGTATTATTCAGTGCAAAAAAAAATAGAAGCCATTACCTCCACCTCATGACATATTTTTCTACCTAAATGTGAAGTGTTTTAAAGTAACTGCTGTGTGCAACTTCTAAAACTTGGCATGCAGTTTAATTATTATGCAGTTGCAAGGCTGAAGGCTGTAGATACTGGGTTAAGCAGTTCTGATCAAAAAAAGGAGAAATGGGGGAAAATAAGTTGAGCGTTCAAATGTCAGTTGCAAACTAAATTTGCCATTTCTATTCATCTTGTTCTTGTATTCTTTTTTATTCATTCTTGGGATGTGGGCTTCACAGGCTGGCCAGCATTTATTGCCCATCCCTAGTTGCCTTGAACTTCATGGCTTTGTTAGGCCATTTAAGAGTCAATTACATTGTTATGGGTCTGCAGTCATGTGGGCTAGACAAGGTAATGATGGCTGATTTCCTTTCCCAGAGGACATTAGTGAGCCAGGTGTGTTTTTATGATAATCAATAGTGGTTTCATTAGACTTTTAACTTCAGACATTTTATTGAATTCAAATTATCCTGGGTTTCTGAATTACTGGTGACAATGCCACTACACCACTGGTCTTCCTTATGGTAGGCTAGGAGATGCAGATGTTAATATAATCACAGTTGTACTTTGATTTTGACACCATCTTCACATTATACAGGCAAGAACGTTTTTTCATTCTGTCACCTTTTGATTAGGTGTTTAAAAAGAGAGAGAGACTGTGGAATGAGATTTAACTTCAGCTGGGGCGCAAGATAAGCATTGGAAGTTGCTGTCTTTAGATGTCAAACTCAATTTCCTTTCTGTTGGCTTCTTTTCCTGCCTGTAAAAAGTAATTGAAAACAACTTTTTTGCAACCTCTCCAGATTAGATCAGTGAAAATATTGCCCTGAGTGTCGACGGCACAAACTCTGACCAGTCTTCCCTGAATAGGCAATTGGACTTTTATGCACATCATCAAAATCCAATTTGCATACTTAAAGGATCCTCCTGCCGTTTTGATCACCCAAGTGGTCGTCACTTGCAGGTATTAAGGGGCACGAGGTCTCCCAGTCTGCTTCTGAGGCAGTTGCCATCCCATCAATGCTGATTTTGGCGGGCTAAAATTGACTTCCATTGGTAAAAGTTAAAGGCCATGTGCGATTGTTTTACTTTAAACAACATACATCCAAAAGCATATTATGAAATATATTAATCATTATTTTTATGTAAAAAAAAAAAGGATCCAAAACGTTTTCACAGATCATTTTTCAGGTGATGCGCAAATGTAGACAACAGTTGGTTTTTCCAAATGGGGCATGTTTTCCGGCAGTAGAGGCAGCTTGCCAGTCAGCTGACTGCCAGTCGGATCTTCTTCCGGTCCTGCTGATACCTTTGCTGTTTTGCTTGCCTTCGCCATCCCGCTGGGGGATCCTGTTTTGAGGGGTCGGCTTTGGCGGGATCTTCCGCTACGTGATGGGAAGGGCTGGAAAATCCCACCTCCTTTAGAAACACAGATTCCATGATGCTGATTCACTATTGCTCAGGAGTGCATCTTCATAGCTATAATTGTTATAAGAATCTTTGATTAATGTAGTGTCCATGTCAGTTATGCATTTTTCATTTATTGTTTGGTGCTTTTCATTTGTTTATTAGGGAGGCGATGACCTAGTGGTATTATTGCTAGACTATTAATCCAGAAACTCAGCTAATGTTCTGAGGACCCGGGTTCACATCCTGCCACAGCAGATTGTGGAATTTGAATTCAGTTTATTAAGAATCTATTGATGACCATGAAACCATTGTCGACTGTCAGGAAAACCCATTTAGTTCACTAATGTCTTTAGGGAAGGAAATCTGCTGTCTTTACCTGATCTGACCTACATGTGACTCCAGAGCCACAGCAATGTGGTTGATTCTCAATTGCTCTCCAAGGGCAACTGGGGATAGGCAATAAATGCTGACCAGCTAGTGATGCCTCTGTCCCAGGAATGAATAAAAAAAAAGGTGATATGTGCTGATTCAATGTGATTAGGGATTGTTACTACATGATTGTATTTGCTAGTTCCAATGTTGATACAAAATACATGTAAATAATCCAATAAATACTCCACCAAGTAATATATTAATTCACAAAGAAGGGGATTTTACTTTTGAGAGCTGGAGAAAACTGATAGTGAATTTCCCTTCGCTCCAGAAATAGAGAAAGCTTTCATCATGGATTGATACAGAATTCTTCTTGTTATTGCAAACGACATGTTGCAGAAGGATGTGTTCCAATTTATTATGATGCTGAATGGAGCAGAACTTAACTGATCTTTTGAACATGTGTAAAATCATTTAACTATCTTGGCAGATTGTGCTGTCTTCTTTGAATGCTGCATCTGCCAAGATTTTTTCCCTACTTTGGTTGCCCATGGAAACAGACAGAAATCTGGCACAATAATTGTTCACTGTCTCGCCTGTCAGGGTTTCTGCCACGGGTTCAAATCCTGTGCTTGATTATTTTTCTATCTGTGTCTTTTAACAGCGTATATTTTAATACGACATCTTGAAAGAAAGCACAGAATGTATGCAATCATTTCAGTTCTGTCACTGGATTTGAATTTTGTGTTAAATCCTGTTTAACTAGAGAACGGCCTTTTTGTTCAAGTGTGTGTCATGATCCCGTCACAGGGCTTGAATTTGAGTTGTTGCTTGTTTGTGATACTAAAGTAACCATACATGTAGGTGAGAAGAAATAATCATCAGGTGGCCAAAAGGTGTAACCAGTCTTTCAGATTCTGGATCAAAGCTGCATTCATTTGCTTGAAGAATAAGTTTGACTAGTTGATAACATTTCTTATTTTTTGCACATCTCTTTTAAAACTGTAAACTTTCTGTTCAAATCTGTCCACAAACTTGTGCCGCCCCACCCACCCCTGTCCCTGCCCTCTTACACATTCCCTTGTCATTCCTCTCCCAGTTCTTGCATCCAATCATTGATGGCTGTGCGTTAGCTATCTGGGCCTTAAGTTCTGGAATTACTTCTCTGAATGTTGTGACCTATGTCTTCATCCTTTAAAACTGCCCTTAAAACGTACCTCTTCTACCAAACCTTTACTTGTTCCCCCAGCTATCTCTATGGATCAGTGCCGATCTCTGTGAAGTGCTTTGGAATAACTTGCCAAGTTGAAGCTGCATTTTAACAGCTATTGTAGTAATCTGCTAGGAGATTAAGAGGTGTTGTACAAATGAAAGTTGTTGTACCTCTCCCTGGAATTGAACTGACCAAGAATAACAAACTCATATTATTTCTGGTCACAGCTCTATTATAGGATTTGAGAAATGTGGTGGGCTAGAAAGCAATGTTTAATTTATGGTTAGTCTTGTTATGCCTTTAAAACAATAGAGCAAAACATTTGGTGCATCACAATTAATTAACACTTGCTTTCAGCAGTTCAAGAATTATCTTTATGTTTTTTGAGCATAAAACTAGCATATTGCTTTAGTCAGATTTAGTATTTTATTGATTAATATTGAACCATTTGTTAATCTGTGGCTATTGATACTATCAGTACGATAGCTCTGTCATGTTATTATTCTGAATGTATCCACCAAGAATAAATTCACCTATAATCAACTAAATGCCAGTGAATGGTAACATATTCTTTATTCAGTTTGTGTTTGAATGTATTGCTGGCAGACACAAAGTGACAGAAATCTATAGTTCTCTGTTAAGCTGTTCTTGCAGGTTAATCAGTAACCTACAGTGCTTGTTCCTTCTTGCATTTGGATGACTTTAAGTCCATAAATCTATTCATGGTCTCAGCATTAGGTCCAAGTGATATATTTCCCATGTAAGACCTGTGCACCCATAAACCTTTTCCTCTTGATTAATAAGGGTTGGGACTCAGAGGTATATCAGCCCAGGCTCAACATTGAAATATGCATTGGTTGGAGTCCTGATTAATTCTACCAGATTTCATATACTTTATAAATACTGTGGCAACTAGAACAGGTCAGAGGCTGGGAATTCTGTGGTAAATAACTCACATGCCGATTTCTCAAAGCATGTCCACCATCTACAAGGTTCAGTCAGGTTTGTGATAGAATACTCCCCATTTGGCTGGTTGAGCAAAGCTCCAACAACACTCATGAAGCTTGACACCATCCAGGACAAAGCAGCCCTTCCATCACCTTAAACATTCACTCCCTCTCCCAACAGTGGAAACAGTGTGTACCATGTAGAAGATGCAGGAATTCACTAAGGCACCTTCAACAGCGCCTTCTAAACAAATCTCTCTGTCAGCTAAAAGAACAAAGGCAGCAGATACATGGGAACATTACCATCTGCAAATTCTAGTCCAAGCCAGTCACATCTTGACTTGGAACTATATTGCTACTCCTTCATGGTGGCTAGGTCTAAATTCTGGAACTTCTTCCTAACAGCAATATTGATGTACCTACATATATGGATTGCAAGAGTTTAAACAGACACTCACCACCACCATTTCCAGGGCAATTAATGGTGGGCAATGAGTGCTGTCCCAGCCAATGAGATCATCAACCCAAAAAATATTTTTTTTAATCCTTTGATTACTTGGACATGTTAGACAAAATGAAGTTTGATGGGTACTTGGAGGATATAATCTTGCAGGTGGTGGTGTTTCCATGCATCTGCTAGTTTTGTCCTTCTAGCTGGCAGAGAGGTCATGTGTTTAGAAGGCGCTGTTGAAGGTGCCTTGGTGAATTCCTGCATCTTTGTGCATGGCACACATTGCCACTGTTGATGGAAGGAGTAAATGTTGAAGGTGGTGGATGGGTTGCTTCATCCTGGATGGTGTCAAGCTTCGTGAGTGTTGTCGGAGCTTTGCTCAACCAGCCAAATGGGGAGTATTCTATCACCAACCTGACTAGACCTTGTAGATGGTGGCAGGGCTGCAGGGACATAGTGGGAAATTAGGACTGGCTGAATTGTTGCATAGATTCTATTGACCAAATGGTCGTCTTCATGCTGTGCATGACTCTGCTGCAACATTGTGTGCACAATTGAAATTACAATGTGATTTAAAACTGTGGCAACTGCCATTGTTCTCTCCTGATTTTTTAAAAATGACGGCAGATTCAATTGGGACAAACTCAAAACAGGGAGCAGGAGACGGGAAATTAGTGAGTGACTCTGAAAGCCAAAAGAAGCAAATGCTAAGAGGTTTATGGAACAGAAATTTGGCAATGCTATAAAGTATTTATTTAAATCAAGGAGTATAACAGTAATGCCAATGAGCTGAGACACATAGTGGCATGATAACATTGCTCTCATGGAACCTTGGCTGAAACAGGGGCATAAATGGCAGCTCAGCATCCCTGGTTTTTGGGGTAAAGAGGGTCTAAAAAAAGAAAGAATTCAGCATTATTGGTTAAAAAATCAATTACAGTTGTGAGGAGAGATGATCTACTAAATGTGTCATCAAATGAGACCATGTGGGTAGAGCTCAAAAATAAAAAGGGGCAATCACACTATTAGGAGTGTAGTATAATCACCAAATAGTGATATTTCTAAAGCAAAAAGAGTAGGCCTTTTGAGTCCGTGGTGTGTGTGTGTGTGTGTATATATATCTATATATAGTTTTATATATCTATATATATGTATATATATGACACACACACACACACACACACACACACACACACACACACACACACACACACACACACACACACACACACACACACACACTTAAAGAAAGCTAAAGGAAGTCACTTAATATTGTAGAAAACGTAGACGACTATAGGAAATATAGGGGAAGTAAAAGAGGTAATTAAGAAAGCAAAGAGGATATGAAAAAATATTGACGGTTAAAATCAAAGAAAACCCTAAGATGTTTTACCAGTACATTACTTCAAGAGAATAACTAAGGAAAGGATAAGGCTTATCAGAGATGTACATTCTAACTTGTGTCTTGATGCTGAAGATGTGGGCAGGCTTCTCGATGAATACTTCGCCTCTGCCTTCACTCAGAGGAGGAATATTGCAGATACTCTAGTAAAAGTGGAAGAGTACAAAATATTAAATATAATAAGCATAATGAGAGAGAAAGTACTGGAGGGATTGACATTTTTGAATATGGAAAATTTGGCAGAACCGGATGGATTGTATCACAGGCTGTTGAAGGAAGGCAGGGGGAAATATCAGGTGCCCTCAAGATCCATTTTCAATTTACACTAGATATAGGGAGGTATCAGAGCATTGGAAGTCTATAACTTTGTAGCGTTATTAAAAAAGGATACGAAAGGTAAACCAAATAATTATAGGCTAGTCTGTCTGACTTTGGTGGGAATGCTGAGAGGATTGATTGTTACTTCGAAAGAAATGGATTAATTAGGTTTTGTTAAAGAAAGGTTGTGTCTCAATAATTTAACCAAATTTGTTTGAGGAAGTCACATGGAGGATTGATGAGAGTATTGCGGTAGATATTGTCTTTGGACAGTTTTTCAAATCTGTTGGACTTGACAGACAGGCATTTGATAAGGTTCCACATGGCAGACTGGTCAGAAAAGTAAAAGCTCATGGGTTACAGGGAAATGTGCAAGTTGGATCCAAAATTGGCTCAGTGACAATAAACAAACAAATGGATGTTTTGTGGTTTCCAGTGGTGTTCCTCAGAGCTCAGTTTTGGGTCCCTTACTGTTTGTTGTATCAATTAAAGATTTAAACTTAAAATAGAGTCATAGAGGTTTACAGCATGGAAACAGGCCTTTTGGTTCAACTTGTCCATGCCGCCTTTTTTTTAAACCCCTAAACTAATTCCAATTGCACACATTTGACCCATATCGTACCCATATAACTATCTAAATGCTTTTTAAAAGACAAAAATTATACCCACCTCTGCTATTACCTCTGGCAGCTTGTTCCAGACACTCATCACCCTCTGTGTGAAAAAAATTGCCCCTCTGGACACTTTTATATCTCTCCCCTTTCACCTTAAACCTATGCCCCCTAGTTTTAGACTTCCTACTTTTGGAAAAAGATATTGACTATCAAGCTGATCTATGCTCCTCATTATTTTATAGGCCTCTATAAGATCACCCTTTACCCTCCAGAGAGAAAAGTCTCAGTCATTCTAACTTCTTATAACTCAATCCATCAAGTCCTAGTAACATCCAAGTAAATCTTTTCTGCACACTTTCTTGTTTAACGATATCTTTTCGAGAATAAAGTGATCAGAATTGCACACAATATTCCAAGTGTGGCCTTACCAATGTCTTGTACAACTTCAAGACATTCCAACTCCTGTATTCAATGTTCTGACCAATGAAACCAACATGCTGAATGCCTTGTCCATCTGTGACTCCACTTTCAAGGAGTTACGAACATGTACCTCTAGATCTCTTTATCTGTAACTCTTCCCAATGCCCTACCATTAACTGAATAATCCTGCCCTGGTTCAATCGACCAAAATGCAGCACCTCACATTTGTCTCAATTAAACTCTAGTTGGCGTGGTTAGGAAATTTACAGATGTTTGGTTGATGATGTAAAGCATGGCAGTTGTCTCTAGAATTAAATCAATAGTTTGCTTGAGTGGGTGAAGAAGTGGCAAATGGAACTCAATCCAGAGAAGTGTGAGATAATGCACTTGGGAAGGGCTAGGGAATACACAATAAATGGAAAAATGTTGTGGGGGGGGGGGGGGGGTGCAGGGAAAGTGAGAGACTTCAGAGAGCCAGTCCATAGGTCCCTGAAGGTGGCAGGATAGACGCATAATGCGGTAAAGAAAGCATATGGAACTTTTTTGTATTGGACAAGTTATAGATTATAAAAACAGAATGTAATATTGGAATTATATAATACACTTGTTAGGCCACAGCCAGAATTTTATATAAAATCCTGGTCATCACACTACAGGAAGGACATAATTGCTCTGCAGAAAGCACAGAGGAGATTTACAAGAACATTGCCTGGGAATGAACATTGTAGTTTTGAATAAAGTTAGGATAGACTGAGGTTGTTCTACTTAGAACTGAGGGTTAACCTGTCTGAACTATACAAGATTAAAAGGCGGGCATAAATGGAGTAGACAGGTATGCCTTGTTTCCTCTAGTAGAGAGGTCAGTTACCAAGGAGGACCGAATAATGGCCCTTAGGGAACATGATGAAAAACATATTCATCCAGAGGATAGTCTGTGTTTGGAATTCACTGCTTAGTTTGGTGATGGAGGCAGTAACGCTCAACTCATTTATGAGGTAAACGATCTGTACCTAAAGTAATAGGTGTTGGAAGGTGGGATTAGAATAGGCAGCTAGTTTTTAAATGTTTTTATGCTGGTTAAGAAAGAAAAAAATGGGCTGAATAGGTTTTTTAGTGGTTCTGTGTAGACTCTCTTTGCACAATTATTCCCCACTCTGGAAACAGTGGAATTAATTAATGAATTATGATTTAACATGTAGGCCATTTTCACTGTATCAAACCCGTGTACGGACATCATGCTAGTGGCAAAAATAGAGAAAGTACTAATGGGAAACATTTCCAGCTGCGCCGAACCCTATATTAAGAGCTCAGACTCCAGCAAGGTACCTGTTTGATTCTGTACTGTTTAATATTTGTTAAACATTTTTATGTTATGTAATATTCTGTCACTAAATAGAACAGTAAGTAATAAGCACAGTTGATAAATTATTAATGTGACCCCAAAGCAGTTTCTATTCATGAATGAGTGCATCTGCTGCAAAGGCTAAAGATGACCTTAAATGAAAACCTGTTTTGTTCTAAGAATGTTAATTAAATCATGGATGTGTTTTGGTCATATTTTTCACAAGATTTTTGTCATTTCTTTCAACCTGTTTCCTTATCAAGACTGTGCAGAAGATTCTAAAGAATAATAAGCAGTTTTGTAATAAGTTAGCCAAGTACCGGATGCCATTTGCTTGGGCAGTGAGGTATGTATACATTGGCATGTACTGATAGATATCTGGATGAGTGGTTGAATGTTAATTGCTTATTTGATTATTTGTTGGATGCATTATAAGCATTGTTATGGAATTGCATTTATTTTGTGCTACAAAATCCAAATTAAACATTTAAGGATGGTGGCTCAGTGGTTAGCACTGCTAGCTCTCAGTGCCAGGGACCTGTATTCAATTTCCAGCTGAGTGACTGCCCGTGCTGAATCTGCACATTCTTGCTGTGTCTGCGAGCGTTTCCTCCTGGTGCTCCGGTTTCCTCCCATAGTCTGAAAGATGTTAGGTGCGTCGGTCATGCTAAATTCTCCCTCAGTGTACCTGAAAAGATGCCAGAATATGGCAACTAGGGGATTTTCACAGTAATTTCTTTGCCATGTTAACTAAGTCTACATGTGACACTAACACATGAACTTTAAACAGTTATGAAACATGCACCCTTATTCACCTTTACGGTGGAGTGCATTACTGAGGGTGCAATGGAATGACTCGAAGCATAGGCTGAAACTTTCTAGCTCCTCAGTTCCCCCCAGGGCATGTTGCCAGTGGTAGAGGCAGTTCACCATTGGCAGCAGCCAGAATATTCCTGTCCCACTCAGGTTAATGGCAATTGGCAATGCTCACAACTTTCTGCCACCAGGGAACAAGTGGGGTTGACTTTGCCTGGACCAGAAGGTCCCTGCCAACAGGAAGGGCTAGAAAATTTTGCCCATGGTCTTTAAGGCCATAAATAATTTCATTCTGAATAGAATCTAGTCGCAAAGCCATTCTGAATGGTTTTTATGTCTAGCTTCACTTGAAATTTTTACCATTGTTCCATTATCCACAGCAGACAACTGTATTGTTTTTATTCCAAAATTTATGATCTTCCTTTCAGTATTTTGATGAAATGTAAGTTTGTTATCATGAAATCATTCCAGGAACCCTTATTAAATGATTTTTTTCGGTGGGACTAACCCATTGTTTAATTAAAATTGCTAGAAGTAATATTTTCACATGAGTTGTGAGGCAATAAAAATGATTCAAGAACACTACATTTCGACGTGATTGCCGTTGTTCCTCAATATCGTACACCTGGAATTAATTTCAACCATCTTCTATTTAAATCTTGAAATTTAGAAAAGCCAAAGTTAGTGACCCCCAAATCACTCAGTAGTTTTTGCTTCGGTATATGCATGGCATACCTAAACTGCAAGACTATTCAGAATGATGGAAGTAGCCTCCTGGGCACAGTTGTCTGTTAAAGTAATGGTGTACACTGTTATTTGTCAGTAAACAGTATGGCAACTGCAAGCAAGAAACAGATGCTTGGTTAAACTTGAATATCCAAAGGCTGCTTCCGAAATACAGTGCTCCATTGTTAGCTTTGTAAAACTGTTATCTCATCCATCGCCTTCCCATTTTCTTTTGGAGCTTATTTCCCCATTTATTAGCCATTAAACTGGCCACAGACAATTAAGTCTGTTATCATTACAAGCATAAGTATTCCACGTAATAACGTGATTGGTGTTAATAAATGGCAATCAACCTCCTGCACACTGAAAAATGAACTAATACAAGTGTGAAGTCATATTCCTTTAGCTTTTGAATTCTTTGGGAAAGTTTTAAAAAACCTCGGGCGGAATTTGCGCAAAATCTGTCAGTGTCAGACTTCGACTAAAATTGGTGCATTTTTCTCTAGAAACACAGCTGAGTTTTCAGACCAGATTTTCTGGCAATTTCTGCACAGAAAATCTGGTGGTGCCATCATTTGGTGGGTGGGATCTGATTATGATCGGGCCTCATCCCTCAACCTCCAGGACCTCCAAGGACCCTTGGCATGGTCATCATGACTGCTTTAAAATCCAGTACTGATTGCTCTGGCATGACGTCATGTCACCAAGGGGAAGGAAATGTTATGGTTAGCAGCTGTGGTGTAAAACCCTTAATTATATTAAAAATGTATTTAAATTCATGGAAATCAGGACATAAACCTGATCATTGTCAGTGATGGGGAGGTGGCGATAATCTCAAATTGAGATCATGCCTGAGCAAATCCTGCTTTTAGCCCATTCAAAAGATCTAATGGCTACAATATGATTTGTGCCCATGATGAACGGGGTTGCTAGATCACGCCTGTCAAATTATAAATTTTGCATTTTTTGTTTTCTTTTTCTTTGTTTTATTTCTGTCTCAGCGTAACTCTCTTTCTTGTATCTTTATTTCCCTTTCTACACTTGATTAAAGATTGAATGCATATTTTTTAACTCACCTCTTCTCAATCTTTTTCCTGTAATTTGTTTCCCAATTCTTAAATCCAATTGGTTAAGAAGAAACTCTGTTCATTGTCTCATTCACTTACACAATGTGCTCTTATTGGATCTTTGAGCAACTCTGTGGGCAAAGGATTGTTGAGCTATGTATGCAAATTTCTAATGCCGTCAGATGCTGTGCTACAGCAAGTCATTGTCCATATTACTTCTGTTCACAATAGTGCTTGGTTTGCTCTGTTGTTCATCTTTTTAGGGCGGTATTCAAAGACAATCAGGGTACAATCGACCGAGATTCTCGCTTCTCCGCTCTCTTCAGGCAAGAAAGCAGTAAAATTTCCACAGAAGACTTGCTGAAATTAGTACTGGAGTTCAAAAGGTATCACCTGTAATTTGAGCATTTGAGTGCATGGAGGCAATTCAATTTTGTTCACTTTTTGATCTAATTAGATATTTTATTTTTCATGCTTGTAGAGCAGACAAAATGACCAAAGTGCAGACCATCCCTGGCAATCTTGATATATCGGTGGAATCTGTCCCCATTGATCATCCAAGTATGAGATTTATTTTATTTGTTACCTTTTTAAGTCATATTTAAACCTGCACTTATCTCTCCAACTATAGGTTGGTTCAGTCGAGGTTTTGTGAATCACTTTCCATCCTGCATCAAATGTAACACAAATAGAAAAATACTCCAACATAAATACTCACACATCAAAAATTAAGAACATAACTATTGACTTACAAATAGCATAATTTATAAGTGTAGAGATGTACAAACAAAGCAATACAATGTTTTTTTCACCCACCAATTCCATGACAGATTTTTCTTTTGGCCAGAGGCCAGACATCTATCAATGTTGCTCTCTAAACATCTGTGGGGGCTGTGCAATGGATCCCATGGGTAACTGGCTTGTCAATTTTCTTTCCCTTCCCGTGAAGAATTGCTTAACATCTTCCTCATAATTAATCAACTAAGATTCAGGATTTCGTGCATGGGAAATTTCAGGCTGAACACAAAACCTTACTATGAGATTGAAAAGCTATGTGACAACCATTTGCATGATTCCAGGTATAGGCAGTTGGGACAACCATCCAAGGCTTGAAAAGTAAATAGGTTAAAAAATCTCTGAGCACCTTGCTAATTTTATTATTCCAGTATTTCTGAGAGAAAACCTATCAAAAGTGCACTTGTTGTTATCTCTGCATAATAAGATAAAATATGGGCCAGGATTTTAATGCCTGCTGTATTCTGGTGGGTTCTGAGTCATGGGTTGGGGAAAGCATAAAATAGTGCAGACAGGATTCCCTGTGCGATCCTGCCCCTCTTGAACTATGCATGATTTTATGGTGGGGCAGACAAGGCCTTGGACATGAAGCCCAATCATGCCCCACTTATGGACCCTTTCCTGCCCAGCCTCAATTTTTAAGCTGTCAGGCACCCAATGACTGAGGGATGGGAAACAGAAAAAGCTCTGATACTTGATCTTGGGTAAGAAATGGGGAGACACTTCCATTGGAAGGCCTTTTCAGACTCCCCTCATCAGAACGTAATATAGCAGTAGGTCTATTGGCACATTCCCGCCGACTCACCAGATGATGGGTGCCAAATACTCCCTATCTTGGAAGTTCACCCACGGCACAGCTTGCCCTGGGGAATCAACAGAAGTCTCTGTACTGCAGCTACATGAATCAATTTATTCCCCTATGTTTATTCAGAGAAAATTATGAATGAACAAATATTCTGTTGTCCTGTGTATTTCTCTTATTTACCATTTGTCTCACATACGATTTATATGGAGCCACTTTTGTGCATTGGAAAACTTCAAGTAAAAACTCTGTTAATCATGCTCCAGTTATCTATCAGAATGTGTGCAGTACAAAGCCTCACACAAAACATCACTGAGTGCACATTCTCCTTGTCTGCAGCATAAATTAGTATCTCGACTCAGGAAAGATTTTGTTTAGTTTGTTATAGCATTGTACATTGTTCCTGCGCAAATGATTTTTAAAAATTATTTATTGGAATGTGAGTGCTGCTGATTTAGATGCAGCATTTATTGTCAAAACCAAATTGCCCTTGGAAAGTAGTGGTAAGCCATTTCTTGAACTGCTGCAACCCATATGATGCAGTGACATATTACTTTGTTCAGAATGTGAGGCCCAAAATGTAAGCACTCATAAGTGTGGAATCTTTTAACCTTTGCCGCGGGTGGAATCTTCCAGTGCCATTAAAGGTAATTTGCCCTCAACGGGTTTCTTGGAGACGCAGTCAATGAGCAATGCAAATGATCTTTGACTTTGGCAGGACTGGAAGATCCTGCAGCAAACCAACAATGGTGAGCTGCCTCTACTGCAGGAAAACTCACATTGCAAGAGAATTGGGAAATCCCTGTCTAAATACTCTTCATTTGCTCATATCCATTGCAATGCAATGGTGAATATGCCACGGTGCTCTGAAAATGGCAACGGAAATTCATTTGTCGGAACTCGATTGGAAAATAGAGAAAATGAGTACTTCTAAGGTTCAGAATTCAGGCAAGATGCATTATGTACAATAAAATACTCATGGTCCAAATACAATACTTCATGGAGCAACAAAATGTATAATACTGAGACAAAAGTAAAGTGTGAAAATCAAATTTTCAGTGTTGTAAAGATCAATCAAAACTGATGTAATACAATTTTCTCTCTTTAAAACTAATTGAAATGTTTTTTAGGAGCTGGTACCTAATAACGAAAACATGGGTTTGTATTTGTATGTTTAATTAATATTTCTCCCTCTGTAATTGTGATTATTTCTCTTCCCCTTTTCCTAATTACTTACTTTGCCTTATGTACCATTTCTAGTTGATAAGGCAAGAATTCTTCATTGTTAATCTGAAATAAATGACACAACCTTGTTGTGATTCTCTCTTCCCTGAGGAAGTACTTGGCTCATTCCCAGCTCCTCTCTATAATTATCCATCTAAGATTAGGATCTCAGCACTCACTGATTCAAATTGGAACATATCATTTTGACTAATCAGTATATTTTGATCTAAACTTTATTTGTTCAGTTATTAACTGAGCTGAATTGTTATCCAAGAAAATGTGTGGTGTCTAAAGTGGGGAATGTTTTGCTCTCTTTTTAGCTGCTGCATCATGTATATTGAAAGATGTTGTATTCAGGGCAAGGTGATAAACAGTAGCTAAAGCTGCTGGATTCTAAACATAGATCAAATGTGGGTAAAAAGAAAAGAAACAATTTGATATTCATTTGTTTCAGATTGTGTTACCCCATCTTATGTGCCTATTAAACCATTCAAGGATCCAGATATATATGAGCCTACTGTAGAGGTCGAAGAATTTGTGCAAGAGTCTGCAAAATATTCTCAACCTTACACAATATACAAAAACCACATTTATGTTTATCCCAAACATTTGAAATATGATGGTCAAAAATGCTTCTCCAAGGTAAGATACACAACAAAAATTGTATTGTTTTCACATTTATATCCTTTTCATCAATAATCTTCTTTGTTGGAGATTCTGATTAGATATATTTTGGTGTTTCAAACAAGTCATTATCAAAGAAAAATTTAACATGAAGGGTCAAATTTCCAACTCCATGAACCTAACTCGTGTGAGTGTGCTCTGAATGGTCAGATTCCTGGGAGGTGGGTGGATGCTAACTGAAGTTGGGCCTGAACTGCTCCTGGAAAGAGTTTGGACACAGCCATAGGCTGTGGGATAACTTGGCGGCCTGTTTAAAGACTGTTCTTGATGCTCTGGGATTCTTTTCTGAAATAAAAGAGTTAACAAAAAAAAGGCTTCCACCTAATCCCCATGAGAACCATTCCATCTCCCTCTGCCCCCCATCCCAACTGCCTCCCTATGTCCTTGCACCTTCCATGCTAACTCACCCAGTACCAACCAAGTGCTGATCTCAAGAGCCATAGCGTGATGAAATAAAATAAAATTGTAATTATTTATTCAGAATTCACCATATTAAAACATTCTAACTGATAATAGCCAATTCAATGCATTTAGAATTACTTCAGGTACTTAAGCTTGCATTCCACCAAACAGTTAAATAAAAATATTACATTCAGGCTTATATTCACAAGCATCAGGTTAAATTGAATGCACTGCTTTTTTCAACTGCAGACCAGCCATTTATTTCTCAAAACTTAGTGCAGTTGATTTAAATGACTTGATACTTCCATAGAACTTGTCCACTTCTATGCACATTCATATCTTCTCTTAACATTCTCTGACTTCTCTAAAGAGCTCCAGTAGGTTTAGGCACTATCCTCAAATAAATAAAGCCAGCGAGTCATGTTTCAGAAACTTCAATGAGCAGAATTTCTCCTGTTTGAAGGCAGTTGCATTTTTAAATGGACAGCTGTTTCCAAAAACAATGGATGTATGAAGTACAACTCACCCTCATTCTCACCCCGGTGGAAATTGTGGACTCTGGTTTCAGGGGTGGGTTTTCTGGATTCTGGCCATTCCAACTTTACAAAAATTCAGCCTTAAACACTGTTATCCAGTAACTGATCCAAACAAATCACAATGACCTCAGATTTGGAGCCCAGCTTGATGCAGAGATACGTGATCTTTTGGGAAGGTCTATAGTTTCAAGAATACAAGAAAATTAAATATGTAGGAAAAATTCCATAATGCAACAGCCTAGTGAAAGGCTGAGTGCTTGCCCTGGTACTCAAGTACATCTCAAGAGTTGGATGTCTTATTCGCTTGACCACCCCCATCTTTTAATCTTTCCACCTTTATTTTCTGATCTCGTTTTTCCTTAATCACATCATCTAATGATTCTCTGTCTCTTCATCCTGATCCTGTCTCCTTTTTCATATGACTCTCCCATGATCCCATTCATCAGACATCCCTTACAACTAGTTAATACTTTCAGTAGAGCAAAGGGAAGGAAAATATTGATGAGGAATGCATTTTCTTTTTATTTTTTAAATCTAATAGTTGTGGTGGGGAACAGAGAGGGGTTAATTCTAAATCCTAAAAAAACAGGAGGGTATCAGACCTATAGCTTTTGTGAGTCCACAAGTCCAACTTTGTGCTAAATTTGGGGCCTAGGTTTACCAGAACACCCATTGCTGACAGTAGAGTGCACGACCACACACGCACTGATTTCCCTGTTCTGTGCAACAGAATAGAGAGATCTGTCAGTCACCTTCACCCTGCTCTCCACCAAGCTGGCAGTGTCAGGGATCCAAGTGGACAGTGCCAGGGTGCACTTACCCTCCTGGGGGCTTCAATGGCCTCTGGTCCTGTCAATGTGGTCCCCGTTGATGGGGACAATATGTCTTCCTTGCCAGTGAGGACCTTCACCGATGTGGGCCTTCAGTGCACTCACTAATGATATTTAAACTCACATTTAAACAAATTTAAAAATTATAATCAGCCTTATGCCCTTTCCAAGCATGAGGCTGATTTTGCTGGATATCCAGGATATCCAGATTTCATTGGATTACTTATGAACGCTGGTATATTTTCATTGCTTTGTTAAATATTGTGTTTGATAGCTTTTGCCATCACCCTGTTCATTAACTTTTTATTATATAATGCATCAGGAGCCACTTAAATTAAAATCTTATTATAAGAATTCTGTTATTGTAAGTTTTGGAAGAGTAGATTGAGATATTTATGTTCTTACCATATGTTTAATACAGTGACCTCTAAGTCTAGGACTAGAATGCCATGGAACGTAACCTCTGTTATTTCTGAAATATAGATGTTGCTTCTTAAATCTATAGCACATTGTTATCTTCCGTACAGTGTTTCTAAGCTCTGATTATGTAGTTTCCTTGCTATTTAAGTCTCAGTAATAGAATTCTCAGTCCATTATCCGTTTTATCATCACCAGTTAGAGATAGGCCAGTGGATGTAAAATACCTCAGGGGATTTTATTATTGTAATGTACAAGATTGGTTGCACACATCAAAGAATTTACTGCTTGAAGTCTTTTTTTCCTGAAAATTACACTAAATGAATACAGCTCTATATTAATATAATTCTCGTAGTTTTTGCCAGCATAATGTTTCTGACTTAGTACTCTTCTTCATGTTGTAAAATTTTATGCTTTGTTTGATGTCACATTTGCTCCCTAGAGCACCTAACTGTTAACTTTTAGTTGTATTAGATGGGGTGTATTTTTAAAGAACCAGTTGTTGGAGAGAGATGGGGAAACTTCTGCCTTCGTATGACATTGTGAATCTTGGCAGGGACCTCCTTTTATTTTGTGTGCAGAATCCCAATTTTAGGAATAGTAAATCCTGATGCCTTTTCCATTTTTGCAGGCAAGAAATCTAGCTGTGCGCATTGAGTTCAGGAATTCAGATGGAGAAGGTGCTCAACCTTTGAAAGTAAGTTTCATTGGCAATCTGTTTAAATATCATGTGCAGATAGATAAATGTAACATTTCCTAAGAGTGAGCCACAGTGATTTTATTTTTCGTGTTGCTGAATTGTAGATCTCAGCTTCATTGTTCCATTGATGCTGCGTGCAGGGTTTGTGCCTTGCTCCCAGCTAAAGGAAAAAGATAGAACTGTAAGTCATCCTTGTGTCTGGGAGCAACCATGTACCTCCATTGCAAATAGTGTCCAGCCTGGGATGGATATCAATGAAATAAGAGATTAGCATCATATATGATTCTCCCAAAAAAGTTCTAAGTGTTGAATTTGCGAGAAAAATAGTATAAATAATTGGTGTAAACTCCCATTTTTCAGTGGGAGTTCAGACTCAAATCTCCCACACGCTGTGCAATGCAAAGGTCACAATGGTGAAAATCATTAAAAGTTTCGGGGTGGGGGGGGGGGCCTTATCATTGCCAGACAGTTTCAGAACTCTAGGCACGTGCAGTGGCTCTGAACTGTCAGCCTGTAGTTTGCTGACCACCTTGTTTGCTGGTCAGCCCGGGACCCTCAGTGCTGCCCCCCCCCCAGCCCGATCGCGGTCCCCATGACCATTCCTGGGCCAGCTCCCCCCTCTCCCACTCCGACACAACCCTCCACACCTCCCTGGAGACAGACCCAGCCCCCCCCCAACAGGAGGCAGACTACACCTCCTAGCCCAGCCAAATCGCTGACCTCCCTCCAGCCCCAATAGTAGAATGGCAGTGGACCCCTCCCTTACCAATTTTTTTCCCCCAGTCTCCATCCTGTTGGCACTGCCTGATGCTGGGACAGTGCCAAGATGCCCCCCTGGGTTTGGGCACTTTGCCCTTTGTGAAGGCTGGCACTGCAGAGTGTCTGTGCCAAGCGGCCACCATTGCTTGAACCTCCTGGGGGGGGGAGGGGGTCCTGATTACTCCTTTTCACTCCAACGGGGTTCTCCTGCTAGTTCCCTGAAAGTGGGGAGCTAATCTAATCCCCGCCGGAGGGAATTTGTACTGACGTGGTGGGAAACACTGTGTGGTCTGGAGAATTCACTCCCGGGCCTGTTAATCACATTTAAAATAGATTGAAGTGACTTACTTGGTGTTTCTGCCAGTTTCCTGCATGGTCCCGACTGTGCTGGATATCTGGCAGTGGGAGATGCACGTATATCAGGAACGCATGTGCAAATCCCACGAATTACCACCCGTGTGCATCTCTCAACCCGTTAAAAAAAATTAGCGGGTTGGAATGGGAGAGTCACCCCTATCAAGTTTTGCCTGAAAACAGAAGTGAAGTTAGTGGAAGGCCTTGGCAGTACAAGGGTGAATTCTAGGACATTTTGATATCTAGGCCTCATTCTTTACCCAGAGGGTGGTAAGGGTATGGAATGCCCTGCCTGCTGCAGTTGTAGATGTGCCAAGTTTGGTGGCGTTTAAGAGGTTAGTGGATAAGTTTGTGGACGAAAAGGGAATGGTTTAGGTTAGAGGGTCATTGCTTTTTCCTAATTGGTCGGCGCAACATCGAAGGCCGAAGGGCCTGTTCTGCGCTGTAATGTTCTATGTTCTATTAAATGGCAGAGATCTCAGGTGAGGATCACTATTCTGGGAAGGCAGGAAATCAGCCTGTTGGCCAGGAGGTTGGGTGTATGGGGATACAATCCTAGATAGGGTCTGAATGGGCTGGGAATTGTTCCGAATTTTTTGATGTCCTGAAACAGTAAAAGTACATTTATGAGCTCAGCAAAAAGAAAATCTAGTAGGCTGTATTTTTGAACAGCCGCCAGTGATCTCTAATAACCACTGATTAGGCTGCTAGGCTGCCCAACTGCTTCATAAATCTGATTTTTGAAATATGCTGAGGTCCCCAGTTAGACATTTATGCAGCTTTTCACTGTTTAAGCAGACATACTGCTCATCCATTTAAGGATGTCTGAACATTGCATCAGGCACACCTTAAGACAGCAATGCAGTGGCCGGGACCTCTGGGCCTATATTTTCAATTCCTGATGTCCATATGTTATATGAGAACTATACAGTGGGCAGCTATAAACTGTCCCCAGTTTCTTTATTGCACAGTTTAATAAAAGCAGAAAGATGATAAATTTTTGATCTGTACTTCAAATATTCACTGGTTATTTTTATTTATTGATGGTTTCCAAACCTGAAAGGTTACTTGTGCAATGAAGCAAACTGTAATATTAACAACTATAGAATATAAAATAATGGGTCACTTGGGAGGATGAGATTCACATAATTGTTACTTGCAGCTGTTTCTTTCTCCTTTCAATTAAGCTGTTTTACTTTCCTTGTTCTAATA
This sequence comes from Sphyrna mokarran, assembly GCA_024679065.1. NCBI lineage: Eukaryota > Metazoa > Chordata > Chondrichthyes > Carcharhiniformes > Carcharhinidae > Sphyrna > Sphyrna mokarran. The sequence goes on along the minus strand of JAGIQG010000003.1, from coordinate 48,037,544 downwards.
GCGCATTTATGGAAAACCAGGGGGATCATTGTTCACCACTTCAGCACAGACAACTGTTCTACATCATTCTCAGAATCCTGATTTTTATGATGAGGTACTTTCATTGAGAGTGTTTTGGTGAATGCTGAATTAAAGCTTTGATTAGCATGCAAGTTAATTGAAGTGCAGATGGAAGAACTAAAATACACCTGTTCACTCAAAGACTGAATATGTTGCAAAGCATCATCTACAGTATAATTCAACTGAACTTAGACTGGCTTCTAACTTGTTTTAACAAAACAATTGTTGCAAAACCTGGTATCGAATCTGCATATGAGCAAGATAACAGTATACCTCATGCAGTTGTTAATCAAGTGAGAATGGTAACTAAAAAATCGGGAAAGTTCTATGCAGCAAATGGTATACAAATGATAAAAGACAAAATTATCTTCCTACCTGATCCCATATTATAATCGTTATTATAATACATTGTATTGTGAAATGTAGGTACCCTAATAGATTATGACATCTGTAGCCACAGTAAGATGTCTGACAACACCAAGTTTAAGTCCAACTGATTTATTTAATAGTAAACTCACAAGCTTTCGAGATGTTTCGACCTTTTTGTCAGGTGAATGAGGTGTTCTGGGCTCAGAATGAGGTGAATGAGGTGTTCTGAGACCAGAACACCTCATTCACCTGACAAAGAGGTCGAAACACCTCGAAAACTTATGAGTTTACTCTCAAATAAATTGGTTGGACTTAAACCTGGTGTTGTCAGATCTCTTACTGTGTTTACCCCAGTCCAACGCTGGCATCTCTACATCTGTAGCCACTACAGAGAAGCAACTGGTTTGATGAGCTGTCTTGACAATTTTTAGGAAAACAAGTTGTGCTTAAACTGTGCAATGTTTTAATTAGACCACTTCCCAAGTACTGATTCCTATTTTGTAAGAGGCACAAGTAAAATATTTGTGTCTTATACCAATGTTTGTTGGTAGTTTGTTACATTTTCTCTCCAGAAAACTAAGTTGCTGTGGCAATATGTATTTTTACATGTATGATACATCACCTGACCGATCATTGGTATTTATTGGTTTTGCAGGTTGATATCAGCCTGTTTGGCGTCATTATGAATGCACATTTCCTGACTATCCCATTCTGGAATGGGCTTTGAACCCAGAGCTTGCTACCCATTGCATCATTGATCATTGCTTGAGCTTGGCTAATTCTTAATGCTCAAAGACTGGATTTTGAGAGAAGTTTGGAGAAATGTTACTGTTCTACTCTTGTGAAGAGGAAACTGAAACACATATAAAATAGCAAAAAGTACACAAACTGTAATTCTTGAATGCTGGCTCAGTGATGACAGTAGATTCAAAAGAAAATTTGAGGTTGATATCAATCAGTTCTTCTCCAGCTAAAGAATGATCCACTGATTAAAATAGAGTTTGGGACTGGGAAATAGAAGGGAAAATACTAATATCAGTTTTTAAAGTTACACTTGGCTTATGTGAAGATTTTATTCAATACGGTTGAGTTACAATGAAATGAATAGTTCTCTCCATTTGTATCTGGGTTGTGATCATTTGAATGTTACATTCCTAGTCCTTGTAAAAGTGAAAAGCTATCTGTGATGGAATTGACTTTTAAGCATGGTGAGCTTGAACTCTTCTTTGGTATTTCTGTTGCACAGGTGAAAATCGAGCTTCCCGCTCAACTGAATGAGAAACATCACATTCTGTTTTCATTCTATCATATCAGTTGTGACCTTGCAACGAAAGGTGGTTCCAAAAAGAGAGAAGCATTGGAAACACAAGGTAAAAGATCTAATTATTAACGTAACTACTTTCCCCAAATGTTTTTCTCCTTTTCTTACATTTGCAAAAGGATTTTCATCCCAAAATCTATATTTTTGGAGAAATTCTATTTTTCATCAAATGTTATAGCTATTCTGAAACAGATCTTAACAGTGAAATATATATTACTATATTAGATTGGAGAGAAAGCAAAAATCCATGAGTTTCAGGCTACACATTGTGGCTGGAGCTTTCCAGCTGTTCATGCCAATGGGATCTTCTCTTCTTGCCGGCGGTTGCACCCCTGGCCTGAATTCCGGGGGATGTAAGGTGGAATCAATGGGAAATCCCGCTCACAGTGGCAGGACCAGAAGATCCCACCACCAGCCAATGGCACACCACCTCCTGCTATGGGAATGACGCTGCAGGCAAGCCAGAGAATCCTGTCCTTTGTTTCAAACATCAACACGGTTTAATTAGTGCCTTTAATGCAATGTAAAGTCTCAAGAAATCGCATAACTGTAGTCAGTCAAAGATTACCCGAAGGGTCAAATTTTCACTTCTAATTTAGGAGTGCAGTGTTGTAAAATTTCTCAACTCTGACACTGGAGAAAGCGACCCAAATCTTCAAATTTTCATTATGGAGGGGCAGAGGGTTGCTGGAGCTGTGCCCTTTACCCCTGCCCCTTACCCAAGTGGAGTACGGAGACATTCGTGGGGGCCACTGAGTTCTTAAGTGAATGATTTAAAAGGCCCACCTTGATGCACTGAGACTTTGTTCCAGTTCCAACAGAATAAAAATAATCCTTTATGACCTCATCATCTCCACCCCCACATTCTCTCCCCATGCCCCATCCATGACAAATCATAAAACACTTCATGCCTCCTACCTGTCCCCTTGCCCCCACACACATTATGCCTCTCTACACATCTCATGGCACCACAACTTCCCTGCCAATGTATGGCCCTCTATAGTCCTTATGCTAACTGAGTACCAACCCATGCCTCCACCCACCACTCTTTACCTTTATACCTTCTATGCCAACTGACCAAGTACTCATCAATGGCAGACCTCAGGATCTATGTACGATGAAATTAAATAATGTTTTCAATCTTCAATGTATTAAAAAAAAATCATTAACAACATTTAAGTTACTTCAAATACCTAACTTGACAGTTTGAGAGTTCCGCAGAGATTTTCCAGTTTTTACACAAATTCACATCTATTCTTGCAATTTCAAAGGGGTACCTGACCTCTCCTAAAGGATGATCTTACTTCCCCAAAGAATTCTGCTAGATTTAGATACAGACCTTTTCCTCAAATGACTTTTTTCACTGGAGCTTAGGAAGCTTAGGGATGATCTTACTCAGGTCTCTAAAATAATGAGGGACATGGATCAGCTAGATTGTCAATGTATTTTCCCAAAGATAAAGAGTCTAAAACTAGAGGGCAAATGTTTGAGGGGAGAAATATAAAATGATCCGATGGGCAATTTTTTCACACAGAGGGTGGTGAGTGTCTGGAACAAGTGCCAGAGGTAGTAGTAGAGGCGGTTTCAATTTTGTCTTTTAAAAAGCATTTAGGCAATTATATTGGTAAGGTGGGTAAAGAAGGATATGGGCCAAACCTGAGTAAGTGAGACTAGCTTGGGAGCTTTAAAAAAAAGGGGCAGCATGGATAAGTTGGGCCGAAGGGGCTGTTTCCATGCTGCAAATCTCTATGACTCTATGAGCTCATGAAGGGTGCGACTTGCACCACCAGGGACTTGAGTCACTGGCTGTGAAGATTCAACGGTGATAGGAAATTAAAAGTTTGATCAAAGACGCAGATTTTTAGGGAGAGTTTCAGAGATTTTGGCTGAATTAAGGCCATCACAAATGGGATGAGGGAAGTGGTAAATGAACACGTGGCCAGAGTTGGAGGAACAGAAAGTTATCAAAGGATTGGAGGGAGTTACAAGGATTAGAAAGGTGGAGAGATTTAAACATGAGGTTGTAAATCTTTTGGTTATGCTGAATTAAAAGTTAATGTAAGCCATGGTGATGGGTAAATAGAGTTAGGATACGTACAGCAGAATTTTAGAGTTTGGAAGATGGGATAGTTTCTATGAGAGTATTAGAATTGTTGGGTTCAGAGGTAATGAAAGCATGCATGAGAGTTTCAGCAGCAGACTGGCTGAGGGAAGAGGTTTGTTATTAGTGAGGTGGATTTAGGTGGTGTGTGTGATGGAAAGGTAAAGCAGTTGGATGTTCAGCAAAAGTGTTAGATAACTTGGTTCAGCCCATCTCCATAGTCAGGGAGGGAAATGTAATTAATGGTGAAGGGAAGGATTTATGGTGGGACAGAAAACAATGGCTTTGGGTTTTCCCAGTATTCCAGAGGGCGGCATGATGGCACAGTGGTTAGCACTTCGATACCAGGGACCTGGTTTGATTCTCAGCTTGGGGGCGATTGTGTGGAGCCTGCACATTCTCCCCGTGTCTGCGTGTGTTTCTTCCAGGTACTCTGGTGTCCTCCCACAGTTCAAAAGACATGCTGTTTAGATGCACTGGCCATGCTAAATTCTTCTTCTATGTACCTGAAGAGGTGCCAGAATGTGGCGATGAAGGTTTTTTCACAAAAACTTTATTGTCGTATTAATGTAAACTTACTTGTGACACAAATAAATAAAATATATTTTTTTAAACATAACTATTTAAAAGGAATTTCAGGATTGGAACAGTCAGATGACACTGAGGGAAAGGGCAGATCAGGAGAGATGGTGCTGGTAGAGCCTTATGTTGTGTCATCATGAAGTTGACTGTTGGGAGCAGGATGTAGATCAGAAATAAGAGATGGCCAAGGACAGATATGAATGGATATGTAGTAATAGTCGTGCAGGGGAGAGAGAAGAAGGTGATAGTTGGACTATGACTGAATATGGTCTTTGCGCACTGAGATTCATCTCTAAAATATCTGAACAAAAGATTAAGGCCAGAATTTCCCAGCGATTCATTCCCCACTGCCATTGCAAGTGAGGATTCAGAATTTGACGCTCAGTCAAATTGTCTCCATTCACTTCAGCAGGATAGAGAACCCTGCTGATGTGAATTGCCGGAGAATTCCAGGCTGTATTTTCCGAGGATGTGCAGATTAGATGGATTGGCCATGATAAATTGTCCCTGAATGTCAGGGGAATTAGCAGGGTAAATATGTGTGGTTACAGGGATTGGACCTGCATGGAATTGTTGTCGGTGCAAACTCGACAGGCCGAATGGCCTCCTTTTACACTGTAGGGTTTCTGTAATTCCTTCTATGATGCTATGATTTTCCTCATTGACCTTTCAGGCAACCAACATTAGCAAGAATATAGAACCAATGAGTCTGTTTTGGGGTCAAAACATAAAAGGCATTACAAGAAAAAATTGTCGTTATTATTGGATTTCTATAAAAATAATCTTTAATGAAAATGAAACAAAATATAATACATAGAGCATTACAATCTTGTTTGTTTTATTTCTATGTAGTTGGATATGCCTGGCTTCCTCTCATGAAAGATGGCAGACTTGCATCTCATGAGCATTCTTTACCTGTAGCAGCCAGTCTTCCTACTAGTTACCTTGGTAATCAGAATATAACACCGGGGAAGGTAAGAACAAATGAAATGTGTCAATCAACCTGACACAATAAAAACTGTAAATTTCATGTTTAATTCCTCATTAGAAGTAAGAAGTATAAATCTGAAAGATCAGGTGGGTTATGTATTGGTGAGGGATAAAATTTTAGAAATCAGTTACCCCATCTCAATCCATTGAAAATGGAAGTTGGATGGGTGACCAATCCATTCCAAGCAGCTGACTTGAAACTTAGTTATGAAGGTTTACAAACTTCATTGCATTTGGCCAAATTTCCTGAGCTGCAGGTAATCCAGCAACACCCTCAGTGTGTGGATTCAGGAGGTAAATGCCTTCACATGTATCCCCTGGATCTCGGTGTGCTCAGAGGATGATCTCATTGATTAAGGACCCCTACTAGACTTTAACACCCCACCATCACAAAGGCAGTGTCCTTCAATGCCACCCTTTATCCCATGACCACCATCTTGATATCTCGTCATGTGACGCGGTGTCACGGTGCCACCCCTGGCCAGCAACTTGGGGAGGGGGGTCGGGGTGGCACGATTTATCTTCTCATCCCACTGGATCCAGCTCCCTCATCCAGTCAAGCACGAAGCCTGTAATTGGCCCAATCACCAAGTCTCTGACCTTTCCAACACTGCTTCCACTTTCACTCCATGAGAGTTGAGCTTCTCCTCTCCCCCCACCCCTCCTCACCCTCTCCCACTACCACCACCACCATCATCACCAACCACCATTACTCTTGGACCATCCACTTTCCCAATGCCTGTTGCTGTGTTCGTTAGTGGCCGGCTGTCACTGGAGGCTCAGCTGTTAATCAATTTGGGCATCTCAGGGAGTGGGGGAATCAATGGCTGATATCACAAAGATATTGTCACTTTAAAACTTCATATGTGAAGGACTCCTGACTGGTGGATTCCACCTGATTTTGTAACCAAGCTGCTCCCTGCGGGTCAGGTGAATGAAAACTCTACCCCTAGTGTCACATCTGTGAGTATCTACAGGAGTGGCTCGGGGAAGGGGCAACTTGAATTGCCAGGTCATTTAACTGCAGATTCCCTGACATTGATTTGGGCCAACCTTCCAGCGGGCATTTGGATGTTCAGAATGATATCTGTGCTGGAGTAGTTAGGCACAACATACACTCCATATTGTACTTTAGGCCTCATTTACATCAGGCCAGTGAGCCGCAGATACCTGTTTGGTTACCCTCAGGCAGCTTGCCTGCAAAGAAAATTTAAATTTTAGGCTAGTTTGTCACCTGCAGCAGCTTTGAAGTCAGTCTGTAGAGGCAGATGGAGCAGTTTAGAGTGAGGTTATGACTGGAAGAGACAGAGCCAGCCAGCTGAGTGGTTGCACATCTGTAGTGAATTAATAAAACTTTATTTCTGCATAGGCCAATGGATCTGACATTAAGTGGGTCGATGGAGGGAAGCCACTCTTCAAAGTCTCCATGCATGTTGTGTCCACGATTTATACTCAGGTATGGTTAATCGGATTTTCTAGTTCAAATGGCTGCAGTGCTTTCCAGCTCCACTTTCAATTTAAAAACTGACAGTGCAGTCAAAACTGAATGCTGGGAAAGAAGTTGCCTCAAAATAAGTTAGGGCCCATGGTTTTGCAATCACTGTAGTCCCTGAGGCACTGTTCCTGCCCAGGAACACTCTATCGGGGAATTGGGTTGTGAAAGGGTAAAAAGATTCTAAGCACCCTGGACATATTCTCTTCCACCTTTTTCCATTGGGAAAAAAAATACAGAAATTTGAGGCCATGTATCAGGCGACTCAAGAACAGCTTCTTCCCTGCTGCCGTCAGACTTTTGAATGGAACTATCCTGCACTAAGCTGATCTTTCTCTACATCTGTAACACTACATTCTGCACTCTCTCCTTTCCATCTCTATGAACGATGTGCCTTGTTTGTATAACGTGCAAGAAACAGTACTTTTCACTGCATACTAATACGTGTGACAATAGTAAATCTAATCAAATCAAATGTTAGCATGCTGACCTATCAGCAAAGTGAAAAGTCCGTGATTATTTGTGCTTTTTATTAGGAGGAAAATCTGAACAAATTTTTTCAGGAATGCCAAAATAGAGAAGATGAGAAGTCACAGCCTCCATCCTCTGATTTTATCAAGTGCCTAGAGGTTTGAATATTTAAATCAATATAAAATTGAAATAAATTCATAATGTGCTGCTTCAAAATTTCTGTATTTTTGTTGATTACATCACTCAGTTGTTTCAGGGAGAACAAGTATAACTGCTGGCGAATTTAAATCCTAAATTGGCAATAAGCATTAATTTTCCAAACAAAGTCATGTGTTAACTAATAGAGAGACTTGAAAAGTAAGTGAGGTACTTCAATATAGATGTGACTCTATATAGAAACATTAACATCTGGTTAAGTGTAGAATACTCCAAGGTGGATATTTTTGTTTAATTCATCAGGGCTTACTGTTGATGTTGTGAAAGAAATATTTTAATCCTTAAGCTGTTTTCGATCATTTTCAGGGTCTACTTGGCATTGAAAAAATCCACGTGATAGTACATTTCCTTCCTGTTCTTCTAAATCAGTTGCTTTGCATCCTGATACAGAATGATGAAAATCAAGTTGCTACTGCCACCATCAGGTAGAAATATAGAAAATATTACTTAGGAGGATATCTTCAAGCATGTAGTTAATTTAGTTTATCTAATATGCTAACCAATAAAGCTCTAAATGTTTGAAATTCAACTTTGACAACAAAATAAAAAACATACACCACAGTTTCTCCGCATCTTGCCAACATTTGGATATGAATTGATGTTGGCAATTCCAGTATTGAATATGGTCATAGACATTTAAAAATATCTTCATTTTTGCAGTAAATGTATTTGTCTCATGACAGAAGCCCAAGCCGAGATACTTTTAAAGTTTATTTATTAGTATCACAAGTAGGCTTACATTAACACTGCAATAAAGTTACTGTGAAAATCCCCTAGTTGTCACACTCTGGTGCCTGTTTGGATATGATGTAGAGATGCTGGCGTTGGACTGGGGTAAACTCAGTAAGAATCTGGCAACACCAATTTTAAATCCAACCAATTTATTTGATAGTAAATCTGCGAGCTTTCGACTTTTCGTCTTTGTCAGGCAAATGCAGTGTTCTGGTCTGCAATCGCACACGTATCAGCATAGACAGTCACAGATTGCTGATTAGAATGTGAATTCTTACACCTAACCTGCTATTCAAGTGTTAAAGTGCGAACAATGTGTGTGAAGCATTGGTTAGAGAGATGTGTATTTTCCCCAGACAGCACAGTAAGTGAGGTTTTTTGCTAACCCAGGCAAGTCATGGGGGTTACAGATAGTGTGACATGAAGCCAAGATCCCTGTTAAGACTGTTCAAAACAACTGTATGATGATATCAACAAGTTCCATCCCACCATCAGACTCACCATGGACTATTCTCCAGAATCAGTTGCATTCTTGGACACCCGCATCTCCATCAAGGACGGTCACCTCAGCACCTCACTGTACCGCAAACCGACAGACAACCTCACAATGCTCCACTTCTCCAGCTTCCACCCTAGACACGTTAAAGAAGCCATTCCCTATGATCAAGCCCTCCGTTTACACAGAATTTGCTCAGATGAGGAGGATCGTGACAGACACCTCCAGACGCTGAAAGATGGCCTCGTGAGAACAGGATATGGCGCTCGACTCATCGATCGACAGTTCCGACGTGCCACAGCGATCAACCGCACTGACCTCCTCAGAAGATGAACATGGGACATGGTGGACAGAGTACCCTTTGTTGTCCAGTATTTCCCTGGAGCGGAGAAGCTATGACATCTTCTCCGGAGTCTTCAACATATCATTGATGACGATGAACATCTTGCTAGGGCTATCCCCAGCCCCCCACTTCTTGCTTTCAGACAACCACACAACCTCAAACAGATCATTGTTCACAGCAAACTATCCAATCTTCAGGAGAACAGTGACCACAATACCACACAACCCTGCCACAGCAACCTCTGCAAGACATGCCGATCATAGACATGGACGACATCATCAAACGTGAGAAAACCGTTCACCAGGTACACGGTACATACTCTTGCAACTCGGCCAACGTTGTCTACCTAATACGTTGCAAGAAAGGATGTCCTGAAACATGGTACATTGGGGAGACCATGCAGACACTACGACAGTGGATGAATGAACATCGCTCAACAATCACCAGGCAAAACAGTTCCCTTCCTGTGGGTGAACACTTCAGCAGTCACGGGCATTCGGTCTCCGACCTTCGGGTAAATGTTCTTCAAGGAGGCCTTCATGACATACAGCGCAGAGTCACTGAGCAGAGACTGATAGCCAAGTTCCGCACACATGAGGATGGTCTTAACAGGGATCTTGGCTTCATGTTACACTATCTGTAACCCTCATGACTTGCCTGGGTTAGCAAAAAACCTCACTTACTGTGCTGTCTGGGAAAATACACATCTCTCTAACCAATGCTTCACTCACATTGTTAGCCACTTTAACACTTGAATAGCAGGTTAGATGTAAGGATTTGCATTCTAATCAGCAATCTGTGACTGTCTGTGCTGATATGTGTGCTATTGCAGACCAGAACACTGCATTTGTCTGACGAAGGCGAAAAGTCGAAAGCTCACAGATTTACTATCAAATAAATCGGTTGGATTTAAAATTGGTGTTGCCAGATTCTTACTGAGTTAGCCTGTTTGGATACACAGAGAGAATTTAGCACGGTCGATGCACTGAACCTGTACATTTTTCAGACTGTGGGAGGAAACTCACATAGCCTCTGCACAGACAGTGACCCAAGCTGGGAATCAAACCCGGGTCCCTGGCGCTGTGAGGTAGCAGGACTTATCACCGTGTCGCCCATAGAGATCCATCTGCTACACTTAATTGGATGCCAGACCCAAAGATGACTTGTTAATTGGAAGATCTCTCAGACAGGCAGAATGACAGTTGGCAATGCGATTGGGACATGATATGATCGTGACATGCTCCAAGCCTAAGAGCAATACATTCCATCCATTGCCATAGATGTAACAATACCCCCAGTTGGCGTCAAGTCCAAATCTCTTGCATTTCTAACAATTGTATGGACATGCTTGAAATGTCATCATTATTAAGGCCCATGTTCTAATGTATAGAATTTCAAGTTTCAGTAAAGTTAGGACTTGTATGTTAGGATTGCAATTTTCTGAAAGAAGACATTGAGCAAATATCACTGATTGTTAATCCTCTTGCTATGGAGAAATGCGATGTCTGAAATCAAATGTAATCTGCAAAAGGTAATTTTGATAAATGTCAATAAAGATCTGTTGTCTGGACCATCAGACTTTCTTGGTGAGGTGATCAGTGAGGTTGATGAGGTCATTTGGGCTTTAGAAGCAATATATGTTTTTAAAGTTAAATGTTTTGGATTAGAACATTTTTTATTGGTGGAAACCAAAACTTAGAGTAGAATTTAGTTTTGAACTATATGGATGAAATAAAAACCAAACATGAGGATTTTATTCTTTTTTGATGTGGCCTGACAGCAAAATAAACCTTCAATGCAACTTAACACATCATTTTTTTTTTTTGTCTAATCCATTACCTTTCTCAGTATTTTGTTAATGAGAAATACAACACGAAAATAGACATTTGTAACATCAGAAAGATCTTGTCATACATAAAGGCCTTAAAACAAAGCATGCAATATCTTTTCCATGCACTAAAATACTTATTTTTTATTTTTAAGGGCTATTGTTGACATTGTTGCTAAGTGCCATGAACAACAATTGGATGTGCATCTCCGCTCGTACATTAAGGTACAAGTAAAAGTTTAACGCAATGTATCCATGTAATTGAGGTGATATTTCATTATTCAGAAAACGAGTATAAGTAAAGATCTGTATATCCTCATTATTTAAGAACATAATGATTTTCTCACCCCTGCTTAGGGCCTGGCTTTGGGAGTTCACTTGAAGGAGACTCTGAAAATTATAATAAACTTAGCTCTGACTATTGAAGGATCAGTGGCAGTGTATAGGATCAGAGGGAAAGATGTTCTTCCAGTCTTTGAAAAAACTCCAAATATTAGCAGTGTTGAGGAACAGAAGGACCTTAGGGTTCAGGTCCATAGGACTCTTAAATCGGCCTCACAGATGAAGGATGTGGTTAAGAAGGCGTATGGTGTACTGGCCTTTATTAATTGAGGAATTGAGTTTCAAAGTTGGGAAGTAATGCTACAACTTTATAAGACCCTTGTCAGACCCCTCTTGGAGTACTGTGCGCAGTTCTGATCGCCTCACTACAGGAAGGATGTGGAAGCTATTGAGAGGGTGCAGAAGAGATTTACAAGGATGTTGCCTGATTGGAAAGCACACCTTATGAAGATAGGTTGAGGGAGCTAGGTCTCTTCTCCCTGGCGAGATGAAGGTTGAGTGGCGACCTGATAGAAGTTTATAAAATGTTGAGAGGAATAGATAGGGAAGATTTTCTGAGTCTATTTCCCAGGGCTGAAATGTTTGCTACAAAAGGACCCAACTTTTATTGCTGGGGAGCAAGTACAAAGGAGATGTTAGGGTTAAGTTTTTCACTCAGAGGGTAGTGAGTGAATGGAATTGGTTGCCATCAATGGTGGTAGAGGCGAAGTCACTGGCATCTTTTAAAAGACTTCTGGATGAATACATGGCATTTAATGGGATTGGAAGTTACAGATAGTTCTATGGCCTGTTAGGTATGGATATGGTCTGTGCAACTTGTGGGCTAAAGGGCCTGTTTGTGTTGTAGTGTTCTATGTTCTATTTCTCACATGTTTTAGCATTTCTGTGATAAATTCAAACCTGTCATTGGCATCCTCATGAGTGCAGTATCATCATTTGTTTCCGTAAGTGGTTTGAGTATCTCATTGTCATTAGGTGTGACTGAGATCACCACGCATTGTATGATTGAGATTTTGCATCTTTGACCATACACTTGCATCTTTATCCAATCTTTTTCAAAATAGACAAAAAGCTCCTTGAAAATTTCTTTGAGAAGAGACTAGTTCACAACAAAAATTACAGGCAAGAGTAGGCCATTCGGTCCTTTGAGCCTGCGTCACCATTCAATAGATCATGGCTGACTTAACTGTGGCCTCAATTCCACTTTCCTGTCTGCACTCCTACAACCACTGACTCCTTTACTGATCAAACATCTATCTTCAATATATTCAATTACCTGGTTTCCATTGCTCTGTGAGAAAGAGAATTCCATTGACCAATGACTCTGAGAGAAAAAAGTTCTTGTCACTTCCATCTTAAAGTGAGACCCCTCATTTTTAAATAATGTCCCCTAGTCCTAGACTCTCCCAAAGGAGAAACATTCTCGCAGCATGTACCTTGTCCAGTTCTCTCAAGGTTATATGTTTCATTGAGACCATTCATCCTTATAAACTCCAATGGGTAGAGGTCCAACCCACTCCACCTTCCCGTGTAAAATAACCCCTTCATTCCTAGGAAGTCAGTTGAATGAATCTTCTTTGAATTGCTTATGATACAATTATTTTCTCCTTTTTAAGTAAGGAGAACAAATACTCCAAATCTGCTCTCTCCAAGGCCCAGTAAAGCTGTAACAATGCTTCCCTACTTTTATATTCCATTCCCCTTGCAATAAACACCAACATTTCACTTGCCTTCCTTATCTCCCACTCTCTAATTTTTTATGATTCATAGGAAATCCTGTTGCCTCTGTGTCAACAAGTTTCCAGTCTCTCCATTACAATGGTATACTGCTGGGCAAGTTCACATTTCCCCACATTATGCTACACCTGCCAATTTTCTACCAACTGACTTAACCTAACTATAATTCACTGTAAAATCAGTATGTCTCTTGACAAATTATTGTCTCTTCTCAAATTATCATGAATTTAACATTTGGTCCCTTCATCCAGTTCATTAACATAGATTATAAATAGTTGAGCACTCCACAAGAAACAACCTGTTAATCCAAAAATGACCCATTTATCCCTACACTGGCCAACAGAAAGCACAATCAACCCTATTTCCATGGTAATATGTTGGCCCTTACATGTGAGCTCCTATCTGATGTAATGTTTGATGTAGGATTTTAGCTAACAAAGACTTTTTGGAAATCCAAGTGCATCACATCTAAAATTCCTCTTTATTTACTTTGTTTCTTACTCCTTCAAGGAATTCTAATAAATTAGTAAAACATAACTTCCCTTTCACAAAACCATGTTGACTCTGCCTGACTGCATAGTGATTTTCAGAATGTTCTACTGTTGTCTCCTTAATGGATTTTATCATTTTCCCAGCGACTGATGTTAGGCTAACCGGCTGATAATTTATTGCTCTGTCTCCCTCCTTTCTTGAATAGGGGTATAATATTTCTAATTTTCCAATCTACCGGGACATATTCAGACTCTAAAGAATTTTAGAAGCTCACAACCAATGGGGATTGACAGCCTTTAGATTAAATATTTTCATCAGTATGTTTTCCCATTGATTGCGATTGTTTTAAGTTTCTCCCTTCCTTTCACTTTCTTGATTTTCAAGTATTTTTGAGTCACAGAGGTCATAGAATCATAGAGCTTTACAGCGTGAGAAAAGACCTTCGGCCCAACTTGTCCATGCTTCCCCTTTTTTGTAGAATCCCTAAGCTAATCCCAATTGCCCGCATTTGGTCCATATCCCTCTATACCTGTCTTACCCATGTAACTGTCTTAATGCTTTTTAAAAGACAAAATTGTACTCATCTGTACTACTACCTCTGGCAGCTTATTCCAGACGTCTAGACCTTCTGTGTGAAAAAATTGTCCATCTGAACAATAGAATCATCAAATTAAGGATATTAAATTAAGAAGAGCCAGCAAGAATCAAGTGAGCATTTTCTCCAAAAAAAAATCCTGAAGTAATTCTTGCAGTTCCCGTTAAGTCATGTGGATTCACCTCCTGTGCTTCCCACTTGGTGATTTGCAATCAATCAAAATTGCTGGACAGAAAATTGCTTATTGAGAAACAGAAAATCCTGCTTGTGATGTTCAGGCCATCAAGGTGGCACAGATGTTACGTGTGATATTTACAAACGGGATAGACGTGCAGAATTCAATACTTACATAAAATTCATAATGAGCATATCTGCAGACTGTTGCATATCATGGCTATTATTTAGGACTTGAAGCCAACTGAAGTTTTCCTGATCTTCCTCCTACAAATGTTTGTTTTATGTAGTTTGTTTTAAAGGCAGAAGTTTCTGAATTGAAGCAGAAAACAATTCATGAGGAGATTTTAAAAGGCATTACGAAAGTCCTGACAGCTGCTGACATCGCAGATGTCAAACGTTTGCTCAAAGTAAGTCTTGAATTGTGAAAAGTAGTGTTTTTGTCGATTATTATATACATAATAATTGTATATAAAATTGTGATATAATAATATTGTGATATTATTATATCAATAATATCACATATTATTGTGATATGGCTGGAGGGGAATTTGTATTATCTTAATTTAAATATATTCAAATATAAGCCACAGAATAGTTTTCTGGGTTGGTTAGTACTTAGGATTCAAACCCATTTGAAGCAAACTATTATCAAATATTAAATAAATATTGGATGTTGTGTGAAGGCTTCTTTTCAATAACTATTCCACAGTCAGGCATCAGGGACCACAACTCTTCGTTATCCATTTGTCTCACACTCTAAATGTTGACTGCCCATTCCAGCCAGATCCCAACACCTCACTCCACACATGAGGTGACATGACCATTCCCTAAAAGGGGCTATGCCCAACACATAACACATCTTGAGAATTTTTGAAGACAATTTGGAGAAGTATCTCCTGAGTGACGATACTTTTGATGAGGTTATATGAAGAACGGATGTGTGGCATTAAATTTGTTTCAGTCAAGTTTAGCAATTAAAGGATTTTTTTTCTTCCTCTGCAGAACTGTGGATAGGTCAAATATGCATTCAACAGAAGCAGCTATTGATAATTATAAGAGAGCTGGATGGGTTTGAAATGGAATTAAGTTTATCAGGGAATGAATTGACCTGTGGAATTGTTTCTATTGCTGCCAATTATGCATCCTCAGGATGTTGCTGGCTAGCTTGATATAATGTGCATTATGAAGTTGGACATTCTTGCTTTATTATTTTATACAAGTTTTCTTAACCACAACATATAGATTGTTGTTTGAATACACTTTGTCACCTATCACGAGAACAAATGTAATGGTCCAAACATAACTATCTCCTTATTAACTTACGTTCTTAGTTTTAAAATGAACTGTAATCCTTCATGTAAGAAGTAATTGTGTCATGTTGAGCATTCTTCTTCAAATACAATTTCACTGCCTTGCACCATTAAATTTAAATCAAACAGTTTAATATTTTTACCACCAACTTCAGCATCCTTTTGTGCTATTAGTTGACTTTGAACAGTTTTAAAACTATGCAATTATTGTGATATGGCTGGAGGGGAATTGTCGAAACAAGGGGAGCAGAACTAACTACCTGTAAAGGCAGTGATTAATTCAGTTTCATTTCAACTGAATTGGATGCATCGCCTTTGCACCATTGGCCTCTGCAGCACCTCACAGCTTCAATGCTGCAATTTACTGTTCCTTTGTGTCTGAGCAAAAATAGTCAGTTGAAAGTCAACTTTTTTTAATCATTCATGAGACATAAGCATCGCTGGCTGGTCAGCATATATTACCCATCCCTGGTTGCTCTTGGAAGGCAGTTGAGAGTCAATCTCAGCATAATCATGATTAGGCCATAAATATCGTTAATCCAATTTATTATTAGTGTAGCTATGACTCCACTGCAAACCTTGACACTCTGTAATTTTTTTCTTCTTTGATTTTTGTTCCTAAAGTCGTGCACTCACTTTGTCAGATAGTATAATGAACTACCACTATTAGCTTATGATATGGAGTTTGACTAACTTCTATGCTTCCACCCTGAAGTTTTGTAATCTCTCATGTTGCTCATCTTTTTATAGTTCAGGCAGTCATTCAGATTTCTGATGTTCTAATTATCGCTTTACAGCATTCATGGTTCTTCTTTGAAATTGTTACAAAGTCAATGGGACAATATTTGGCTGATGATGACAAAAAACTGCAGGTAGGACTGTGTGGGATGGGGGTAGCATCTGTTGCAAAATAATATTTTAAAATATCATGTCATGTTTGACTAAAGTATGATACAACTTTTAACCCAGAAGGAACTCTTCCAGTGTGGACAATAAAAATATAACAAAACTTACTCCAACTTATTAATCAAAAGGTTTAATAAAGAAACTTGATTATTCACAACTTACAGCCTCACCCTGAGCTATTCCAAGTTCCCCATAATTCCCAACATTTTCTAATTTACACTGAGTCAGCTGATCATCACATCATTCTGTCATTAGTTACATTGTTTACTAGGTCAGCTGACCCTTGCAGCTTGTTACCATTGGTCACATTCTAACAACAACCACTGTACCAAAATCTGAAGTCACAAGTTCTTTTATTACAACATTGGAGTTTATTATTGAGCCATGGAAAACAATATAGTAAGCTGAGGAATTCCAATGTCTGTAATAGTACCCTTTAATAAGAAAAAATAATTCAATGTAACTTCAAATGTTTAAAATGCAATAAATTTAAAATATTAGTAGATTTTATGTCACATGATATGCAAAATCATTGAATTCCAATTTACTGTTCTCAAAATGCATAGTTAAAACGTACAGAGAGATTTCCATCATCCTACCATAATGAACTGGAAATATTGGTGGCAACTATGGGAGAAATAATTTACAAAGACTTCAGAGAAGCAGAAGAGGAAACCAAGGAGGCAAACCATTATCTTGCCAAATTTGTAAAGGTCAGTCTGAAAATACATCGTCATGTTGATGCTTGATCTATTTTCATAAGTTTGGAATGCAAGGAGCATAGTAGTTAAGGACTTGGAGCAGTGATTAATATTTCTTCTGTGGACTTTTTCAAAACAGAAGTCTGTGTTGCCTTCTCTCAATCTTCCCTCAAACATACCCTTTAAAACTTTTCATCTCAAAGAATTATTCGTTTCCCTTTTGAAGACAATGGATTTTGATTCTACCACTGTCTCAGCTCAGATGTCATGGCTTTGAAATTTAGGTCTACCTATTTCTGAGCGTATCTTGGGTGCAAGGAACAACTTTTCTGCCTGAATGATGAGGCTTGAGATCCAGCCAATATCGGGCATGCTTTCCATCGAGCTGATTAGCAGAATCGGGCAGCACATCCATAGATTTCTACTTTGTTAACCATCCTTTTGAGCAACCTGTTTGCCATGTCACCACATTACCTTTTATACCAAGTGCTTTAATTTTATCAGCAAACCTCCTACAACAGCATTTTATCAAACACTGTTTGAAAATTTATGTACCCGATTGATTGCATTTTCTTTATCAATTTTCTATTTTCTAACTTACTGGACAAGTTTATCAGATGTGATTGACTTCTAAATTTTTTACTTGATGTCCTTAATTAACATATGTGAGAATTGATTTATCTATAATAAGGCCTCTGAAAGTTTAACCTTTGCAACTTAAGTTTGATTGGTCTACATTTCACTGTTATTTGTTCAGAAATGTTGGGTGGGATTTTCCAACCCTTCTTGCTGGTGGGATCTTCTGGCTGGTTCCCCGATGGTGGAATGGGAAAACCATACAAAATGCTGTGGACTTTGGGACACAGGCAGATCCTATTGGTGGCCAGTGGTAAGGTGCCTCCAGCGTCAAAAAACAGGTTGTATGATGCGGGTTGCTGGCTGGGAAATCCCAGCTGTCATGTTGCCAGACCACGAATCCTCTGGCAAATCTTCATTGCCAACCTCCATATTTTAACATTGACTTGCCGATCTCTGTAAATACTGCTTGATCTGCCTGATTTTCTGTTTCCAATTTCTTCCTTGTCCCATATTTCAGGTTTTGGGAACTCGTTATTTGTCAATTATAAATAAAACATGAATGATCGGTTTTGTAAAATAGCATAATGTAAAATCTATTTTAAAACGCGTAAGAACTTTACAGCAGCCTTAAAGATGCTGCAAAGCTCTTGTTTTATTGGCATTTGTAACACTAACATAATATTGTGCTTTGAATTTTTTACAGCGATGTTTTACCTTTATGGACAGAGGATTTATATTAAAGTTAATTGGCAGTTATGTGAATATTTTCAATCCTGGAGACCATAAGGTAATTGGAATAATCTCAAACATAATTTTATAATACAGAAATGTGATTATTTCTGTCTGAACCTCCTCACAACCTCTCCAAATAAAAGTGTTAATATCTGCTCAGCAATGAATCATATTGAATTGTAAAACTTCTACCACAAATTATTTCGGACTACCCAAAAAATAGAGGAGTTAACTTTAACCAAACCAATCTGATGGGAAAGTTTTTTTTGTAGACTGACCCGCTACCTTTTTGCATTCCACCCAATTCTACCTTCTGTTAACTTGCATCATAGGTAAGGCCACATTTATTGCCCATTGCTAGTTGCCCTAAATAGCATTGGTGATCTGTCTGATTAAATAGTTGCTATCTTTGTGGTTGGTGCTCTTGAAATATTGTGAGGGAAGAATTTCCAGAACTGGAATTTAATACCCTCCCTTGAAGCAGATTTTGATGGTGATGAAGCATTCAATCAGGGAGGAAGATGGCCGATGGGATTCTTGCCTCCTTACTGCCTCTGTTCCATTTGTTTCATGTGGGAAGGCAATTGAGACCCTTAAGTGGCAGGCAGGAGCTCACAAGGAAGTGAAGTGTGTGTGTGTGTGTGTTGTGTGTGTGTGTGTGGTGTGTGGTTGTGTGTGTTGGTTGTGTGTGTGTGTGTGGTGTGTGTGTGATGATGGTGTTGGGTGGAATCTTTGTTATCAGACACTTGATGCCTGATTTGAGGGAGGGGGTATTGAAAGACCCCCCCGCCCTGCCCCACTGTATGTAGCCTGGTTCTGGTGACTGAGTTACTGGCAGCTACCTTGATGACGCTGCTGAGCAAGCACAATACCTCCTTCGGCTTGGAGGACCAAAGGGCCTGTTTCCTGTTCTGTACTGTGCTTTGGCTGAAAGTTCTCTGGGAGTGGAGTCTCTCTCTCTCTGCCCCGTCCCACTCCCCTTCCAAGGATCCTTGATCAAAAGAAGGCCTGCTGCTACCCTATTAAATGCTTGACTGCTATTTAATACAATGGGCCTTCCTCAAAGGAGGTAACGTGCGTTTAAGTAGGCAGTACATCACTCTATTAGCTGAAAATACCTACAAACATTTAGCCTGATTTGCACTCACATCCCAAACTCCAAGGATATCGATTAAGAACTCCCATTGCCCACCAAATAAGCCAATACCAGGGTAATTTGACTGGACCAGATTCATGAAAGAGAAATGGTTGGGAAAGTATAAGCAAAATAGATGAAGGGAAGATCGAAGTAGGTTAAAAGCAGTAATTGAAAAGAAAATACAGAATAAACCAGTACAGCAATGCAGAACGTATTTAAAGAAGGAAATGGAAGAAAATAAAGTATAGCAAGCATAAGGGAGGGAAAAGCAAATTGGTTAAAGGAAACAAATGGAACTTTGAAATAAATGCACATAATGCTGAGCTCAGCACATCTGGGAAGAGAGAGAAAAACAGTGTTAATATTTGAGATCGATGAGCTGATAAAGGATGAACTGACTAAAGTTCATCCATGTGAAGCATTAAATCTGTTTCCCTCGCCACAACTGCTGTCAGACCTGATGGATATTTTCAGCATATTTCAGATTTCCAGCAATCGCTACATTTTGCTCTTGAATGAAAAGAAGTTAATGATCTTGTGTACTTTGGACGTTTCCTCGGATTTTTTCGCTGGCTTATCTGTATGTGAACACACTTTAGAGTCGATTTTCAGTTTATCACTGAGGCATAAAAACAGGATTGTAGTTTGGCCATCCATTATAGAAACAATTTTATTGGGCTGTGGATCTGCAGTACTGATTTTACACCTGGGCAACAACTTGTAAATCTAATCCATCGTATCTAATTTGTCAATATATTATATATCTTTCTTGTGTGTACAAGAAAGGAAACCTCAGTGTAACAATTCTGCATTATACAGAAAATGTTTGATTATGCTGCAGCAATTTTAATGTTTGGTAACAATATCAATGGAATGCTGACAAAACTTGTGTGCTGTTTTGGAGATTAAGGATTCAGTGCTCGCTGGCCCATTCACCTGATTGAAAACCTTGAAATATTCAAAGAGGTAAAATTGTGCTTATTGCTTTTTAATTTCAGACTCTGTTTGAATACAAGTTTGACTTTCTTCATGAAATTTGCAACTATGAGCATTTCATTCCACTTAACCTACCGATGTTTTTGAAGAACAGATTAGGAAAAGAAGGTGAGTTAATCTTGTGTGGGGCTGCGACTGAGAAGACATTGTATTCGGGGTCAGTGGCACAGTGGGGAAGTCCATGAATCCTCTGAGTGTCTAGGCACCCAAGAATTCTGACTGATTTGTTTGAAGTTGTTCGTTTTTCAACGTTCCTCTGCCACATGGATGCCTGCTGCAAGAATACCCCTTTCATAGTTTTTTGCACAAAGTTTAGCAGCAGCATAAAGAAAGTAGGTGAGATAGAATAAAATGTGGTTCTTTCATCTATCTGGGGCAGCTTTCAAATAATTTCCAAACAGATGGAATGAATGACTTCTGTAGGACTTAAAAATACATGGAAAGAGTATTATGAGTATCAAGCACTCCCAGCTAAAATATAGTATTGGTCAAAAAGAAAATTTTAAAAGTGCTGAATTTTACAACATAAATGACTGAGGTCACACTGTCAGATGTAGAAATGGAGTTAGCCCTGCTTAGGTAAGTGTTGGGTCTTGCAATATTCTCAATGGTGATCAATTAAGTGGCTACATTTTGATGGCAGTTTGTCCCTAAGAGCTACCGGCCCAGTTAAGGGTGGCTATTGCTGAGCCTGTACCCACAGAAGGAAGGTGTCTCAATTACTGGGCACCTTCAAGTATAGTAAGTGGTCTAGGAATGCAAGGACAGGGAGGTAGGCCCCAGCAATTAGGAGGGGCATCTTGATGAGTTCGCAATGCCATTGTGACAGGGCAGTGGTTGCCCATGTCCAGGGGCCATAGAATGCTGAAAGAGAAAGGTCCAAGTTTTACTAGACTGTTGGTGAGAAGCGGTTCCATTGGATACTGGATGGGCAGTTGATCTACCAATTTTTCCACCTGTAGAAAAATGGAATGATAGCAGGACAGAGTCAGGTATGCCTCCCATTGCCTTCCTGCATTATTTCCACAGCCTTCTCATTTTCCAGCCTATCCTCAAAGAGTTTGGAATTAATAACACTCTGTAAGTGTACCTGCGCTTCAAACATAACACTATAGTTTAAACCAATATTTTGTGTGTAAGACCACAATACAAAATTGTACCTGTTTTGACAAAAGTCATTAATCACATTCAGAAGAGTCATAAGAATGAGCAATTTGCGAATTGTTGAAATAATCACTTTGTTAAAATTGAGATATATTTGGTGCTGAGTTGAGAGTTTTATTTCATGACGTTATCATTGACCCAATAATGCTTGTATGTCAATACCAAGAATGGAATAGTGTCAAATTTCCAGAACTGATGCTGCTTACCTTTATTGCAAAATGGCACAAAATATAAATATATGTAGTGGTAACCAAAGTTCACTTCTATGTTGAAGCCTTGCTTTCCTCTTGAGTAGTTCAAAGAATTTCCCATATTTGACATCAATGATCAATATAATTAGGGAAAAAACATATGTGATGGTTTTGCTTTGCCTTCCTCCTGTGTAGTTTAAAAAAATGAAGTCCTCTTCTTGAAACATCCTCCAGCTGTAATCAACTATTGTCCTTCAAAATTCTAGCTTTTCTGTTGTCAGCTCTGAAAAGTCATTGATTCCACTATTGACCATAGCCCATAACCCTGAGTACTGGACTCTTACGTTGCCTTACCATTTGTCTGTGGGGATTTTAGTTGCAACTGTGAATTTGTGCTTCAGATGAGCTTTCATTCATGCATGTATATAGAACAGTCACTGCCAAGAATCAGGAAAATTGTATTGGTATGAATTATTTGTTGTTGCCTCTGTGATTCTTATTTCACATTAATCAGAGCAGGTTCCATCCTCTGAGTGCTAATGAGTTCTTAGCATTAGCAAGCATAGTGTTAGATTTGTAGCATTTCTAAATTAAACATGACTCCATTATAAAAAGCAGTGCTGAAGATGTCTATCATTTAGTCTGCTCACTACAGTGTCACCTTTCTATATTTCTGAAATTTCATCCGTTGAATTCTCTCTTCTTTTGTGCATCACTGGAATCTTTTTCCATCCATGGCGTGTGCTTTCAGCTTCTTTGGTGCCATGGTTTGGAATTTCCCCATTAAACCTTGCAGCCTTTTCACTCTAATTTCTTTTCTTCATTACGATCATCCTCCAAAACCTTTTTTAAGCAAACCTCTTCTCTTATTTCGTTATTAATTCAACATTTTTTTCCTTTCACCTCTGTGAAGATCCCTGGGACTTTATAATTCTAACTTAATATAGAAATAGAAACACAAATGTTGTTGAAATATTTTATTTTCATTTCTGCAATAGGCATACAGCCAGAATACACCTTGACAAATGAATTTTGTCGTAATCATTTTCTCATTGGATTGTTGCTCCGTGAAGTTGGATTTGCACTTCAGGAAGATCAAGATATTAGGCACCTGGCCATTGCTGTCTTTAAGAATCTGATGGCCAAGCATTCCTTTGATGACAGATATGCAGGAAAGGTAAATAATGAATCTGTCCATGATATATCAATAGTGAAGATATCTGTATTGAGTGTTGTTTTAAAAACACTTCTCAGATTCGGATAAGCATTTGTAGTGTGAACTTTTGTGCTTCTGGGGAGGTTTGGAGAGTTCTGAGTCTGATCTTGCAATCTCCCAGCACCTGGTTAAATCGTTGCAGCAGCAGTCTAATCACCTAATCATCTCCTTAAAGAATTGTGAACAATCTTACAAAACTGAAACTCGTTTATTCGTTCGTCAATATTTTGCCCAAACATAGATTCGTGATTCATTACTTGTTGAAGCTTTATCCTGAGCCATTTTCCATGACTGTTTTTTTGGTAATAGTTTGCCATTGCTTTTCACTCTCAGGTTGAGATGGGTGAAGTGGGAGGATAGAGGCAGGTCCAAAGTCTACCTCCATCGGAACGCAAATCAAAGTGGATATAGAATATAGAACAGTACGTCTCAGTATAGGCCCTTCGGCCCTTGACGTTATGCCAAGCTATGTCTGAACCCAAGATCAAGCTATCCCATTCCCTATCATTCTGGTGTGTGCCATGAGCCTATCCAATGACTGCTTTAACATTTCTAACATGTCCAACTCCACTATTACAGCAGGCAGTCTATTACACATCCCAAACACTCTGAGTAAAGAATCTACCTCAGACATCCCTCCTGTACCTTCCACCATGAATCTTATAGTTATGCCCACTGGTAACAGCTATATCCACCTAAGGAAATAGTCTCTGCATGTCCACTCTATTTATCACCCTCATCATCTCATAAATTTCTATGAAGTCGCCCCTCTGCCTCCTCCACTCTAAAGAGAAAAGCCCCAGCTCCCTCAACCTTTCCTCATAAGACCTACCCTCCAAACCAGACAGCATCCTGGTAAACCTCTTCTGCACTCCCTGCAATGCTCCCACATCCTTCTTACAGTGAGGTGCCCAGAACTGCACATAGTATTCCAAATGTGGTCTTACCAAGGTCTTGTATAGTTGCAGCATAACCCCATGATTCTTAACCTCAAACCCCCGTTAATAAATACTAACACACTATAAGCCTTTTTCATGGCTATATCCACTTGAGTGACAACCTTCAGAGATCTGTGGATGTGAACCCCAAGATGTCTCTGTTTCTCCACATTCCTCAGTACCCTGTCATTGACTCTGTAATCTGCATTCAATTTTGTCAAAATGAATCACCTCACATTTATCAGGGTTAAACTCCATCTGCCATTTTTTGGCCCAGTTCTGCATCCTATCAATGTCTGTTTGCAGCCTGCAAGAGCCCTCCAGCTCATCCATTACTCTACCAATCTTGGTGTCATCAGCAAATTTACTAACCCACCTTTTAGCACCCTCTTCCAAGTCATTGATAAAAATCACAAATAGCAGAGGACCCAGCACTGACCCCTGTGGTACACCGCTGGTAACTGGCCTCCAGTCTGAAAATTTTCCCCTCCATCATCATCCTTTTTTCTTCTACGAGACAGCCAGTTACTGATCCAATCGGCCAAATTTCCATCTATCCCACACCTCTTTAATTTCTTCACGAGCCTACCATGGAATCTTATCAAACGCCTTACTAAAATCCATGTATACGACATCAACTGTTCTACCTTTGTCTACACACTTAGTTACCTCCTCAAAGAATTCAATCAAATTTGTGAGGCGGGACTTACCCCTCATGAAATCATGCTGACTATCCCAGATTAAGCTGCATCTTTTCAAATGGTCATATGGTGATGGTGTTATTATGAACCACACCTAGTCTTAGCCACCTGAGTGAAATGACCTACAGAACTGAACGAATGGAGAAAAACAAAGGAGCATGAAAATTGTTATAAATAAAATATATTAAGAGAGCAAGATCCATATATTTCACAAAATGACAGAATTAGTTTGATTGTTTCATTTGAATAGATCAGCTTGATTAACGGTTATGCTTTCTTTACAGAGTCAGCAGGAATTGATAGCCACTTTGTACCTGCCACTATATGGAATACTTCTTGACAACCTTCCACGAATTTTTATGAAGGACATGTTCCCATTCAATCTCAGTTCCTCTAATCCGGTTAGTGTCACATTACAGAGCAACTAACACTGAAGTAATAATAGCTAGAACATTTGTGACCTTCTATAATTTCTATATAAATAGGCATATTGTGATAGTTCTGTGTGTGTTAGTATATCATGCTGACAAAGTATTTAATTTAATGGGTGACATGGTGGCCCAGTATTTAGCACTGCTGCCTCATAGCTCCAGGGACCCGGGTTCAATTCCTAGCTTGGGTCACTGTCTAAATGGCGTTTGCATATTCTCCCTGTGTCTGTGTGGGTTTCCTCTCGGTGCTCTGGTTTCTTCCCACAGTCTGAAAGATATACTGGTTAGGTGCATTGACCCAACCAGATGCCGGAGTGTGGCAACGAGGGGAATTTCATAGTAACTTCTTGGCAGTGTTAATGCAAGCCTTACTTGTGACTAATGAATAAATAAACTTAACTTTATTGGGAGATATATATATAGAAACCTATACTATATCATGCCATTAGTGATGAAAACTAAAGGGTGGAACTTTTTTTTTAAAAGAAGTTCTCTAAATTTCAGGGCTCCAGAGATGACTTAAGCACTGCTGGTGGATCACAGAATCAATCAACTACACCAACAAGGAATACTAATTCACTGGAAAGTTCAGTTTCAAAAGATGTTTTGAATTCCATAGCAGGTACGCTGTAAATTATTTTAAATTGGTACACATCTTTCCCCTTATAAATTTGGGCAGCATGGTGGCACATTGGTTAGCACTGCTGCCTCACAACTCCAGAAACCTGGGTTTGATTCCTGGCTTGGGTGACTGTCTGTGTGGAGTTTGCACCTTTTTCTTGCGTCTGCGTGGGTTTCCTCCAGGTGCTCCTGTTAACCTTCCATGTGTCCAAAGATATGCAGATGTGCATTGGCCATGCTAAATTTCCTCTTAGTGTCGCAGGATGTGTAGGTTAGGAGGATTAGTAGAATAAATATGTGGCATTACGGGATAGGGCCTGCATGGGATTGTTGATGGTGCAGACTTGATGGGCCAAATGGCATTTCTGCTCTTTGGGAGTTCTGCAAAATTTATTCCCATTTATATCCAAATTAAGATTTTTTTTGCATTAGTTTTATTTTCTCTTCATTATTGGTGATTTTAAAATTAGATTTTCTTGTCTCATTCAATGAATTTGAGTGACATTGGCCAGCCCTTGTTTATTACTTACCCTAGATTGTCCTTGAGAAGGTAGTTGTGTGCCACATTCCTGAACCACTGCATTATATATGATGCACACAGTGCTAGAGATTGATACATTACATTCATTCGGTGAATATAAAGGAAGGACAATTCCCAGTCAGGATACTATGTGACTTGGAGGGGAAGCTTGCTTAATGGTATTCTCAATTGATTGTAATGAAAATTAGTATTAGAATAAATTTATTTCTTAAAAGCATACAATTATTATAATCAATTGTTAATTCATCTAAAATGCAAACTGTTATTCAGTATTTCTTTTAAGTTTAACCAGTGATATTAATGGTACTATTTTTAGTTTTCTCATCTGTAGCTATTTCCACGGTGTCCCACGCAGACTCCAAAGGTTCACTTGGCAGTCTAGATTCTACCTCGGGTACCGGCGAGAAATTGAGTGAAAAACCTGATTCCCTTGAAAAGGTATCATTTTAAAGAAGTGAATTGCAGTTTTTCGAGAGTATTTCACTCAGAGCTGTGTAAAAGCAGTGCATGTTGCTATATTTCTGATACTTGTTGAGATTTGTCTTCCATTTTATGTCATTAATTTCTGGCTTTCCACTTCATCTTCTCCTCTTGACCTAGAGAGCAACCCAACTTGGGCAATGTGTTGTTCCTCCATGGATATTTAAATAGTATACTTGCAAACGGTTGGGGTTGTCTGCAAGGTACAAGGCACTAGTGACTAAAACTTAATGGTTGAAAGTGATCAATTGCTGGTGTCACTTTAACAGAATAAAAATGTGTGTTATCTGCATTAATTATTTTTTGGTCTATCTTCATGTAGGACAGTAAAACTCTCAGTTAGTTTGCCACTAGTAGCTCAAATACTTTGCAGTTTTTGCTCATGTGCTCAATGGATTTCATTTCACAGCTGAGATATCATAGGGATTCATATTCAAGAGTATTAAGATATATGTATTTAATTTTTTTAAAAAACATAGTAATATTTCAAGTAATGTGTGGCAAGTTTGTAACAGTTGACCCTCAAGCAGATCAAAGTGTGGTTTCAAGTGAAAACACAATCAGTGTACATCCTTGTAAAGCTAAATTTCTCAATTATACGCTAATTTGAGAATCCCTAATGGAAAAATAGATTATAACCCAATCATGTATCAATTCAATATCACATGAGTAACACTGCTTTTAACTTTCCAGGCTTATTCAAGACCGTTGTCTTTAATTGGATCAGCTATTAGATTTGACAAATTAGATCAAGCTGAAATGAGAAGTCTGCTTACATGTTTCCTTCACATCATGAAAACTGTTTCTGAGGGTAAGATTCTTCTTGACATTATGCGACAGAGACTCAGACAACTGGCTCCTCTCTGGTCCTCCGAGAGTCAGTGATGAATGTATTAGATATTGTAATTTCATTTTGTTGAAAAGTGACATTTTCATAACATTTGATATTATGGAATTGCATTTCCTTTGTCAAAAAGGAAAAAAAGTAATTTCTTACTTTACTGGAGACCAGTAGGCTTCAAGTGTACAGTTACACCATAAAATCTATTAAAACTAAATGCCTCTAACTACAGAGCAAGATTTTGCAGTCAATTATAAGGTTAAATCCTGAAATAATGAACGGTTAAAAAAAATACATTGAGAACATTAAAGACTTCAAGAGTTAAATTCAGAATAGTAGAAGCTTCATAATAATAAAATCACCTTTTTTTTTTTCCAGAGATTCTCAAAGCCTACTGGTGCAAGGCATCATATTCTGAACTAATGGATTTCTTCAATATTTTAGAGTAAGTAGAGCTGTTCAAATTTCTGTTTATTAGTCACAAGATGTGCACTGAAATAATAAACTCAGTATTTGTAAACAAGTAGGAATGTGCTTAGAAGACGTACATAATGATTACTTCGAATATATGTAACACTGCAGCCACGCAATAAAGACATTGGAGATGGCATGATGTCATACAGCATCATTGTATGGACTTACTGTACCACTGCCAAGTGGGATGGAGTTTCTCTTAGCTCTTCATATGACAAGTCTGAAATTTTTTTTTATGTTAAGGAGAGGTTGAAAGAAAATTCATAGAATGTCTACAGTGAGGAGGCCATTTGGTCCATCAAGTCTGCACTGACTCATCATCTTACCCCAGGCCCATAGTGCCTCCCTGCCACCCATCCGATCCCCATAACCCCTTTTCCACCTTATTTACACACCATGGGACACTAAAGAGCAATCTAGTAAGGGCAGTCCACCTAACCTGCATTTCTTTAGACTGTGGAAGGAAACCACAGCACTCAATGGAAACCCATCCAAGGGAGAGAAAATCTCTTAATTACAGAATGGCAATCACTCCAGCATACTGTTTCTGCATTTTAATAGGGAATGGTTTACAGTGAAGTGGAAAATCAGATGGAGATAAAATTTCATTTTCACAGTTATGTTCTAGGATGTGTTAAATAGATGAAGCAATTGAATTTAAATATTTGGATATGAAAATATTATTACTTTTTTGTCTTCTGTATTCTAAATTTGCATATATTAATAAAAGTTAAATGTATACATGGTTTTATTTTTAGATGCTGCTGGATGTTTGAAAAATTAGTATCCAATTTAAACAAGTGACTCCTAGCTGTTCGGGTGGTGGGGCAGGGGAGTAAATGTTTTTAATGTTGAACATTTCTGAGGCTGCAGCAAAACTGATGAGCTGTCATCAGCAGCACACAGAGATATTGTCAATGTACATCTAATTATGTCTACATCCTTGTCCAAATCCTAGATGTAGTATTTGGCTCCAAATTACAAAACCGAAAACAGCAGTAATTATTTTATTGTGATATCAAAGACACTGACAGTCTCTGCATAAACTTTTTTTGTTTATTTTTTTCCAGAGTTTGTATTCAACATTTCAGATTTCTGGGAAAGAGGCATGTGGCAAGGTAATCTTCACAATGCATTACATTTGCAGAACAACAGCTACAACTTATATCTTCAACATATCAAAATGACCTAAATTGTTTCATAGGTCCATTATCAAATGAAATTTGACAACCTAAAGCAAATAAATAGATTAAAACTGGTGATCAGACATTTATGGAATAAAAAACAGGTTTGACGAATGAAAGGAAGAGAGAAACGTAGGATGATGGAGAAATTTAGTAAAGGAATTCCAGAGCTGAGGGCTGAGGCAATTGAAGGAATGTGCCAATAGTGGAGCAGTGAAAATTGGGGATGTATTATAGGCCAGATTTGAAAGAGTACAGAAATGTCAAGGCATAATCAAGATTGAGAATCTTACCCTGAAAGAGAAGAGGCAGGCCATAGGGGGCTGTGGAAACAAGGGGTCACTGCCTGACTATTTTAGCATTTCAATTAATTTTGAATCACTTATTTTTGGCTCCATAGAAGGACGTAGAGTTGATTCAGCGTGTAACTAAGCCTTTGGCTGCTTCTTCTGTTCTCCTTAATTGGCTTCAGCTTGATAGATGACATAAGTAGCACCTGGGTTAGGAGGAGAAGAATTTGAGTTGCAAAATTGGATAAAGCCTGAAAATGGGCACAGGGGTTCTGCTGCTGGAGTTTGTTTTATTCATTTGTTAGAGGTGGGATTTGCTGGTTTGCCAGCATTTATTGTAGATCCCTCACCTCTGTTCATTACGCCCATTGCAATGTATTATAGGCCAGATTTTAAAGAGCTCATAAACTTCATGTCACATGCTAATTTAAAAGATTGCAGTATTAAACTAGTGCTTTGTGGCAGATTGAGTGACTGCACACCTGAGAAGAGTTGCAAAGTTGTGAAAGGCTAGCATGATTTTATAGCTAGCTTGCACTACTTGAAGCTATCCTGCACCTTTTAAAAGGGACCTACATTGTGGTTGAAAGTAGTATTGGCAGTCAGTCTAATAATACTTTGAGGTCAGCTGGAATCTGTTAGTGATATACCACCAGGTAGAAATGCCTGGCAGCCAGAGTAGGGGATAAGAGTTGTACCAATGCTCAGATGAAGACTATGATAGGGCCATTTAGTAGAAGAAGGTTGATAGATATGCATAATGAAATATTTGGACCACTGGTAGGCCTTTCAGAAAACCTATGTTTGATATCAAGAAGTAAGGAAAATTCCAGCACCAGCTTGGTGTATGGCTTTGGGCACACTCTCTCCAGCATAGAAATACTGACACACTGTGTGAGAACACTTGCACATCAGGTGTCTGATGGCTGATGTCTCAGCTTTTATTGACCATCTGCAGAAACCACCCAACAACTGTGCTGTAAGGAGCTCAGATTGAAGGTATGCATGGTTCACTTGTTACACAAGCTCAGATTGCTACTGTCATGGCTGTGGCTGATGGTGATTGATGAGGATTGCAGGATGTTAAAGCAGTCCTTGAACATATTATTAGACTTGTTGATGCATTACTGGAATGAACGGCAGTGGCTGCAGATGGCATTGCAAAAGAGCACTAGGGTAGGCAAAGGCACTAAGGGAGGATCAGGTGATGTCTGCATGTAATGTGGCATTGTTTGATGGATGAAGTGTGTCTATATCCATCTGTATACTAAACAGCAGCTATGCGACTTGGAATTATAAATTTCCTTCATTCACAAACCTTGGAGCTCTCAAAGAGATGAATACACTAAAATGGGCAGCAGATTATTCTTGTGTTGGCAGAATGTGGCTAGTGGGGTACTGCAAGGATAGTACTAGGGCCCAACTGTTCACAATATCTATTAATTATTTAGATATGGGGGCCAAATATTTTGTAGATGATAGAAAACTTGGCTGTTGAGGCAGTTGTAAAACAGCTACAGGAGGATTTGGACAGGGTTAGTGAGAGAGCAAGAACATGGCAAATGGAATATAATGGGAAAAATGTGAGATTCATTTTGGTAGAAGGAACAGATGTGCAGAGTATTTCCTGAATGGTAAGGCATTATAACGTGCACAAATGATGTCCTTGTCCATAAGTTGCTATAGGTACAGCAGGTTATTAGAAAAGCTAATCTTATAAGAAGAGGATATGAGGATGGGAGTAGTGAAATCTTGCTTCACTTATATAGGAGCTCGGATAGACTGCACCTAGAATACTGTGTGCAATTTTTGTCCCCTTATCTCGGTAAGAATATTATTGCCATAGAGAGAATGGAACAAAGGTTCATCAGACTGTACCAGGATGGCAGGACCTATGAAGAGAGATTGGACAAACTTGGGCTGTGTTCTCCAAAGTTTTGAAGAATGAGTGATGATCTCATTGAAACATAAAATACTTAGAGGAGTAGTCAGGGTAGTTGCAGGTTATATGCTTCTGTTGGTTAGGGTATCGAGAACCAGGAGGCACAAATTTAAAATAAGGGGATGCCACTTAGGACCAAGGTGAGGAGAAATTTCTTTGCACTGAGGGTGGTGAATGTTTGGAATTCTCACCCCAGAGGGCTGAGAAAGCACAGTCATTGAGCATGTTTAAAACAGAGATTGATAGGTTTCTGATTAATAATAATGTAATGGGTTATGGAGATAGTGGATGTAAAAGCCATTGAAGTGTCCAATCAGCTGTGATCGTATTGAATGGCGGGGGCAGGCACGAATGGACTGAATGGCCTACCCCTTTTCCTATCTTATGGAAATAGATCTGATACCATATCAGTAACAAGAACTATTGAACAAACCAGTGGGTAGGGTCACTCTGAGTGAAACACAATTCTTCAAGCTCCTTGTATTTGCAATTGGAGACAAAGTGGTGGTTAAAATTAGAGAACAGAATGAAGGATAATCTTTGCTCTCCAGAATTATCCTGGAGTGTTAGGTAAGCTGAAACCTTACAGTACTTGATATGATCAACCAAGTCAAGCAATGGAATGCTAAACCAATTAGCTACCAAGTGGGTTCTTCAATGCACACCTTTAACTTGAAGGAACAGGTGGGGAAGGTGGGAAAGAATACATGTTTAAAAAATCTTTGACAAAATTTGAAGCTTTGCTTCACAACAAAACATATTCTATTTTCTCCTTTCTCTTGGTAACAGACCCAAAGCATATTTTGTTTCTGTTCCAGATTTTAAATATTGGTAGTTGTTTTCTGTAGTTGTAAACTTTTCTCAATCCATGCTCAGAAGTTTTTCTTAAACAAATACCTTTTCAAATTGTTACATACAACTTAATTATCGTGACTTGTGTTTATTTGAAACAGGAAATTAGCTGCTGCAGCAAAACTCGCACAAGCCAGCCAGAGTAATGGAACTCTCAAAGGGTCTAACCCTACTCATCAAAGTTCTGGTCTTCTCTCTCAATGGTAACTCCTGTCAATAAATTCAGATAATCCTGTTCAACTTATTTTACTCACCTATTATTGTATAGCCTTATCTGATAATTAAATGAGTGTTATGATTGGTTGAGATATGGCACCATTAGTGAATATGTATCCGTGTGCGCATGTGTGTTTAAAAAGCCGCATCCCTAAAGTGACCATTAACTACTAATGGTTTAAAGTCACCGTAGTTCCAGTTTACCATAGGTGGCTCTCCCCTTTGAGGGGGAGAACTGGCTGGCGGTGATCTAACTTGAGGATTTCTCCACCTCAGGTAAATGGGCAAGGTTGAAAAGGCAGACCTTGATGAATAACCTCAGCCAGTATGGAAAATTGAACCTGTACAATTGGCGTCGCTCTACATCATAAACCAGCAATGCAGCCAACTAAGCTAAACTGACCCCCTTAACATGTAATTCTAGCATATTTTATGCCAGAGTAAGGCCTTGAACTTGTTCCAACAATTGTACATTTTACTTTATTTTGTACTGAATCCCCTCTCAATGCCACATTTCACTCTATAACACATCACAAATTTCAATTGCACTCTCTTACAAATATGTACTGTGAATAACACAATCACTCCTTATTAAAATCCATGTGTACCATAGAATATAATGGATCTGTTTGTTATTCTGTATTTGACTGACTTATATCAGTATTTGTGGAAATCCTGAAAGACAGGATAATTTAGATAAGAGGAATAAGCATTTTCGCCTAAAATAGTGAGACTCCAAGTTTAGATTTTAGGTTTAACACCAATTTTATTTTGCTTGAACTAATGTAAGTAGCTCATGGTAACAACAGGGAGGTTAAAAACTAAAGACTTTTGTACTTGGACTATATTATACTTTTTTATTTAACAGGATACATTCAGGCCATGATGGACATAGACATGCAAGGTCTCAGACGATGCCTATAATACGTGGAAAGAATGCACTATCAAACCCCAAACTATTACAAATGATGGAAGCTTCCAATATAGTATCCAGTATGTTTTTTAAAAATTCAATATTAAGTACTTGTTCTTTTTGCATGTCAAATATTACTCCAAGTGCCCTCTCAAAAATATGTAAATCATCTTGAATTAGCAATGTCAATTAACTTATTAATTCCAAACACCCTTTAATGTAATGCTTATAAAGTAGCAAAATATATCCTGGTGTGCTTCTTTAATCAGGATAGGACCTCAGAAAAAGTTGGAAGAGGTATTTAGAAAGTGGCTGAAGATATGGCCAAAAAGTAGGTTTTAGAATACTCCTGAATGCAGAAAAAAAACATAAATTTGAGGTGTTGAGGAGAAAGACTCTGGAGTATATGAATAAGTTAGCAAAAGACTTTACCACAGATGATAGTGTGCACAGCAGAGGC
Organism: Sphyrna mokarran; assembly: GCA_024679065.1. NCBI lineage: Eukaryota > Metazoa > Chordata > Chondrichthyes > Carcharhiniformes > Carcharhinidae > Sphyrna > Sphyrna mokarran. The sequence continues at coordinate 48,003,383 of JAGIQG010000003.1, read as the reverse complement.
AAGTCAGAGAAACTGATGGTGCACACCCACAGTCGGATTTCTTTTGTGAGTTTGATCAAAAAGATCAAACATAGCCTGATAAGCCTCAGCTGATTCCAAATTTGATGCCAACTTTGAGCAGCTCAAAAAAGTAAACATAATGCAGTTTGTGAGGAATTTGTTCCCAGAAAGATAGTAAATGAAGAATTGGATAGATATTTTAGGAAGTGAGCAAGTGAGAGATGTTAATTTTTGGCACTGGTCAGATAGGATCAAAAACAACTATGTTCATCTTGTTCCTGAGACAAGTATACACGTTGCCTTCTTTAAAAGCTAGTCCTGCAGCATGTAAATGGACTCCAGTTGAAGTATATAATTCTCAAATGTTGGTGCTTATGTTAACATTTTACTACTTAATGATTATATATGAAGAACAATAGGCTGACATTGAGGTGTTCCATTTTAGCCAAATTCAGTCCATTGCTTTGAGCTTTCATTTTTAGTGTAGATCTATGGTAGATGGGAGTAAAAGTTGCAAAAGCATTCCCATGCCATTTTTGGCCTATACTTGACTTGCACTACCATTTAGTGATGTACTCCATCATAATGTATGTATTTTGGGAGAAAAAGCAGCATTGGCCTTCTGTAATCTCCGTTGAGCTTGGTAAGAGACTGACTTTGATTTTGCAATTGTTTAGATGGTTCTCCAACTGAGATGGATACCTTGCTTATAGATGTAGAAGCAAATATAGCAACAGAAGTGAGCATCACAGTGCTTGAGATCATCTGTCTTTTTACTCAGGCCCATCAGGTATTTCTGATGACATTCATATTTGTTTTGCTGATTAAAATACAGTGATGATGTATGAATTCTAGACTTCACTGATACTCTACAAACATTGTTAAAGGTGTATTCAGGAAATCTGGTGCTAATAATTTGCTGATGCTTTTAATTGTACATATTGCATAATCAATGCATTTTCTATCAGATATGAAAATGATAACTCATTGTGTTTCTGGAAAACCACATCTTTTTGTTTACCTCAGTGCTTTTCCTGATACAAGTTGCAAGTTTACATTCACACCAATGTCTTTCATACTCTAAGCTGGCAGTCCTTTATAGTTTTTGAGAACAAATCATGAACATTTACTGACAATGACAATTGTTGATTTGTACTTTGTAATGAACTCAAAATATTTGGGAATGGAATACTTTTGCAAGTATATGGTGTAGATTTAAATGTTGCATAACACACTTTTTTAAAACAAAAAATTCCAGAATTTTCTCTGCTGTTTGAACCAAACTCTTTATGTAGAAGGTATTCTAGAGTAAGCAAACTTGTTTTCTACTCGTACATTGTAAATCCATCTCTTTTGTGTCTGACTTTACAGAAACAACTGCAACAAGATGATGGGCATAATTCTACTATGAAGAGAGTGTTTGACACCTATTTACTGTTCCTGCAAGTTAATCAGTCATCAGTTGCTTTGAAACATGTATTTGCAGCTCTCCGACTATTTGTTTCCAAGGTACAGATATGTAGTCTCACCATTAACATGCCCTTTGTCTTGTGCCCGTGACATCATTATTAAATCTCTCCTAGCTCCCTGACCTTCCACTTTGCTCTAGTGACTCTTAAACAGTATAAAATCCATCATATTACTCCTCTTTAGCTCTGGAAAAGAGTAGTGTGGACTCGAAACATTACCTCTGTTTTTGTCTCCACAAATGCTGCCAGGCATATTGAGATTTTCCAGTACTTTCTGTTTTTGTTTCAATTATCAGCAACTGCAGTATTTTGCTTTATTGCAGACGTTTAGGTTAAGAATCAGAATATTTCTCTGTGCATCTAATGGGTGAATCATTTATATCTTGTCATAACAAAGTAATGAGAGTAAATCCTTAATTTTAAAAAAAAGGAGCAGAACACGTTGTGTCCCACTTCAGCAGCACATTCCAGCTTCCCCCCCCCCCCCCCCCCCCCCCCCCCCCCCACCCCCAGTCAGTCATGACACACTCCGGAACCAATCCAGTGCCTACCAGATATTACAAAATGGAGAGAAAAAATTATGCAGACGAAATAATCAGTCAAGATTTTGCTTTGTCATGTCCATTGAATTCTGCTATTCCTCTATAATATGAAAATTGCAATAAAAATCTAGAATAGCATGTAATAAATTTCAATGATTTTGTAACTGTAAATCAGTGGTCTTGTTCAAGTTTTGTACGGTACATAACACAGCATCTTCTTAAATTATAAACCTCTACAACTTCAACTGACTGTGAGTAATTTCACAGGAGACCTGCTAGTTTTATTTTAAAGCAACTCCCAACTCTTAATCGCAAGAACAAATTGAGTTGATGAGACATTGGCACCCTTCACAGTCCCAGTCTGTACCTGTGATAACCATTGCTTTATTTTTGGGTACAGTGGTAACATTCTGTGTTGTAAATTTGAGTTATAAAATTATGAAGCTATCTCAGCACAAAGGGAAACTGTAATTTAGTGGTAACATTGCTGGATTAATATCCCAGACTCGGGTTCAAATCTCACCACAGCGTCAGGGAGAATTTGAACTTAGTTAATAACGTTGGAATATCAAGCCATTCTCATAACAGTGAGCATGAAACCAGCATCAGTTGTGGTAAAAATTCATCTGGATTCACTAATATCCTTGAGGGACAGAAATCTGATCTGACCTACGTGTGACTCCAGACCCACAGCTGAATTTAATAAGCCCTCTGAAATGGCCTAGCAAGTCACTCAGCTCAAGAGCAATTAGGGATTGGTGAGAAATGCAGCCATGATTCCCATTGGCTGGCAAAATGGTTGCACACTTGCAGTTCTTCTTCCGTTCAGCTCAGACGCGATGAGTTTGGCAAATCCTTTGGTAGGGCAGACAGGATGCAGTCCACCCTGCCATAGATCGCAGTACTCTTCACAGCACACAGACAAACTTTCAGTAAATGTAGGCCAGGACCTCCTCATTATTGTTCCAGAATCCTTGCACCTGCGGGTCATGTGGGAGAAACTGGCAGATGTGAGCAACCATACCCCAAGACACGGGGGCACTTCCAGCAATGCCTCTCTCAATTGTGAGAGGACCACCAATATACACCATGGTCAGGCCTGTGCTCACTATTGTAGTTGTCCACATTTGCCAGTATCTTGACCTTCCAGGGGCGTGCTGCCTCTTGCTGCTCAGGCAGAAGCTGCCTGACCTGCACATCCAGCATTTTTTATTCTTGATTTGTAAGGACCAAGTGCTTGTTTTGCTATATTTTTGAATTGGATTATTTGGTAGTATGTTTCAAATCCATTGCCTCAATAATAGTCAATTTATATATATACTACAGTGATCCCAATACCTACCAGGGAACAACTTTCTGTGCAACTTCAGAGCTGTTCTGGTTCATAAAGCATGGTTGCAGTGCATTATGTTGCCGTCTGTTCACTTCGAATAAATTTATTATTTAATGTCGATTGTGCGGTACTAAAAGATTTTATATCTTCTGCTTCTCACCAGTTCCCTTCAGCTTTCTTCCAAGGCCGAGCAGATCTATGTGGCACGCTCTGTTATGAAATCTTAAAATGCTGCAACCACAGATCCAGCTCTACACAGAACGAAGCTTGTGCCTTGCTCTACCTTTTCATGAGGGAGAACTTTGAATTTACAAAAGGAAAGTCGATAGTCAGATCTCACCTTCAGGTTAGTGTCACTGTTAGAATTTTATTAAAACTAAGCAGAATATCGTTTTTCGAGATTGCGACCCCATGCACACTGTCAGAATCATTGCAAGCAGATTGTCTAAAACTAAATATTTTTAAACAATTCTGATCTTAAGTCAGCCACATATCACAGATCACCTCATGTTTCACCTTGTACCATTTGCCAAAATCTTATTTTTAAAATAGCAGGTTAGTAAGACAGTAAAAAAAAAAAAATCAGCAATGTATAACTCTATTTGGATATCTTCTTTGGAGTTCAGCAACAAAATAAGTGTTATCAAACATCTAAGATCTCTAGGGGAGGGAAGCAGAGGTGGGAATGTATCTGAATCCAGAAGCTACCCTGTGGTAGAGGGGATATAATCGCTGAGTCAAATTTTCACTGGGGTACCCCCTGAATTTGCCTGGAGATCAGCTCATCATCCAATGAAGCAAGATGGGTGGGTTCTCGAGGCCAAAGGGCCACTCAGAAGCCTTAAGAGCAGTAGGCTGCAATCAAAGGTAATTCAGGGAGAGGGCGCTTCAAAATAGAGGCTCCCTCTCTCCAACATTTTTGTTTAAGTTAAATTTAAAAAGTGGAATTTGTGGCCTGGCCACTATATTGTAATGGTTATGGAAGTTTGGCAGGGACTAGCATGCATTGGGGAGAATCCCTCCATAGGACACTCTATGGCTGCTCCTGTTCCCAAGCAGATTTGGCTGGAGCACTAGGTGCCACTAGTCTGCAACCAGGATGTCACCTCCAAGCACTTAAATAATCATACCTCCAACGCATGTTGATGCTTGGAAGCCAATTGGAAGATCCAGTCAGTTCTTCATCGCATGAGGACCCTGCTGTTTCCCCCCCCCACCCCCACACCCCATCTGTCACTATAAAGAAGGCCTGGGGCCAGGATAGAGTAGGGAATGTGAATCTCCAATAATGACTATATCGAGGACATGATCCTGGCTTATGAACAGAGATTTCCTCCATGTTATGGCCAGGATTTTCCCATCCCATTGCAGTGAACAATGATGTCACTTGTCGCCAAATCCAACATCTTCACTGCAGCAGGAACGTGGTAGGAATGGGGATGGCAAGATTGCACCCTATAGCTCACAAAATGGGTTCATAGTTTTGTTTCAGGCACGCACAGAGGAAATTATTCCTCGTGTCATACAGCTGATAGATTTTAAATTTACAGGAATACGACAGTATGGCAGATGCTGTATAATATTTTTGTGCCAGTATTGCAATGCCAGACGTCAAAACGGGCACCTGGGGTATGCACCGAAAACAAACATTAATACTTTTGTGTGTGCAAATATGGAGCCTAACACTTGGTTAAGGCTCTTTTATAAATTTGAGCTGCTCTGAATGTGCCATGCTAGGCCAGGTGTGTTGTGGAAAATCATACCTATTTGTGGCCTAAACGTTGTCTTTAAAGAAACCTGTGTAAGCCGCTGCCAAAAAGATACGTTTTTCAAATTTACTGAGGAACCTGACTGGAGCACAAACCATGTGCTTCTGGCAGCCTCCACTTTCTATCGTAGTCACTACCTCCCTCTTATTCTCAATCTTTACCTGTCTCCATTACACAGTCGCTACCACCCACCCTACACTCTTTCCCTTGATCACCATCCCCTGAGGACCCAAACAGATTTCTGTAACTCACTAGTCTGCTGTAAATATCTGACAGGCCTTCAAACTGCCCACTCGATGTCAGGATTGTTCCCAGCAGGCCTGCACCAGGTGAACAATGTTTCCTGATGTTCCATGTCAAATAGCTTGTCAATTACATCATGATCACTGAAAGTACAGCTTTTTATTTATGCCAGTGGAATGTTCTGCTTAACAACCACTATTTCATCCAGACATGACCGCTACTTCATACCTCACTGTTACGTTTAGTGGGTAATCCAAATTCTTGCTCCAGATGATGAACATTAGCTTCTCCTACTTGCATGTTTATGATGTCTATCATTCAGATCTTCCCTGTTAATTCACTGGGTGGTCTGCCTTAACTGGTTATTTAGATTTTGATTTGCAGAAGATAAAGCTTGCAATTTAAGAACAATTGCAAGTTGAATTGAAGCAGTTTTAAATGTTGTCAATAATTCATGACAGCACACTTTTGTGATGGAAAACAATGTTGTTCAAAACTGGAATAGATTCCCAAACTAAACAAAATGAAACGAGCCCAATTTTACCATCACATTGCACCTGTTTTCGGGCGCAAAACTTGGTACAATTGGCCGTGAGGCAAGTAGCGTATCTGCGCCCACTTCCATGTCACTTCCCCCTTTACCAAAATAGCCATGATTAGGACCATGTCCATAACAAGCATGACAGCTATTTAAATGTATTTGCATGCATTTAAATTGACTTAATGGACTGCATGCCCAACCTTACCAGCACATCCCCCTTTACCATTGCATTTGCCCATCCAGATTCAGCGCTTCAGCTATTGGGAAGGTAAGTGCTAAGTTTCTGACAGCTCTCTGCTTCAGATCAATGAGTGGGGAAGTGGGTTGGACAATTGTCTACTTCAGATCAGTAGGGGGAGGGGGGCGCGATCAGCCTGGGTGGTGTAAGGGATGAGGCATAAAGGCATCAGTAATGTTGTGGGGATGGAGCAATGTCTGTGAGGGGGGGCCAGGGGGATTCATCTGGGGGCGATGTGGCAGGGGTGCTGCATTCTACTTTCTTTTCCTGTGCGTGCGCAGTTGGGGGCACCGATCTGAGCTGCAGGGTTTCGGGTGCGTTATTCGGGCAGCATGATTTGGATTCGCTGATGTTTTTGCAGTCAGAGAACAGGTCTAAAGGTCAGATCTGAAACACTCCCGAGTTCGCGTCCACCAAGCACTCAGAATCAAAATGGTAAAATAGGCACAAGATGTCTAAAATTTGGCAAAAAGATACATTACTGCTGAAAAATCCATCTGCCACTTTTAAGCAGTAACTTGATATTTAGCGTTGGGGCTAAGTGCAAACATGGTCAGGATGTTTGTTTAGACTGATACCAAAAAAATCACGGCAGTCTAATTTATCAACTCATTAATATATTAAAATGAAATATGAATGTTTTATGCTATAATGGCCTTGTCTATTGTCTTACCTTTTTGCAGGACAATTTTGAGTGATACTTTGTATTTCCTTTGCAGCTTATCAAAGCCGTAAGTCAACTGATAGCAGATGTGGGAATGGGAGGCACTAGATTTCAACAATCACTGGCGATAATTAACAATTTTGCAAATGGAGATAGGCCCATGAATGTAAGCTAACTTTAGAAATGTCATTTTAACTTCTATTTGAAAATAAGATGCTTCTTCCATATATTAAGTGCGCAAAACTGATCAGGAATAACTGTGTGGGAGGAGACACGCTAAACCATTTGTGTAAAGTTATTCCACTTTATAAATGTATCAGAGACTTCAGACATTTCTGACTTACTGACATGGATAGTTGTCCAGGAAATGTTAGAAAAATCCTGGGTGACTATACAATTGATTATCCAATGTATCCCTTAACGTCTGACTATTGGCAACCCAACTTGACTACCCACTCCAACTCCACTCCACAATCCTTCCCAACCTGACTCCACAACTCATATGTCACCCTATCCACTGACCTCACCTACCTATGCATCTAACACAATAACCACACCCACTTATCCACCGTGCCACTATATGCATCCAATCATTCGTCCACTCATCCACTCACCAACATTCATCCGTCACCATTCACACTGAACATTCAAACTTACAAAATGACAGCTAGTGCCATAAAAACGGAGCATGACCTCTGTGCTGACTGACATCACTGTTCTCTATGTGGATTCCTGCTGCATCTGAAACTAGAGTCTTCTGAATGTATCCAGGTCAGTATTCAGTTATCTGTCTAATCCATGTTGGATGCAACAGTTCTGACACTGATCAAAAGATTTAGACCATTAAATCTGATAGGCTGAATGTTATGAATAAATGTTTTGAGTATGGCTAATATAATCCTTGTCTTTCATTTTCATCTATTGTCAATTTAGCGTCTACCTGAAATCTATGATTGAAACTTGACAGAACAAATGTTACAATGTTTTCATTGGTCTGAAGCAGCAATATTTTGGGCTGGATTTTACCATGGGCTTTCAGACCCTGCCTTTGGGAACAAATGGAAGTCCCGACTTCCGAACCCTGCACTTGTTAACAATGAGACAAGCTGAACAGTTTTTGTGGAGTCAGCTTCTTAATTGCTTCTTCTGCACTCATTTTTCTGTGTAAGATGACAAAAGGGTTCCCGAGGCTGTTGGCAAAATCCGAGGGCCTGCAGCTCTTGAGCCATGGCAGTCTCAGCAGGAGAGGTGAGCATTGCTCTCGAGAATGGAAGTACCCTTGGAGATGTGAATCTAAAATAAAATTTTGCAAGGTTGAAGCTAGTTGGACCCCTTGGAATAGACAGCAAACCTAACCAAATGAATCATTTGTGTGCATCTTTTTTTTCCCACGAGCGCATTATTTGAGGATGGAGAATCTCAGCTCAATGATTGCACCACCCCCCTCCACTAAAACCTGCTTCAAGGATCCTGCCTCAATTGAAGTGATAGAGGGATTCTCCATTGGCAGCAAAGACTTAGATCTAATAGGTGCCTTCAGTTTGTTGGGCTGTCGATCCTACTCTGTCTTTCCTGGGAAAGTTGTCCAGTTGAGATGTGCTCATGAGCTGTCCTGACATGACTCTTGTCAATTTTCCCAACTTCCCCAGCCTCACATCCTGCCCCAGAACTTCAATTCTGGAATCAGGAAAATTCAGCCCTCAATTTTATTATAGATGTCCGATTTCAGTACGCCTGATCTGACTAAGTTCTAAGTGGTTCAATACTTATAATCTGTGACTTGGAAGTAACCTTTCCTTTGGTTCATACCCTGTAGAATACTTTGTTTCCTGCGGAAGTGAAGGACTTGACTAAGCGAATAAGGACAGTATTAATGGCCACAGCTCAGATGAAAGAGCATGAGAAGGACCCAGAAATGTTAATTGATCTTCAGTATAGCCTAGCAAACTCATATGCCAGTACTCCGGAACTGCGAATGACTTGGCTCGAGAGCATGGCAAAGATTCATATCCGAAATGGAGATGTGTCAGAGGTAATTTATATTATTTATTTATTGAGGCAATCATTTCTATTTCTGCCAAAAAGAAATGAGCACCCCATTAAGCTCTCCAATCAAGACTTTGGAAAGGAGAAAATGAAGAAATGTATTTGAAAAAAAATACAATTTATTAATACATTCAAATGTTTAATCAGGTGTTTCCCACCAGAGATGTTTTATTTGAAACATCACTCTGAATAAATATTGTGTTGCCAATTTGCTAAGCATGACATTGGCCATATTTCTGCTTCTTCAATTGCTTGACCTGTAGGATTGTAGCGATAACTGCAGGGTCGAATTTATACCCAATTACAATGATGCTTTTTACTGTCATTTTCCAAATTATTGTCAGTGTTTTTATTTTTCAAGTTGAGTAGAAAATTAAATGCTTGCAGCAATAAATAGATGTAATTTCCTTTCTCTTACCTTCAAAAATTTAATATTCTGTTGTCATAGCAACAGGATGGGAATAAATTAACAAGTCACGGCAATAATCATGCATATTTCCTGAATTGAAGTAGGTTTGGCCCAGATTTGTGTAAGTAAACCACGAAGCCTGAATACCCATAGAAATTGGTCATCAATGTACTCAAGACAAACTGTCAGGACTGGTTGTTGGTGGTCCTGGGCTGCTGAATATTGCTGAATAGATGCCAACCCTAATCATCATCATTTCACAAGGAGTCCTTCAGCAGGCGTAGACCTATTCATTAATAGCTGCAATAGTAGCATAGTGGTTAGCATGCTGCCTCACAGTGCCCGGGACCTGGGTTCAATTCCAGCCTCAGGTCACTGTCTGTGTAGCGTTGCACATTCTCCCTGTGTTTGCATGGGTTTCCTCCAGGGTGCTCTAGTTTCCTCCCACAGTTCAAAGATATGCAGTTAAGTTGACTGGGTATGCTAAAATGCCCCCAGTGTCAGAGGATTAAGAGGGTAAATACATGGGGTTACAAGATTAGGGCCTGGGTGGGATTGCAGTCAGTGCAGATTCAGTGGGCCAAATAGCCTCCTTCTGTACTGTAGGGATTCTGTGATTTGGGGCAGCATGATGGCAAAGTGGTTAGTACTGCTGCCTCACAGCACCAGGGACCTGGTTCTTTTCCTGTTTTGGACCACTGTCTGTGTGAGTTTGCACATTCTCCCTGTGTCGGCACGGGCTTCCTCCCATAGCCCAAAGATATGCGGATTAGGTGGGTTGGCCATACTGAATTGCTCCTTAGTGTCAGGGAGACTAGCTAGGGTAAATGCATGGGTTATGGAGATAGGGCCTGGATGGGATTGTGGTCAGTGCAGACTTGATGGACCAAATGGATTCCTTCTGTTCGGTAGGATTCAATGGCCCCAAAATCTGTTTCGAGCATTAAAACATGTGAAACTTAAAAGAAAACTCAGATATAGCAACATGATCAATTCCTGTGCAGATTGGATGCAAGTGTCCAATGTTAAATCAGTGTGCGTAACGCTTGTTTTAAACAGGTACAGTGCATTCCAACTTCTACCCCCGTGAGATGTGACATGTTGTAATATTCAGCACTTCAAGTTAAGATGGCATAGCTTCAATTTTAAAATGTTCTTCAGATTTATTAATACAATAGCTTGCTTTGTGCTATTTGGTCACATTTTATTTGTGATCCATTCCCTGACAAAAAGATAGTATGATATTAACTGGGCTGTAGCTTCTAGCAAGAATCTTGTGAACAAGGGCTGGAGTGGACAGGAAGCTGGCTGTCTGACTGTCCTCAGAATGAGGCCTTGGACAGGGGTTGAGGTGGGCAGGAAGTTGTCTGGCCTTCCTCTGAATGATGCCTTGGAAGTTTTAAATCCCAGGTTTTAGCTACAGTGGGCTGTGGAAGGCTCCCTTCCACATTCAGAAAGCAAGCCAGCTGGCCACTCAACAAGAGTGGAATTTTGTTCTAGCAGGGACACTTCCCTGCTAGAACCAAAGCCAAGTAAATGATTAGCAAGGAGTTTGGCAGAGACATTGAAACCCAGGGAAGCAGAGGCCCAATGTTTCCTTGTGGGACCCAGAGGAACAATCATGTTTCTTGTGGCCTTGCAGAAAACTAAAAATTTACAAAGATCTTTTTCAAGCCACTCCTCACCTGGATCTGCTTAAAAGTTGGCCAGGATTCCCTGCTCAGGTCTCAGGTTAAATTTTCAATCCCAATGACATAATTGGTACACAATCTGCATACTTAAAACATGGATCTCATAACCTTCTGGCTGGCATCTTGCTCACCTATTCAAGGAAGTTAACATTAGAATTTTAAAAAAAAGTTATAAATCTATGGGAAATTGGGGGATTCAAGAAGGGAAAACATTCAGAGGCTATTTAGTTGCTTGGCTTCTGTCAAATAGGTAACGAAAATCAGCCCAGTGGCCTCAGAGAGCAAGGACAATGCCCATAATCTGTAAAGGTTTTTATTCATATTTTATTCATGGGTTGTGAAAAATATTGGAAAGAGCAGCATCTATAGTTCATCCCTAAGTCACCTTGAGCTAGTGAGCTGCTGTCTTGAATTGTTAAAGCCTGTGTGTTGAAATAAGCTGTTTTTTTTAAATTAACATTTACATTGATGTTTCTGATGTTACAGGCTGCAATGTGTTATATCCATATAGCTGCCCTTATATCAGAGTACCTGAAAAGAAGAGGTAAGCTTGTAAATAAAAAAAATGAAATCTAAATGTAAAAACCACTAAATGAGTAACGATCAAAATAGTAGAGCTGTTATTTTAGTGAATGGGTTAAAAACAGTCACTAAGTGGGGTCTGTGTAAATAAGACCCATCTTGAAAATCTGGACTTAACGTGCAATTTTAGTCCTCATTGCTGAATGACCATCATTTGAACTTGTCTGAAGGTGCTAAAACAGACATACCTATAGGTTTTGTATTTAAGTCCTGATCACATCATTCACCCATTTCCATGGAACAGATGGAGTGTCCAGCACCCCCAAAATGCTATACAAGTTCTTAGTTGAGACTTTGGAAATTCTGATGGAGAAAGTCCAGAGGAGGAGGGATGTCCAGAGGAAGGTGTACATCTTACCTTCCTGTCTCTAATCCCTACAGCTGGTGATGCTGGTCTCACATCCTTCTCCCATTCCTCTTGCAGACCAAGGGGGGAACCCTAGCAAGATGTATGTGACCCAGTGCTTAACATAGCAATTATTCTTTTTAGAGAAAGCCTTCAGATAATTTTTAGAATAAGCATTGATATTGTTTTGGTGCGTTCTTGACAGCGTTCAAAAAAAGTTTTCCAGTGTCTCTCAGAAATCCTTGTCAAACCTCCAGCAGCAAATGAAAAGTTAAAATACCTTTACCTTTCAGTAATGCTCAAATTCTTCTACAATACATACTGTCCATTACGTGGTCGCTTTTATAAGGGGTTTTAGTCCAAATGCTAGCCACTTAAGTATTGTGCAGATATTTTGATGAGATCTACCACACAATTTAAGTGACAGTTAGCTGTTTAATGATTCTATAGGTGACTGCCCCTACCACAGGCTTCACTCCTTCGCCAAGATAGTTTTTTTTTGTGCTAAACCTGGACTGAAACAGTATTTCAGCTCAAGCCTCCATCTTGACTTTCTAAGGGGCTCTTTGGTACTTGAACATATCCAGGAAAAATTTCACCTATGATGTTATAACTTAAAGAAAAGGTGAATTACAATTGTTCAGAAACAGTGTTAGTTGTTATTGCCAAGAAGGTGACTTTCTATCTTAATACTGTAGCTAGTTGATATTTGCTGAGTTGAAGGTGAGCAGTTCCCAGCAACAAGAAAGGAAGAATCCATTGATAGGCAAGTTACCTAAGCTTCTGTTCCACTCTTAAGTGGAATTTCATGGCCCTGTCTGTTTGGAAAATGCAGCAAACCATTCAAACATCCTGCTAGTAGGAAGGCTAGAAAATGCCACCCTTAATATGTGACAAGTAGTATTGAGGGAAATAACAGAACAGCAAATTCTGAATTTTCATTGAGGGATAAGTTACTAATGAGTAGGAGACAACTAAAAGAAAATAAAAGTCACAAATTCAAGATGACCATCTTAAAAATAACTCCTGTAAAGTAGTAACAGCTATTACCATCAGATTTTGGACAGAAATCCAGAAAATGAAACATCGTTTGATTTTAACTTTCATCTACCAGCTTGGAGACTTGCACTGCATGCAATCTTGAGGACCAGATATAGGGATCTGCATTGGTAGATTCACCCAATAAAGTGCACAAGAGAAAGGCCAGGAGAATAGAATAACCAAGGAATCATCTCACTGGGGGGTGAGCTCAGATCCTCTCCTTGCTACAGGGGACATAGATACAGAATTTGAGAGCCCAGCTTACGGAGCAATATTAATGACCATCCACTAGGAACACAAAGGTGAACAGGCATTCTCACTTGCATCCTCTGCACGTTGCCAGAGAGCGTGGAGAAATCCAGCTTTAACTGTTCTTTTCATTTGTGCATGACATCAAAAGTCTGCAAACAATTATATAACAAGGGGTCAGATGTATGAACACTGCAATTGGTTCCACAGGCATGGAGACTCTGATAACTTCAATGGGAACACAGGTTGGGGCCATCCTGATTTTCCTCTGGCTTTCAAAGCATGATGGAGAGCTTCAATTTGGTCCTTGAGAGCTTTGCGTCACACTTGCACTCTATTCTCTCGTAGTGCAGTGAGAGTGCTGAAGGATTGCCACACAATAATGATATTGTGTACGATATCTATTGTCCTTTCTTAGGACAACAGCATACCTACTTCCTTGGCAGCCATTCATTCAGTCCCCTTATTGGTGCCAGATAATCCTGGGAGAAATCAAGTCCCAACAGATAGCAGTCAGATCTTTTCAAAGTTACCCCTCCAGCTGCCCTCCACGATGATCTGCAGTAATCCATTTCCCTTGTTGTAGCCATTGAGAACCTGTTTTGGTGAAATACCAAAATAAGCAAATAAGCTCTAATTTGGCGCAATGGTTTTTCACAAAAACTTTTTTTTTCGTTCTTAATGTGCAGTATAAACAATTGTCAAAAGAAGAGTGATGAAGAATATTGACATTATAAATTTCAGGATTTCAGTTGGTCCTCTCTGTGTCCAAGTAGTGCAAACACAGCACTCGAAGTAATCCAAATAATGGTTGTTAGGATGGATGAAATGGTAGTGAAGGACTGTTGTTGAATTGGAGCAAGAAAGAAACTCTTCAGTTGAACATTGCCTCTTCCTCTTCACCTTCCATTTCCTGGTCATGTCCTTCCTGTTCCTCTCCCAGTACTTCTTCCTCAGACAGCCTCAAAGCTTCTCCTCTTTGCATAGCAAACTTGTGTAGTGTGTAATACATGATAATAAATTCTGAGATATGCTTGAAGAAGTATTGAAGGATACCTCCAGTGATGTCCAGACGATGGTTGTTCTCATTTGCATCGCTGCCTGAGGTCCTGAACCAGGTGATTAAAGGAATATATCTCAGCCCCAAGCAACCGGCCTGTTCCCTAATGCCCTGGTTAGATGAGTCGGGGGAATTGAAATTTGGCACAAGCTGAATGTCTTATCACTGCTGCCATGAAACCAGGTGTTGAATTGCATAATCCTCTGCCTATGGCTAAGCACAAGTTACACATCCACGTGTGGAAGCTTTTCCGTTGTAGTACATTGCTGGCAGCAGTATCTGATCTGCTTTAATGTTGAGGAAATCCAGAAAATCAGGCATCCTTCTTGCTAGAGGCCATGGAGAAGTGATGTAATGTTACTGGATAAAAAGTGACATGTCTAACAGAACTCTGCACAGAACAGCTTGGCCTAGATTTTCATCTCAGTGGGGAATCTCAATGTCTCACTGTCACAACTTTGCCTGCTTCCAATGCCAGGCTACTGGGAGATGGGATTTTCTGGCAGCCACAGCCTTATTTGGCGTGCAGTAGCAGAGCTATGGTGGGGATGGAAGTAGGATGAATCTGGAATAGGCAAACTAAAATGCCTGCCTCCGTTCTCAAAAAATATTGCTTGGTTCCTTCAATGAAATCAGTGGCTAATTTTGAGCTATATCAGGGAAGCCTCACAATTGATAAAAATAAAAATTCAGATCAATTTAAGCCAGCACCCTTACCATACCCTTTTTTTATCCATTCGTGGGACATGGGCGTTGCTGAATGGCCAGCATTTATTGCCCATCCCTAATTGCATGAGGGCAGTTGAGAGTCGACCACGTTGCTGTGGCTTTGGAGTTACATGTAGGCTAGGCCAAGTAAGGACAGTTGATTTCCTTCCTTAAAGGACGTTAGTGTACCAGATGGGTTTTTCTGATAATCAACAATGGTTTCATGGTCATCAGTAGACTCTTAAATCCAGATTTTTAAAAAATTGAATTCAAATTCCACCATCTGCCGTGGCGGGATTTGAACCCGTGTCCCCAGAGCATTGTTGCTCCTTTCCTCCTCCATTATCCATTTTACGAGCAGAACTCTCAAGTCCTATTATAATAATCAAGAGTAGCCTGTAAAACTCCCCAAATTAAAAAAAAAAATTCACCCTTCAAAACCAGCTGTGTAAACAGAGGTCAGGAATATTTGGTCCCCAGAGGTGGGTCTTTTGGCAGCAGGTTCAACACTGATCTGTAATCATCCCAGTTACCCTTCTGCAAGTAGGCAGACCAAACCAGAACATTGAACCAAGAGTCCTCTCTGCCTGTGAAAATCCCGGCCTTTGTGATTGCCAGCTTGTTACTTCTGAAAATTGGAAGGCTGTTAAATAAAAGATCAACATTATAAATATGGAAGACTTTAGGCGGAATTCAAAAGATTCAGGAAATGAATAACAAGGTAGCATATATTTTATAGCATTGAAAGTATAGCCGAGTATCAAAACAACGCTTATCTGTCTTCCTACTGCATTTTATATATTCAGTCTAGGCATCAGTTCTAAGAAAAAGCAATTTTCTGCGGACTCTGGAATCCGAAACCAAAAAAAAATAAAGTGCTGGAAAATCTCAGCAACCGGTGGAATTTTCCAGACCCATTAAAGTCAATGATCATTTGCTTTGTTTGCTGGTCATGCACCAGGGAACTTGCTGTGGTGGTGGTTAGGGTAGGGGGGTGGGGGTGGGGGCGGGGGCGGGGGCGGAGGCGGTCTTGTCGGCAAGAAGGGTTGGAAAATCCTGGCCTGAGTCCAACAGTTGGGAACTGATTCGGCAGTTGGATTGCAGCCAAGAGGCTGTAATTGTCCCCAGTTAAATAAAATGACTTAAGAATTGATATCAGAAGAGAAAATGCTGGAAAATCTCAGCAGATCTGGCAGCATCTATAAGGAGAGAAAAAAACCTGATGTTTCAAGTCCAGATGAGCCTCCGACAAAGGGTCATCCAGATTGAGTTCTGACAAAGACTTATCTGAACTCAAAACGTCAGCTCTTTTTTTTCCTTATAAATGCTGCCAGACCTGCTGAGATTTTCCAGCTTTTTTTATTTCAGATTCCAACATCCGCAGTAATTTGCTTTTACTCAGAACTGATGCCTAGACTAAATGTATAAAATGCAGTAGGAAAACAATAAGCGTTGTTTTGATACTAGCTATACTTTCAATACTGTAAAATATACTCTACCTTTTTATTCATTTTCTGAATCTTCTGAATTCATCTGAAGTCTTCTGTATTTATAATGTTGATCTTTTATTTAACGGCCTGCTAACTTTCAGAAGTAACAAGCTGGCAATCACAAAGGCCGGGATTTTCACAGGGAGAGAGGAGTCTCAGTTCAATATTCTGATTTGGTCTGGGATGATTACAGATCAATAATCCAATGTGGTGGTCACTGAATTCTAGGTGCAGATCAGGTTCAGGAGATCCTAGTCTGATATTTGGGAAACTTTCCCCTTTTTACCCCAAAAGGATGGAGTGCTGGAAGGATTCACAGGTTGATTAGCAATCTGATTGGCCACATTGTAATCTGGAAGGGATCTCGAATATGGGGCCTTCTGATTCAGAGCAGAAATACCACCAATTGAGCTACAAATCCTCCAACAGCTGGGTAAACTGGGGTTGAATTCCTTATTTCATAAATCTTATGAAGTGGCACTTGTCCACATAATGATGCTATTAATAAAGTACGATTCGTGGGGCGAATTCTCCCGTTCCACGCACTGCGGGAATGATAGCAGGCAAGGGATTTTCAAGTGGGATTTTCCGCTTTTGTGGCGAGAGCGGTCAGAAAATCCCACCCTTTGTGTTGGTTTCTGCTGTTATAGCTGTAGGATTTAGTTAATATATTTATTAACTGTAAAATCATCTGCTTCTTTTAATAGTAGTATCATATTATAATACTGCCTTACTGTAGGTTATTGGAAAACAGAAGTGACTCGTTTATCAACCAGCTTCTCTGAAGAATCACATAACCCTGACAGTAAACAATTACTAACATCAAATGAAGGACGAAGTGAGTGATCTAACAGTGCTTTGTGATGTGTGTAAGGGCAACTCCATGCATTTTTCATTAACATTGTAGTGCTTTTACTGTCTTTGATGAATACTTCTTGCTAATATGTTTAAACAGATCCAAGTACTAATTTATAATTTACAGCTTTAGCAAGACTGCACTAAACTTTCATGTAGACTGGTTTGCTTTTCTGACACACTGTGTGCTTTGTTAATATGAATGATTTTTTTTTTAAAAATTCTTTCATATGCAAACATTACATAGTCATTTTTCTTTTGGTTAGCATTTATAAAAAGGTGGAGGTGGCTATGTAAGCACCACCCCTTTCACCCTAAACTAAATATACAATGCAGTGCAATATTACTGCCCTACATAACGAATAAAAAAAAATACATGTTATTTACCAAAAAAAATTACATCAATTTGGTAATTTTATTTGCCAATTTAAAAATGATGCAAGGTTGTTTTTAGCCTTGGTTATTTGCGCTGTTAGGATCATGAGCATCAAAAATAATTATTCTTAACATAGAATTCTAGAATCCTACAGTGCAAACAGAGGCCATTTGGCCCGTTGAGCCTGCATCGACAACAATCACACCCAGACCCTATCCCTGTAACCCCACATATTCATCCTGCTAATCCTCCTGATAATAAGAAGCAACTTCGCATTGCTAATCAACCTAACCCACATATTTTTGGAGTGTGGGAGAAAGCAGAGCACTCAGAGGAAATCTACACGGACAGTGACTGGAGGCCAGAATTGAACCCAGGTTCCTGGCACTGTGAAGCAGCAGTGCTAACCACTGTGTCACAAAACAAACAGTAATGTTTTTAGTTTTTCTTTATATTCACCCCCTCATGCCCTTACTCCTGGCCCCACTCCTCTTCCGTCCCTCTTTTACTGGGTCAGTTATATTCTTTTGCTTAGAAGATGACTCGATCTCAGACCAATTGCTGAGATTTGTGTGTAAAATGAGTCAATGCATTTTTTTAAGTTTAAAGTTTATTCATTAGTGTCACAAGTAGGTTTACATCAACACTGCAATAAAGTTACAGTGAAAATTCCCTAGTCGCCACACTCCGGTGCCTGTTCGGGTACCCTGAAGACAATTTAGCATGGCCAATGCACCTAACCACGCGTCTTTTGGACTGTGGGAAGAAACCGGAGCACCTGAAGGAAACCAACACAGACCCGGGAAGAACATGCAGTTTTCCACACAATGAACCAAACGGGGAATCGAGCCTGAGTGCCTGGCACTGTGAGGCATCGGTGCTAATCACTGTAACATTGTGATTCCTGGATTTCCTTTCCCACCTCAAAGAAGAAAGGATTCTGCTATAGGAATGTAGATTTTAACTTTAAGGAATATTTAATTAGGTTGCCATCGATTTCTTTGGAACAAAGGAGGCTGAGGGGAGATTAAGTTGAAGGTAAAAAGTTATGGGAGGCCCTGACCAAGTGGATATGAAAGACCTATTTCCTTTAGTGAAGGTGTCAATAACTCAGACATAATAGACAAAAGAATCAAAGGGGAATTGAGGAATGCCTGCCTGAAAGGGTGTTGCAAGCAGAAATCCTTATCACATTTAAAAAATACTTGGATATGTACTTGAAGTACCACAATCTAGAGAGCTTTGGACTAAGGATTGAAAAATGGTATTAGGCTCGTTAATTTTCTTAGCCAACACCGACACAATGGACTGAATGGTCTCCTTTTGTGGTTTAAATGTTTGAATGTTTTATATTTCCTAATCTGACTTCTGTAACATGGTTAACAACAATAATAATTTAATACAACATTAAAATTGTCAATAATCTGGTTCAATGTCAGGTAATTGCCAGGTCAGGTTCAGAAGATTCACTGGCAGGAAGACACAATTCTATGCCCCAGTCTTGACAATGGAAAAATTCTAGGCAGATATTGTAATGGATGTCGCATGAAGTAATAAAGATTAAAAATGCTGGAAACACTTAGCAGGTCTGGCAGCATCTGTGAGGAAAGAAACAGAATTGAGGGCTGAAATTTTCAAATCCCCTCACTGTTTGGCATGGCAATGCTAGTAAGGCATTGAAATCTCCATTCACAATGGCAGGATGGAAGAACCCGTCAGTATGAAGGGCTGGAAAATTCAGGCCATCCTTCCAAAGGATGTAAAGGTAATATTTGTAAAGGTAATATGGTTTCCATCTCCACAGCTGCTGTTAGACTAGCTGAGGATTTCCAGCCTCCATTGTCATTTGCTTTTCTATCAGTGTCTTGTACAGCATCATCTGTTTTGCCAATGATGAACTTCCACCTTGTAATAATTATCAGCTGCAGAATTCCTTTAGGTGATAGTAATTTTTCATTGTGCAATGATGCATCTTGTCTCAAAGAAAAGCACCAAATCTGAGGATCTGATCCTCCAAAAAAAAAACCAGACCATCAAAGAAATGTTACGGGTTTTTTTGCATATTCAGATGGAGAATAAAGCTTCTATTCCTGGTACAAGTATGTTGTAGTTGATAATAGCTAGGTGCCCTATTGTCAAATCATATCCCATGTCTGAAGCTGAACCGATACATTTTTTTCATGTGCTATTTATCAATTCTACACAAGTTTATGCCATCTTTGAATTTTTTGAACTATAACTGTCATTCACAGATGTTTTAATATTTAATGGTCATTCATTATAAGCAGTTTCTTTTACAAAGTTAGTATAATAATACTAGAGATTAAAAAAAATGAGTAGTTGAGTTTTGTTATTTAGTGAAAGATTATACATTTAATATGACGGATAAAAACAAAATATAATGTAAAATATTCCTTTGCAGCATTGTCTTCAGTTGAAATTCTTTTGCTTCTCAAAATGTTGATCAAGCTGAGAATGTGTGCAATTAAGTTTAACATCATCTTCTCTCTCAGGTTTGTTTGCAATGGGATGGTCAGCTTTTCAGACTATTACTCCCAATGTGAAAGAAGAGGGGGCAATGAAAGAAGACAGTGGAATGCAGGATACTCCATATACTGAGGTTGGGATCATTTGCCACCCAAATATATAGAATCGTTTAAGTTAATATGTAGTCGCTTAATAAAATGCTTGCCTTGGGTTTCAATGATTGCGGTTTGTTTCTTTTTGGTGTGAAACTAATTCTATAGGAAAGAGACAAAGTCCATGGTTAATATAGGACACTGTTAAATTGAAAAGTAGAATATACAAATTGGCAAGGGATAGTAGTAGGCCAGAGGACTGAAGTTTTTTAGGATCCAGCAGCAAAAAACTAAAAAGCTCATAAGAGAGAAAATGAATTTTGAGAGAGAACTTGCATGCAACATAAAAATAAAGTTCCAATGGATATATAAATAGCAAGTGGGAAGTTAAGATAAACGTGGGTTCTCTTCTGAATAAGATGGGTAAATGATGACAGCAAACAAAGAAATGGCGGATATGCTGAATCAATTTTTTGCGTCAGTCTCCACCATGGCAAACATTGCAAATATCCCTAAGATATGAAATGGGCTCATTTCAAATAACATGGTAGAATTTACAAAAATCCCAATCACAAAGGATAGAATATTAGAAAAATTCAAGGGGCTAAAAGCAGACAAGTCACCAGGACTGGATGAATTGCATGATAGGATTTTAATGGAAATGGCTGCAGAGATAGTGGACCCATAGGTTGAAATTTTTTTTTGGAGTTGACTAAAACCTGGGAGGATATCAGAAGATTTGAATACAGCCAATGTGACTTTTCTTGTTCAGCCCTTGTTCAAAAACGGAAAAAGGCAGAAGGCAGGGAACGATGGACTAGTCAGTTTAACATCTATTATTGGTAAGACGTTCGAGTCAATAATCAAAGGAGATCCTGTAGATGTAGTGCATTTAGATTTCAAAAAGGCATTTGACAAGGTGCTGCATAAGAGGCTGGTATATAAAGTAAAAGTGCATGGAATTGGAGGAAGTGTGTTAGCATGGATTGAAAACTGGCGGTTGAAGAGTTGGAATAAAAAAGTTCTTTTTAGAATGGAACACTAATATCAACATAATATCAATTATGCTGCCTCAGCAGCAATAAGGGACACTGACTACAGACAACGCGATGCTGACAGATTGCCAAAGACTGCAGAAATATCCTGCAGAGAAACATAATTAAAATACATTTCTAAAGGCACAATATCATCACAAAATCTATAAATCAAACAAAAGATTGGGTACTCATATTGGAAACTGGTGAATTTACTTTTAGTGATGGCTAGGCTTTATTAGATACACACATAGCAAACAATTGGCACTACAATAATGCAAAAGGACCTTTAGAAACCATAGCTAGTACAATCCATCGTCTTTAGGTATTAGGTGTACTTTCCAATGGCTTTGATAAATGCCCAATGGTCAGTATGACCTTCATAACTCTCACAACATAATCGAAATAACTGTTGCCTGTTTGTTTTTCTCTCCATGAGCTAAGTACCATTCAATCCAATCATTATTTTATTTTTTGCTTAATGTTATGATGATTGGTGCTAATGTGTTATTTTAAATATCAAGGTAATGTTTTTAAATCTTTATTGTTTCCTCTTTGTGAATAGGATACTCTTGTAGAGCAGCTGGAAGCATGTGTTGATTACCTGTGGAAATCTGAACGACACGAACTTATTGCAAATGTCTATAAGCCTGTTATTTTAGTTTATGAGAAGAAGAGAGACTTCAAGGTATATTGTGGTCTTTGCTTATCTGTTTTTATAACATTTGCGATTTCATAAAATGAAACCATTTGCATCCATAATTGCATATAGTTTTGTCTCATCAGAGTCACTGAATTATAGAATCCCTCCAGTGCAAAAGGAAGTCATTCAGCTCATCAGGCCTGCATCAACAACAATCCCACTCAGGCCCTATCCCCATAAACCAAAGGCATTTAACATGGCCAATCAATCTAACCTGCACATCTTTAGAATGTGGAAGGAAATTTGAGAAAACCCACTCAGACATGAGGCAAACATACAAGTTCCATACAGGCAGTCACCCAAGGGAATTGAACCTGGGTCTGTGGTGCTGTGTGACAGCAAAGCTAACCACTGTGCCACAATGAATCGTTACTGTAATCCTATGAAAGGTGAATATTGCTGGAGATGGGGATTTTAAAAAATTCAATACAAGTTTATAGTATTTGCCTGAAGGAATTCTTTCAAGTTTGAGTTTAATCTGAAGTATTTCAGTTGAACTGCAAGAGGAAAGTAGATCAAATGAATATCTTATTAAATCTGAATCAACTCCTTCAAGAAGTCAACATAGATCTCTGCCATTTTGTGAAATATATTCTCTCTTCCATATTTTTTGGTTTCTCTTTTGCTGTTTTTGTCTGTCTCTTCTCAGCTCTCAGTAATTCTCAGGCAAAATCTGACCCCTCGCTTGACTATTTTTAAAGAAAAATCTAAAAAATGTGGTTTGGTCAGGAACCAAATTTCATAGATTTAAGATAACTAAGAAAAGAACCAAGAAAAGATTTTTTAATGAATGAGTTGCTTTTGATCCGGAATATACCACATATAAAAGTGATGGAAGCTGATTCACTGGTAACTTACAAAAGAAAATTGGATGTATATTTGAGACCAAGCATTCACAGGTTATGGGAAAGTAAGCTAATTTGATCACTTTTGAAGTACTGTGTCTCGAATGTAGGCTACACATTCACCAACTACCTATGGGCATATTGAACATTTTAAGGAAAACTTGTGTTTTTCTCAAAAATAATACATATAAAGACATTGATCAAAGGATAGCTAATACTGTAAAGTGACCAAGTTATGGAAAATTCCTGTGTGGATTATATTAAGACCCTGTGCTGGAACATGGAATTTTGTACCAGAGAAGTGTTAAGACCCACTTCAAACAGAGAACTTGAAATAAAGAGATGGAAAATGCAAAAAAGCTGGACTTTAATCTCTTGTTTTTGTGAAGACATTGGACAGTTTCCTACATCTCATTAGAAATCCAAAAACAAGTTATCTGTTGATTTATATCTCCAAATGTGCCGAAAGAAAGTTCAGATATGAGAGCAAAATGGACTGTAAATGCAAGACATGCCTATTTCCCTCTCTGGGAATATGCAGTGAAAATGTGTTAAAATTGACTGAAAACCAGTGAATGATAGTAACAGAAGATCAAAAAAGCAAGAAGGACTTTCCCCTCTCTCTCACTGAAAACAAGTGTGCTTTAACAGAGAGAAGGCCGCAAGTAGGAAAAGACAGGATAGTCGCTTCAGTTAACCCCACAGAGAAATCAAGTCATCTCCCCCTCCGGGAATAAGTCAGCAAGTGTCCCACCAAACTGCAAAACAAGCAAGGACTGCTCCAAAGCCCTACCAGAATCATCTAACTTAATGGCCGCTGCAACTACAATTCAGCGACAAGCCAAAGACTGATTTGTACATTTATTTTAACTTTTATTTGAATCCTTAACTTCCTCATTTCTGATGCGAGAGTGTGAAAGTCACATTTTCATTATTTTTCCTCAAGTTTTAGCAAGTGATAAACTCAATCTTTTTTTGACTCAAGAAAGCCCGGTTAATTTGGCTCCTTGTAAAAATAAATATATTTGGATTGGGAAAACATACCCATAGGGAAAGAATTTTAAACAAACCTATGTTCCAATCAATCAAGGGAGTTGATTAAAAGGGGAGTCAGTTAATTCATCCTCATCCAGCTGTAGCAGCTGACGGAGACATGAAAGCCATCTCCTCTGCTGTATGATTCCTTGAAGTTTGTGTTGTATCTATATATATGGATGGAACGAAAAAGAAATTTGTATTATTAACACCCATAAGCTGAGACAACGGAACAGGAAACTAGCATTTTCTAATATGTATATACTATACTATCATTTGATTAGTATTGACAGAAAATCTTATTAGGAATAAACAGTAGTTGAAGCAGTTGGAGTTTCACCTGCTTCCGACCACTTAATCTTTTGTGTTGTTACGTGTTAATTGTGCTGAGCATTATCCGTGTGGTCAAATCAATAATAAGAGCATTATTATTTTACATCAGTAACAAACTTTTCTCCCAGCTAAAATATTCATGTAACCATTTAATTCATTACAGAAATTGTCAGACCTCTACTACAACATTCATCGATCCTATCACAAGATCACCGAGGTTGTTCATTCTGAAAAACGTTTGTTTGGAAGATATTATCGAGTTGCTTTTTATGGACAGGTAAATACAAAGTTATAATATGACAAGTATAACAGTTTGCTCTAGATATTACTCTAATTCATTTGTGTGCTTTGAGTTGCCGTGAGAATTATGAAATTACTCTGCATCAAGTCCAGTCTCAAGTGCAATTTTGAGTAGCTTTTTTGAGTGCAACAAATGCTTCTGATCTTATTTTACATTTGTAGCAGCATTTTATGATTATCTGTGCCATATTTGCATGAGTTCCCTTTATAAATATTCTGAACGTATTTAATGCATACATTGACAGTCAATTTTCAATTACGTTTTGAAACACAGGTTTTAAGAAAAGTTTAGATTTCTTGATTCCAATTGCAGACTGAGATTTTCACTAATATAGAAGGTAACAATGGTGTTGAAGTTCCAGGGGCTTCTAATTTCAAGGGTAGTTAGGAATGGGCAACAAATTTTGTTCCTTCTAGCACAGTCCTCGTTCCATGAAAGAACAAATTTACGGTGAAGAACTTTCACTACCTCAGGAATGGTATCATGGGAGCCCTTGCTGCCGAGACCCCACCCCTGTGCTGTAAACACACTAATTTAGGCTGTGTTTGCTTAATATTTACACTGATTTACTCAGCTATTCCCAACAGACTTGAATGTACTTAGAAGCAGAACTCAGCTGTAAGTCAAAACGCTCCAGCACAATTACAAACCGGGCTTTGCTCACCTTCTCCTCCCCCAACACATCCCCAACCTCAACACAGTAATAACCCTTCCCTTCCCAATACACTTCACCTACACACTGTAGATAGCCTACTCCCACTCTCCAAACAGTCTGCTTGTACTCTCGATGTGGCTTATAGTACCTTGTAGAGCTGCTCGCCCCACTCACTCTCCCCATCCTGATGCCGCTCAGCATATTCATCCTGATGCCCTCCCCCCATCCTGATGTTACTTGCACTTGCCCCCCCCCCCCCTCCCCACCCACCCACCCTGGGGCGTGATACTTCCACCCCTCTGATACAACTGAAGTTAAGTGAACAAGTTTCTTCTCCATGGTCTGAAGCTGAACCAAAAACCTGTGTCAGTGAAAAAGACGTTGCCAACTAAGAATATTATCATTGAAATGGAAGCATTCATTAGTATAATTAATAATCCTCCAAATTGAAGTGGAATATTTACAAAATTATGAATTAGAAAGAGGTATTTATTTTCTGAGCCTATAGCTCAGAATCAATGATTAAGCTCAGCTACCCTTTTCTCTCAGGTGTGTTAACACCATCAGATATAAAGACAAAAACATATGAAAATGATCTGCAGGGCAAGAGCTGCTGGTCTACCAAGCCCTTCAAATATTTCATTAAATCAACTTTTCTTTCTTGAGGTGCACCCGATTAAAGTTACACACCTGTATTGCTAGTTTTCAAATAAAAGATATAAATTTTGAGATTAGTTTGTTTTTTTTTTCCAATTTAAAAAAAACATAAGTTGAGCAAGCTTCTGCATTCAAGTTCTAAATTATATCTTCCCATATTTCTCTTAAGGAAAATAATATTGGCTGTCAGTTTTTAATTGTTGTATAATTATATCCTTGGATAACCAAGCTGTACTTGAGGGTATGGGTAAAAACAGCCTTAACTACAGGCAGAGCTGTTGATGGCATGCTGATCAATGTGAGAGGTTTTTAGTTGTAAGTCGTACACTTGAAGTATCCATTCACACTAAAAACATAAACTGTGACCACAACATAGGCTAATATAATTGTCTTTCCTTACTGTTGTTTTTCCATATTTACTTTTCCAAAATCTGTATGTGCTTCCCCATAATCTGTGGGATTTGCAAAATATTTATCTTGCTTTTTCTTGAAATTGTTGTAAAAATAATCAGCTCCTAATCAAAGCTGAGATGATGGAGGGAAATTTATTTGTAGCATTAGTCACAGCTGGGGAAATGAAACTATCCAGAGTGCATAATAATAGTGCATATCATCAGTTAAAATAATCAGGCCTTCACTATCACTTTGAGTACAAAGGAACATATAAGTTAAATGAATAGGCAAAAATTTGGCAAATGGGGAATAATGTGGGCAAATGTAAAAATGTCAATTTTGGGAGGAAGGATAAAAAAGGAAGCTTATTATCAAATGGTGGGAGATTGCAGAGGTCCAAAGGGATCTGTGTGTCCTTGTGCATGAATCACAAAAGGCTAGTATGCAGCAAACAATTAGAGAAACTAGTAGAATGTTACCATTTATTGTAAGGGGAATTGATTTCAAAAGTTAGAAAGGTTAAGATCCAGTTGTATGGGCATTGGTGAGACCACGTTTGGAATATTGTGTACAGTTTTGCTGTCCTTATTTAAGAATCTATATAAATGTATTTGAAGCAGGTCAGAAAAGGTTTATTAGACTAGACTTGGAATGGGTGGTTTATTTTGTGAGAAAAGAATGGACTGAGATGTAGTTTCACCAATGCCATGTACAAGTCCACGAGAATTTAGAAGAGTAAGAGGTGACTGGATCAAAATCTTTAAGATCCCAAGGGGTAGGGTGGAGAGGATATTTCACTTTTCAGTGAATGTAGAACTAGACGTCATTGCTTAAAAATAAGGACTCAGTAAGAATTTAGCAACACCAATTTTTAATCCAACCGATTTATTTGATAGTAAAATTGCGAGCTTTCAACACTCTTGTGTCTTCCTCAGGCAAATGCAGTGTTCTGGTCTGCAATAGCACACATCAGCACAGACAGTCAGAGATTGCTGATTAAGAATGCGAATCCTTACATCTAACCTGCTATTCAAGTGTTAAAGTCGCTAACAATGTGTGTGAAGGGAATCCTGAGCATTGGTTACAGAATTGTGTATTTCCTCCAGACAGCACAGTAAGTGAGGTTTTTTGCTAACCCAGGCAAGTTACGGGGGTTACAGATAGTGTGACATGAAGCCAAGATCCCTGTTAAGACCGTCCTCATGTGTGCAGAGCTTGTCTATCAGTCTCTACTCAGCGACTCTGCGCTGTCATGTGTCACAAAGGCCCCCTTGAAGAACATTTACCCGGCTATATCGAGGGCATCCTGAAACCCATTGTACAAAGAACCCCCAGCTTTTGTCTTGACACTACGGACTTCCTACAGAAACTCAGCACACGTGGAGCAGTTGAACCAGGGACACTCCTTGTCACGATGGATGTCTCGGCGCTCTACACCAACATCCCCCACGACAATGGTATTGCTGCAACTGCCTCAGTACTCAATGCCAACAACTGCCAGTTTCCGGATGCAATTTTACAACTCATCGGCTTCATCTTGGACCACAATGTCTTCACCTTCAACAATCAGCTTTTCATCCAGACACACGGAACAGCCATGGGGACCAAATTCGCACCTCAGTATGCCAACATCTTCATGCACAGGTTCGAACAAGAATTCTTCACCACACAAGATCTCCAACCAAGGTTATATACTAGATACATTGATGACATCTTTTTCCTTTGGACTCATGGTGAACAATCAGTGAAACAACTGTATGATGATATCAACAAGTTCCATCCCACCATCAGACTCACCATGGACTATTCTCCAGAATCAGTTGCATTCTTGGACACGCATCTCCATCAAGGACGGTCACCTCAGCACCTCACTGTACCGCAAACCGACAGACAACCTCACAATGCTCCACTTCTCCAGCGTCCACCCTAGACACGTTAAAGAAGCCATTCCCTATGGACAAGCCCTCCGTATACACAGAATTTGCTCAGATGAGGAGGATCGTGACAGACACCTCCAGATGCTGAAGGATGCCCTCGTGAGAATAGGATATGGCGCTCGACTCATCGATCGACAGTTCCAACGTGCCACAGCGATAAACCACACTGACCTCCTCAGAAGACGAACACGGGACACGGTGGATAGAGTACCCTTTGTTGTCCAGTACTTCCCCGGAGCGGAGAAGCTACGACATTTCCTCCGGAGTCTTCAACATATCATTTGATGACGATGAACATCTCGCTAGGGCCATCCCCCACTTCTTGCTTTCAGACAACCGCACAACCTCAAACAGATCATTGTTCGCAGCAAACTACCCAACCTTCAGGAGAACAGTGACCACAATACCACACAACCCTGCCACAGCAACCTCTGCAAGACATGCCGGATCATAGACATGGACGACATCATCAAACGTGAGGATACCATTCACCAGGTACACGGTACATACTCTTGCAACTCGGCCAACGTTGTCTACCTAATACGTTGCAAGAAAGGATGTCCCGAAGCATGGTATATTGGGGAGACCATGCAGACACTACGACAGCGGATGAATGAGCATCGCTCAACAATCACCAGGCAAAACAGTTCCCTTCCTGTGGGCGAACACTTCAGCAGTCATGGGCATTCGGCCTCCGACCTGCGGGTAAATGTTCTTCAAGGGGGCTTTCGTGATACACGACAGCGCAGAGTCGCTGAGTAGAGACTGATAGCCAAGCTCGCACACATGAGGACGGTCTTAACAGGGATCTTGGCTTCATGTCACACTATCTGTAACCCCCGTAACTTGCCTGGGTTAGCAAAAAACCTCACTTACTGTGCTGTCTGGAGGAAATACACAATTCTGTAACCAATGCTCAGGATTCCCTTCACACACATTGTTAGCCACTTTAACACTTGAATAGCAGGTTAGATGTAAGGATTCGCATTCTAATCAGCAATCTCTGACTGTCTGTGCTGATGTGTGCTATTGCAGACCAGAACACTGCATTTGCCTGAGGAAGACACAAGAGTGTTGAAAGCTCGCAATTTTACTATCAAATAAATCGGTTGGATTAAAAATTGGTGTTGCTAAATTCTTACCGAGTTCTTACCACCCCAATCCAATGCCGGCATCTTTACATCATAAAAATAAGGAGTCAGACATTTAAGACAGAAAATGAGGAAAAATGTTTTCTCTGAGGCCCATGAGTCTTTGGAGCTCTCTTCCTCAAAAGACAGTGGAAGCAGAGCTTTTGAATAATTTGAAAGCAGAGCTGATAGATTCTAGGGTTGAAAGGGTATTGGGGGTAGGTAGGAATGTGGGATTGAAGTTACTAATTTGTATGTTTGTTTCTTCATATATTCTTGGTAAAGTCCAGTCATTGATACGGTTGGAGATTATGATCTTCAAGTTGAAAATTTAACCTCCTGCACGCAATTCCTTCTAAAAGTAGCTGTGTTGGTACCATATGTATGGGGAAAATAGCGTTAATTCATTGTGAGTTATATGGAGGACTAAGGATATAAGAAGTTGACAACAGGCAGTTCAAGTTCAAGCCTTTAATGTAATTGAGTGTTACAGTGTATATCATTGAATATTCATAACATTCTGTCATAAGTACCTGTAGTTAACTCATTACATTTTTCTCCAGTGCAGTTGCCAAGTTTCTCGTGGCCTTTCTATCGAATTCAGTCATGTTTAGTTTTACGGACTATGTAATGTATGACCTTTGCAAGTGTTGTAGAAATACTTCTAATGCTTGTTCTTTCTAAATTGGGTACAATATGCTTAATTGTTTGGTTGACCTTGGCTGTAGTGCAAATAGATTTTTTTTAATGCAGAATTTTTCCTTCTTCCCATTTCTTCAAGGCTGTGGTAAGTTTTTCCTCTCTGCTCTTTTTTTTGAAGTCCCTTTCATTTCTGTATGGTGATCCTCTAGCTTTCCCTTAATAATACAAATAAATAAACTAACATTGTTTTGTAATTAATTATGTTGTTGAAAATTATGATCAGCAACCTGAGATATAGAAATGTGTATCTCATTGTATTATCATGTCTCTTGTCCTAAATGTTAATGGGAAGTGCAAGATGGTTTCAATAATTGCTCTACATTTTTGTCATTGTTTAGAGAGATCATAACAGATCTATGATGGGATTGATCTAGGCCATCTGCAGCATGGATGATATTTTTGAATGTCTACACTTTGTACTGCAACTCCCACTAGGATCAGGAGTATCAAGACATTGATATCTCCTGAAGTGTTTGCAGTGCATTGCCCAGATATTAAGTTTTAAGCCCAACAAAAAAATTCTGTCATTGTCTAATCTTGCACCAGATAGTATAAGCAAAGAGGTGTGAAATTTTGCACCAGACAAGGATATTATATCTGTATAATTTGTGACTTTTGTATTTATTTTGATTCTAATCTTTGGCAAATGAAGACAAATTCTAGGTTAATATTTCATCATTACTTGATTATTCAAGTAATTGCAGCAATGACAAAATCTGGCCCATTTGTAAAAATTGTTGACAGTAGATTAAATGTGGCCTCTTTAGCAACAAAATTGATTCACCTGAATACATTCAGGAGCCAGCAAAGAAAGAGAGACTTGTATTTATATAGTGCCGTACATGACCTCAGCATGTTCCACATGCTTAAGACTAAATGAAGTATTTTGAAGGGTAGCCACTGTTGTAACATAGGAAGCGTGGCACCCAATTTGCACACAGAAAGATTCCACAAGCAAAGTGGTAAGTAACTGGATTGACTTTTACATGTTGATTGAAGGATATATTTCAGTCAAAATATTGGGAGAATTTCCCTGCTTTTCTGGACAGATTTCTTTATTATTTCTGATGTTCATGTGGGCTAATTTTTAGAGAATTTTGTTATCTGCACATCCCCCTCAACCCCATCTTAATGGTGTCAGCAATTCCTCCATATTGCATTTACATTGCAGGGGCCACTAGTCCCTCTGTGTCATGGAGACCAACTTTGTGTTGTTTCTTTCTTGAATAGCTAGAGGGAAAGATTCTATGAAAGAATCACGTGATAATTCATGTATGAATGCTGTGAACTGCCTTCATCTTCTAACAAGCCATAAATCTCTCTTCCTTCCCATATAATTTCAACAATGTTTATTTTATGTCTATATTTACCAATATTTTACACCTCTCTACATCTAATCCTATTCTCGTCAGCATTTCTATACATTAAAAATCTTGGGCCCAATTCTCCCAAAAAATTCTGAGTGCTGAATTGGTGATAAAAATTATGTAAATTATGATTGTTTTTTCAGTGTGAGGTCAGACTTGAATCTCTCCCACACTGTTCACTGCAGAGGTCACAATCGTGAATATCATTAAAAGCTTGGGGCCTATTCACAGTGGTGTCTGACAGTTTCAGGCTTCTGCACATGCACAATAGCCCCAAACTGTCAGATTGCAGTTTGCTGGCCAGCACAATTGCTGGCTAGCCCGGGATCCTCACAGATCACAGCTACACAGCATTTCCTGGGCCAGCCCAAACAATCCCTTCACCCCGTCCCCATCTCATCCCAGCGTATCATGATCTCACAGCTCCACCCACTTCCCTGCCCCAAGGGAGGCAGAACCTCTACCTGGCAGACCACTTTATCCCTCCCAGCCCACCCTGATCACTGGCCTCCCTCAGCTCTGACCAATCCTATCTACAGAGAAACAGTGGGATACCCCAACCCACGATTGCCTCTTGGTACTGTCTGATGCCCAGTGGGCAGTGCCAATGTGTCCCCAGGGCAGTGTGAGGGGCACAGGCTGGCATTGCCAGGATGCCCATACTCAGGCAGGGAGAAACACTACACCCCCTCTCCCTGCAGCCCATGCCCCTGGGGCTACCAATTGCACCCCCCCACCCCACCCCACCCCACCGTTTCACTCCAGCAGTATCTCACCAGCTCTCAGTAAGTGGGTAGCTACTAAACCCCACCAGAGTGAAATACTCCTGGCGGGATGGGAAATGCTACAGGGTCTGGAGGATTCCATGCCGGGCCCGATAATCATAAAATACATTAAAACCAGATTTAAGTGATTTATCTATCTTCTCTACGGTTTCCAATGTGGTCTCGACTGCGCCTGCTCTCCAGCTGTGGGAAACATGCATGCGTCAGGAATGCATGCGCAAATCCTGCAAAATGGCCAACACGCGTGTCTCCCAGCCTGATGTGCCAAAAAAGTGCACGTTGCAGAATTGGGGGCCTTATATTTGTGCATACTTTCAATTTACAAAGGCTTACTGACACTTTAGTAACATTTTCGTGTCATCTTTTCCCATTATAACTTACTGTCTTTACACCTAATGTAAACTTGTCATACTGGAATCATACCCTCCCACAAATGGCACTGTAGCTGTAGGACTACTCTGCCCTTCCCAATAACTTAACTTATATTTCAGAGAAACACTAACCTCACTTCTCTGCTCCCCAAGGTTCTATATTTTTTGCTATTTAACTACAAAATCATAACATAATTTACAATAAGATCAGAAAATCTGAATTTAAAATAGTGACCAAAGTACACATGTGACCAATTCCACTGATCTTTCAGCCTTCCCACCCATTTCCAACTTGGTATTGCGTCTGTAGAATCAAACCATGAAATACTGACTAATACACTTTGGCATATGTCTTTTCAATAAACTTATCAAATGGCCTCTTTAAAAGAAGAACAATCATAGTTTCTGACAAATGATTTCACATTCTATGTGAATCTTTGTGTAAAGATCGCTTCTTTGAATTCTTTTCTTTGTTTTAAGAATGTGTCATCTGATGCTGCCCTCTGGAGTAGAGAAAATATTCTCTGCTGCTTGGGTATCATAATCCTTCTCAATTTTGAAAATCTGCCTTCTCATGACTCATCATAACTGTAATGCCTCAAATTCATTCCCCAAATTTTCTAAAGTACTGAAGTTCCTTTACCTATCCATTTGCAGGCAATTGCTGGAATGTTTTCTTGAACAATGACATTTTATGTCTAAATAATTGGATGAAGCCAATAGTCCCACATGTAGATTATCTCTAACATGACAAATGACAAAAAGAGTCAGAGAGCAATCTGGTCCAGATGATTATCATATTAATGCAGTAAATCTTTTCATTCTAAGACTAGATCCAGATAATTCAGGAAGAATAGCTTTATGCAGAAATGTTTTTTACATTTGCTATTGTACATGAGAAAGATGGTCTTTCTATAATTCCTGCAGCAATTCTGTGCAGATTTTGATTATATCAGTCCTGTTAAAGAAAATGTACACAAGTTTAATGGAATGCTGTGAAAGAAACTGATAATGGAGCTTGAAATATATGCAATAATCAGTATCCAAAAGAAAATTGCTACTTAGTGTTTTCAGGTTAAACAGGAAATGAGTTTTGGAAAATTTTTGGCTATTGTGGACAACGTAATGGTGCTAAGTATAGGAATGATAACTGCATTTATAAGATCATGAAATTATACAGCATTAAAGTACCAGGACTTGGCTTATAAAACCTCAGTTCACTCGTGTAGAATCTTACTTTTCAGCCACCTCACAATACACTGTGTATTGGACAGTTCATTATGTTAAAGTGCAATTTTTTTTATTGAACCCAGAAAGTTCAATAAAGAAGATGTCACGGAATGTTGGAAAAGAAAGTAATTAGTCAAAGACGTAAAAAATTCTGTTGATTTGTTAATCCTAATGTAATGTAACTTAGGTGGCACCACATTGTTCAACCTTCATTCCTTCTAACGTGGCCAAGTAGCAGGAGGGTTTTAAATAGCACATTCCAGTCCGATCAACTAGTTTAGACTTTGCCCGTCTGGCCTGCATGAAGTGCTTTAACAATGCCTCTGATGTATGGTATATATAACCTGCTGACACAAAACGTGTCTTCATTTCAAAATGTTTTGCTCACTTGAAATATTATGCAGCAAAATGAAATTATGCATTTAGGAAGAAGCTAGAAGAAAAGAAGAGCAAAGGACATGTCAATAGGGTGAAGAATCTACATTGGGATAGACATTTTGGGCCAAATGGTTTGCTTCTGTCCTG
The DNA here is from genome assembly GCA_024679065.1 of Sphyrna mokarran. Classification (NCBI taxonomy): domain Eukaryota; kingdom Metazoa; phylum Chordata; class Chondrichthyes; order Carcharhiniformes; family Carcharhinidae; genus Sphyrna; species Sphyrna mokarran. The sequence goes on along the minus strand of JAGIQG010000003.1, from coordinate 47,969,149 downwards.
AAGAACTCTGAAATGTTGATTCACCTGCCTTTTGTGTTCTTTTTCCTTGTAATTTGTGTCTTTTCTTTTACTAAGTTTTCCAGCTGCCTAATCTATCCCCCTCCCTGGCAATCCTCTGAGTTCAAGTCTGTTGGCAACATTAGTGTCACATTAATTGAGCTGAAATTGGGACCTCATATTTCTTTCATCACCACCTATTTCCACCCCGTAATATCACCCCAACTTCATCCCTGACTGTTAATCTGCTGCTAAAAATCCCTTATTCATGACTTTATTATCACTGGACTCAACTATTCCAACACATTCCTGCCTCGTCTCCCATATTTTACCCTCACCCTCTGTCCCATCTACCCCGCACCTCCCATAAAATTAAAGCCATTAGAAACTCTTCTGCCCATATATTAACTCTCAGCCAGCTCCATTCCCCTATTGTGCTTGTGCTTGCTGGTCTACATTGATTTTTGCAAAGCAATAGTTTGATTTTTAAAATTCTCATTCTTGTTTTCAAACCCTTACTTGCCACCCTATCTCTGTTATCTTCCTCCAGCTCCAAGATATTTGTGCTGTCCTTCTCTGGCCTCTGGTATATCCACAAGTTTAATGCATCACCATTGCCTTCAGTGTTGAAAGATCTAAACTCTGAAATTCCCTCTCTATACCTCTCCAACTCTCTAGTTCAGTTTCCCCCTTTAAGACACAGTATGAAGCTGCCTTTTTTCTTTAGCTTTTGGTCATCTAACCTAATACTCCTCCTGAGGCCCAGTATAAAATTTTATTTTATAATGCTGTTATGAAGTGCCTTGGGACATTTCATGATGTTGAAGGAACTATAGGTTGCTGTTGAAGTTATTTGCAGTAACTTTGGTTATTTACACAGAATGGTTTTCAGTGTTGTTTCAGAAACAAATACATGAATATAATACAGTATAATACACATTGGGTGGAATTTTCTGGCTGCGTTCACCCCATGCTGCCAAAGTTAAACAGATCTTTGCATGACCTGTGTCCTGCCTGCTACTATTCCGATGGCGAGCAGGACAGGAAAATTCTGCCCATTATTTTTACTCTGGAGTTGGGATAAACAATGTCAAATACTTGAATTGAAAGTGACATTGATTTCAGTGCAAGGAGTTACAAGGATCTAAATGACAAACTACAAAATAGGAAACAAAGGGGGCGATATCACTGGTGGCCGTCTGGGGTTTCCCACTGGATGCCATGGCCTCCGTGAGTCTGTGGCTCCTGATCGATCCGGAGCTGATTACAATATGGAAATCTCCCATTTCCATCCAATTAGTGGGCTTGGGACTGAATTCTCTGTGCCCACTAATGTCTCCCCTACTCCTCCATCCCTGCCTCACCAGGAGTGGTTCCCTTCAGTTCCTTTTATTCCTACTTCCTACTAATGGAGAACAGGTGGCCCAATCTTGCTGGGAGGAAAAGAGGCCATTGAGATCTCGTAGAAGGAGAGTGGTGAGGGGGAGTGCCGCCGACAGTGCCAGCCTGGCACACTGGCACTAAGAGGCACCTTGATACTGCCCATTGGGCAGTGCCAGGAGGATGGGGCCAGGGGCAGGGCCTAGTGGGAGGTGATCAGTGGAGGTGAACGGGGTTCTGCTGCTACTCTGCACTTGGGAGCAGTGACAGAGGGAGGGAGAATGGCAATCAGACTGGCCATCGGGGTGGTGGTCAGGGCTGTGGGGATTGGGGTTGGTCAATTAGGAGAGGATGAGTGTGGAGAGACATCAGGGAGATTGGGACTGGCCGGGTGTGGGGTGAGGCAGGGAATCATTGGAGTTTGCAGGGGAGGTCTGGAAGGCTAATGATTGTGGGGTTGGGAGATCAGCAGTAGGGGTGTGCGTGGCTGGCCAGACAACCGTGCATGCATCAATCTCTGCCCTGAAGGATTGGCACATGTGCAATGACCCATTTAATGCTATAACCTCAGTGCAAGTGGCACCCCCTCCTTTCCAAAGTGAATCACGCTAGCGCACTCTGTGCATCACAGAGTGTCAGAGATTCACTCTGGAAATCGCATGAAAAAAAACAGCAGGATTTGCTTCTATTTTCTCACACACTGGGCACTTAGATTTTTTTGGGGAGAATCCCAGCCACTTGAATGAAATGAAATAATTTGCCAGTATTATTTTAAATCTGACTAATAGAATAAAATTAGACTTTTTATTCTTTATTTCACCTATCTTTGGCATCTGATTCAGCCTTTGACACTAAAAAGCAAATAACTACTTTGTGTCAATACTCTTGAGTATTATGTTTTAGCTTAGTGGATAGCAAATTGCCCTTTTTTATTTTGAAACAGTTTGCTCTTGTAACTTCTAATATAATCCACACGGTGACAGTATTTATTAACAAATGAATACGGAACTGCTATAGCATGCTATTGGAGTACTGGATATGTTAACATGAAATCCTTGGCTATCAATAAGTCATGCACAACTAAAATAGCTGCATCTGATTAGAAATGTCAGTCTTATTTTGTAATACCATGGTATATTCATTTTCAAATGAATTACTCAAATTTCATGAATTTTATGTGACTAAGCTACCTTATTAAAGCTATTTTAAAGACAAATATATATCTTAAATTAAACTGATCTTTCTCTACACCTAATGACTGTAAGATTACATTCTGCATCCCCTCTTTTCTTTCTCTATGTATGGTATGCTTTGTCCATACGGCATGCAAGAAACAATACTTTTCACTAAGTTTATACATGTGACAATAATAAATCAAACATCAAATTCACAATGCAGATTGAAATAAAAATGAAAAGCAAAATTCAAATCTTGAGTTGGATAGTCTTTCAACTGTCTAAATTAAAATTACTGTAATCTATTTCATTAACCTATAGATCCCTGAAAACTTTCATAAATTTGTTATTCTTTTTGGTCATGTACTGACAATATTTTCCCAAAGATTGAAATTTCATAAATAACTTGAGGGCTACTTTATTATGTAACCGGTTTGTTAGCAACATGATACATTGGCTGAAGCCACCACAGCTTGTGGGGAAACTCAGCCGTTGCTATCGCTGCTACGTATAAATTAAGAGACCACATGTCAGTCTTCAGTAAAGATACAGTCGTGTTTGGTTGTGATGCCCCCACGACCAATTAACCTGTTAAAATACAATGTAGAGACTTGTAAAGTGACAACTTGCATGAAATCTCAGGAGACTTTTGTCACCCATGCAACTGTGCTGAGGATGAGTTAATATGCAGGAAGAACTGGGGAAAGAGGAAAATATTGCAGAGGAGCAAAATAAAACTTCAAAATGTTGTATGATATGTAACAGTTTTATTGAATTCCCTTTCATGTAAATTTAATATTTTAATTATCATTTGATGTCACCTTTGGAAATGGAAAGAAATTACAATATTCCTATGAACGATAAGTAATGTTTGTAGCACAGTGGCTTCTGAGTGGGTTTCCTCCAGGTGCGTTGGTTTCTTCCAACACTCCAAAGATGTGTAGGTTAGATGGATTGGCAATGCTAAGTTGCCTTTTAGTGTCCCAAGATGTGTAAATCAGGAGGATCAATGGGGTAAATACATGGCGTTACTGGGCTTTTTGTCACTGCAGACTTGATTGGCCGAGTGGCCTTCTTCTGCACTGTAGGGATTTCATGAATTCATGGATTCTATGAATCCATGTGCGGGTTATGTTTATTGATCATGATAAAATTGCTCCTTAGTGTCAGGGGGATGAGTAGAGTAAATATGTGGGATTGTGGGCATAGGGCTTGGATGGGATTATGTTGGTACAGGTTTGGGTAAAATGGCCTCTTTCTGCACAGTAGGAATTGTATGATTCTAAAATTTAGCATGAGTAAAGCTGTTAAACTATAGCTTCAATGCAAAGCAGTAGGATTTTCTAACAATAGTTAATACTATATAAATGGTGTAGTGCTGGTTAAAATCCTATGTATGAATAGAACCTTTTACTACTTGTATGCAGGAGGAAGTGCAAACACAAATGGGCAGTGGAGCTGCTTCCAATATTCTTCACAATAATGAATAGGTGACAAATTGACTTTTTTGAATGGTCAAACATCTCTAGTGAGTCACTAATCAAACTTCAGAGAAAACTAAAATTGGAGAATACACAAAGGACCTCTTGATGAGGGTAGACCTCAATTAATAGCACAGGAGTGCCACTTTTCTTGTTTTGTTGGACCTGCCCTTTGAATAAATATTATGATGAAAGGATTTTTGACATATTACATTCAACAAGTTCAACTTGCATTTAAATTGATGTCCTTAATGTAGAAAAATGTCCAAAAAGGTTTCACAAAAGTGAAATGTAAGAAGAATTGAGTGTCACACAAGGAAAGATTATTACTGATGACCCAAAAATTGATCAAGGGAGTAGATTTCAAGTAGGGTTTGAAGTAGAGATTTAGGGAGTGAATTCCAAAGTACAAATGATGGTGGTTGAAGATACAGACACAAATGGCGAAGCCTAGGATGTTGGGGATGAGCATGTGAAGAATGGAGTGGGATAATGGGCTGTTGTTGCACTGAGATACTGAAGAAGTTTGAATGTGGAGGTGGGTCTTTTAAATTTGAGGTGTTGGAGAACTGGCAGTCATTAAGTTCAGAGGGCGAAAGGCAAATAAATGTTGCTTATCTTGGGGATTAACAGAAGAACTATAAAAATTGAGTAGGTTTGTTTTGGGTAAAGTTGATGCAGCATGTTGTCATATCTTGACAAAATAATAGCAATAATCTACAATTCTATCATGCTTTGAATTGGTTAGAATTGTTTGTCCATTTTAGAGTTACTTTAAAATTCATCTGTTCTGTTATTATCTGAAGTGTTAAGTCCAGGAACGAATGTCCTTTTTATAGCTGGTAATGTGGTTGTTGGTGCATCTTTTGTTGTGTCAACCATTGCCTATCATTGCTTGCTGGAAGCAACATTCCTTTCATAGTGAGAGAACTCAATTATGTAAAAACAATTGTAAAAATCTAATGTCTTGAGTGTTCATTTATTAACTGAATGTTGCTGCCAAATGGAAAAGCTACATAATAACCCTCCATGACGAGAATATATCTTTGTTTTTAGAATGGAACTGAAGCATTGTTTCTCCTTTTGTTATGCCTTTAAAGGAAAATTAATTGCATTTATATATTGAAGATGGGAAATCATGATGGCACTGTGATTAGCGCTGCTGCCTCACAGTGCCAGGGACCCGGCTTGGGTCACTGTCTGTGCACGTTCTCCCCATGTCTGCATGGGTTTCCTCCAGGTGCTTCAGTTTCCTTCCAAGTCCGAAAACTTGCTGGTTAGGTACACTGATCATGCTAAATCCTCCCTTATGTATCCGGAATGTGGCAACTAGGGGATTTTCACAGTGGTTCCATTGCTTGTTAATGTAAGCCTATTTGTAACTAATAAATAAGCTTTAACTTTTTTTACATCATGGGCTGAATTTAATGCGCTCCATCATGGTGCATTTGATGGTGGGCATTCATTTAATCAGACAGGAAGGTTGTGGATAGGGGCCCTGCCACCTTTCTTGCCTTTGCTCCAATTAAGTCTATGGTGAGAAGACTGATGGGGTGTAGGGGGGTTCCTCATTCACAGATACATATCTGATCAAGAAATCAAGCATTGAGAACAATGAGGCACAAAGAACCACCCCCATGCCCTTGTTGCTGAAGTCTCTCTTACCCCTATCCTGTAATTCCCTTCCCACCATCACATACCTGTGGCCTGAGTCACTCGACGATCCTGGATCTTGGGTATATGTATTACTGACTGCAGCCACCAGCTTCTTGGTGGCACTGCTGAACAACAGAGCTGTACATTCTGATTGGCTAGCAGCTCTTGGCAGATAGGGCATGTTCCACAGAGCCCTTCCATGTCAGTATCGTAGATCCCCAGAAACGCCAGCATTGCCCTGTTAAATGCATGATTGGTACTTAATGGGCCTTCCAAACCATAGACAATCTATGCGAGTAAGAAGCTGATAAATTTCAGTGAAGCTATCAAGCTTTTAATTCTCTTTTCCAAGAGGGTTGGAAGTTATGGAGGTAATGGAAAGAATGTGACATTGTACCACTGGAACTCGAGGGTCTTTCTAGATTCCTGTGACAGGCAGATATGGAACCAGTGAAACTTATTTGGTGTGTAGTATGCCGTGCACATGACCTGAATTAACCTTTTACATTCTGCTCATGGAGAAGTCAATAATGAGGAATTTTGGGGGCAATTCTCCCAAAAAGTACTGAATTGGCAAGAAAACTGATCTAAAGCCCCACTGTTTTCTCATTGCAACATCAGATCTGAATCTCCTCACTGTGTGCAATGCAGAAGTTACAATCGTAACTCTCATTAATAACGCCCAGACCAAACCTAATGCAGCAGGACCTCCCTATCTCCACCGATCCCCATAAGGCCCTGCCCCCAATATGCCTTGCCCCCTTGGCACTGCCTGATGGCTGGTGGACAGTGCACATGCCTGGGAGGGGCCCCGATTGCCCACCCTCTTCTCTTCGGCAGGGTCTCCCACTAGTTCTCTGAATGTGGAGAGCTATCTAAAGCCTGCCAGAGTGAAATACTCCTAGCAGAATGGAGGATGCTATCGGGTCCGGGAAATTCTGTGCCAGGCCTGGTAATGACATTTAAAGTATATTTTAAAAAAGATTTGAATCACTTATCTCTCTTCCTGTCAGTTTCCAGTGTGCTCCCAACTGCGACTGTTCTCTGGCTGTGGGAGATGCGCATACGTTGGAAAAGCATGTGCAAATCTGCAAAATGGCCAACATGTGACTCTCCCATCCCAACATGCCAAAAACGTGTGAATCAGGGTGGAAAAATTGCCCCCTTTGTGTTTCTCATATTGCTGTATTGACAGAGAGCCAGATCCACACCTCATTTCTGGGGATTTTGTGAGCTATCATCTTCTAGATCTAATTACACATGATGCATACAATTGAAAGAATGAAAATAGGGACTTGAACATATTTTTAAAAATCCATTATTCTACAGTTAGTCTGTGCTAGTAAATTGGTTACTTGAAAATTACCTCATAAGTGAGGCAGGTTATTTCAAATTGAACATTAGGACTGCTAAAACAACTCTTACTTGTTTATGAGCAGAAAAGTCTTATTCATGTTCATGGTTTCATTCAAGTCTCTGGCAGTTTACTCAAACTAAACGTAAATGATCACAGCCATTGCTTATTTGACCCCAAGCAAGTTTAGAATTCCTCATCTTTTCCAGTATCAAAGTTACCTCTTTTCAATTTAGCAACATCGCTGATCTTCACAGCATTCTGACTGCCATTGGTCCAGTTATCTATACTTTTTGGCTTCCTTTTTTTGATGTTTGTTTTACTGGCTTCCAGTGTTTCCATGCACTCAAACTCCTGCTTGTCCAAAACTTGGTTTTCCAGATCCTTTCCTTCACCAAATTTCCAAGGTGTAATCTCACTGCTCTTCACTGATTTCCATTGTTTTCCATCTTAATATCGCAAATTCAAAATCGCTGTTCTCTTTTGGTAAATCATTATATTTCCCTTCCCTATCTTTGCAGTTCCCTCTGTTGTTTTATGCTCCAACTCGTACCCTTTGGTCTTCTGACTCTAGATTCCCATGCTACTTTTCATTAGCATGGCCTTAAGCTGCTTTGGTCCTGTACTCTGCAGCCTTCTTAATTCCCTCGTCTTCTCTCGTTGCGGTAAACTGTTTCCTCAAAACCCATCTTTTTGACCATACCTGGTCATTTTGTCTAATTCTGCTCCTCGGTGGAGCTTCTTGGCTGTCCCCCATATTAAAAGAAAAATAAAAAGAGGTGTTGTTCTGGTTGATATAAACTCAGGGTTAATGACTGAATCAGGCATTTCTGGATATTATTGAATTAGTTCTGTGCATTTTATCAAAATAATACAAACTAACCTATTAATATTTTAACATGATTGCCTATTGAATAAGACTAAATGTTTGAACACAAATATACAAAGAAGTTTCCAATTGCTTTTCATTCAGTACTTGTAATGCAAATATTCATCCCTCCTCCAAAGATGTGCAGGTTAGATGAATTGGTCATGCTAAATTGCCTCTTAGTGCCAGGGAAGCCAGCTAAGGTAAATATATGGGGTTATGGGGATAGGTTCAGGGTGGAATTATGGCCAGTGCAGACTCAGTGGGCCGAATGGTCTCCTTCTGCATCATAGATTCTATGATACTCCTCTCTCAGATTTGTTTCCGCTTCAGCTTGTCCTTTGCCCAATGGGTCCTTATTCCTCTGTGAGTTGAGTCATTGTGGGGGTGGGGAAAATGTGTGTTGCCGGAAGAGCAAATGTCAATCACTGCCAGCATAATTTTGATGCTTAGGCTAGTTTAATTCCCTGGTCTCGTTTTGCATCTTGTTATCTGTTAAAAATGGGTGAATAGAGGCAGCCAGACAATAGCCAATTGGTTAAAACTGTGCTGCCCAGAAGCTATCAGGCGACTGGGATATGTGTGATAGAATGATATGAGCAGGATTTTGCTGTGGGGACCTGGAGGTACTAGAGGCTCCCCAGTTTCCTTTAGAGTTCAGCACAAATACTCCTGATTCTCCCACCCGAAAGAAATAGTTAATACTCACCTGTCTTTGCCTCATCAGTCATCAGAGCAGTTTTTATTGAACCAGCTGACTATATTGGCAATTCACTCAGACCTTGATTAAAAGACTATTGCTGTCCCAGTGATATGACAGAACTCAGTTTAGTCTCCTGTGTATAATGCATAATTTAGACAGGCACCTCAGCAATCACTAAAAATAATACTCTTAAAATCTGTGCAGCAGGACAATGGAGCACAGATTTTATCTGTTCTCTTTAGACAGAGTCCCATCTAGATTCCTGTAGTCAGGACACTTTAAATTGACCAGTATTTACTTTCAGCAGCAATCACTAGATACAGATGCCAGGAGCAGGAATCTTGGCTATTTTCTTCCTTTATGCTAACCAAGAAATGCTAAAATTATTTGGAATGTCCGGAGTACAGCCTGAGTGAAAATAGTGCAGTTTGAGAATTAATCCTGGGTCTTGGCAGTTCGTAAGATGCTGCTACTGCCTTAACTCGTCTGTAAGAAACCTGTGTTTTAATTTCAGTATTTATTTTTGTTGGTCAGGCATTTTTTGAAGAAGATGACAACAAAGAGTACATCTATAAAGAGCCCAAGCTAACTGGACTGTCAGAAATTTCCCAGAGGTTATTAAAACTATACTCGGATAAATATGGAGCAGAGAACGTGAAAATGATCCAAGATTCCAACAAGGTAAAGGCTGCAGATGCAATCCACGCAACTTCTGATTTAATTAGCTATTAAAAAAGGCATACAAAACCAGAACAATGAAAACAAAATACATCTATTGTGTCTGCCAAAATCTGATCAACAAGCAACTTAAAATTATGAAATTTGGAAACGCGAATAATTTTAAATTCAAGTTTGAGTAATTCTTTAAAAGGTTTTTGCATAAGGAGGAAAAAAAAGCCGCAGTTAGCAATCTGTATTTGATTATTTGTGTCATGCATCTCAGATGTGGTATTCTCTTCATTTAGGTTAATCCCAAAGATTTGGATCCAAAGTTCGCTTATATCCAGGTTACCTATGTCACGCCCTACTTTGATGAAAAAGAAATGACTGAGAGGAGAACAGACTTTGAAAAAAATCACAACATTAAACGTTTTGTGTTTGAAACCCCTTTTACTCTGTCTGGAAAAAAACATGGAGGAGTAGAAGAACAATGCAAGAGAAGAACAATCTTAACAAGTTTGTACTGATTTCTAAATGGAAAGAACAGCTTTGAATATTCTAACATCTCTGATCAGGATGGCACAGTGGCACACTGGTTAGCATTGTTGCCTTGCAGTGCCAGGGAGCCGGTTCACTTCCAGCCTCTGGCGACTGTGTGGAGTTTGCACGTCCTCCCGGTGTCTGTGTGGCTTTCCTCCGGGTATTCCAATTTCTTCCCATACTCCAAAGATGTGCAGGTTAAGCGGATTGGCCATGCTCAATACCTCCCAAGATGTGGCGGTTAGGGGGATTATTGGGTAAACACATGATGTTGCGGGGATAGGGCCTGGGTGGGGTTGTTGCCGGAGAGTTGATGTGGGCTCGATGAGTCAAATGTCTGCACTGTAGTGATTCTATTCTATGATTAGCCAGGTGCTTAATATAAATTAGAAAGTCTAAAACAAAACCAATAGAATTTTTGTGTGTGACTGATCTGATTCAATTAATTAATCACGAACCACTAACTTTTTTTTGTAATTTTGGTCAATTTGAGGCTAGGGTCTGCACAGATCTGTTATGGATTTAAAGGAGAGGGGAAAATTTTTGCAGACCTCTCCAGCTCTCCCCATTCTTCTGTTTATTGCCATTTCTCCAGGGATTCTGTCAAAGTTGAAAATATAGTCCTGCACAAATTTCAGATTAGGCTTTTCATGGGCTTCTAATTATTATAACAAGCATATTTTTGAGCTAGCAACTTTTATGAAGATGTGTTGTCTTCCTAAGTAGTTTATTAACCCTTATTGGATTTCTAGATAAGCACAATATTCTAACAAAAGCATTTCAGCAGAGTTCGTGGAGTAGGAATTGGACCTGTGGTCAGATTTCTCTTTGCTGACAAGGGACAACTTAAATCAATGTAGTGCCCTCCTACTACTATGATAATTTTGTACCTGACTCAACATAGGCCAAAGATTGTTGTCTTGGACTGTATGGCTTAATGCCATAGCAACTGTTGCATTTTCTCAGTAACTGTTTAACATTATGTCCTTTATAAAGTAAGTAGAAATATCACTTTACTGAGCTTTAATTTCATAATTATTTTTTGTTTGCTCATGCAGCTAGCCAGACATTTCCATATGTCAAGAAAAGAATTCAGGTTGTTAACCAACAAAGTACAGAACTCAATCCCATTGAGGTGGCCATTGATGAAATGTCGAGGAAAGTTTCAGAATTAAATCATCTATGCTGTATGAATGAAGTGGACATGATCCGATTGCAACTCAAACTACAGGGGAGTGTCAGTGCCAAGGTAATGGCATTTCTGTTCAAAGAAATTTTTTTAAAATTTTTGAACCTTTTAAAAAATGTATTAATGCGCAGGATATAGGCTTCATTGACGTGCCAATATTTGGTGTTGGTACACTTACAGTGCTGTTAGAGAGGGAGTTCCTTGACATTATAGGAACAGTGATACAGGTCTGAGTCAGGATGGAATGTGACTTGGATGAGGACAAGTAGGTAGTGGTGTTCCTTGTCGTAATCTTTTGAGAATCTAGATAGAAGAGCTCAGAGATTTGGGAGTTGTTGTTGAAGGAGCCTTGGTGCGTTACTGCATTGCGTCTTGCAGATATTACACACTGCTGCCCCTGTGCATCAGTAGTGGAGGGAGTGAATATTCAGGATGATGGAAAATATAGCAATCAAGCCTGGCTATTTTGTTCTGAATGGTTGTTGGAACGGCATTTGCCCAGTCACATGCAGAATATTCAATCACCCTACTGATTTGTGCTTTGCAGACAGTAGACAGGCTTTGGGGAATTAGGAGATAGTAATTTGGTGCAGAATTCCCAGCCTCTGACCTGCTTCTGGACCCACAATACTTAAGTGTTTGATCCAGTTCAGTTTCTGGTCAATGGTAATCCGCGGAATGTTGATGATGAGGATTTGGTAACGATAATATCATTGAATGTCAATGTGAGATGATTGGGCTCCTTCTTGCTGGAGATGATCATTGCCTAGTATTTGTGTGGCACACATATTACTTGCTATTTGTTAGCTCAAGTCTGAAAGTTATCCATCGATAAAGCTCTGATGCAGGGTCATCCAGACTCAATATATCAGCTCTGTTTTCTCTCCATAGATGTCTGACTTGCTGAGATTTTCCAGCATTTTCTGTTTATGCCTCTGTATTACTAATCCAGTGAAGACCTGATCATGTGATATTGTACACATTTCTCAATAAATGCAAAGTAATAAATCCTATCCCCTTTTACTGAAAGACAAATTTTCCTGTTCTGCCCACCATGGGAATTGTAGCGAGTGTGGAGCACATCATGGAAAGGTCTATTGACCTCGGGTGGAATTTTCTGATTTCTGGGGCGACTATGCCTGGAAAATCCTGCCCGATTGTATATTTTCAATTAACTTTATATAGTTCTTAACTAAAACATTCCCTTCTTTTACAAGAAAGTCCAACACATTTTTCATAATATAGAAGTTTTGACTGAAAGAGGAGTATGTTATTTGTGAGAACTGAGCAAATACTTTTATTTATATCGTGCCAGTTGTGAACTTAGGACACCCCAAAGCACTATGGGAGTTACTGGCAAGAATATGTTTATTATCTATCACTATTTCTCCCAAGAAGGTAGAGTTAAGCCTTCCCATTGAATGACTGAAGTTGTATGATGATGGTACCTCCTAGAATGGTGGTCAATAGGGAATTCCAGGACATTGACTCAATGATGATATATATCCAAGTCAAGATGATGTGTGACTTAACAGAGTGATTGGAGGTGATCATGGTCAAAAAGCATTGCTCCTCTCATATTTTTAAGTGGTAAAGAAGTGGTAAAGTGGGAAGGAGATGCAACTCGGATATTCTGGTACAGAATGGAAGGGCCCTATTTTACCATTTTGATTCTAAGTGCTGGGCAGACTTGAAACTGGGAGTGTTTCAGGTCTATTAGACCTATTCTCAGGCACCCCATACACATTCTGCCTGCAAAAATATCAAGTGATTCCGAATCATGCTGCAGGAGCCTGTGGGCAGTGCTTAATGCGTCAGAAACCCTGCAGCTCCAATCAGCACCTCCAACTGCGCATGTGTAGAAAAATAATGATAGAATGCGGCTCCCCTGCCATATCCCTCCCGGGTCAGATAATGCCTCCCACAGACATTGCTTCAGCCCCACAACATTACTGACCTGCTTACCCACCCCCTCCCACCCCATGTGCTATCCAGACTGATCACTGGCTCCTCCCCCTTCCTCCTGCCAATCACAGGCAGAGTGGCAGTAGACACCTCCTTTCCTCCCCCACTGATCTCAGGCAGAGTGGCAGCGGACCCACTGCCTCCCCCCCACCCCCGGGCCTCAAGCAGAGAGCTGTCAGACACGCCTGCACTCCCTGACCTATTTAAAGCAGAAAGCCATCGGACACTCAGCTCCTCACTAACTGGAATGCCTGAATCAGACTTTTGTGGAGAACGGCTGTTTTGTGCCCATTCTGGATGGAGGAACGCGGTGGTAAAGGTGGGGCATGCAGCCAATAAAATCAATTTAAATGCATTTCAATGGCTGTCGTATTTGTTTTGTTGTGGTCCCCATCATGGCTATTTTCGGGCCTTGTTAAAGGGGGAATCGGCACAGAGGCGGATGTGGGTTGCACTACTCATCTTATGTCCAACTTTACTAAGTTTTTGCGCCTGAAAACGGGCGCAATGCAATAGTAAAATCAGGCCCAAGAGTCAGCCTGGATTATGTACTTTTGTTTCTGAACTCGTGATCCTTTGGATAAGAACAAGAATGCCATCACTGAGTCGAAGCTGATGCTTCATCGTAAACAATTATTACTTACCATTATAGTTCTCTTTCAGTTCTCCCGTTGCATCCCCATGAATGTAGAGTCACATTTCTGTGTCAGTAAGCCAACTGGCAATATCTAAAGTAAATATATGCTCAATGTATGGAATAGAGCAAATTAAGTGGAGTCAGGCAGGAAGTAAATAAATACTTGTGGCTTCAATACATCAAATTGGACTTCTGTGGCATGGGGCCAGAGGAATCAATTAGTAAATAAACATGTCATAAAGAAATGTGTTAATGCTTCAGAGAGAATGGATCATCCAAAGATTAATGAATTAAATTAATGGGGCCTAATAAATTAAATCTGACTGTAAGGAATGTGAGAGTTATAAATAAATTGGTGAATTAAATAAATGCGATCTGAATCAATCAAAATGGACTTCTACAAGTCAAGATACAAGATCCTTCCCATTATGAAAGATGTGCTGGTTAGGTGTATTGACCCAAACAGATGGTGACTAGGGAAATTCTACAGTAACTTCATTGCTGTTTTAATGTAAGCCTTACTTGTGACTAATAAATAAACTTTAACATGATATGCTATGCTATGATTCTGCTATGGTGATCTCAGGCAATTTATTCCCCTTAGTTGTTCTTTTTCATGCAGCTGATTAGGAAACTAAAGCCCTTCTGAACACAAACTCACTCTTAGATCAGCATCAGTTCCTTAGCAGACCAGACAGTCTGAAAAATCTGAGATAAATCTTGTTGCGTCCAAGTTAAACTTTAGAATGGCCGTGTAGCACTGACGATAATCAGAGCATACAAGAATGCCATGATATATAATAAAATGCATATATTATCATTCCCTTACCTTTTTGCTCTGAGAAGACTTTGCAAAATACCAGCAACTTAGTTTTTTGGACATTCTGCTACAGTGTAAGGACACAAGTTTCAAGTTATAACCGTCAAGTGAAGCTGTGTTAAGACTTTTAAAAGTGATAGTTATGATGAACAGACACAACAAAAGCAATTACTCTGACATCAATTAACCCCTTCAAAAATAATTGAATAAATATTTGATTAAAAATTGGGATTTGGGATATTTAAGGATGAAGGAAAAGGTAATCAAATAATGATTGAATTGTAATGTGCCTTTGCTATTGGAATCGACATTTGTGGAAAATAATTAGCCAATTTAAATGAGGGATATCTCAGTGTGGACATACATTATAGTGTTTAATTGATTATTTAATTTAACAAGCTTTTCCCTGAGATGAGGGAGTGCAGAGAAGGTTCACTAGGCTGAAACCAGAGATGAGGGGGTTAGCCTATGAGGAGAGATTGAGTAGACTATGTTTGTACTCGTTGACTTTAGAAGGCTGAGGAGGGATCTTATAGAGACATATAAGATAATAAAGAGGTTGGATAGGGTAGATGTAGAGAGATTCGTCCTGCTTAGAAAGGATAGCAGGACTAGAGGACACAGCCTCAAAATAAGAGGGAAGGGGGTGCAGTTTAGATCAGAGTTGAGGAGGAACTTCTTCATTCAAAAGACAGTGAATCTTTGGAATTCTCTGCCCATTGAAGTGGTGGAGGCTACCTCGCTGAATATATTGAAGTCATGGGTAGATAGGTTTCTGATAGACAAGGGAATTAAGGGTTATGGGGAGAAAGCGGGAAAGTGGAACTGATCCACTTCAGATCAGCTATGAATGGTGGGGCAGGCTCGAGGGGCTAGATGGCCTAGTCCTGCTCCTATTTCGTATATTCTTATGATTAAATAAACTGGTTCGAACTGGGTTGTAGGAGATTGGATGTTGTTCCTGGAAAGAATGAATTTAGTGGCCCATGTAGCCATTTCTTGTTCTCTGTTTTCTTCTATTAATTGAATGCAAAGAATGATTCCAAAGATTATATTCTGTACCTAACACTGCACATGTATTCCTTCTTTGTGCTTTGCCAAATGTATTAATTTGCAGTGATGCTCATTTGGTACTATCCTTGTCTGCACAGGTAAATGCAGGGCCCATGGCTTATGCTTGGGCCTTTCTTGAGGAAAAAAATGCAAAAAAGTATCCAGACAACCAAGTCAAACTTCTCAAGGAGATTTTCAGGTAAGCATTGTAGGAGATTTAAACTATGAAGTATCACTTTTCATGAAATGGTGCATAGATGTGATAATCCCTCACATGCATTCCTCCTTATGATGCCAGTAATATGCGAACCATGTGGTTAGTAAGTCTAGCCCATACAATTAGAAGTTCTATATCCAACAGAATTCCTTTATTTTGTGCCTTTTAAAGGCATCTTGCATCAAGAAAAATTGCACTTGAGGCTGGCTAGTTTGAAAACACCATGGACAGCATTAATTGTACAATCCACTGCATGTTTAGTGGCAGTGGGAAGTGATCCACCATTGGATCCATTTCGGGCCATGTGGCAAAAACCTAGAGAATTTATAATGTAAAAAAAGCCAAAACAATTGGTTTTTGAAAGGAAAGAAAACAAAATGGCTTGCATTGTCATTTTTGTGAAGTAATAGGTAAATATTATATGATTTGCACCTTTCATTATCAACAAAGCAATACGGGGAAAAAAGGTACATTCAGAATCTTAAATCAAATTAAATGATGTTGAGCAGGATGTGAGGATACATTCAAATCAGACAACTTACCCAATGGGACAAGTCAATTTTAGGTGCTTTTCTCATTGTCAGTGGTGCTCATCAAATCCCAGGACAGTGAGAATGGGGAGGGGCTTCAGTCAAGATTCCTGTAAAGCCATGAGAAGCACTTCTGCTCCTTTTGGGTTCACAGGAAGATATTTCTCAACTGCATTTAAAACAATATGATACCTTTGGTTGGCAGCTATTGAGTGGGGATCTTTAACGTGCATGACACCCCCTAATCTTTATGTTCAAGGAGATTAATTAGTGATACCGGCTTTTGCTCAGAATTCTAATAAATAGGCAGCACAAATTTACCATTGTCAGTTGGACCCAAACAATCGTGATTTGATATGCTTTATGCTACTTTGTACCTGCACACAGATTTCTATCTGACAACAGTAGCAACAGTACTTATGTTTATGTTTACAATGCTGTTTGCATTGGAAATGACACCCACTGTTCTTAAAATGTAACATTTGCTACTTTTATCATAAACTTTGCAAGTTGTTCTTATTGTTTGATTTTTTTTTTTGTCGTCTTTGTGACAAATATGAAAAGAATTAGATCAGTTTAATCAAAAGTGCTACCCCTCACACTTTCAATAAATGGATGTCTGGGAATTATGAAATAATCAAAATTAATTTAGTGATTGATTTAATCTCATCTGTGCAGACAATTTGCAGCTGCATGCGGGCATGCTCTGGAGGTTAACGAACGGCTTATTAAAGAAGACCAATTAGAATACCAAGAGGAGATGAAATCTCACTACAGAGATCTGCTGAGTGAGTTGTCTACAGTCATGAATGAGCAGGTAAGTGTTACTATTAAATGTTGCACTTTTCATGGATTAGTTTGTTTGCTCAGAAATGGGTCCTGCACAGTGCCCACCTACAGGAGAAGGCAGAAAGCCCTGTCATTTTGATTTGGGGTCCTCATTATAATGTGAGCATGAAATCAGCTCCTCAGAAGGCTGGCTGATGTCTTGAAGACAAGAAATGAGACACCGGGCTTGAATTTGAAGGTCAAAGAGGTAAAGTTGCATTATCAGAAACATGAAAAACAGCAGAAGAGTAGCAGATAAGGTTTCTATAGAAGCAACATCAAAACTATATTAAATTGGAAGCCTTTACCACTGAAAGCCCAAGTGACCGTCATAAGAATGTGTCTCAAATCTCCATCCAGTTTCACTTGACTGCAGCTGGGGATCTCACTTATTTATCCTGACCATGATTTGATTTGTGGGCAGGAGCTGGAAATCATGGCAAGCTGAGGGTTGGGGATCATTCCCAAGTCTTGCACATAATATCGAGTCTCCCAACTATTTTTGGACAGAAATCTAGCTATCTGGATTGAAGTCCCCTGAAAATCATCTTTGACAGGAAATTGTCAGTAAGTTACCACTTCCGTTTTGTGCACTATGTTTTGATCCCTCTTATGTCCATTTTGAAACACAAATAGAATGGTCTTGATATGAAGTGTCTGCCTTTCTCTGTGTTCCCCTGCAGATTTCCACTTAACAATTGCAAATAAATGGGAATCTTGCAGTAGTAAAAAAATGACTGTTCATTCTGATGCCCAGATAACATAATTAATCTCACATATATTCCAGTCTTCTGCCAAGAATGAATGAATTTTTAATGCTTTGTTCAAACTGATATTACTTGCCATCTTCTGTAGATCTATGTTTAATGATCATCATTAGTCCTTTCAATTCACTATACCCTTCCAAAATACTCAAATGCTTTTAAAATACTCTCAGTGCTGCTTACATATTTTACGTTCCCTGGTTAGTATTGAAAACAGACAATCTGTTTTCGTTTCAGAGTTGTACTTGCTTTGTTAAGCCATAGTATTAGCATAATCATACAGATGCAGAGCATTAATCTCCAACAAATAGATTTTAGCTGATAGCACCAGTAATATTTAGTCATGGCTCTCTAGGGCATAGTGGTTAGAACTGCTGCCTCACAGCGGCAGCTACCCAGGTTTGATTCCCGGCTTGGGTCATTGCCTGTGTAGGGTTCACATGTTCTCCCTATGCTTGCATGTGTTTCCTCCAGGTGCTCTGGTTTCCTCCCACAGTCCAAAAGATGTGCAGATTAGGTGAATTAGCCATGTTAAATTCTCCCCCAGTGTACCCGCACAGGTGCAGAAACTTGGTAACTTAGGGATTTTCACAGTAACGTCTTTGTAGTGTGAATGTAAGCCTTCTTGTGACTAATAAGTAAACTTCAGTTAGCTGTTACTTTATAATGAAGAGATGTATGAATTCCTTAAGCAAGCAGATTAATTTCGATCAGGTTTCTCCTTTTGCTTATAATAATCCTGGTCACTTTTTTATGGACAGAAAATGTTGGGAACACTCAGCAAATCAGGGTACAACATCTGTGGTAGCAACCTTTAAAGAAAAGTTATGTCTGAAAAAATTAACTTGTCATTTTTTCCATAGACATGATGCCTGATTTACAGTGTTTTCAGTATTTTTGATTTTGTCATGTTTCCAGAATCTTCAGTCACTTGTATTCTTGAATTGTACATTAATATATCTTTCAACCATAATACTTAGTGGAATGTATCAATTAAACATCCAAAAATTTAATTCCATAAAGGTACAAATTTTGATCCCACAAATATATTTCTTTTGAAAAACAGATTGTTGTTTTAAATAATTATGATAATTGTTCTGATTCTGGTCCATTAATGTATTCATGACTAAGCTGTGCTGAACATCTTTCAGCATCCAGCTATAATTAAGGTATAGATTTTTAATATACATATATAGAGTGACAAAGGAGTAGTTAAAGCACTTATGGTAACTTCAATTGAAGATTCATTGTACATGATCGATTATACTGGCTTGGCTGCTGCTCAGTTAGTTAGTCTAAGAACCATACATTTCTGTGAACAATGGTGTCTACTGTTAGTTAGATCACTCCTTGCACATCTGACTTTTAACATTCTTTGGAATTTTATTTGAATACAAGGATACCCATGTTAAATCAAAGAAATAGAGCGCAGTGTCACCTCATTTAAATTTGCTCTCTTCCATCTTTTTGGGGGGTTCACTACCATAAAGATTAATGGAATAATTGAGTATTTTAAAAAAAAATTGGTGCTTGTCCTTTGTTTAGTAAAGCAAGTTTGTTTATTTATGGCCTGGATCTTGCAATAGTCAGGAGAGCAAAAACTATCATTCTTATTACTCCTCTGAAGCTGACAGCAATTTCTTGAGACGTGTACAGATAAACACGAGAGTACAGTAGTTCCCAGCATGGTGCACCTTTGAAATACCCCCAGACTACAATGAAATAGAATTCTGAGTTTGCCCTTTTATTAGTCCCTTCATAGTCTTGCTGTAAAAACCCTTATAAAAGTTTTTGAATTGTGTTTTAAAACTATTGTTGACTTCATAATTACTGCCCCACAAAACTAATTTTACATTTGTGAAATGTCAAATTTCTCCATTATAATAAAAATATAGTTTTCAAATATATTTTAAGTTTATTTAATATTTCAGCTTTTACCTTAGTCCCATGTGTATGACCCAACCATCTTTTTCACTTAAATTTTAATTAAAAATAAAAAGCGAGGTTAATTTTACTTCTTTTGCCATCCGTGAGAGTGCTTCAATGTTGTTTGACACATGGAGGTCCCTTTGACCTGGGGCCAGACTCAAACTGTAGTCAACAAAAGAGTGATCCTCAGCATGTAGATTGCTAACTCTTCCAGCTTTCTTGGAGGTTAGTGGTGAAGAATAACTTCACAGGCAGCAAAATCTGGGCTTATGGATGCAGGAAATGTGTATAATTAAATAAAACTATATCATCAAATTGTCTTTTTCTTTTCCATCTTTATAAATTTTGTTGTAAATGTCTTTGGTTCCAGTGTATTTAACTTTATGTTTATCTATATTAAAAAATGTCCATGAGTGGACTAGGTGCTGCAGTGGATTTGGACATTGTTTTAAACTTTTATTCTTTTTAGGTTTGTACCTAGCCTCAATTGAAGAGGCATTGGTTATGAAGCTCCTATATATATGCCTGGGTAATTTCAACCAGATTTTGAGTTGACATTGACTTCTCGCATGAATTGCTCCTAATAGGTACTCAATTGTATTGCTATTTTATCCTAAAAAATAGCCAGTTTCAGAAGTGAAGGCATGATCCTGGGCTGTGAAGGGTTCTTCTGTGGCTTCCAGTATGGTTTGAAAAAAATTAAATTAAGGAATGTGGGCATCCATGGCTAGGCCACCATTTAATTCCCATCCCTTGTTGATATGGATTCTTGAATGTCTGCAGTCCTTAATGGATAGTTACATCCATAGTCTGCTTGGAAGGAAATTCCAGGATTTTGAGCCTGTAACAGTGAATGAATACAATATATTTCCAAGTCGGTATGGTGAGTGACTTGAAGAGGCATCTTCAGGTAATGATGTTCGCAGGTATCTGCTGACCTTGTCCTTCTTGAGTGTAGCAGTTGTGAGTTTGGAAGGTGCTGCCTAAGGAGCTTTGGTGAGCTCCTGCAGTGCATCTTGTAGACACTCATGGTGGAGGGACTGAATATTTGTGGAAAAATTACCAATCACGCAGGCTGCTTTGTCAAGTTTTGAGTCATAGAGGTTTACAGCATGGAAACAGGCTGCATGGGCCCAACTTGCCCATGCAGCCTCTTTTTTTTAACCTTAGGTCAAACGCAGGCAATTGGGACGAGCCTATGTTCCATCTTACTCATCTAACTGTCTAAACACTTTTTTAAAAGACAAAATTGTACCTGCCTCCACTACTACCTCTGGCAGCTTGTTCCAGGCACTCAGCACCCTCTATGTGATAAAAAAAATGCCCCTCTGGATGCTTCTATATCTCTCCCCTCTCACTTTAAAGCTATGTCTTCTAGTTTTAGAGTCTCCTACCTTTTGGAAAGGATATTGACTTTCTAGCTGATTATACCCCTCATTATTTTTGCAGACCTCTATAAGATCACCCCTAAGCCTCCTAAGCTCCAGAGGAAAAAGTCCCAGTCTATCTAACCTCACCTTATAACTCAAACCATCAAGTGCCAGTAGCATCCTATTAAATCTTTTCTGCACTCTTTCTAGTTTAATAATGTCCTTACTATAATAGGGTGACCAGAACTGTACGTAGTATTCCAAGTGTGGCCTTGCCAATGTCTTATACAACTTCAACAAGACATCCCAACTCCTGTATTCAATGTACCACTGAAGCCAAGCATGCCGAATGCCTTCTTCACTGCCCTGTCCACCTGTGATTCCACTTTAAAGGAGCTATGAACCTATACCCCTAGGTCTTCATTTTATAACTCTGCCCAGTGCACTGCAATTAACTGAGTAAGTCCTGTTCTGGTTTGATCTACCAAAATGCATCACCTTACATTGATTAAATTAAATTAAACTCCATCTGTCATTTGTCAGTCCACTGGCCCAATTGATCAAGATCCTGTTGCAGTCCTAAGTAACTTTCTTCAGGGTCCACTGTGCCACAAATCTTGGTGTCATCTGCAAATTTACTAACCATGCCTCCTAAATTCTCATCCAAATCATTAATATAAATGACAAATGACAAATAACAGTAGACCCAAAATCGATCCCTGAGGCACACAGCTGGTCAAGGCCTCCAGTTTGTAAAACAACCCTCTACAACCATCCTCTGTGTTCTGTCATCCAGCCAATTTTATATTCATTTGGCTACTTCATTCCTGTGAGATTTAACCTTATGCAACAATTGACGTTTTCAAAGGCCTTGTTGAAGTCCGTGTAGACAACATCAACTGTATTGTCCTCAGCTATCTTCTTGGTTATCCTTTCATAAAATTCAATCAAATTTGTGAGACATGACTTTCCTTGCATCTCTAAACGCCTGCTTCTTCGATATTGTTGGAGCTGCACTCATCTGGACCAGTGGAAAATGTTCCATCGCACTCCTAACTTTTGCAGATGGTGGACAGGCTTTGGGAATGTCTGGAGTTGAGATACTTCCTGCAGGATTCCTATCTTTTGACCTGCTCTGGTATCCACAGTATTTATATGGCTAGTCCAATTCAGTTTCTGGCCAATGGTAATTCTCAGGATTTTGATAGTGGGCAATTTAACAATGATGCCATTGAATGTCAAGGGCGATGGTTAGATTCTCTCTCATTGGAGATGGCCATCTCCTGGCCATAAATGTTACTTGCCACTTGTCAGTCCAAGCCTGGATTTTATTTTGATATGGAATACTTCAGTATCTGAGGAGTTATGGATGGTGAACATTATGCAGTCATGGTTGAATCAGCTGAAGATAGTTGGTCTTCGGGCATTACCCTGAGGAACTCCTGCAGTGATGTTCTGAATTAGAGTGAGTGACCTCCAACCACCATAACCATCTTCCTTTGCGCAAAGTATGATTCCGACCGGTGGAAGTTTTCCTCCTACTTCCAGTGACTCCAGTTTTACTGGAGCTACTTTATGCCACTCTCAGTAAAATGCTGCCTTGTTACCATGGGCAATCACTCTCACCTCAACTCTGGAATTCAGCTCTTTTGTCCGTATTTGAACCAAAGCTCTGAGGTCAGGAGCTGAGTGGTCCTGGCAGAATCCAAACAGTGTATCCATGAGCAGGTTCTTGATATTATTTAAAGAGTGGTGTTGGAACAAAAGGAAACCATACTGCAGCTAGCTATGTCATTGTTGGCATCAGTTGGATAGCTAATAAATTCCCTGAAAACTAAATCAGTCACTTTGATATGTAGAAAGACACTCCAAAAATATCCCAGCCTTAATTCACCTGATTGGGCTCTACAGAGACCAATAACT
This sequence comes from Sphyrna mokarran, assembly GCA_024679065.1. Lineage (NCBI taxonomy): Eukaryota > Metazoa > Chordata > Chondrichthyes > Carcharhiniformes > Carcharhinidae > Sphyrna > Sphyrna mokarran. The sequence goes on along the minus strand of JAGIQG010000003.1, from coordinate 47,946,110 downwards.
TTTAAAGTAAGATCCAGTTCCCAGTGACCCAAGTGAAAGGATCACGTGACAAGATTTCAAATTTTAAGACCCTTATTGCAACAAACAATCCAAAAACCACATTTAATATGCTAAACTACAGCAAAGATATTTCCCCTTTAACTTGTAACACAACTGAAAATCCCACGCCACAGTTATAATTTTACTCTTTTCAGAAGTAACAGGTTTCATAAGAAACAGTTCTATGTCACTCCCAGCCTCTAAAGGGTTTACTTTTTGCTGTTTCGCCAAGCTTTGTTTCACCAAATCATAATGATGAGTGACTGTCCAAAAGACATTTCTGTCAATTTTTGGAGAAGCCCCAAATTGAATCCCAGTAGTAAGGCCCATTCCAGTGATTGTTGCAATACCTGGATGAATTTTCAGATTTCTAAGATTACCACAGGACTTCCACATTCTGCCAGGTTATCTACAGCATTTTTTTAAAAATAAATCCAAAATCCTAGTTACTTACTAAAAGAACAAAACTTGAAGATTCCACATTTCAAATCAAAAGATTTATTTTACTGTACAAGAGTCAAACAGAGCAATCACTAAACACTATCTTCAGTAACCATCTATACTCTTAAAACCCAGAAACAGCATGAGTTAAACATAGATTAACATACAAATTTGGTTGATGCTAAGGTGCTGGGTAGCAAGTACATAGGAAATGTTAGGGGTAAGTTTTTCACTCGAGGTGGTGAATGTGCGGAATTGGCTGCTGTCAGTGGTGGTGGAGGAGGACTTGCTGCGGTCTTTTAAAAGCCTTCTGGATGAGTACATGTGATTAAATGGAATTGGGAGTTACAGATAGTTCTATGGCCTAGTAGGTATGGATATGATCGGCGCAACTTGTGAGTCAAAGGGCCTGTTTGTGCTGTAGTGTTTTACATTCTAAACTAGGAATTCTACTTTGCATGACAGATACAAGAGACAAATCTTTTAAGTTGGTTTGGTAGTCCACTCAGCATGTCAATCTCGATCATCATGTTTTTTGAAAACTGCATTCCTCATTTAAAAAAAAATGTCAACTCCTCCCTTCTAGTAGCTAGTTTGATCTGTAGCCAATGATGCACAACCAACCTGAGTTCTCCAGGTTGGTCTTCACCACAAATGGTACGGATTTATAGAATCTCCTCAGTGGATGGTATTGATTCACCCCTGTGGATCTGAATTCTGTTTTCTTCAGTTTTCTTTAACTGCAGCACAAGATTCATCTGCTTCTACCAAGTTCGAATTGAGCTGTGTCCTTTTTATATGCTTTCAGCCAGATTCAGTGTCCCTAGTCGTTGTGCTTTCCGATCACATTTTCTTAGAAAATAGGAGACTCAGTTTCCATTCTCTGTTTCCTTTCTCCGTTTACTTTTCCTGTTAGAGTAAAAAGCATAAAAAGATGCACTTGCTTCTCTGCTGACTAGCTGGACCTTGTCACTTTTTTACTGTGAGATGTTGTCTGCCTCTTTATTCTGCCCAAAACCTGGAGACTGAGTGACCCCTCCACCATCGCTCCCCCGCTCCTTCACCACCACCAGCATCACTCCTCCACCTCCTCACCTCCTCCCCTCCCCCACCCCTATCTCTCATTCATCCATTTCATCCAGAATTTAAAGCAGCTGTCTCAACATAACAATTCTATAAACCTCATTCATAACATAATGAGTTGGTCGACTGTCCCTGTCACAGTTTTGATTTGCCATCACAATTACCGTATGACAGAAAATATGAAAGAGAAGTTGTTGAGATGAAATATTAGACTATGTACCATGGAAACAATTACTCTGCTTTTGTTTCCTGAGTTATCAAGTTGAAAAAGATGATTGTGCTCATATTTGTTTCATTTATAAAAATATTTGTTGCACGCTTCTACCGTTTCAATGACTAGAAGAAAAATGATAAGATGTGATGGGCACAACATATCTTTACAGTTGATAGATCTGAATTCTAATGGAGGTCGACCTTTAGTTGATGTTCTTAATCTGGGATCTGAGAGGCTGATGGTACAAATCTCATTTTAGCAGGAGAGTTAAAGAAAAATGGATTAGAATAATTTTGTCACTAAAATTGGGGATTGTAGGAGTACTGAAATAAAACAGATTTCACTACTTTTTCTTCTAGTCTGTTGAAGCATCTATATTGAGTTTATTTGACAACTAATATTAGGGACTTTGTAATAACAGTATCACATTGAAAAATTATTTGAAGGTGAATCTTGAAAATTATTTTATTAGTTGTAATAATATTTGAACATCTGGATCCTCAGTAGAATATACTCAGTCAATATATCTTTTTATTTTTCTCTGGCAGCTGAATTATGCTTTTACTTCTTCCAACTTCTACTCTTCTCAGTCTATTACCTCCTTCACTACTGTTAGCAAAAATGGTATGTCCAGACCTCTATCTATGCTGATGATTTATTCTTTGTTGGCTTTGCATGGTTTTGTATTTCACCTTAATGTGTTCATTTTTGTTATTATAAAATGATAGCCAAAAGGTGTCAACCAATTTGCACAAACAAGGCAGATCTATTTGCTTATTTTTAAATCAAGTTGTAGCATTTGTAAAAATTAATAACCAACATTTGATTTACATGATTTTATATATTTAGAAATTCAACTATCAAGAAGGAAATATGACAGATAACCTGAGAAGGGACATAACTTATTCAATTTGAATGACATATCTTACTCAATTTGAATGAAAACATTGTAATTCATCTCTACAAATTCAATGGTGTTGTTATTATGGTCATTGGCTTCCACACAACATACATCCACATGCAAAAATACACGTGCATCTCCCACACATACTCTACTCACACTCCTTGCTTTTCATGTAGTAACTGGCTTCTATTGAAAATGGCATTACCAGCATAGCCGATTCCCATCAAAGAACAAAGAAAAAAGTGTGTATGGAAGGTCATGGGTTTGGCCCCGTGCCCTCTTCAGCAAGCACAATAATGCATTACACCATTATTTTATATGTTGATTTTCATGTTACAAAATCTCTAGTTCTGTCAGTACCTTGTGTCGTGTTGCTTCTTTTTGTAAAAGGTACCACTGTTTCTGTGATCTGAATTTCGAGATGTAAAGCTTTATACCTTTAATTTTGCAATGGATATCTCTGGCAGCTGGCTAAAAGGCTCATATCTAAAGTTTCCTTAGGATTTCAAGAATTAAATTAGTGAAGAAGTGACCCAATGAAGTCTACTGTTAAAGATGTTTTTGTACTGATACACAGGAGCGCATAACAAATGATACTGTCAGGTAGGAGCAAAGAGAATTACAGCTTTTACAGGAAGGATTAAAACCATTACACTTAGTGCCAATTTTGAAGAAATGTATTTTTGATATTATGTTGCTGCATTGGAACTAATTAAAATTGTCACATTTTGTTTAATATTATATTTTTCATCCTTTCTAATTCTATGATATATAATTGTGCATTTTTTATGTCCAGGAACAAAACATGTGATTCATTAAACTGGTAAATGTCCAGCTTTCTAACTTGGCTTTGCATGTGAGAAAATATGCTTTGCGCAAGGAAATTGTTTTCTTGCTTCATTTTTACATTGGTTGTCTGCAAATAATAAATAAGTTTTGCCAAGACTATGGTCAAGCATAAAGATAAACATTATTTTAACATCACGCCCAACCCCACTTGTAGATGTTTAATTCAGCAGCTCTATCCAATCTTTATTAACTTCTACCTCATTTTCATATCACGCCAGGCCTGTACACTACCAAATAGCATTACCCTGCTAACAATTTATAATAGTAACAAGCTAACAATAGAAAAATTGGATGAGATAAAAGAAACAGGACAATCAGACACCAGCAGAAAATATACTTATTGCATATCAGCTAATAACAGTCTATTTCCTTCTTATCGGGATATGAAAACCTCAGTAAATTAAACTTGCAATTTAAGCCCAAAACCTGTACTGAAACATTATCTGAAGGACAAGTCTCTTCTATAATTATGAATCTATTGTGATTTCTCTGAATTAATTTCACAGGAGGTACAGAGAAATGCTTGAAACATTATTTCCAGAGACGCAGCACTTATTACTTTGTTTCATCAGGGAAGTATTTATTTGTAGATTATTGCTTAAAAAGAAGACGTTGAAACTTTTCATCTTGTACTCATCAGAACACTTTGCAAAATGTCTTGATGACTGCAAAGTGAAAAGCTTCAATATGTCCTTTTTTATCGAGCATTCCTTAAATACCAAATAACAATTTGTAATAACTCACATAACTAATGTTTAATCTCAGAATTTGTGAGTTAAGAGACAATTCATTAATGGAATAGTTGCTGAATCGTTCTTGGTAGAATGGCACCAGGAGCACCACTCCATGAAAACTATATAGTGAGATTTAAAAGAACCATTTCCCTATACATGTTTGCTAATAGCTTTAAGGTTCAACATTACATGGAATTATGTCTGCTGATGTTGTGCCACCAGAAAGGTACGTAGTTCAGGAGGTCCACTAGGAAATATGCTACTCTGAACCCAGATCAAGTTGATACAAAATATAGGGTTAAGTTTTCCAGTACTGCAGGAATTGTCGCAAGTGGGACTTCCAATTTGCTGTTCCACTTACAGATCTGTTGACCTTGGGCAGGAATTTCTGGTCTTGGAGTGAGAGCATCTGGAAAATCCCACCGATAGAATAAGATTGTATTACATTCACTTGATTGTTCTACTATTATAAAATTTCAGGAAGCCAGATTTATGTTCAGATATACTTGAGATGCCTTGTGTGTGGTATTAATGACTGTTATCATTTAAATTTTGTAGATTTCAAATTTATTTTAGTGTTTTTGCTTCCTTGCAATGTTTTGAAGTCCTGACACCATTCAATATTCTACCAACTTCAGGGCTTATGCCTTGTTTTTTTGATTCCAATTAAGATATCAAGGAAATGGTCTCTTCTGGCCTTGATGAAATCATCACTGCCATCCCAAAGGAAGAAAACAAAACATCCTGGGGACCTTTAATGCCAGTCTTGGCTGTGACATTGATTACTGGACGAGAACCACCAGGAGAAATGATTTATGAAAATACAGTGCAAATGGTATCCTCTGACTGATAAAGTGTGCTCAGCATGGCCTCATTATAACAAGCAGCCTCTTCTACCAGAAGGGCAAATACAGAACCACACGGAGGATTTGAGGTCAAAGCACTGGAAACTCCTGGACTGTCATTGTTTGGATCATAGATCTAAGTGATTCCGTATCACTTGATTTCTGTAGGTGATTGACAGATCTTTAGCTTGTTCAGTTGGTGATGAACATCCATCTCCCACCAAAACACCTCAAGGCCCAGGAATCAGAGAGAGAGGATCGATGTCTTAGCAGACTGACCAATAAGAGAAGTCCAAGTACAGCTTGCAATTAATTTGGAAAATTTTGACCTATACAACTCCATTTCAGAACAACGGGATCAAATAAAATCAGCTATACTAGACCCCTAAGCAGATCAGTGGAGTCATCAATATTGTCATCAGAACTGGTTCGATAAAAACAACATTGTGAAATGTGATCTCTTAGAACTAAAATAAATCTGGTTGAACAACCCAAGGTTGCAAATGAAGGATGTAGCATTTTAAAAGCAAATGACTGATGGCCGAAGACAAATCCAGAAGATGAAGAATTTGGTGGAAAAGGAGAGTCTGAGAGATCCAATATGATGAAGACGATGACACACAAAGCATTTTTTTTGAAGCTACGAGAGCCATCCATAGCCTAAACAACAATAGCTGTAGCCCCGATGGTATTGCAGCTGAGGTATTCTATTCATATCAAAACTCCATGCTCATACTATGGATTCAGGAGGAAAAGGAACCACCTGCCCCATGCCTGTCCCAGCAACATCAGGAATTGAAGAATTGTAATCCTTCAAGAAGGGAGTTAAATCATGCTGTGGAAACTATCCAGCATTTCCTTTCTGCACATAGCAGAAAAGATCCTGAGTCACCTATGGCTGAAAAAATCTTCTGAGACACAATATTGCTTTACATCATCCAGGGGAGTCTCTGACATTGTCTTTGTCTTTGTTGCTGGACAAATCCAAGAAAAATATCAAGAATAGTACCAGGTACTTTTCACCCAGAACTAGATCAGCTGCAGTAGCTCTGACTACTGCAGTGTTTGACAACAAAGATCTATGCTAATTAACTGATGCAATAAGAAGTCTTACAACACCAGATTTATTTGGTAGCAAAGCCACTAACTTTCAGAGCACTGTCCCTTCATCATGTGAGTGAAGTTCTGTTCACAAACATGGCATATAAAGTCACAAGCTTAATTTACAAAATAATGGTTGGATTGCAAGTCTTTACAGTAATCAAGTCTTAAAGGTACAGACTGTGTGAGTGGAGAGAGGGTTAAGCACAGTTTAGAGATGTGTATTGTCTCCAACCAGGACAGTTAATGAGATTTTGCAAACCCAGGCAAGTCGTGGGATTACAGATCATGTGACATGAACCCAAGAACCTGGTTGAGGTCATCCTCATGCGAGTGAAACTCGGCTGTCGGTCTCTGCTCGGCGACTCTGCGCTGTCGTGTGTCGTGAAGGCTGCCTTGGAGAACGCTTACTCAAAGATCAGAGGCCGAACATCAACCAATATCCAGGAGTACAGAGTAGTTGTCATCGCCACACCCCTGAACTGAAGTGAAACCTGCACTGTGAATCAGTGACACATGAGAGCGCTAGAGAATTTGTCAGGATTGCCTCCACCACATCCTCGGGATTCAATGGGCAGACTTTTTAACAAATGCCAGTACCCTCCCTTAAGTACTCACAAACATTCTAGCAAAATCCATTCAAAATGGATCCATCAAGCTGCTCTGCACTTTTGAATCTCAACATCTTAACAATGAGGCAGGGCAGCAACAGCAGGGAAGGAAAAGAAGAGGAAACAACCCTGCACTGTGCATCCCACTATATGATGGGACATCCTGTCCCCTTGTGCTCAAGCAACTGTGGGTTGCAAATTGGCATTTTTAACCACATGAAGATTCCTGTCAGAAAAATGGAACCTTGATTAAAAGTCATCATCAAATCAAAAGACAGCCAATGATTACTATGTACATCAGAAATAACTGAAGCTAGTATATGGGAAAAGTTTGAAGCACATGCCATCTCAGTGAGGACAGATGCTCACTCTTTCTAAAGAATATAAAGTGTTGCAGGGTTTTCATTCTGCTCACTAGCGCTGAGAGTCAAACTGTAATGTTGCAGGCCATGTGCTACAGTGAAATCCAGGATGTATTTTATAGTGAAACCTTTGGCCCTGTCCTCCCTTTATTCCAATCAACAAGACAGGGATTCAATAGACAATGGAAAATGATACCTACTTAGCTTGCTAGATTTCACATTTTCGCATATTATTTTCCAGTGCGGAACAAACCCTTATGAAATGCGCTTGCTCAAGTCAGGTTTTAAAAGAATATTATTATTAAGACATTCTCAATTTTAATTCAGATTTTGTTTCCCATGCTCCAGTTATTGCTGTATTTGAGAGAATGCTTCTCATTGCCAGTATTTGCTTTAGTTTTGCTGAGTTGATGCTGCAATTTATAACACCACAAACAGTAGGTGAAAAGCAGAATATTTTTGGGTTTGAATTGTGCTGTGTGATTAAGATGAAAGGCAAATGTCACAAGGGAGGCAAAATAAATGCAGATGAAATAACACCTGAAGTGTTTTTACAGCTGTGACGATAGCAAGAGAAGAATCTGTTGAGCGATCTATACCTCCTTTCATGTATCACTAGAGAGATGTCTTTCCTGCCCTGCTTCACAAAAGGGGCTGTTACATAAGCAAGGCCATCTGCTGTTAAGTTCATCAGCAAACAACTTGCACCTTAGGAATAACTTTATCCCATAGGCTTGCATTAAACTTTTATGTTGTTGAATTATTTCAAGAAACCTTTGGTATTGCCTGCCAATTTCATCGATTAACTAAACTTGGAGAATTATAGTGGGTAGTGATACATTTAATGGGTGCACATTTTACTTCAGACATACACAGCATCATGTGAACCTCTATCCATGTTTGTTTGCAACCCTTTCTGTTGGTAAAAATTATGTTATGGCATTGTTAATAGGACACAGTAACTATTTTGTGTTCCACTTGTTCAGCCACTCATTTCCACTTAGAACATTTTTGTCTAATACAGTTCTTATGTTAAAAGTATCATTTCTCACTTTTATCCATATGCATTATGCAAAACTGAATTTGGTGCACTAGTGAAAGTTCTCCAGTTAGCAACACTGCATCTGCTGTCCTCATTCCGTCCCCAACTGTGTGCCTATGATGCATGATTTTATGAAGAGTGTTTCTTATTTAAAGAAAACTTTTCTTTTTAAACAGGTTGTGTACGGGGAGGACATGATAAAGCAGCAAGGAGCCGAAAGGCAGCACGTGCTCCGAGCAATCAGTAGAACGACCACTTCAAACAACTTATCAGTCGCAGCAAATTCTGAATAATATTACTTTCTCCGTAATAAATGGCCATAAATTATAGCAGTTGTCAGATCTTTGATACTGGAAATGTTACAGGCTTCAAAATAGATATGTTCTGTAAAATAAAATAGAATTGTTTTATTATACTCCAACAGTTACAAACTCCAGCTTGTAATTCATCTCTGCAACGTACCTGCAGTATCTGCACTGTTTACTTGAGTTATTGTTCAGTGACTTTTATTACACCAAGTTTGATATGTGTAATGGATAAAATATGAATGTACAGTGTTTGCAGTAAGCTGTATGGTACCTAACATTTTGTTTGCTAGTACTGTTTTACATGGAAATATTGAAATTTTATAACTTCAAGATGTTGAAATGCGTTGACTTGTTATTTTAACTGTAAATATTGACATTAATATGTAAAATAGATATTTTACAATGACTTTAAATGGACATACTGATGAGAAGTTTAACAGTGAAATAACAATGTTTTTTAAAAATAAAATATGTAAAATACATGTACATATATTGGAAACATTTTAAAATTTATTTTTACAAATCTGTGCTGAAAACACCATGCATACTATCAAAAGAGAATGGTAGTACAGTAAAGCCCCAAAGTCTGCAGGAAGACACTGTCACCTGTGGAATCCCTTCTAAGTGTATATATAATGGAGAAATGAATAATGGGAGCATGTTCAGAGCTGAAATTTAATTGCAGTTTAGCTGGCACAAGCCACAAAGTTTTGGCTCATGAATGCAATCTGAACTCCTCCAGTAGATTCTATACTTAAACATCATGGCCTTCTACCTGTTAATATTTATTAAATATCTTAAACTATGCAAAAGTGTTAGCTTTGTTTTGGTAAATGATTATTAATGGTTATTTTCAGTTGTGGCCAAGTGTCTGGAAGCTGTATGAGGTACTGTGAACAAGACCTTGTTTTATGCTTGCACTTTGCAGCATTTTATATGTCTTTAATAATGCTGTGGTTCTTATGTTTATTGTTAACGATATCTTCTCACCAGTAAAAGCAATGTTAATAAACAAAATTTGTTATGGCACAGTTTTCAGGCCCCTCACTCTGATGTTGCACTTTATTCTGCTATTAGTCCAGGGCTGTCTAATCTATTGTGATCCTCAGCAACAAGATTGCTATTATCTCACTCTTAGAGCTACAAGAGAGCTTAGTTTGTGTATGCATGCATGTACGTTTGGGAGCAGTTTAATAATATGAGTAGGAGTGGTTGCTTTCCCAATCAGTTTCTATGTTCAAAGTACTGTATGTTGTTGCATATGAAAGACTTAGTTTTTATACGTATCCCATAGCAAATTTAAACTATTCTAACACCACAAAAGTTGCTTTCTACATTGTGTTGAGCCCGAATAATGCAATGAGTCTTCAAAGAATGTTTTTTGATTCCAATCGTAGGCCAAGTCAGAGCTCAACTCCAGACTTGTTCCACAATGTATCCATTGTTGCAAAATGGAAGCTACTTCGCAATAAACCAAAAGTGGTAACTGAATTACATTTCTGAGTCTCTCATAGGTGACAGACTAACATCAGGGCAGAATGCTCACTGAAAGGTAATTTGGCAGAGCAGGTGGTTTACTGAGAAATGCTGAAAATACTTCTGATCTACGAAAGATAAAAATCCCCTGTATATTTGTTTGAGGCAAAGAGAATTAATCTAATTCAAAATGGTTTGACGTATGTATTCCCTGGAAGGTTTGTTTGAGAATTGCAGCACATGCCACCATTAATTGTAAGGTGCAGCTTTTTGTGCATCTCATTCAATGGGGATAGTGTTCTCAGCTGGTGGACCCTCTGAAGAGAAGAGAGGGTCAGGATGGAAAGGAGGGGGGGGGGCAGCTGGGCAGCATCTGAGGCAGAGACCTTTGAGAGGAGGAGCATGGGTACAGTTGGTGCAGGGCCAACACAGAATCCACAGAAGGCACCATTACTTAACAGCGAGAGTACACAGAGATGCTCCACCTCTAAATGTCTGAAGTCCCATGCTGAGGAAAACTCCATCTCGCTAAGGACACAGTGACAGCAATATATCAATGATTGGGCCAGAAATCACATGTGTGGGCGGACAATACATGCTTGTGGTTCTGATGGTCATAGTAGCCCTCAACATCTACTTCACCTGTTCTTTTCAGTGGCAACTGGGGATCTGTGTGATATGTTCCAATCAGCTGCAGACATTTGCATCAAGCTTATTGTTAATACTGTTTTGAAATATGTTTGCACATTCATCCATTAGCAGCCGGATGAGGCCAGCCAATTGGAGAGACCTTGAGGCTTCGCCATGAATGCTGGGTTCCTCTGCAACCAGGGTATAATAGATTGCAATCATGTGGCTACCAAAACACCAATGAGTTAGCTGGAACCTTCATGAACCAAAAGGGCTACTACCCAACAAATGTGCAGATTGCCTGTGAAACCAACCAAGTCTGTGCCTGTTACTCTGGTTAATGACGTGATGCTTATGTCTTTCATCACTATTCATGGCTCCTGCACAATTCCTTGAAAAGGTGGCTCATGCCTCCCTCTGGCACCCAGGCTCAGAGGTGGAGGAGAGATAGAACAGGACTCAAATCTCCATAAAAGCAATAGTGGAGAGAATCACCAGGCTGCTCATGATGCACTTCAGATGCCTGGACTGATCAAGGTAGACCAAGGAGGATGTTTCCAGTGATGGATCTGATGGAAAGCCCAGGATGGCACAGGGTGAGATGTGGAAACAGAAGTGAGAAACCTTTAGGGAGGGAGGGGCAGCAGGGATATTTTGAGCTTGTGAACCTTCAGGTAGGCATCCAAAGCATTGATGCTTCCTTAAGTCAATGCTTTATAAACAATTGTGTATGATAGACCAATCTTAAATTTCAGCAGTGCACAATGCAATAGTTACAAGCTTGCACTGCATTTGCTTTCTGTTGCAAACATCAAGCCAATTCAGCCCAGTAAAGCAAAAGAAATAAAGAAACAACAAAGAATACACAATGTTGTCAAACTGAACACAAATTTCAAAATAATGAATGCCCGTAATAATGAATAATGTCACCCGTGATGAGCCCCTGTTGTATTCAAGATGCCTTCAATTTACATTGTGGTGCCACCCTGCTGGCTCTGCTATAAGTGCCAACCTTCTAACTATCCTATCCTGGTGAATGTCATGATAACCTTTGTTGTTGTCCTCTGGCTAGCAGAATCAGGATGTGGAGATGCCAGCATTGGACTGGGGTAAACACAGTGAGAAGTCTGACAACACCAGGTTTAAGTCCAATCAATTTATTTGATAGTAAACTCGCAAGCTTTCAGTGTTTGCCCCCGGGGCTACTATCAAATAAATTGGTTGGACTTAAACCTGGTATTCTCAGACTTCTCACTGGCAGAACAAAAGTAGACTTTGCCTGGAAAGTGTGTCCAGCGCCATGGTTGAGCACTCCTCAGTCGTCGCAGCATCATCCAATATGATAGCCACTGGGAGAGAGGTGTAGGAACTGGCGCCCTAATCCAGAGCACACAGAGATGAAAGGCAACTTGTCCACCAGCACATGGTACATTTGGACATCCTTGCTCACCATTGATGGCTGAGCACCTATATGAAAGACTAGGTTCACGCTGCTGAAGGGCAATTAGGCATAGGCAATAAAAATATTGGTCAAGCCAGCAATGTATGCGTCCCATGTATCAATTTAAAAATTGATACTAATACTTGCTACCATCACTGATTCTACCACTCAACCAATGTTTAGCTCCTTCTGCTGGTTTTAAACTGTAATTATTTATTCCCTTGTTCTCAAAAGAGAAAGATCATTCTCTTTCCTGATTTATATTTTGAATGGCTCATTTGTCCTCCATTTTCTCATTTTGAGCAATGAATAGCCATGTGATGAGTCAGAACAAGAAGAACAGTGCAGAACAGGCTCATCAGCCTTCCAGGCCTGTGTCAATCATGTTGTCCCATCTAGACCAACTGTTTTTATCCCTCTATTCCCCGTCGGTTCATGTGTCTATCCAGATGAGTCTTAAATGTCACTAACGTAACTGCCTCAACCACTTGGCAATGCCTTCCAGGCCCCCACTTCCTATGTGTAAAAAAAAAAGTTTCCCCACACATCTCCACTCAGCCTCTCTGCCTTTACTGCGCCCCCCCCCCACCCCCGGCTTATTTTGAGCTTGTACCCCCTTGTAATTATCATTTTTGCCCTGGGAGAAATTTTCCATCTATTCACCCTATCCATACTCCTTATAATTTTATAAATTTCTTTCAGGTCACCCTTCAGCCCCCACCTTTCCAGGGAGGACAGTCCCAGTTTCTTCAATCTCTCCTCATAGCTAATACCCTCCATACCGGGCAACATTCTGGTAAACCTTTTTTGTATTCTCTTCAAAGCCCACACATCCTTCTGGTAATGTGGTGACAGAATTGGACACAGTATTCCAAGTGTGGCTCAACCAACATTTCAATAACTGTAATATAATTTGCCAACTTTTGTACTTGATGCCCAAGCTGATGAAGGCCAGCATACCATGTGCTTTCTTCACCATCTTTTCTACCTGTGCTGCCACTTTTAAGGGTCTGTGGACCTGTACTCCCAAATCTCTCTGTGTGTTTATGCTCCTGATGGTTCTGCCATTTATTTTATGGTTCCCATCTGAACTGGATCTACCAAAACACATCACCTCGCATTTGGCTGAATTAAATTCCATTTTCCATTTCTTTGCCCAATTTTCCAGCCTATCTATATTCTGCTGTATTCTCTACAATCTTCATCATTATGGATAACTCCACCAGTCTTAGTACCATTCACAAACTTGCAAATCAGACCACTGCTATTTTTTTTTGGATCAGCAACAATTTGTTGCACTGAAGGAGCTGCTTTCAACTGATAAGGTTAGCAAGATAATTTTGAAATTACAGTGAAGAATATGGTTTATCTAGAAAAATGTATTATGTTATTTTCTCCATGATAGTGTCTCAGTCAATCAGAGTCAACTTGACAAACAATCAAAAACCCTTCTCCTGCAATATAAATTGTTGTGGTAGTTTGAAATATGGTATTCTTGTGTTTGTCCTAAATGACTGCAAAATGAAAAACTTTAACAACATATCTTTTTTTTAGCAATAATCAACTTCCTGTATTGCCAAGCAACTGTTTATTAAGTTATTGTGGGATTTATATAACACAACTTTAAGCAAAAAAAATTCAACATTTACCACACACTGCTTTGTATTCATTGAATGACCTCATGCACATGCACACTCTACATACCAAATAATGTTTAATATATTTTTCAAATAAAGCTGTTGACAGCTATGTGGCAATGCAGTGGTTAGCACTGTTGCCTCACAGCGCATGGGACTCGGGTTGATTCCTGTCTTGGGTTACTGTACATATCTCCCCATGTCTGTGTGGGTTTCCTCCAGATGCTCTGCTTTTCTCCCACAGTCTGAAAGACGTGCTGTCTCGATGCATTGGTCTAAGTAAAATTCTCCCTCAGGGTACCCAAACGGTTCTAGAGTGTGGCAACTAGGGGATTTTCATCATAACTTTATTGCAGTGTTAATGTAATCCTACTTATGCCATGAATAAATAAACTAAAAAAAATTAAATAGTCTTGCAAGAGTGAATGGAAAGCTTTTTATTTCATTAATTTGTATTATTTAATTTATTTAGATATTCCGAATGAAACCATATTATTTTGATTTGATTGGATTTATTATTGTCACATGTGATACAGTGAAAGATATTTTTTTCTTCTGCACTACAGAGACAAAACATACCATACATAGAGTACACTGGGGAGAAGGAAAGGAGAGAATGCAAAATATGGTGTTCCAGTTATAGATAGAACGTAGAGAAAGATCAGTTTAATATAAGTCCATTCAAAATTCTGATAGCAACAGGGAAAAAGCTGTTCTTGAGTTGGTTGTACATGATTTCAGACTTTTGTATCTTCTTCCCATTTTCAATTGTACTTCATGTTTTTATAGCTAGATTGTGCACAATGAGAAATAGCAGAGTGTAAACTGGCGGGTGAGAAGGAGTATGCCACAGGAATTTGTTTTTTTTTGCCCTGGTCAACTCATTGTCTAAAGTTTAACTTTATGGGCTTGAGTAATGGATACAATACAATGTTCTCATTATCAGTCACTGAGGGGCTACAGCCCACTCACTAACACCGTTTTGCTACGTAAGTATATCGACAAGAGTGTAGGTGGTGATTACTATTTGAATACTCGAGATGTATTGTGATTAAAAAGATTATTGAAATTGGAGGTAAAGTTTGCATGCCCCTCTTCCACACACATTGAACCATCGAAATTAGAAACAAACCATCCAGTCCTTCGAGCCTGCTCCGCCATTCGTGATGATCATGGCTGATTATCAAATTCAATATCCTGATTCCCCCCCATATCCCTTGATTCCTTTAGTTCCAAGAGCTATATCTGATGTAGAAACATAGAAACTAAAATAGAAACATAGAAACTAGAATTGATGTTAACCCTTTGAATGTGCTTTTAACATGGTTGTCCTGCTTTGATGTAGCTTTTATTCTGGTAAGTCTACTCTAATCCTCATTATTCTTTCACTTTAATACAAATTCTTGATTGTTTTCATCTGATGTTCAGTCTAGAAACGATGACCATGATTCTCCCAAAGGTGCTGAATTGGCGGGAAAACTTCTAGATCACAACTGCTCTGTCAGATCAACTTCTCACCTGAATCTCCCCACTCTGTGCATTGCAGAAGTCCCAATCATGAATCTCATTAAAAGCCTAGGGAGCGGGGCCTATTCATGCCAGAGTCTGACAGTTCTGCAACCCTGTGTCTGCAAAGTGGCCTCGATCTGTCTGTCTCCCAGTTTGTTGGCCAGCTGGCAAGCCTGGGACCCCCGCAGTGCTGAACTGCCAGTCCCCCATGCAGCCCGATCGTGGCCCCCACAATAATTCCCAGGCCATCCCTGACCCCCTCCATCCGAGTGCCCGGGATCCAGCCGAATTCCTCCAGCAGTTCTGATCCGTCCACCCCCCTCCACTTCAGTAGACTCCACCCCCGCTGACTGCTCCCTCGATCCGATCCCACCGGGAAGCAGGCCTTCCTGGCAGACCAAACCCCCAGTCCAGTCCAATCACTGTCCTCCCTCTATCCCAGACCAATCCCAATGCAGAGTGGCAGTGGGACCTCCCACCTCCATCGATTACCTCGAGGCCCTGCCCACAATAGGCCCTACCAGCTTGGCACCAGTGAGCAGTACAGAGGTGACTCTTAGCTCTCACTATCTGACACCGTAGGATTGCCCCCCACTTCATTCCAGTGGGTTTTCCTGCCAGTTCCCCAAACGTGGGGAGCTACTTTAAACCCACCAGAATGAAATACTCCTAGCACAGAAGGACACTCAATTGAGACTGGTAAGTTCCTGATAATTACACTTAAAACATGTTAAGAAAAATTCAAATGACTTACCTGTCTTCCTGTCAGTTTCCAGCATGGTCTGTCCTGCAACTATTCTCCAGCTCTGGGAGACGTGCATGTATTCCCGACGAATGAGCAAATCCTGGAACGAGGCCAGCGATGAGCATCTCCCAGCATGACCTGCCAGAAAAGCTGCAGGTGGGAATGGGAGAATCGCAGCCAATAAATCCAAAGTCTTTGTTTATCAGTAGGAAATTCAAATAGAATGCATGATTGATTATAATCGAAAACCTGTGCATCACATCCATAATGTAAGATGGGCTTCATTAGCAATAACAGATCAGAAATAAACAAACATTTCGGACTGTTGCGATAATCTTTTTGGTTGATTGGCACTTAAATGGGCCAATGATGTAATGGTTTCCTAAGGTTTATGAAATAAGCTACAATATTTTTTTTAACCAAAGGCAGCTTAGTAAATGAAAGCTTCTGAAATATTAAATTGTTTCAGGATGAAATAATCCTCTTGGCTGTAATAATGTTTTTTTTTCATTCTGTTGTATCTGTATTTCTATTCATTGTAAAACATTACGATTTTAGCAGTTTTCATGAAATGAAAAAGCATTGCTCTGTGTTAAGCAGCTTCAAGCTACACAAAGTAAATTTCCTTTCTTTTTAAATGGTGAAAGTATAAGCACGTTAAAGTAATTACAGCTAATTGCTTAACCCTTCACCCCAGTAATAGAAAGAATAGTGAGAACTGCCTGCCTGTGATGAAAATCTGCTTTATTCCATCAGATTCAGCCATATTGTACAATTGGGAAACAACTCAGTTCTCCTCTTTGGAATTCTAAAGAAAACACTGTTTCTTTGACGCTGGATCAGAGTTTTCTATTTTGAACAATTGCTAAAATACCAAATGAAAACAATTTGCTAAGTGTGTATTGCAAACTAAGTATTACAAACAGAAATTATGATTGAAATTTTTGACTCTGATTTTCAAATTTCCACCAACTTTGATCCTCTATAGACCATAAGCCCATAAGAGATAGGAGCAGAAGAAGGCCATTTGACCCATCAAGATATGTGGATATACATTGTCCCATTGGTAAGCCGTAGCGTGGACTCGTGAAGGAAAGGTCATGTTTGACTAATTTGGTGGAATTCTTTGAAAACATTACATGTGCAGTGGACAATAGGGAACCTCTGGATGTGGTGTATCTGGATTTGCAGAAAGTATTTGACAAGGTGCCGCACCAAAGACTACTATGCAAGATAAAGGTGTACGATGTTATGGCTAATGTATTAGCAAGGATAGAGGATTAATCAAACAAAGCAAAGAGTCGGGGTAATTGGGTGCTTTTCTGGTTGGTGATCAGTGACTAGTGTATACCTTAGGGATCAGTGTTGGAACAGAATTGTTTATGATTTACATAGATGATTTGGAGTTGGGGACCAAGTGTAATGTGTCAGAATTCACAGATGACCTTAAGTTGGGTGGAAGAGTAAAGTGTTCAGAAGATGCTGAAAGTCTGCAAAGGGATATAGATCGTTTAAGTGAATGGGCAAGGGTCTGGCAGATGGAATACATCTGATGGCCTACTCCTGTTCCTATTTCTTATATTCTTATGAATCTGTCCCACTATTCAATGAGATTACGACTGATCTGAAATGATAATCTTCAACTTCACTTTCTCATCTTAACTCCGTAACCATTGATATCCTTGCTGATTAAAAATCTGTTTATCTCAGCTTTGAACATACTCAGCCTTGATAATATGAGGTCATCTATTTTTGTAGGAATAACAGCAAACTGGACTATTATTTAAATGGTAGTAAATTGCAACATACTGTTGTGCAGAGGGACCTTGATGTCCTTGTGCAGGAATCTCAAGGAGTTGGTTTGAAGGTGCAATAGACAATTAAGAAGGCAAATGGAATTTTGTCCTTTGCTGGAGGGATGGAGTTTAAAAGCAGTGAGGTTATGTTGCAGCTGTATAAGATGCTGGTGAGATCACAACTGGAGGATTGTATACAGTTTTAGTCTCCTTATTTGAGAAAAGATATACTGGCACTGGAGGGGGTACAGAGGAGATTCATTGAGTTGATTTCGGAGTTGAGAGATTGGCTTATGAGGAGAGACTGTGTAGACTGGGGCTATACTCATTGGAATTCAGAAGAATGAGGGGAGATCTTATAGAAACATAAGATTAAGAAAAGAATAGATAAGATAGAAGCAGAGAAGTTGTTTCCACTGGCGGGTAAAACTAGAACTGGGAGGCATAGCCTCAAAATAAGGGGAAGCTGATTTAGGACTGAGTTGAGGAGTAACTTCTTCATACAAAGGGTTGTGAATCTGTGGAATTCCCTGCCTAGTGAAGCAATTGAGGCTACCTCATTGAATGTTTTTAATTTTTGAACAGTAAAGGAATTAAGGGTTATGGTGAGCGGGCAGATAAGTGGATCTTATTGAATGGTGGAGCAGGTTCAAGGGGCCTGATGGCCTACTCCTGTTCCTATTTCTTATATTCTTATGAATCTGTCCCACTATTCAATGAGATTTCGACTGATCTGAAATGATAATCTTCAACTTCACTTTCTCATCTTAACCCCATAACCATTGATATCCTTGCTGATTAAAAATCTGTTTATCTCAGCTTTGAACATACTCAGCCTTGATAATCCTCTTCAGTAAAGAATTCCACAAACCCACCACTTGCTGAGAGAAGAAATTTCCCCTCATCTCTGTTAAATGGTTGATCCTCTTACTCTGAGATTATGCCCTCTGGTCCTAGACTCTCCCACAAGTAGACTTGACGGATTACTGATTGAAAAGCTGTATGATACACAACTTCATCACCAGTTGGTCATGGAACAGGGAGGAGGACAAAGAGAAAGAGAAAAGTTGGAGGCACAGTCATATAGTAGTTAGCATTGTTGCCTCATAGCGCCAGAAGCCCAGCGTCAGTTCTGACTTTGGATAACTGGTTGTGTGGAATGCAGTAGGGAATGAATTATTGAACTTTATAACACTTAAAAGGATGAGAAAAATATTGAGACAAATATCCAGTAGCCCTGTTTTCATATATTTCAGATAAATGTAACCTTGTTTTTGTATGCCCAGATTGCAGCTGTCCCTGTTATTGTACACAAGTTTTAGGTGACCCAGACAGGGAGGCAACAACTGCTCTTTCCATTATACACAAGTTTATGATAAGCCCGCTTAGAAACGTAGCTGATCCAGCTTGTAGTTTAAGTAACTTTCACCTAATATTGCGAAGCCTGCATTTCTAACTATATTTTATATATATTCATTATATAGTGTTTATGTGTCACATATCAACATATTATACATATACATATGTTATACAGCTTATGAGCATAGATTGTTATACCGGCCCGTTAACTTTAACTTGTCTTGTCAGCCTCTACGTTAGCTAAGGGCTATTCACACATGAATTGCAGCCTTGAGATAACCATGAAGAAATGCCGAGGCAGCCATGTTCCCATGATGGAGGACAACCCACAGCCTGGGAATCTGATGAGAATGAGAGGATGTGTACATGGCTGGGGGGGGGGGTTATAAATATATGCTCTTAACTTGTATACTTGTATTTGGTGAGATGCCTGGGGAACCGCGCTGTTAGGTGCCAAGTGTATCTCCCAAAAGCTTTTGAATAAACTACTGTACTTTGACTCACAATTCACCTCAGAGGTATCTTTACCTACAACATGGAGTTTGCACATTCTCTCCACGTCTGTAGGTTTTTCTCGTTTCCTCCCATGTCCAAAGATTTCAGATTAGGTGGATTGGGCATGCTAAATTGTCCCTTAATGTACAAAGCTGTGTAGGCCTGGTAGATTAGCCAATGTAACTGCATGGAGTTACAAGAATAGAGCGAGGATGTGCCTGGGTAAGATGCTTTTTTGGAAGTCTGGTGCAAATTTGATGGACCAAATGGCCTTTTCTGTACTGTGGGGATTCTATGAAATCTATGGAGGATATGACGTAAATAGCCGATCCTGGCTGAGCTATTTGTTGAACAATGATACCAATAACTGCAACACAACTTCTCCAGTTAATAACTATACCTCATCTTCCCTTCTGTCTCTTAATGACATCACAGTGCAACAATAAAAACCAGCACAAAACAAATATTCTAAACCAGAATTATGAATGAAATCATGCCATATTGGATACAAACATTAACTATTCACCCATGTGCACTCCTTTACCACCTGTCTTCTATGTATCTTTGCCTGACCTGGTACTCCTATACAATGCTAACGTAATGACTGCAGTTTGGCTGGTTGAAGACTGCTGAAAGAAACTGTTGATGGCCTTTGAGGATAACATTGATCATCCATGATCTGAGAAGACTTGACTTTTGACTGTGCTATCTCCGCCTGTGCTCACAGGCAACAGAGAAAAGATTGACAGAGTCAATCGTCAATCTTCTGTCTTCTGTGAGAAGCAGAATACTGTCACCATAAAAGAGGACAAAGCCTCCTGGGATGGCTCCTCAGCAATCCTAACAACATGCTTGAGGACAAATTGTTGTATTTTGGTGAGAGTCTGATTCACATTTGAGCGCTGTACTTGCTGCATAATGGCAGCAGTCTGAACTTGCTTGAATTAATTCTGATCTTTCATCGCAGCAGCAAAATGTTGTGAGACTTTTGTTTGTACTGCAGTGGAAGTTGAAATACATTAGTCATCAGTCTTCATCATGGTTAAATCTATAGGTGTGCTAATGGAGGTACCTATCTCTGCCATGCTAGAAAAGATGGTCTTCAAACCCCGCACAAAGCCTTGTGCAATGTTGGTGTCAGATTCTTTCATGAACTTTTGACGTTGCACATGATCTTTCTAGCAGAGTTGCCAGTGCACCAAGACTTTCAGTGTACCCCATCAAAGTGTTCATCTGTTTCTCTGCAGCTCAGTACAACTGTGCCCTCCCAGGAGCTAATACCTGGTCATGAACCCATGAATGGTTGCTTCAGTGATGGTGAATATGTCTCCTCCATGGGGTTAGGACAAGTTAGGAGAAGCAGACATGTCTCTGTTATGTGCCAAATTTTTCTTCAAGATAGGAGAGGGTGCCACTGAGTGTGGTGTATTCGGTTTGAGTGAAGTGGCTGTTTATGATAGTATAGGTGGCAGTATTTGCAAGATGTGGGCAGTGGGTGTGAGATTTGTGGCAGCATGTGAAGATGAAATGAAGCTATGCATGTTAGCTATTGGCCAAGGTTATGTATAGGCAAATGTTGATTTGTGCATTGCATTCAGCAAGATACGAGGCAAGTGATGTAGCTAGTGGAAGATGAAGTTGTGGTCACAGAATTTTTAATGACCTCACATCACATTCTCAGAGTTTGACTCCTGATATTGATCACCACTACTAACTGGTTGCACAGAAAGTTTTCCTGATGATGCCTAGCCCCCCCGTGGATAGACATTTCTCCTCCTCTGCACCTCCTTGAACAAGGCCTCGTTCAACATCCTAAAGTGTAGGAGCTACCTCTACCTTGTTGTATGATTTTTCTGTCTTTCCTAGATCAAAATCAATTGGGGAAAGGTTTCCAGTACCTGTTCAGTCACAATGCAGCTTCTATTTATGAGGTGCACGCTGGCTTTAAAAAATGCTGGTAAGTTTGAACTGGTGCCAGTCTCTCAACTCTTTCAGTCCCTTGGTAAAACATGCAGCCACTGAACAGTATGGTTAGTGCTGGCTGAATGTTGTAATTATGTTATTAGATAGAACCAGGAAATTGGTGTGCTGACTGTGTGTGAAGCAACTTGGGCTGGTTAATCTTGCATTGCGATCCTTGCGCCTATTTTCGGCAGCTATCAAATTTATCCTCTTTTATTTAAGCCACAAAGTAATAATTCTTTGCAGAACTTTGCAGTTCTGATCTTTAGAATGCTAGTTCATTAAACTGATTATAATAGTAGTTTATTTTGTTTTTGTGAGTTAGCACATCATTGAGCCATGAAATTATTATTTTTTTGGAGCAAATGTTGATAAACTAGATGGGTAAAATTAATGCACGAATGAAGACATATAAATTGACATTTTTCATACAATCTGTTCTGTTTTGTATGTTTTAATGAAGATTAACTGAAAGCTGAAGTGCTTAAAGTAAGGAGATATATTGCACCTGAAAAATATCTCTGTCATGAGCAGACATATTGATAACGTTTCTATCCTTTCAGGTTCTGAAGTTTTCTCCTTCATCACAGCTGCATTGAAAAAAATACTCTTTGGCCCTATCATCCTTGCAAACTAGTGCTCCATCTCCAACTCCACCCTCTCCTCTTTCCCTCCCACTTCCCCCATCCCACACAGTCCCCGCCCTTTCCTCTCAAAAGCCTTGGAATGTGATTTTGCCTCAGAATTTGTGCCCATTTTTCCTGGAACTTTACATTCCAATCAGGTTCTGCCTTGGCCACAGTTTCAAAGAGCTTTTTCTTCACATTCAAAGTCACAAATGTCATTGTATATCGCAGTAACAGAAATAAGCTATCCCTCCTTGTCCTTCTCAAGCTATGCACAGCCTTTGAAATAGTTGTCCACGCCATCATTCACCAACAAAGATGTCTAGCTTTGTAACTCGTTAAACAAACATCTCTTCAAGCAAATCCTACAAAAATTTGCATATCTGACTTCAACTACTTGAACCCATCTGAACTGCAATCCAAGAGCAGAAAAAGACTCCTTTTTTAAATTGGGCCCGCAATGACTCATCACCTACAACAAGCAAAAACATGAATTATTAACTCTTCTTTCAGTTCAACACTCCAGCAGCTATCCACTATCATCCAGCTGCATGGAACTGCTTTTATTTGCTCCAACAGTGACAACACATCAAAAGTATTTCATTGGCTGTAAAACACTCAGGCTATCCTGAGGACAAGAGAGAACTTGGTAAGTGCCAGTCTTAGTTTTCCAGTGGTATTGTTCTTTTCTATCTACTCATGGTCAGTGTATCATCTACTCCCACATTGTTAACTCCAGTATTTCTCAAGGATTTGTCCTTTGCCCTCCCCTATTTCTCATCTGCGTATGCAGAAATTTATTTCAACTAAATATCGGGAAAATTATTATCATTGGCCCCTGCTCTAAACTTTTTGTTCTCTGGCTACCAACTCTATCCCTTCCCTAATAACTGAGGATGAATAGACTTTTCATAATGTCAGTGTCATATTTAACCCTGAAGTGAGCTTCCAACCACACAATCACTAAGAAATTTCCATCTTTGACACAACACCTCAGTTTATCTGTTTCTGAAACCCTCATGCATGCCTTTATTACCGCTAGCCTGGACAATTCCAATGACCTCCTGGCTGGCTTATTCTATTCTATTCTATTCTATTCTATTCTCACACTCTACCCTCCATGAATTTGAGATCATACAAAACTCAGCTACTGACATCATAACTGGCAACAAGTCCCTGTTGCTCCATTTTCCACAGTATTCACTGACCACTGGTCAATTTAAGTCTGAACTTTAGAATTCCTATCTTTCTTTTCAAATCTCCCCATGGCCACACCACTCGATCTTTGTAATCTCCAGCCCCACAACTCTCTAAGAGCTCTGTGCTCCTCTAATTCTTGTCTCTGGAGCATTCCCAATTTTAATTGTACCATCTTTAGCACATTGCCCTCAGATGTCCAAGCCCTAATCATTGAAATTCCCTTTTCCTTTTCCAAGGGAAAGGTTTGCATGTTCTCCCTATATCTCTGTGGGTTTTCTCCAATTGCTCTGGTTTCCTCCCCACTTGGTAGATGTGCAAGTTAGGTTGATTGACCATGCTAAGTTGCCCCTTAATGTCCTAAGAAGTGTAGGTTAGAGGGAATTAGTGGGGTAAATATGTGGGTTATGTATATGGGGCCTGGGAAAAATGCTCTATCAGAGAATCAGTGCATATTCTATGGGTCAAGTGACCTGCTTCTGGACTGTGAAGATTGTATGCATGTAATATCACCTTAATTGTTCTATATTAACTTTTGCTTTATAATGTTCCTGTCAAACACTTTGCAATGATTTAATACATTAAAAGTATTATACAAATACAATTTGCTATGGTTGTGACCTCATCAGTTACACATATGATCCACATTACTGGATTTCAGAAACCATTCTTGTATGCTACAAAAATATATTGTATTTATATTCATAAAGTATAGGCTTTACAGAAGTAATTCTGCCAGCTTTTGCCTCACACGTGTCATGAGTTTGCTTCAAACAATTGAGGGTATTTGTATGTTTAGAAAAACACATTTGTGCACTGTGGCTTGCCATATTCATGTGCCCTCTGATACCATGATATCTAAATAAATGCTTTTGGGGATGTAAGGACAGATTAAACTAGATAAGACTAGAAATTATTGATATGTCACTATTTTCTTTGTGGGGTAACTTGTAAATGACAATGGACACAATTTTGTTTGCTGAAATGTTTGTGCTTGGATAAGTATCTTTTGGCACTGTGGCTTGCCATATTTCTGATTTCACAGAAATCATAGAAATCCTACAATACAGAAAGAGACCATTTAGCCATCGAGTCTGAACCGACCACAATCCCACCCTGGCCCTACCCCCATATCCCTACATATTTTACCCACTAATCCCTCTAGCCTATGCATCTCAGGACACTACGTGGCAATTTCAGCATGGCCAATCAACCTAACCTGCACATCTTTAGACTGTGAGAGGAAACTGGAGCACATGGAGAAAATCCATGCAGACACAAGGAGAACGTGCAAATTTCACAGAGTTAGTGACCCAAGCTGGGAATCGAATCCAGGTCCCTGGAGCTGTGAAGCAGCAGTGATAACCACTGTGCTATCGAGCCATCCATGATATGGAAATGAAGGGTCTTGGACAGTAGGTACTTTCATGTTTAGCTTTCAAGATGAGGTTGACCAAGCTTATTATTTGGAGTGTTCATTAGGATTCTTATGGCATTTCCAACTACCCTACACATCATTAGACACTAAGCAGAAATTTGGCATTGCCAAAACACCTAATCTGCACACCTTTGGACTGTTTACATCATTAAATTATAGTTAAATGTTTAGCTATGATTTATAATTTATACCACTGTTTAAGAAGGGAGGGAGGCAGCAGATGGGCAATTATAGGCCAGTTAGCCTGACTTTGATCATTGGCAAGATTTTAG
The DNA here is from genome assembly GCA_024679065.1 of Sphyrna mokarran. Lineage (NCBI taxonomy): Eukaryota > Metazoa > Chordata > Chondrichthyes > Carcharhiniformes > Carcharhinidae > Sphyrna > Sphyrna mokarran. Next base: position 47,920,994 of record JAGIQG010000003.1, on the reverse strand, counting down.
AGTCCATTATTAAAGATGAGATCAGAGAGTGCTTGGAAGTGCATGATAAAATGGGACTGAGTTAGCACGACTTTGTCAAGGGGAGGTCATGTCTCTGACAAATCAGTTAGGGTTCTTTGAGGAGATAACAAGGAAATTACATGAAGGAGAACTAGTGGATGTGATTTACTTAGATTTCCAGAAGGTCTTTGACAAGGTGATGCATGGGAGACTGTTAAATAAGTGAAGTATCCATGCTGTTAAGGATAAGATCCTGGCATGGATAGAGGATTGACTGACTGGTATAAGGCAGAAAACGAGGATACGAAGATATTTAGAGAAACAGGTAGTATTGAGGAAGCAGGGACTGCTGAAGGACTTGGACTGGTTAGGAGAGTGGGCAGAGAGTGACAGATAGAATACAAACTGGGAAAGTGTGAGTTTATGCACTTTGGACAAGGAATGGAGGCGAGACTATTTTCTAAATGGGAAAATGCTTAGGAAATCAGAAACGCAAAGGGACTTGGGAGTCATTATTCAAATCTTCCTAAGGTTAACGTGCAGGTTCAGTCAGCAGTTAGGAAGGCAAACGCAATGTTAGCATTCATATCGAGAGGGCTAAAATACAAGAGCAGGGATATACTTCTGAGCCTGTATAAGGCTCTGGTCAGACCCCATTTGGAATATGTGAGCAGTTCCCGACCACGTACCTAGGGAAGGATATATTGGCCATGGAAACAGACTAGAGGAGGTTCACAAGAATGATTCCTGGAATGAAGAGCTAGTCGTATAAGGAAGAGTTGAGGACTCTAAGTCTGTACTTGTTGAAGTTTAGAAGATGAGGAGAGATCTTATTGAAACTTACAGGCTATTATGAGTCTTGGATGGAATGGATGTGGAAAGGATGTTTCTACTAGTAGAAAAAACTAGAACCAGAGGGTACAATCTTAGTCTAAAGGGATGATCCTTTAAAAGATAGATGAGGATGAATTTCTTCAGCCAGAGAGTGGCGAATCTGTGGAACTCTTTGCCGCTGAAGGTTGTAGAGGCCAGGTCATTGAATGTCTTTAAAACAGAGATAGACAGGTTCTTAATTAATAAAGAGTTATGGAGAAAAGGCCCAGAGAATGGGATGAGAGAAATAGTCATGATTGAATGGTGGAACAGAGTCGACGGACCGAGTGGCGTAATTCTGCTCCTATGTCTTATGGTCTTATAAAATCACAACAATTTATCTGAAAGTTACTTATCTTGACTTCAGATAACTTCTCATAATACACAAACTGCAAATTGTCATGGCAGCTGATTCAAGTTTCCCCTTGGGACTTGGGCATCCTGGCACTTACCATCTGCCACATCGTAACATATATCACTGATATACAGCCCAATTCTTGCACACTTGGAGTACGGTGGGCAGGATTTTTGCTCAACTTGCAGTTTGTGGACAGATTTACTCTATTCTCACACTGATGTTTAGAATCTGCTGAAGGCTACACTTGCTTTGGCAGTTCTTGCATGTGTCCCATCATCAGTAAGGACAGCTCAAGACAATGTGCAGCTGAGCAAAGTGAACTTACCCACTGTTGAAAAGTTCTGAAAATGGATTAAAACTTTGGACTTGAGGTTGAGCTTCCTGAATCAGACTGGTACATTACTTCAGTTTTCCTTTTTTTGATCGTAAGGCCAAAGATGCCACATGCATTGCAGCACAAGTCCATGATACATGACAGTTCTAGCTCTCAACTGCTACTAGCACACAATCATCAACAAACAGGAAATCACAAAGTTTGTCCTTGAAAACCTTAGGCTTTGCACAGACTTGTTGTAGTTAAGTAGTTTCAGTTCATGCAATATCTGATTTTAATGCCAGACTCACCATCATGAAAGACATCAGAAATGTGGGGGAAAACATACTGAAGAGGATAGCTGCTAACATGTAGCTCTGCTTTACACACTGCGTGGAGCAGAGTATTCCTACCCTATCTCCAATGTCTATTTGAGTCTGGCTCCAAGCCCACAACAGGACTTTGCAGAGTTATATATGCCCCTAAACAGTAGTTGAAACTGGAAAAATGTGTAATTTGAGAAACAGTTTGCTGGGTTAAATGATTTGATTGTTTATTGCTACATTTCAATAAATCTGTAGCAGTTGTAAATGATGCAACTGACATTTCCTGGAACTTCTTTTTCTCTCTTGTTGTGTGACCTATATATTGTGTGGTTCATCACCATGGAAACCAATCCCATTCCACAAAGCAACTCATGCAGTGTGATGATGTGATAAAAAGGGTTATTTTAACATTGGAGGTGATTTTGACACATCAATATGAATAGGGTCAGAGTGACAGAAGTAAAAATAATGAAATGGAAAGGAAAATATCAAAAGGCTGATATCTTTCTTCCTAGCATAATTGTCTTTTCTGTGCTTTGGAGTATTTGGAGCATTTTTATAGATTCCATTATATTTCTTTATCTTCAGTCTACCCAACTATATTTCTTCACATTATTGTTTCATTTCCAAGGCTAAAAAACACTATACTTCTTAACCATGCCCCTTAAAATAAGTTATGCTTGTGTAATCTTCATGCTATAATGCTTACCAGGGGTCAGTTTAGCTCAGTTAGCTGGACAGCTAGTTAGTGACATAGATGGACACCAACAGTGTTGCTTCAATTCCCATTCCAACTGAGGTCATTCTTGAAAGCCCTGCCTTCTCAACCTTGCCTGAAGTCTGATGATCCTCAGGTTAAAATTCACCATCAGTCCCTTTGAGGCAGAAAGTAGCCTATGGTCATCTGGGATTGTGGCAACATTACCATTAGCATAATGCTTTCACCCAGACTTAAGAGAATACATGAAGTCATTTCCATTTTAATATGTGTGTTTGTCTGATATGTAAATTAAATAATCTTGCTTCTTCTTATGCAGCAGTTTCCTGCATGGCAAAGTATAATTAATAATAAAAATGCCTGGAAGTGACTGACCAACCTCAATGGAGCAGTTAATAACTTTTGGCACACATAACAGTAAACATTGAAATCAGGTAAGATTTATTTATTACTGTCACAAGTGGGCTTACATTAACACTGTAATGAAGTTAATGTAAAAATCCCCTAGTTGCCACACTCTGGCACCTATTTGGGTACATTGAAGGAAAATTTAACACAGCCAATGCATCTGACTAGCACATCTTTTGGGGATGTTAAATTATTAATCAGGTTTAAGAACAAATATTTTCCACAGAATGTTGACTCCCTCTTTTTAATTCCTTAACTTCTTTACTGCAAAGCTCACATTGATCACCAACAATAATTCAAAAAATGAAGATGTGCGGAATAGTGAATGATTTTGGAAGATGGGGAAATTAACCTTTCCACTAAGAGTTTTCGCGTGATTTGTTAAATTTATTACACTTATCAATGCACCAGGATTGTCCCATTTATACGGAAGTAACTCCAGTGTTTTGCATCTCTACCCAAGATTAGCCAACTCTTGTCTATGGTCAGTTACATTACACATTATTTTGTCCTGATTCACATTCATTTGCAAAATCAGTCGATCTGTGATTGAATGCCCTCCGTTGCACACATATCCCTATTGAGTTAATTTTCACTCATTTCTTAGATTGTCTTCCACAAAGGATAGGGCAACTGATGCTGAATCCCATATAAAATGTAATCACAAAGGAACTAAAATCTGACTTTCTTGCATCCATTTCCATATGTGTAAAAGTTGCAACTGGTTTAATTAAGGAGGCTAATCTCTTGTGTTTTTGAGTATGATCTGATCAGAATTTTATATGCTGTGCTCATATTTTAATTAAAGTTTAATTTAAATTTCACTCTCATTCTAGCCTTGCCTCCAGAATCTCAGACTATCATAAAAGATTAATACTTGCCTTGCCTCACTGATGGAAGAAAATCTTAATGATTGATATAAATCAAACAAACAATTTTGATCAGATTATAATATCCAGAATGATATACTAATATTGGGATTAATTCAAAAAATTTTTACAAATGGTTTGTTTTTGCATGTTTACAAATGGACATTCATTGCAGCTATTGTAATTACAGTTTCAGTATATAAGTAGAATATTGCAATGAGAAAATTTAGCAGAGATTCCACCTGGAAACATTGTGAATTGTTTGTAAACAGAATAGTTGCTTCTAAATTTCAGACAGGAATTTTCTTCCTTTCTGCTAAATTAGTTAGAAGGTGCAAGGAAGCTATGAGGAAGCATGGAGGGGTATGAGGTTAAGAGGGGATTGAAAGGAGGGCTGACAGGATGAGGAGTGACGGTTAGGGGTCATAAGAACAATGTGGAGAGCTGGGTCAATGTTCTCCAGAAATGAAGCGAGCCTTCTAATCAACCCACCTCAGCAACCTGGCTCTTCTAAACTGCCTCAGAGTTTCCTTGGGAGGCGCAGACATGAGCCCTGCCTGAAAAAGACTCAAGGAGATGAAAATAAGGCATATATGGAAAGAGGTGATGGGTTCAGGTCACAACGCCCCAACTCACATTTCCCGAAGCTGAGATGAAAATCCATCCCATTGAATAAATCTATATGCAGCTCATGTTATATATTATATTACATAGTCCGTGACACATCTTGGAACATTAAAGAGACCACATAAATATAAATTATTGTTATTAAAAGAGAGTATAATGGCCTGTTGCAGATTTGATTAGGACTATTCATTTTTTTATTGCATGGCATGTCTAATGATGTATCCCACTTATCATAATATTGTTGCTGTCCCTTTTTAGGATATCAATTTTAGAAATGTTAGAAAAAACAAAAAAAATCTACATTAAGCCTTGACACACAAGCAAATGCTGCTTGTTCTCTAAAATGAAACAAGTTACTATTTGCAGGTAGCCTTAAAATGTAGAATCTGTTGCATTGCTATTTGATATCAAAACATTCTATGAAGAACTGAATAGATGAAAAGTAACTAAGAAAGGGACAGTGAGATGTAAAGACTGACAATTACAATAGATTTTCCTCTTCCTAAGCTAATTTAGCCAATGATTCTCCTTTTCTTTTACATGGTTCTTGTTCAACCCTGATTGATGGGGAGTTTGCTTTATGAACCTTGTATTTGAAGTTCCCCTTTTTGAATTGGAATACGTAACCTATCTGTTGCTCCTTACTCATTATCATTTCAAAGCCCAGGTAGGAGGACAGAGCAATCAATTTATACAGCAAAAACTAACATTACACAACACAAATTTGCTGCTAAAAGCCTTTTTAATTTTCTTTGCAGTTTATCATTTTTCATAACTTTGATGTTGACTGCTCCTTTTATCTAATCTTCTCTAAGTTTAAAGCAATATTGATGCAAAGCCTGGTTTACTGCAATGGCAAAAAATATCAAAGCTGTGATGGAAAACATTTTCACTACACCTCATATAAATTATCTTTTCCTTGCACTATATTGATTTGTGTTGTTATTGCATAAAGAAAATACAGGAATGAATTAGTCTTCTTACACTTAGCATTGCAGAAATAATACAAAAATTTCTATGATATGTTATGAAGCATTACTTAACTATGGCAAATTATTGTTCAAGAATCAAAATGGAATATTTTCAAACTGGTAATATTAAAAGAAATTAGTTACTAAATCCAAGTTATTCTGTAGCTAACTGGTTTCAGCTTGGAATATCATGTATGGCTTACAGATCAATGTTATAATGGTGATCGACCACTCTGAATACTTATGCATGGGTATTTATGCAGCGTTAGTCAACTAATTTGAGTATTAGTCAATAATCTGGGAGTATCTCCATTCTACTGACATTAAAAACATTTAATCATACACATTGATAAAGCAGTCAAGACACAACATCAGCTTAGGCATGTACTGAGTCAAGGGGACTGAGTAGTGCAAACTTCTAAGGAAGATTATCATACCAATTCGGCATTAATTCACAAAAGATTCAGTTTAGATTCTGACAACTGTGTTGCACTGTAGCTCTCACATTGGTGAGTATCAATATGGCTTTACATTTATTTGTCCAGTTCATTGAACATTGCAATGCTTTCTGCTTGAGCCCAATAATGTGATTCATCTTCAAATTGATGGAGGAGTGAGAAAAAGGTTTCTCACTTGTTATGGAAGTTTCTGCCAAATAACAATTAATACTATCATTAAAGCCAAGCATTCACAATCTGAAGGAATTTTGGGTGGCACTGCGGCACAGTGGTTCGCACCGCTGCCTTGCAGCACCAGGACCCTGGTTCGATTCCTGGCTTGCATCACTATCTGTGAGAAGTCTGTACATTCACCCCATGTCTGCGTCAGTTTTCTCTGGATGCTCCGATTTCCTCCCACACTCCAAAGATATATGGGTTAGATGGATTGGTCAATTGCTCAATTGACCCTAGAGTCAGGTGGTTAGTAGGATAAATAAGTAGGGTTGTGGAAATTGTGGTAGATGCAGATTCGATGGGCTGAATGGCCTCCTTCTGCACTGTAGGCTTCCCATGATTCTATGGGAACAAAAGTGACAGGATATCATGTAAGCATTTTAAATTAAAGACTAAAACTAGACTAAAACCCCTTTTTTTTTTTGGGATCCGTAAGTGCTGCGAAGTGCTGAGTTCCAATCACTGGTGACCAAGGACATAGACTAATGGCAATTTAATTAAGTACTCTGAGCTGTAAATCTGTCCATCCTCTGGGCAGAACTTCTGTGTTCTGACATATGACCTTTAAGTAGTCTACTATCCTGGCATCACATGACCACTCATCTTAGCTGTTTAAATTGGGAGCACCATTGGTTTTGAGATGTAATAGTGTCCCAAGAACAATCACTGGGCGCAAACTATCTTACAATACAAATTGAATAGGCTAGTAACATGTAACTATTTACATTGGATGAGACATGGATTAGGCTGCCACAGCTGGTGCCTAGGCCATCGTGTCTCCTCTCTCACTTTTATTTAGAAGATGAAGGCGGTTGTAGATTAATACATGACATAGTGCTGGAACATTGTATTTGGTTTTGTCATATGCCTTATGCATATAATGTGGAGATGCCAGCATTGGACTGGAGTGGGTGAAATAGAAATCTCACAACATCAGCTTTAGAGTCCAACTGGATTATTTGGAATCATGAGCTTTCAGAGCACTGCTTCTTCATCAGGTGAGTATCACCCACTTCCCTACTGAACATATGATTATGTCAACTGACTGTGCTGGAGATACTCTTGGCCTGGTGTCCCCAAGGGGAATGGCCTCAAGCTTTTTTCACTGTACCCACTGATACAGAGGGTCGTATTGTCAGCTGGTTGGCTGGTGCTGGCTCTAAACCTGCAGTAAGTGATGCTGGTTTTGCACTTAATGGGCAGCATCTGAGGCAACCACATAGCTTTTTGGTTATGGGGCATGGCTGTGTAACACTGCTACTTTGTTGTGGCTATGTGTGGTCTGGATCCTAATCATCTGATCAGTAGTTAAAGGGCCGAGTCTGTAGGCATTGCAATCACAGAACCTTTTCCCTCTCAGTCAGCATTCCATGAGGGCAGCACCCACATTAGTTTCGATAGTCATGTACAAGAGAGCCTTGGCAATGAGGATTGTGATCCTGGTCTGTCCGGAGAACAGACACCATGCCAATGAGAGCAGATGCCTTAGCACATTTTTCAGGCTGAGGAGTGCAGCATAGTAATTTGTGTGATCTCCAACATATTTCTCTAGTAGATGCTTTGCTGAACTGCCCGTTTCATCATGTCACTGAACTCTGAATATGGGAGCTAACCATGATGTGCTCAAAGCCCCATGTGTATGCAAAGTTCCTAAACTCTGGAGACAAACTCGTGAACACTGTCTGTCATCAACACTTGAGGGATGCCGCGTGTGGCAAAATGTCTCTTGAGCTTATTATGACTATTATTTTTTATGTCTGGCAGGTGGTTGTATTCAAACCACCTAGAGTACGAACCCATTAGAACCAAGTGTAGTTTGCAATTCCATTCAAAAATGCTGGGCACTGTAAATGACCAAGGGAGATCTGGGACTTCATGTAGCTGCAGTAGCTCTTTAGCTTGATGTGACTTCAGTGTTTTGCATGGTGTAGACCTGGATGCTTCCTTCTCCATGTCAGCATACACGGAGAGCCGGAATAGGTGGTTCATTTGCCCTGTATCGAGTTGCTGCTAATCCTAGATGCCTTGATAGAGTTTCTGGGTGTAGCATTGCTGGTTATAGGGCAGTAGTGATGCTGAATCACTGGTCATGCAGCATCATGATGTGGAGATGCCAGCATTGGAGTGGGGTAAGCCCAGTAAGAAGTCTCACAGCTGTGTCTTTATATGCCCTAATTGTGAACAAAACTCCCACTCACCTGATGAAGGGGCAGCTCTCCAGAAGCTTGTGGCTTATGCTATCAAATAAATCTGTTGGACTTTAACCTGGTGTTGTGAGACTTCTCACTGTGCAGTATCAGTCCAGGACTGCATAATCCAGCAAAATGACACCCTTGAAAATATGTTACAGTTACCATTTATATACATGTGAGACTTCTAGAAATATTGGATATCATAAGAGTTATCAAAAAGTTGTCTTCTATTGCTTTCAATACCAGTAATAACAATTGTAAAGGAGTAAACATACATTTAAAAAAAAACAAAATTTTACTTACAAATTGCTCAGGGGTGATTTTGTAATGTGCTGCCGTCTTAAGATTTATGATCGATCTACTTTGATAGCTGTGAATTATGTATGATCAAATCAGCCACTGAAGGGTAAAACTGCAACAGAATAAAAACACATTCAGTCATGTAAGTAAGTTTGTCTTGATCAGTGCAATAATTAAAATTATTTTTTCATTTGAATAAGCAAAGTTGTTCCAAGTAGGCTTATAGAGTGGGATTTTACTCAGTTCAGTCAACGTTGACTAATTTGAACAGTAGGTTAAGCAAGCTGTTTCACGCTATGACTAGGTAGTGGTGGTATTTTCCACTACAGGATGGTATCACCAGTCCAAAAAGTTGTTGTTCTTACCAAACAATTGAGCAATGTCAGATATGAATTTCAGTGCAGTGAAATGCCAAGGAAATAGGCTGTTTATCCCAGCAATTGCCTAATTGAATTAAATGCTATGGGTGGGATTTTCCAGTTGTTCTCAGCCCAATGCTGGGAAATTCTGCCCAATGCTGGGAAATTCTGCCCAATGTCAACGGACCTTTACATGATCCATGTACCCCCTACTATGATGGGAGGGATGGAAAAATTCTGCCCTATGTTTCTTCAATTGTGTAATAACTAGGGAACACATTGTACTCAACGAGTCTGCACTTACAAATTCCAAAAATAAAATGTCTATTATGATGTGGTGATGCTGGCGCTGGACTGGAATAGGCACAGTAAGGAGTCTCACAAAACCAGGTTAAAGTCCAACAGGTTTATTTGGAATCACAAGCTTCCGGAGCACTGCCGCTTCATCAGGTGAGTCAATCAGACTTTCTGACCAACCTGCTCTGGAGGCCACGTAAGAAAAAAAATCCACCCACGTGCAACCAAATTAGAAATTTCTGCAATATACATATATTTGATCTAATAACCATGAAAATCAATTTGATATGAAAAATTCATTTCAATCTTATTTTCAAAGTAGCTGTGTGCAATATACCAAGAAAATAAATTATATAAACACATTACACTGACTTATCGGACCACTTCCATAGTGTGGCGCCAGAGACCCAATTTCAGTTCCCGGCTTGGGTCACTGTCTATGTAAAGTCTGCACATTCTCTTTGTATCTGCTTGGGTTTCCTTTAGTGCTCCAGTTTCCTGTCACATTCTGAAAGATATGCCGGTTAGGTGCATTGACCCAAACAGGCACCGAACAGGCATAGAAGAATTTCGCAACAACTTCATTGCAATGTTAATGCAAGTCTTACTTGTGTCCAATAAATAAACTTTATTTAATTTTGGCATTCAATATTATTTTTCCCAGAAACCACTTGTTATATTGTGGCGTAGTCGATAATGAGCTAGGAACTAATTGTTACACAGATGTACATCTAGGAAGACACACTTATTGATGTACTACAGTTAAGTGCAAAACAACAATGTAACAGTCCAGCAGCGACATGGAGTGCTAGAATTGAGTCTCGAAGTTTGATTATTTCAAACTTCTGAAAACTACAAGGCATAACAGTAAAATCTCTTTCAAATGAAAGGTGTTTTCCTTTTCCCTGTCCCCAGTCCACTTCAGTTTATAAAAACATCAAGTTTCAATGCACTTCTGAATCGATAACAATCTTGCTCTTTATTTTGGATGAAATATATACCATATATGGCATGTCTGTTTATTAACACTAATGCTGATTCCCAGTCATCTTGCATGTTCTATAAGATCCATAGCAACATATTTCAAAATATTGTTAATACAAATGCTGAATATTGAACCAGTATTCAAAGAATTAGTGATATGCTTCAAGTATTGATGCATATGACGAATTTCCTTTGGTTTTACTTTGCATGTCCTTGTCTGAATGTAATGATTTCCCTTTCGCAATAATAGCTGCAATTTGGAGTTTATGATTTGCGATTAAAAAAAGAGAAACTAATCACTCTTTCTGAACCACAGTAATATTTAAGTCTGTCAATTTTTATCACAGATTTCTGGAGAATTATAAACAGTATTCACATTATCTAGTATTTGCATAATGGCTTGACAATTTTTCAGAAGTCTCTTGAAGCACTTCTCATACAGCAAATTACTTTTGCCATGAAGTGACTGTTTTTATGTAAGCCATACAACAGCGACTTCCACACAGTGACACTTCTCCAGAAACAAGGTGGGTTTTTCAAAATGAACCTCCCACACTCTGTGCACCGCAAAGTGCTTCAGAGAGACTCCCATTGGATAGGCGAGCAGCATAGCACTGAGTGGGTCACTGCACATGCTCATAAGAAATATGAGGCCCGGAAATGTATGAAAGCCCTGGCACTCAGTGCGGGGGCCTGTTATACAGCCTCTGTTAACAGTACAACAGATTGGGAGAATCGCACCCCTTTATGATTTTTAACATCCACTCAATCCAGTACTACAGGTAAACAATATATTTGGTTGTTTTGTCATGTCAGGAGGATACACAGAAGTGAGAGTTATTAATAGAACTGAATCAAAATTTTCAGATACAAAGAGCTGACTGAGCAAAATACCATTTTAAAGATGATGCAGGCACAATAAGGATTTAATCAAAATACACACTACCTAATCAAATACATTATCACTATATGGCAATATGAAGAGCTCCTAGCTATCATTAAGTCTGCCTACTTCAATCTCTTTGATCTCACCCATCCTCACACTTGCTTCAATTTATCTACTGTTGAATTTCTCGTTCGTACTTTTGTTACTTCTAGATTTCACTATTCTCATACGTTCTGGCTGGCCTCTCCCCTTCTATAATCTGTGAACTTGAAGTCATCCAAAATTCTACTCTGTATTCTTAGTCACAGTAAGTCCTGTTCACCTGTCACTACTGTTCCTTCTGACTTACAGTGGTTCCTGGTTCAACAAATTAAAATTTTAAATCATTTTAAATCTCTCTGTGGCCTCCTCTCTACTTATTACTTTAACTTCCGCAGCTCAACAATCTTTCAAGATATCTACCCTTCTCTAATTCTGGCCTCTTACATATCACCAATTTTAATTGATCCACCATTGGCTGTCCCTTGGGCTCAAGGATTCTCTTCCTAAACTTCTCTGCCTCCTTACGTCTCTTTCTTTTAAGTTACTCCTTACAACTCATTGCTTTATCTGACTGAGTTTTTAATGTTGTTTTATAATGCTCCTATGCAGTGCCTTGGGATGTTTTATCAAATGAAATGTACCATATAGATATAATTTAAAGGTGTCCGTGTGGTTGTGCAGAGACTATTTTCTTGCCTGTCAAGTCATTGTTTTTATGTCATAAAACTGCAATGTTCAAAGAGATGTATATTTTGTTATCCTTCATAGATACGTACTGAATCTGAAATACACTGCCTGATCATGTGCTGGAGGCAGATGGTGGCTTTCAAAGGGAATTGGAAAGCACCTGAAGGATTAAAAAAAAAAGCAGGATTGGGAGGAAAGAGCAAGAGAGTATGACAAGCTGAACTGTTCTTCAAGAGAGTCAGTGTGGACTCGACAGGTTGAACAGTGTGTGCTGTAACCATTTAATTAATAGATAATTAGCACATCGCTCGCATATTACATTTGTTACTGTCTGCATGTAGCCAGCTACATTCCACATATTCACTCAATTATCTACATATATATTGCCGGCATTCCCACTACTACTTCTGCACGTCAGTATGTTGATGGGTATAATAATGGTGGGAATCGCACAAAGCTTAAATATGCATCAATTTCTTTTACATATAAATTTCTCTTCTTATCTGTGCAAAGAAAGCATTATTCAAGACGATCAATACCTGTTAGTGGTCAAACAACAATCTCTTTATTTCTTTATCAATGAAAATGCATCGCTATTTTTGATTTTGAACAGGGTTTATGACAAAATTGTTTTTCAACCTATTAGAACTATCACAGAAACATAGAATCCCTAAAGTGCAGAAGGAGGCCATTTGGCCCATTGAGTCTGCACCAACCATAATTCCACCCAGGCTATATTCCCATAACCCCAGATATTTACCCTGCTAATTCCCCAAGAGTCATTCAACCTAACCCATACATCTTTGGTCTATGGGAGGAAACTGGAGTCCTCAAAGGAAACCCACATAGACGGGGAGAATGTGTAAACTCCACACAGACAGTTACCTGAGGTCGGAATTGAACCCAGGTCCCTGGTACTGTGAAGCAGCAGTGCTAACCACTGTGCCATCATGCCGGTGTTTTTCTAATACTCAAGATATTCTATGTTTTTATTATTACGTTGCAGCTTTTAGAGCTGGAAGATCCAATTGGGATTTGACACTTCAACATCTGACATTTCATGATTTCAAATTTACAAAGCAATATAGCTGGTAAAAAATTCATACTCGGGATTCATCAATATTCAGAGTTCAGAAGAGGAAATCGAGCTCTAGCATTAATAGCTTAGTCAATTTGTTTCTATTCTCAGTTTGCTACCAGTTAGATGAGGGATCAAATTGATTCACATAATTCAAATTTCCCTGACTGACCACATTAATTACTCTTGCATGTGAGTTTCTTTAGGGAATGAAAAATCATAACAAAGTACAGTGACTGTGATGAAGTGCATGCTTAATGCTGAATGGTTTCTTGGCAGTTATATGGTTCTGGATATATTTGTAACAAATATTACAGATGTGTTTCCCAGCTAGCAGATGATTCCTTTATTAAAATATTATTCATGCTTTCAGTCACCCTACAATGCTAACATTGTTTGAACCTATAAAAGTTAAAAAGTTTGTTTCTAAGTCACAAGTAAGGCTTACATTAACACTGCAATGAAGTTACTGTGAAATTCCCCTAGGCACCACAGTCTGGTACCTGTTTGGGTCAATGCATCTAACCAGCATGTCTTTCAGAATGTGGGGGGAGGGAACACACGCAGATTTGGAGAGAATGCACAAACTCCACATCTATAGTGACCTAGCCAGGAATTGAACCTGGGTCCCTGGTACTGTGAAGCAGCAGTACTAACCACTATGCTACTGTGCTGCCCCATACCCTGGTCATTCTGTTTGAATATATTTAGAGTCAGGGCATTTGAATCCAGGGAAAAGCAGAGACTCCTAATTCCAAAGATATTCCTGAGCTACTAAGTGTTTATGCAAAATAAATTGAACAGTCATTGGAGCAGCTCACAAACCTATTAATGATGATGGAGTGGCCATGTGTAAACATAAAAACATCAAGAAACATGTAAAAAGAAGGAATATAATTATAAATGAAGATTTTTATTTTTCACATGCACAGTCAAAGCCAAACATCTCAAGCAGGGAAAGCAATGGAGTTCAGGAACAGCAGGACAGTTTTCCAGAACAATCTCATTTACAACCCACATTGTACAGTTACATTAGATTTGCTAATAAGTGACAAGCTAGAATCAGTGAACAATCCAATAATAAAGGAACTAATAGTTGAATTTGATACTGATTGGAATTATATGACCTTGTGGGGTGGAATAGCAGGTGGGCAATGTTGTAAATTTGGGTGCCATGCCAAGGTTGCTACTGGGAATTTTACTGGTTGCTACTGGGAGGTCAGTGCCAAATATTCAGCCAGTGAAAGGGAAGGAGGCAGAACTTTTTGGGTCCCCATTCCCTAGCAGAGGCCCAAGAAAGTCATTCTCAACAGCATTTCCCCCCACTCTTCCCTGACCACCCCCAACCCTCAACAACCCTTGACAAGAACTGCTAGTCTGGCCCTGGAGAGACATACTTTTATTTAGCCCCTATAAGTTTGCTTCTCTTTAGGACTGCCAGAGCCTCATCAGTGATTAGATGCCTCCTGGCACTGTAGAGACAAGAGAGCTACCTGCTGTGTTATGATCTTGTATGCCTTTGTAATGAAAGCATGCTCAACAGAGCAAGGGTTAATGTGAATTATAGAACCCCGACAGTACAGAAAAGGCCATTCAGCCCATTGAACTTACATCAACTCTCTGACAGAGCATCTTACCCAACTCTCTCCCCTGCCTTATCCTCTGGGATCCTAAAATAGAAGCGTCCAAAGCATGATATATATATATAGTCACATGGTAGCAGACTCAGATAACACTCTGACAGCAACCTGTGTGGAGAATAAGCATCAGGCATGACATGGACTGGCATCTGTAAATAGTTAAAGATTAACAATAAACAAGTTTCAAGGTTTCATCATTGAGACATCACAAACAAACTCATAATACAACATAGTAATCAATGGTGATATGAAAGGTGGATTTTTAAATGATGAACTTAAAAGATAATTGATTTTGATTTGATTTATTATTGTCACATTAATATACAGCAAAAAGTATTGTTTCTTGTACGCTATACAGACAAAACATACCATTCATCGAGAAGGAAGCGAGAGAGAATGTAGTGTCACAGTCGTAGCTAGGGTGTAGAGAAAGATGAACTTAATGCAAAGTAAGCTCATTCAAAAATCTGAAAGCAGCAGGGAAGAAGCTGTTCTTGAGTCAATTGGTACGTAACCTCAGACGTTTGTATCTTTTTCCCGAAGGAAGAAGGTGGAAGAGAGATTGTCCAGGGTGCATGAGGTCCTTAATTATGTTGACTGCTTTGCTGAGGCAATGGGAAGTGTAGATAGAGTCAATGGATGGGAGGCTGGTTTACCTGATGGATTGGGCTACATTCATGACCTTTTGTAGTTCCTTGCACTCTTGGGCAGAGTAGGAGTCATACCAAGCTGTGACATAACCAGAAAGAATGCTTTCTATGTTGCATTAAATGTTGGTGAGAGTAGTAGCTGACATGCCAAATTTCCTTAGTCATCTGAGAAAGTAGAGGCATTGGTGGGCTTTCTTAACTATAGTGTTGGCCTGGGGGGATCTGGACATTTAAAAACCTGAAGGTTTTGACACTCTCAATTTCGTCTCAGTTGATGTAGTCAGGGGCAGGTCCTTCTTTATACTTCTTGAAGTCAATGACAATCTCTTCCATTTTGTTGAGATTGAGGGAGAGATTATTGTTGCCATACCAGTTCACCAGTTTCTCTGTCTTGTTCCTGTACTCGGTTTCTTCATTGTTTGAGATCGAACCCAATGTGGTGAAGTCAGCAAAACTTGAAAATTGAATTGGAGGGGAATTTGGCCACACAGTCATAGATGTATAAGGAGTATAGCAAAGGATTGAGAATACAACCTTGTGGGACATTGGTGATGAGGATGATGGTGGAGGAGATGTTGTTGCCTATCCTTACAGATTGTGGTCTGTGAGTAGGAAGTTCAGGATCCAGTTGCAGAGGGAGGTGCCAAGACCCAGGCCACTGAGTTTGGAGATGCATTTTGTATGAATAATGGTGTTGAAGGCTGACCTGTAGTCAATAAATAGGAGTCTGACTTAAGTGTCTTTATTACCTAAGTGTTCCAGAGTTGAGTGTAGGGCCAGGATTCAAAAATCTGAAAGCAGCAGGGAAGAAGCTGTTCTTGAGTCAATTGGTACGTAACCTCAGACTTTTGTATCTTTTTCCCGAAGGAAGAAGGTGGAAGAGAGATTGTCCAGGGTGCATGAGGTCCTTAATTATGTTGACTGCTTTGCTGAGGCAATGGGAAGTGTAGATAGAGTCAATGGATGGGAGGCATCTACTGTGGGTCTGTTGCGGTGGTAGGAAAACTGCAGTGGATCTGGGTAGTCTGGGAGACTGGAATTGACATGTGCCATGACAAGCTTTTTGAGGCGCTTTATAATGATGGATGTCAGAGCTACTGGCCAATAGTCATTAAGGCATGCTGCCTGGTTTTTCTTAGGTATCAGGATGATGGCCATCTTCTTGAAACAGATAGAGACCTCAGATTGTTATAAAGAAAGGTTGAATACATTTGTGAAAGCCCTGCCAGCAGGATCTGAGTGCTCGTCCAGGTACCCCATCCTGACCAGTCGCTTTCCATGGGTTCACCTTCGAGAAAGTTGCTCTGACATTTGCACTGGTGACCCAGATACAGGTTCATCCAAGACTTCCAGAGTGGAGGGCATGTTCTCACTGACATCTTACTCAAGATGGGTATAGACTGCACTGAACTCATCACTGAGGGGTGCATTGGAGCTAGTGATTTCACATGCCTTCATCTTGTAGTCTGTAATGTCTTGGAGATTTTGCCATAGTTGGCGGAGGTCAGTGTGGCTAGCTTGGGACCCTAACTTGGTCTGGTATTGTCTTTTTGCATCTTTAATGGATCTTTTTAGATCGTATCTGGCTTTCTTGTATAGGTCAGTGTCGCCAGACTTGAACATCTCAGACTTGGACTTCAGCAAGCAGTGGATGTCCCTGTTCGTCCATGGTTTCTGGTTGGGGAACACACAGATTTGCTTTGCTTCCAAAACATAAAAGACTAAGAGCTGAAGCCAGACCAGAGAGACATGTTCCCTAGAAGAAAATTGAAGAAACAGTTAAAGAAACTGCGCTTTAGACTTAGAAGTTGAAGAATCTACTAGAGTGAGTGGAAATCCTTTGGAAGATTCCTAAGTGATGCAGAGTAAAAATAAAAACTAAGTCATAACACAAAGTTGAGTGAGCAGAAACACAAAACAAATTGCAAGATCCTGAGTGATACAGACTCAAAACAAACCTGGTCAGCACACAAGATGGTGAGCAAAATTACAAACAAGCTGGATTTACATTATATAATATATGGCAGTCCCAGGGCTCAGCATCCAGAATAAAGCTGGAAGAGAGCTGAAGAAGGTGTTCACAACTGAGCCATAACATCTCGTGGCAGGGCTGAAGTTTAAAAAAAATCCAAAATTTAAGTGTCGTAATGAAGGAAAAACTCTAAATTACATCATGAAATATTGAAGTTAAATTAAAACGTGTGAAATTTTAAAAAATAGACATATAAGCCAAAAATGGCTGAGGATGAATTGTCAATAACTGGCTGAATTGCTGGTGGGTGACATTCTGAAAGACAATGGAAACCTCACCCTGAAATTTGGCATATTAGCTACGTCTCTCACCAACTTTTACAGATGCATTATAGAAAGCACTCTTTCTGGTTGTATTATAGTTTTGTATGGCTCCTACTCTGCCCAATACCACAAGAACTACAATTCTCAATCCATCATGTAAACCAGTCTCCCGTTCATTGACTCTGTCTACACTTCCCACTGTCTTGGTAAAGCAGCCAGCATAATTTAGGAATCCATGCACTCTGGACATTCTCTCTTCCACCTTCTTCCTTCCGGAAAAAGATACAAAAGTCTGAGGTCACGTACTAACCAACTCAAGAACAGCTTCTTGTGTGCTGTTGTCAGACTTTTGAATGGACTTACCTTGCACTAAGTTGATCTTTCTCTGCACCCTGACTATATCTGTAACCCTACATTCTGCACTCTCTTGTTTCCTTCTCTATGAACGGTATGTTTTGTCTGTATAGCACACAAGAAACAAAACTTTTCACTGTATGTTAATTTATGCAACAATAATAAATCAAATCAAATCAAATACCTTTTTTTAACTTTAGTAGTTAATAAACTTACCCTATCTTTAGCTCAAGAATGCCTGGTTAAATTGACACCTTTTAAAACATACCGATTGGAGCTGGCAAAAGGAGGGATCCTTTTTAGCTTAATTTTGTTGCGACCAGCAGAAGGGGGTTGACTAAAGAAAGAGGGCTAGTTCAGCCTTCCTTATCTGTGGCATAAGAATTTGGGGTATCCCAGCTGGACAGTAACAAATTCAGGGATTTTGCACAATTTAACAAATTTGGGGAACCTCACTGGGGCCTTGTCATAATAGAAAAAAAAGCTGCAGAGTGAAATGTGAAACCTGCAGATTTAAGAGAAAGGGGATGGTCTTCGGTTGGGAAAAGTAACATTCTGCAGTTAAAAAATTTAGTATTGTCCTAAAGACGTTTTCAAAAAGCTCTGGAGTAAATATTCACATCTTGGCAAGTGCAGCAACGTGCTGAAATCTTGGTTTTTAAAGCACTCTAAACTGAAAGAAAATAGCTTTAAATACTTTCATTTTAAAATGAGAGCAAATTTTGTCCCAAACTAAAGCAGAGCGGTAGCCAGACTTCAAGTCCAAAGCAGCACAGTACTAAAAGCTGGGACACTTTGTAAAGGGATTGATTTTTTTTTGTCACATACGAAACTTACAAAGTTTCTTCTTTAAATTGAGGAGCCAAAAATCTCCTCAACAACAAGATCCAATCAAAAAATAGAAGGAAACCAACTGTATCCTAGGAACTACTGCTTGGCTGAAAAGAATGGTTCTGCTCTGATAACTTTAAAGGGACAACGACCTTTGAATCTGTAGCTATAAGCAAAGAAAATGTTCATGGACAGAATATTCGAACAGCTAGATGCATTCCGGGTAACAAAATGACTAAACCAGACTAAAGAGTGAGAGTCTTGGAGGAGACAATTTTTAGTTTACAGGAGAATTACAAGGTTGAATAAGCAGCCAAAAGCAGTTCAAGTTGCTCAGTTTTTATTCTTAGGTTCATTTGTGGGTGAAATACTTCACAGCTAAAGTGTAGATCAACTCTTGACAAAATTTGGTGATGTATTAAAAGATATTGACAGATATTTAAAGTCCAATTTATGGAGAACGCAAACCTTCGAAGAATATTTCGCCGACTCCCAATAAAGTGTTGATGGTAAATAAGAGACTCCACAGAGAGGGCAACTCCCAACAAGATGCCAAGAGCAACAAGAGACTGTCAGTGAGGGCAAAAAAAAACCCCAGAACAAGCTAAATGAAAGACCTCAGAACAAAGAAAATGGAAGAATCCAGAGTGAGCAAGACATTCAAACAATTGAAAAGATGTTTGCCAAACACATCAGTGCAAAGCAATGCATGAGCAGAAGATTTTAGTGAAGACAGAAATAGCTGAGAAGCAGCCAAAATGCTTAAAAATAAAAGAGGTAGTTTTCCACTCCCATTCACAGCTGACAGAAATCCTGTTATGGCTGGAAATCCTACTATCCTACCCTTTGTCATCCCTGCAACGGATTTCTAACTTTAAATCAGTCTGATTCTAGATTGTGCACCAGTGCCAGTGAGCTTCAAGGTGGGCAGGCATAAATCTGCTAGATTAGTGTTAGAATTTTACCAAATAGGAAATTCTCCTGGTAATTTTGCCACATTCTTCAGTTTTGCATTCAAATAGTTCTAATTTTTACTTTATTTTTCTTCTGTAAAACCTGTTCTTTATTGTTTGCTTTAATAATAAAAGTCTTTTTCAATGTATCTTTTTTATTATCAATGTTTTTTTTCTGTCTGTCAGGATCTATTGTCCATCATGGAGGACCTATATTGAAAAACATGACCTTTAAATGCAGTCTACAGGTAGATGTCAAGCTTTCAGCCAATTTGATGTCCAGAATCTAAAGATTGATTTTCTTTAATCTATGGCATGACCAAGTCAACTGCAGAAGCAATGTTGTCAATGCACTCAGTGCATCATAAAGATAGGATTGAGATATTGTTGTTTTCTGGGATTTCACTTTAAAAAGTAGTTTTCCATTGTTTAGTGAAAAGCTGTTGATAAAATTAGTTTTGCCACAGTGGCTTCTTTTATCTACTCCTTCAGGATTCCTTTATGCATTTAGAAGAAAGGGTAAGATACATTCAGAGTTCTTCAAAACCAACAAATTCACCTTTGGGAAAGAGACTAAAGAGTTTTTGATGGATAGAGAGATAAGTCAAAAGAAATGTTACTTGTGTTTGATAAGCCAAATGATGTGTATACTCAGAGCATTGCCTCTGTTTGCATGATTATGATTTACTATTGTCACAAACATCTAAAATAACAGATGATCATGAAGCTTTAATTTTTTTAAAGCATATCAGTTTTTTGAATGAGAATTCAGTCAAAAACTCGTGCCAGAGATTTAAGACAAAACTGTTCACCTTCAATGATCTCCTTATCTCTCTAGGCATTGCCTTTTTGAAAACTTATCACGCAAACCAGCCCCCCCATCTGTTGATTCTGTCTACACTTCCTGCTGCCTCGGCAAAGCAGCCAGCATAATTAAGGACTCCACGTATCCCGGACATTCTCTCTTCCACCTTCTTCCATCGAGAAAATGATACAAAAGTCACATACTAATCAACTCAAGAACAGCTTCTTCCCTGCTGCTGTCAGATTTTTGAATGGTCCCCACCTTTGCATTAAGTTGATCTTTCTCTACACCTTACCTATGACTGTAACACTACATTCTGCACTCTTTCATTTCCTTCTCTATGAACAGTATGCTTTATCTGCTTAGCACACAAGAAGCAATACCTTTCACTGTATACTAACTTTAAATCAAAATTAAAATCAAATCAATTATCAAAATGATCACATCCGTGAATCCATATACAACAATGTTGTTCAACATATGGCCCACATGTCAAGTCCAACCCAGCAAAAGTTTCTAAAAAGCCCACCAACCTTCAGAGACAGATCAGAGCAATATAGCTTGAAACGTGGCTGTGACTTGTTCAGTTACTCAGCAACATTTCCTCTTTCCTGGTGCTGGCAATTACATGAGCAAAAACACAGTCTGATTCTCTAAGAGTTGCAACAATCGTGCTTATACTTAGAGGCATTGGTTGGTCTGCTGTCCCTTCTGCTTGTGGTTTGCATCTTATAGATCTGATTTTACCGTTGTGTTATGCCTGTTTTTGGGCATGAAAACTTAGTAAACTTGGGCGTGAGGTGAGTAGCATGATCTGCACATTTGCATGCATTTAAATTGACTTAATGGGCTGCACGCCCAACCTTACCAGCACTTCCCTCTTTACCATTGTATTCGTCTCTCCTGAATCAGCATGAAACATGATCCACAAAAGTCTGATTTGGGCACTCCAGTTAGTGAGGAGGTAAGTACTGAGCATCGGACAGCTCTCTGATTAAGATCATTGGGAGGAGATGGAGCGGGTCCGCAGCCACTCTGCCTGATATCGGTGAGAGGGAAGGGGTGATGGGAGTTCCACTGTTATTCTGCCTGAGATCAGTGAAGAGAAGGGGGAAGGGCCCACAATTGGTCTGGGTAGCAGGAGGGGGTGGGGGAATAAGGAGATCAGTAATGCTGTGGGGGTGGGGTAATATCTATGGGGGGCCAGAAGGAGGCATTATCTGGCCAGGGAGGGATATCGGAGGACAGCAGTATTTTATCAGTTATTTTCTGTGCATGCACAGTTAGAAGTGCTGATCAGAGCTGCAGTGTTTCAGGCTCATTAAGCCCCACTTACAGCACCTCGATTCGGACTCGCTGCTATTTTTACAGGCAGAGTGCGTGTGTGGGCACCAGAGAATGGGTCTAAAAGTCAGATCTGAAACATTCCCAGTTTCACGTCCACCCAGCACTTAGAATCAAAATGGTAAAATAAGGCCCATAGAATATAGGTGGGGCAAGGCACAAATGGGAATTGGACCCCAGTGGGTCTTTCACACATTGAGTTGAGGAACAAGTCACATTTTAGTATCTGAAGTCAAATATCATTACTGGGAAGATGAATGATTTCCAAACTTTCAATACGCTCAAGTGTGAGGACAAGTGATGAGCAAGAATTGAATTAAATTGAAAAAATATCAAAACCTAGATATTATCAGCACCTTTTTCTCAGAAGAGACAGAAACAAATTGACCACTATTATGCAAGGAATTCTAGTCACTAACTATGGGGAGTGGACATTACAAAGTTTTGTTTTGCTATTTAATTTACCATGAGTTTACCTTGTGGTTACGATCTGAAAATTGAAACTATTTTCCAGAACAAGGAAATCGGTGTAGAGTCTGGAGCTTTAGATGTGATTTATATTCTACTTATGAATAATTGTTCCATGCAAATCAGTCAGGAGTTAATTTCATCATTGGCATTAACAAAATATTTTAATGTATAGAGGGCCTGTCTCTAAGTGAGTATAGCCAGCATTCTAAAGGAGTGGATAGACTTGTATATTATTTATGTGGTTGGATTATACGTGATGGCAATCTGGCATTTCTTTACACATTAAAAGCAACAGTGGAAGTCTCAGATTCCAAAATGCCCTTGCAGCTCAATTGAAGAAGGAAAATACTTAACAATTCACTCTACAGGCAAACATTAACTCCAGTCCACTGAAAAGTCAAGTCATTGATATGTAATGGGACGTGGACTTGCATGAATTTTGATTCTTTTGTTTCCAGAGTTAAAGTGTTCTTTTACACTTGAGAAAGTGATCTGATAGCTTTACATTATTAAGTGAGATAGTCTTTAGGATTGGAAATAATTATGTTTCTGCAAATTGTAATTATATTATATTTAGATAAAACTATTGTTATAAACCTGTTCAAAAACTTTTAATATTTAAAGAAAAATCTGAACACATTGTGATTAACTGACAGAACTACTCCACAAGATTTCACATTTTTATACTAAAACAAACTTTATTGTAGATAAAAAGAATGAAACAAAGTGAGCTCTATTATCTTAACATTATACTTTACACCTATTTATGTTATGAACTCAGTTCTACTTCTCAATTCCCCCAACTGCTCGGTATACATTATAAAAATTTTGGAAGTTCGTTTATTTCTGTAGGGAGCCATCCAAAAGATATGTCACAGCCCTCCATAATTCACTTAAATTCTCAACCATGCTCCAGGTATTCTTTATGATAAGATTTCATGGGGATCCTTTTATTAAATTTTCTGCCAAATTATCTTCCAAATTCTGTTTAATACCTCACAACTTTGGGTGTCTCAGGTCATTATTCTGGTTGCTGGCAGATCCCAGATGCGTTCTCACAGCCTCCAAGAAAACCCTGATGACTGCTTTCAGCTACAGAGGAAATAGAAAAATTTCTTCCTCTAGCTACAAACCAGAGCTAGTGTGATGTTTTTCTTCCTACTGCATAATGAGTTTTCAGCTATGCAAAGTTAAGAGAGAATTTTGGCTTCAAAATGGCATCAAATCAGCATTGTCCATTGATTGACATCACACTTTGCCTGCTCTGCACATTTTCAATGAAAATTCTCTCTACCCAGGATACCACCTACACCTCAATGATCTTCAGCATTATCAGCACCAAAAATCAGCAGAAATACTAATGGCACCATTTAGGAGACAAAATGGCAGTCATCGTGTCAAAAGAGATAAAGGTGGCCTTTCTAACTTCCCCAAACCTGATTCAAAGAACTAATTTCAGCAGATTAATTATTGCAAGGAATATATATATGTTATTGTTAATAGTGAGTAAAATGAGGCTGTTATCATTAGATACTTCATGACTGTTAGTGGTGCATGGACAACATTTACTGACCATGTCAGTGTCATTCCTGGCTATAGTAATTACAACTCCATTTTAAAACCCATACCTTTGTGCAGCTCAGTGCATGCCCATTAGAGGAAATAAGAATAGTTTGATACCAAAAGATGAAAATCAGGATAGACTTATTTAGAAATGAATATAATAGAGAAATGGCATGACACACCTGGAATTACAAAGCTACAGATGCATAGAAACACATATAACCATTCTAGAGATTTCAAATATGTATTTTTGAAAAAAATTCTATACATCTTGGCCAAATACAGACTGCCCCAAGGCATCATGGGATGAAAGCTTAGTGAGGTCAACCACATTCTTGAAGAACAATACAATTACAGAGCATAGCTTTTATCAGCATAGTTCCCAGACACTAAATGAATAGAACATTTCATTTAGTGCTGATAAGAGATGCTTAGCACACAATAGCATTGGCAACTCATGAACTTTATGGAGAGTCAATGAGAAAGTTACCTTTGAAGTAACTTTTGAAGTTGCTAAGAGACAAGTGTGTGAGAGCTTCCAGATTATACAGATCAATGAACTTCCATGTTGCCAAAGTATAGGATATAATTGGCCAAGATAATTAGTCCATATTAACATGATTGGTCCATCCTATTAAGGTGTACAGAGTACATGGGCAGATGATTTTTGAAGAAGTATAATTACCAAATGCTTTGATAATTTAATTAGTGATTTCAGATGTCTTAAATCAGTCTCCCCCCATGGTGGAAACCAGGCCTATGTCAATAAAATACATCTTCAATCAAGAAGTACGGTATCCAATAAGTTGCTAAGCTGTATTAATAAAGAGAAATCTGCTTAAAGCCAGTATAATACTTAGCTCTCTGAAAAACTCTGATAATGCTGATCATATGTTGTTCGGTTTTCTATAGCTCAATTGTCAAAGCATGAACACGGCATTTCTTTCCTGCAAGTGAACCTGGAAAAATGACAGGTAATATTTCTCAATCTGTGCATTATTATAGCATTTTTTACTTTCTTTCAGTGAAGTGAAATATCTACACCGGATTTAATGTTGGAAATGTATTGTTATTTCTTTAATGTCACTAGGTCAAACTCTTGAAACTCTAGCAGTACTTTAGGTGTACCTACACCTCATGGACTACTGCACTACCTTCTTCTTTAGGGGTAATTAAGGATGGGCATTAAATGCTGTTGATGCTGAATAAATTTTGAAAGAATAAATTTTACAAAGTAAAATAAATGATAATGGGGTCAAAGTGCTTTTCTAAGAGATTCCCAAGGAAGAAATCACTGAATCAGATTCCCATGCATCTCAGATCAGCAATGACAGAAAGCTGAGAGAAAATCTTCTGAACAACATCTTTGAGGAATGATGTACTGGAAATTGAAAAGTGCAACAGAACAAACAGCAATAGAAAATGGTGCAAAACTTGAATTAAACAAAATTAACAAAGGCAATTTTGAAAGCTACAAAGATGAGCTATATTGGACTTGAATCATTAACTCTGGGCAGGGTTTTCCAGCTTCCACTGTGGTATATTTTGCAGTGACAGAGATTGTCTGGTGATGGATAGTAAAGGGATCATCTGGTCGCACTGTTGTCGATGGGATTTTTTTCTTGTTCACAGGAAATCCATGGAAAATTTCAATCCTTGTTTCTCTATCCACGGATGTTGCCAGACCTGCTGGATTTTCCCAGTACTTGTTAGTTTTATTTCAGATCTCCAACATCCATATACTTTGCTTTCATTGTAATTTTGAAAGATATTAAGTAAAGTAACAGTAAAGTTTATTTATTAGTTACAAGTAAGGCTTACATTAACACTGCAATGAAGTTACTGTGAAAATCCCCTGGTCACCACAATCCAATGCCTCTTTGAGTCAATGCACCTAAGCAGCATGTCTTTTGGAATTTGGTAGGAAACCGGAGCATCTGGAAGAAACCCACACAGACACAGAGAGAATATGCAAACTCTGCACAGACAGTATCCAAGCCGGGAATTGAGCTCGGGTCCCTGCCACTGTGAGACAGTAAGTCTAACCACTTTGCCACTGTACAGTACAACGATCAAGTCCTATGCATTTTTCCAATTGTCAAAAGCCATCTGGAACTTTATCAGTACCAAATTATATCTGGAGGATAT
Source organism: Sphyrna mokarran (assembly GCA_024679065.1). Classification (NCBI taxonomy): domain Eukaryota; kingdom Metazoa; phylum Chordata; class Chondrichthyes; order Carcharhiniformes; family Carcharhinidae; genus Sphyrna; species Sphyrna mokarran. The sequence goes on along the minus strand of JAGIQG010000003.1, from coordinate 47,894,978 downwards.
TTGTTGCAATTTTTCTTTGATGGTGTTTGATGGTCTTGGAATCAATTTATTTAACATGCAGTGCAATTGTGGTAGTTGGAGACTTTGGAGAGTGAACTGCATTAAAAAATTACTCAGTCATCAAACTAAAGACTTTGAAGCTTATAGATGAATTACATTTCAAGATTCTGCTGCAAATATTGAATCTAATATATATCTATTTTAAACCATCAGAATTGGTGACTAACTTATGAAGAATTTGATTGAGAGTCATGAAGCAAAGAAGAATAGATTTTTGTCTCAGGATTGTTTATAATAGTGTTAGAAGCTGAATATGTTTTTGAGAGAAAGATCTTTTTAAGACATCTTGATTTCTTTGAATGATGTTTCAAAAGGAGACTGTCCATACTTCTCAAGCTGCTGTCATAGTCCATCACAGTTCACTCTTCTTTTCATTTGTTTAAGGCAGCTTTTATTGACAGGCATTATTGAAGCTGAATAGTCTCTTTGCTGCAGTGCACATGCATGGTGTCCTCTGTCAGTATCCATTATCTGAGATACCATTCCACTCTGATGATCTGTACTGCATGTCAATCTTGATAGCAGCCAGAGATAAGCTTTTGTCTTCACCTGGACATTAAATTACAGTTTACTGGTTATCCGTTTTAAGTTTGCAGAATCATTGGGCAGTAAAATAAAATCTTAAATTATAAAAAGCTAAATATTCTTGAATGCATGTCAAACTTCCTGCTGAAACTGGCCCTTTTGAGAAAGAATCGCCTTTTCCTGCAATATTCCAGAGCTTCTGACTCTCAGGTGGAAAAGCACTTCGGCCTCACCATCATTTATTTCACTTATTTTTATTCTTTCAAAGACAGCATCATCCTCTTTATGTGTGTGTTATTCATATGTATATACATATTAAAGAAACTCAAATAATTATGATGAATGTCATTGCTGTATAGTGTTCTCAAAATGTTAAAATGAAGCAGCAGTACAAAGGTGACATACATCTGTGGATTAATTGCTTTTCCCTGTGTAAATTGAATTCAAGTTTTATTTTTGCTGGCTTTCTTTGCCCATGTTTATCCTTAGAGTGCTTTACTACTATTAGGCTTTCTGTTTCATAGTTCTTTCTTATTTAGCTCATTTGTACTAAGCCTTTTTTTTTGATTTTGCTACTCTGTCAACAGCCTGAGGAGCCTTTGTTCAATAGTTCTTGACTTCAGTGAGTATCATCTCTTTGTTCAGTTAGGTCTATATAATGACAACGCAGAGCTCTTGTAACAATCAGTAATGACAGGTCTCTTCACTCAAACTCTGTCCAGTAAAGTGATATCAAAACCGTTACGCATCTTTGTTTAGAAGTGTGCACTGAAGCACATCGAACAATACATCTCTTTAAAAAAAAAAGTTGAAACAACCTGATGAAATTTAGTACTTTAATGATCAACTGTATATCTGCATTTTATAAATAAAGTTGAAATTTTAGCATTGTGGTGGACAATTAAACAACTAACTGGAGGAGGAAGCTTTTCCCAAAGGTAGGGGAGTCTAAAACTAGAGGCCATAGGTTTAAGGTTAGAGGAGAGAGATCCAAAGGGGCAATTTTTTCACATAGAGGGTGATGAGTGTCTGGAAGAAGCTGCCAAATGTAGTAGTAGAGGTGGGTACAATTGTGTCTTTTAAAAAAACATTTAGACAGTTACATGGGTATGATGAGTATAGAGGGATATGGGCCAAATGCAGGCAAGTGGGACTAGCTTTGGGATTTAAGAAAAAGGGTGACATGGACAAGTTGGGCCGAAGGACCTGTTTCTATGCTGTAAACGTCTATGACTCTATGAAGTAATGCCAATCCCAATTTGCAGCGCAGTGGTTAACAAAGATGCTTCACAGCACCAAGGACTTATGTTCAATTCCCAAATTAAGTGACTGAATGGATTTTGCGTGCTCTACCTGTGTCTGCGTGGGTTTTCTCCGGATGCTCTGGTTTCTTCTCGCAGTTTGAAAGACATGCTGATTGGGTGCCTTGGTCATACTAAGTTCTCCCTCTGTGTACCTGAATAGGTGCCAGAATATGGTGACTAGGGGATTTTCACAATAATTTCATTGCAGTTTTAATATAAGCCTACTTATGTCACCACTGAATAAATACCTCACTGATAGGGAAACCCAGCACCTCATTGCAAAAGACAAGGCTGAAGCATTTGCAACCATCTTTAGCCAAAAGTGCTGAGAGGACAATTCATCTTGGATTTGCATTGCAGATGCACTCTACAACCAATTCTATTAACTCTGCTTGGTATCAAGAAATGGTTGAAGGTACTGGACACTAAAAATGCTGTGGACCCAAACAACATTCTAGCAATAGTACTAAAGGTTTGTACTCCAGAACTAGCTTGTGCTTCTAACCAATCGATTCCTGTACAACACTGAAATCTGCCTAGCAATGGGAATATTTTCCAGGTATGTCCTGCCATAAAAAGCAGGACAAATTTAATATGATGAACAACTGCCCAACAGTCCACTCTTTATCATGAGCAAGGTGAAGGAACTTGTTATTGACGATGCTGTTTATTGGTGTTTATTCAGCAATAACCTGCTCACTGACACTCAGTTTAGGTTCTGCCAGGATCACTCAACTCTTGACCCCATTACAGCCTTGGTTCAAACATAGGCAGAAGAACTGAACTCATGGGGCAAGTTGCCTCATTGCCCTTGACTTTGAGGCAATCATCAATGAACCTTCCCACTTCTGACCACACAATGGAAGCAAAGTCATTGCCTTGATGAAGTAGCTGAAGATTGTTGGGCCTGAATACTACGCTGAGGAACTCCTACAGTAATGTCCTGGAACTGATGTGATGAACCACCAATAACACAACCATGTTCCTTCATGATAGGTATGACTCATTTGACTGAGTGTGCCATCAAGAAGCCCAAGCAAAATTGGAGTCAACGTGAATTGGGGAAAAAAAACTAACCACTGGTTGGAGGAACATGTGGTTGTTGATGGTTCCAGGACATCACTGCAGGAGTTCCTCAGGGTAATGTTTTGGGCAGAACCATCTTTAGCTACTTTATCTTGCTTCTGTTATGTGGTCAGAGATGGGAACATGTGTTGATGAATGCACAATGTTCAGCACGTCTTGAAACTCCTCAGATATTGAAGCAATCCATTTGTTCTATGTTCTATTTATATTAAGACCTGGGCCACATTCGGGCTTGTGTTGATAAGTGGCAAGCTCCATTTCTGTCACACAAATGCCAGACAATGACCGTTTCCAACAAAGGACAATCCAGTGATCTCCCGATGAAATTCAATTGCAGAATCCTGGGACAGCCATATAAAAATTGAGTACAGAAACGATGTCAGAAATAATTGCACGCACACCAAAATTAACAACATAAACAAAAGATTTTAGAGCTTTCTAACCCTGTCTACTTAGTGATCTGTTAAAATCTGTTAAAACCTTAAGTACCCAAGTGTCTTGCTCTCTTCTTATAGAATTCCCTTTTATTTTGTTTTTCTGGCAGACAGAAGGACATCCCAGTAATAACTGTTGGAATTTATATAGTGCTTTTAATGTGAAAAAAATCATGAGTGTGCCATAAAGGCAATATAAAACAAAATATAACACCAAGATAAATAAAGATATATTATAACAGATGATTATAGTCTTGTTCAATGCGTATTCATGAGCCTACGTGATACGCTGATCTAACAGCTCAACAGGTTGGGAAATATCAGCAGAGGCCATTTAGCAGGCTCACCACTGGGCGCCACGAATTGTGGTGTGGTCAGCTCCATGCGGAAATTGGTGCAGTGCTGATTTAACTAACAAAGTTGGCATTTCTCTATCATTAGCAGGTCTGGGACTGAATCTACAGGCCTGCTAGCCTCGCCCCCAAGTGTCAGCAGACGTTAATGCCAAGAGAGCAGGGCCTATGGAGAGGGTTATGGTGGGGGCAGATCAGTGGGTGTGGGGAGTGAAGTTCACTTCAGCGGGGTTTACGACAGTTCCTCAATAATGGAGAACTGGCAGCCTGACTCCATTGAAGTGAAGCAAGCCCTGCCAGGAGGTCAGGGTAAGGAAGGTGCTCCTGGGCATTGCCAGCCTGGCACTGACAGCCTGACCCCTGGCACTGCCTAAAGAAAAAGTGGCACTGCCTAAGGGATACCTTGGCACTGCCCACCAAACATACGTGGTCTGGAGTGGGGGGGGGCGGTGAGATCAGTGGATGTGGGGAATCCCACTGCCACTCTGCAGTTGGGATCAGTGGCAGCGGGATGGAAGAAGCTGACCAAAGCTGGCCATCAGTGTGGTGGGACTGATGGTGGTGCGGGAGGGGGCTGAGGACTGCCGGGGTTGGGGGACGTCAGGGCTGGCCTGGACGGGCAGCCAGTAATTGGAGGATGGAGTGTTCAGAGTGGCTGCGATGAGGGGTTGCTGTGATGGCCAGGGATCAAGCTGGCCAACAATCAGGAGACCGGCAGTGCAGGGCTCCTGTACCTGTGCTGATCTCTGCTCTGACAGATTGGTACACGCGCAATGGCCCACTCAGCACTATGCTGCCAGCCTCTCCAGCCCCGGACCTGGATTTTAAGTGTGAATTTCCCTGAGGTACTCTGTGATGCACAGAGAGTGGGAAATTCATTTTGGATGAGTACGAGTTACTCCCGTTTTTATGTAAATTCAACACAATTTCTTTTTTGGGAGAATCATCCCTGTTGCTTAAGGGTGTCTTAAAGGAAGCAAATAGAGACCTAGCATAGAGCTTCGGGGAACAACATCCAGGGCATATAGGGCCTAGATATACATGAACACTGTTTGAAACTGGTAGAATTCTTCTTTAAGACACATGACATTATCATGGCCTACCTGCTAATTTAACTGGTGGCCTGACCAAAGTAGTCGTTGTGGTTTTCCTGCTAGTTAAAGCCAAAGATAAAGGTGAGAAAAGGCTGAAAAGGGAGAACTTCACTGAATAATATTTCAATCATCCCTGCTCTAAACTAATCCTGTGGGTTGCTACATTTCTGCATTTTCTATAACATTAAGCAGCACTGGTGCAGGTTGTTTATCAAGTAGTGGGGGATTTAGCTTCTGCTAAAAGCATAACACAGAAAAGGCCTTGGACTTGTTTTTGGCTATACTATAACCTAGAATATGATCTGTTGGATGCAATACAATCAGCAGATTACAACTCTGTTGCTGTTCACTTTCTGCAGTTTGTTTCGGGGGCTCAGTTGGTTGGACAGCTGGTTTGAGATGCAGATTGACAACAACAGTGTGGGTTCATTTCCTGTACCAGCTGAAGTTAATTATGAAGGCCCTGCCTTCTCAACCTCTCCACTTGCCTGAAGTTGATCCTCAGGTTAAATCACTACGAGTTAGCTCTCCCCCTCAAAGAGGAAAGAGTATGGTCATTTGGAGCTATAGTAATAGTAACTATACCTATTTAGGATATAGAGATGCCAGTGTTGGACTGGGATCAGCACAGTAAGAAGTCTCACAACACCAGGTTAAAGTCCAACAGGTTTATTTGGTATCACCAGCTTTCCAAGTGCTGCTCCTTTACCTGATGAAGGAGCAGCGCTCCAAAATCTTATGATACCAAGTAAACTTTAACCTGGTTTTGTGAGAACTTCTTACTATATCTATTCAGATCAGTGACACAGATCTCTGAGCAAAGTCAGGAGGGTGGGAGAGAGAAAAACCATAATAAAAGGGCCATGACAAAAATTAAAACATAATTTAATCTGTTTGCCTGGGATTAAATTGCACAAATTCAAACTGGTGCAAGCTAATCTTCTCAAAATGGCCTTGCTATCTGAGTTTAGTTTGCTTTGGAGTAATATTGGGATGTTTGCATGAACATTTATCAAAATACTTCTCTAAATTTTTTATTCTGTAAAATTGAGATTGTAAATGCATAAATATGAACCATTGACAAGAAATCTGACTTACACTAAAAATGGACAGCACATGAATGTTTCACATACTGGTCTAGCACTTGAGCCAAGTTCAAATTTGAGCTTCATTTGAATGGAAACAGAAGTCATGAACACCAAATAAGTATCCAGGAGCTGCTTGCAAATACTGGCTATTACAATACAATGCCAACCCACAGGTAGGTCCTCAGAGAAAAAGGTGTCACAGTGGTTAGCACTGCTGCCTCATAGCAAGAAACCTCAACACCAGCTTAAAGTCCAATAAGTTTATATGTAGCAAATGCCCCAAGTTTTTGGAACATGTTGTTCCTTCGTCTGTCCGCTCACATTGTCTGTACTTTTAATAATTGATTAGCTGTAAAGACTCTCATTCCAATCATTATGCATGTAAATTGAGTTTGTGTCTTTGTGCCCTGTTTGTGATTGGAACTCCCAGCCATCTGATGAAGGAACAACATGTTCCGAAAGCTTGGGGCATTTGCTACAAATAAACTTGTTGGAGTTTAAGCTGGTGTTGTGAGATTTCTTCCTGTTTTACCCCAGCTCAATGCTGGCATCTCCACATCATGGCTTCCATCGACGCCTCACAGCATCAGAGACAAGTATTCAATTCTGACCTTGGCTGACTGTGTGAAGTTTACATTCTTCCATGTCTGTGCAGGTTTCCTAGGGGTGCTCCAGTTTCCTCGCATAGTCCAAAGATATGCATATTAAGTGGATAGACCATGATAAATTGCCCCATAAATTTCAAAGATATGTAGTTAGATGGATTAGCTATGGGAAATAAGCAGGGTTATGGAGAGAAGATTTGGGTAAAATACTCTATTAGAAAGTCAATGCAAACTCAATGGGTGGGAGGCCTCCTTCTTCATTGTAGAGATTCTGTGAGTGCGAATCTAATAGTTGAAGGTTAAGTCTTCATCAACGATAGACATCGCTATTTATGTGGAGTCAAGAGGACTCCTGCTCTCTCTAGTTCTATAAGAATATAACCTGTCCTCTATATAGCCATCTATCCTCTGTTCCGTTTTGCTCTGACTGAGTTCTGACCTTTACTTTCCCAATTTACACATCCTATATCTTACTGTTTGCCACTATTAGCACTATTCAATCTTTAATGGCACCATTAGCACCAAAATGTTCTCCTGTCCATGACATACAGAGTAAGGTATTGATCATGCTGCTGAAAAGGAATTATCTCAGTGTCATGAAAGTTTCAATGGTGCACAGGAAGATTGGACATCGCACAGGCGTCAGGCAGAGTGGACAGTCAATGTCAGGCAGTTGCACTGCCGTTACTTGTCAATGTCACTGGTCTTGAACCTCTTCAACTCTGGTTTTTCCAAGGATCAGCTGTGTATTTAGCGGCATCTCACAAATGATGCACTACAGTGTATCTCACAGTTCATTGGTAGTGCTACTTGCTGCTGGAGCTGGACAGCACATTTATTTCACAACAGACAAGACCTTGTATTAATAGAGAGCTTTGGGTTTCATTGCCTTCTCGGATCCCGCCCCCCCCACCCCTGCAGTTGCAGGGCATCATCAATTGCACTATGTAAGCATCAAGATACCACCGACAGATGGTGAGATACGTGAATAGGAAAGGCTTCCACTCCTGCAATGTTCAGCTGCTCTGCAGCACGACAAGAGCTTTCTCCATGTGGGCACTCATATCCGGCAGGTGCCATGCCCTCTACTTCCTCCACCAGTCCTGACAATTGCAGATCTTCACTGTAACTGCTAAATTGTATGAATGGGTTTGAGGGGATAACTTATTTCTGTTGAAAAGATGGCAACTTGTCTCCTGTACGAGAGCCCAACACATGCACACAGGCCATACAAGCATCAGAAAATGCCTCCTTGATCTGCTGTAGTCCAGGTGGTAAAGACAAATTTCAAGCAGGTCATTGGATGAATTACACATAGGCAGGACTGGGATTGATGTCCTGGGGCGAGTATTTGCCAAAGCAGTTGAGGAAGGTTTAAATTAATATGCCAGAGGATGGGAACCTATGTAAGGAGTCCCCGAAGGAGGGAGTAAGGACAAAATGTGAGGGGAACGTTCCAACTACATCAAAAATCAGACAAAATGTTAAAAGAAAGGAGAAGTCAAGAGATGTTATTAATGGAAGTTTTAGACTTTGAAAGGAAGGTACAAAACCCAGCATAAGGGCACTTTAACTGAATGCTTGTAGCATTCGAAACAAGGTAAATGAGTTGACAGCACAAATAACAGCAAATGAGTATGATTTGGTGGCCATTGCAGAGGCATGGTTGCGGCATAGATACAATTGGGAGTTAAATATCTAGGGGTTACTGTTTGGAGGGACTGACAGGAAGGTAAGGGAGATCTAATAGTTAAGGATGACATCAGGGTGGTAATGAGAGATGGTATAGGTTCTATGGAAAAAAAGATTGAATCCATTTTGGTGGAAATTAGAAATAGTAAGGAGAAAAAAAAATCACTAATAGGTGTTGACTACAGGCCACCAAATAATAACATCATGGTGGGGTGAGAAATAAACAAAGAAATAACTGATGCATGCAAAAATGGTACTGCAGTTATCATGAGGGATTTTAATCTAAATGTCAATTGGTCAATCCAGGTTGGTCAAAGTAGCCTTTGACAATATATCTGTGATAGTTTCCTTGAACAGTGTGTAATGGAATTTACGACGGAGCATGCTATCCTAGATCTCGTCCTGTGTAACGAGATAGGAATAATTAATGATCTGACAGTTAGAAATCCTCTAGGAAAAAGCAATCACAATATAGTTGAATTTAAAATACAGATTGAGCATAAGAAGATAAAATCCAAAACCAGTGTCTTGTGATTAAACAAAGGAGACTACAAAGGGATGAGAGAGGAGTTGGCTAACGTAGACTGCAAGCAAAAACTTAATGTGGGATCATTGAGGAACTTTCAAAGCGATCTTTCACAGTGCTCAGCAAAAATATATACCAGTGATAAGGATGGACTGTAGAAAAAGAGATAATCAGCCATGCATCTCTAAAGAAATAAAGGAAGGTATCAAATTGAAAGAAAATGCATATAAAGTGGCAAAGATTAGTGAGAAATAGAGGATTGGATAATTTTCAAAGGTCAACAGAAAGCCATGAAAAAAGCTATAAAGAAAAGTAAGATGGATCATGAGAGTAAATAAACTCAGAATATAAAAACAGATAACAAAAGTTTCTACAAATATATAAAATGGAAAAGAGCGAGTAAAGTAAACATTGGTCCTTTAGTGGATGAAAAGGGAGATGTAATAACTGGAACTGAGTTGAGGAGAAACTTCTTCACACAAATGGTTGTGAGTTTGTGGAATTCTGTGCCCAGTGAAGCAGTTGAGGCTATCTCATTGAATATTTTTAAGGCAAGGATAGATAAATGTTTAACAGTAAAGGAATTAAGGGCTATGTTGAGTGGGCGGGTAAGTGGAGCTGAGTGCACGAAAAGATCAACTATGATCTTATTGAATGGCGGAGCAGGTTCGAGGGGCCAGATGACCTATTCCTGCTCCTAGATCTTATGTTCTGAAAAAATGATTCCAGTGTTGTCCAACTTAATTTTCCAATGCATTGCAACAAGCGTCTCAATCATCATGTTGATATATTATTTCGTCTATCACATTGCTCACCAGAGGGGTGTGGACCTTGACAAAGGTAAGGCCCTGGAACCACATAATTCATGAAGGATAAGGAGCAGCTGAAAATAAGAAAAGAGGTTGAAGTGGAGACTAAGATAAACGATATTGAACATAATTCCGCTGTGACTGCCTGGGAAGGTGGCCAAGCATGGTGCAGTGCGTGAATATCTCATCAAAATAACATGAATGCCAAAGACTATTTTATTCTGGAACATTTCAGCTGAACCCTTCTACTCCAGGATGAAGGGCATGTTATGGATGTTAATCTGGGGTACCTGTATAACACACTGCTGCAGGAAAGCAGCCTGAAACAACTATCAAGGAAGGATGCGCACCTTACATTGTCCTCTTCATAAGAAATCCTCGAATTCTTCAACCTCATGCTACTTTCCTTATCTCTCTCTCTCTCTTTAGGTACCATGCCTGAGGAAGTTCTTGCCCTCGAGGTGTAGATCATTTTTGTTGATCCTAAATTCAACCAACTGTCGAAGCTCTGTAACAAGATGTTTGTTTTCCTTTCCATCAGCATCAGACTTCTAAATCATAAATTGTTATTATATGTCCAAGAAATGCCAACTGCTTCTTAACCTTGTAAGGGGAGTCTCAGAAGTGTACCTTAAAGTATCATTATTTATACAGTGCAAAGCAATGGACACTGTGATACTGTAAGAAGACAGCCCAGAGACCCACTCATTCCTTCATTAAAAGCATAGGACATACATCTTTCCCTTATTCAGAATGTGAATATACTTAAGGGCTCCTCATCTGGTGTCTTGGCTGGAGGACAATTATCTAGAGACCTGTCCTGAGGGATGGCAATGGGTTGTATATCACTCACCTTTCCAGAGTATTTGATGTTACTGAAGCATTTCCAATAATAATACCAACATTTACAGGTTATGCTCTGCCACTCACAATAATTGATAGTTCCTGCTAGGCCTACTTTGTTCATGTTGGTCAACTCCCCCTCCCAACCTCTGGGAAGAGGACCTCGCTTTCTTCCAAAATTACTCCTAAGTTTGCACCAAAGAACAATCCAGCCACGGATTCAATATCACCTGGAACCTCTTGAAAAGAACAGCAGATCGATTTAAACTTTTTTGAAGTCTTGCCTCCGTTTCTGCTCTCGCAGCTGTTAATTGGATAATCAACCCCGCTCCATCTCAATTAAGGTGTTATCTCTATGAATATTAAATCATCCTGGTTCACATTACCCATTCCTATTACAAATCTTCAGCCCATGTATTAGGCTTTGATTCATATAACAGAGAAGCCTTACCTCTGTTTCAGGCTAAAAGCAAATTACTGTTGATGTAGGAATCTGAAACAGAAATAGAAAATGTTAGAAAATCTCAGCAAGTCTGACAGCATCTGTGGAGAGAGAATGGAGCCAACGTTTTGAGCCTGGATGACCTTCATCAGACCTCTGGCCATCCAAACTCGAAATGTTGGTTCTATTCTCTCTTCACAGATGCTGTTAGACTTGCTGAGATTTTTCAGCATTTTCTGTTCTTATCTCTGTTTCAGGATAGCGTACTGCTCATTCATTTCCTTCCAGTATCTAAATCTGACATTAGGCCTTCCCCAGTCTTTCACGTACCACCACCCTGCCCCCCCACCTCCACAGCTAAAAAGATTTTCTGTACAATATAGTGGCTACTTTATAAAAACCTAAGTGGCATGTAGATTTTCATTAAGCACTGCCAATAACAAAAGACATTGTTTGTACGTATTTGGCTATAAATCACAACGTAGCACATACTTAATTTTTGAAACAATTTAGGATGATGATTCACTGTTTTAATTTATAGTGCACCATAAGAAGACTGTTCAAATACAGTTTGATGGTGAGAAAGAGGTTGTTCCTGGAACTACTATTCCTACAGGGCAAAAAGTGAGATTGATGTATGTAATCAACTTCTTTCCAATGTGTTATATTATTACCAATCCAGAAGTAATTATGAGCGGTTCCCAGAATTTTCTCAAACACAGGATCAAAATAAAGGTTAAATTGAATACTTTTGTCCTTGGGCTTGATTCTTAAATGTTGCTTTGTTGAAAAGAACACACAAGCAGGTTAACCATCTTGAAGGCTGTATTTATCATTGAGTTAAACTGTGGCTACAGATTACATTTTCATGTAAATATTATGAAAACCAATACAGGAGGTGATGGCTTGATGATATTATCACTTGACTATTAATCCAGAAACTCAGCCAATATTCTGGGGTCCCAGGGTTCAAATCACACCACGGCAGATGACAGAGTTTGAATTCAATAAAAAAATTCTGGAATTAAGAATCTAACACTGACCATGAAACCAGTGTCAATTGTCAGAAAAATCCATCTGGTTCACTAATGATCTTTAGGGGAGGAAATCAGCTGTCCTTATCTGGTCTGGCTCCAGAGCCACAGCAATGTGGCTGACTCTCAACTGCCCTGGGGCAACAAGGGATAGTAAGAACTCAGTAAGAATCTAGCAACACCAATTTTAAATCCAACCAATTTATTTGATAGTAAATCTGCGAGCTTTTGACCTTTTCTTCTTCGTCAGGCAAATGCAGAATGAGAACCAAAATTTATATCAGGAATTTCCTCAGACCAATTGCACTGCACTGGCATGACCTTACCAGGGTGTATAGTCAATATCCTGGGAAATATTGGGACATAGCTTCTTGTAGCTTCTCAGCTTGTGTTATATTCCAAAAAAGTCACCTTACTGACTTTTGCAGCCTAACTGACAAAGATGTTCAGGCTAGTATTTTCCTGACTTGCTTCTTCATAAAGGGCACCCCCCCAAGGTTTTGATAAAATTAAGGTATTCTTGGAGATTGGATCTGGAGGTTGGTCATTAGTGGTGTGCCGCAGGGCTCGGTACTGGGACCTCTTCTATTTGTAATATATATAAATGACTTGAAAGAGGGAGTAAGTGGAGTGATCAGCAAGTTTGCAGACGATACAAAGACGGCTGGACTTGCGGATAGTGAGGAGCATTGTCATGTAATGCAGCAGGACATAGGCTGGTAGCTTGGGCAAACAGTTGGCAGATGGAATTCAATCCTGATAAATGTGAGGTGATGCATTTCAGGAGAAAGAATGTAGGGGGGAGGTATATGATAAAGGGTAGACCTATTAAGATTATAGAAACGCAGAGGGACCTGGGGATGCAGGTGAACAAGTCTCTGAAGGTGGCAGAGCAAGTGGAGAAGGTTGTGAGGGAAAGCATGTGGTATGTTAGCCTTTATAGGAAGGGGCATAGAATACAAGAGCTGGCCTTTAATGTTGCAGTTGTATAAAACGTTGGTTAGACCTCATTTGGAATACTGCGTCCAGTTCTGGTCGCCCTACTACCAGAAGGACGTGGAGACTCTGGAGAGAGTGCAGAGGAGGTTTACCAAGATGCTGCCTGGTATGGAAAGTCTGAGTTACGAGGAGAGGTTAGGCAAATTGGGACTGCTTTCCTTAGAAGGACGTAGACTTAGAGGAGATCTAATAGAAGTATACAAGATTATGAGGGGTATCGGTAGAGTAAATAGGGTTAAGCTTTTTCCTAGGATGGACTTGAATAGCACAAGGGGTCACAGGCTTAGGGTGAGGGGGTTAAGGTATAATTTGGATGCTAGAGGGAGTTTTTTCACACAGAGGGTGGTGGGGGTATGGAATGCACTGCCATGTAAAGTGGTGGAGGCAGGTACTCTGGAGTTATTTAAGAAATACTTAGATGGGCACATGAACAGAATGGGAATGGAGGGGTGTAGGAAACTGATTTAAAATAGGGATCATGAGCCTTGGAGTCCCTGGGAAGTGTGTAAATAGATGATGATATTGATATACTTGTTTTTATCCTACAGGTGCTTTGGTCCACCTTGTTGTCTAACGAGGGGCATACACGCGATGGGTCGTGAGAGGGCTGCTCTTGGATTTTTTTCGAGAGTATCCTAGTGCTTCACGTCGTTAGTGTACGCTTGACCTGGACATTTGATGGGCAACACGACAGCTCAGTGACTATCGCTGTGCTGTGCAGATACATGGATTTGGGCCTGTGTCTGTGGGAGTTTGCGCATTCTCCCCGTGCTTGCGTGAGTTTTCTCTGGGTGCTCCGGTTTCCTCCCACATCCCAAAGATGTGCTCTTAGGCTAATTGGCAAAACAGATTCTCCCTAAATTGTCTCAAGTTTGTTTTTTTAATCCCTAGATCTATAAACATGGACAGGGATCGCGGGTAGAGGTGGGAACATCGGGGTGGCGGCGCGGGCTTGATGGGCTGAAGGACCTGTTTCCCGTGCTGTTTTGTTCTTTGTTTTTTGTTCTTTGTTTAATCTTATACAAATTGGTTCTGAATCCCGTCTGTAACAATATAACGGCATACAGTTTAGATTTGCACAAAGGATGGTATAAACCATGCAGCATATCATGAGATGTTGTCCTGCCAATGTGCATATTGTAGTAAGAAATCAATGAGGCAATTTCTGAGCCTTTGAATCGTATTTTGATTGACAGCTTTGCCCATTTTTAAAGTATCCTTTAGATCCCTGTGTGTCATGATTTGGATTTCAAAGCGCTGAAATGCTATAATCATTTTCCTTGTGTCACTTTTTTCGAATCTTTGCTTTCCAAATCAGTTGAACAAATTAAGACAATCTCTGGGACTATCCAAACCACAGATAACCTTTCCCTCAGATGTGTATTTCAGGTCACATGCACATTAATATTTTGAGCCATTTATTATACTGGTGATGAATCAAATGTTGTCTTTCTGCAATCTAATAAATAATGAAATATTTGTTCATAGAATCCTACACTACAATCTGTGCTTGAAGGCTTTTTATCTGATGTCATTTTTAAAAGGTTATCTCAGCTCTAAAATGGCCTCTACTCTTTATATTAAGCTCCAATGTTTGTCACTTGTATGCTTTGGTCTCATCTTAATGTACCTGAAAAGCTAAAAGCTCTTGTTGGGCTTCCACAAGCAGCTCAGTTGTTTTGTTCAGACCAATGTGAATCACTTGCATCATTAGCAGTAGCTGTCAGGTAGGTCTGAAGATGGGTGGGTAGAGTTAGGGAGGAGAGAAGGATGATGAGTAAATGGACAGGCTAGGCTGGTATCCATTGGAACTTAGAAGATGGAGAGGTGATCTTAATTTCTGAATGGGAGTTGATAAGGTGGATAAGGTACGAAAGATATTTCCTCATGTTGGGCGTGACTAAAACAAAGCAACACAGCTTGAAAATAAGAAGGGAAATTTTCCACCTTGTATTTGACCAAGTGTGGCACCAAGGAATCCTAGTGAAATGGAAATCACTGTGGATTAGGGGAAATCTTTCCACAGGTTAGAGTGTTACACCAAACACAAAGGAATAGTTATGGTATTGCAATGCAATCATCTTAGTCTCAGGACACCAAGGCCGGGTTTCCTCAGTGTAGTGTCCTATGGTTGACCACCTTTGACTACTTCATCACAAACTTTTTCTCCATCATAAAGTGAGAAGTGGGGATGCTTGTTGATGATTGTAGAGTTTCACTTCCCTCACAATTCCTCAGGTAATGAAACAGTCCAGACTTTCATGCAGCAAAATTTGGACAATTTTGTTTTGAAACGAGTTGTTCAAATTGCCTGAACATAAATTGCTGGACAGTTACCATCTGTGCAAAGGAAAATGTGGATGAATCAACAGTCATGTTTGATCACAAAAAGGAGATTGTGGAGTGGAGACAGTATTGTACTGTCAATTGGAAAAAAAGGACATCAATGTGGAATCATACTGTTTGCTAAAATTGTACCATCATCTAAAGTGAACTACTGGCATAATGATTCTGTACTGTTTGCAGAGATTTGGATGGCCAGTGAAATAGCATTATACATAATTGGTGCTTGACTAAATTATGGTGGTTTTTGCAGCAGCGTAACTGCTACAGTGATCTTTGGAACCACAGTTGAAATGGGTTCCAACACCAAGGAAGACAATGGCTCATATGTCTTTGCCAAAGGATGTGCAGAAAGTGAGCTAATTGACCATTGCAATAGCAGATTGAATTTGGACTTGGATTAAAAATTAAGGAGAATTTTGGAGCGGATGCTTTGTCACAAATGTGTTAAAAAAGAATGTTCAATGGTGGAAAACAAAGACTACAATGGACAATATTACTATTATGTTTGCATTGTTTGATTTCTGTTAAATTATGTATATTTATTGTAGAATACTAGTAATGTGAAACTGAAAGACTTTGAAAAATGAAACCCAATCTTTGATTGTTGATGGTTCATTTTCTTAAAGTGGAGGTGTGATTTTAATGTATCCTTAAGAAGTTTTTTTTTATATCATGTACTCTGCAGTTGTAAGTAAACATTTCTTGGTTTGTTTTTTTCATTGTTGCCAGGCTGTCTATAAGACTTTTTTGATTGCTGCTTAAAGAGGGGTTTGTTTATTTTTACTGTGGTGTTTATGGCTTTGCATTGTTAGGAGAAAAACTGGTTGGCATCTCAGGTGATAGGATTTTTTTTTCATTTTCGATTTGGAGCTGCAGGTTTGAGTTTTAGTTTTAGAAGGGACATCAAACTGAAAAGCAGTTTCTCTCTCTCTCCCTGGTTTTGGAAATTCTGCTGGTTAGCTGAAAGCAAGGTTTTGCCTTTCTGAACAGCGGAATGAGTTGGTGCCTTGCCTAGAATCCCTGGTGTTTTGAGAAGCTGTTCTGACTTCAAACAGATCTGAGTCTATCCAGAGAACTGCAGATTTCATCCAAATGTTTCAAGTCTAGTATTACATGAGCATTACTCTTTGCTGTGTTAAACCTGAAAAAAGGTTTTTTGTCTATGGGATTAGTTTGGTTGGAACAAATTAGATATATTTGTTAAGGGTTATACATTATAGTTGTTGCTGCATTTCTTGTTTGTAATTGATAGAAGTTTCTGCTAATTTTCTTATTATACACGTTAACTATATTCTTTAATATTCTTTGTTTGATAGAAGCTTCCTTGTGGTCATTTGAATCATACCCAAAATGAAGCATATTATGCTTATCCTAGCCAAATTCAAGATGTAAAACTTATGATCCAGGCTGGCTCCATAAAACAATCTGATGTTTCTGATCTGAACCATGACACTGCCTTCTTGCTTGCCATGTCCTGCAGTTGTTGTGGAACAAGTGCTGGAGAGCCATTCATATGAAGCTCCCCAGAGCTACCAGCAGTCAAGTTGTCCTCGGGTGGATGAATCAGCGGGAATGCGCAACTGGAGGGCATTAAACTCGTGGGTAAGAAAATTATCGCAAATGAGGCATATGATTTTGGCCCGGAAATATGCCAAAGCCATTTGTAGGAAACACATTGATGTTTATGCTGGAACCAACACTCTCATTATTTTGATAAGATTTTGCCTTAGTCACTGTTGTAATGTAATGGAAAACAAAATTGGCAGGGTGTCTAATGGAAAGCTGATCCACCACTGTCTGATTTACACCACCAGCAATGTTGAACTTTACTTATTACTTTCTAAGGGTTTATTTTCAATAAAACTAATGTATATAGATAGTTCGCTTCTTCATTTGCAGTGTTAATGTAAACCTACTTGCAATATAAATAAACTTCAAACTTCAAAGTGGATATGAGATAAACCCATACTCAGGCTCTTCAATGTGTTAAAATGTAGGAAAATGCTCAAGTTTCTGGCACTACCAACAAATATGTCAATCAATGAACAGAGGGTAATGCAACTCCAATTCACTATAGCTGATTAATAACAGATGCGGTGCTCAGCCATATCAAGCTTACAAGCTGTTGTCGTAAGTAGTTCTTGAATAACATTCCATTCTGTTTTTCATCTTTATCTGCTGTGTTATTAAAAGATATGCAACTCATTTTACGCTGCACATAAATCTACTGCATTGTTCACTAGTTTAAAGTGAATTCGAGAAACACTTTCGTTGCTATCATCTGATGGTGGGACCCGTATTGTTGAAATTCAGTTTCTGCTACACACCATTTGCCAATCCCTGGATTTTTCAACAGATTATTTAACAAAACTATAATGAAAATTCACAATTTGCATTGAGTAAAGTAAAATGGGCTTGCTTAATTGTTTGAGCACTGAGAATCAGACATAGACAAACGCATGTTGGGTGGCTTTAGACAGCTAATGAGCATGCCTTTGACTTCTCCATGATAAGATAACAAGTATAAAAATATCAAATGGTAAAGAATGTATTATTGATAGACTTATATGTCTAAATAAATATAAATCAAAAATTAAAATGTTAATGTACTCCAAAATAAATTCAATGTGTTTCACTGGAGCAAAATAAATATTTATCTAGGACACGTTTATTTTGTTCCAGCTTATTTTCGGATCAGCCTAGGGAATCTCAATCTTTACTTTGCCATTTCAATCTGTTTTGCAGAGAGAGAAATGTGACAGAAGAGAAAATTGATATTGAGAGAGAGAAAATTGGCCAGTAAAATACATAAAAACAAATTACTGTGGATACTGGAATCTGAAATACAAACAGAAAGTGCTGGAAAATTTCAGGAGGTCTGGCAGCACCTATGGGAGAGAACAGAGCCAAAGTTTCAAATCTAGGCAACCTTTGATGAAAAGTCATCTCTCCACAGACCTGCTGAGATTTTCCAGCATCTTCTATGAATTTATAAAATGTATTTTAGAAAATAGTTTAAAACTTGGTGTACAGTTGATATTAAACATTTTTCTTCAAGGAAAAATTCACAGATTGTTAGACTATATGATTGATTTATCAATATAAATGCATTCTTCAATTGCATTGCTTCCATTTGTTGTGTTTATCATTCAGTCACAAATGCAAAGCACAGGCAAATACTGAGGAACCAAACACTGAGCAACTGCAGTATTTGGTATAAGTAGATTTAATTCTTGCAAAAATACTAGTTCTGTTAATTGCCTTTTGACTGATTATTAGAGTGTGATTATGAAAACATCATGCTGTGATTTAAATAAACAGATGGAAAAAGCAAACAAAGGATTAAATCCCTTGCCGAGATCAATTGTTAGCACACACAAAAGATTCAGAATGTTCTCAAATTTACTGATGACCATTTGAATATATGACACAGAACATTATTTATGCCAAATTTCCCTCTTCCAGATCCAAAATCTACATGGACGTGGATAGAATGTGCAAAGAATATGGTGGATCTGAATTAATTATAAAATTGTTTCCTTTCTCATCCAATCATTAGAAAGATAATTTATCAGCTGAGTGAAGTGAGAATTGAGATGTTCAGTTCTTTACATCAGTTAATAGAGAAACTGATAATTAGTAATCGCATTCCTGATACCATAAAACCATGAGATGTAGGAGCAGAAGTAGGCCATTCATCCCATAGCGTGTGTGATCTGCTCTGCCATTCAATGAGATCATGACTGATCTGATATTATAATCTACTTTCCTGCCTTATCCCCATAACCTTTGATTTCCTTACTGATTAAAAATCTGTCTGTCTCATCTTTGAACATACTTAATATCCAGCCTGTACAGCCATCTGCAGTAAAGTCACTGTTACTCCTCTTGGGTAAGTGGGTGATTGTAAGACCTGCAGAGTGTCACAGATTCATCTCGTGGCCTTTCAACTGGTTTGGAATGCTAATATTCATTCACCTTTCTGATTATTCAGAGCTTGATTTTCTGAAAATGATCCACTGGGATGTGTCTTGTTTATTTCTTTTCTATTTTCTTTTCTTTCTCTTTTTCTAACTGGGCACTCTTCCAGGTGCATATATGAATGCTGTTGCTAAGAAGCCATCAGCCCTCTCTGTGTCTGAATTGAGCATTTGCCACTGATCTGTAAATTTCCTGGGGAAAATAATTCATGGAGTGAATGTTCCTCAGACACAGGAACCTTTGCAGCTTTTATTCAAAAATGAGGTGGCCTCACATGTTAGGTAAAGAGCCATAACCTGGAGGATTGGTGCTATCTTCCATTGAAAGGCCAGAGAAGAAAAAAAAACAGATAATTAGACAAGTTATTCTCAAAGAACTGGGTATAAAACATGTAGAGATACCACAGTCTATCACTCTCCCTTTTTCCTGACTTTTACACTCAAATAACTGAATGCTGCCTGTGTGAAAGGATCAAAAGAATTGTATGGAAGGGTAAAAAAGTGAGATATGAGGTAGTTGTATTTTAAAATAGAAAAATGAAGCAGATTAGAAATGGAAACTTTTATATCAAGAGCTTACATTCTTGTCTAATGAGTTATTAAATACAATCAAATGTTGGAGACTGTGACACATAGAGTGGAATTCTCCATTTTTGAAATTGAGTCCGATGGTGAGAGGCTCCAGAGACAGCTTTCGCGCTGGCCAGAATGATGATATCCCTCATTAGATTTTATATTTGGAATCTCATTAATTATGCACAAGTGGGTTACCTTCTATGTCAGTTGGCGGATCGGCAGTTGATTGATCTGCTCGCTGTCAGCGGGCAGATTTGAAGGTCCTGGTACTATATTTAAATGCTAGTCCAGCACACCCATGTCATTCTTTTCAACTTACCTGGACCATCAGCAACCCAGAATGAAAATGTTAGCAGCCTCAAAAAGAAGTCTGTTCCTCAATTCAATCATCTTCCCATTCAGCCCATCGCCTGTGAAGCACCCATGCCCCATCTACACAATGCATCTGGAGTCTTCATGCATCCCCTTCTTCTAAATGGTGTTGCACCTCTTTGACCTCCTTGTTTGTCAGTTTTCAACTGGACCCTGCTGAGGTTCAGTTTCCCTTCACTCAGTCTTCCCTCTGCCTTTCATTGTTTGTCTTCTTTATCTTTGCCCCTCTACCTGCAATCATAAGCCATTCTTTACCCAAAGGGTGGTTCAGGAGTGGAATGCCCTGCCTGCAGCGGTTGTAGATGCGCCAAGTTTGGTGGCGTTTAAGAGGTTAGTTGATAAGTATATGGAAGAGAAGGGAATGGTTTAGTTTTGGAGGGGCATTGCTTTTTATATTGGTCGGCACAACATCGAAGGCCGAAGGGCCTGTTCTGTGCTGTAATGTTCTATGTTCTATGTTCTATCCCACCCTTCTTGCCCCCCTCCCACATTATCCCTGCTGTCTTCCTCAGGCTTCCCTTGTTTACTTTGTTACAAGGCTAACAACTATACTAAAATAATGTATTTATTTTAAATGAACTATTTAATCAGTGCAGTGACTAGTTTTACTCATTAGCAATCTCTGGATTTTCATGCAATTTGTTGATTAGTGAGAAAGTTGCACCTCAAGCTAATCAGGGAGTTATAATTTCTCTTTCTTTGGAGAAGTTACTAACAAACATGTCAATGCAGCAATTAACAAGTGGCTGCCAGTATAAAATCTGGCATGACTCCAGTAGCCCACAATGGACAATACTTTGATATTCTGTGCCAATCATTTTAGTGGCAACAAAAAAAACCGATTGACACAGGAGATTATTGGTATCTATTGAGTAACAGTGGATTGAATAATTGAGATAAGAAGTTACCAATTAAGAACTGTAGAGAATGGAGTACTGGAGAGAATTTGGTGACTTCTTTAAATGCAAAACATGATTGCAATTGACTGGTTTTCCAGTGGCAGGATTTCAGGTCAGCATTACTGTTAAAGCTGAAAAGTTTGTTTATGGATTGAGAGTAGAGTCAGGTTACTATTGATGCCAGATGGAAAGTGTCTCTGACCATTAACTGTAGCTCCAAACCAAGAACAAGAGCTTCTGACTGTCAATGGGATTATCTGTCAAAGATTGAACAAAAGAACGAAAAAATTACAGCACAGGAACAGGCCCTTCGGCCCTCCAAGCCTAAACTGATCATGCTGACCAACTGAACTAAAACACCCTACCCTGGGAACCATATCCCTCTATTCCCATCCTATTCATGTATTTATTGTGGGTTGTATTTTAAATTTTGAGCAGTGATTAAATAATGACCATCAAGTTATCATTTGTCATTTCTCAGCCTGTTCTGCTGTGGAATATCCACATACTGTATTGTGGTTAACTGATATTCAACAAAAAGAATAAGGCGGGAGACCTTGAATGGTCTCTTTCATTAAGCTTACATTGTTCCATCCAATCTTGATCTTTCATCAGCACAGACTTTGCTCTCTGCCTTCTCCAATGGCTGGAAAGTCCAAAAATCCTGGAGCAATGCAGAAAGTGCAATAATCCCAGAGACTGCATCACTTTCTTTTCCCTGCATTTCACATCCAATGAATAGACTGCTGCCTGGGAAAAGTGTCTGAAAAATTGCCTAAAGCATGAAAAATTATTTTCCTGCAATTCTGTAATAAGATTGCAAAACACAATTTTCCACCATCAAGAAATTGGTCTTCGATTGAAATTACACACTGCAGTATAAAATATTGTGGCTTTATTTAGCCAATAGTGTTAAAGGACTTCTGTTGCTATAGCAACATATTTATTATATAAAGATGCAAGTTCAGTGATTATTGTTGAACGAACACAGGAATGCTAGAAACCAGCAGCGTGAAGCAACTGAGAATGTTATGTTTCCAAGAATTAGCAATGTAAAAATATAAGCAGGAAAGGCTTCCGTATCTTTATATTCCCAGATGTTTTTGCAGAATTCTAATTTACAAACTGGAACCACATAAGCTGTTGTAGGATACTGTGGCAAATGGCAGATATGTTAATAAATAGACAATGTAATCTTTAAGTATCAATCTGACCATCATTCTGCTTCTGGAAGGCCAAGAAACAACACAATGCAAAAAGGCTAGGCTCTTTAGTCGATAATGTTGAATAGATAATCTTACTCAGCTTCCACATGAGGTGCCTATTATCATAGCTGCCAGTGCCAGTAATTTACTTAATTCCACATAATATTAAGAAATGGTTGAATACCATTATAGAAATTGAGCAAACCCAACCATTGTGCTGAAAGTCTATGTTCCAGAGCTCGCTTCCCATTTTCAAATCACACGTATGTTTTATTAACCGCTCTCTCAACCTGTCCTGCCATTTTCAATGACTTATGCACATGTACACCTGGATCCCTTTGCTTCCACTCCCATCTTAGAATTGTGCCCTTTATTTTACATTGTCTCTTCATGTTCTTCCTGCCATAATGAATCACTACGCGTTTTGGATGCTAGAGGGAGTTTTTTCACACAGAGGGTGGTGGGGGTAAGGAATGCGCTGCCAAGTAAAGTGGTGGGGGCTGGTACTCTGGAGTTATTTAAGAAATACTTAGATGGGCACATGAACAGAATGGGAATGGAGGGGTGTAGAAAACTGATTTAAAATAGGGATCATGAGCCTTGGGAGTCCCTAGGAAGTGTGTAAATAGATGATGATATTGTTATTGTTTTTGTACTTGTTTTTATCCTACAGGTGCTTTGGTTCACCTTGTTGTCTAACGAGGGGCATACACGCGGTGGATCGTGAGAGGGCTGCTCTTGGATATTTTTCCAAAGTATCCTAGTGCTTCACGTCGTTAGTGTACACTTGACCTGGACCATTTGATGGGCAACACGACAGCTCAGTGACTATCGCTGTGCTGTGCAGATACATGGATTTGGGCCTGTGTCTGTGGGAGTTTGCGCATTCTCCCCGTGCTTGCATGAGTTTTCTCCGGGTGCTCCGGTTTCCTCCCACATCCCAAAGATGTGCTGTTAGGATAATTGGCAAAACAAATTCTCCTTAAATTGTCTCAAATTTGGTTTTTAATCCATAGATCTATAAACATGGACAGGGATCGCAGTTAGAGGTTGGAACATCAGGGTTCTGGCACAGGCTCGTTGTGCTGAAGGGCCTGTTTCTCATGCTGTTTTGTTCTTTGTTCTTTGTTCTTTGTTTCTCTACATTGAACTTCATTTGCTACCTACATGCCCATTCCACAAACTTGTCTATGTCCTTTCGCAGTTCTACACTATCGTCTTCACAGTTTTACAATGCTTCCAGGTGTGTATCATTTGAATACTTTGAAATTGTTTCCAGTACATGAAGGCCTATGTCATTAATATATAGAAGGAAAGGCAAACACTGACCCCTAAGGAACTCATTATAAACCTTCCTCCAGCACAAAAAGGCATCCAGTAACTATTACTTTCTGTTCCCTGTCACTTAATCAATCCATATCCGTGTTGCTATTATCCTTTTTTATTTCAAGGGCTATAACTTTGCTCCCAAGTCTGTTGTGTGGCACTATGTAGGCCTTTTGAATACCTATGTAAACCACAGCAACTGTATTGCCCTCAACAATCTTCTCTGTTACCTCTTCAAAAAGTTGGAGCAAGCTAGTTAAACACAAATTTCCCTTAAGAAATCCATGCTGGCTTTCTTTAATTAACCATATTTATTCATATGACTATTAATTTCATCCTAAATTATAGTTTCTTAAAGTTTCACCACCACTAAAGTTAACCTGCCTGGCATTTAGTTGCTGGGTTTATCTTTACACCCTTTTTCAGCAAGGAAGTAACATTTACAATTCTCCAGTCCTCTTAAAATGTTTCAATTTCAAGTTCATTTATTAGCGTCACAAGTAGGCTTACATTAACACTGCAATGAAGTTATTGTGAAAATCCTATAGTCACCACACTTCAATGCCTGTTCGGGTACACTGAGGGAGGATTTAACATGGTCGTTCCATTTAACCAGTGGGAGGAAACCAGAGCATCCAAAGGAAACCCATGGGGGAACTTGGCGCAAAAATAATAAAACTCCATCCCTTGTCTTTGGTTGCTGCCACAAACTCTGTTTCCTCACACTGGTTTTACTTCCCTCCTTGGCCAGCGTCATGCTAAATGATTTTGGCTTGATCTTTCCATCTCATATCTACTGCATCACAATGGCTGCCAAATTCCACCACTGAAACATCGTCAAGCTGCATCTCTACCTCAGCTTATCAACTGCTTTTCTTCCTCCAGAAGTGATTGTTCCAACTCAAACACTTACATGAAGGTACTTTTAGTATGGAAGTAAGAACTCTGTGAGGTACATTGGATCTCCATTGTCATTTTAAAATAGGATTGATCAGACTATCAGCTTCCAGTTTGAGGTCTATCTGAAGGGGAACCCAGAATGTGTTAATTTATTTCTGCAATGTGATGCTAAAGAGCAAAAGATTTGGTAACTTGAATGGACAGGAAAATTGAACAGGATGAAAAGCAAATGGATGGTTTTGTGCTCCTGCCAAAGTTGAAGGTTATCCAAATGCAAAAACTACTGATAGCTCTACACTTGTTCAATTATATAATTTAAGATATTGGTCCTCAAAGAATTATATGAAATATCTATTTTCATTAGGATTTAATGGAAAACTTGTCTTCTGTCAACGAATTTGCCAGGAATCATAATTTATGTCCTTTATTAAGATTTTATCATCCAATACTTGATTTATCTCCCTCAATTTGTCTTAATTAACATGTACATCAATGACAAGGGAGATTTAAATGAGACATATGAGCTTATAAAGCTGAGTTCAGTAACGTCAGTGTGACCTCATAAAACTGTCCCATTTGATGTCTTAACAGATGTAATACTCCAGTGATGATGCTATTTCCTAAGTTATTGACAGAGCAGATGGAACAACTTGGTTCCATACTTGGAATACCTAATTTACAAATTCTATACAGTTGAGAATGGAGCTTTTCTCCATAAAGATGTTTTCATTATCCTCGTGTCTTATTCAAAATTTATAATATTACCTTGATCTATCTCACATTATGATGCTAAATCCCCCAAGAGAAAAAAATTGAGTATCAAAGGTAACCTCTTTGACAGCGTTGCACTGTGCATCTGAAACATATCCTTAACAAAGAAGAATTACTGGTGCGGAGACACTAATTTGTTGTTCAGATGAAAGATCATGACCAGGAATGTTAAGTTTATCTCTCTGCAGATGCTGCCAAACTTGCCGAGGGTTTTCCATTTTTATTTTGGATTTCCAGCACCTGCAGTATTTTGCTTTTGATCTAATTCCTTGCTGTTGGGCTGAAGGGGAATCTTCTATTGAATGAAGTACAGAGTGTGATTCTCCCATTCCAATTCGTTAATGTTTTGGTGGGTTGGATTGGGAAACACACGCATGCGCCGATTTATGGAATTTACAAACATGTCAGGAAAGCATGTGCGTTTCCCACTGCTGGGAAGCAGGTGTGGTGGGGCAACACGGGAAACTGGTGCAAGACCAGGTAAGTCATTTTAATCTATTTTTAATGTTATTTAAATGTGATTATTGGGCCTAGGACAGAATTCTCTGAGCCCAATAACATCTCCCACCCCACCAATACAATTTCACTCTGGTGGGGTTTAGAGTGGCTCTCTACCCTTGAGGAATTAGTGAGAGAATCTGCTGGAGCAAAGGGGGTAATCAGGGGCCCCCCTGGAGGACGGGCAGTGGGGTTGGTGCCCCCAGGCATGAGCACCCTACCATGACAATGGCAGCTTGTGCCTCTTGGCACTGCCCAAGGAGCAAAGTGTCCATGCCAACAGGGCACCTTGGCACCACACACCATGCATTGCAGTGCCACAGGGCAATGCCTATTGTGGGCAGGGCTTAGGGGCAATAGGTAGGTGGTGAGGGATCCAGCATTTGGTGCAGGCTGGGAGTTGTGGTCTGCCCAGGGTTGGGGGGGTTTGCCTCTGGGGGGGTAGTCTATTGGGGTGAGGGGGGAGCTACTAGGAGAAAGATTATGGAGATCAGGGTGCTCTGGGAAGAGGGGGTCAGGCCTGGCCCGGGTACTTGTGGAGGCTGCAACCAGGCTGTGGAGGAGTCTGGGGAGGGGAGCACTGCAAGGGTTCTGGGCTGGCCTCGATTGAGCTGGCCAGCAAATGGGAGGTTGTCAGTTGGGGCGATTGCGTATGCGCAGAGATCCGGAACTGTCAGACTCCAGCGTAAATTGGCTTGCCCCTGAGGTTTTATTGATATTCATGTTTGTGACCTCTGCGTTGCACAGAGTGTGGGAGATTCAAGTCTGAACTCCCATTGAAGAAAACCACTGTGAATTTTTCCCACTCATTTCGCACTTCGAATTTTTTTTAGGAGAATTGCCCCCACAATCTTTAGTACTGGACCAGAGATGTTCCAAATATATCATAGCATGAAGGAATGAGAAGATCACAACATGGTGTTTTGGGCATCCCTTGGGACAGGATTATTGATATTGATTAGAACATTGTCTTATCAGCTCAGAGATGTGAATTGGAAACTAATCCAGAATGATGGGATGAAAAGGTCTCGAGAGCTAGCAAAGAAATTACATTAAGTAAAATGGGTTTGTGCAATTTCAAAATAGTTTCTTCCGAGCTTTAATCAAAAGCATAAATCTGCCCAGAATTGTAACAGAAACTAAACTGGAATTAAAGCCAATTGTAAAGACAAGAAAAAGGTAAAGAGAGCCAAGAACAAAGAAAGAAAATTACAGCACAGCAACAGGCCCTTCAACCCTCCAAGCCTGCACCAACCATGCTGCTCGAATTTAAACTTCCTACCCTTCCAGAAAGAACAAAGAAAATTAAACTGAGGCTACATTTCAGATTGAGCTGGAGAAGACAATTAATCTTGTCCATTCCACATATGGCCTAGAAATATTAATTTTGGACTTCAAAAATGGTAGGCATAGAGATTTATAAAACACAAATTAATTGATGCAAAACCATTTACTCAGCCTTTGATTGGATGACTCACACAATCAGAAAACTGCAAGAGAAAGCTATCCTAGGTTTACAAGGAAAATTCAGGAGGGTATTTAAGAGTTACTTGGGTCAAAATCTAACTGTGTTGCCCAATTTTCATGTTTTAAATTGACCTCCAGATACTTGCTTGATTGGCACTGATCACTATATTAGTTAAGGTGCTTCCTATAGGCACCACAATGGCTGCCTGAAATCAACATTTGGCTCATTAAAATATTTAAATAGGATTCCTTAGCATGAATTTTCTTTTGGGAAA
The DNA here is from genome assembly GCA_024679065.1 of Sphyrna mokarran. Lineage (NCBI taxonomy): Eukaryota > Metazoa > Chordata > Chondrichthyes > Carcharhiniformes > Carcharhinidae > Sphyrna > Sphyrna mokarran. The sequence goes on along the minus strand of JAGIQG010000003.1, from coordinate 47,867,469 downwards.
TTATTTCTTGGGAGAAATCGGTTTGATCACTCTCGAGTCTGATCGAGTTTGTAGATGACACAAAGCTGAGTGGAAGCGTGAGTTGTGAGGAGAATGCAAAAATGCCTCAGCATGGTTTAGACAGGCTAAATGAGTGAGCAGTATAACGTGGATAAATGTGAGGTATCCACTTTGGTAGCAAAAACAGAAACACATTATTATCTGAATGGCTATAGATTGAGAGAGAGATAAATAGAGGAATGTACAATGACACCTGGATGTTCTTGGACACCAGTCACTGAAAATAAGCATAGAGGTGCCACAGGCAGTGAAGAAAGCAAATGATATGTTGACCTTCATAGCAAAAGGATTTGAATACAAAAGCAGGAATGTCTTGCTGCAGTTATACAGGGCGTTGATGAGATCACACCTGGAATATCATGTGCAGTTTTGGTCTCACTATCTGTGGAAGGATGTTCTTGTTTTGGAGGGCGGATAATGAAAATTTACCAAACTGATTCCTGGGATAGTTGGACTGATGGAATCCTAAAAGAAGTAACTACCAAGATAGTGGATGTAAGCAAAAAACAAAATACTGCAAAGGCTGGAATCTGAAACAAAATCAGAAAATGTAGGAAGATTTAAACAGGTCTGACAGTATCTGTGGAGAGAGAATACAGTCAAATATTTTGAGTTGCTTTTTGAGGGATATCTTTGAGTCTAGCTGGATCTAAGATTGTTAGTAGTTCATCTAAAAGGTCAAGTATTCCTCCACAGTCTCTGTCACCAGTAATAAATCACCCATGTTGCAATTGATGGCCAGGATTAGAAAATCCTTTCAGGGCTACAGCCATGTGCTTATGGTAAATAGTTCCAACATTATGAAATCTCTGTGACAGACAATTCCAGATGTAGTTTTGGTCCTCAAATGGAAAATCAAATTCACACCAGTCCTTTTTAACTGAAATACTCCAAAATTGTTTGCTATATCAAGGGTGAAAAATTACTATGAGACAGCTGACACTTGGAATAACAGAGTAGGGGCTCCTCACAAAATAGAAGGTGGTGTCACAGAATTTACAATAGTCAATGATTTGTTCCCAAGTACCATTCTTTTTTTTTACTGGCTAGATTGGTGAATTAACCTTGTAAGAAATTCACCTAAAATGTCCTAAAATACTAAGAATGGGATACATTTTTAATGCACGGATGGCTCTCTCTCAGGATCAGTTACTGTTTAATAAAAGGTCAGTTTATTGACTCCTCCTTCTCCATTTTTCAATTTGCCCACAATTGTACTTTACCAGTCACAATACAGGAAGATGTTTTTGAATAAGCTGTTCTACCTGCACATTGCCCAGTTTAGGAGGTTTAGAGATGAAGGCCTTTTTAATAGCAAAACCAAAATAAGCATCAGAAACTGCTACAATTTTCTCAATTTTCCTGAACCTGGCCACATGCAAACTTGACCATAATCAGTTGTAGCTCCCTTATTAATCCAGAGTATCTGTCCCCAATTTAGTCAGGCACGACCATGTACACAGATAATGAAGACACTTTAAGAAGTGAGATCTCAGAAGCATTCCCTGTGACTCCCATAACAGTGTTTCTATTAAATCCTTCAATTGATAAAGATTCCTTGCCTGCTTTCAGGATGTGAATTATGAATGATAATAATGGTGGATCCAATATCTAATAGCATCTGCTGTAGGCCCTCCCAATAAATCAACAGAATTACCATTATGATGGAACCTTGCTTCCACCCAGTCTGAGGGGGCCAAATCCCTTTATAGTAACCCTATTGAAAGTTTTTCCAGGGAAGATGTACTGTAATAACTGATATGGCTTGAATCCCGCTGGTGGCAGTTCTAGGCTGCAGGAGGGCAAATAACCATGTAACCTTCTGTTTAAGTTTGGATGGTTTGGCATAAGGGGCAAGTACCTAATTGGGAAGGGGAATACCCTTAGGGGTCATCATGTGCTCTGACAATCCTTGGCTAAATGTCCAGGCCCCCCCATAGTTATAGTATGGGTTAACCTGTCCTCTTGGAGGGAGTGTGGGGTAACACATTTCTCTTTCTACTATTGCCACTGATTTCATTGATGTAGGGCCTTTAGGTGCCGTGACTTAATTTCTAATCTGACTACACCTTGTGCCTCCTGTCCCCAAGCTTCCACCTCTGCCCATTGCTTTGTAACATGAATAGATTCACCCAAAGCTCACTGACCTGAAGAGTGGAGTTGATTGAAAAATATAATTTTAAAATGTTTTTCATCTTTCCCTCTGCAGCATGAGCCAGGAATTGGTGCTGCAAGAGCTCATAGAGGTCATACAAATGATTTGCAAAAACCCTTGGGCTCTCATTAATTAACATTGTTTAATTTGATCCAGTACTCCTACAAGGTTCAAGTTGAGGATCCTGAGGGAAAAATGGATTTGTGTGAAAAGTTGAGCATAAAAATAGCGTGCAAGAAACAATATTTTTCACATTTTACCAATAAATGTGACAACAATAATTATGGGAGTCTCTGGTGCTTCCCAGTCTCTACATCCTTGGAAAGTACCATGCACCACCACCACCACCCCCCCCCCCCCAACTCCGATCATTAGTTCAAAGGGTGTCAGTTCTGTCCCTCTAGCCAGGGTTGCTTGCATTTTATTAGCAAAGCAGGCAAGACTTTTACCCAACCTTGACCTGTCTCCACTAAGGCCTTTATTGGACTGTTTTTAAGATTCCTGTTCATCCTTTTTATCATACCTGAATTCTGTGGGTGGTATTGGGCATGGAATCGCTGCTTGATTCCCAGCAGGGCAAAAGCCTGCTTTATTATTCTCCCTGTGAAGTGGATGCCTTGGTCTGAATCTAATTGAAGTGGAACATCCCACCGTAAGATTACTTCCTCTGCTAATGTCCCAGCCACTGTTCTGGTTGGGGGAATGCTTCCACCCACTGGGTGAATTTATCTTTCAGCACCAAGTAATACTCCTTGTTCTGTGATTGTGGGAGCAGTTCAGCAAAATTTGCCTTCAGTTGTTCCCATATCCCTGTGGCTGTTGTCGATGCTACCCTCTCTGATCCTGCTCTCTCTCAATATCACTCTCTTTGAGAATGAGGAGCTGAATTTACCTTCATTGTTAGCAGAGTAACAGAGCCACAGATACTTCAGGGTATAATTTATCTAGGATATTCACATTGTAGCAAACAAAATGTATTACAAGAGACAGGGAAGAGAGCAAATGTTCCTCTGCTGAGCATAAGGCCACCATATTGAAGCTTTCTATTCCATTAAATGGATCAAATCCCACAACGTTGGTCTACATGTTATTTTGGTAAATTAGCACCAGCAGGCAAAATATACCATGATTATGTGGGGTCCATCTGCCCTGATGCGAGACAAACAAGAATACATGACAAAGCTTAAGACTGATAAGTTGATTCTTGGCTTCCTAGAAGCTAAAGAAACTTTATGTGATACCACAAGGTGCAAATCCAACTATTAGTTAAGGGCACAATGTAGTTTTTTTTTGCAATCTCAAATATTCGATTGATGTGACAATTCTACAATGATTTCGACAAGTACTCACAAGCTACAAAAAAGGCAAAGCTGGGGTATTCTAAAACAATGCCTTTGTAGGCATTGTTTTATATAAAGAAAGTGTGGTTTAGAATAATTAAGCTGAATTTGACAAATTCACCTCCTCACCTTCCAGCATTTTTAAACTGTACTGTCTTATAGAACAATTGGAATATATCAGGCAATCTTGTGTCTCAACTGAAAAATATGGCACAAAATCCTGCTGGGTACTTCTGAATGGGAATTTCTGAAAATCAATGGGTGTCTTTTGCAACTCCCGGCAAATAATCAGAATGCAGTGCCCTCTCCAAGCAAATGTAGCTCTATGGAGCCCTACATGTATTATACTGAAATTAAATAAAATATGAATGGACATACAAATTAAACTATAAAAGACAAGATTCCCGATATTGCCCTACAACAAGCAGAACTCAAAACAGCATCTGAACAAGAATGGCATCAAGAAGCTTGAGCTTGAGCAAAACTGCAGTCAATGGAAATCATGGAGAAAACTCTCCACTGGTTAGAGTCATTGCCAGTACAATGGAAGATGTTGGGGATTATAGAAGTCAATCATCTCAGCCCTAGGATATCATTATAGCAATTCCTCAGGGTAGTGTCCTAGAACCAACCATTGGTTGAAATGACCTTTCCTTCATCGTAAAGTCAGAATTGGAAATATTTATTAATGACTGCACAATGTTTGGCACTATTAATGAGTCTGAAGGCACAGAAGAAGTCTGTGCCCATATGCAGCATGATCTGGACAACATCCAGACTTGGTCTACTAAGTGGCAAGTAACATTCGGACCACACAAAGTGCCAGGCAATGACCATCATAGAATCATTGAATCCTACAGTGCAGAAGGAGAGCATTCAGCCCATCGATTCTGCACCAACCACAATTCCACCCTGGAGCTATCGCCATAACTCCATGCATTTATCTTAGCTACTGTCCCTGACACCAAGGAGCAATTTATCATAGAATCCCCACAGTACAGAAGGAGGCCATTCTGCTCATTGAGTCTGCATCAACCACAATCCTTCCCAGACCCTATTCCTGTAGCTCCACGCAGAAGGCAGGAAGACAGATCACTGAGTTAGCCGAGCAAATGCCCCAAGATAATGGCACTGAAATCACAGTGCAAAAACTTCCTCGCCTTTCTCTCCAGATGGCCATATTCCATGCTCTCTCCCCTGTAAACTTCTAATGCCTGTGCCTGTCCTTCAGATGTCCTAGACTTCTCTCACCCATGCTGAGGTGGTCGAATGTGAGGTAGGACTAAAAAGCCACACAATCTATGCAAGCATTTCAGGAGGACAACAGAAATATCCTTGCCAAATTGTAAGCGGTCATCCAGCTTGTATATGGATGCTGCTGAGTTCTAATTCCTAAAAGCACCAGATTATAGACAAAAGTTAATTTAACTGGTAATCAGAGGATGGTTGTCTCTATTTCAGGCTAAAGCTTCTTTAACCATATGGTGTCTTGTGCAAAAGGGGGATGAACCAGGCATTGCATCTCAAGACATTGGTCATCTTAATGACTCTTTAGCTTATAAAACTATCGGTGCTACCTTGGAGCAAATAGTCCAATATGTGTTTTAAGAACATAAGAAATAGGAGCAGGAGTAGGCCATCCAGCCCCTCGAGCCTGCCCCGCCATTCAGTAAGATCATGGCTGATCTGTAGTGGTTCAGTACCACTTTCCCGCTTTTTCCCCGTAACCCTTTATTCCTTGTCAATCAAAAACCTATCCACTCTTGACTTAAATATATTCAGCGAGGAAGCCTCCACTACTTCAACAGGCAGGGAATTCCAAAGATTCACCACCCTCTGCACGAAGAAAGCTCTGATCTGAAGCGCCCCCTTCCTTAATCTTGAGGCTGTGCCCTCTAGTCCTGCTATCTTTGTTAAGCGGGAAGAGTTTCTCAACCTCAAATACAAACAATTCTATCTCAACATTATCCAGTAAGTTGTTTAATCGGTAGCATCTGCCTTAGTTTATGCCTTCAGCTCTGAAATTCATTCTTCCCCAATAATATCAGCACCATTCAGAGAAAAATACAAAGTTAGCAAAAACACAATTAGAATTAATTATATCTACACTACAATTCTGTATTTCCTCGTCTCAATTCTATATCTACATTACAATTCTGTATTTCCTCATTTCAGTCCTAAAGGATTTACCCTCTACCATGAGACTGTGTCCCTGGTTCTAGATTCTCCAGTGAGAGAAAACATCCTGCTAACATCTAGTCTGTTCAGCCCTGTTGGAATTTTATATGTTTCAATTGGATCTCCTCTCATCCTTCTAAATGCCAGTGAATACAAGTCCAGTCAAAACAACTCCTCCTCATAGGACAGTCCTCCCAACCCTGGATCAACCTAGTGAATGTTTGCTGCACTCCCTCAATGGCAAGTATATTCTTAGTAGGGAGACCAAGACTGTATGCAATACTCCAGCTGTGGTCGCACCAAGGCCCAATGTAACTGTAGTAAGGCATCCCTTTTTCTGGACTCAAGTCCTCTTGCAGTGAAGGCCGATATACCATTTGCCTTCCTAATTGCTTACTACACGTGCCCCTCCACTGTTATTGATTGGTGAACAAGGACACCTAAATCCTTTTGTACATTCAAACTTCCCAATATATCACCATTTAAATAATATCCTTCCTTTTTTGTTTCTCACATCATAGTGCACAACTTCACAGTTAGCCATGTTTTACGCCTCTGCCATGTGTTTGTCCACTCATACAAGTTGTCCAAATCACTTTGAAACCTCCTTCCATCCTCCTCACAATTCCACCCAGTTTTGTGTTGCCAACAAACTTGGAAATGTTACATTTGGTTCCCTCATCCAGGTCAGTTAAATATGTCATGAAACAGTTGGCCCCAAGCACTGATTCATGAGGTACCCACTCATTGTTGCCTACTACTCAGAAACAAAACCATTTACTCCCACACTTTGTTTCCTGTCTGTCAGCCAGTTCTCAATCTATGCCAACAATTACCCCATGTGCTTTAATTTTGTCCACTAATGTCTTATAAGAGACCTAACCAAAAGCTTTCTGAAAGTCCAAATAACCATATCCACCTTTTCTGCCTTATCTATTCTATTTGCTGCATCCTCAAAAAATTCCAGTAAATTTGTTCAGCATGATTTGCTTTCAGTGCTTTTCAAATGATCTATTATCAGGTCTTTCATAATAGACTTGAACATTTTCCTGACTACTGATTTCAGGCTCACTGGTCTATCATTCTCCATTTTTTCTCTCCTTTCCTTTTTAAATAGGGGAGTTACATTTGCCACCCTCCAATCTATAGGAACTGCTCCAGATCCATAAAAGTTTGGAAGATGATCACCAGTGCATCCAATATTCTCAGGACCACTTCAGCTAATACTCTGGGATTATCAAGCTCTGGTGATTTGTCAGCCTTTAAACTCATTAATTTCTCCAGCACTATTTTCTTACTAATACTTATTTAATTCAATTCCATCCTCTTACTAGATCATTGGATCACTGTATTTCTGGAAGATTATTTGTGAAGACAGAACCAAAGTACATGTTCAATTCAGCTGCCATTTCTTTGTTCCCTGTTATAATTTCCCAATCCAGTTATCTGCCCGTAAGAAGCCTACATTTGTCTTTACTAATCTTTTTCTTTTCATATATTTTCCTATGTTTCTATAGTTTCCATGTTTCCTGCAACTTTTCTCTCATTTTCAATACTCTTATTCCCCCCATCCCCAACACATACCTTGGTATATTCATGTGAAATCAACATTTATCTCAGTGACTTGTTTGATGTATCTGTGGCAAGAAAAAGACTTGATAATGTACAGATGATAATTTCCTGACTTGCAGGTAAAAAATCTAGAAGGGAGGAAATGACCACGTTGACCATCACTAATTGTGCTTTCTCCATGGTAAATGTTCTCTGCTGGTTTCCTTGAAGCAGAGTTACAACTGATCTCTTACTCACCTGGAATTTCTGAAGGAAGTTGTTAAGAATCTTAAAATCAGTAGTATCCTACAGTGCAGAAGGAGACCACCTGACCTGTCAAGTCTGCACTGAGCCAAACTCCACCCAGGCCCTATCCCCACAACCCCATGCACTTACCCTAGTTAGTGCCTTGACACCATGGAGCAATTTAGTCCAGCCAATCTATATAACTCGCACATTTTCAGATTGTGGAAGGCAAAGGGAACACCCAAAGGAAACCCATGCTGACACAGGGAGAATGTGCAAACTCCACAGAGACAATGACCCAAGCCAAGGATTGAACCCGAGCCCCTGGTGCTGTGAGGCACCAGTGCTAATCATTGTGCCATCATGCTGCCCATGATTGTTTTGGTTATTACCATGTAAATGAGTCTGAGGTTGCACATACTTTCCTTGCACCATAGTAGATGGTCTCTAATGTCATCTAATTCTCCTGATAAACATTCTTGGCACTGTGAAGCCATTGGTAGAAATGTTTCATCCTGTAATACAAAATAGATTGTTAAAATAAATACTGAATTTTCATTTAAGAATTGCTTTCTGAATAAGCACTAAAGCTTAAAGCCATTAACACTCAAACATTGAGGGCCCTGACATCATTCCAACAATGGTTCTGAAGACTTGTGCTCCAGAATTAGCTGTGCCCTTAGCCAAGCTTTTCCAGTACAGTTGCAGCACTGGCACTAACTCAAGAATGTGGAAAATCTTGGATTCAGTTGAGAGAAGCAATGACCAAGTGGTATTATCGCTAGACTAATAATAGAGAAACTCAACTAATGTTATGGGGATCTGGATTCTAATCTTGTCAAGGCAGATGGTGGAATTTGAATTCAACAAAAAATATTTGGAATTAAGAATGACCCTGAAACTATTGTTGATTGTCGGAAAAACCCATCTGGTTCACTATTGTCTTTTAGTGAAGGAAATCTGGCATCATTACCTGGTCTGACCTATATGTGACTCGGGAGCCACAGCAATGTGGTTGACTCTCAACTGCCCTCGAGCACCAAGGGTTGGGCAATAATTGCTGACCAACTACTGATGCCCATGTCCCATGTAAGAATAAAACAATAAGCACAATCCTTCATAACTCACCAAAGGGTATGAAGTTTCAAAACACAGGAAAATATATGACATCGTGATTTTACATTGGATTACAATAATTTATAAAAACGTACTGTCAGATTTATTCTATTTTCAGGAGGATACAATATTTATTGAAAAATAATGCACTAATTGACAACAATTTACACAATTTGGCTGACTGATAGTTTATGCGAATTTTGTGCATCTTGTTGTTATAGTGCCATGTGTTGCCAGATTTTACAAGCACATTTTTTTACCAGATCCCCTGCAGATATGTCTTTGATGTTGGCATCTGCTTCGGAGTATTGCAAGCGAACATTACAGAAACTTAGGTTACGTGGAGCCCTGCGCACGTGTGATAAATAAATCGAGCAAACTCTGATAACCTGCACACAAAGTGCAATCTTTCCAAAAGGTTACCATTTTAAACACATTTTTCAAGTTGAACTGCAGTGACGGAAAGCTGAACAATGAGAACACCATTTCTTCAGAGTATTTAATGTTGCTTGCATTAGTCTGAATCATGGTGACGTCGCTGTCTATAAATACTGTAAATTAAGAATTGGATTTTTGCCCGATCTGCACTACAGCACCATAGTAACTCATCGTGGTCAATTCACTTGATTCAGATTTAATGCCTGGCCGCTGTTTCGTGGCAGCTGTGCTCAGCATAAAGGCGAGAAGGAATCTATTTACATTTTGAGGTAGTAAGTCAAGATTGCGTTTTAAAAATAAATTTAATGTTTGTTAAGAGTACATTCTCACTGGTGCATATTTTGATGTGAAGGGTTAGCGGGTGACACAATGGGTGATCATGTTCACTGCCCTTTAACCGATTATTTGGGGAAGGACGGCAGTAGCTTCAAAATCTATATCCCCACCACAATAAAACTAATGATATTTCGTGCATACACGTAATGTGGAACTCTCCCAGGTTGATCAATTCCATAATTTATTCGAACAATAAATATTGAATGTTCTATTTTAACTGGGTCATTCTATTTGATTTCAATCAGCATGCCATAGTCACACCTCTTCATTCTTAGTGTTAAAAAGATACAAATCTTACATTTTTCCCCTTGCAGGATGTATTGTTTAAATTGAGATTTTAATGACTGGATTCGCTTTCATAAAATTCGATTGTATACGCTTTTACTTCCATTCGAAATTCAAGGAGACAAATGAAATTAACGTCTACAGTCCACCAGCAAACAAAAAGGAAAGTGAGTTTCGGATCCACTTTGTTGTTAGCGCAATATATTCTGAAAGAAACGTTAAGCACCATGTCTGTACATGGCATGGAACAAGAATCATAGTCACTGACGTGTGCATTGCAAACAAACAGGAGCATGCAATATTAAATACGTCCAGCTTGGCATCTCAAATTTACCGACCACTTTTTTACTCATCCCATGTCTAAGTAAAATGGTAGAATAAGGGTAGGTTACAGTCAGCAGCGACAATCATATAAATAGTATGAAGATTATCAACGGAGCAAGTGTGGAAATATTTTATACTGAGTGTATTACTGATGTACACCAGCAAATCCGAGAGGAGTTCACTGGATCCAGATGAGCAGAGAAAGCATGAATAATTCAGAACTTAGAGGTGGGAAAAAAAAACACTTTGTTGTGAGGGTATGGCCCATTGCCCCCACAGGATTCACAATACGTGTGTGTGTTACAAGACGTGAAATGGACAAAGCCAAGTGGAACCAAATGGAAATATAGACGGCGTGTAACGTATATATGTTTTTAATGCCACGGGTGATGTTACTAATACCCTACTGTCAAATTGCAGGGGAAATACATTAAATTGTTGGAATTCTTAAATAACCAAATAGAACCAACAATAGTGAATATCGTTTTACAGGAGTCGTTTGGTTAAACTTACAAACCAATGTTAGACCGAAAACTGAAACCCTCTGAACTGACGAATAAATTATTTAAATGGCCTTGTGTCTAGTCACCTGAATCTATTGATCATTAAGTGGTAAATGCGACCCTTCCCGCTTGTGGTGCCTGATCTATTAAAAGGACGGACGAGTAATGAATATTGGAAATTAGTCTTCACGTGAACAGGTCGCTGCAGCAGCCACGGGAGACCAAGAGGGCGGCGGACGGGTCAATTGCTGTTCTGGTAGGTTTCAGCACCATGGAGAGTAACAAGCGCCTTATGCAGATCATCAAAGAAATGCGTTCTGACATGAAGAAACTGGAGTCAGAAAACAAGGCACTGCGAGTGAAGTTAAGTCAGTCTGGGAAAAGAGCAGAAATACTGGAAAAAGCAACTATTTCCGCTCTCCAACAGCAGCTGAAAACCGAGGAGGTATTAACGCACGCTAACTTGCGAAGGAATATCTCCGCCCCCGCGCTGGAAGGAGAAGCCAGAGGTAAATAATGCAAGTGAACTGCAAAATGCAAAGAGCTGCACAGGGTTTCCGTACTTGCCACAGTCATTTTCAATGTCCGGTTGCTCCCTATCTTTAAAGGCACGAATTGTAGTTGACTTAGTGGTGTCGATATTAGATTCAAGCTCATCTTCTGGTTAACACTTGTGTTTTAGTCAACTTGTCGGTGAGGTCAACACATCTCAAATGTTAAATTGATCGATTTGGCGGGTGGAGAAGGGCAGTGGGAAGGGGGAGCGATTGGGTAACGGAGTTAGGTGGGGTTGGTCGGCAAGTCCACTTTTATAAGCATTGTTTTAAAAAGACCTCCTGATGTAGCTTGCGTGTAAATCACTTCCCACCATGGTTCTATACTTGTGACTGGAAGTTTCAGACAGAATGGGATAAACTTCACCTCTCCCAAGCCTACAACAGCAGGCTCAGAGTCGGAAGAATCCGCGGAAGTTTGCGGGTAACATATCTCCATTGTAGGAAGTTTGAGAGTCGCATGTTTGCGCAACGGGACTTCCACCGTATGTGGGTGCACAATGGAAACAAATGTCAAACTGCTGCTTCCATTGGAAGATCTGTCCCCGCTTGATTTATCCTGGAAGGTCATATTTTATTGTGGAACATTCTCCAATGTGATAAAATTACTTATTTTTCGAATAATTTGTATAAATCATGGTCATTTTATTTTGGCAGTAAATTTAAATGAGAAAGTTAAGAGTAATCAGTGTTGTTAACTTTCTGGTTTGCTGACTGTGTGAAAACTTCAATGTGATTGGCTGTTTAATCTGTTTGCTGATATCACTGCTGCTGGATATCCGGGCCTAAATATTTTGCCTGTCAGGCGTAGCCACTCAGTGGGGCTGGAAGCAGGCACAAAATATGTTCCTGGCTGCGATCTGTCTCAGAGTACAATTTCATGCTGTTCTGGCAGTTAATGATAAGCCAGGATGAAACATACCCTGTGAAAGGCTAAGTGCTGCCGAGGAAGACAGGTGCTGAGAAAAGGGAGGTGTGGGTTGGTGTCTCTAATGTGCTTCTTCAGAGCACAACTACTGTCTCAGGAAGCTATGATCCATGATAAAGAAATGTCCATGGACTGATGTCAGCAAGTAGTGAGAACTTCAATCACATTGAAGTTCTCACACAGCAAACCAAAAAGGTAAAAGCCCTGCTTATCTGTAAATTTCATTTTAAATTTACCAACAAAGTTAATAACCATGAATTTTACAAATATACTCAAATTATGCCACAAGGCAGCATAATCATATACAGATCTCAGTCCCCACACACATTAATTTTATTTGAGCCCGGGCCTTTCATCCCACGCTGGATCAAGGTTGCAGTTTAAACAATCAGCCTGCTAACTATAAAAGCAGACAGAAAATATAAAACCCTGAACAATTGGCATTTACTTGAATTAAATTGTTTTCTTGATTGTTGGCTGGTGCACTTCTGACTTGCACCAACTGAAATATCATGCAAGGCTGCAATGATATTGGTTCATGCACCTGCTGTCTTCCTGTGCAATTTTGTGCTTCTGGGTGTACAATTGACTCAGAATTTATACATAAAATTCTGGGCCTCGAGATCCTGAAGACCTTGATGTCAAATTTAAACTGCCACAAGCAAGGGGGAAATCCATGCCACAGAGGCTATTAAATTCTCATGGCAGCTTTCCCCAAAGTAATCAGCGAGATGGTCCTTCATGGCTAACTGCAAAATTAGCCCAAGACGCCAATCAGATCCTGTTCATTCCAAATGATGTGGTTAATTTTAAGGGTTGTACCACTGAAAAATATTGTTACCCTTTTATGCTACCTCACCGAGTATAATTTGATTTCTAAACAAAACTTGAGTGGCAACGATATTCTATACGTTTTGATATCAATCAGATGTGTTTTCTTCTCAGACTGATAAATGTATTGGACATACAATTTATAGCACACACATTAATTTTCAGATAATGCGATGATTGTGAGACGTTATTCCATATCATCTTTGCATGCCTTCTCTGTGGCTAATAAGCATCAGAAATCTCCAGATTCAAAATCTCCAGATCAAAAGCCAGAGGAGCCAAGATCAGCAGCACCGACTCAGCCTTGTACAATAATGAAACTTGCTAAAAGCCAAGGAATTCTTGCTCAATTGCCAGATACAACCACCTCTGAAGAGAACTATCCTCGAAGGGCGACTTTACAAGAATATGTCCATAAGTGCAAGTAAGCCTCTTGATTGAATTGTAAATATCAACTGACTGCCTTGGGCAATCAAACTAATCATCATTAATAAATTTTAAGTTCAGCTTGGGAACATGTATGTTGTTGAATATAAAATGATTCCATGACTAATTAGCCATCGGCCCTAGGAAAATAGATAAGGCAAGAAAATTCTAATCCATGATAGTGAATCTTTTTATTATCTTGGGTTAGAATGCACTTGAATACAAATTTACATTTGTGTATCTAAAGTAAAACTGGATATCTGAATTGAATAATGATGCAGAATGGTGGATAGTTGCATTCAATATTAAATTCTTAACATTTCCAAATTTGCACAGATGCTGGAATCTGAACAAAAACAGAAAATTCTGCAGGCACACGGTTATGGCTAAATGGTTTCCTCTTTCTAATGACACAGACTGACCTTTACTGTGCTTGCAGCTATTTCTGTTTTCAAATAAAAGCTAGTTTAAAGGAAATGATAATTTACTGCCTATAACAGAAGAAAAATGGTACACTAACAATAGGAGGAGAAGACCATTTAGCCCTTCAAGCCTGCTCCACCATTCAATATTGTAGTGGCTGATCCTATATCTCAAAATCATACTCCTATATCTCAAAATTAATATTTCCTTAAATTTATTCAATGATGGCCTCCACAGCCTCATGAAATGCAGAATTCCATAAGTTCATCAGCCTCTGAATGAAGTCCTAGTCACATGCCCTATATTCTGAAACACTGACCCTTTGTTCTAGACTCTCCAGCCAGGTGAAACAACATCCCTACGTCCAGCCCTGTCAAAGTTATACATTTTAATTAGATCCCTTTTCATTCTTCTAAATTCCAGTGAAGAGAGGCTCAGTCAACCCAATCTCTCCTCGTATAACAATCCTGCCATCACAGGAATCAGTTCTGGTGAACGTTTGCAGCACTCACTTGAAGGAAGTATATTCTTCCTTAGATAAGGAGACCCAAACTATACACAATGACTGCAGTCACACCTGGAGTAGACATCCTTTGAAGACCAACGTATCATTCATCTTTAAACTGCTTGCAGTATTTGCATGCTTGCTTTCAATGACTGATGTACTTGGATACCCAGGCCCCTTTGAATGCCACCGTTTAAGTAATACTTTACCATTCTGTTTCTCCATTTGAAGTGGATAACTTCATGTTTATCCACATTATACTGCATTTGCCATGTGTTTACCCATTCACTCAACTTTGATAACTCTTGTCATCGTCACCATTTACATTCCCAACAAGTTTCATGTCATCGACAAACTTAAATTGCTTTTATATAATTCAGTGAAGTGTCAAATATTAGAAAGTTAGAAGAGAAATTGAATATATATTCACTGGAATTAAAACACACTATCATTTTATCCTTAAGTAAAATGTATATTTTATATTATTGCAATCCCATTCTAAATTCAGCCAGTTAAGGTTGTATTTCACTTTGAGTTAGTTAATTCTAGCTTAACTCAATTAAACACATACTGACAATGGTTCCAAAAACTTGATATTACTGCCACATAAAGAAATGACAGGTGATTGAATACTCAATGTAATGTTCAGATTATGTATGCAGTGAATAAGTTTCCTTCAATTCTTTCAACAGATTTAAAATGAAGTCTGTAACATTTCTTTTGCCTGTGGATGTTGCATCTAATACTGAAAATGAAGGTTCTTCCCAACCCCCAGAGGATCAGAATTGCAGTCAGCTATCTCCTATACTGGAAAATGATTCCTGAGTGATTAGCTGTCACTTGAATAGATTATATGCACATTTGTATCACATTTCTGTATTCGTTAATGAAACATTTTCCATGATCCTGAGTTTGCAATTACAAGGTGGAATTTTCAGAGATAAAATCCACCCTTAGAATCTATTACCTTGCTCAAGAAACTCCCACCCAAGAAGAACGGACATTTCCATTGTCTGCACCTTGCTCGCTCTGATTCTGTAATAGGCAGGGCAATAGAATTCCAGTGTAAGTGTCCAGCTTGCTTGAAAATGGTAGAGTTACTGATTTTCTGTTTTTTGAGGGGGGGGGGGGGGGGAGTGGGTTTTCATGCCCAACCTTATGCACTTAGCCATTGAAAATATGGGTTGGACTGTTTCCAGCTGCTGCAGGCAGTGGGCTGGACTTAATTCACCAGCCAATCTGCAGAGGGAGCTATTGCACATCTGTGCCTGCACAAGCAAATAGCAGCTGTGGAGGGAGTTAGGAACCATAGAACCATAGGAACTATAGAACTCTACAGTGCAGAAAGAGGCCGTTCGGCCCATCGAGTCTGCACTGAACACAATCCCACCCATGCCCTACTCCCATGTCCCTACATATTATACCCACTAATCCCTCTAACCTATGCATCTTTGGACACTAAGGGGCTATTTCTTAGCACGGCCAATCAACCTAACCTGCACATCTTTGGACTGTGGGAGGAAACCGGAGCAGCCGGAGGAAAACTATGTAGACAAGAGGAGAATGTGCAAACTCCACACAGACAGTGACCTGAGCCTGGAATCGAACCCAGGATCCTGGAGCTGTGAAGCAGCAGTGCTAACCACCATGCTACTGTGCTGGAGTTATTGTGCATATGCAGACCTCTGAAATTGCATATGTGTAGCATCAATGACATGAGTCTGAGAGTGAGCTGTCAGGCCCCTGCTATTGCAGGCAGCCTCACACTTTATTTCCCCCCTCCCCACTTCAATCATGGGGATCCGCAGCCAATCGTGAGCTCCATACCACCCAAAACACAGCCTTTGCCGTGCCCAGCCACCCCAACCAATTTTATCCCCTTTTCCTTGATTAGAGTGCCCAAGTGCCAGGATGACACTACCCAAGAAGAACCCCCACTTCTTTCCTGGAGGGCCTCAATGGCCATTAATTCCATCAGCAAGGCCATCAGGGCAGTTCTCTGTTCATGAGGTGCAGGTGTTTACTTCACTAGAGAACCTCTCCTGGCATGGCCACAAAGGCAAGCGAGCCTAGATGATTGAGCGCCAGGTTTGCTAAACACATGGAAATTCAAATTTAAATATATTATTGAACTTCTCACCCATTTCTAGTGAGAGGCTGACCTCACTGGATATCTGGCTTTCATAAAATTGGAGTGCCAAGGAATTGGAGCTTGAATTCTCAGGTCTTGTAATTTGACTGGATCCATTGTCCATTTAGGGCAGTGCAAACTGGTTTTGTGAAGGGGCGGTGGTGTCTCACTAACTTGGTCAAGTTTTTTGAGGAAGTGACGAAGATGATTGAGGATAGGGTAGTGGATGTTGTCTGCATGGACTTCAGCAAGGCATTTGACAAGGTTCAGGCTGGTGCAGAAGGGGAATGGGATTAGAGGTGAGCTGGCAAAGTAGATACAGAACTGCGTTCTTCAAGATAGAAGGTAGCGGTGGAAGGATGTGTTTCTGAATGGAGGGCTGTGACAGGTGGTGTTCCTCAGGGATCAGTGCTAGGACATTTACTGTTTATAATTTAGATAAATTATTTGGAGGAAAATATAATTAGCTTGATTAGTAAGTTTGCGAATACAAAAGAATTTTGGATAGCGATGAGGATACAGCAGAATATAGATCAGTTGGTGACTTGGGTGAAGAGATGGCAGGTGGGTTAAATGTGAGGTAATGCATTTTGGAAGGTCTAATACAGATAGGAAATATACAGTAAATGGCAGAACCCTTAAGAGTACTGATTGGCGAAGGGATCTGAGTGTACAGGTACACAGGTCGCTAAAAGAGGCAACACTGGTGGAGAAGATAGTCAAGAAGGCATATGGCATGCTTGCTTTCATTGCTCAGGGCATTGAGTTTAAGAATTGGCAAGACATGCTGCAGCTTTATATAACCTTAGGCCACACTTGGAATATAGTGTTCAATTCTGGTTGCCGCACTAACAAAAGACTGTGGAAGCTTTGGCAAGGGTACAGAAATATTGCCTGGCATGGAGGGCATTAGCTACGAGGAGAGGTTGGAGAAATTTGGTTTATTCTCACTGGAATGATGGAGGTTGAGGAGCAACCTGATAGAAGCCTACAAGATTGAGGACATGGATAGTTGGAAGCTTTTTCCTAGGGTGGAAGAGTCAATTACTAGGGGGCACAAGCTTTAAGATACAAGGGGCAAAATTTAAAGATGTATGAGGCAAGCTTTTTAGAGGGTGGTGGTTACTGGGAACTCATTGTCAGGGAGGTAATGGAAGCAAGTGCATTAGTGACTTTTAGGGAGTGTCCAAATACATCAATAGTATGGGAATGGAAGGATATTGTCCCTGGGAAGATAGGGAGTTTTAGTTCAGTCAGGCAGCATGGTTGGTATAGGCTTGGAGGGTCAAAAAGCCTGTTCCTGTGCTGTGATTTTCTTTGTTTTTACATTTTATTTTCTTTTTTGGTGGCAGAGAGAATTCTTTAATGTGATTGGTATTATTAGCCTCCTTGATAACATTATGCTACTGGGCACTAGAGATTCTGTGCAGTCGAGATTTTTTTGTTCCTGGAATATGAGCATCACTGTCAAGGACAGCACTTATCATCACTTGCTCTCTTCTCACATCCACTCACCTGAGGAAAGCAGCATTATGAAAGCTTATGCTACCAAATAAATTTGTTGGAATTTTACCTGGTGCTGTGAGACTTTTTACTGTTCTGCATCTAAGGCAGACTTTCATCTGTTTCTATAGCTAGTAATTCCCAGAAGAGGTCACTAGTCTGTCACCAGGGGCTTTTGGCTTGAGGGGACATCACTCCACCTCAAGTGTGGCTGACCAGGAGTCTGTCCCATTCTTACTGCCAGCCATTAGCATGTTTGGGAGGATTTCCAAGTTGACACTCTATCAGTATGAATGCACCTTCTTTGGTCATCAAAACCTAGGGTGGGACTTACATTCAGAGCTTGTGGCTCAGATGCAGGGACACTATCCATTGTACCACAAGACCTCCTCAGCACTTGCTACTCTTCCCCAATTGCCCATGAACTGGTGGTGGTGGGCTGCTTTCTTGAACTGTTGCAGTACTTGTAGTATCAGGGATTTGATGCAGCAACATGAAGGAATAGATAGGATGCATTCACCCCCAAATCAGAGAGTCCCATCTGAAGTCAGTGGAGCTTTGCATGGTCCTGTCCTGCCTGCTACAATCCCATGGCAGGTGAGATGGGAAAATTCCACCCATCGAGTTTCAAGTCAGCATAGCATGTGACTTGGACACCATAATCTGGGCCTATACTTTTGGAAAAGTATAATTCCCACATCTACAATAATTCTGTGTGTGTATTATATATATATATAACTAGTGTGGTTCAAATGTATGCGTATAACAATGGCTAAGAACATTTGATAAATGCTTATCTGCTAACCTGATTTTTATTTAATTGGAAGGTGTACAAGTAAGTATGTATGTACAAGAACATTGATGTGCATCTAAATCTACTAATGAAATGAGAAAAAATGGGTTCAAACTCCTCCTTTACCGTATTAAAATGTCCATTTAGCCCAATGAGTTGGACAAACGTTTAATGTATGTGTTTTGAAAGTATATCATTTTGCATCAAATTTATGTCATGACTTATTAAATGTTGCATTCATTTAGTCTAGTTTTCCTTTTCCTTCTGAAATCCTGATGCCTAGATGTCTTTATAAAGACTAGAGTTTTAGATAACTGGTATCTGAAGATGAGGGATAGGGTTTGTTTAACTTGGAGTTATGAAGGCACTGTCTGAAAGGATGATGGATGCAGATTCAGTAGCCCCTTTTAAAGGGGAATTGGATAAATACTTGAGAACTTTTGGGGAAGTGCAGGCAAATCGGATTAATTGCATAATGCTTTGAAACAGGTGATAAGGTCATAATGGGCTAAATGAATGCCAAATTTGCTGAGTACAGGAAATTATTCAGCAATTTGACTGAGAATAACAAAGCCAAGTTTAATTGGCATATTCTTAAAGTATAAACCTGATTGTTTGTTTATTTTTATATAACTTCTTCAGTGAACATCAGTATTCATTCAAGCAACATAGTAAATCATAGAGCTCTCTGACATTATCATACGTTGCAGATAGTCTGAGATGCAGAAGTATAAATGTTGTATTGTACATTAAATAGATTTTAAATACATTGTCAGAATGTGGTGTTTGCTGAAAATTATAAGCATATTAATAAAACTGTACTCAAGACCATGTATATACCCTGCCATTTCTGCTTTTTTTTATAAATTTATTGCATTGTTGAAGTAATTACATCCAGGACAATTTCAATGTTAATTTAGCAGAACAACACATTGCATTATGAAAGCTGAACTGGTGATTTTTTTTTTGTTTTTATTTAGAACATTTATAATAAAATGCATAAGTTAGACTTAATGCTTTTCCTACTGGGTTTCCCCGTTCCTTCTTCCCTCTGCTTCTCTGGAAGCTGATGGGGGTTGTCATCTGATTGCTGAGGGCTCTGAACGCTCTGCAGACTTCCATAACTTTCCGAGTCACGTGTTTTTCCTGTGGGTTGGGTGGGGTGGGGTGGAAAAATACCACATTATTTCCACTGTGATTTCCCACCACTTTAATTTCTTTGAAAAATGAAGCATACCTGATGCGTCCTTTATTTTTGTATAGATGTTCTCTGACACAAGACTGGGCTTATCAGTGTACTTCATTGCAACAGTGGATCGCCGATCCTGATAGGTAATGCACCCGCCATCTATGTTTTAAAACAAACACCAGTAGCATTTTAAATAGAAAATACAACTTGATAAACATCTGGAAATTGAGATATTGCTGTAATAATTGTCTGTATGAGAAAACAATATATATAGTACAGCTTACTGGGCTATCTTCTGGGATATGGGGTATGAAAGCATTGTGGTTACATTATTGGACTAGTAAACGGGAGTCTGCATTATTGCTCTGGATCTTTGTGTTCAAATTCCACCATGCCCGCTGGGGAATTTATTTGACCAATGTCAAATTTAAAAATATACATCAATAATAGAATAAAGAAAATTGCAGCATAAGAACAGGCTCTTTGGCCCTTCAAGCCTGCACCAACCATGCTGCCCATGTGAACTAAGCCCCTATCTTTCAGGGGTCTATATTCCTCTATTCTCATCCTGTTCATGCATTTGTCAAAATGCCCCTTAAAAGTCACTTCCATATCTATGCATTCTCTGTTCCCAATTCTAGTGCCCCGGTTTTAGCCTTTCTTGTTTTTATTTCACATTAACTTCATTGCATGTTAATGTAAGCCTTACTTGTGACCAATAAATACATTTACTTTGTTCCTCAATTGCAAAATTCATACTTTTTTTTGTCTTAAAATGTTGTCCGAAATTAATGTTGATTATTTTGAGGCCTCAATTGAATACAATGTCTCAGACTGGTGGTGTTCAGTGAAAAGTAATGATAGAAGTTAACCGCTTCTGTCTTGTTGCTGCCTGTGGGATTTTCCTATCCCGCAGGCGATCTTGTAAGTATTGGATTGTGAATAAAAAACACACTAATGGTTCACTAATTTCCTTTAAAGATGGAATTCAGCCTTCTTTACCATCTTAGATGCTATCCAAGATGGCACTGGAGCAAGGCGACTTCTTGCAAGCTGTGTCTAGAATTTGAAGACATGCTATCTTTTACTCATTCCATCCTTCTCAAACTTCATTCTAATGCTTTTAAACTCTTGAACAATATTTTAATTCTATGACTGTAACACTACATTCTATACTCTCTCATTTCCATCTCTATCAGTGGTATGCTATGTCTGCATAGCTTGCAAAAAGCAATGCTTTTCACTGTTTGCTAATACATGTCAAATCAAATCTTTACCCAGGCTAACCTAGAAGTGCTTCCAGATTCACAGCAATGTGGTTGACTCTTAACTGTTCTCTGAAATGGTCTAGCAAGTCATTCCTTTGTATCAAACCATATTTTAATAATAAAAGCCAATGAGCCACCTGGTATTGACTCAAGCATTGCATACAAAAAAGAGACACTAAGTTCAATTATGCAAAGTTCTCATTAATATTTAAAATATTCTTTCTTAGGAAGGTGGTAGTGAGCTGACTTCCTGATCCTTGCAATCCATCTGGTGCTGATATAGACACAGTGCTATTAGGGAGGAGATCCAAGAACTTGTATATAGTTGTAGTTGCACTCACTCAGACAAGCAGGAAGTATTCCATCACACTCCTAACTTGTGCATTGTGGGTAATGGATTGGCTCTGGAGTGTCAAAGTGAGTTACTCACCACAAAATTCTCTGCTCTTGTAACTATTGTACTTAATGACCTTTCCAGTTCAGTTTCTGGTCAATGGTGACCCTCCAGGGTGATAATGGTAATGCCATTAAATGTCATGGGGAAACAGTCAGGTCCTCTCTCCTCAGAGATGGTGAGGGCCAAGCAGTTGTGTGGCACAATTGTTGCTTGCCACTTACCAACCCAACCCTGAACGCTGTCCAAGTCTTGCTTTAGTGTCTGAGGAGTTGTGAACGGTGCTAAGCTTTGTGAGGTATCAGTGAACAGTTCCATTTCTGACCTTACAATGGAAGGAAGATCTTTGATGATTGTGAACACTACCATGAGGAATTCCTGCAGTGATGACCTGGGGCTGAAATGATTGACCTCCAATAACCAGAACAATCTTCCATTGTACTAGGTATGCTTCCAGCCATGGAGTGATTTTCCCCCGATTCCTGTTGATGCCGGTTTTGCTAGGACTCCTGAAAACCACATTCAGTCAAATGATGCCTCAGCATCCAAGGGCAGTAACTCGCTGTCAATTCCTGATCTTGGAATTCAGTTCTTTTGTCCATGTTTTAACCAAGGCTGTACTGAGGTCTAGAGATGAGTGGTCTTTATGAAACCCAAACTGAATGCCAGTGAGCAGGTTATTACCAGTAAAGTGCTGTTTGATAGCACTGTCGACGACTTTTGTCACTTTGCGGATGGTTGAACGTTGACTGCCTGGATGATAATTGGCTGAATTAGATTTGTCTTTTCTTATGTATTCAGGATATGCCTGGGCAATTTTCCAAAATGCTGGGTAGATGTCAGCCTTGGAGCTGTACTGAATCACAGAACCCTACAGCGCAGAAGGAGGCCATTTGCTCCATCAGATCTGCACTGACCACAATCTCATCCAGGCCCTATGGAACATCTACTTCATTACTAAAACATCTTGGCTGTGGATACGGATAGTTCTAGAGCATAAGACTTCACTACTACTTCTGGATATTATCAGAGCCCAATGCCTGTGCAGCATCCAGTGCCTTCAGCTATTTCTTCTGGATATCTTTTAGAGAGTTGTGCCAAAACTAGGAGAGTTGACCCATAGACTATTCAAGGCTGATTTAAGGATACTCACAGAACCATACATAAGAAATAGGAGCAGGGGTAGGCCATTTAGCCTTTTCAGCCTGCCTCACCATTCAATAAGATCATGGCTGATCTGCAGTGGGCCAGTTCCACTTTTTCACTTTCTCCTCATAACCCTTAATTGCCTTGTCTATCAGAAACCTACTAGTGACTTAAATATATTCAATGAGGTAGGCTTCACTGCTTCAATAGGCAGAGAATTCCAGAAATTCACCACTGAGTGAAGAAGTTTCTTCTCAACTCTGTTCTAAACTGCTCCCCCCTCCCTGCCCTTATTTTGAGGCTGTCCCCTCTAGTTCTGGTTTTTTCTAAGCGGAAAGAATCTCTCTACCTCTATCCTACCTGGCCCCTTCATTATCTTATAAGTCTCTACAAGATCCCGCCTCTGGTCCCTGTCATTTCAATTCTTCAGCTTGGTGAAGAGTCAAGACATTTTGCAGTGTTCCATAGAAGCTTAAGGGATGGCACCTCACGTTTGATTAGATATTTTACAATCTTCCAGACTCAACACTGAGGTTAACAATTTCAAACTGTTATCCCTGCCTTCATATTGTTTTGATTTTGGTTTCATAATCATTTTATTTTGTTTTTTACTCTTGGATAATAGCTATTCATCATTCTTTCATTCACACCTTCTCTGGATATATCTTTTGTTTCTTCTCCTATCATCACTCCCCTTGGCCTTGTATACTAATACTTTAGTCATTTTATCTCTTTTTTTTCTACTCCATCAAGAACTTTTCATTTGATTCTTTTTCTCACTTTCACTCCTTTCACTTGCTTAAAACTTATCATGTTCCAAATTTCCCAACTTCTTTTACCAGATTGCCAACTAGAAACATGAATTTAGTTTTCCCCCAACAGATGCAGCCTAACTTGCTGAATATTTCCAACATTTGCTGATTTTAATTTTTCCATCGCTATCCCCATTTTATCCTGTCCCACAGTACTGCTGGCATTTACCCAACAACATGGGAATTCGCTCACCTGTCCACAAAAAGCAAGATAAATCCTATATGGACAATCACGTTAAGTCTGTTCCCAATCATCAACAAATGAGGGGAGGTATTGCCAACAGAATTGGCAAATAATATCTAATACCAGCAATATGCTCAGTCTGGTTTCAGGCAAGATTGCTCAGCTCAAGACTCACGATTGCCACAGTCCAAACTTGGTCAAAAGAGTTAAATTCCAGTGAGAGAGAATCGTGACTACACTTTGCAACACTTGACCAAGTACATCAATGGGAATTAAGGGGAAAATTCTCCACACGTTGAAGCCATATTGAATACAAAGGAAGAAGGTTATAGTTATCAGAGCCCAATCGTCTCAGCAGTAAGGTATTACTGCAGGAGTTCCTCAGGACTATATGCACCTGAAATCAAAAGTTGCTGATGATCACAGAGCATTCATTTCCAAAGGCGACTCCACAGATGCTGCACCATTCCATGTCCATATCTAAAATGACCTTGACAGAGTTTAGCCCTGGGCTGTTAAGTGGCAAGTAACATTTGTGCCTCACAAATGCCAGTATTACAGCTACTCACCAAGGTTCCTTCAAGAATGTTTTCCAAAATTGTGACCTTTACCACCTAGTAGAGAAAAGGCAGCAAATGCAAGGCAACTCTAGCATCTGTAAGTCCCTTTCCAAGTCATGCACCATCTTGACTTGGGTTATTCCTTCATCATTGTTGGGTTAAAACTCTAAAATTCCCCACTTAACAGCACTGTTACTGCATATTCACCACACGGATTATGAAGCTCAGTCGCAGTACATAGTTTATCTGGATAGGATATCATTGGACATGGAATTCATACAGATTATGCAGTGTAGATAGGTATCATATCACAAATACCAATGGTGCAAGGGAAGTTTTACGAATGGTTCAGGGAAAGTTTAAAAATAATTGCAAACAGTCCATCAAGCTTTATGAAAGTTTGAAATTACTTTTTGAATATTCTTTGCTGACCAGTATGGATGATGATGGTGCTGAGCATGCAATTCATTCCAACTGAAGAAGTCAGTTTGTACACAACGTGGTTTCACAAGGATCAAGGAAATAAATGACCAGATTGTCGATTGAGAGTTCTGGAGAACAAAAGTATTCCCCTGCTCTTCTTCAGATAGAGCCAAGGGATCTTTCTGCCTACTTCAATGAGCCTTGATTTAATATCTCATTTGAAAGCTGACATTTCACTCAGTATTAAGTTTTGAATAATTCATTCATTACTGCTCAGAAGTGAGCTTGAATCCTCCTGACTCTCACAGTGTTAACAAGGAGCCCAGATTGAAAGATATCACATATTTTTGTTGGGGGTCTGAGATGTATTGCTACTTAGATAACTTGGGAGGTCACTATGGAAGTGGCAGAGTGTAACAAAGCCTTTGCAGAAGGGATCAGAAGCAACTCAGAATAAAAATACGATGAAGCCTCCACTGAAATTTGTCAATTAAGGGATGTGATGATTTATATCAATTTAATTGCCTGCTGTATCCTTTTCATTTATTTCACATGTTAGACACTGGCTAGAACTGTTGGATGTCTGTGGAATTCAAGCAAAAGTAAACTCCAGAGCTACTGAATGATAGAAAATATGAAGCCACACCATTGTTACAGCCTCATTTAAATAAACCTGACAGTATATAGGTAAGCAATCTTGGTATCGGGCAAGAAATGATGCAAGAAGATCAGATTGATTAAATGTCCACCAACAACTACCAGCCACTTCAGACATTGAAAAGGGCAACTGACTTGGATTTGATGTTGCCCGTGAGATGTTTTGGGCAACACATGGGAAGTTAGCCAAAGCATTTATTCACTTCGCTCTGATGCAGGGTCTTGAAATGTTCATTTCTATCTCTCTCCACAGATACTGTCAGACCTACTGAGATTTTCCAGCATTTTCTGTTTTTGTTCCACATTTCACTTTGCTCATTCAAGGGTGAGATAAAAAGACGCTGGAGCATTGGCTATGTGAGTTGTTAAAGGAGTCCAGGTGAGAATTTGTTGCTGCTTTTAGTCTTGAGATTTCAGACTTTTTCTTCTTTTCTTCTAAAAGTATTTATTTGGTTAGCCTAAGTCTGAAGATTCTTTTGTTTTGTAACTCTGTTAGAGATTGACTTTGCACACCACGTGATTGGACCGGAGATGGCTGGTAACTGTGTGTCTCAGGAGGTGACAGTAGGTCTTTTTATGTAATCTGATCTTCCCAGGGGTTGGTGGGTGATCTGTGTGGAGTGACCCAATCAACTGTGCAGAGCTGTGCCAAGCTGGTAACTGATACTCTCTTCAGACAGGTGAACACACATTATTGAACTGACCAAGCCAGCAGGCTGAGTGAACCAGAGGATTTGTGGCGGTTACTGGGTTCACCCGCATTCAGGGTGACATAGACCATACTCATGTGGTCATCAAGGCACCAGCAGATCAACTGGATGAATAGGAAGAATTACAACTCCATGGAATGCAGATAGTATGTGACAATAATTCTTCAAGTTTGTACAAGGTACCCCAGAAGGAAGGCCTTGATTCTAAGCTCCTTCAGCTATGCTGCCAATGCTTGGCTTCCATCTCTTTGCAAGGTCACCACTTTTGTCACACACATTTCTGAGAAGATATTGTCATGGCCCCAATGTCACCTCTATAATAAAGTTTGCTGCCTTTGCCATCCATCATCAGGCACTGTTGAGGCCTGAACCTACTGGAAACATAAGGGATGCGCAGGGCATTGAAACAAGATCTTCGTTTATTTCTTCACCAGAGTTGCACACAAGGAACAAAACATTACACGATTGCCAAAGTCGCAGCGAGTCCTGCACGGTACTGCAGATTGGTGACTCTGCTGTCATGGTAGTCCTAATGACTTTGGCAGTCATTCTTTGGCTGGCAGGACTTCAACAAATGCTGCCTGAACAGGGGGGCCAAGAGCATGGCTGGGCACTCCTCAGTTGTTGCAGCTTCAGGAGATGGCACAGTCGCTGGCAGAGAGGAGGAGCAGCGTGTCTGCTCTGCAGCATCATGAGGGGAGCCAACAGAAATGCCAGGCAGTTTGTCTGTTAATATGAAGTATGTCTGGATGTTCTGCTCACCATCGATAGATAAGCACCTAGCAGACAGACTAGGTGCATCATCCATCTCTTCCTGAGGTCCTGACCAGTGTGTCCAATTGCAGGTGTGAGTGCAACCCCAGAAACCCCTGACTTTGTTCCTGGAGAAGCCTCTCCATGAGAATCACCACTCTCTCTCTGTGTGCTCTGTGGTGAGACTGTGACAGAGACCATAGCATACAGACCCTCAGGGATCTCCTCCAGATCTTCCCTTGCATCTCACTGGACATCCAACATTTGGCACCTGATGGATGAATCCAGAGACTCTTCATCTGCCTCAGACTCAGCCCGACCCTGCTCTCCAGCAGTCCTCCAACTGCTGGCACCGTGGACTCTTTCTGGCTCCTCCTGCTCCTCCCACGAGTCTAATGTGCCCTTATCACAGTGCAGTCCAAACTGCATTGACGCATGATAGTCCATTGACTTGCATCTGCACTGGTGCCTGGTGCAGAGAGCAGATGTAAATTGGTGCATTACTTGGTAGTTCCTCCTCGAGTGTCAAGGGAGCCCTGGAGATAAGCTGCGCTTCATGAAGATGGTGCTTCTGAGGGAAAAATAAACTATGTCAATTAAGAATATGCTAACTAAGCATCTGTTAAGCACTACGGTTGCTTGCTGGAATGGACGTATGCTTCACTGAGGCATTATAAATGGCCAAGCAATGCATATTCAGGATTTGAGCTCATTGGAGATGCCACGACCCTGCTTTTCTTGCACACTCTCCCAGTCTCTCATCTACCCATTGCATTCTTACTGTCCTCCTAGACGCCAGAATCTCCGATGCCTGTGGACCTTCCTCCTCACTTGCATTCCACGTACATGGGGTCCATCTCAAACCTGTAAAGGATCATTCATTCTTGTGCACTCCAGCCTGTTTTGGCTTCTCTTCTGAATGTAAATAAGTGATTCATGAATCCATCCTTCACTAGAAACACCATTTCAGCCTGGCGACTGATCTGTTCCTGGACAGCCAGCTTGAGCTGCCTATCAGATTGGCATTCCTAACCCTTTAACACACACGGTAAGCAATAGCATCTGCCACTGTTGGCAGGCACATGAATGTGTGCAATTTGGCACTATGCATCTCACACCTCTCAGCACTGTGACTTATGGCTACTCTCCAAAACACCTAGATTCAATTCTATGACAAGTTGATACTTATCCTTGCAGAGCACCGAAGATTGTACTATTTCCAGCATTGGATCTATGTACAGTGCACTACATCATGCCCACTCACCTGGGCAGCCATGTCCATCCAGGACTTCTTTGTTTGGTAGGATGGCCTCCTCTCTCCCATCCAGCAACATGAATAGCTTATGCTAACCACTCACTACCTCCACTAGGGCACACAGGCAGTCATCTGAGATTTGCGGGGCAGTATGCCCACCAGCATTGGCACTCTACCTACAATGCCCAATAGATGCTGAGGGCATCACTTGTGTCAAAGTTTTCACTCTCTCATTGTCAACAACTCTAAGGCTACTTCCCAAGTCCAGGCAGTCTTCAGGGAGCATAATTAGCCAGCCAGCGTGAAATCGCATTGTTCTAATGTTCACAAGCCGAAATGGACAATGAGTTCATTTCTGTTCCTGCCAATCAGAAGCTTCCGACGAGTACAAAATTCAGGCTGATGGCTGGGTGATGTGGGCAACCAACCACGTAGCATGCTGGGCTCAGAGCTTAGATCTTAGCTTGCCATCATGTAGCCATTTGGGATCGCCACTGCAGCTGAAGAAGCTGAACTTTTTGGTTAAAAGCCAGAATGTTATGACAATTGTTAATGGAGTCTGCAGCCACTTGCATTGGCGCGTAGTTACTCAACAAGATGCACAAAACCATCAAACCCATCTCAAAGCACTAGGAGACTAGTTGACATCCTTCAACTAATCTAATGCTCTGCAGGACCACTGCTTTCCTGACAGAGTTAATCAAATTCTATTTTTTAATGACATGGGACTTTTTATGGGTGTGTTGCAGGGTTGCACACTATAATTCCATCCACTTTTCCCTGAAAAACAAGAGATGTTGGCTTTTATATCAAATAATTTACAAGTGCAATTGTCAAACATCGTGCCAAAGATAGACAGATTCCAGTGATGAGGCACACCTATTTTACTGGTCTCTGTAATTACATTCCTGTTTCTCAAAAACATTGTTAAAACACTCTTTATATGCAGCACTTTCATTATAATGGATATTATGTTATTATGTCATTTTATAAAATTAAAGTGGGGTCCTTCAACGGCTTTCTTAGCCACTGCAGATAAATTGCTACACTCAAAAATGATTATTTGCATACACTTAGCCCTGAATTTTCATGCAGACAGAGATGCTGAAATGTGTGTTGGAGGTCAGGATCTAGATGTTCCACCTTTGAACGTGGAACATCACTTTGATGTTGGGGTCAGGATGGAAAGGTGGTGGGGTGAGGGTGTTGGGAATTGGACAGTGTTTTATTTAGACATTCATGACCCATGGGGTGACTGCACGTATTAGTCATATAATGACTGATCTGACCTTGGTGAGTGGCTTGCCTAAGACATAATCTGTGTACTTTAAACCAAATCAAAGGTGATCTAAAGTTGACAAAATTATTTGAAGAGGTAGATCCCTTTTTGGTGAGTTTGGGTTCCTTTTGGGATGTGGTCCTAGGACACCCGAAGGAGAGGCAAGGTGCCTTTCACAAGAGGCAAGTTTTGTTTTGAGAATGATATAGTACCCTTTGGGTGAAGTAAGAAGCCCTTTGGGATTGTTAAAGTAAGGACAAATTTTGTGTAAAAAGTATCTAAACTCATTTGGAATTGTCAAGAGAACTGGAATGAGAGTTGTAAAGATAGCTATCAAGCTCGTTGCCAAAACAGCTGTTAAGTGAACTATCAAGATATGTGTCAAGATTCCTATCAAGATAGCTGTTAAGTGAACTGGCAAGATAGCTGTCAAGTGAATTATCAAGACATCTCTCAAGAGAGCTGTCAGGGTATCTGTCAAACTGTCGAAAAATTTAAATCTCCTACCTTTTAAATTAAAAAGAAATCAGTGCTTTCTATTTCACTTTTTCTGTTGGCATGTGCCTGAGGATTATAATCATAGAATCAGTGCTGCATGACTGATTTTACAACATTTCATTATCATAGGGAGATGCCTGTTATTTCACAATTTGATTGATAGCTCCAAGTAGTTATAAAGGGATTAGTTATCTTTGCTGCAGGGTCTTGAAATGGGATCATTAATGCAATCATTTGTTTTCGTAAGAGATTAAAGGAATTTAAATTTTGTGAATGGGTGTTTATCAGAGAGATTTTTAAAAATAGTGAATTCATCAATAGGCATACCTATGATTCTAAAAATCCAACCTTCCAGACCTTTTTTTTTAAGTCATGTTTGTGGAGTCAGGAATTGTCCTGACTCTGTACTATTGATCTGGGAGTGAAAATGCAAGCCTTAAACTGTTTGCAACACCACAAGAGATCTTTTTGTTCATAAATGTGTGATCATGAAAATAAATCCAAAATCATATCCAGCACCAAATGTGTTAATGATCACCAAGTCTTTTGCAAATGCTCTATTCTTCCAAAGAATTGAAACTTCCCCACCTCAATCCTCCCTGTGCATCAGAACTTCTAATTTGCATTTTATCATTTGAGGTCAACTTTACCTTTTTTAGGGCCATACTCTGCCTTTGATTCAGGTAAGGACTGCAAAGATTCTCGGCCTGAATCAGATTCCCTTGATGGCCTGCCCAGGATTTCATTTTCAGATGCAACCAAATTTCTAATGAGGAAATATGTGCACATCTTCCCCTTTCCTTTAACTTCGATTTCACCTCTTTCATGGATTTCAAAGTTTTTATCCTTAAGTGCTCTGAAATAGAAAATAAGTGAATTTAAATTTCATTATAACAAGAAAGAAATGAATATCCTTGATATGTGGATTCATTAAGAACAAAGAATAAAGAAAAGTACACTACAGGCCTTTCGACCCTCCAAGCCTATGCCAATCATGATGCCCTAACTGAACTTAAAAAAAACTTCTGCACTTACTTGGTTCATATCCCTTTATTCCCTCCCCATTCATTACTATCCAGATGCCACTTAAATGTTACTAATGTGTTTGCTTCCACCACCTCCTCTGGCAGCGTGTTCCAGACACCCACCATTCTCTGCATGAAAAACTTCCCACACACATCTCTCTTAAACTTTCCCCCTCTCACCTTGAATCTCTGTCTCCTTGTAATTGACACATCCTCCCTGAAAAAATGCCTCTGACGATCCACCCTGTTTATGCCTCTTATAATTTTGTAGACCTCAATCAGGTCTCCCCTCAGCCTCCATCTTTCAAGTGAAAACAATTCTAGTTTATTCAATCTCTCCTCATAGTCAACACTCTTGAGAGCAGGCAACATCCTGGTGAACCTTCTTTGCATTCTCTCTTCCATGTCCTTCTGGTAATGTGGTGAACTGTACACCATACTCCAAATGCGGTTTAACCAAGGTTTTATGTAGCTGCAACATGATTTCCCAACTCTCGCACTCAATGCCCCAGCCGATGAAGGCAAGCATGCCTTATTCTTTCTTGATCACCTTGGCCAACTGTATTGCCACCTTTAGGGAACTGTGAACCTGTACACACAGATCCTTCTGGATGTTAATGTTCCTAAGGGTTCTGCCATTTACAGTATAATTCACACTAAATTTGATCCTCCAAAATGCATCACCTCGTATTTATCTGAATTAAGAGACTTATTTTGGGATAGAAATTTTTCAGCTGGCCCTTCATTTACATGTGTTTCAATAAAGTATGTGTATTATATCAAGGTTATGCCACAAGAACATTGAACCAAATATTTTACTGGAAAGCACTAGGACTGAGGTGGATCTTGTTTGGCACGCCATGGCTTTCCATTCTTGAAGCTGTGTTGACCGTATCTCCAAAAAGGCAATATCGAGGCATCTTTTCACCAACGACTCCAGCCAGGACAGGGCCAGTGGTTATCCCAACTCTAATCTTTATAAAGAAGAGATAGAGGTTACTTGTTATTAACATAATCATTAAAAACACAAACACATTCACAAATTTATTACTTTTACACCAACCAATTCGCATGAATCAATACATACACCTTAAGTTTTGGTGCTATTAAAAATAATAACGTACCTGGATAGGTTTACCAGTTACAGGATTTGTAACATCTTTAGCAGCTATGATCATTCCCAAGCCAAAATTTGCTACCCGCTCAGCATGTGAAGATACTGGTACAGGGACTCCTCCAACCACCATATAGGCATCTCCTATTGTCTCCACCTTTACAATTTGTAATAAAGATATACAATTAAAATATTGTTTTCTCGGGGTACTTGGGATTATATTAGTGATGTTAAATTATCGCTGTTTTTGTTAGTATTAATTAGCAGCAACTGTTATTGATCATAGAATCACTATAGTGCATCGATTCTGTGCCAACAACAAACACCCCCAGGCCCTATCCCTGTAACCCGTGCATTTACAGTGCCAATCACCTGACAGTAAGGAGTGATTTATCATGGCCAATCAACCTAACCCACACATCTTTGGACTGTGGGAGGAAACCGGAGCACCCAGAAGAAACCCATGTAGACAATGGGAGAATGTGCAAAGTCCACACAGACAGAAGGTTGGAATTGAAGCCAGGTCCCTGTCACAGTGAAGCAATAGTACAAACTGCTGTGCCATTGTGCCGCCCACAGCATGCGTGTCAATCACTTTTGCTATTATACAACATTCATCCTGCAGTTAATAAAGTACAATTAGCACTGACATCCTGCACAGCCATCGTGTAAAGAAAATTATTACCTTATAGACATCATGGACTGTAGTTAGTCTGTCAAACTTCAGGTACATGGTATTCAGCATCATCACTATTTGAATAGGTTCACATTGGGCACAGATACTAGTAAATGTCACAACATCACTGAACAGTATGGTGCATTCCTTAAATTCACCTAGAGCAGGAAAATAATTTCAGTGCCGATTTAACAAACCTGTGAAAATCATTGTTATTGCTGTTGATCTTTTGAAACTTGTCAGTTTAACAGTTCAATTTATATTTACAAATGAGAAGAATTTGCCCGTTATAAAATTGTTATCAAAAGAATGGGCAAAAGATTGAGAACAGTTGCTTCAAGCATAGTTATTGACTTAATGTATGACTTTTCCAGGGGCATAATTGAGGCAAGGGAAAGTTATGAGGATGATTTTCATACATAATGCAGACCTAAGGGGGCAGTAAAGAGTAATTATGAGCGAGAGGCTCAAAGCAATTTCAGAATCAGGACTTATTTTAATTCGAGAAGAGAGCTGTCAGTTTTCAATAGAGGTCATTTTAACTTTTAATCAGTGATGGTAATTTAACTTTTAATTAGTGATAGCAAAATAGCAGTGCATTTTACTGGTTTTCACATGCTCCACCAGGTGGAATATCACAAAATTACAGTAGGTCCCAATTTAACTGGCCGACCAAGGTTTGTATCTGTTTTGGACAGGAGAAATAGCTGTCCATTTCTCCACAGATCCATTCAAAAATCAACAACTTTAGGTAGTAGGTGAACATTAGGCTTATTTTTAATGTATCTCCTTTTACAATATGAAAAGAGCAATTGAAACACTTAACTCCCCTTAGGTACCTTTTAAGGAATAATAAACATTTTAAAGTAGAACAGAAAGCACAGCTGCACGGTGATTTCAAAGCCATGGCTATTGTCCTAATAAAGTAGAAATGGAAGGTATAAATGCTTGTTACTTGAAATAAAAGCAGAAACTACAGAAAATACACATAGGTCAGTCAGCACCTGTAAAGAGAAAAGACAAGTCATGTGTGAGGTGAGAATAAAATATGCTGGTAAAACTCAGCTGGTCAGGGAGTATCTGTGGAGAAAAAGTTATTGGGCAGAATTTTTCACTCTGCAAATTTTAATACAGGAACTACATTACATCATGGGGCTGGGGGGAGAGTGGGGGCGGAAATCAGTAAATGACATTTTCATGAAATTTTGCACTCTTCGCCATTTGCAGTCGTGGTGGACTTGGGCAGAAAATTGCCCAAACGCTGGTGACTCAATCTGAAATGTTAACTCTGTTTCACTCCCCAGATGCTGCCTAACCTGCTGAGTTTTTCCAGCAATTTTTTCCATCATTTGCAGTATTTTACTCTGTATGTATGAAGTAAGTTCTTGTTTCCATTGGAACGGGTAGTTGTCTCCATAGTGGTATATGTAATGACTTTCCAAACCTGACCACACTATCAAGGAGAACATACAGGCACTTTCTACCAGCTACGAAGGGAAAGAAAGTCAATGATACATTAACACAAACCTTCAATTGGTAGAACAACGCTGCCTACGACGGAAGGGATGTAGTAAAGTAATTAACTGATTTGCAAAAGATATTGCAGAAATTGAGGTATTCATAGAATCTATAGTGCAGAAGGAGGCTATTCGGCCCATCAAGTCTGCATTGACCATAATCCCACGCAGGCTCTCTCCCCACAGCCCCATGCATTTATCCTTGCTATTCCTCCTGACACTAAGGGTCAATTTAGCATAGCAAATCCATGCATCTTTGAACTGTGGGAGGAAACCAAAGCACCCAGACAAAACCCATGCAGACACAGGGAGAATGTGCAAACTCCACACAGATAGTGACCCAAGTTGGGAATTAAAGCCAGGTCCCTGGCAATGTGAGGCAGCAGTGCTAGCCACTGTGCTCCCCTATATTGATACAATTAACAACAAATTTATTTTATTAATAAGAATATAAGAAACAGGAATAGACCGTACAGTATTTTGAACCTGTTCCACTACTCATTAATATCATGACTCTCCTGCCCACTCCTCACATCCTATGATTCTTGAGTGGCCAAAAGTCTATTTCAGCCTTAAATATTTTCAATGGTAGTGGATCTACAACCCTCTGGAATTGAGAATTTCAAAGATTCACAAGCCTCAGAGTAAAAAATGTTCTTCTAATTTTTCAGAACTAAATGGTCAATCTGTTAACCTGAGACTGTGACTCATGTTTCAAATTCCCCAGCCAAGGCTATTAACCTCTCAATCTCTACCTTGAAAACTCTCTTCAGAATCCTGTATGGTTCACTGAGTTCATCTCAATTTCTTCTCAACCTTACAGAGTATAGGCTCCATTTGCTCAGTCTCTTATCATTGGAAAACCTTCTTGTCCCAGGGATCATTCAAGTGAACCTTCACTGTACTGACTCCAATGCAAGTAAATTCATCCTTAAAGAGGGAGACCAAAATTGTGCACTGTACTCCAAGTCTCACCAAAGCCACATATAATTGGAACAAGACTACTTTATTCCTACTCCCTTGCAATAAAGGTCAACATGTCATTTGTCTTCTGAATTGCTTACTGTACCTTCAGCTAACTATTTGTTTTCCTTGTGCATGCACACTGAAGTCTCACCAAACATCAACACTAATAGGCTTTACACCTTTTAAATCATATTCTGCTTTTCTATTTTTATGAACCAGAATGAAAAACCTCACACTCCTCCATATTATACTTCGTAAGCATCTTATTGTCCAACCACTTAACTTGAATTTTCTTGTATAGCTCTGCAACTTCTTTATATCCTCCTCAGAGCTCAAATTCCCACCTAGTTTGCTATTCTCAAGAAGCTTAAATACGTTACTTAGACTAAGAGACAGAGAGAGATTAATATAGGTCGTAAATAGCTGAGGCCAATGAGCACAAAAAGCAGCCTCTCTGATCTATGTAGCATTTGCATATCATCTTCACCTTCACAGTGAGCTGTTAAGTGATTTCCGCATCCAAAGATGGCATGTAAATACTGTAACGATTTCAGATTGTTTCAACTGGGCTGACCAAACAGTGGAAGCCCTAGCATTTGAACTTGTGGAAATTATACACAGGTCACAGATTGCATTGCAGATGAAGTGCTATCTATAAAGGACAATTCCATGTGTAACTTTGCCTGCAAGGAAAGTATTTCAATTGATAGAACAAGATTTTAGAACTGATCATCGCTCTGTAGGACATCACAAATGATCATTTTAAATTTCTTGCAAGCTTTCTTAAACATGCACTTACATTGCCATGTCATCATGCAATTTAATCAACAGGATTCATGGACTTTTGAATCAGGAAGCAAGATGGGGTTAGAAGAAATTGTAATTCATCACATTTTCCAACTTCAATGAACTCCTGGTTTCATGAAGTGTGAAAGGGCCATTAAAAGAAAACAGTACTGAAATCATTGCTGAACTTCAATGACTGAATATTGGTTGTACTGAACAGTTAATGCTCAAGTAACAATGTTATTCCTTCTAAAGAATGAAATATACTGTAACATTTATCAATATTTCATTATGCAATTTTCATTTTTGAGTTTTGACTGGCAATGAATCAAACCTCCATAGTCAGTATATTTATATAATATTAATATAAACTACTTTAAGCTCATTCACCTGCTTCAACTTTTTTGCCTTCTTTGAGCTGGTTTGCCACATGTTTTGGTAGCATTGCATACAGCAATGCTTCTGTTTTTTTCTTTTCTTCCTCTAAATGCTTGGACAAGATTCTCAGTTCTTCTTTCTTTCTTTCAAGCTGATTGGATAATTCCATCTCAGCAAGTCTCTGCTGGTTCAGAAGAATAAGGTCTCTAGTCACATCATGAGAGGCGATATCAGAAATGTGCATGTGCCTTTCTTCAAGTTCATGCAAGCTACGCAGCAGAGGAGAGCATAGATACAACATGCATTGCATACTTTCCATCCACACCATTTGACCTGGAGGAAGATGATGAAAATCATTGTGAGAAGCACTTATTGCAAAACTAACTCTTTAGTAATGTCTCCATTTTTTTGCCTTAACTTGACTTTAGCACATTTCTACCAAATGCATCAGTCAGTTAACTTCAACTGTAACTCCTTCTCCTTAGAAGGTTTTCCTTTTCATTAGTTCTGTATAGTAAGTGTAAGTGGGCAGTAGTCTGTCCACCTGATGATCATCCTGCTGATCTTAGGAATTTTGGCAGTCATTCTCATTCACATGATGTTAGAAGCTCTGAATGGGGCATTCATCTGCACCAAGGAAATGATTTCAGGTGAGAATAGGAAATGCTTAATGGAATAAAAACAATTTTGGGCTCCCGTTAGATCAACTGTAACATTCCAGTCAGGGAATATGAATCATTCATGCAGTAAGCAACTCCAGTAGAGTGGGCTGTTGAATTTTACTAGCACTGGTATATCTATGATGGTAATGACAGTAAATGTGACTTCTGATTTTACTCAACCATTACTGTTTTATATGCTAATGTCCACTCCTATGAGGCATCAAGCTTGCTAGAAGTGAGATGGGAAGATTGCTACTTGGCCAGAAATAATCAAGCCTCAGTGGGACACATCCCTATCCAATTTCTTGCCTCTGCCTAAGTTACTTTTCTAGTTGGTCAGGAATAAAATAGTCCAAGTCTCAAATGAGAAGCTAGTTGAAATATGCTTCAGAGTAGAATCTTTTTGAAACTCTGCATATGAATATGGATGTAAGTACATATGCTGCTTGCAAGTCTAAACAGGAAAAAGTTGTAAATATTAATTCAAAGTTAAATGAGGTAGTGGTTAGACTCATAGAATTTTACAGTGCGCAAGGAGGAAATTCAGCCCATCTAGGCTGTACCAACTACAATCCCACCTAGGTTCTATCCACAGCTAATCCCCCTGACACTAAGGGGCAATTTAGCATGGCCAATCCATCTAACCATTATTGTGAAAGCTTTTTTATTCTCACCTTTCAGACTGGCAATGGACTCATGCAGTTCATTAGATTTTCTCTTTAGGCTTGCAAGCACCATATGTACTTACATCTACATTCAAATGTATATCCAGAATTTAAAAGATTTTAATCTGAAGCATATTTCAACTGGTTTCTCATTTGAGATTTGGAATATTTTATTCTTGACTAATTAGATGCAAAGAATCTTTGCAAAATGCCACATATCAAAATATTGAATTTGAAGCAAAGTACATTATACTTAAGCATATTGGAGATTCACATTGTGAACTTTGTTGCTTTGGTCTTGTGATAAAGTGCATCCCATAACAAATGTTCTGATTTGTTCATACATACTAACAACCTGCATTTACATGACACCATTAACATAAAAAGATGTTGCTTTCGCAAATTGATTTAAAGAAATAGATGTCAAGGCAGGAAGGGAGAAATAGGAGAAATGTCAAAATCTTGTTCAAAGAGATGGATCTAAATGTAAGATGAGAATGAGAAGCTAAGGCAAAAAAAAATTCTAAAGATAAGGACCCAGTTAACTAAAGAGTCTGACATAATGGTGAGGCAAAGAGACAAAAGCAAACAAGAAGGAGATGATAAAGAAATAAAATCAGAAAATGCAGCTTCATAGTGCTTGTAGTTTTGGTGCAATAGTTTCAAAATGGCATACACATGCTTCATGAACATCTGTGCTCCACACTAAATGCCAATTTGGATATCTCAGGAGTTATATGGATTAAGAATACATTTGGAAGTATGCAGAGTAGACAGAATGTGAATCAGTCAGCGTGCAATGCTGGTTCAATCTCTATGCTGCTATTTTTAACCATGTTACTCCAATTAATGCCTTATGTTAAACTCACACAACTGAGTAGTTTCAGTAGCAGGAAGAACCATAAAACCATAGGATTCCTACAGTGCAGAGGAGGCCACTCAGCCCATTTGTACCAACTGTCTGAAAGAGCATTTCACCTATACCCACCCCTGCACATTTACCATGGCTAATCGACATTACCTACACATCTTTTGACACCAAGGGACAATTTAGCATGGCCAATCCACCTAACCTGCACATCTTTGGGCTTTGGGAGAAAACTGGAGCACCCAGAGGAAACCCACACAGACATGGTGGGAATGTGCAAATTCCACACAAAGAGTCACCCAAAGATATAACTGAACCTGGGTTCCTATGTCTGTGAAACAGCAGTGCTAAGCATTGTATCACCACACTGCATAGAAGTGCTATTTGTAGGAATTACCAACCATTCCCAGGTAAATTGTTAATTCATTTCTATTAGAACTATGTGAGTTTCTACAAGTGCTAATTGATTTCCAGAGATGCTTAAAGTTGGTGAATCAACATGGAATGATGCTGCATCTGGATTGGTTGCAACTTCAAGGCTCCTGGTCAGTGAACTTGCTCCCAAGCACACATGGCCAGGACGTATACATGGCAGCCATATCGGCATACAAAACATCATAGAACAGATTATTCCGGGGTGCTTCACTGCTTGGACTGCTCTAATTGTGTCCTATGGTACTCACAAGAAAGTTGTCCCAATTAGTCATGGTCTTCTATCCCTGCGTAATTCTGCTCTCATGAGGAAATAGAGATACACAAAGTGGTTCAGGGACAGAAAGAAGAAGAGAAGGAAGGGGAGGAGCAAGGAAGGAAAGAGGCAACCAACACATACCATTTCTGGCCCAGCCATCCATGATGTTTCATCCAAATAAACAACCCCAATAAGTATTCTATTACAATCACCACTTTATCGTCCTGCTGTCACAAATGAGCATACCATCCTTAGATACAATGTTGAAATAAAAGCCAATAAAACTGTTCCAAACTATCTTTATCAAACAATCCAATATTCCATACAAAAACCAATGAGTCACCATAGAGTGTATTCCCTTAATGCCTAATGCTCTTAGAAAGGTCATGGGAGAATCAGTGGACAAAGATTTTTAATTTAGAACATTAAACCAGAAGGTCATATAGCCAGCAAGAGGGGTGATGGAAAGCTGAGGCTTGGTGCAAGGGTAAATTGAAAGGTGATGGATAGACAGCCAACAAGGAGTGTGTGACAATAGTTGAGTCATAATGTTAAAGGGTTTCACTTTTCAATGGTGGAAGGTTGAGGAAAGGATGAAGGCAGGCAATGCTGTAGAGGAGGTCAGAAGTGATCTTGATAATCAATGGGATGTGAGATTTTAAGCTAGTTCATGGTCAATCTGAGTCAGCCTGAGGTCATGGTTTAGTAAGGAATTTGGAGCAGAGACCAAAATCTAAAACTCTGGTCTTCTTGACATTGTTTGAGAAAGAATAACTTATTAAAGTTTTGATGAAAGGATGAAGGCAACAAACCCCAAGAGAGCATAAATGAAGTTGTATATTATCAGCATAAAGGAATAACTGATATTTTTCCCTATTTAGATTCAGAAAATACAAAGGGTGAGTTTCTGGTTTTGTGCATTTTTATTTCAAATTAGTGAGCCTTTAAAACATGTATGTGTGATTAGTTCTTGCAATGTCTTTGTTGAATCATATTATGGCACTGGCTAGAAAGGATATGGAAGTCATTGTGCAGGACTACCAAATTCGTACACGCACAAAATTAATGCCCAATTGCCTGTGTATGTATAGCCAACTCTTTGAATGTAATTCAATTTCTTCTGATTTTTGGGTCTTTGTGTCTCCTTGAAGCTATTATCCCTGTCATTAGCAGGGATTAAATAAAATAAAAATATCGAACAATAAATCTACAGATAATTATTCACAACTTTTAAAAAGGCAAAATAAGAAAGCTTAGTAATTGATTGTTTCTCTATTGCATCATGGAGGAGCATTGACTGTGTTTAAATATATAAGAATGGAATGTTCAAGAGATATCCCATTAAATGGACAATGGAAGAGGTAATGTTTTACAAGAAATGATTTGCAAATCTAGATCTTTTTTGATTTTCTTTTACATTTCAAGCTATCATTCACTATAGATAAACATATATTTTAGAAGTTACTTCATTTTCTTTCACACCTCTTAGTTCCAGCATTGGACGATGCTTCCATGATTCTGGCATCATTTCCCGTTTTGTTCTTAACACAAATTGACTATTAATGAATTTTCGCACGCTTGATATTATGAATGTTACTTCTGGGTGAACAATGGTGAAGTATTCATCAAGTCGGATGTCCATTGTCTGAAGACCTGGGACTACCTTCTGTATATTTATCCCTGCTTGTTTTACCCTAAGCTTAAAAGGTCAAGAACAAGTGGTTTAGCATAAAACATTTCAATGACCAACATTTTCTCAATAAATAAATTGAATCATCAACTTGCAGTGCACA
This sequence comes from Sphyrna mokarran, assembly GCA_024679065.1. Lineage (NCBI taxonomy): Eukaryota > Metazoa > Chordata > Chondrichthyes > Carcharhiniformes > Carcharhinidae > Sphyrna > Sphyrna mokarran. The sequence continues at coordinate 47,826,574 of JAGIQG010000003.1, read as the reverse complement.
ATGTAAAAAGACAAACTATCTTCTTATGTTCAGTTACATAGAGTTGATCAGTGTTATCTTTAGGAAAGCATTTCATCAGCTTTCAAAACCAAATATACCATTAATTTCTGATACATGTACAGTAAGGTTATAAACATGGCCTTACTGTACATGTTTTGGATTTGTATGCAGTGATTTTCAATTCATTCCTGTGTCATTCTAAGCCATAACTATTTTGCCCAGAATTGTTGTTGAGGTATAAATGCACCAATAAAATTTCTAATCACAATTTAAGGACTTAATTCTGTATAATACTTTGAGAAAATGCATTAGTAATAACTAAACTAATTGACCTAATTACAGGATAAATGTGGTTTTGAGGTACCTTATCTGCTTTTTTAATTTATGCAAATACAACTTCATAATTCAAAATGATAAAAAAGTATCCAATTTGGAGAGCATGCAAAACCAGTTGTGCATTATACAACACTGATGACACAGGTGAAGTAAATACATTTCAGTTGTGAGCCATTTTTTTTAAGATGTGATGCGCAGAACTGCTTATAAGATGTCAGGTGTGGTCTAACGAGGGCTTTGTATAGTTGAACTATTTCGTGTAATGGGTTAACTCTAACTATTTAATATGCTAATCAGATTACATCTTCACTTGTGGAGCCTCAAATAAGATGTAGCCAAAGCAGTAAGATTTCTTCCAATCAAGCTTGTGCCTTATATGCCTCTACAGGCTCAATAAATATCAGGGGAACAACTCCACTAATTTTATAAAATATTCTTTTCCGTTTTGTTTTCATCTTCTATATTTAAAGATCAGTGTTTTATCAGCTATTTTGATTCTGTACTCGTTCATAGCATTTTAATTATATGTATACTTGAACCCCACCCCTAATTGTCTTTGGACCTTCTTTCCTCGATTTTCACTCTTGTACACTGTTCTATTTTCTTTATGCGCATAATGAATGTCCTCACATTTGTTGACATTGAAATCTATTCGCCACAGTTTTTCCCATTCAATTCATCTATTGATATACCCATGGTTTTATGCTTTCATTGGCTTACAGTGCTCCTACCTTTGTGTTATCCATAAATTTGCATCTCTGATTTTTCCATTTCATCATCTATGTTGTTAATAAATACAGTGCATAGTTATGGCTCCAACACACCACAAGTCACATCCCCCTTATTCCACTCTCTGTCAATTTCTGATTCAATTTAATTTGCTCAGTCAGTTTCCTAACCAGGTCAATAACGTGCCTTCAATTCTATGGTTTCAACTTTAGCCAACAATCTGTTATGAGATATTTTATTAAATGCCTTCTGGAAGTTCATGTAAACAACATGCGTTACCGTTCCCCTATTCACTACTTTAGCCATGTCTTCAAGTAATGTAATCAGGTTTAACAGGCATGATCTACACATTTTATAAATCCATCCTCACTCTCTTTGATCAGCTAAAAAATTTTAACGTATTCAATTATCTTCTCCTTAATAATATGATGAGACATTGATCTGACAAAACATTGGCTGCATTAAAAATCTCAATATTCTCCAAACAACTCCAAAGATATGCAGGTTAGGGGAACTGGCCATGCTAAATTGTCGATTAATGTCCTGAGATGTGTACGTTATATGGATTAGCCATGGTAAATGTGTGGAGATATAGGGATAGGGCAGATAGGGATAAAACTCTGTCAGGGAGCCAGTGCACTCAATGAGTTGAAGGACCTCTTCTGCACTGCAGGGATTCTATGACTCACTGGATTGATCCATAAATAATTGAGCAATGTAGACTAAGAATTATAGAGCAGAATTTCCAGTCCTGCAATGACAAGGATTGTCATGGGAAATATGGCAGGCCAGTCAAACATCCACTGACTTTCAGTGGGACCGGATGATCTTGGCACCGGGCAAGATTGGAAATTGCAGCCCATAGAATCACCCAAGCATACAACATAGAAAGAGGCCATTTCACTATTTGTACATGTACTGTCTCTTAGAAAGCATGAATTAATTTAGGCCCATACCTCAGCTTTTTCCCTATAATTGTGCAAATTAGTCTTCTTTAAAATTGCATCTTTGTGAACGTTTCTGGGAAAACTTTCAGATAGTGCAGCCTGGATTTTAACACCCTCCCTGTGAAAAAATGTCTCCTCATTTTGTCTCGTAAAATCTATCACCTCTAGTTACTGACCCACTTGTCAAAAGAACAGTTTCTCTCTGCTTGTCGCATCAACTCCATTCATAATTTTGAATAGTTTATGAGCAATCCTCTGAACATTTCTTGCTCGAAGAACTGTTCTATCTTCTCCAGTCTCTCCACTGTTGAAGTACCTTGTGCCCGGTATTATCCAACTAAACCTCCTCTTCATGCTTTCCAAGGACTAAAGTGTGATGCCTAGAATTATACACAACATTTCCAGTCTGTGATTTGTAACATGTTTAGCATGAGTTCCATGGTTTTCTCTTTATTGTTGCTGTTTACATTGCAAAGTTTTCCATAAAATTTCTTACCAATTGAGAATTAGGTGGAATATAGGCTGTTTAGAGGGAAAGTGAAAAGAAATACATTATAGAAGCAAAGAGGGATTATGGGAAAAGACTGATATCCCATAGGATGTATAAATAATAAAATAGTGGGAAAAAGAAAAGTAGGAGAAGTAGGGCCAATGAGGGAACCTAAAAGAAAATTTACACAAAGAGCATGGCTCAGATATTAAATTTGCATTTATTATTGTTGGATGACATAATAGTGTAAGTTTTTTAGGGTCTGAATGAAGTTTGCGTATTTTCCCCATTCCTGCCTGGGTTTGTAGGTGGCACGGTGGCGCAATGGTTAGCACTGCTGCCTCACAGTACTAGGGACCTGGATTGGAATTCCTGGCTTGGGTCACTGTTTGTGCAGAGTCTACATGTTTTTCCTATGTCTGCGTGAGTTTCCTCCCACAGTCCAAAAGACGTGCTGGTTAGGTGCATTGACCATGCTAAATTCTCCCTCAATGTACCTGAACAGGTGCCAGAGTCTGGCGACTAGGGGATTTTCACAGTAACTTCATTATTGTTAATGTGAACCTACTTGTGACACTAATAAATAAACTTTATATTTCTCGAAGTGCTTTTTAAAATCTCCTTGACACAGGCAGCAATTCTTTCTACTTTTGAAGGGCTGGCCATTTATATGACTTGATAACTTGACAGGCCAATAAAGCTTAATAACAAGTCATGACTTCTATAAAGTTTCATAATTTTCTCATTGTTGGTTAAGTCCCTTGATTCAATGAACATGGAGATTATTTGAAATCAGTGTTGAGTTTAAATTGCTCTGTTGAGTTTGGCTTTCTCCCCCCACCCCCCGTGCCCCCAATTCCCCTCCTAATGAAAATAATATTTGTTGGAAATGAGGGTGATCTGATCCTGCCTACCTTTGGGTCTCCATTACCCTACAATAATCCAGACATGTTTTCTTCCCAAAGTCCATCACTTCATGCTTTTCCACCTTAAACTGCATTTACTGTAAGTATGGCAATTTCACCAGTCTATACCTGTCCACCTGATCTTTGTTCCTGCCCTTCTCAGTATTTACTATTTGTCATGTTTTAAATCGTTCATAACTTTGAAATTTTACTCCCTACAGTTCCTAGGCCAGATCATTTGTATATAAGAAGCTCTGCAGTTAATCCTGAAGATTTTCCTCAAAACTCTTGGGTTAGCCCAAAAGAATATCAGCCACATACCTATTCTTGATTGCTGCCCCATGATTCGCACATGAGCAAAGGTTTGAATTCTCTTGTGATAGTCAAATAGACTGTCAACGTTTGCTATGAGGACATGAATAACAGATACTCAAAGAAGGTACATTCTGATGCTCAATACACATGGAACCTATCTCAGCTAAAAGTCAATAGGGACAATTTTCTGGCCTCGCCATGCAAATTGTGCCAATCCTAGAAAATTGCATTTTGGGTCTAGAAATGGCTTTTGCACCCGATGCCAAATGGTTTATAATTGTTTCAATCCCTTTCTGTTGGCACAAACTAGATTGCATCCAGAAAGGATGAGAGGCTGATTAGAGACAGCGGATAAATACATTTAGCCCATTCAATGCCAGATTCTGTCAGTTTCAGGGATTTCTGACCCTCGGACATGGTATGTGCCTAACGAGAATCACTACTGGACTTCACTTGTGGAGATTAGACACGATGGCCACATCAAGGGGCTCAGAGGCCATTGAGGCCCTGGGAGTCTGGGACATGGTTGGGCAGTGTCCATTTGGCAGTGTCCTCCTGACACACTGGCAGTGCTGGTTGGACACTTCCAGGTTGCCACTGTCAGTGTGGCAGAGCCAGTGCCAAGGAGTGGGGACTGAGTGGGGCATGAAGGGGGAGGCATGTCAGAGGCCATGAAAGGGGACCCATTGGAAGGTTCCCAATGCCAGTGATCCATATGTGGCAAGTTGGTGGGGAACATGCCAGCAATGAGGGTGAAGGACAGTCCCAATTTTCATGAGGGAGGGAGTCTCTCAGTGCATTGTGAGATCCGGGTGCCTTTTCAAAATGGCACCTGATCGCTGTTCAGCTGGATTCAATGATGTATTTAGGCCCCTGTGCCTCCCAGAACTAGCATGCAACTCACCACTCTCCCAAAAAAATTACTAAGTATGGGAAGATTGCAGTCCTGTTCCCGAGAGATAGAATGGCATGCATCACTCCACGTTTTTCACTTCAACTGAAAATTTCCCATCTCCCTCATTGTGGGAATCGTATCAAGCAAGGTAGAATATTCAGCGGACATTTAAAGATTCATTAAACTCGAGCGGGAATTTCTGATCTTGGGGCATGCTTGCGGCCAATAAGTCCTGCCCCATGTCAGTTTTTGGGAAAATTCCACACAATGTTTTCAGGAGAGAAAGGCAAGAACTGAGTGAAAAATAGAGTTTAATCATATTTACACAGACCTCCATATATCAATTACACTTTTTAAAAGAACAAATAGACTAAAGACCCACCTCTTCATTGAAGACAATGTGGAAAGGAAAAGAATTACAAAATGTTTTTATATCAACCCACAGTCTCTCAGGGTAGACTGGTTCAAACCCTCTTAATAGTTTGCCTATGAAGAAAAACAAAATATAACGTGCAATTCCATACCTTTATGTTCATGACTGATGATGTGCAGACACTTGAATTTACAATTACAGGGTTATAAAATTATCTGAATTGTTTGGACACTTTACAGAATCACCATACAGAGCTGTGTGTGTATGGTACTGAAAGCTGTTTCTTTCCCAACTAAATAAGAGTTACTGTATGGAAAATGTATTTGCAACAAAGTTCTTGACACATGGATAATCAAAGTGCCACAAAAGTAAAGGCTTTGAGCCCTTTCGTTAGTTTAAATAATCTATATCAATTTTGGAAATGATTACCTTTTCCCAATTTGACAATCCCACGAACTGTTTCCCAATGGTTTTTCCTAATAGGAGACCCAGTTGCTCTGTTTCTAATCCTGTTCATTGCTCTTTCCAAATCCTGAAACACACAATTTTACATTATGTACATTATAAATGATTTCATTTAGTTTTTATGTACTTATGCATGTTTACCAATCCTATACTTACAAAGTTCAATGGTATCACTTTAAGGCCACATGAATGTTAAAAAAATACAACCTAAATGTGGTTTATAGAAGCATAAGGAAAAACGAATGTTGAGTCAGAGGGGAATATGTTTAGAATGGTGACTAAAACATTAATCAAACAGATAGATTTTAATGCAAGAAAAGGGAACGAGCTTTGTGCCTATAAGTATGGCTGTAATGTTAAGCTGGAGATAAAGCGCGAGGAGATGCAGATGTAAAAGTTACCAGAGTTACAGAAACAATAAATTCAAAGATAAGCTGGGGGGATTGTAGACATAGGATGAGATGAGGTCGGACAGATGTAAACATACACATGACAATTTTAAACTGAGACATTGAAGAATTAGGAGCCCATGTAAATTAGCAAAAATAGGGAATTAGTGACAGAATTTAGTAACAGGTTAGATATTAGATGAGCTGGAAGTTTCAAACAGGAGGAATGAGGAGGATGGGGAACTGAGTGGGAATACAGTGCATTGGTTGAATTTCAGGATTATAAAGGTATGATTGAAGGTGTTAGCAACATAAGTGGATGCATAGACAGACCATGTTATTGAGATGCAAGGAAGTCGGTTTTTTGTATTAGGAGAATTATGGGGTTGAAAATTCATTCAAGATCAAATAGAATGCTGATTTTGTAAATGGTCTGGTTCAACCTAATACATGATGTGGAGATGTCAGCGTTACTGTAGGTACAGTAAGAAGTCTCACAATACCAGGTTAAGACACCTGAGACATGAATGAAGAGGAGGTTGGAGTTAGTTGTACATATGCAGTGTTGTGATAGGACTGAAGCTGATGGCTTTGATCTCTCCAATTGGAGAAAATTGTGGCTTATTCAAGACAGGATATTGGACATGCAGCCTAATAGCAAAGACACTGCAAAGAGGGTGAAGGGAGATAGTGGAAATGCAGAGCTGAGTGCACACGAAAGCTGACCCCATGTGAACAACATTGCCAAGAGAAATCATTATATATGGAAGTGGAGAATTCACAGTGGAGTCTTGCAGGACTCATCAATACTGGCTATTACTATAATAGTAAGGGTATTTAAACTTTGCAACATACCAATTTATTTAACTGCTTTTCACTTTGTTTGCATGTATCAGACAGATACTGTGGCTTTGCAGACAATTTGCTGCGTCGTTTTTGTTTATATGCTGGTTTCTGAGTTACCAGAAAAACAACATGCTCCTTTTTACCCGTTCGTTCTTCCTCTTCCACGTGGCTCACAATTTCCATTGTGATTTCACTATTAAAGAAGTCCATAGCCACTGCTCCAAGTATACCTATTAAAGATAAATGGATTCATATTTAATATTGTGGAGATTATTAAAACTGGCAAAGCAAACAAAATTTCAGAAAGAAAAAACTAAAAATCATTAATGGGATTTCTTAGAAAGTGTACTGCATAATACAAGACCCAATAAAAGTAATGCAAGTACTTTCAGCATATAACGTATAGCTCGAGTTTAAGTATAATTACAGTATTAATGTACATTTATTTTCTCTGCAGTCAATAAAAATATACATTGTAATCTGAGAACTGTAGAGATTGAAATGTCAACAAGACATTCATCATGAAATGGACAGGTCAGATCTCAGCAAAGGGCAACAAAGATAAATTAGCAAGGGATTTGAAAAAGTATTTTCAGTGTTGTGTTCCTCCTGTTGTATTACAGGTGAAGTTGCAGTCAAGTGCCATTTTATATGGCAATGGCTTCATTAATTTCTTGAGCAGTACGTTGAAATCTACCCCACGAACCCAAATTTCACATTTGGTTTTTATTCAATTTTCATTGACTTAGAACTTACTAGAGCAGAGTCTCTCTCACAGCATGTCCCACTAGTCCAACATGCTCCTGGACTCCTCAACTCAAATATAGAGCTGGTGGAAGTGCTAGCTGGTGACAATATGGTGAGAGAAACAGGGCATCTAGTGAACAGGAGGATAACCAGTGAGATTTAAAAATTTAGAAAGAAATAGAACTGACTGAGGAAGTGAGTGACTTTGAGTGGCTGAATTAAATGTCAAATCACATACAGAAAAAGATGGAGGCTGGCACAGACATATTCAGGAGGCCAGTGATTGGGCCATGGTGGATTCGGAGGGCCAATGATGCGAGGGTCACAGGGCTGGCCAGCAATCGGGAGGCTGACAGTGTGGGGCCAATGTACATGCGCCAATCTCGGCGCTAACAGATGGGTGCATGTCCAATGGCCTGCTCAGTACTGTGCTGCCAGCCTTGCTAGCAGGAATAGGCCTCACCCTCTGATTTTCAATGCGATCCACAGTAGGACATGGTGTGATGCTCAGATTTAGGAGATTCATTTTGAAAATCCCACTGAATAAAGCAGCAGGATTTACTCCAGTTTTCAGAGGGCAATTTTACCATGGTGTTGCACCAATTTTCGGGCACAAAAACATGGTAAAGTCGGGCAAGAGGTGAATAGTGCAATCCGCACCTGCATCCACAAAGATTCCTACTTTACCAAGACCTGAAAACGGTTGCATGCATTTAAATTGACATAATGGACTGGACGCCCAATCTTTCCTATACTTCCACCTTTATCATCACATTCACTCACCCAGATTCAGCGTGAAAAATACATGCTCGACAAAGATCTGTTTCAGGCGCTCCAGCTTCTGAAGAGGTATGTTCAGTTCGGTGGTGGGGGGAGGGAGGTGGATCAGATCATTCTCTGATTGGGAGGAAGGGGAGCAAGAGGGCCAGATCGTTCTCTGGTTAAGGAGAGGACAGGGAAGAGGGACGGCCAGATCATTATCTAATGGGGAGAGAGAGGGAGCAAAGGGACAGGAGTAGAGATGTCCACTCCCACTCTGCTGGCGATCTGTGGGGGGGGTGTAAAATCAGGGAGTCCACTGCCACTCTACGGGCGATTGGTGAAGGGGGGATGTGGGACAAGGGGTTTCGATCTGGGTAACAGAGGATGCATGGATAATGGAGATAGTTATGTTGAGGAGGTGGGGCAATAACTGTGGAGGCCATCACTCTTGGGCCTCTTCATCTGCTTTTTGCGGCCTGGGAGTCTTGTGATCGGGGCCCATTTTTCAAATGTTTTTTCACATTTCAAAGTGCACATTTGCGCACTTGAAGGCTCCAATCGGAACAGCAGCATTCAGGCGTGATAAGCCCCACCCACAGCGTAATTAAGACTTGCAATTATTTTTTCAGGCTAAGTGCATATGGGGGCACTTGTGAATAGGTTTCCAAGTTGAATCAGAATTGCGCCCAGATTCAGCACTTAGAATCAAAATGGTAAAATAAGGCCTCTATTATAACAGTATTTCACAACCAGAAAAGATAAAACTACACTCCTAATTTCACTTTCTCGGCAAGAGGGATTGATTGGTAATTAGTAATAATTGCCACATTATTAATTACTGTGGACCTAATGAGCAATTAATGTGAAAATAATATGGAGTTTGCAGCAATGTCCTGAAAGTGAGGTTGGTCATGAAAATCAAGAGCTGTTTTTGCAAAGATAAATTGCAGCAGTGTAAATCAACCAGCAACATGTAGAGATTTGTCATTCTGTCTCATCAAATGTTTCCAGATGATTTGTACATTAATACCAGGTTAATAGGTTAATAATCAAGAGTGGGAGGGTACAGACTTTGCAAAAGAAGCAAAAGTGATGTGAGAAATATCTTTTAACACAGCAAATGGTTCAGGTATGGAGTGCAACTGTGGTGGAGGCATGTTCAATTGAGGCATTAAAGAAGGCATTACTTAAATAGAAACAGTATGCAGGGATGTGGGTTAAAGGCAGGGAAATGTCACAAAGTCAAGATGTTCTTTTGGACTAACAGTAGAGATGATGCCAAAAGCTGTCTTTCTACACTCTAACAATTTTGTGATTTTACATTTGAGTTGTGTTATTAACACATCTTTATTTTTCCATCAAATTCTCTCAATTGCCACAAAAAGGGGTACTGCACAGCTGTATTCATGGCCCAAAGTTTCATTGGAACTTGCATCTATCATGTGAACAGCATTGAATGGGTGCAATGGAAAGAGGAAGTTATAGAGTAAGGAACTTGCATTATTAATTGCATCATGCCATACGTAATGTAACTTAACCTCTTATTGGAATCAATATGATTATGATTATTCCCAATTTTAATTCTGATACCAATCAGACAGAACAGGAAATAGAGAACTCTTTATTAACTCTGATTGCTAGGTTTGGGGATTTTGATCAGCATAACAATTTAGTAGGATATGGAGATTGGTTAATAAAATAATCTGGCAACTATGCCACCAACTGGGAAAAATCCTGACAAATAAGTGAGTTCATTTGCAATTTCCTGTGCAGAAATGAAGTCTACATCAGAATCTAAACTGCAATGAGGTGATAGTAATATAGCATTGGTGTTAACTTCAGGGCTTCAACTACCACTACAACAAAGAAATCACACCTGTCACAACAATGGGAAATTGTGACTAACTGGTACATACTATAACTTTAGCAGTTAACCAAAAACATGCTGAACGATTTGAAATTTACCATTTTTTAAAGACAACAATCTACAGTGACTAAAATGGCTGTCACCAGTCACCTGATGTCCAGTATTGTTAGTGGACTATTTCTGAACAGTTATTATATGGATTACATTGCAATATTGTCCTGACATGCTGCTCATGGAATCTGGTGGTGTCAAGGTCCAAATCAACTGTAATCCTATCAAGAGAATAAGGAACTGCTAGTCAGCCAGAGTATATAACCAACAGCCACTCAAACCTCTTGTGGAGGGTGAAAGAAGCCTATCTACTATTGTTTTCCACTATCTTCAAATATGTCAAATTGTTCTGAGATTATCAAAACATGATTACTTATTCTACAATATATAGAAGATACACAGCAAGCAGGGAGAATTGGTTTTGCCAAACAGAATCAGAGGAATGTAGAGAAGCTATTATCAGAGCAGTAAGGAATCATTCTCTCTTTCTTAAGTTAAGTAAACCCTTGTCTCTATAGTCGAAAAATCGAGCATAAGAGATAATGAATGTTCATCAGACAGAACCAAAGGAGAAGTGCACTGATTTCTGGAAGGCAGATCACAGTTTTTTTTAAAAAGTAATTGTTTGCATGAAATGTAGTTACATGGACTTCAATTCAATTCTGCGATTTTAAAGGAAAAAATAACTGAAAATGGCCACAATATTAAACAATCTACTCCTCAAGGACTTAGTCATTTATTCTTTTAACTTTTATTTTGGACTCTAACTTTTTTTATTTCTAATGTCTATGTGTGTCATCATAATTTTTCTTTCTTGAGTTTAGTAGCTAATAACTTTGACCAAAAAAAATGTTGTGATTGGTTCTTTATTTTTCACTGCCTGAATAAACTATACAATAAAATGTAAGATAATAAAAAATTCAGTTGGATTTGGAAAAGGTATCTACAGAGAAAATAAACTTTCAAAACATTTTGTTGTGACCAATTGAAGAGGCTGAATAGAGGACAGCAAGTTGATGCCTCCTCAACTAATTGTAACACATTGGTCTTGACAAGATCCATAGTTTGCTGCAGACTGTATTCTTTCCGATTCACCACAATTCCATAAATCACAGAATCCTACAATCCAGGAGGCCATTTGGTCAATCAAGCCTACGCCGACTCTCTGACAGAGCATCTTACCCAGCTTCTATCCTGTAACTCCACATATTTACCTTGCTAATTCCTTTAACACACAGATCTTTGAACATGAAGAGGCAATTTATCTTGGTCAATCAACTCAATCTATACAGCTTTGGACTGTGGAAAGAAACCAGAGCTCCCAGAGGAAACCCATGCAGACACAAGGAGAAGGTACAAACTCCAAACAAACAGTCAAATGCATTGTGGGGCAACAGAGCTAACCATCATGCCACCCTTGTACAATGGTCTATTCTAACTAGAAGTGCATGAAAATATTGGATAAAACTGACAGATAGACTTTGTTGTGGAAAACTGTGAGGACATCCACTTTGGACCTACAAGGGATAGATAATTGAAGTACTTTCTAAATTGTGGTAAGCTACAAACTGTGGATAAGCAAGTAAGTTTAGGGGTTGAAATACAGGAGCCACTTAAAGCTAGTGGATAGCTGCAAAAAATAATTTATCAGATGAATAGAATGTGGGCCTTACCCTCAAAGAGGTTGAAATATAAACAGCAGCAAATTATGTTACACCTATGGAGAGCTCTAGTTAGATCCTATCTGCAATCCTATCTACAATCAATTCTGGATCCCATGTCTCCGAAAAGATACTGACTTGGAGGCAGTGCAGCACAGGTTCATCAGAATGATATCAAAATGAAATAATTATGAATACCAGTTGTAGAGACTATGCTTTGATTCCTTTGAGTTCTGAATTTTAAGGGGTAATTTAATTGATTAAAGAATTTGATAGGATGAGAGAGATATTTCCTCTGGTGAGTGAATCCAGAACAAGGGGACTTCACCAGAATATTACAGCTAGCTTGCTCAGCATTTTGTTTGCATAAGGGTAAGCGGAAATGTGGAACTCTCCCCCGCAAAAGTTTGCTTAAGGATAGGTCAGCTGAAAATTTTAAAATTGAAATTAATAAATTTTTGGCTCAGTAGGGATGTTAATGCTTACAGAACTAAGGCGGGTAGGTGGAATTAAAATACAGATCAGTATGATTTAATAAAATGACAGAACAGGCTCTAGAGTTTGAATGCCTTACTCCGATTCTTACTTTCCTATCAACTAGAGGGTGAAATTTATGCAGCATAAACCTCTGACCTCATCCAGCCCTGGGATTTTCCATTGCCGCTGCTGAATGCTAAATTCTCCATTCTCTCTGGCAGCAAAGCAGGAACGAGTTCGGAGAACCCTGCCCATAGTTTATGTTACCAGTTGCAGGAAAATCCCATTCAATGTACATAAATAGCTCATTAGTTACTTAAGAAGCATTTAAAAGTGTGAAAGAAAGTGTTACTACTCAAACAAAAGCACATTTTAAGAAATCTGTACTGCTACAATGCGTTTTCCCAAAATGCAGATGTTGGCATAATGGTAATGTCATTGAACTAATAATCCAGAGGCCACGACAGCTGGCGGAGTTTAATTTCAATTAATAAATCTGGAATATAAATTTGTCAAAGTAATGCTGGCCATTGTTGTAAAATCCCATCTGGTTCAATGATCTGGTTCATGAGCCCAATTACACCATTCATTTGTATCCCTCTGTTCCCAATCTGTTCATATGGCTATCTAGATAAGTTTTAAAAGATCCCAGCATGTCCACCTCAATTACCTTGCTTGGCCATGGACTCCAGGCCCCCACCATCCTCTGTGTAAAATACATCCTTCTGACATCCGTGTTGAACCTTGTCCCGCTCACCTTGAACTTGTGACCCCTTGCGTTTGTTACCTCTGACCTGAGAAAAAGCTTCCCACTGTGTACCCTTTTCCATGCCCTTATAATTTTATACACCTCTATTAGGTCATGCCTCATCCTCCTTCTTTTCAGGGAGAATAACCCCAGTTTACCTAATCTCTCCTCATAGCTCTTGGGGCAGATGTAACCTGAAAACACCAAACTTTGTCTTTAACCTCTACCACAAGGTATGTTCCCGATTCACTGATTCCATCTCTCTCCTTGGCCATAGTCTGAGTCAAAACCAGACTATTCACAACTTCCACATTCTATTTAATCCTGAACCAATTTTCTCAGTAATTTCCTTCTTTGTCACTGAAACAGCCTACTTCAACATCCATGTTATCACCCATTTCCACCCAACTTTAGTACAACACAGCTATTGGTAAAACTCTCAGGACAAGACTCTGTAATCCCATTCATTCCTTCCCTGCTGCCAGTGAGAATGGAGAATTTGGCACTCAGCCAAAACGCCATTCACTGTAGTGGCATCAGAGAATCCCAGCAGTGGATGAGGTCAGAGATTCCTGGCACAGATATTGTTAATTCTTTATTACTTTTGAAAAATCTTTAAAAGTCAAATGAACCATTTTTTTAATATCCAAATTAAACAGAAAGTTATTAGGACATAACTGTAATTGTCTTATAATTGTTTTGTTGTTTGCCATATATGACTAATGATCCAACTAAAGCAAAAAAAAACACAAAATAGAGTCCAACAAATAAAGGTACCCAATTTAATTCTCAGTTCAAATCTGTGATAGCAGAATTAATAAACTGTAGTGATGAACATTAGTGGATTAATTTATCTTTTATAATTTTTGATGTTTCTTATGGTCCTGTCTGCCACCACAGCACTCCAAAGGAAAACTGTTTATTTTTTATAAAAATATGTTGGTCTTGGAAACTATCTGAAATGGTGTTCAAATCAGTATATTAAATACATTAAACATTCTGCAGCCTGATTTTCCTGAATTTTTTACCTCAACAAGAGCTTCCTAATTTATTCTTTGAAACCCTTTGTCTGAGACATCAAACATCAAATAATGAGGTTAATTGAATGAAAATGAATTCAAGGTAAAGTCTCTGCACCCATTATTTCACTCTGCGAGGAATGCTTTTATCAATAAGTTATTTGAGCAATGATTTGAATTCTGTTTTCTCGAAGTAAAATGGACTGGGAAGGCCACAAAATGTCAAGAATCTTTTCTCTTAGTTGAACTTTCTTTACTCAGCATTGCACTACTCACCTCCACCACATTCCTGTTCTCTTCAAAGTCCAAAGTGTCAACATTCATTAGAACAATTGATGCTTGAAATTACAGTGTGATTATCACATTCATATGTAATTCATCTCTCTGATATTTAACAGATGTGTTAACCCATTGATTTTAAATGAATCTGTCAAAACAGTAGATAAAGGAATTGCATAGGATGTTATGTTTGCACAATGTGATTTCAAGGCCTCAAACTATTGTTGCTGGCACATGCAAATGTCTTTTGTTATAGAATTGATCTACATTTATAGCAATATCACTCTGCTTTCATTAAAAATAACTTGCAGCATAAAATTAGTTGAGAGATCTTGTGGCTCAGTGGATAAAGTCTCTGCCTCTGAGTCAGAAGCTCTGGTTTCAAGTTGCACTCTAGGACCTACTGGCCAAGGAAGATGTGTCCATAACGCGACCAAAGAAGTTAAGCATCAATCTGCAAATCCTTCCAAGATTGCCAATGGCAGGAGGTAAGAGCCATTCCTGGTCAGCCATGTGATGGAAAGAAAATTTAAACCTCTTCCATCACAACCTATAGCTCCAGACTACAACATGCATATAATAGTGTTGGAGTCCTCAGGGGGTGGAGGATGGGTGGAATCAGTGTGCTCAGATGGCTGAACGATTGGTGTGCATCAAATTGTTGCCACGAGCATAGTATTTGATCGCTATTCTGGCTGGGGCAGACTTGGAAGCTGCCTTCTTGCCCTATTGGTGTTGGAAATTATGATGCTGTACATTGGACGTGCCCTAGAATAGAGAACTGAAAAAGCAGTTATGAATCAGCAGCTTCCCCAATTTGATTTACCACTTTATCATTTTCATCAGTTTTTGATATCAGCTATTACTCATAAATGTGCTTATGATTGTTTTGCCTTTACTAAAGGAAATTCAACAAAGTATGAAGTTGAAGCACTTGGATAAATGAATGTATTCAGATTGCACTGTGAGCACTTCAAATATCAGCAGTTTTGATTTGATTTTCGACTTGAAGTCAATGGAAGTAAAAATTGAGTGTATAATGGTTAACAATCAGCAATGCCAAATTTACATAATAAAAATAAAATACTGCAGGTGCTGCAAATCTGAAATTAAAAGAAAAATGCTGTAAAAGCTCAGCACATGTGGCAATATCGATTAGGAGAGAAATAGGGTCAAAGTTTCAAGTCAAATATGATTCTTTCAAAAATGAACGGAAGCAAGCCTACATGGCTTGTTCAGCATTTTCTATTTTTATTTATGCCAAATTTACGCTTGATGATAAATGGAAAATCTATCCTCTAAGTATCAATGCACATAGCAACTTAAAGTAGTCAGGATATTATCAGTTTTCCAACTTAAAGCCAAAGGTATCTAAAATTGTATTTTATTTAAATATGAGTGAACATTTTCTTTAACCTCATCCCACATCTATTAAAGGACAGCAATCCAAAAAGAAAATATCCTTATTTTTCTGACAACCTTTGTCAATGTAGAGAGACAATATTCTCAGATATAGAAAGAGGTCTTGTTTCTATTTCATACTTGTCTGATTGGCATCAAAGTTGAGTTGTTGATGAAGAGGTGATGTACACTCCAAGGTCAAAACCATGTGCTAGAATCAAGAGAGACTTCAGCAGTTTAAGTACAAGGTTTTTCACATTGCTAAACAATTCAGATTTACCTTTAAGACTACTGAGGTTGGACAAGAAGAAAGGGTCTATGCTAGAGAAGAAAGCTGAATCATTTGTTCATTTTCTAGTGGTATTTTCTAGAACCACAGGGTTCCAGGGACATGGCAAGTGAATCAGGCAAATATTCATATTTGGAGGACACCAGGCAGAGAGCTCGGACAAGAGACTGGGAGAAGTGTCCATATAGGGTCTATATTGCTAATGAGAGATGAAATACACAATTAGGAATGTGCTCAGACTTGTAGTGCAGCAACCGTATAAGACATAGAATGGCAACACTGGTTCATGAAGTTCATTTAGGACTGGGCAGTATGAAGCAGAACCTAAGAATCAAAATTTGGTGGCCTTGAATGGAGAAGGACCCAGAAAAAAATAGTCGCATTGCATCATGGATGCTAAGTTGTTTACTGATCCAACCTACATGAACAAATATGCAGCGCGCTATTGCCAGTTGGACTCTGGGAAGATTTAGGTTTTTTTCTAAGCTCTGTCTCCATCAGCAGAGACATTTCTGATTGTGAATGAGTATTACTATGAGTATGTTGTGATGGAGTCTGCAACAATAGGAAAAATAATGGCAGCATTGTCTGAGATATTTGTGAAGCATGTTTTATCTGCATTTTCTACTCAAACAAGGGCCTGTAATTTATCTCATAGATATTTTCTGATTACATGCAAGTCACAAGGATTCACCATCACAGAGTGACATCAAAATGACTGCATACTAAATGGGGACATGGAATGTCAGAACCAGCCTTTAGAGATGCTGACAAGAATTACCCAGGTTGAAGGAAAAGGACGTATTTCTGTCATATGTGCTTTAAACAGGGCAACTCCACACACTATGTTATGTTAGGGAACGGCCCAGCAGTGTTGCTGTTCAGATGCAACAATCTGCACTAAGATGCTGGAGATCAAAGACATAAATGGTCATCAAAAGGTTTGAGACTACGATACTGGGAAGGGTGTGTTGAAGATTTAAGCAGATTGAAGTAGGGATGCCAAAAAATAATGTGATGTAGTGTTGGTTAGAATCAGGACTCCAAACAAGATAGAAGACACCTTTTCCTCCAGAATTGTGCAATGTTATCTCCAAGATTGGAAATAGGGTGACTGGTCACAAGGAGTATAATGTGACAGAAATACATTTCATGTCAAGAATATCAATGTTGTCGTAGTGTTGTGATGCAGAGTCCAGAGTCCAAAGTAAATCTGATTTCAGATTATGATAAGTAGATGATGGAACAAGAATTGCAGGTCAACATTAAGGTATGGTTCAAAGTTCTGGTCTATCCAACATTTCAATTACATGGCACGTGGACCAAGAACCGGAGATTCCAGATTACCTGACAGCAGGCTGATAGTTTACAATTCAGAGGCATAAATGATGACTCCTGAAAGGAAATTGATATCCCTAAATCCAGAGATTCTGAGATGGCATCATTTAGTGGGTACTTCAAGGTGCTAAGATGGGGAATAAAATACCATTTAACCCAGCACTTGAGTATTTCAGATGGCAAAATCATACCCCTCCGAAGGATGTTCCCCACCAACACTAGCCAGCTCACAGTCATTCCATGCTCAAATGAGCACCAGTTGGCTGCAGGTGGGAATCCCATTCCTCACTCAGGACAGAGAGAAGAGACCTAGAGAATGGAAAGTGCTGGAAGAGAGACTAAGGGAGGACAGAGTGAGGAGAGACGGAGGTGCAATAGAAATTGAGTCTGGGCAGGAAACAGTCCACCTAAGGGCCTCAACTAGGGCAAGGATGGATGGCACCTTAGAGGCTTTGTCCATCCCAGCATAAAATCACTGTGAGGCTGGGACAGGAGAATGGGGGTGTGGCGGGGGGGGGGGGGGGGGGACAGGGGAGGAGTGCAACAGATAGATAGTGACCATGAAATTCAGGCTCAGATTACTCTGACTAGAGTAATACATTGATGTTGAAAACAGACACAGTTCTGATTCACAAGGCAATAGGTGGATATGGATCTGTTGTCAGAGCAAGAGTATGAATTCTATTTGTCTTCAATAGCAGTGTAAATTGTGGAAGCTGAATACACTAAATTATCTTATCTCATTCCCACATTATTTTCCACATCAGCAATATCAATCAATAAATGTGCAATGGAAAGAGATTGCATCCCACCTCCACACCTCCAAAGTTAAGGGCAAGGTACAACATTGCAGAAAAGAAGAGGTTTAACTCAATCGCACAGCGTTATGCTTAGCTGCTGACACTGTGTCACAGACTGAAGTTTCTTTTCCATTTCCAAACATCAATTGCCTTCAAAAAAGATTAACTGAAACCCATTTGACATTACTTCGATCAGATGAAATCCATCTAATTTTTCAACGTACCTGTTGCTCTTTTCTGATTTTACTAAAAATGCAAACATTCAGGGTAATTGTTTGACATTTTGACCGCCAAGGACATTCACATGCTTTAAATGCACATTGGAAATGTTGGGATGATTCTTTTATTTAACTTAATGTTCAGAAAATCATGCACTCCAACCTTCCAAATTTCCAATATGACTCACCAATAGACACGGAAAGTGACTGAATTGTGTTTGTCAATATTCAGTTACCTTTCATTAATCATATTTGATAATTAGAAACTTTGGCTGTGATTCTCCCAAATCATCCAAAGTGCCTATGCCACTGGCGTCAGCAGCGGCTTTGAGGCTCTATCATCCCCGCTATGCTAGCTGTTCAGAGATCTGGGTGTCCTGATGTCCATATTGCTAAACTTGCTACCTTCCCAGCTATAACAAAAATAGTAATCCACCACTCCTGCTGATTAGGGGAGCAGCACCAGCTCCTCATCACAGAGGGGCATCCTCCGCCAAACATCAACCCTCAGAGAGGCATCCTCTGCCAAGCACCAACCCGTCAATACAGAGAGGCATCCTCCACCAAGCACCAACCCTTCATTACAGAGGGGTATCCTCTGCCAAGCATGGAAGATCAGGTCCACCCTTCCCCTACCAATGCCCCCCCCCCCACCCCCCCCCCCCCCCCCCCCCCCAATCACACACATGATTACACTCACTTACACCATGCTGGCATGAGGGTGACCCAATCCCACCTCAGCCAGAGGCATGTGTAGCTCAGCCCCCACAAGAGAGACATTCCAAGATGGATCCACCTCGTGACCCCACACCCCTCCACCTCCCATCCACTCACAGCTCAGGGTTCTCAGTTTTAACCTTGCACTAGCCCCTAACAGTAGCATGCTGACCTGCAACTTGTACAGTGGGGAAGGCCAGGAGATAAATATATTGCTCATGTGTCCCTCACTT
Source organism: Sphyrna mokarran (assembly GCA_024679065.1). Lineage (NCBI taxonomy): Eukaryota > Metazoa > Chordata > Chondrichthyes > Carcharhiniformes > Carcharhinidae > Sphyrna > Sphyrna mokarran. The sequence continues at coordinate 47,807,277 of JAGIQG010000003.1, read as the reverse complement.
ACCTCCTTGGCTGTCTCTACCACAACACCCCCTCCCTCACAGTCCACCATGCCAAGTCCACGATACACATGGCCAGACAAAGCCTGCCCAGTGCAGATCTTGCTGGGGAGTGGGTGAATAGCGGGAAGGATTTGAATCAGGCTTCAAACCTACTAATTACATTCAAATTAGCAGTTTACATAATCAATGTGTTACCATCTAGACTTGATCAGAGCTGGCAGGGACCAGGTCAATGGTGATGGGTTTGATACCTATTGGAAATCCCATTTTAGCTCTGATGTCCCTTTCAGAAGGATGCTGGAATGCCAAGCAGCAGCAAACAGGATGGATGAATTTCCCACTTTTATCATTTCAATTTCTTCTCCTTTCAATTAATTTTCAGCATTTTGTTGTATTTCATTAATTTATGCAGGCCTTCATTTTAAGGAAATTTTATGGAAGTACAAATGCTTTCTTAGTCAAGCTGTGTAAGAATGTTTAGGAACATTTTCGCAATAACTGATATAAACTGAAGTTACTGCAGTAAACTTGTGGCTTAATTTGAATATTTGCTCCAAGAACTAAGCAGAAAAGGATTAATTTTCCTAGTTTTTGTCCCCAGGAAATGTCCAGCGGTTCCCAAACTAGATTCCATGGAACCCTAGGGTTGTCTTTGGTAGGGGATTCATGTGACATTATCATGTCAGACATGATAAGAATCTTTGGGGTTCCTTGATCTCTTTGGGAAGTCACCAGAAGTTCCAAGACAAGAAAGGTTTGGGAAAGTTGCCTTAACCCATGGAGCAAAACCAGTGGTAATAAAGACATGAGACATGAGAGTCCTGGTTTCTGCCATATAGACACAGACAGCTGCCAACATGAGACAGATCGCAGTGCTTAACTGTACTCGCAGGATTTTTAAAATTTAAGTTTATTTATTAATGTCACAAGCAGGCTTACATTAACACCACAATGAAGTTACTGTGAAAATTCCCCAGTCGACACATTGACCTGTTTGGTTACACAGAAGGTGAATTTAGCATGGCCAATGTATCTAACCAGCACATTTTCAGACTGAGAGGGGAAAGCGGGGCACCCAAAGGAAGCCCACACAGACACTGGGAGAATGTGCAGACTCCACACAGATAATGACCCAAACCAGAAATTGAACTTAGGTTCCTGATGCTAAGAGGCAGCAGTCCTAACTACTGTGCCATCCCACTTTCACAGCAATCCAGCAACTCTGGCTTCAGCATATTATGAGGATTACTGAGGTGCCTCCCTAAAAAAGTGGCAATGGCTCGATTCTGCATGGAGTATTAACTTATTGTCCTCTCTCAGGATGACAGTTTTTGCCCTCCCATCAGTGCTGCACCACCAGTGCGATTATGGTTGCCTTTCAACCAGCCAGCTCCGATTGTTGCTACCCATACTGAGGTGGTACTATCCAAAGCCAAGCCTTCTAGACACAGAGATGGTCAAGGACATTCTCTCAGGACACCTGCAGACTTCCCCATGGAAGTCAGCAACTTTCTGCCAGTCATGCTGCAGCCACTTGTTTAGCATCATCAGTAATTGGCAAAGGCACCCACAAGACACACACCAAAGGGGTGCACAGGATTGATAGCATTTTTTGTATTATTGATATGTTGCTGCAGAAAGTTATTAAGCGATGGTTTTTGCAGTTGGTCTCTATTGAAAAATGCTGGCCATGAGGACTCAATGATGGGAATTCTGAAAAAGATGTACTGTGGGAAATGGTAGGTCTAAGTTGAGAATGGGAACGTTCATTACAATTGAAGCTTCAAAATGAGGTCCCTTTCACTCTGTACAATTGCATGTGGTGGATGCGGTTTCCTATCTTCCACTTCCTCTCTTTTCTTCCTCCACTTTCTGGGCTAACCTCTGAATCCCAGGAAGTAGTGGCTTGGTCCTCATAATTGCAAGGTTGTGGAGAGCACTGCACACCATGTACATAGAGATTCTTTCTGGGCATCCACTGCAAGGAGATCTCTGAGTGATTTATGCAAAGTATTTGTTTTAAGGGACAGTTGTCCTGCTCCATGATATTGCCAGGGATGCAACAGCTTTCATTGAAGGCCTCCTGAGTTCAAGAGCTAGGATAGAATTATTAGGTGTATATGGAGTAGATAGTGCCCGTCACTGAACACAGCCATCCTGTGTTGCATTTAGGAGGCTGAAGGTTGCAGGTATTTTGGAGTTTGGCAGAATAAAGATCGTGACTGGCGTAGTGGGCTTTCATTGAGGTAAATAATTGGTGTTGGACACCAACTACATGAGGTCTTGTGGTTGCAGTATCTTTCCCTGTACACACTGGAGAGGAACACTGGCCTGAAGAGCCAAAAGTGTGCAGTCAATGGAGCCCAGCCCTTCCATCATCTGGGAGCCCACTATCTTAGCGAAGCCACACGCCCTTTCATCCTGGTCTTTTCTCAGGGAAAGAGTTCAGGGTCTTTTCTGAGGATGAAGTTCATTCCTCTTCTATACAGTGTTCAACAGTGCTTCTCTAAATAGTAAACTATAATACATTGTTGATGTTGCCTGTAAGAATCCCATGTCACAGAATATAAAGGCCAACAGTGATTTGTGTAGCCACTGGGAAGACTGTCTTCACTCTGTTTCAAGCTGCAGGTCATCATGAAGGATGTGAGACAATCTCCTTTGCAAAAATGTAGCCTCCTCTGACACCGCTGCTAGCTTGCTGTCAGGAGGGACAGGTTCTCCTGAAAGGTCATTGGTGAGTAGGGTCTTCTAAAAAGATCCTTCTTTTCTCTGCCACTTGACCTCCTCCTCTGCGTGTACTCATGATTGCACAGTGTATGGTATTTCAAGTACCTCTTACATACCTGTTCAAGACAGTGATATCTTCTGCCTTCCTGTGGTCAGTAACAATCTTAAAATTTCTCCAGCAACTTTCTACAATGTATCCGCCAATTTGCCTGAGCATAATTACGTCAAAAGTACCTAAGCTGCAAATTGTTGAGTGATGGCTTATTTAGTCCCAGGACAGGACCTATCTTGCTTTAGAGTATTTGCTGTTTCAGAATCATATATGCACAGTCAAATGTGTAAATCCGCATGCTGCAGTCAGTGGTTCTGAGCTTCTCCACTGGGTTCATTGAGTCCCTACAGACTACAATTAAATAGAGACTGATGAGAATGTTCCCTTTTGTGCTATTAATCTCTCTGTAAGAATCCATGAAAATGTTAAAAGTTTTACTTGATGAAGTACAACTCAGTTTTTAACAATTTTCTGCGTTCATTTTTACTGCTGTAAAAACATTCTGGCTCTGAAAAGCTCACCTTACGTTTGTGAAATGTCAAATTCATTCATTATAATAAAAAAGTGGCACATACATTTAAAATTATTTATATTTTTGAGTTTGTTTACGATATTTTAGCTTCTACCCTAATCCTGTGAGTTTGTTCAAATCCTTAATTTTGGTCCCTAAATTTAGTTGTAAGGGAAGGGTACTCAGTGCATCTTTCTTCCTGATTTGCTGTCTGTGCGACCACTTCAGTGTGACTGGATGATAACTCAGTTTTCTGTACACCTGACAATCCCCTTGACTAGGAGTCGGATTCAAGCTAACAAATTAAGAAATGACAAATTCACGCCACTAAGACTGTTAGATCTTCGTGGACAGCTTTCTTAAAGGTGAGTGGAATTCATGAAATACAGGCCCATATTTACAAATATGAATAACTATTGTTAATGAAATTCAGTACAGGTCTTGCACATTAGGAACAAAAAACATGGGCAATGTATTTGTTTACCTAATTTGATATGATTTATTAAAGGAGAAGCAGGTAGGGATCTAGAAATACAGAGGGTCAATGATGACCACAGCCATTCTTGTGTACGAGCAATCAACAATATAACAATAGCAAACTGAATGCTCAACTCTGATACCAACTCAATAGGATGTAGTTTGAGGTCATCATACTGTAATGGCATGAAGCTTTTTTTTGTCTGAAATAGGCCTACATTAACACTGCAATGAAGTTGTTGTGAAAATCCCCTAGCCGCCATACTACGGTGCCTGTTCGGATACACTGAGGGAGAATATAGCATGGCCAATGCACCTGATCCAGCTCATCTTTGGACTGTGGGAAGAAACTGGAGCACCCGAAGGAAACCCACGCAGCTACAGGGAGAACATGCAGACCCTGCACAGACAGTGACCTGAGCCGGGAATTGAACTTGGATCCCTGGCGCTGCGAGGCAGCAGTGCTTGCCACTATGCTGCCCCAGTGCTGCCATAGTGCTTTGATCAGGATGCATCCTTCAAAACTGCATTCAATTCCAAAACCCAGAAGGAAACAATTTGGCAATGGGGTAGAGAAAGTCCATGAGCGGTATCTTTAATTCATTGAGGATTGAGTTAAGAGGAAAGGTGAGAAAAATCTATATGCCTAAGTTTTCAAAGAGGTCAGCATATGATACCAGAAACACTAGAAATGGCTAATCTTGAGCACTTCTTCAAGATAATTAATGATTATCAGTCATGAGGATATAGGAACAGATTGATAAAGTCAATTCAGGACTAATGTCAAGAAACAATTCACATAAGCAGCGATGAATACATTGCCTCGAATAATCTTGCAGGTAAAATTGTGGAATCAAGTTTTTGGTGTTATTACTTTCTCAGTGTAAGGATGGAATACAGACAAAATTGATATAAATCAAAAATATGTCACACCATTAGGAACATAACAGCATAATCACACTCTTCAGTAGTGCATCATTATGTTATCTGAAGTTGGATGTTACATCATGTATGAATTTGTGATGTAGTTATAGATACATGAAACAGAAGACGATTGTAAAGTGGACTAGCCAGCCATTGTCACATGTTGGTTCTTAATTTTAGAAATGCAACCTTGATGTCCAAAAGAAAATGATGTACAACCGTGACATTGACAGCACAGAAAGAGGCCACTCATAAGTAGCCCATTGTATCTGCACTAGTCCAGGCTAATTCCATTTTCCAGTTCTTGTTCAGTTGCACAACTTTAAGTCATACACAATGTTTTTTCAATTATGCTGTTGGCACCTTTAGCACCATTTCAGGCAGTGAGATCCAGATGCCAGTTATCTTCTAGGTGAAAAGATTTCTTCTCAACTCTCTTCTAACCCTGCTCACAATTACTACAAGCCTACCTCCAGTTAATTTGTCCATTACCAATGTTAAAGTGACAACCTGTAAATTATACAGTCTATCTATCTCCCTTTTTAAACAACGGAATAACAATAGCAGTTTTCCAGTCCTCCAGCATCATTCCAGTTTATAGGGAGGTTACAAAGTAATGATCAGAGCCTCCATTATCTCCTCCCTTCATTCTCTTAGTAGCCTGGGATGAGCCTGGTTATATATCCACTTTCAAAAATTCCAAACCTGTTCATATTTGCTTTGTCATTCTATTTACAGTATACAAGTACTTACATGTGTAAAGCTATAAAATTGATCTTATCCAAGCATTCTTACCAGGGACAATGTGACACAGTCCTCTCCTGTCAGAGTAATAATGCAGTAACATTGAACTGTCTTCGGTCTTTTCCACCCTGAAAGATGGTGCATTCATCTCCTACATAATGTAATTAAATATCAGAATTGAATCTCTTGTTAGATTACATTGATTCATGTAATTCCACAATCTGTACATCTATTCAATAAAGATAATAATTTGGCTTTTAAGTTAGCTTTTGTTTGGCTCACCAATGATGCAGTGGTCATGTCATTTTGGGGTGAAATCCCCATTCGCTGCTCCTTTCAATTAATAGATGGAAAACAGTGCACTAGGAGTGCCATTTGCATTCTAAGTGCACAGAAAAGGAGCGGTGTTTCCCTTGAACTCAGTAAACGATGAGAAATATTAAGGCAAATTTTCCTGTACCGCTCACCACGGGAATTTAGCTGGGCAAGGTGCAGATTTTGGAAAAGTCCATTGACCTCGGGCAGGATTTTTTGATTTTAGGATGAGGTGGCTGGAGAATCCCACCTACTGTGTTATACTCTACAAGTTGACTAGACATATAATAATCATAGATGTGTTTTGGTCAGTCAGTCAAGATATCTATAGAAAACTATTACCAAGCCAGGCCAAGCTACTGAGCAAACACCCATTGCCCAAAACTGTTATGTAATGCATAGGCTTATCCAAATGGGACACAGCCCAGGTGCCTAAGATGTAAGTTGCAAAGAGTTGTTTAGAAACTGTCAAGTGTGCACAGAGACACTGCTGTAATTTTACCAACCAGACCATACAATTTAACATTACAGAGCAGTAGCTGGCTTCACGATCTGTACCTGCTTGAAATATAAAATAGAAGCAAATAATGCTGGAAATATCAGCAGGTCTGGCAGCATCTATGGAGAAAGAAATTAGAATTAATGTTTCAGGTCAATGGCATTTCATCAGAACTGGCATAAGTAAGAAATGGAATAGATTTTGCGCATTGTGAGCCGTGAATACAATGTGAAGCATATATGTAGCAAATGTATTTCTTTCAATGCCCGTCTGTTTCACACTGGAAGACCAAATGCAGATGGCTGCTTGCTTTGCAGAGCACCTTCACTCCGTCCACAAACATGACCCGAGCTTTTGGTAACCTCACTTTTTAATTCTCCAATTTGCTCTTAGTGACATGGCTGTTCTTGGCCTACCGCACTGTTCCTGTGAAATTCAACATAGCTCAATGAACAGCATTTCATCATTCGATTAGGCATTTTGTAGCTTTCTGGACTCAACACTGAGTTCAACAATTTCAGATCCTAATCTCTGCCCTCCAGCTCACGCTGTTTTAGATCTTTTCTGTGTGTTTTTGTTTTTCTCTCACTTTCACCTTCAGGCAGAAGCACATCTGCTCTAAGTACCTCTTCTGTTAATTTGTTTCTTTTCTCACTCCATTACAATTTTCCTTGGCTCTGTGAGACTGGCTGCTCTGTCATTAATCTCTTACTACCCAACCATAGACATTACTTTTGTCCATTTTCTCCCTTGCTTAAAATCTGTTCCATTTCTAACTTTTCCCAGTTCTGGTGAAAGGTAATCAACCTGAAGCATTAATTCCCTTTCTCTCTCCATAGATGGTGCCAGACCTGCCAAGTATTTTAAGGTTGTTCGGTTTTTATTTTCGTTCATGTCGTTTGTTCAGCCACTTTCAATCTATTCAGAGTTCTGAATTTCAAGATTATTTGCAGTCAAGGGTGAAGAATTCCAGCTTCTTATTTGTTGAATTTCCTTCTAAGTCCCATTAGTAATCCAAACTGGTTTATCATTATCGATGCTTCAGAATATACAGAACTTACCCAGTTTACGTATTGAATCGGATTATTGAGGGCCGATTTTTTTCCTGGCCAGCAGAAATTGCTCTTGTAGAGAACCAGCATGGATTCAGTTGATGAACTGGTCTCCTTAACTGCTTTAACAAACCCCTGATTCTAGCATGTCATCTTGGAATCCATTTATCCCCAGGGAACACAAATATTTTTCTCCCAAACCTTCTGAGGGAAAATGGCATGCATAGACTGTAGTCTGGTAACTATAATATAGTGAATATTTCATTCTTATGATTTTTGTGACATTCTAAATTAAATATTAATTGTATATAGGAATATAACTTGTAGTTTCAATGTTAGCATGTTACTAATAATCCAGTGCTTGTTTGCAAATGGATCTATTCATGCAGTCCTGGGGCACAATCTTACCTACAACTTATGCCATACTCTCACTGCAGCAAGATCAGAGAATTTGGTAGCCAACCAAATCTCTATTACCTGCAGCAAAATGAGACAATCCCATTGGCATGAATGGTGGTAAGATTCATGCCCTAATATTTGTTATTATCCTAAAACAAAAAGCCAGATCAACAGCATTACACTGATTGTTAAAATTCTGGTAAATTGTTTATTTATATGAACTCTTATTGTACGTTGCTGAAACGGGAAATATGTTGCCAGAACTTTCATCTTGCACTCATCAGGACAAACATAAGAATGTCAAATTTCAAAAAATCACAATAATTTATATTCTGGAGAAAAAGATGCTGATTGATTGGCAAGTCAATTCTTGATTGACCAAGGCTTTGCACTAATAGGAACACAAAAAGCTGCGGCAACGTATCTCTCTCTTTTCAGCAATATTCAGGTTCTGTACCAAGCAATATTTATTGTGTTTAACTGATGCCAAGGAACCACAAGTAATTCCTTTATACTTGCCTGATAGGACAATGAAAGGTAACTGTGTAATGCATCAAGGTTCTCAATGAACTCCATCAAGTTACCACCTAGAGTACGGAGCATGTGATCATATCCAGATCTTTTACAAAACTCAAAAAAATACTCTCCGAATTGATTCAGCACCACAGCTGACTCCACATCTGGAGGTCACAATAAAAAAAGTTACTTGGATAAAATAATAATAAACTTCCAGCAACAATTTGCTCTGAAACAATTACTTCAATGCAGAAAATGTTTCAAGGCATTTAAGCTTAAGGGGAGCTGAAACAAATAAGCAAACTAAAGGAACGTATCATAAAACCATGGTGGAAGAGTTAAAGACTGAAAGTGCATTCAAAAGCACGAACTGTGAAAGGGTTTTGTAAACAGGAAAGATGTGGAAAGACAGTTCAGAAATGAAGATTACCAATAGCAGTATGAAGCAAGAGTAAGGTGCACAAAAGAGCAAAGTCAAAGAACAACAAACAAATTAAAAACAAGTGTTCTGTAACTTGTCAAATATTCAAAAGCTTTAATATTTATTCTTGAAAAAAGGGATATGTGAAAGCTTTTCATCTTACACCCTTCAGAACACTTTGCAAGAGAAGAAATATAAGCAGAAAACAACCATTTCTACTGTATGCGAAGAATTACTCTGACAATCAATTTAACGTTATCAATCAGGTTTGCAGTGTGGCACATTTGCATGCACTTGAAGGTAAATATATTAATACACAGGGCCTTATTCTTTGCAGATAGAAAGAACATGTAAACATACTGCACTCATTTCAGCCAAATAAATGACAATCATTTGCTGACTCATTCTCAAAGCAATGCCTTGACCCATCAGGATCAACTGTCTGGTTGAAATTTCAAACAAAGCTTAGCAGTTAACTGTCAGTCACCCAGTTCATTCTGCACGGCAATGCCTCTGCCAATCAGACTACTTGCCAACCGATCAGCATCTTATTCTCATACAGTATAATATATTGTGGGTGGGCCTAAGGCTGTGGGTGAGGGTGGGGGTTGTGGGGGGGGGGGGGGGGGGGAGGTCCTGTTGCCACAGTCCCGCATGGTCTGTGGTGGAGGGAGAACAGCGACTGGAGGGATGGTCTACTGAAGGGTCCTGCCTCTGGGGATGGGGGGGCGACGATGTTGGGAAAGGCCTGCCAGAGGGGCTTGCTTCCCAGGGCAGGGAGATCTCCACTGCTTTGTGGGGGGGTGGGGGAGGGCGCAAAATGAGCTGGATATCGCAATGCTCTGGGATGGGGAGGGTGGGGGGGGGGGTGTCAAGGGTGGCCTGGGAATTGTTGTAGGGACCATGATTGGGCCAAGAGGAGGAGACTGGAAGGAAAGCACTGCCAGGGTCCTAAGCTGACCAATGATTGAGCTGGCCAGCAAATGGGGAGACTGACAGATTGAGGCTATTGGGTTTTTAATGAGATTTACAATTGGGATCTCTGCAGAGCACAAAGTATAGCAATTTGAGTATGAAGTTGAACTGACAAAACAGTGGTGATCCAGAATAATTTTCCCACCAATTCAGCACTTTTGGGAGAATTCCCCAATATTTATTCAAAACAGTGGACTAAAATTAGTTAACACCTTCATTCATTAGACTTTCCCCAGTGTATTTAGGCTTGTACAACTTTTGAATAACACAATGCTGAAAGTATGAGCTAATGATGTGTGGCAAGGGAAGCTAGGCTTGAGTGAATGGAACGAGCAACTCAATATCTCCTTAATCAGATTGAATAATTGTGAAATTAACAGTGCAAGGACTGAGAAGGAAGATTCAGTTAGAACAGGTGAGTTCAGTAAATCAGGTACAGAAAGAGAAATAAAATGACAGAAATAAAGATTGGATAAAAAGTGACAAAGGAAACTTTTTTGAAGTGTAGATTTAAAATTCTGGATATTTTATTCCAAATGAATGACAAACTGTATGTTTAATGGTTGATTCTCAATAATAGAGAGGTTGATTAGCACTTTGTGTTAAAATGATTGTGCCGGCATGTTACAGTTTATTTATGAAGTGCACATTGCTCTGGCAACATGCATCTTACATGCATGTTGTAGTCTGGAACTATGAATAGTAATGGTGGAGACTCAGTTTCTTCCTATCATGTGATTGGCCCAGGAGTCTCTCCTACTTTTGCTGCTGTAATAGGCATGTGTTGTAAGGATTGCTATTCAACCTATTTAATCATGTTATGAACTCAATTTCCTTGACCAACAAGAATTAGAGTGGGACTTAAACCCAGTGCTTTGCCTCGGACACAGGGATACCCACTGTGCCACAAGAGCAAACTGCTACGCTATTTGCAAATAAATAATATGCTGTCATCTCACCACTATTTAAACAGCAAAGTAGATTTATAGGAAGAATTTGCACTGTAAGTATAAGAGTATAAATTAAGGAAAGAATCCAATTTCTGTCTCTGAAAAATCACATGGATTCAAAACATTTTTTTCTCTCTCCGCTGATGCTGCTGGACCTATTAAGTTTTTCCAGCAGTTTTTGTTCTTATTTCAGAAACCAGCCTCCACTTGGAGGTTTCCAGTGGTGATATTCGCCCTGATTCTGATTGAGTACAACTCCACTCCAAAGCGCTGTGAGGTCAACTGGAACTCATGTGTATTTTGCAAATTGAATTATATCATAAAGGTTAAGGAGTATTCTCTCCCTGTACTCTTAACGTTGAAATATCCAGCTTTTAGGAGGGAACTCCTTAGATGCTGAGATTATTTTGGTATAAATTTGAATATAACACTGAAGTTAGAAATGCAACATACTAATACTGATAACAATAATATGAAACCTACCTAATAATTTGCAAGCTTCCTCCACCAGTCGCATTGTATTTTCATCTGCATACACTTCAAATGTCATAAAAGTGTCTGGAACTCCAGCAGCAACCCTGTAGAAAATAAATGAAAGACAGAACAAAGCAATATTTCCCAATTTTTATTGGCCCGTAACTTCCTCACAGTGGCAATCACCCGCAGACTACCACTCTGAGGTACTTCCCTTGGCTGGAATTCCAAAGCCTTGGTGCTGCCCACCCTTCCTCACACAGGTAGGGTGAGACCTTCCTCACTCAGGCAGGTTTAGAGCAGCATTGGTGGTTCAATGATAGAATTCTCGCTTGCCAAGAGGGAGGCCTGAGTTCAATTCCCAGCCAATGCAAAAGCAGTGTATAATTTGAATGTGTGTTGTTACTGTGTCATTTCCATTCGATATGTGTGTTAGCTGCATTTAAGGAGACAGCATGGTTAGCACTGCTGCCTCACAACACCAGGGAGCCGGCCTCAATTCTAGCCTCGGGTCACTGTTTGTACAGAGTTTGCATATTCTCTGCGTGTCGGCATGGGTTTCCCCCAGATGTTCTGGTTTCCTCTCACAGTCCAAAGATGTGTGGGTTAGGTTGATTGGCCATACAAAATTCACCTTTAGTGTCAGGGAGATTAGCGGGTAAATATGTGGAGTCACATGAATGGGGCCTGGGTGGAATTGTGGTTGCTGCAGTTTGATGGGCCAAAAGGCCTTCTTCTGCACTCTAGGAATTACAAGATCTATGAGACAGCAGTAGAAAAGTGTGCCCCCGACTGCATCAGTGCAATATAAATGGAGCAATATGAGAGACAACACATCCCCTTTTAATGGCACTAAGAAGGGAGAAGCTAAATTTCAAAGATGAGGAGTGGGGGTCAGATATTGGACCAGGAGTGGGGGACGTAGAGTTGGACCTTGACCAGGGGGATAGGGTTTGAGTCATACTGGGACTGATTTGTGAGGAAGGGAATTGGAGGAGAGGGGGAGTAGGGTGAGAGGACAGGCAGTTGGAGTCAGATCTGAATGGTGGGGCTTGATGGAGGCATTGGACAGGAGTTGGTATCGAGGTTGGGGATGTTGATATCGAGGTTTGTTGGTGGGGGGTTAGAGTCAATGATGGAGGTAGTGTTGAAGATCTCCTGAGGTCAGTGTTGGAGGGTGGGGTGGGATATCCCACAGTCTGGAACTTTAGAGCCTCTTTGCTCTTGAAATCTATGTTACAAATGATAAAGCCTAGAATACTACTGCTTTATTCACTGCTCTCTCCAACTGTCCTGCCACCCTCAGTGATTTATGCACATATATACCCAGGACGTTCTCTTCCTGCTCACACTTCAGAATTTTTCCCTTTATTTGAGATTAATTTAAACATCTCAGGACCATAGAACCTTAGAACATTACAGCACAGAAATAGTCCTTTAGCCCTTTCTTGGCTGTGCTGAACAATTACTCTGATGTCAAAAGTGTTTTTTTTCCCTTCTAGCTCTTTTACATTACTATGACAGCTAAATTGGCAAAACCATCTGAAGTTAATGATTTGAAACACATTGTCAGGTGGTTCCCAGCCCAGCAATTGTCCTGGGGGAAATTAACACTTCCGGAAAATTGCTGGGTTCACCTTTATTAGCTTCATTGGGGTATAGCACAAATGCAACCGTAGGGAGCCAGGAAATTATGGCCCAGTTTTAAAAGTTGATAAGTGACTATGAGATAAGGGTCGACCACCCAGCTAAGAAGTCACTGAAGAGCACCGCCAGTTGGAATTCACCCCAATGGAGCATTCACACTCCAACTGGTCCTGTCAGAGTGTGCAAAACATAGGCTCATGTAGATTACTGCTGCATGTGCTTTAAGGACATGTGTTATTTATATTTAAAAAAAACTTTAATATATTAATCACCTCACAGTAAGTTGAGAAGTACTGTTTAAATCGGGCTGAAGACCCAGAGAAGAATTTGGATTTATTTCTAAACTATATATTGCAGGTTGGAGTTGGATCTAACAAGTGTCTGCGTAAATAGTAACATTGAAGATTAATCTATACATTCAAAAAGGTTGGGCATGAATGTCAGATTTAAATCGATCTCAGCGATGTTTCTACATGTCCAGCTCTGACCTGAAGGAATTGTACTTGTCAATTATAAATGCATGCACATAAACCATAGCCACAAACCTGACAAAGGAAGAATGTTTTGTTTGAATTTACGTGGATTAATGTTTTATTTTAATTTATTGAGAATAAACGTAAAGATTATTGATTCGGCATCTGACTCTAATGGTGAGTTACATGTCGAAAGTACCCAATGTCCTATTTGCTGCAGAATACTTATTTATTCCCGTTGTCATTTCTATTTACATATATACAGACAACGAGTGTTTGGATCATTCTTGCGGTCATGGTATGAAATGAATATATGACTAGCTTAGTGGAAATGCCAGAAATTACCTCAATTTCTCCCATGTTTCTTCTCCGAATTTTTCTATAACCAAAGACTTCAGACATGTATTAATAAATCCATACTATAAAAAGAAAGCATAGATGAGATTTAGTCTTAAAAGTTCAGCTTACGTTTTTCAATGGTTGAAACATTTCCGCAAATATCATGCCCCTTTTTTCAAAAGAATACTGCTACCAAACTCAGCATTGAGGAAGCCACATTTCCGCAACCTCTTCAATTAGTCAACATTCTATTTCTCTAATGTCAAATATATTCGAATATGAATCTAACTCATGGTGTACCCTGACTTGCGTTTGTGCTAATGTCAAAACGCCCTGAGACCACACACTAACGTCAAATTCTAGATATATGAGATATTGGGTCCTGTGGTCGCAGTTACATTCAAACAGGAATTTGCATCCTTCGATACAATCTTTGAAACAAAGCACATTCAGAAGCGTCTTGCCGCAAGAATATTAATGTTCAATTTATTTTGCCTCAGATGCTCTGCTCGCCATTTTAATGTTGTGCTTTCTAAGCAACTAAAGTGCATTCGGTTCTGGGACCGTAAAATCGGAGAGAATAATTTGCATTCATATCACCACGGATGATTGCCGCGATATTCCGCCTGGGATGTGCTAATCTTTCCATTCATCAGGGCACCGTTGCGCTGGGAAGTCAAGCATACGGCACAAATGTAAAATCCACTGCACACAAAATGCTGCGGTTTGATCTATATACTTGCAAACGCTTTAACATACTTTGAAAAACAGTTGCATTCCCCGAACTGTCAAGGTCACGGAAGTATATTGATATCTGCAGCGCACACAGTAGTAGTTACAATTCGAGCAACAAGCACCATGAGGAACGGTCACATCATGAACACACAACGCCAACTATTTACTAGCACGGACCACAACGGCCCCCAAGGGAATGAATGAACTCTTAAAATGACCACTCATTACCAAACACTTACCATCTCAATAAAAGGGACTACGACTAAAGTCCAGCCTGTTAGCAAATTGTACCGACACGCTAACTTCTTCGCTGAAAAGTCACATCTCAAGCATCATTTCTGGCTTAATTAATCACAGTTTCCAATATCCGTCCTTTGGAGACAACGACATCGAGAAACATTGACAGACACACCCGAGTGTACAGGCAACCTGATTTTGCTGTTCCCGCTCGTTGTACACTGTCTATTGGTTTTGATACTGGAAATTCGTGGCGCCCTCTGCGGAGCATCCAGGGTTGTGTGAGCAGGGGCAAACAACTGTATATTCAGTATCCCCGCTAACACTAGTACTGAAGAATTTCTGAAGAGCAGCATAGAGTCTGATAAAATAGTGTCATAGAGGTTTACAGCATGGAAACAGACCCTTCGTCCCACCTTGTCCATGCCACCTTTTTTTATATACCTCTAACCTGATCTCAATTGCTTGCATTTGGCTCATATTCCTCTATACCCATCTTACCCATGTAACTATCTAAGTACTTTTTAAAAGACAAAATTGTATCCGCCTCTACTACTACTTATGGCAGCTTGTTCCAGGCACTCATCACCCTTTGTGTGAAAAAATTGCCCCTCTGGACATTTTTGTATCCCTCCCCTCTCACCTTAAATCTATGCCCCCTGGTTTTAGACTCCCCTACCTTCGGGAAAAGATATTGACTATCTAGCTGACCAATGTCCCTCATTACTTTATAGGTCGCTATAAGATCACCCCTCAGCTCCCACATTCCAGAGAAAAAAGGCCCCAGTCTATCCAGCTCTCCTTAAAACTCAAACCATCAAGTCCCAGTAGCGTCCTTCTAAATCTCTTCTGCACTCTTTCGAGTTTAATAATATCCTTTCTATGATAGGGTGACCAGAATTGTACACAGTATGCCAAGTGCGGTCTTACCAATGTCTTGTACAACTTCAGTAAGTCCCAGCTCCTCTATTCAATATTCTGACCAATGAAATCAAACAGTCTGAAGGCCTTTTTCACCACTCTGTCCAAAGGTGACTCGACTTTCAAGGAGCTATGAACTTGTACCCCTAAATCTGTTTGTCTGTAATTCTCCCCAATGCCCTACCATTAACTAAGTCCTACCCTGTTCAATCTACCAAAATGCATTACCTCACATTTATCTAAATTAAACTCCATCTGTCATTCATTATCCCATTGGTCCAATTGATCTAATGGAACATTGAATGACATGGCAGATCAGATAGAGGAAGCAAAATAATGAAGGAGAAAGTTAGGTGAGGTTAGGAAGGATAAAGGAATCTGAAAACAGTTGGAACATAGTGGCAGGAGTAGGCCATTCAGCCCATCCAACCTGTTCTTTCAATGTGATCACGGCTAATTGTCAACTTCAATGACTTTTCTACACATTATATTCTTATCCTATGTCATTGGTATACTGAGATCTATCAATCACTGCTTTGAACATTAATTTGTTTTATGTATTTTAATCATAGAATCCCTACAGTGCAATTGGAGGCATCTGGCCTGTCAAAATTGCATTGACAACCATCCCACTTGAGCCATATCTTTGTAACCCCACTGCAAATCCTCCTGACACTAAGGGACAATTTTAGCATGGTCAATCCTTCTCACACACATATCATTCACACAGAAACTTCACACAGACCGTCAGCCAAGGCTAGAATTGAACCCAGGTCCCTGGTGCTTTGAGGCAGCAGTGCTAACCACTGTGCCACTGTCTCCAATAAAATCTGAATGCATTCCTCGGAGAGACATGGCAGTGAGCCAAATTCTGAATGACTCGGAATCCACTGCCAAAGATAAACCCAGCGGGATGAGAACAAATAACTTTTGAGAATGTGGAGTCTCATCCCTTTAGATCTTAATTATTATTTGAGATTTTAAGTTAATCTTTGTCTCTCAATGTTGTATTTTCACTTTTTATTCACTATCTATACCTGATTTAACAATGAATTAAATTTGAAGAAAGAATACTAATTAAGCGATCCATGTTTACAATTATTGCAGGTAAACCCAAAAAGAATTTCCATTGACCACATACATTGTTAAACCCAAAAATCATAAAGTGGGTGTCCAAGTTACCTTGCTCTTCCATATGTTGCATTTTATTGGTACTTACATATTCAGTATTCAAATATATGAAACATGTGGAATTGTGGTGCTTACCCACTATTTATCCAATAGACAGGCCAATGTTAGGTGAATTTTTATGAGCATCATAAATATTATTTACCATCAAACAACCTCCCTGGTTGTGATAATAGATTTTTACACATCTGAAGTTGCATTTTGTTGGAAATTTTAAAAACTTTAAACATTTCTTTCTGTCTCGTTATTCTACCACTCCTTCCCCACTGCCTTTAATCTTATCTCACTTTCCCTCTTTTTATTTTGCTTTCTGTACATTATTTTACATCATATTAAATATTCTAACTCATTTAGATTCTGTGTGGTTCAGTAAGGATTTTCTCAGTCCAATTTGTTGAAGAGACATGCTTTCCCTATTCACACACATTCCATATCTCTGTGGATGGCACTGTGCTGAAAAAGCTCTTTAGGATTTTATTATGCATCACAAAAGACCATGGAAA
Source organism: Sphyrna mokarran (assembly GCA_024679065.1). NCBI lineage: Eukaryota > Metazoa > Chordata > Chondrichthyes > Carcharhiniformes > Carcharhinidae > Sphyrna > Sphyrna mokarran. Next base: position 47,790,195 of record JAGIQG010000003.1, on the reverse strand, counting down.
GTTGGTGAGCCATTCAGCATAATGATTGAAAAAAGCTGTACATTTGCCATTGATCACAAAATCTGGGTCAAAATTCTAACTGGTGCTTCCTAATGCCATTCGTGAATGATTCTTCAATCTGTTTAGTTTAAGGCAGTAGACAGTTGCTTACTCTGTTTCTCACAAGTCCTGACAGGATCATCAGAATCCTGCTGCCTCACCCGCTATGGAATTGGAGGGGGCAAGGGCAGACCACGGAAATGTCTATTGACCTCAGGTGGGAATTTCTGATCTTGCTTGAGTGAAGCCATAAAATTCCACTTTTCCAACTTACTGGTTTCTAATTTCTATTTGCTTTCAGCAGTGAATAAAAAGAGCCAAGCTTTAGTTTTCACTATAAAAACAATCCAATATTGGAAATCTAGAATAAGAGCATAGAATTCTAGAATTCAGAAGAAGATCTAATAAGATCTGACAGAGAGGAACAGAGTTAATATTTCTAATATGTCTTCCATCGTGTCAGCCAAGGATTCCACCCCAGCATGGTTGAATGGGCTATCAGTCATAGCCATTCTATTTCATGCACTTCTGCTCTCATCCCTCCCACTCCATTGCAGGACCCTGATTGGGCTTCTCTTGTCCTCACCTTCCACCCCACCAGCCTTTGCAATTCAACAGACACACCTCACCATTTCCTTCACTTTCAAACACATCACAGTGGTTAGCACAGCTGCCTCACAGTGCCAGAGACCTGGGATTAATTCTCAGCTTGAGTCATTGTCTGTGTGAAGTTTGCACGTTCTCCCCGTGTCCACGTGAATTTTCTCCAGGTGCTCCGGTTTCATCCCACATTCTAAAAGATGTGCTGGTTAGGTGCATTGATCCTAACAGGTGCTGGACTAGAGGAATTTCGTAGTAATTTCATTGCAGTGTTAATATAATACTTACTTGTTTTCAATAAACTTTAACTTTGAAGAAACTATTTTCTTCATGATGCCTTAGTCTCTTCCTTAGTTATCTGGTACCCACCATTTCTCTTCCTGTTTTACCTACTCGGTGACAAGTGGTGTACTCGGTGACACTTATTCGGTGACAAGTGGTGTACCTCAGGGGTCTGTTTTGGGGCCCCTGCTGTTTGTAATAATGATCTGGATGAGGGTATTGAAGGATGGATTAGTAAATTTGCGGATGACACTAAAGTCGGTGGAGTGGTAGATAGTGAAGAGGGGTGTTATAGTTTGCAGAGAGACTTGGACAAGTTGCAGAGCTGGGCCGAGAGGTGGCAAATGGAGTTTAATGTGGAAAAGTGTGAGGTAATGCACTATGGCAGGAATAATAAATGTGTAGAGTATAGGGCTAATGGTAGGATTCTTAGTAGTCTTGATGAACAGAGGGATCTTGGTGTGTATGTGCATAGATCCCTGAAAGTAGGCAGTCAAGTCGAGAAGGTTGTTAAGAAGGCATATGGAGTCTTAGCTTTTATTGGTAGGGGGATTGAATTTCGGAGCCGCAACGTCATGTTGCAACTGTACAAAACTCTAGTGCGGCCGCACTTGGAGTATTGTGTGCAGTTCTGGTCCCCACATTATAAGAAAGATGTGGAGGCATTGGAGAGGGTACAGAGGAGGTTTACCAGGATGTTGCCTGGTATGGAGGGCAGGTCCTATGAAGAGAGGTTGAAGGATTTGAGGTTGTTTTCGTTAGAAAGGAGGCGGCTAAGAGGGGATCTTATTGAAGCATATAAGATGATTAGAGGTTTAGATAGGGTGGACAGTGATAGCCTTTTTCCTAGGATGGAGAAAGCTAGCACGAGGGGACACAGCTTTAAATTAAGGGGTGATAGTTATAGGACGGATATCAGAGGTAGGTTCTTTACCCAAAGGGTGGTTCGGGAGTGGAATGCCCTGCCTGCAGCAGTTGTAGATGCGCCAAGTTTGGTGGCGTTTAAGAGGTTAGTTGATAAGTATATGGAAGAGAAGGGAATGGTTTAGTTTGGAGGGACATTGCTTTTTATATTGGTCAGCGCAACATCGAAGGCCGAAGGGCCTGTTCTGTGCTGTAATGTTCTATGTTCTACTCCTTTCTCACCATTAAAGAATGCAAATAAAGATTCCTTCCAAGTGAAAAATGATTTACATGTACTCCTTTCAAAATTATATTCTGTATTGGCTGTTCACAATGTAATGTCCTCTACATTCTATTCAATCCTCAAGCATGACCCCAAGCGTCCAGTCACCTGTCATTTTAATTGTCCATCTTGCTCCCATTATAATTTTCCTGCCCCAGGCCTATAGTGTTCCAATGAACCTCCATGTAAGCTCAAGGAACAGACCCTTGATTTACATCATAGAGTCAAAGAAGTTGGCAGCATGGAAACAGGCCTTTTGGCCCAACTTGTCCATGCCACCCTTTCTTTTAAATCCCCAGACTAATCCCAATTGCCCACAATTGGCCTATATCCCTTTATAGCCATCATACCTATATAACTATTTAAATGCTTTTTAAAAGATAATATTGTACTAACCTTGACTTCTACCTCTGGCAGCTTGTTCCAGACACTCATCATCCTTTGTGTAAAAAAATTGCCTTTCTGGATATTTTTGTATCTGTCCCCTCTCACCTTAAATCTCAGCCCTCTAGTTTTAAACTCCTCTACCTTTGGGAAAAGATATTGATTATCTATCTTATCTATGCCCCTCATTATTTTATAGACCTCTATAAGATCACACGTCAGCCCCCTACACTCCAGAAAAATAAGTCCCAGTCCATCCAATCTCTCTTTATAACTCAAACCATCAAGTCCTGATAGCATCTTATAAATCTTTTCTGCACTCTTTCTAGTTTAATAATATCCTTTCTATAATAGGGTGATTAGAATTGCACACAGTATTCCAAATGTGGCTTTATCACTGTTTTGTACAACTTCAACAGGACATCCCAACTCCTGTACTCAGTGTTCTGACCAACGAAACCGAGCATGCCAAATGTCTTTTTCACCACTCTGTCCACCTGTGATTCCACTTTCAAGGAGCTATGAATGTGCACTCCTAGGTCTCTTTGTTCTGTAACTCTCCCCATTACCATTAACTGGGTAAGTCCTAACCTGACTCAGTCTATCAAAATGCATCACCTCACGTTTATCTAAATTTAACCTCCATCTGCCATTCGTCAATGCACTGGCCCAATTGATCAGGATCCCATTGCAATCAGAGATAACTTATTTCACTGTCAACTATACCACCAATCTTGATGTCACATGCAAACTGACCTCCTATATTCTCATCCAAATCATTACTGTAAATGACAAATAATAGTGAACCCAGCACTGATCCCTGAAGCACACCACTGGTCACAGGCTTTCAGTTCAAAAAATAACCTCCTACAATCACAGTCTGGATTCTGTCAAGAAGCCAATTTTGCATCCATTTAGCTACCTCACCCTGGATCCCATGAGATTTAACCTTTTGCAACAACCTACTATGCAGTACCTTGTCAAAGGCCTTGCTACAGTCCATGTAGACAACATCAACTGCACTACTCCTCATTTACCTTCTTAGTTACCTCTTCAAAAAACTCAATCAAATTTGTGAGACATTATTTTCCACTCACAAAGCCATGCTGACTATCTGTAATCAGTCCTTGTATCTCTAAATGTTTGTAAATCCTGTCTCTCAAAATACCTTCCAACAACTTACCACCACAAATGGGCATTTTACAAGCATCTGGACTCAATATTAAGGTCAACAATTTTAGATCCTAACATTTGTCCCTATTTGTTTCTTTGCTTTCTCTTATTTATCTTTATTTATTATATTTTGTATTCTGAAGGCAGCTATTCTGCTATTTACACCACATCTAAGTACATATCTGGTTTGTTCAGTTGTCTGTTCAACACTGCCGTTGGCCATGCATCATTAAATCTTCTTACACCATTGAATCTCTTTACACATTTTCCCTTCATTTCCTCAAAACTTAATACATTTTTAATTTCTTCCAGCTCTGATTAAAGATTACACTTCTGAGATCTTAACTCTCTTAATCTCTGACACTGTCACACCCACTGCATATTTTCAGCATGTCTTCATTTTATTTCAGGCTTTTCAGATCTTTAATAACTGTGAAAAGGTAAGGACATTTAACCTCACCAATTCAATATCTGCAAAATCGGACCATTAAGTTCCAGTGCAAAATCCTGAAGTTCATGTGCGTGCAAATGAACGCAGATGCAGGTGCAATGGACGGCTGGGAGTTTGCATCTGTGACCTCTAGACTTCGTTCTGTGCTGAGGATGTAGTGGGCTTCGATTTCACTTTCTGCTCTGTCGCTAACCACAGACAGTGGTGCTGAAATGTCAAGCCAAACCACTTGGCAAAAAATACTGCAATAAGTTTCCAGTGTGCTTGTATTGATGTACTTGTTTTTATCCTACAGGTGCTTCGGTCCACCTTGTTGTCTAACGAGGGGCATACACGCAATGGGTCGTGAGAGGACTGCTCTTGGATCTTTTTCGAGAGTATCCTACTGCTTCATGTTGTTAGTGTATGCTTGACCTGGACCATCTGATGGGCAACACGACAGCTCAGTGACTATCGCTGTGCTGTGCAGATACATGGATTTGGGCCTGTGTCTGTGGGAGTTTGCGCATTCTCCCCGTGCTTGCGTGGGTTTTCTCCGGGTGCTCCGGTTTCCTCCCACATCCCAAAGATGTGCTCTTAGGCTAATTGGCAAAACAAATTCTCCCTAAATTGTCTCAAATTTGGTTTTTAATCCATAGATCTATAAACATGGACAGGGATCACGGGTAGAGGTGGGAACATCGGGGTGGCGGTGTGGGCTCGTTGGGCCGAAGGGCCTGTTTCCCGTGCTGTTTTGTTCTTTGTTCTTTGCTTCCATTGGAGCGCATCATTCCGTTTCATAGAATTTACTCCTTCAAAGGTTGAAATAATACCGAAGAGGTGAATTGGTCAAAACTCCTCTATAAAAACAATAATCCACAGCCATATCATCTGCCACAAAGTGTCATTTCACAGAGGTATTTTGAATGGAACCCACCTTCTGTTATCATAAGAGATGACCAAAACTCAATTCACTGTGTGCATATGCAGTAAATGTAATAAATGAACTGTTCCGCGGAATGCATGCTGAGGATGTAAAGCAGGATTGTGTGCTTGTGTGTGTTCACTCACCTTCACTGCACTAATTCAGAAAAGCTTAGGCAAAATATCGAACCAAGCGTTACCATTTTACCCAGTAGACTCTTACTGCTCAGGCTAAAGTTGTTTTTCTACATTTACTATAATTAATCATGGAAAGTATATCTCATGCTTTCTAAATGGAAGATATGGGATCAAAGTGATTCAAATTACAATGTAGCAAAGAGACATAAATGAGTATGATGTAGCCGTATAACCTCAATTGGAGAAGACCATATAACAATCCATTGAATTAATTATATAGCACATTACTGTTAGAAATAAATGCTAAACATGAAATGGGTCGATCCTTTTGATTAATTTTTCTAATGAAATGAATTACTATAAGTGCCAGTTTATTCAATAAGAAACCTGACTTTCACACCATGTATCAGTGTGTTGCAAATAGGTCAAAGTGAAAGAACTGTTTTGAATAATAGAAGCAAAGTGGACTGCGGATGAGTGAAAACTAGATCTCAGCTTTCAACTATTCTATTACTACAATGAAGTTCCTGATAATTGTTAGGGTGTTCATTTATGTTATTGGGTTTTTAGTTGTTTCAATGGCTTCAGATATGTTAGTTATTGTTGCACTAGTTTCTATCGAGATTGATACTTGACTGCGAATTCTACCAGAACAGTTAGTTATTGCCATTACTAAGTCAATGCTTAAAAATCATCCTATAAGACATTGCTAAACATTCTTTGGCTCATATGACTTCATCAGGATTAATGTTGTAAAAGTTTATAAATGTATTTTGCTCTGAACTTATTTCTAGATTTTCATTGCATCGTTTTCTGTAAGTTGGTCTTTTTTCCATTTTAACTGAGGCAGTCAATGGGAAGCAACCCAGTATAAAAGCAAATTACTGTGGATGCTGGAATCTGAAACCAAAAGAGAAAATACTGGAAAATCTCAGCAGGTCTGGCAGCATCTGCAAGGAGAGAAAATAGCTGACATTTCGAGTCCAGATAACACTCATCTGGACTCGAAATTTCACCTCTTATTTCTCCTTACAGATCTGCCAGGTTTGCTGTTCCAGTATTTTATCTTTTGGAAGCAATCCAGTAGTGGAGAGCTTCTTTGACAACTTTAAATCTAGACATACATTAGAAATTTGAAGCAATTAGATGAAAGCTATTCTTCATATATAAAATAGGATTGAATAATAAATTGTCCAAGATCCTCTAGCATACAAAAACTTCCTGTATGTCTTAGCTACAGGCATCTTCAGAACTCACTCTTTAACCCACCCTTTGACTATTTGGTCTTGAGAAAGTTCCATTCTCATTTGGTCAGAATCCCTTGCCAATCATTTTGCTATAATGTGGATCTGTTAAACTCAAGTTGTTGTCTTTTATTAATTATTTACCTATATTCAAATGGAGAAAAAAAACTGAATACACTGTGCCACGGTACTTAAAAACGCCGTTTTTAAGGCGTTTAAGGAGAACTTACATTCGTTTGATGCAGGCAATTAACTTAGAAATGTTGGAGCTAGTTACCTCAAGATTCTGAACAATTGAAGCTAAATTTGAGAATAGATATTCAGATAACTTGTCCCACTTAAAAGGAAATCGACACAAAAACCTTGCTCCCTTTAGTTCATAGCAAGTTTGAAATATATTTCCTAGTATTTACATTTTGTACTTTGGCACTATGTTGATTTCAAGATGTACTTTGCTGGTGCTTATTACTGCCTTGTTGTGAATATGTTATAGAAATTCCAGCATTGGGCTGGGCTGTGCACAGTAAGAAGTCTCACATCACCATGTTAAAGTCTAACAAGTTGGAATCACAAGCTTGCAGAGCGCTGCTCCTTCACCAAGTGAGTCAGAATCACCTGATGTAGGAGCAGCACTCAGAAAGTTCATGATTAAACTTGTTGGACTTTAATCTGTTGTTGTGAGACTTCTTACTTTTTTTGTGAAAATGGGATGTCAGAATCCCCACATAGAGCACAGACTAAATATACCAAAAGGACAACAAGCACATTTAATGAGCTTCAATACTTTAATTTAAAATATATTTCAACGCTTTGATCCAGTTTTAAAAAGTTTTCCACAGATTCAGCTCTGGGAGCTGGGTAAGAAACTAAACAGAAATAAACTTGAGGAATAAAACTATCGTGATAAATTAAGCAAAGGCAGAGAATTAATGCTCTGAGAAACAAAGTCCCGAAACAAAAGATGTAAGCAGTGATGTGGAGATGCCAGCGTTGGACTGGGGTAAACATAGTGAGAAGTCTTTTCCCTTTGTCAAGATGTAAAATAGACATTACTTTAAATTTCCAGCATCCACAGTATTTTAATTTTATGACAGACAGGCACATCAGTATAATAGGAAAGGAAGAGATCCAGCAAAGATCAACAAATTCATTACAAATTTTTGAACAGTCACTGCAATATAATTTATTTATATTTTTATGTGCCTTGTCTTTGAATAACCATAATATGAAATCTATGCAACAAGAGTGCTTTACAATTATACTTCTAATTTGTTCCACTGTGTAAAGCTGTGATCATTTAGTTAGTTATGCTGACAAGCTTTAAATTTCTGTCCATAAGATAGACAATGTTGTTTTGGAGTTTATGACCAAGCATGAGGGGCAAATAGGTAAGGAGATTGCATATAGCTTCAAGAAAATTAGGGTGGTAATGGTAGGGCATTTTAACTTTCTCAACACTGACTGGGACAGCCATAGTATTAGAGGGTTGAATGGAGAGAAATTTATTGAGTGTTTTCAAGAGGAATTTCTCATTCAGTATGTGGATGGCCCAACTAGACAGGAGGTAAAACTTCACCTCCTCTTTGGAAATAAGAAAGGGCAGATGACAAAAGTGTTAGTGAGGGATCACTTTGGGACCAGTGACCATAATTCTATTAGTTTTAAGATAGCCATGGAGAATAATGGGTTTGGCCCAAAAATTAAAATTCTAAATTGGAGCAAAGCCAATTTTGATGGTGTCAGGCAGGAACTTTCAACAGTTAACTGGGGAAGTCTATGGGAAGGCAAAGGGGTGTCTGGGGTAATGGGAGGCTTTAAAATGTGTGTTAACCAGGGTTCAGGGTAAGCATATTCCTCTTAGAGTGAAGGGCAAGGCTGGCAGACATAGGGAGCCCTGGATGACTTGGGATATGAGGCCCTGGTCAAGAAGAAGACACATGATATGCGTAGACAGCTGGAATCAAATGAATCCTTTGAAGAGTATAGGAGGTATAGGAGTAGAGTTAAAAGAGAAATCAGGAGGACAAAAAGGGGACACAAGATTGTTTTGACAGAAAAGGCAAAGGAGAATCCAAAGAGCTTCTGCAATTACACAAAGGCCAAAAGAATGACTGGGGAGAGAATAGCACTTCTTAAGGATCAACAATGTCATTTATGTGCAAATCCACAAGAGATGGCTATGATCTTAAATGAATATTTCTCATCAGCATTCACTGTTGAGAAAAGCATGGATATTAGTGAACTTGGGGAAATAAATAATGATGGCTTGAGGAGTGCATATACAATATGCAGATAGAGGGATATAGTAGGACTGTTTAACTATGGCTTTTTTTTCCACAGGTAATTCGGTCCATACTTGACCAACAAGGAGCATGCATTCGGCAGGTGGTGTGAGGACAGCTCTTGGATGTTGATTCATGGGTTGCCTGGTGCTTCATGTCGTAAATGAGTGCTTTATGTGGACCATCTGAAGGGCACCATAACAGCTCAGAGACTATCGCTGTAGTTGTGCAGACACTTGGAATTGGGCCGGTGTCTGCGGGAGTTTGCGCGTCCTGCCCGTGGTTGCGTGGGTTTTCTCCGGGCACTCCAGTTTCCTCCCACAACCCAAAAATTCACTCTTAGGCTGATTGGGAAACAAATTGTCCCTATAGTGAGAGTCTTCCATATTAGGAATAACCTAAATTTAGAATAGGATAATGGAATTGCTACTATATAGTTATGACGGCGGCGCGGGCTCGTTGGGCCAAAGGACCTGTTTCCCGTGCTGTGTTGCTCTTTAAAAAAAAAAATAGAGGAGGTGGTGCTGGAAGTCTTAAATCATATCAAGGTAGATAAATCCCAGGATCTTCTGAAGTGTTTCCCAGAGCATTGTAGGAGGCTAGGAAGGAAATTGTAGGTCCCTTAGCAGAGATATTGGAATTATCAGTAGTCACAGGAGAGGTGCCTAAAGATTGGAGGGTGGCGAATGGTGTGCCTTTGTTTAAGAAGGGCTGCAGAGAAAAGCCTGGAAACTGCAGGCAGTTGAGCCTCACATCTGTAGTGGGTAAGTTGTTAGAAAGTACCTGAGAGACAGGATCTAAATGGCATTTAGAGATGCAAGGAATGATTAGGGACAGTAGTTTTGTGAGTAGAAAATCATGTTTCACAAATTTATTTGAATTTTTTGAAGGGTTAACCAAGAAGGTAGATGAGGGCAATGCAGTTGATGTTGTCTACATGGACTTTAGCAAGGCCTTTGACAAAATAGCAGATGGAGGTTGTTGCATAAGTTAAATCTCACAGGATTCAGGGTGAGGTAGTTAAATAGATACAAAATTGGCTTTTTGATAGAAGCCAGAGAATGATTATAGAGCGTTGTTTTTTAAACTGGAGGGATGTGACCAGTGGTGTGCCTCAGGGATCAATGCTGGATCCACTGTTATTTGTCATTTATATTAATGATTTGGATGAGAATAAAGGAGGCATGGTTACTAAGTTTGCAGATGACACCAAGGTTGGTGGCAGGCATAGTGGACAGTGACAAGAATTATCTAGGATTGCAATGGGATCTTAATCAATTGGCCAGTGGGCTGAAAAATGGCAGATGGAGTTTGATTTAGATAAATGCAAGATGATGCATTTTGGTAGATCAGACTAGGGTAGGACTTACTCAGTTAATGGAAGGGCATTGGGGAGAGTTATAGAACAAAGTGATCCAGAGGTACAGGTTCATTACTCCTTGAAAGTGGAGTCACAGTTGGACAGAATGCTTGGTTTCATTGGTCTGAACATTCAATACAGGAGTTGGGATGTGTCGTTGAAATTGCACAAGACATTGGTAAGTCCATACTTCGAATACTGTGTACAGTTCTGGTCACTCTATTACAGAAAGAATATTAAATTAGAAAGAGTACAGAAAAGATATTTTAGGTTGCTACCAGGACATGATGATTTGAGTTATAAGGAGAGGTTGGATAGACTGGTACTTTTTTCTCTAAAGCATAGGAACCTTAGGGGTGATCATATAGATAATAAGGGGCATGGATCAATTATATAGTCAATATCTTTTCCCAAAGGTAGGGGAGTCTAAAGCTAGAGGGCATAGATTTAAGGTGAGAGGGGAGAGATAAAAAAGGGTCCAGAGGGTTTTTTTTTCACTCAGAGGATGGTAAGCATCTGGAATAAGTTACCAGATGTAGTAGTAGAGGTGGGCACAATTTTGTATTTTAAAAAACATTTAGACTGTTACATGGGTAAGATGGGTATGGAGGGATGTGGGCCAAATGTGGGCAATTGGAACTAGCTTAGGGATTAAAGAAAAGGTGGCATGGACAAGGTTGAATGAAGGACCTGTTTCCCTGCTAGAAACCTCAATGATTTCTCTATGACGTTGAAAACTGGATTGTAGACAAGAAAATGGTCGAAAGCCTTTTGAAATGTCGGCCAAAAATGATCATTGAGTTATTTTGGTCATTTGCTCGTGCACACGAACACTATTTGAAGGCGATTGGTGAAAGCGGTGGAGTTAGATCAAGAGTTTGTTGGACGTACATCGCCAAGGGATGAATTATCAGGAGGCGGTGTAAAAGGTCACTGCCGCAACATTGCATCCAGTCCTCGCCATTGGGAAGCACTCAGTAAAAAAGCAAACTGTAAGCACGTGTGTTTTTTAGCGGCGGGTGTAAGAACCGGCGTGGAAGGATCTTGGCGAAATTTGCTATTGTATTTTCTTTCGCTTTCTTGTTCCTCCATTGTATTTCACTAATAGTCAGATGTCAATCTGCCATCTTTCTTGCTGTCGAGTCATAAAACGGACTGCTTTGCTGCGTGATTACTAATTTTATCTGAGATCTTGTTTAAAAGTTGTTAAAACCTGTTCATTCTTTTTGGATAGCAGGAAGTTAAATTCAATAATCTTCAGGCGCTTCTTCTAGAGAAACAATTTATAATCGACACATTTGAAAATGTCGAATGAAATGGTGACTTGCTATAGGAAATAATATGATAAGATTTGTGATCGTACACTGCTAGATTCCAATAGGTTTGACTCTGTCCTAATTGTTCAGTAGTTCGGGACTTTCTTAAATGAAGCCTTCATCTTGTAATTGGACGAAAAACTGCAGTATGCTAATACTCCCCAGGAACATGAATGGTGCCCTCAATATTAGAGCCGATTTCACATGTACCTTTAGGTTACAAAATACAAGTCTGTTCGGAAATGGAACATTTTAAAACAAATTGCTGAATAGCACATATTAATTGCTTGAACCAATAAATCTAAGCATGACAACTTTCCTATAACTCAATATTTTCCTTTCAGAAATGAAAACAACCTACTGCTGATTACTGTTTTTTATCGAATTCTTCCGAGAATTTAACCTCCAAATTAATCGCGGAGTTTAATTTAGTCCCTTAATTAAGAAAACACATGATGCCCCGTGTAACATCGTCTGCTCCAGCGAATGTTGTATCCTTAAAGCGTGAAACGCTGAATAAATTGTCAACTAATTGCAAACTCTTTGCAAGAACAAGTATCATCGGGTCAAAAGCAGAAAAAGGCTGAAAAATCTCAGCAGGTCTATTGTTTCCGATTCCAGCATCCGCAGTATGTTGCGCTTTTCTCTATATCACCTGCTTTTTTAAAAAATGTGGATAAAGAATATGACTTTAAAAAAGCAACAATTCTGATTTGAAATTATTAAACCGGCAGGAATGTGAAAATGTGCAACTTTGTTGACGTCATGCCAACAGGGCACTCTTTGAGCAGGGCAAATAGGTCACTAGAACAATATTAACAAAGTAATCTGAGTGATAGTTCCTACATGAATCTGGGGTACAGATCATGTTTTTGCACATCATGTTCAAATTGTCCTTTTCTGGATTGGATATAGAGTATTGTTGGAAAAATACTAGAATCAATTATTAAGAAAGGAATAACCACAATCTAATTAAGCAAAGTCAGCATTGCTTCATGAAAGGAAAATCATGTAAGACTAATTTATTAGAGTTTTTTTTGATGAGGTCTGAACCAGAATGGATAGAATATCGTAATTAGACTTCCAGAAGACGTTTGACTAGGAATCTCACAAAGGTTAAGTCATAATATAAAAGCCTTTGGTGGTGGAAGTCGCATATTGGAATGGATAGAAAATTGGTTAATGGGCTGGGAATGGTGAGTGGGGATAAGGCTTTCTTTTTCAAGTTGGCAGTCTGGAACCAGTGGAGTTCCTCAAGGATCAGTGCTGGGACCATAACTGTTTACAATTTATTTATTTATTTGTGTCACAAGAATTATTAACACTGCAATGAAGTGATTGCGAAAATCCCCTAGTCGCCACACTGGGTACACTGAGGGGGAATTTAGCATGGTCAATGCACCTAACCAACACATCTTTTAGACTGTGGGAGGAAACCAGAGCATCTGAAGGAAACCCATGCAGACATGGGGAGAACATGCAAACTTCACACAGACAGTGACCCAAGCTGGGAATTGAACTTGGGTTCTGTAAGACAGCAGTGCTAATCACTATGCCACCATGCCACCTTTAATTTATTAATGATTTGGAGGAAAGAAGTGAATGTACTATAGCCAAATTTGTGGAGAACACCAAAAAAGATGGAAAGGCAAATTTCAAGAGTGATACAAACAGTTTATAAAGAGATATTGACATGTTTCGGTCAAGTAACTGGACAAAAAGCTGGCAAATGTAATAATGTGGGAAGCTGTTCATTTTGGAAGGGAGAACAAAACAACAGAACATTATTTACCTGGAGAAAAACTGCAGAAAGCTGTAATACAAAGGGACTTGAGGGTACTTGTGCATATAACACAGAAAGCTAACAGGGCATCAGGAAGCTAATGAAATCCTGGCTCTTATTTCAAAGAGGTTGGAGTGTTTTAGTAGGGAAGCCTAACTGCAACTGTGCAAGGTACTGGTGGCACCACATCTGGAGTACTGTGAGCAGTTTTGGTCCCCTACTTAAGGGAAAATAATATTTCATTGGAATGTTCAGAGAATGATTACTGGTATGGAGGGATTGTCTTATGAGGAAAGGTTAAACACGTTAGGATTTTAGTCAGTGGAATTTAGAAGAATAGGAGGCATGATGGTGCAGTGGTTAGCACTGCTGCCTCATAGCGCCAGGGACCCATATTCGATTCCACACTTGGGTCACTGTCTGTGTAGAAATTGCACATTCCCTCTGTGTTTGGATGAGTTTCATCTGGGTGCTCCGATTTCCACCCACAGTCCAAAGATATATGAGTTAGGTGGATTGGCCATGCTAAATTGTCCCTTAGTATCAGGGTGACTGGCTAGGGTAAATGTATGGGGTTATGGGGATAGAGTTTGGTTGGGATTGTAGTCAATGCAGACTCAATGGGCCAACTGGACTCCTTCTACACTGTAGGATTCTATCAAAATCTATGAGAGGTGATTTAATTGAAACATATAGGATTCTTAAGGAGTATGTCAATGTTAATACTGAAAGGATGTTTCTATTCTCGGGAGAGTCTAGAACCAGAGGGCATAGTCTTAAAATAAAGAGCGACCAATTAAAGATTGAAATAAGGAAGAATTTCTTCTCTCAGAGAGCTGTGAGACTTTGGAACTCCTTGCCACAGACAGCTGTAGATGTAGAGTTCTTGTTTATATTTAAGGCTGAAATAGATAGATTTTTGATCAGTAATAGGAATGAGAAGAGCTGGAAAGAGTACCTGAGGAATGTTAGATCAGCCATAATCCTATTGAATGGCAGAGCAAGTTCAAGGGGCCAAACTGCCAACTCATGTTACTGTTTCTTAAGGTTTAACAAACACAACACAATCATTGCGATTTCTTCAAACAATGCTCGTGAAAGTTTGCTGTTATATCCCTGCTCACCATCAATGGGCAAGTGGCTAGCAGGGTCGCCTCATCCATACATTGGTAGTGCCCTGCTGAGGTCACTGCCCTGTGTATAGGCTTGCAGTTCTGAACTCAAAAATCCTTAATTCAGTTCTGGGAGCTAAGGTCTATGTAATTCAACAATCTCTTGATGGAGAATGCCATGTGTTCAGAGCTAAGGGTCACCACAATGTCCGCGCTTCATATGGACTCCTTCATTATATGATGGATGCCTCACAAATCCTTAAGGATCTCTGTCAGATCTTCACATGTTTCCAGCTGGACAACTAGCATTATTCACCTAATGGATGACTTCAGAGACTCAGCATCTGAGGAGAGTTCAGCATCTAATGGGTCTCAAAACGCTCTTCTAACTGACAGAGACATGACAATTCTCAGTCTCTGACAGTAATTCGGGCAAGTGTGGCATGCTTCCTTCAGCAACCATCTATAATAATGTGATCAAGCCCACGAAAGTGCCAGTATCTAAGCTCTTGCAAGGTGCCAAGCAAGCATGTGATAGTATTGCATTGGAGGGATCATCCTCCTCCAATATTAATTGAAGAATGTCCATATGCCCTTGGTCTGGAAATTGATCCATCTGATGTATGACAAGCAGCTGTAAGTACTTATAAGCATTGAAGAGACAGAATGGGTAGCGAGATCTACATTCTGAGAATGGGCATTACACTTTTCAAACATTTACTTATGCAAGAAAATAAAGGATCATTGGATGTAACCTAACAGTCTTTAAACCATTGCCCTCCATTTCTGAACCCCTCCCAATTTAAATTTGCTCACCTCACCATGACCCTCCTCCAAGATTCAAGAGTTCTTCCTTGATATAACAAAAGTTTACATTCTCTTCCCTAGAATCTCTAGTTCATGTGTCCTACACATTGCTGGACATGCCCCTTCTTGGCATGTCTGGCATTCTGTGTAGTCCCAGATCACAGAATCACAAAATCATACAGTGCAGAAGAGGACCTTCAGCCCATTGAGTCCAATGTATTATTTGAGTAATAATACATTGAGTATTATTACTCAAATAATAAAATTGAGGTCTAATTTTATTAGAAATAAAAGTTTCTAATGTTTCTGACTCATTAGAAACACTTGAACTCCCACCCAATCCCATCTGCCAGCACTTGGGCCATAGCCCTGAGTGTTATGACGTGCCAAGTGCTCATTCAGATAGTTTTTAAAGGATGTGAGGCAATCCACCTCTACCACTTTCCCAGGCAGTGAGTTCCAGACCATCACCAGTCTCTGAATAAAATGTTTTATCATTACATCCTCCTTAATCCTTCTGCTCCTCACCTTGTATCTATGTCCCCTCATGACTGACCTTTCAACTAAAAGGAACAGCTGCTCCTTATCCACTCTGTCCATATCTCTCATTATCTTGTACAACTCGACCAAATCATCCTTTAGTCTTCTCTGCTCCAACGAAACGCAAGCTACACAACCGCGCTTCATAACTTAACTATTCCATCCCAGGCAGCATTGTGGTGAATTTCCTCTGCATCCTCTCCAATGCAATCACATCCTTTTGTTAATGTGGTGGCCAAAATTGCACACAATACTCTAGCTGTGGCCTCACCGAAGTTCTATACAATTCCAACATGATTTCCCTGTTTTTGTAATCTACGCCTCAATAGTAAAGGCAGGTATTACATATGCTTTTTTCACTACCCTACTAACATGCCCTCTGCTTTCAGAGATTTGTAGTCAAACATGTCAAAGTCTCATTGTTCCACAGAAATTCCTCGTGTCCCACCATTAATTGAATATTTTCTTGTCAAGTTACACCTTCCAAAGTGTATTATCTCATGCTTTTCAGGGATGGATGCAATAATTTGTATTTCTGCTGCCACAGCACTATTTCCCAAAAGTACTCACTATGACTGCCATTGCTTTCTTCGTTTTGTTCTTTTAAATCCCCTGTCCACAGCTGACTTCATGGAGGTACCTGTCTTGTTCATGGCTACGTTGGTAATCTGGCCCTCTCAGGTAATCAGTAGGCAGCAGCTAATTGGCCAGCCATTGTGTGATAGATGTCAGCTGCCAGTCTTAGGTTACATATGTGTCTGGGCCCACCAATCGTGTGCATATACCAACTAAAAAATCACATCAATTTAGCTAAACAAGGGGAAAGATTAACTGTGGAAAATAGTAGAACAACAGTAGCATACATTCTAATATGAGATTGATATTACACAGTCTCAGGATCTACGAATGAAGAAGAGTGGTCAGGTTTTTGTGGACAAATAGTGAATCAGACTGCAACTAGAGCCCAGAAAAGACGATTGATAAAATTGATGACCCTCGACCAAACTATGAGAAATTCAACAATTTACAAACATAAACAAAAATGTGGGTGAAAAGAATTGAGAGAATATAAAAGTAAGCACAAAGTAAGTTGGTTGTGCATGTTGGAGGGGAGGTCAATCATCTAAGTTTTGCAACATCATTAGAGGAGCTCCTCAGGGCAGCGGTCTTAGTTTGATCATTTTTAGGTGTTTCATCAATGGCCTTTCCTCCATTATGAAGTCAGGTATTATATGTCCACATTTGTATTTAAGGACCTAGATTTTGAGGTATTGGTGAGAATGAAACTGCATGTATTCACCAACTTTACCCTGTTAAAATAACAGCAATTCCTAGTGTCTGCATATTTGCAGTTAAGTACAGAAATTGCTATCAGCGAATCACACCCCTCAGGGTGTGCTGCTGACATCCTTGCAGATGGAAGTCTTACAATTCGCTTGATTTAATGTAAATGCCTATTTTTATGCTATTAGTTTCACTGTCAAACTCTTTATCAAGTTATTATTTGATTCATGAGGTGTGACTGGGTTTTTAACACAGCACAGAGTCATAATTTTTGCTGTACAATGTCTCTGGCCCTGAAGACCTATTTTTATGTTTGTAGAATGCCAAATTTTTACATTGTGATAAAAATACATTTGTAGATGGAGAAAGAACCGCTACAACAATGGTCTTAACAACAATTAGGGCAATGTTAGCTTTAAGAGGGCTCTTCTGATTGAGAATTAAGCATACTAGGATTTTTTGTCAACTTATTAGTAAAACTAGATGCCATAAAGTTGCTCAGAGTCAGGACCTGGTCTGGGAACTGTGACCTGAATTTTCCAGAGTTAATCAAACATGAGAAGTTGTTTATGTTGAGCTAAATACAATGGCACCGAGTTTTATTTGCTTCATGTGGGCTACACGTAATCTGAACCAAGCATAATGGCATCATTTACAAGTAATTTCATTGGTTGTTCAAGCTGTGGGATCAGTTTCCAGTTACAGAATTGGCTAGATGCCAGAAAATCTTCTGGAAGCTTGTGAAGAATTTGTAGATAAAAGACATGTGCAACCTTTGCCTCTAGCAATAACTCTATAGAGATGTACCATTGTAAGAAGTGTGCCTTCTTCAGAGAAGGCTATGAAAATAGATTCTACATTGGGAATAGTCATGGCCAGTTCTTTCTTCAAATCTGTTAGTATCTACTTTCAGTTAAATAATTAGAGCTACTGTTCAGTTAAGAGTTCAAGTTCAGTGGAGGAGTTGCAACTGTTTAAGTTTGTACTGGTGTCGAAAATGTTAAATAGAAGAAGATTGTTGAATGAATTAAGTGTCAGCCACTAACCTGGAATGCTTGGAGAGTGGATTTTTTAAAATTAATAGCTGAGTAATACATTCTGTGGAATTTTAATTTTTTTCAGTTTGTGGTACTTCTAATTCCTCATTAATCATAGACTGTTTTCCTTAGAAAGACGTAGACTTAGAGGAGATCTAATAGAGGTGTACAAGATTATGAGGGGTATAGGTAGAGTAAACAGGGTTGAGCTTCTTCCTAGGATGGACTCAAATAGCACGAGGCTTAGAATTAGGGGGGTAAGGTATAATTTGGATGCTAGAGGGAGATTTTTAACACAGAGGGTGGTGAGGGTATGGAATGCGCTGCCAAGTAAAGTGGTGGAGGCAGGTACTCTGGAGTTATTTAAGAAATACTTAGATGGACACATGAACAAAATGGGAATGGAAGGATATAGAAAACTGATTTAAAATAGGGATCATGAGCCTTGGGAGTCCCTGGGAAGTATGTAAATAGATGATGATATTGATGTACTTGTTTTTATCCTACAGGTGCTTTGGTCCACCTTGTTATCTAATGAGGGGCATACACACGATGGGTCATGAGAGGGCTGCTCTTGGATTTTTTTCAAGAGTGTCCTAGTGCTTCACGTTGTTGGTGTACGCTTGACCTGGACCATTTGATGGGCAACACGACAGCTCAGTGACTATCGCTGTGCTGTGCAGATACATGGATTTGGGCCTGTGTCTGTGGGAGTTTGCGCATTCTCCCCGTGCTTGCGTGGGTTTTCTCCGGGTGCTCCGGTTTCCTCCCACATCCCAAAGATGTGCTCTTAGGCTAATTGGCAAAACAAGTTCTCCCTAAATTGTCTCAAATGTGGTTTTCAATCCATAGATCTATAAACATGGACAGGGATCGCAGGTAAATGTGGGAACATCGGGGTGGTTGCATGGGCTCGTTGGGCCGAAGGGCCTGTTTCCTGTGCTGTTTTGTTTTTTGTTCTTTGTTCTTTGTTCTTTATATGAGAGGAATTTCATGCTCTATGTTTATGCTTGGCTGGCAGAACTGGAAGCAGCCATGATTCCTGTTCCCATCAGGGATCAATTGAGAATCATAATATTAAACGGGCTGGCTACTGAGTTGGGGTGTTGTGCCCAATTATGGCCCACCATGAAGTTTAAAGATTACAGAGACTTTCGACTCTCCCAGTAAATATGCACATAAATTGAAATCTGAGAATTTCTCTCTGAAAACATAGTTTGGCCTTGGGAGTGCTTCAATGAACATTTAGATTGTGTATCACTTGTTCAATGTTTCTACTTTTATATGAGTGAAGGAAGTGAATTTACAGCTCCAACTTCCAAAATAAAAACATCTCTCTATCTTACTCTTTTATCTCTGCCTTGTCTTGATCCTTGCCTTCAAGGAATTGTTTTTTTTAAAGTAGAGAAAATGCTACACAAACTAATTCCATAAAAGTTCCAACATTACTTAAAGGTCTCTATTTCTTATAGTATGTGAAGTGCTCAGTTTTATTTTCCACCTGGCCCAAGAACACTCTTATATTTTAAGATATCAAAATTATTCATTTCTGCCACCACCACCCAAATTATTCCACAGCCTTCTGGAATTACTGAAATCATTGCAGACCCTTAGGTCATGAATGTTTAAAGTTCACCACTTGTCATCATATTCCAGCAATTAACCTCATAAGTTAACATAGCCCCATGTTTTAAGTAGAATAGATTCCAAGCTTGTTTTAGTCTCATTCATCTTTTTTTATAAAAAACCTTAATTCCTAGAACTAAAAGTTATATTCTACAACACATGACTCACAAACTAAGTACTTATAACATAATTAATTCATAATAAATGGTGATCTGGAGCATAGGTTTTTAATAATATTATTGCATTTCCTTTATTATTCTTAAGTCAGCATAACAGTATACCTTTTCTGAATGAACATTTCTCAAGAGTTTAATTATTACTATTACAGTTAACCACACATACATGATGTAGAATCTCTTCAATTGAGCTGATCCACATGAGAAGCGAGCTGCTTAATTGGTCGTAACTGCTAAATGCAGCATGTAAATATAAAGATTGATGTGCTAATCTCTAATACTCATTTCATAATTATCTTCATTGCACAGCAAAGATAGACAATGCAGAACTATTAGATCATCATTACTGCAAAATTTATTTTTTCAACAGTTGCCTAAGTGTTTTAGAGTCATTAAAAAATGTATAGACAATGAGAATTTAAAGAACTAATGAAAGCAATTTGAGCATAAGTTTCACAAATAATGGGGGTGCCATTAGTAATCATATCCTTATTAACCTGTGGTGAAAAAAATTAATCTCATCAATAGTTTTTAAGAATTTTTAAATGTGGCATTCATACCTGCAAAGCTACTTCATGGATATGTAAACTAGTGCTTACTAACCATGAAAAAAGTTACATGAATATCCGTAATAAAAACAAAGTATTGTGGATGCTGGAAATCTGAAATTATTTTTATTACATGATTTTCCATATAATAATGTTGGTGATGTTTAAAGATATAAAAATTAACCACTCCTATGAATTGATTCAATTTCTAAAACATTCAAACCAGATAACACAGAGAAGCATTTTTAATTACATTCATAAGTAATGTGAATAGCTAAAATGTTACCCAAATGAAATGGAGAGCTCAGCACACTTTTTGGAGCTCTTTACAGTGTCAGCATTGGTACAGATTTAGCATTTCCACCTGTAATTCAGAAGAGCATGAGATAAAGGGCTCACCAGAAACTTCACAAAATATTCTAGGATGACACATTAATGTAACACTGAGGGAGTGCTGCATTGATAAGGCCAGAATTCTTTGACCTCGCCTGCGGATGGAATTCTTTGGTTCCACAGCAATGAATTGAGATTCAGATGAGTGTCAAATTCTCTGTTCTCACTGGTAGAAGTGATGATGCACGTGTCTTTGGAGAATCCTGGCCATTGTCATATGAGCAAGATGTTGGCTGGAACTCTCCAGCTGTTCACACCTACTGCCATTGCTAGTGAGAATGGAGAACTTGGTGCTCAGCCAAAATTTGATAAGAATTTGATGATCAGTCTTGATCATAATGAATGGTAGAGCAGGCTCAAAGGCTGAATGGTCTCCTCCTTCTCCTATTTTCTATATTTTTCTATGTTTCCAAGATTGTATGAAAGATCCCATTGTGCCAATCAGCAGAGAGCAGTGGACTTCTTCAAGTATAGTAGCCAATATTTAACACTCAGTCAACATCACTAAAACTGATTACTTTTTTTTCATATTTTGGATAACATTGTCTTCCATGACAAAATTCCTGACATTGTTCCTGGAATGCTTTGTCTGCCTTGTGTGAAATCATAAGTAAAGAGATCAGGTTGGGATCCTAAGCTTCCATCAGTTACACAAAGTGCTTGAGTTCTCCTATCTTAAAGTTGAACTATCAGAAATTTCACCAGAGTTCTAGTTGAACATAATTGTCTGAGCTTTACATTCTCTCAGGTGTGGGAATTCCTGCTTGGGTGGGGAGGGGTGGGGAAATTAGGCACCATGACAGCAGCACTGTGCGCATCACCTAATAGCATCCAGCAGCAACTGCAGGTATTTCATCTGTAGTAGGGAGGATGCTGAGCAGCCACTCATTCAGGAGCTAATTGAGGTTCTTAAGAGGCCCATGGAGGGTGAAGCTATCTCCAAACTGACAGTCCACCCAACAAAAGCTAGGAAGCAGGATGGGTGCCTATGTTCAAACAATTTGTGCCCAGCAGAGCCCCCCTCACAACGTTGTCTATCTGATACGCTGCAGGAAAGGATATCCCGAGGCATGGTAGATTGAGGAGACCTTTCAGATGCTATGACAACAGATGAATAAACACTGCTCAACAATTACCAGGCAAGATTGTTCCCTTCCTGTTGGTAAATACTTCAACCAATACAGGCATTCAGCCTCTGATTTTCTGGTAAACGTTCTCCAAGGTGGCTTCACAACACACGACAGTGCAGAGTCGCTGAGCAGAGACTGATAGCCAAGTGAGGGATGAGTGTCATTTGGTGGAGGATAGATTATGGGGGGCATTGTTTTGGAATGAGTTGTAGTTTATGGAGAATGAAGCAAATGTGACAGGATGGGAGATGGAAACAAAGATACCATTGAAGATTTCAGCAGTAGATGAACTGAGACTGAGGTGCAGTTGGATAGCATTATGAAGATCAACAATGCAAGCTGCTTTCCAACATTCCAAAACAATGCCCCCCATAATCTATCCTCCACCAAATGACACTCATCCCTCACACCTGCCCTTGTGTATTGTTTGCTTCGAATCCCCTGATGCATTCAAGAGACTCAGTAAAAGGGTAACCTATTCCAACGTGGGATTTCCTCTGAATCTTCCATTTTTCCATTTTTGACTTGTTGTACAATATCCATCCCTTCACTGCATTGTTGGTGGTTGTGTCTTTGGTTGTAAAACAACCAAATGAAAAGTGTCAAGCTTATATATTAAACATTATATAGTACTTTAAAAATTAGAATATCTACATTACCTTTCAGAGGCTCAGGTTTCAGTTTCAAACAAGGCCCAAGAATATAAATATGAGTTTATTAGATTATTAATTATTTTATTAGCGTCGCAAGTGAGCTCACATCAACACAGAAATGAAGTTATTATGAAAATACCCTAGTCACCACACTCTGATGCCTGTTTGGGTGCACTGAGGAAGAATTTAGCATGGTCAATTCCCCTAACCAGTACGTCTTTTGGACTGTGAAAGAAGGAAACTGGAGTGCCTGGAAGAAACCCATGTAGACATGGGAAGCATGCACAAATTCCACACAGACAGAGACCCAAGCCAGGAACTGAATCTGAGTTTCTGGTGTGTGAGGCAGCAGTGCTAGCCACTGTGCCATCATACCACCCCTTAAAGTATAGATTTTTTTTTGATGGAAGCACTTCCTTTTCAAAAAGTCGCATTTGGTGGAGGATAGATTATGGGGGGCATTGTTTTGGAATGTTGGAAAGCAGCTTGCATTGTTGATCTTCATAATGCTATCCAACTGCACCTCAGTCTCAGTTCATCTACTGCTGAAATCTTCAATGGTATCTTTGTTTCCATCTCCCATCCTGTCACATTTGCTTCATTCTCCATAAACTACAACTCATTCCAAAACAATGCCCCCCATAATCTATCCTCCACCAAATGACACTCATCCCTCACACCTGCCCTTGTGTATTGTTTGCTTCGAATCCCCTGATGCATTCAAGAGACTCAGTAAAAGGGTAACCTATTCCAACGTGGGATTTCCTCTGAATCTTCCATTTTTCCATTTTTGACTTGTTGTACAATATCCATCCCTTCACTGCATTGTTGGTGGTTGTGTCTTCAACGGTCTCAGCCTTCTGATCTGGAATTCCTTTACTAAATACCCCTACCTTTCTACTTCACTCCTCTTTTAAGACCCTTCCTAAAACCTATTTATTTTGCCAAGTTTTTGGTCATCGTTTATAAATTCCCCTTTTGCGGTTCAACATTAGTTTTCCTCTGGTTGCACTTCTGCAAAATATATCAGATGTTGTTCCTACATTAAAGGTATAATAGAAGTTTTGTCATTGTTCTCTTGAATGCATTCAAACAGTGTTAGTCTAAGAGGATCTTTACTCTTCTACAAACATATTTATTCACTTAGGTAAAAGCCTATTATCACCAAATTTTCCAATACTGGTCAAAATGCAGTTTTGAATAGGTTATTTGAAACAATAAAATCTCCAAATTGCATCTCAGGATTGGATGTTATTTGTGATTTTCTGCACAATCATTTGAACAGAAAATAACAAAATTGATCAAATTTCCTATCATACACAGTGGCACACTGATGCCTCACAACATCAGGGACCCGGGTTCAATTCCCAGCTTGGATCACTGTCTGTGTGGAGTCTACACGTTCTCCCTGTGACTACATGAGTTTCCTCTGGATACTCCTATTTCCTCCCACAATCCAAAAGACTTGCTGATTAGATGCATTGGCCATGCTAAATTCTTCTTCTGTGAACCCGAACAGGCGCTGGAGTATGGCAACTAAGGGATTTTGCAGTGGCTTCATTGCAGTATTAATGTAACTTGACTTGTGACACTAATAAGTAAATTTTTAAAGCTTTAACTTTAAAATTCATTTCATCAATATTAATGATGGTTAATATCAGATTAACCAAGTTTAATAATTGTCTTCTGATATTTAGAGATCAGAGCATCATTTTTATTTAATTTGAGGAATTATTTTTAGATCAGTTCTCTTAAATACAATACTCTATCAATTTCATTATTTCTATATTATAGAGTAGAACCAACTGATTTGTTCATTGTTTGTGAAAACCTCCCTTTGCTGGAAGATTGAAAACTAACGTAAAGTTGATAAATAAGAATGTACTTTACAGATGCATATTATTGGGTATGGTGCCCCCTTCTGGTTTTCGTAAAATAAATCAAATTCTCTCATTGATTTTGTCAATGGCTCCAGCAATAACAAAGCAGTAAACTTCAAATAATACATTTTAACAGTATGGTGACGTTAATAAGCCACTTGAGCCTCACTCTTGGGGTTTATGAAGATTAAATGCCATATTCTTCCCAGGTCTGTGTGGGTTTTCTCTGGGTGCTCCAGTTTCCTCCCGTAGTCCAAAGATGTGCAGGTTAGGTTGGTTGGCCAAGCTAAATTATCTCTTAGTATTAGGGCGACCAGCAGGGTAAATATGAGGGGTTACAGGGATAGGGCCTGTGTGGGATCATTGTAGGTTTGATGGGCCGATTAGCCTGCTTATGCACTGTCAGGATTCTATGATTCTGTTCTATGAAATGTAAGTTGTAGTTGCTTGTTTATTGTTTACAAAATACTGGTGTACTGTGCCTTAACTATATGTTACTGATTGATGCTGATTTTTTGGAGCAATGAAAAAATTGTAATAGCCAGAATAAATATATTAAAAATGTGACCATTTAATTGTATTTTCAAACTACTTGATTGTACCATTCAAGTGACAGGAGTGAGATAGGGTAAAAGGATTGGAGAGAGTCTTGAAGCTCATATTTGATCCATGGGGCTCAACACAGCCTTAATGTCCTCCAATGTTGCGCTGCCATCTGCCAGACTCAAGACCGCAATGATATCACAATTGAGAATTCTAAAGTTCAGCAAATGAATTACTTGTTTTATTGGAATCATAATATAGAACATTGGCTGACCCCAAATTGATTTGGGTGGGAGCAGAAGTAGGGTCCTGATTTCCCACTACATTCACTACTGTAAAGTGACACATGACCCTAAATTTCCTTCTCTTGCATGACAGGTTTCCTGTCAAAATTGGGCGGAAGGAGCCAGTGAGGACACAGTAATATTGAGTTTCCAAATTGGAATTTCCTGCAGAGGGAAAGAGGGCAATTATTCCATTCCAAAGTATCATATAAAGTTTAATGCACAGGAAGAGGCCAGTTGGCCTATTATGTCTGCACTAATGATAAAAGCGGCACCTAGCCTAATTCAAATATTTAGCATTTGGTCCAGAGCTTACACATTTGAGCTGCATATCCAAATATCTTTTAAAAATGTAGAGGGATTCTGCCTTCATTACCCGTTCAGTCAGTGAGTTTCATACTCCTATCATCTTAGTTAAAGTTAAAAGTTAAAGTTTATTTATTAGTCAAAAGGCTTACATTAACACTGCAATGAAGTTACTGTGAAATTCCCCTAGTTGGCACCTGTTTTGGCTTTTTCATCCAGAAAAAGCTTTTCCTCATCTCCCCTCTAATCATTCTACTAATTCATTTTAAATCTATGCCCATTAATCATTGATCTCTCTGCTAAGGTAAATAGATGTTTTCCATCCGGACTTCTCACAATTTTGTACATTTCAATCAAATCTCCTCTCAGTCTTCTTTGTTCCAAAGAGACCAACCCAACCTTGCCTCGCAAAAGGCCGAATGTTTGAAAGGTTCTGGGTGATGCCACTTACAGATTTTTCTTTGGCTTTCACTTCATGCACATCAAGTGACCTGGGCACCTGAAGGGTACTGGCATACAGGGGCATAAATCAGCAGAAATGATGCCCATTGTGGTTTCCAAGGTGCAGTTAGGACCTGGAAGATCCAGGATTCTTCTCACTAAATTTTTGAATTCTGCCATCCTTTTATAAAACTTTATGCTTTAAGCTGTTGGCACAGACGGTGCATCCCGCATATGTGCTTCTCCAATTGGAAACAGTTTGGGACATTGCCATCTCCACCAGCAGGAATTTTTTCCTCATGCAGGCAATGTCCCTGTGACGGGCCTTTTATTTGACCTTGTGTTGCTTTATCACATCTACTGTAAAGCACTTGCAAACCTTTTTTCCATCTGATGTCTGAAAAATGCAGTCGGCGACAAAAAAAATGAAAACAATTGGCTCTTCAGCAAGCTCAATAGCTTGTAAATTGGTTAAAGGAAAATGGGACATCCAATTGCAGTGTCCACTCATTTTCTGTAATATCTGAAACTGGTGTACTGATGTTGTATTGTTAATTTTTCATCATCACAACGTATTTTATTTTTGCACTGGGGGTGAGGTTGCTCTCTGATTTGTGGCTATAATAACCAGATTAATGTGGAGCAGGGGGATGAATGGTCCTAGTTTTCCTATGTCTAGGGTCAAGAACCAGAGGATACCAAATTAAGGCAAAAGAACCACACTGACATGTGGACATAACTTCTTTGCCAGAATTCTACCACCTGCCCACCATGGGAATCAGAGTAGGTGAGGGCAGACAATGGGAAGATATGTTGACCTTGGGTAGGATTTTACGGTTTCAGGGTGAGCAAGGTCATAAATCCCGCCCCTTATGTAGTAAGTGGCTACAATCTAAAATGCAATACCTAAGAATGTAGTGGAGACAATACAATCAGTGCTTTCAAAATGGATAAGCACTTGAAGAGAAAAACATACTGCAGTAGGGAATGGGTTAATGAACTTTGTAATACTTGGAGGTTGGTAAAAAAAAGTATTTGTAAGACTTGTTTTCAACTTGTTTTCATGTGTCCCAAACAGATAAGACTGCAGCTGTTCCTATTGTTGTACGCAAGTTTATGATAGTCTATTCAGAGATGTAGCTGACCCAGCTCATATCTATGTTTGTGTCTTTAATATTATAGACTTCTGCCTAACATAGTGAAGTTTGCATGCCATAAGTATATATTCATATATATTAATTATGTACTGCTTATGTGTCATGTACCAACATATTATATGCTGTACAATCTATGAAATTGTCATACCAACCTCATTAACTTTAATGTTTTGCCAGCCTGTTTGTTAACTAAGGGCTAATCACACCACTGATTGGAACAATTGCAGCCTTGAGATAACCATGAAGAAACGCCGAAGCAGCCATGTTCCTACAATGGAGGATAAGCCATGGCCTGGGAACCTACTGAGAATGAGAAGATGCGTACGTGACTGGTGGGTATACATATGTGCTCTTAAGTTGTGTTTGAAGAGAAGCCTGGGGAACTGCTGTTAAGTACCAGGAGTATCTCCCAAAAGCTTTTGAATAAACTTGCTGTACTTTGTCTCACAACTGGTCTCAGAGGTATCTTTTACCATGATCTGTTTACGGGTTGGGTTGAATGGCCACAACCAGAGCTCTGGAACAGATCACTGAATTTAAAAGAGTGGGTCAAAGTACAGGAAGTGCAGTAGGTGTTCATCTGTGATTGAAAGAGTGTGAGAGTGTGTAAGAGGTCTGAACGGAACATATATGGACAAGCAGGCATTTGTCTTTAAATACCTAGCCTTAGACCGGTTTTTAAGAGGGGTAGAATCCCCCCCCCCCCCCCCCAATGTGAGGTCAGAAGATTGAAATGGGTGCGGAGGGTGGAGGAAGATGCCTGGGGTGTGATGTTCAGATGTAAGAAAGAGACTGAGTGATTGCCAGAGTAGAAGGAAAAACCAGTTTAATAGTGTAAGTTTAAACATGTAAGTTTACTAGTATACACGGTGATACAGAGGGATCTGATCACCTCCAACAGGTATCACCAGACTCTGATAAGAGCAACCTAGGAGTGGGAGAGCGAGAAAGGAGAATAGAAGACTCCAGGTGGTGTGTATAAACTTATCGGTGTTATGGCAGGATCACAAGGACAGTGGAGACCTCCGGATCCCTAATACATGAGTGTATGACCAAGAGGGACAAATTTATTAAGCAGATGAGGAAAGAGGGGGTGGGATTCATCTCACCCATTAGACCAACAACGGGAATGGTTGGAAAAGGAAAAACAGAAGAGAACTAAGAAAATTGGAATTCTCTTAGTTCACCAATTGGCCAGATTAATTGAACAGATCTCAGTCTCGAGTAAGGAATGGGCTGACGATAAAGCAAAAACCAAAATGTTGGAAGAACCTGTTTGTGGATGGGTCATGGAAATATGTAGATAGGTCACTGCGAATGGGATGGACTTACAGATGGTCTGAGCAGGAAAAGTAGAGGGAGATATGTCAGCACAAGTGACACAGGTTTTTACTGAGATGGCAGGGAGAAGAGTCAAATTTACACCGATAGCAGATATATACTTGGAATTGCGCATGACTATATGAATGTTTGGGAGAGAAAGGGATTTATCATAACTGGAGACACCAGAATCAAACATGGCCGGATTTATTAGAGGCCAGTGAGCTCCCATCGGAAGTCGCAGTATTGAAGGTAAAGGGTTAAAAGAAACAAGCAGGTTGACTCTGGTGCAGAGAGAGAGAGCGAGAGAGAGGATTTCATTGTGCAATCGAGAGCCTCGTGTGGTAGAATAGGGTATAGCCAATCAAAGTGAATTGCTTCGAGTTTACTAAATTACGTAGGGATTGGGCAGAGATTTGAGCTCTGCCATGTGGGAAAGGTGGCATTATATTACACCTGACAAGTTGTAAAAACTGTTAATTATAGGCACACAGTAGGTTTGATTTTGTATTTGCCTGTGTTGGTTACAAAAGCAGAGCAACAAGCAGAGAATTAACCCATTCTGTCCCAGACAGAATGGATCTTAGTGTTATAAGACTTGCAGTAATCTTAAGGCATAAAGTCAAAAATCTAAAAAGGAGTTACATAAGGTAGAATGGGAGTGTGTCTTTAATGATGGGAATTATTATACAGCCACAATGCATTTTAACTAAAGCATGTTACATAGATATGCAAAGTAGTGAATCAATCACAAAATTGGAGTAGTGCTGATCACAAAGCACACCCTGTTGTAATCTTAGTTTTTGTATTTCAGTGGGTTTGTGTGATCTGGTTACTTGTCAAATGTAAGTGATTGTTTGCATTAGATTGAGAGCAGGCAACACATATATAGAACATTTGGCCCATCACGTTTACATCCACTATTGGACAGATTCACCAAAATTGTACCGCTCTGTCTGCCACGGGAATCAGTGCAGGTGAGGGGCGGACAATGGAAAGGTCGATTGATCTCGGGCAGGACTTTATGGTTTTGGGATGGGCGAGGCCATAAAATCCCACCCAGTTTCTTACCCAATCCCTATTCCCATAATCCTACATATTTCTCATTCTAATCCCTTTAACCTACACATCTTGGGATGCTTAAGGGGCAATTTAGCATGTTCAATGCACCTAATCTACACATCTTTGGACTATGGGAAGCAACTGGAGCATCCGGAGGAAACCCAACAGAATGTGTGAATATGTAAATTCCACACAGGCACCCATCATCACAGACTTTGAGCGTAGTCGGTAACTCTGGACAACCTTTATCACTGCGCTTGTCCAACAATGTACCTTTCTCCCTCTTAGGACTCAAGGGGGCACCAATTTCCACTAGGACCTGATGTGCCTGTAAACCTTTTGGGAGGGAACTTTTCTGTAAGTTGGGATCTACATTAACCTGCTCTGTTCTTGTGAAGGAATTCACCGAGAGGCCCTGGAGTCTACATCTTTGACAGTATGCACCCTTCTCCAGCAGAAACGAAGCCCACACCCCCAAGTACGGTGGTGGGCTTCACTGAACACACTCTCTCAACAGCTCTGAGGCATGTTTCATCATCTTCTGCAGCCATGAACTAATAGTGACCTCCATTGCACAGCCCACTACTCTCCCAATGGACCAGACCCATCATATGAACAAACAGCATCTCCTTATCTGGTGAGTGTTACACTTTAATTCTTTGCTCACTATGTACAGCAGGCATAGTTGCTGCAGTTGTCCACGACCAAAAGGTTGCATCCCTGTTTCAGGAATCTCCCAGGCATAGCATTCCATATTGCACTTTGTGTGACACAGGATCGCAAGCAAGGGACTTGGGCTTTATGGTTTATGATCTCATTCACACTGACCCCAGCCATACTGTCTGCAGTGCAGAGGGGTTGATCCTTGCATACAACAACACAGTCGGCTCCATTTTTCGGTTCCCAGATTACGGTTTGCCCATTTTCAGCATAGAACCCTGGAACGCGGCAGCACCATGGCAGCCATGGCTGAGCTGTTACGGGGGTCCCAAGAACTTGTGGACAAGGGGTCCCAACCATGTGAGTCTTGTGCTGTTGGCAGAACCCTTCAACATCCAGCTAGACCCAATCAAGCCCTTGCATAAGAACATAAGAATTGCCTCGGAAATCCCAATACCCTTTGAACCAGAGGTGGAAGAAAGCATCCGACCTGTTCTGGAAGAACTCCTATACCTTGGAGTTACAGTCCTCTCTATTAGTCCTTGTAACACCCCAATCCTTCCTGTCAAAAAATTGAGTAAGAACACCTGGCACTTTGTCCAGTACCCACGGGCAGTAAATGCTTGTGTTACGGGCATTTCCAGTGGTCCCTAATTCTGCCACTATTCTGAGCTGCACCCCTCCACAGTCCACTCACTACACAGTCATGGACTTGTGAAGTGCTTTTTTTTAATCAATCTCCACTCATCCAGATTCCCACTACCTTTTTGCCTTACCTACAGGGATAAGCAATATACGTGGACTCGATTGCATCAGGGTTACACAGAGAATTCCACTTTTTTTTGTTGTCTGCCCTCCAATCTGATTTGGCCATTGTCTCCTTTCCCCACCCTTTTCCAGTATGTTGACGACCTTCTCCTCTGGTCCCCATTGCTTGAGGCCTGCTCACAGGACTCCCAGATTCTTTTCTGCACTCTTGCTGGTAAGGGTCACAAGGCCTCCAGGAACAAACTGCAACTCTGTAGACCTCGAATCGGGTACTCAGGCCAAGTGTTGGACGGTCCAACCTGCCTCCTTTCCTGTAAGTGCACGGACAGTATCATCTCACCTCCCAAGCCACACACAAAAAGGGAATTTGCCCACTTTATGACATGACAGGCTACTGTTGTCAGTGGATTCCCAATTATGCTGGAACCAGCCAGCCCCTGGAGGACCTGGCCCTTCCCTCAGTTCCTGATAACATCCTCTGGAATTCTGAGTCAGAAGACTTTTTGCCTCCTTGAAAACGGTTCTAGTCTCTCCCCCGCATTAGCGAAGCCAGATTACAATAAGCCTTTAAACCTCTATGTCCATGAGCGAAAGGGTTCTCTCAGGCTGTCCTCACCCAATCCCCTGTGTACCCCCTCAACCCCCTTGCACGGGGACTGCCCACCTACCACCACTCTATTGCGGTTGCCTACTTGGCAATAGTTTCCATACAGAGCCTGACCCTGTGTTACCAGGTTGTGCTCCATGTTCCCCATGTGGTTGTGGCCTTTTTAAATTGCTCCACTACCCAACACCTGACAGCTGCTACAGGTACCTGATATGAAACAGTACTCCTGGGTGACCTGTCCCTGACCATTGTCCATATTACTATCTTTAATTCCACAACACTCCTACAATGGTGACCCTCACGATTGTGAAGCAATCATCCAGCAGTCTACCCTCCTGGAACCTGGTCTGCAGGATCACTCTTTCACAAACCCACACACAGTCCTTTTTGTCAATGGCTCCTCCACCCGTGCTTCCAATGCCGATCTCCAAATGGTCTGTGATCACCACTCGATTGTTAAATCAGCTCACCTTCCACCAAGTTGTCCTGCAGAAGCAGCTGAACTATTTGCCCTCACATGTACCTATGCGTTGGCTACTGGACAATCTGTGAATATCTATACCAACTCATGCTACGCCTTTGGGGCTGCGCATGACTTTGGACAATTGTGGAAGCTCCGGGGTTTTCTTACGTCTGCAGGAAATTCCATCAAATACAGTCAGCTCATCGCTAATCTTCTTTCGGCTATTCAACTCCCATCTTGTGTTGCAATTATTAAGTGTATGGCTCACACTAATGGTAATGATGCAATCTCTCAAGGTAATGACAAGGCAGATCATGCCACAGTGGCAGCTGTGGCCGATCCATTCGGACAACTGGTTCCCCTTTGTTATCAGGATGCCACCTTATCTGGTTGTCTGATTTGCCTGATGTTGTCAGTTTGCAATCTGAGGACCTCCAAGTTAGAACGACGTGCATGGCTGCAAGCACAATGGTCCCAGCATTGTGATGGCCTCTGGTGTTCCCCGGATGATTGTCCTGTAACCCTTGCATCACTCTTGCCCAGGTTTGGCCGCATGTTACGTGATTTGACCCATGCGGACAAAAGGGGGATGATCAGAATAGTACAGCAGTCATGGTTCATACCAGGATTTTCCACCATTACAGGAAAGGTTGCTGCTCAATACTTACTGTGCTATCACCATTACTCTGCAAAGACATCACCAGTGGCTGCAGCAGCAGGTCCATAACCTTGGAGCCCCTTTGTGTAGCTACAAGTGGACTTTATACAAATGCCCACATGTATGAGGGATAGCCACGTGCTTGTTATTGTATGTTTATTTTCACAATGGGTAGAAGCATATCCAACTAGAAAGAATGACGCTATTACTGTAGCTACATGAATAAGTTCCTCGATTCAGGATTCCTGAGACACTAGACACTACCTAGTGACAATGGCTCCCAATTTACAGGGAAAGTTATTGAAAGCATTACAAAGCAGGCACCACCTTTCCTGCCCCATCATCCCCAGTCTACAGATGCAGTTGAGAGGCAGAATGGGATACTGAAAAATAAGATGGCAAATTGTGTGACGAAACAGGCTTGAAGTGGCCTGAAGCCTACCCCTAGCCCTCATGGTCACGTGCTCCCATCCCAGTCGTACCTCCTCTTTGACACCTTATGAGATCGTAATGGAATGTCCCATGAGCTTACCTATCTCCCCACCCCTTACTATTAAATAAATAATATTCACTCCATGGATGAAGGAATGATGGATTATTGCTTAGCTCTAACCAACTCTCTTAAAAGTTTGCATTCTCAGATCATCAAAGCTAAGAAGCAAGTCATCACTGAGGGTTGCCATACCTACCAACCAGGAGACTTTGTCTTCGTTGAGACCTTCTGAACAATGCATTGCCTGGAACCTCGGTGGGAAGGACCTTACCGTGTCCTGCTGACAACTCACAGAGCCTTGAAGGTGGAAGAGAAACCTTTGTGCATACACATGACCCACGTAAAGTGGGCACTGTCCCAAGAAGAAACTTAAATAAGGACTTGATACTGTTTGAAATGTGGTTGTACTATCCTTTGCAGAGGCATGGAGTAGCCATTCCATGATTCAAAGAATGCAGGCTGTTGCTTCACAGGGCAACCAGACCCAATGTTAGATCTGTAATTGCCTCCGTGCCACCCCCCCCGGCCTCAACAGAAATGCATTTTTTTTACTCTCCCTTTGAATGGTCTGCGGAAGCCACAGTGATCCTCATTCAACAGGCGTCTACGTGGAAGCAATAGCCTACCCGTATGGCCATTAAGGCACTAGCATGGATGTGTGTTAGAATGAATTATATCCATGGGGATATTTGGGTGGGTGGTCATACATTAGCTCCTGCAGTTACCTTGTTGAATATGATGACCAGGAAGCCTGGTTTCACTTCCACAATCTATCTGGTCTCATAACACCCTTTTGGGATTGCATGACTAACAACCCCTTATGCATTCCTCAGACCCTCACATCTGAGGCTGAACTCTGCTACACCAAAGGTGTGATTGTCAATGGTCATACGACCTCACCCTCAATGGTCTCATTACTGTCTGGCCTCTGACAGCATTATCCCAAGGGATTAGGGCATTGTAACCATAGGGATCAGTCCAGATATGCAGATCTTGTAGCCCGAAAGCCTCTGCGTCTCAGTCAGACTTGTCATATTCGTTGGTATGCCCAGTATTGGTTCACCTTTTGCTAAAACTCCACATTCTGGTACCCCACCCTTGTTCGCAATGGCTTGTTCTGCCTTTGTGGAGACGGAGCCTACAACACCCTCCCCATTGTTTGGGCCGGCACCTGCACCATCGGTCACATGCTCCCCAGGGGCTTTGGGGTCAAGCACTTATTCATCCAAACCATCTAGAGTTTGTGAAGC
Source organism: Sphyrna mokarran (assembly GCA_024679065.1). NCBI lineage: Eukaryota > Metazoa > Chordata > Chondrichthyes > Carcharhiniformes > Carcharhinidae > Sphyrna > Sphyrna mokarran. Next base: position 47,755,856 of record JAGIQG010000003.1, on the reverse strand, counting down.
AGTCAGTTCCAAACCCAATAGTCACCCATAACATTGGCTTTCATCAGCTTTTCCAGACCTTCCTCCCAGGTCTTGGGGTCTCACAATTAGAAATATTTATTATTAATAATAAAAGATTATTAATATTTCCACTACTATGGAAGTAATTGAAAACAGCACCGTCAACACCATTCAGGGCCCACAGTGAGAAATTCAGTCCCTTTCTAAAGAGGTGCTACAGAACCATAAGACACTCAATTTCCTGTTAGCAGCACAGTGGGGAGAGTGTGTGGCAGTCAATGGCTTTTTTTACGTTAATGAGAATCGTAGGATCGATACAGATGTATATACCATTCAGGAGCAGGTGTGTCTTTTGCACTCAGTGGCTCAGGATAAACCCTCTGACTGATGGGGCTGGTTCTCCAACATTGGTGGGTCCTTTGGGCCCTTTTAAGGCCCTTTTCAAATACCTTATTATAGGCCTGGCTTTGCTTATCTTCTTATACGTGGTTATTCAGCTTGTCTCCTACTGTACCCATTCTAGCTTCTGCCCTTGTTCTTTTGTCTACAGTCCAGCCCCCCCATCTTCCAATTTTCCCAGTCTACGAACCGATCGAGAAGAATTTAAAAAGCTGATGCGCATAGGCGTAGAAATCATGGAGGACCCATAAGGTTGTCCTTAGAAAACAAAAGGATCAAAGTTGGAAGTTACAATGTTCAGATTGAAGTTTCATAATTTGGAAGTCAAACTGTGCGAAAGTTAAAGTGTCCAAATTAAGTTTCATGCCTTCTCTGTACAGTCGTGGAAAGTGTTATCAGCTTAATTACCTTCAAAAAGAGTCAGTTTCAGCTATTCTGTGTCAACCCCACAACATTTTGCTTTTCAGCCTTCACCAAAGGTTGAGCAAGACCAGTATTTTTCCCATAACAAATACCAAAGGCAAGATATGGGAATATGCTATGCAAATGAAGGATTAGTAGAAATCAATTTTTCATCAAATGAGAAAGGGCAAAAGCCAGGATTTAATTGGCAAATATGTATGTCAATGTAAGATATGAGAAATCTCTTGTTCCTGATTTGGTATAATTGAATATAACTGCTGAGCTGTTTCTCTGTAACTTCAGAACTGCTCCAGCCACTTCAATGGATGAAGGGGCATTCTCCTTATGCAGAAGTTATTAAAGACCTTGCATTGGATGCATAGTGTCCAGTGCTATTTATGTTAAGAGTTAACTGCTTTAGGATTGCTGGTACCAAAAGAACTCTGACAGATCAGAAGATATGAGTTCAGAACGCCAACTGGCAGCTAGAAAATTTAAATTCAGTCAATAAATAAATCGGAAAGCTTATATCAGTAATTGTGATAATGAAACTATTGGATTATAATAAAAACTCACCTGCTTCAGTAATGTGAAATGTGCTGTCTTTACCCAGTCTGGCCTACATGTGACTCCAAGCCCACAGTAACATCCTTGACCCTCAGATACCCTCTAGAATAACTTGCAAACCTCTCACTCATATTCAAGAAGACAGCTAAGCACAACCTCATTGAGAGTATTTGGCGATGTGTAGTAAATGATATGCTTGGATGTAATACACACACCCTGTGACTAAATTTTAAAGATGTCTATTTTGTGGAGAATGTGATTCATTGTGAAGCGGCTGTCTGATAAATGGTGCACAAGATCTGGAGCCAGATTATTAAAAATTATTACATTTTTTCCATGTGCATGATATCGAACATTGTGCCATAAAAATATTACAAATATCAGCATGAATTTGTCATAATGAACTGTTTGGCTTATCTTCCACAGAGAAACAAAGACATGGTAGGACAAGACAAAATGAGATATTGAAACACTGGCATTCACATGCAATCTATGTTTCATAAACAGGTTCTGTCAGACTGTACATTGTAATAGAGGCAGATTTCATAATTATTTGGTGATATTTAGAAGTTATTTTCTTTATTGGGTAAGTAAGCCTCTGCTAAACTGTCCTGCTAGAAAAATAATGGGGGCAATTTTGAGCTTGCACTTCCTGTCTATGGGAATGGCGCTGTGTGCTTAAAAGCTGGAGAGTGCGATTTGCACCGGCAAGTTTCCAAGTTCTGATTGTACTGCACCCCCCACTCCCCCCTTACCTCCCCATTGGTGGAGTGGCTTGAAACATGTTGAGGGACCACAGAACGCTCGTTTTAATACATTAGCATGTCATTAGTGAGCATGTCTTCAGGACATTCCCCCATCACCAGATATTCAGCGGGCGCTGAAATAGCATCATGTCAGCATCATTTACAACAGGTTCACCTTGATGTGAACATGTTGTGGGTGTCTCCCCAGGGTCATAAAGGTGAATGTAGTCCATGGGTGAGAAAGACATGGCCAACCAGTGGCTTGGCAATGCCCCCTAGCATGTCCCTTGGCACAGGTTGACATTGTCATGTTGACTTAGTGCCAACTTAGCTGTGCCAGCTTCTGCCAAGGGATCGGTCCTAATGGAGGCCTAATGGGGGGAGGAGACAGCTTTATTTAGATTGATGGTGGATAGAGGAGCAGGGGATAGCTACTTGTGGGTGTGGAGGGGGATGGCGGAGGGATGGGTCAGACTGTGTGTTGAGGGGAAGGGTGATGAAAAGTGGGAAGGCGCCAATAGTTTGGAAAGGTGCCATCTTTGATTGGGGATGGGAAGAGGGGCCCCGAGATCTCAATTGGGCAGGGGGGATGAGCGTGGTGGTTTATTCAGGTTCTGATGTGGGGACCTTTTATAGATGGTGCCTTGGTCTCTGAACAGTGGGGTTTTGTTGACGTGTTTAGGCTCTGCTCCACTGTGTGAAACATGATTTTTTTGGCAGAGTGCTATAAAATCTGGAGATGACACTGCCATTTATTGCTAAGATTTCACCTGTCATAGCAATTAAATCAACCAAGATGACTTTAACTAGAATAATTACCCTACTTTTCAAAAACATCATGTAGTTGAGTTGAATTTAAGTGACAATAAATTTGGACACTCCCATGTTATTTTCAACGATCTGAAGTATCTAAAAATATGGAAAGAAATAAAGTATGTTCCTTCTTTTGGTGAATAAAGACTTTTACAAAATGTTTGAGCTTTTTTAAAGGATATGAGACTCTAACTTCGATGGTAGTCTCACTTTTGTTTGGAAGGTGACTGTTAATATTGCTCTCACCAAAAATTAAGTTCAACAAACTTTCAAGTCATGAATGCTTAATTTTTTAAAATGTAGTTTAGCAACAATTGCAGTTATGTTATAGTTAATGTGAGGCTGAAGGGTATTAGGTTAGCTGTGAACAAGCCCTGTGAACATCACAATCACTGCCAATTCAGAACATTCAATCTATATTATTTGCCAATGTAAAAATGCAGCTAGGTTGTAAAGGTGCTAAGTGAATGGCATAACTTTATAAATAACTGTAGAATTTTAAAGGAGAAACCTCAGTTGTTAGAATCATAGAATAATACAGCACAGAATGTGTCTACTTAACCCATTGTACCTATGTTAGCACTTCGCAAAGAACTATCTAGTAATTCCACTTTCCTACTGTTTTCCATAGTCCTGCAATTCCTTCCACTTAAAATATATATCCAATTACCTTTTAAAATTTCTTATATGCTATTTTTACTACCCTTTCAGTGATGTATTCATCATAACTTGTTGCATATATTTTCACTCATGTTGCTTGTAGTGCTTTTGCTAATTACCTTAAATTTGAATACTCTGGATAGTGATTCTTCTGCTGCTGGAAATATTGGGTGGAATTTTCCAGGTGACCTGCCTTGCATTTTGTGGTGAAGGAGATGGCCTGCCAATGGCTGGCGGCAGGATCTTCTGGTCCTGCCATTGTCAACAGGGTTTCCCATTGAATGCAACCCCACCACCGTGAAACCGTGGGAGTGCACTGTCAGCGGAATCAAAAGATCCCATTGATGTTAATGGCCTGTAAGCTCACAGCGACAGGATCTTCTGGTCCCTCTGACATGTGCCTCTGGCCGCAGCTGATCACCAATGATTTAAAGTGTTAAGTAGTTGGACAGTAGAGTCTTTATGAGGAGCTGCTATGTAGCCATTCACACCTCATTTGGACACAACCTTTGTCCCTTTACCATACCCATCACCCCTCTCTTTGGCTTTTGCATCATGAAATCTTAATCTCGCCTGCCTTCCAGCATATTACAGGTCTTCCCTTCTATTCATTCTGTCCTCCCCTTCCCACCCCTCACAGCCCCTCCCACCATGTCCAATTTCATTGATGGGAAACTCTGTAAAACTGATATTTCTATCTTCCTTCAGTTCTGATGAAAGACTTAATTCTGTTCCTCTATACAGATGCTGTCTGACCTGTTGAACATTTCCAGCATTTCTTGTTTTTGAGGCACTCTTTTAAAACATTGACATGGTTACAGTTAAAAATATCTTTATATTTTTAAAGTGGCAAAAGTGACAGATGGCCTTCAACTCAAATAAATGGTAATCGTCCATTTTGGCAGGTCAAATCGAATGAAGGCATATAATATCAAGGATTAGACTCTTAGCAGTGTAGAGAATCAGAAGGATCTCGGGGTCCGGGTCCATAGGACTCTTAAATCAGCCCCACAGGTAGAGGGTGTGGTTAAAAAGGCTTATGGTGTACTGGCGTTCATCAATCAAGGGATTGAGTTTAGGAGTCGGGAGATAATGTTGTAGCTTTATAAGAGCCTAGTCAGACCGCTCTTGGAATATTGTCCTCAGTTCTGGTCACCTTATTACAGGAAAGATGTGAAAGCTATTGAAAGGGTGCAGAGGAGATTTACAAGGATGTTGCTTAGATTGGATGGTATGCCTTATGAGGATAGGTTGAGGGAGCTCAGTCTTTTCTCGTTGGAGAGACAAAGGGTGAGAGGTGACTTGATAGAAGTGTTTAAGATATTGAGAGCTATAGATTGGACGGATCCTGAGAGGCTTTTTCCAAAGACTGGAATGGTTGCTACGAGAGGTTTAAGGTGCTGGGGAGTAGGTACAGAGCAGATATCAGGGTATGTTTTTTACTTAGAGGGTGGTGGGTGAGTGGAATCGGCTGCCATTGGTGGTGGTGGAAGCAAATTCAATAGGGTCTTTCAAGAAACTTCGAAATGAGTGCATGGAACTTAATAGAATTGAGGGTTATAGGTAAGTATGGATATCATGAGCAACTTTTGGCCGTAGGACCTGTTTGTGCTGTAGTTTTTCTATGTTCTATTAAATTTGAAGATAAAAATATCTTTATAAAAATATCAGTTTTGGAATATCTATGGAAAGGGATTTTATTTGGATTACACCAAGATAACCAAGATCCATTAAAATTTTGCATTGCAGACCATAGTTTTTTAAAATATTCACTAAGGAAATAAATAGATGTCACAATATATTTGTATGTGTGTGTATTCCAAACATCCATTGAATAATTCAGAAATATTCATTCTTAGCTTAATTTAAATACAAGCTGTAATTATACCTCTGTCTGCCCAACTGGAACAGAATGGAAGAGAGAATGTATAACGATGGCTGCATATTTATCACTGCTGTCTCGGTTCTGTCGGCCAATTTAACTGTATTTTTTGAAGCCTATCAAAACATTTAAAACAAGCAGGCAAGGACCTTATGAATGTATTTATGTATGTGTTCTGTGATCCAATAAGCATGATCCAAAACCATTTTAACCAAAAATCATTGAAATCCTTCTCACTAGTGGAACCATTCTCTGAACAAATATTTAAAGGAATGTCATGTGCAACTAATTGGATCATTCTGCTATTGGATATGCCAGGAGAGTTTATAGCTTCCTGATCACTACTTTCTCACTCCTTCTGCCATGTCAAATTCAGTAATCTTTGTTTTCTTTAGAACTTCATCTTTGGAAGTTCCATTTAGATGGTGAAATGAGCAACAGCAGCAGCCTTAGAAACCAGCCTTCAAAGTGGGCAGCACTCCAAAATGGGGTGGCACAGTAGCACAGTGATTAGCATTGCTGCTTCACAGCTCCAAGGACCTGGGTTCAATTCCCAGTTTTTTTTTTGAGCAACACAGCACGGGAAACAGGCCCTTCGGCCCAACGAGCCCGCGCCGCCGTCATAACTATATAGTAGCAATTCCATTATCCTATTCTAAATTTAGGTTATTCCTAATATGGAAGACTCTCACTATAGGGACAATTTGTTTCCCAATCAGCCTAAGAGCGAATTTTTGGGCTGTGGGAGGAAACCGGAGTGCCCGGAGAAAACCCACGCAACCACGGGGAGAACGCGCAAACTCCCGCAGACACCGGCCCAATTCCAAGTGTCTGCACAGCCACATCGATAGTCTCTGAGCTGTCATGGTGCCCTTCAGATGGTCCACATAAAGCACTCATTTACGACATGAGGTACCAGGCAACCCATGAATCAACATCCAAGAGCTGTACCCGCACCACCTGCCGAATGCATGCTCAATGTTGGTCAAGTATGGACCGAATTACCTGTGGAAAAAAGCCGTAGTTAAACAGTCCTAATATATCCCTCTATCTGCATACCGCTCATGTGGCTGTCCAAGAGACCCTTAAACAGCCCCAGCGTGCCTGCTCCCACCACCTTACTCGGCAGTGCATTCCACACCCCCACTACCCTTTGTGTGAAAAACTGCCCTCTAATATTCGTCCTATACATAGCCCCCCTCACCCTATGGCCATGACCCCTCGTCCTATCCATTTCTAAAGGTGGAAAAAGTTTACCTCCATTTACTCTATCTATACCCCTTATAATCTTATACACCTCTATGAGACCCCCTCTAAGCCGACGTCTTTCAAGGGAAAACAACCCCAGTCTATTTAATCGTTCCTCATAAGTTTGGGTCACTATCTATGTGGAGTTTGCACATTCTCCTCGTGTCTGCATGGATTTCCTCTGGGTGCTCCAGTTTCCTCTCACAATCCAAAGATGTGCGGGTTAGGTTGATTGGCTGTGCTAAAATTGCTCTTTAGTGTCCTCAGATGCGTACGTTAGAGGGATTAATGGGTAAATATGTAAAGATATCAGGGTATGGCCTGGGTGAGATTATGATAGGTGCAGACTTGATGGGCCAAATGGCCTTTTTCTGCATTGTAGGGTTTCCATGATTCTGTGAAGCAGCTGCACCTATCAAAAGGTAGGTGGGACCGATATTTTAGATCACATCCAATAAATAGGGTGAACTGATCAAGAGTCACATTCTTGATCTTTATGAAGATCAATATGTCAGAAGGTTGTACTTTATAAAGCAGACCACTACAACCTCCTGCAGGAACTTTGCTGCCAACTGAACCAAGGGATAATGCTTTCCAGTGATTGTCAAGGTCATTCCATGCCTTAACTTCATTGTTACAAGCTACTTTCAGTTTGTTAAAGAGGGGATGGGCATCAATATTTTATTATTGCATTGTTGTGTCTTAATGGCAATTACATTGTTAAACACATGATGGTTTGTGTATGCCCATAAATGGGGATAGCTCGAACTCTGCATTGGAGTAAAATTGAATATGAATTAAGTCAATAACTCTTCCCAAAAAAGAAAGCTGCTGTGCCTTACTTTTAACTTCACCAACTAAATTGTATCCAGTTGGCAGTACACAAGGGCTAATCAGTACATCCACTTTTCCAGTGACTTCAGCTGTCAGTATGAATGGTCAGGGATTTATAGTTGCTGAATTTCTTTACATTCATGATAGCACTAACTGTAACCATGTTATATTCAGGGTAATGGGGCACCAGCCAGCAGCATACATTAATAGAAAAAAATTACCAGTCCATTAACATCCAATTACATGGCTGATCATAGAAACAGGATTTTTTTGATTCTCTGGTTGAGAAGTTCCTCACAGGGCTGATGATTGGAGTTCACTCCTAAAACATAGAAGGATTCTGGATCACTCTTTTAAAACACAAAGAAACATAAAATAAACTGATTAACATGGAAAGCAGCCTCTTAAAAGTATACTTAAAGGATAAGAGTTTAAAAGAATTTAACAAACCAAATCAAAATATCTTTTTGAGGTTACTGATGTACTACAGCCCCTCAAGAAGGCCTCATGTGTACCAGTGGAGATTTCTAGGTCAATTCTGAGGACAATTAAGAGTCAATCATATTGTTGCGGGACTGGAGTCAAATGTAGATCAGTTCAGACAAGGACAGCAGGTTTTGTTTCCTGAAGGATATTGGTGAATATGTTTACTTTTTCCAAAAATCCAGCAGCAGGTAGACAAGTCTCAAATTTGCAGCTTCTGTATTAGGATGCCAAAAAAATTTGTTACTTTCCAATATGTTATATATACAGCCCATCATTTGCAACATTTTAATACAAATTATGAGATTGGCACAGTTGAGTGATGTCCTTGGAATATTTTGAGATCATAAGACTCCTCCTCAGTCTGGTTGACTGCCTTGTGTAGTAAAGTATTAACACGTTTGCCTTGGAGCAACTTCTTTCCTTTACTGATTGACTTAACTTTATTGATTGCAAATGCTGCATATATTAGGACTAACAACCTTAAAGTGTCTTTGGACAGATCTACAAGTTGAAATATTTTTGGCTCTTTAAGGGATTTTAATTTCTCAGCTATGATGTAATTTTGGCACAGGCAACAATTTGCTTCATCAAGAATTCATGTTTAGCCTCCTGCTACTGATTTTTTTTGTGTGGGATCCAGTGATCAGTGGCGTCAAGCTCTTTGTGCGAATAGCCCTCCATTCCGCTTCCCCGCTCCTCCACCCAAGCATTTGATGATATTCACTATTGTGACATCTACATTGCAGAGTGGGGAGATTTGGGTCTGAAGTTATACTGAAAAAGCAGTTGTGATATGGACCATTTTTCTCGCCAATTCAGCACTTTTGGAAGAATCGCTCCCAACCTGTTCACTGAAACTCATTTTAGTTTCTGTCAGGGTCACTCAGCTCCTGACCTCATTATGTGGCCCAAACATGAATAAAGGAAACTCAAGAAGTGAAGTGAGAGCTTTTGACACCAACATAGCATTTGATCGAGCATGGCTTCAAGGAGTCCGAGCAAAATTGGAATCAATGGGAATCAGGGGAAAACTTTCCTCTGGCTGGAATCATACCTAGCACAAAAGTTGATGGCTGTGTTTATTGAAAGTCAATCATCTTCATTCACGTGACATCACTGCTGAAGTTCCTCAGGGTAGTATTACAAGCCCAACTATCTTCACCAATGACCTTTTTTCCATTATTTCAGAAATGAAATATGCAATCATTAGCCAACAATGCACCATTCTCAACTCCTTAGATACTGAAGTAGCCCATGTCTATGTGCAGCAAGACCTGGGCAACATTCCATCTTGGGCTAATAAGCAGCGAGTAACATTTCTGCTATACAATCTCTAACTAGAGAAAATCTAATCATCATCCCTTGACATTCAATGACATTTCCATGGCTGAATCTTTCACTCTGAACAGCCAGTGGGTTATCATTCACACTAAACTGAACTGGACTACCCATATAAGTACTGTGGCTACAAAAGTAGGGTCAGTGCTTTGCAATTCTGAACAGTACAACTCATCTTTTGACTCCCCAAAGAATGTCTACCATCTAGAAGACACAAGTCAGAGGTGTGATGGAATACTCTCCATTTACCAGGATGAGTACAGTTCAAACAACACTGAAGAAGCTCAATATGATCTAGGACAAAATAGCCTGCTTTATTAAGACAATTATTGTTTGAGATTGAACATTACATGTGCAGTAGACAATGGGGAACATGCGGATGTGGTGTATTTGAATTTCCAGAAGGCATTTGACAAGGTGCCGCACCAAAGACTGCTACATAAGATAAAGGTGCATGGTGTTATGTGTAATATATTAGGATGAATAGAGGATTGGTTAACTAACAGAAAGCAAAGAGTGGGGGTAAATGGGTGGTTTTCTGGTTGGTGATCAGTGACTAGTGGTGTGCCTCAGGGATCAGTGTTGGGGCTGCAATTGTTTATGATTTACATAGATATTTGGAATTGGGGATCAAATGTACTGTGTCAAAATTCACAGATGACACTAAAATGGGTGGAAGAACAAAATGTGCAGAGGACAATGAAAGTCTGCAAAGGAATATAGATAATCTAAGTGAGTGAACAAGTGTTTGGCATATGGAGTATAATGTTGGTAAATGTGAGGTCATCCATTTTGGTAGAAATAACACCAAAATGGACTATTATTTAAATGGTAAAAAATTGCAGCATGCTGCTGTGCAGAGGGATCTGGGTCCCCTTTGTGCAGAAATCTCAAGGAGTTGGTTTGCAGGTGCAGCAGGTAATTAAGAAGGCAAATGGAATTTTGTCCTTCATTGCTAGACAAATGGAGTTTAAAAACAGCTATAGCTTCCCAGATGATTGACAGCTGCAGCTCCCCAGTGATTGACAGCTGCATCTCCCAAAGTGATTGACACTAGGATGATTGACAATTGAAATTCCACAGATAATTGACAGGTTCTAGGAGATTGATAATTGCAGATCTGCAGATGATTGTTAGATATAGCCCCCCAGATGACTGACAGCTGCAGCTCCCCAAGTGATTGACAGCTATAGCTCCACAAGTGATTGACAGCTGCAGTTCCCTAGGTTATCGAGTCATAGAGGTTTACAAGCATGGAAACAGGCCCTTTGGCCTAACTTGTCCATGCTACCCTTACTTTTTTAAAAACGTCTTAAGATAATCCCAATTGCCCACATTTGGCCTACATCCCTCCATATCCATCTTACCCATGTAACTATCTAAAAGCTTTTTAAAAGATAAAATTGTACCCTCCTCTACTACTACCTCTGGCAGCATGTTCCAGACACTCACCACTCTCTGGGTGAAAAAATTGCCTCTCTGGACACTTTTGTATCTCTCCCCTTTACCTTAAATCTATGCCCTCTAGTTTTAGACTTCCCTATGTTTGAGAAAAGATATTGACTATCTACCTTGTCTATGTCCCTCATTATTTTATAGACCTTTATAAGGTCACCCTTCAGCCTTCTACGTTCCAGATAAAGAAGTCCCAATCTATTCAGCCTCTCCTTATAACTCAAACCATCAAGTCCTGGTGGCATTCTAGTAAATCTTTTCTGCACTCTTTCTAGTCTAATAATACCTTTTCTATAATGGGGTGACTAGAATTGCACACAGTATTCCCATTGTGGCTTTACCAATGTATTGTACAACTTCAACAAGACGTCACAACTCCTGTATTTAATATTCTGACCCAGGGGGTCTCCAAACTAAGGCCCACAGGCCACATCTGGCCTGCAGCTTGTGGGATGGGGAGGGATTCCTGCTGCTGCAAACATTCCTGCGTCCCGAACCCCGCTGCTCACTCAGGACCACAACACAGGGACAGAAGCCACAGACCAGACATTTCTGATGCTCCATGCGGTGTTTGATGTATCCATGGGAATCTCTGTCCTCATTACCAGCTTATTGTCCAATCAGAGCTGCCATCCTGTGATGGCATTAAATGATTCAGCAATTGAGACATCTGTTATCCAATTGCTGCTCTGCATTGATTGAGTGACAGCTGCTTTATCCAATTCGTAAGCTCCATTCTTATGAAATGAGCGAGAACAATGATGGCGGCAATTCAGACCAATTGTAGAGGGATGTGCTCAGTGCAACACCCACATTTGATTGATATCTGCTGCAGTCAATTGCCATGTGCTGCTGTAATGCAGTCACCAATCACAATGAATTTAAAATTATTAGGTGTCTTTTTTTGAAAAATAACTATTATAAAAAAAAAATCCCCTAACTTTAGAATCTTTTTCTTCTTTCACTTGCAAAAATGTGTAAAATATATATGGCCCTCGTACTGAAAAGTTTGGAGACCCTCGTTTTGACCGATGAAATGAAGCATGCCGAATGCCTTCTTCAGCATTCTGTCCACCTGTGACTCCCCTTTCAAGGAGCTATGAACATGTAACCCTAGATCTCTTTGTTCTGTAACTCTCTCCAACGCCCTAGCATTAACTGAGTAAGTCCTGCCCTGGTTCAATCTACCAAAATGCATCACCTCATATTTATCTAAATTAAACTCCATTTTCCATTCATCAGTGCACTGGCCCAATTGATCAAGATCCTACTGCCACCAATCTTGGTGTCATTTGCAAACTTACTAACCATGACCCCTATATTCTCATCCAAATCATTAATATAAATGACAAATAACAGTGGGCCCAGCACTGATCCCTGAGACATACCGCTGGTCACAAGCCTCCAGTTTGAAAAAAAACTCTTTACAACCACCTGTGAAGAAGCCAATTTTGTATCCATTTAGATACCTCACACTGGATCCTGTGAGATTTAACTTTATACAACAATCTACTGTGCGGTGCCTTGTCAAAGGCCTTGCTAAAGTCCATGTAGACAACATCAACTGCACTGCCCTCAACCACTTTCTTGGTTATCCCTTCAAAAAATTCAATTAAATTTGTGAGACATGATTTTCCACTCACAAAACCATGCTAACTGTTCCTATTCAGTCCTTGTATCTCTAATTGATTGCCAATTGCAGCTCTGCAGATGACTGACAGCAGCAGCTCCTTGGGTGACAAACTGCTATAGTTCACGAGGTGATTGACAGCCGCAGCTCATTGGATGATTGATAGCTGAAGTCCCAGGTCATTGGCAGCTGCCGCTCACTGGGTGATTGACTGTAGCAGCTACCCAGGTGATTTTTGTTTTTATTCATTTTAATGGGATGTGGGCATTGCTAGCTGGACCAGCATCCCTAGTTTCTTTCAAAAAGTAGTGGTGAGCTGCCTTCTTGAACTGCGGTAGTCACTGAGGTGTAGGTACACTCACAGAACCGTTAGGGAGAGGATTCCAGGATCTTGACCCAGTGACATTGAAGGAATTGTGATATTTTTCCAAGTCAAGATGGTGAGTGATTGGAGGGCAATCTCTAGACAGTGACGTTCCCAAAGCATCTGCTGCTCTTTTCCTTCTAAATGGTGGACATCGTGGTTTGGAAGGTGCTTTCTTAGGAACATGGTGAGTTCCTGCAGTGCACCTTGTAGACAGTATATACATCTTCTACTGTTCATTGGTCGTGGAGAAGGGTAGCAATCAAGCAGGCTTTTTGTCCTGGATTGTGTCAAGCTTCTTGAGTGTTGTGAGCTGTACTCATCCAGATAAGTGGAGAGTATTCCATTACACCTAACTTGTGCTTTATAGCAGGTGGATAGACTTTTTGATGGTCAGGGGATGAGTTACACATTGCAGGATTCCCATCTGTTGACTTGCTCTGGTAGCCACAATATTTAATGGCTAGTTCAGTTCAGTTTCTGGTCAATGGTAACCCTCAAGATGTGGATAACAAGAAACTCAGTGATGGTAATACCATTGAATCTCTTGAGGTGTTGGTTAGATCATTTCTTATTGGAGATGGTCATTGTCTGGCACTTGTGTGAAGAGAATGTTACTTGTCACTTGTCAGTCCAGCCTTTATGTTGTCCAGTTCTTGCAGCATTTGGGCAAAGACTGCTTCAATTTGTGAGGAGTTGTGAATGATATGGAACATTGTGCCATTAAATGAAACCATTCCCACACCTGGCCTTATGATGGAAGGAACATCATTGATGAAGCAAGTAAAGATGGCAGAGCCTAGGTCACTACCCTGCAAACCTTCTGCAGAAATGTCCTGGAACTGAAATGACTGACACTTCACAACCACAACCATCTTTCTTTATGCCAGGTATGACTCCAACCAGCGGAGCATTTACCCATGATTTCCATTGACTCCAGTTCTGCTAAGGCTCTTTGATGCCATACTCAGTCAAATACTGCCTTAATGTCAAGGCAATCATTCTCACCTCACCTGTTTCATTCAACTCTTTTGACCATGTTTGAACCAAGGCTGTAATGAGATTAGGCGCTGAGTGACCCTCTGAAACACAAATTGAGCATCCCTGAGCAGGCTATTGCCAAGTAAGCGCTACTTGAAACCACAGTAGATGATCCTTTCCATCACCTTAATTATGGGGCAATAATTAGCTAGATTTGTCCTGTTTCTTGTGTACAGGACATACCTGGGCAATTGCCGGTAGATGCTAGTGTTGTTGCTGTACTTGAACAGCTTGGCTCGAAACATAGCAAGTTCTGCAGCACAAGTCTTTAGGACTATTTTGGAATGTTGTAGGGCCCAAAGCCTTTGCTGTATCTAACTGCAGATTGGGAGATATGCTGGCCATGAGGTTACAAGTTGTGGTTAAGTGTAATTCTGCTGCTGTTGTAAACCCACAGTGCCTCAGGGATGCCCAGTCTTGAGTTACTAGATCTCTCAGAAGTCTATCCTATTTAGCATGGTGATAGTACACAACATGATGGATGGTATCCTCAATCTGAAGTTGGACTTTGTCTCCACAAGGACTGTGCTGTGGACACTCTTAATAATACTGTCATGGACAGATACATTTCTGGCAGACTGGTTGGTAAGGATGAGGTCAAGTATCTTTTCCCCTTTTGTTGGTTTCCTCACCACCTGCTGTAGTTCCAGTCTAGCATGTATGTCCTTTATGGTGTGCTGCTAAGCCACTGTTAGTGATGGACCTTGAAGTCCTCCACCCAGATTACAGTCTATGCCCTTGCCACACTCATTGCTTCCTCCAAGTGGTGTTCAACATGTAAGAGTACTGATTCATCAGTTGATGGGGGGATAATATGTGATAACAATATCCTTGCCCATGTTTGATCTGGTGCTATGAGACTTTTTGGAGTCCAGGGTTGATGTTGAGATCTCCCAGTGCAACTCCCTCCTGACAGTAAACCACTCTGCTTCCTGTTGGTGAGACAGGCACACTCAGGAATGGCGGTAGTGTTTGGGACATTATCTGTAAGGTATGATTGTGTGAATGGCTATGTCAGGTTGTTGCTTGACTAGTCTGTGAGACAGCTCTCCAATTTAGGCAAAGTCTTCAGACATTTGCAGCATTGATATGAGTGAGTTTCCAGTGTTTGTTATTTCCAGTGCCTATGTTGATGCTGGATGTTCCATCCATTTTCATTCCTTTGTAACAGTCAAATACAATTGAATGGTTTGCTATGCTGTTTCAGAAGGCATTTAAGAGTCAATCGCATTGCTGTGGGTCTGGAGTCACATGTAGGCCAGACCAGGGAAGAACAGCAAGCTTCCTTCCCTAAAAGACATTGGGGAACTAAATGGGTTTTTATGACAATTGACAATGATTTCATGGTCATCATTGAATTTTAATTCCAGATGTTTTTATTTAATGAATGAAAATTCCACGATCTGCCATGGTAGGATTCAAGCCTGGTTCCCAAAGCATTTCCCTGAGTCTTTATTTACTAATTTAGTGATAATACCATTGCACCACCGCAATCTCCACAATTGACAGCTGCACCTCAGTGGTCATTGGCTACTGCAGCTCCCCAGTTGATAGGTAGATACAGCATCCTCAGTGATGGACAGATGTAGCTTCCTGGGTGATTGACAGCTACAGCTTGTTCACTGGGTGATTGCCAGCTGCAGTTCCGTACGTGATTGACAGCGGCAGTTTCCCTCATGTTTGACAACTGTAGTTCCTGTGAGACTGATAGCGGCAGTTCCCAGGTGACTGATAGTTGCAGTGTCCAGATAATTGACAGCTGCAGGCATCAAACACTTTTGCAAATCATTGAAAGTCCAACTGTACAAAACAGTTGTTACCACCATTTTCCTGTTCTTCAATGAGATTTGGACTGCATTTCAGTGACATATAATAGTAGGGAAATTCCACCAGCAATACCTCTATCACCTATCCTCCAACTTCAGTGGGAGGACCACTGAGCAGATGTAAGTGTTCGCTGTGAAGCAAAATCACAAATGTTAGGGAAATCTCCGGCAAAATCAATTTCAGTGAACTGGACACTATGCCTCGATGACTGAAAACTTGTTTCCACGACTCTCAAATGACCAATGTTATTGGGAGAACAAAGGAAACATTTCAAAGAAACTTTTCTTGGAGCTTAGTATCATTGATATTAACAACTGGAAGGAGCTCGCTACCATTTGTATAGAATGGGGTTACCAGGTTGGGTGAGATTGTTGTCAGTTTAGACTCGATGGGTCAATTGGCCTCCTCCTGCACAAGCTGGTAGGGATTCTATGAAAATTGACAACGATTGGTTGCAGGTGATGATGGACAGATCCTGGGTGAGTGACAGCTCCTCAGTTGATTGACAATCACCTGGTTCATTGACAGTTCCCCCATTGGTTGACAGTTCCAAGGTGCTGTAAGGTGATTGACAGCTCCTTGATTGATTGACAACTCTCTGGGTGATTGACAACTCACTGGATTATTGACTGATCCCAGGATGATTGACAACTTCCAGTGTGATTGGCAGCTCCTGGGGTTATTGGCAGCTTTGGGGTGATTGACAGCTCTGAGGGTGATTGACAGCTGTTGGGGTGATTGGCAGCTTTGGGGTTATTGACAGCGCCAAGAGTGGGGTGATTGACAGCTTCCAGGATGATTGATGGCTGTAGGATGATTGATGACAGTTCCTTGACTGATGACAACTCCATGGGTGATTGACAGTTTGTGGGTTAATTGGCTCTTGCAGGGTGATTGAGAACTCTTCAGGATTGACAGCTGTCGGGGTAATTATCTCATGCGGGGTGATTGACAACTGGCGAGATGATTGACAGTTGGTGGGATGACTGACGCTGGCGAGATGATTGATAGCTGGCCGGTTGATTGACAGCTAGTGGGATGATTAACAGTTGGTAGGTGATTGACAGCTGGTGGGGTGATTAACAGTTGATGGGTGATTGACAGCTGACGGGGTAATTGACAGCTGAGGGATGATTGACAGCTATCTGGATGATTGACAGCTATCTGGATGATTGACAGCTATCTGGATGATTGACAGCTGGTTGGATGATTGACAGCTGACGCGGTGATTGACAGCTGGCGGGTCTGCACGAGCCCGGATGGCCAGTCTCGGGTTCGATCTGCGAGGATGGGATCCGAGTTCTCGCGATAGCGGGGCTGCCGAGCGACATGCGCACTGAAGGTTTCGGCCGCCATAGGAGCCGGGCTGGTGTTTTTCAACAGATTTTTTTTTAATTTGATATTAAAAACAGTTTCATGGTCGAAGATCCCGCCGCCTCTTTGCTGAAGGGGTCGGATCGACCCGAATCATCGGCCGGAGACCCCGCCTAATTGAGACGTTTAATTATAGCTCGGTGTTTTATCGGAACCTCCACCCCCCCCCCCCCCCACTGTCTTTTTCTCTCTCTTCTCCCTCCCCTGTAAGAGAGTCCTATGTGAAAGAAGCCACAGCCGCCAACATGTCAAACCTGGGCAAAGCTGGGACGAAGAAAGACACCAAGATGAGGATACGAGCGTTTCCCGTAAGTAAGGACCCCGGCAACTGAGTAGCGAGGGAGGCCAAAGGAAAAAGCCCCGTCGCCCACAGGCGGAGGCTGCGAGTGTTCCAAATCGAGGGCCCGGGCTTCTGCGGATGTCAACACAGGAGCAGGCCCCTTATCGTTTGATTAATATTCATGGTGCTCCGTGGAAGCCAAACAGGGAGGCTCTTTAGTCCTTGACTGTTTGCTCGATGCCCTCCCCGTTGTGGAGCACACAACCGTTTCTCTGTTTATTTTTTTGGATAATTTTGTCATCCTTTAATTTACTTGTTCTAAATCTTCACCTTCAACAACTACCAACACACCCCTCCTTTCCAAAAAAGAGAGGCCCTTGTACATGACAGATTTCTAGGACAATAGGATATTGTCGGTTTTGAAATGACGTTGAAATAAGTTACAAGGCGCGGCTTTAGTTTTCTGAAACAATTTCACAACTCTGGAATATTTTCTGTTTGCTTAAGAAGGTGGCGGGATGGGAGTGTGGAGGGTTACCTATTTACTGTGTTTTCAATCTAGTAGAAACGCTTCTAATTCCAACGGATCATCTATAACATAGATCGGTTCTCTGAATACTCAACTTATTGTTACACTTGGGAATTTAAGTTATTATTTAGAGAATCGTGTAAGAATTGAAATGGCAAAATATTTGTGAATGAGACTAACGTACTCCTCACCCCCAAGCCGAGATATTTGGGCCTCAATGCTTTGCACTATGAGCTAGTTGAAAGGTGTGATGATTGGTCTTTCTGCTTTGAAATTGTCCTTTGTAAGTTAGAAACTGCAATTTCCAACAGCTTTATTATATTGTAGAATATTTCATAGATTCTAGTTATCATTGAAAGATTTTGTTTTGATAGTTCATCCCTATTTGAAAATATTTTATAATTAATGCATTTTAAACGGTACAGATTATCCAGCAGGTTCATTCATGACCTAAGCACAAATTGATTTGAAATCATGCAGTTTTTGCCTTTGACCTGAATAAATAAACAATTGAATATGCAAAATAACCTTTGTAAACAGGAACGGTTCCTTGTTCTGCTTATATAGATATTGCAGTTGAGGTTACATTCACTTACATAAAGTTCTACACACAGTTTATTTTGATGCAGTAACTCTTTAAGGGACTGCCTTTTAATTTATCCCTAATTTGTTGATTTATATGACTACCCAAAAGAATCTCAAGCTTGCTGTGTGACGTTTGTTTGCAGCAGCAAGTTTACCAGTGAAGTATGATCTTTAGAAGTAACTTGCATTGAATGTTAGTCAT
Organism: Sphyrna mokarran; assembly: GCA_024679065.1. Taxonomy (NCBI): domain Eukaryota; kingdom Metazoa; phylum Chordata; class Chondrichthyes; order Carcharhiniformes; family Carcharhinidae; genus Sphyrna; species Sphyrna mokarran. The sequence goes on along the minus strand of JAGIQG010000003.1, from coordinate 47,737,194 downwards.
GTTGCTTTGGTCACAATTTTTGTAATATTTTGACACTTGGTCTCGTGTATTCTTTGAAATTGTTGCAGTGTTTGAAGAATATTTTTTGTGTTGTGCCTTGTCAAATATATTTTTACTAAAGTAGACCTAAACATTACCAGCCAAATAATGATTGGACTTTTCTCAAAATTCTGCTAAGCTAACTGAAGTTATGTCTTAACCCAAATAGTGTGAAAGATCACTGTTCATCATTTGGATGATTAAAAGGGTTGACTGGTGTGATATATTTTCCTTTGCCGTTCTAGAAAAGTTTTGCTTTGTAAGTGTTACTAACCCTGCTGAAAAGTTGCACAGTAAAGCTAAGCTGATTGATATTTAGTTGATAGATATTTATGAAAATGGACAACAGTGCCATTGGATAGGGAGTCCACTCATTGAGCTTTGAGCAATTGCCAGCAGGTGCTTCCTATAGGTTTCCTTTCCGATGTAGTTCAGGATGTCCAAATGAAAATCTACTTTGCTTAATTGAAGCACAACTGGAAAGTAGGACTAGAAAGTAACTTGAAAAGCAGAAAGGCTGTTTTCTCTTGGTTTTTCATATCTTCTGCATTTTAAAAAAAACATACTCATGCTGCACACTTGTCTTCAGATGAGGGTAGTTAGATTACTTGTCTCAAAGTTTCTACCAGTAAAAGTAACATCACTAAATAAAAGACTAAAAGTAACACTAATTAAGGCTACAATGATAGTTATTTTGAATTATATTGATGTTACTTTACCTATTCAGTTGGAGTGTTTCTAAGTAGTACAGAGGTAGCATATCTAATCTGCAAAAAGTACAGCTACCTAATTTAGTGTCCGTTATATTTCAAAAATATGGACCTGCAGCAGACCGTTTGCAATTTCAATGAAACAATTGTTGATCAATTTATATGTCAAGAGTTTTCATATACTGATTTTAATTTGGAACATACAGTTGTAATGGGGCGAAAAACTACAGTGTTTGAAAATACATTATTTGGCTACATTGATCCACTTTTAAAAGAACAGAATATTGCATCTACAGCAATCAAGTTACCAGGTTCATTCAATTAGACACAAGTACTTTTTGTTGATTAAATGAAGAATCTAAAATAATTAGCTAAATTTTTTCAATATAGTTAGCCTTATTAGCAATTACATAAAATTATTAAAAACACTTCAGTTTTCTTATTAGCACTGAGCAAGATGATAACTGTGATGCATATAGCTAATAGAATCCATAGGTTTGCTGGTAATGTAATACGCATCAAGTTCTGTTTAACATTCATGAGTTTACACGAATGAAATCGGAGAATGGAGAGACTATCTGAACAAAGGATATATTAGGGATAGTGCTTTGCTGATTATTACTATCTCTATCATTAAAAGTCAAAAGCTTGAATTTCTGCTATGGCTGAGTTGTTGACTAATGCACAAAATGTTATCTTCAGTATGAGGGTAGATTAAGGGGAACCAGTAGACTTGACGTATTTGAATTTCCAAAAAGTTTTCAGTAAGGTGCCACATAAAAGGTTACTACATGTGTTAAGACTAATATATTTGCATGGATAAAGGCTTGGCTGTCTGAAGGAAGAAAAAGAGTTGGGGTTATGGATTATGTACAAGTTGACAAACTATAACTAGTGAAGCATTACAGGAATTTGTGCTGATGCCTCAACTATTTACAATCTATATTAATGACTTAGGAGAAGGGACTGAGGTATTGTAGCCAGATTTGCAGATAATACGAAGGTAGTGCTATGAGGAGGACACTGAATGTATATCAATAGGTTAAGTGAATGGGCAGAAATTTGGCTGATGGAATATAGTTTGGGAAAATGTGAGTTTGTCCACTTTAGTGAGAAATAAACAAAATATTACTAAAATGGAAGAAACTGCTGTGATATAGAGGAATCTGACTGTTCTTGACATGAATCACCAAACAAAGATGTGCAGGTTCAGCCAGTAATTAGGAAGCCAAATGGAATGTTTCCATTATTACAAAGGGGATAAAGTATAAAAGTAGGGAAGTCTTGTACAATCGCGCAGGGCATTGGTGTGACTGCACCTTGAATTCTGTATAGTTTTTGCCTCCTTATTTAAGGTGCAGTATATTTGCATTTGAAGCAGTTCTAAAAGTTCACTCGCTGATTTCTGGAATCAGAGGATTTTTTTTTGAAGAAAGTTGAACTTGTTGGGCCAATACTTGATTGCCGTTTAGAAGAATGAGGAACGATCTTATTGAACCTCATACAATTTGAATGGGCTTGATAGGTTAGATACTGATAGGAAGTTTTCCATTATGAGAGAATCTACAACTTGGAGACTAGCAGGTTGTAACTAGTGGAGTATCACAAAGATTAGTGCTGGGACCTTAGCTATTCACATTTGATATTAATGGCTTAGGTGAAGGTATCAAGCAAAAATAAGGAATGTCCCCTTAATGTCTCATTAGCAGTAGAAGACACAAATTGCACACCAGTAATGGAAGACAGCTGAGAGGGCTAACAAGAGTGAGAAACTTACGCTAATTAATATCAGTAAAGAACAATTACTGAGAAACTTAAGCGATTAAAAACTGACATGTTCCACGGATCTAATAGTATACATTCTCTGGTTTAAAAATAAAGCAACTGCTGAGCATGTGGATATAATTTTCCAAAATTTGTTAGAATGTCTCAGTGAATTGGAAGTTAGCAAATGAAACTTTATTCAAGAAAGGGGGAAGAGGGAAAACAGAGAACTGCCTGACATCAGTTCGTTGCGGAGAGGATGTTTCCTCTTGTGGGAGAATCTCAATTTGGGGGTCATTGTTTAAAAATAAAGGATTGCATGTTTAAAATGGTGAGGCGATATTGTGAGTCACTAAAACTCTTTCTGAAAAAAGAGTGGAAGTAGAGTCTTTGAATATTTTTAAGGCAGAGATGAATAAATTCTTGATAAGAATGGGACTGATAGGTTATTGCAGTAAATGAGAGGCAAATTTGATATTGCTATCAGATTAGCCATGGTTTATTAAATGGCAGAGCAGGCTCAAAGGGCCAAATGGCCTACTCTGGCTCCTTGTTCCTATGCTTGTATGAAAATGTTAGAATCTATTACTAAGAAAATCTGAACCATTCATTGTGAAAATTATTGTATGCCAGACAAAATCCCAGGTTCTACTGAGGAGCAATCCAGTTTGCCAAATGTATTCAAATTTTTTGAGGATGTAGCTGGCAGGGTAGATAAAGGAAACCAGTGGATGTTGTGTATTTGGAACAGACATCTGATAAAATGCCTCAAAAAAGGTTAGAATGCAAGATGACAGCCCATGGATTGAGGGTAATACTAGCATGGGAGATTAGAAATAGAGAGTAGGTATAAACAGGACAAAATTAGCAGGCTGTAGCTAGTGGAACACACAAAGATCAGTGCTGGGACCTTAGCTATTTAAATTTATATTAATAGCTCAGATGACGGTACCTATGGTAATGTATCTAAGTTTGCTGACAATGTAAAAAGTTTGGGAATGTAAGTTCTGAGGAGAGCATAGTAATCTTGCAAAAATATGTAGCTAGAGTTAGCAAGGTAGCTTGATGTAGTAAAATATGGGAAGTGTTGAGTTTGCTTTAGTCATTAGAATAGGAAAGAATTTTTTAAAAGGTAAGTCTTAAATATTGATGTTCTGAAAGGCTTGTGTGTACTCTTACTGTAAGGGGAATTGGAGTACAAAAAGAGAAGGCGTTGCTACAGTTGTAGAGCGTTTTGGGGAAGACCCCATCTGCAGGACTGTGCACACTGTTGGCCACTATATCTAAGGAAGGATATACTTGTATTGGCGGTGGTTTAGTGAAGGTTCACTATATTGGTTTCTGGGATGAGCAGCTTGTCCCATGATAGGCTAAGCAAATTAGATATGTACTGTCTGGAATTTCAAAGAACAGGAGGCGACTTCATTGAAACTTGCAGGGTTCAGGTCCCATATCTAAGGCCTGAGGAAAGGTGTGTTCATGATGTGGCCAAACTGGTTGAATATTGACCTGCATATCCCTCAAATGTTGTGGCAAGAGTGGCAGAGATTCCTAGTCATTCATATGATGAAAAGGACATTGGAGTCTCTACTAACATAATTCATATCTCCAGATTGCAGCATGCTTGCAAAAATGAATGCCCCCTTAGTTTACCTGTAGTGATAGTTATGGCAGTGTAGGTCAGACCTGCCTTTGGGCAAAGAACTGGAGAAATATTCCCCACCAAAGAATGTCTAAACATTTATTGATCACGTTCCTCCTGATGTTCCTCAAGGCCATTGTTCAAGGACTAAGTTACTACCAGTCAGCTACGGCAAGGGTCATTCGACCTTCTTAGATTTTTTTGTTGAGTGAAGGAGACTGGTTTTGCTGAGATGATCAGTTGTTACTTGTTCCTCCTTTGACCTAGGATGGATGTTGTAATACCAATTTTGGGACTGTTTCTTTCTAAGTAATTGTGAACTGGACTTTCTCAGCCTTTCTGGGATTCACTTGTGACGTTTTTTGATATTACTTTATTCTATCAATTGTGATTTGTCAAGCATAGTTTCATAACTATTTAGATTTCTGTTTCTGCATCTACGACCAATTTTTCAAAGGAATTTGCTTCTCTATAGTTTGGTTTGTAATTTGTGTCAATAGTACATGGTTTAATACTAAAAGAAATTGCTACTACAAGTAGTATTTATATAATACTGTTAATATAATAGAACTCCCCAAAGCACTTAACAGAGCATTACAAAACAAACAGTTGATACTGAATCGCGTAAGGCAAAATGAGGGTAAAAGGATAAAAGCTTGTACAGAATGGATTTTATGGAGTATTTTGAAGGAGGAATGAGAGAAGGGGAGAGATGTATGGAGAGGATTCCAGAAATTGGGACCTTGCAGCTGAAAACACAAATCAGTGGTAGAGCAATTGAAATTGGGAGTGGTCGTGAGGCTGGAATTAGAGGTACATCAATACCTTAAAAGGTTTTGAGCTGGAGGATGGCACAATGGTTAGCACTGCTGCTTCACAGAGCCAGGGACCTGTGTTCAATTCCCAGCTTGGGTCACTGTCTGTGTGGAGTTTGCACATTCTCTCCTTGGGTTTCTTCCAGGTGCTCTGATATCTTCTCACAGTCCAAAGATGTGCAGGTTAGGTGGATTAGCCATACTAAATTTCCACTGAAAATTGAATGTTGGATAACTCACTTCTTCACTTTCCAGGAGAGATGACTTCCACGATGGGATTGACGTGTAGAAATGAATTAAGTCTTGTAGGGAATGGTATAGAACTTCAAAGCATACTTAATTCAAGGAAATTTCTGGCTGTCCGGTATCGGAGATCAGGGGAAAACATTCTAATTATTTGGTAGCTGTAGAGAAGTTGATAGAGGTGATGGTGAGGCAAAATTAGGTGTCATCCACATACAAAAAATACCAAACATTCAATGTTGCATTAAGTTTTATGTGGAATAGCTTAGATTGCTATTTTTATTTTACTTTAATGCTGCGCAATATTCATCCACGCTTAATTATGTACAAAAAGTCTTGAGTAGGACATTTCCTGTGGCCATAATTTATGGTGATACTTTTGAGTTAACACCTAACATTGTAGAAGCTCAACACCATTCAAGATAGAATAACCTGTCCAATCAGCATCCCATCTGCCACCTAAATATTCTCCCCCTCTTGCACCATGGCAGTGTTATGTACTATCTACAAGTTGCGTTGTAGCAAATGGCTGAGACTCCTTTGACATCGACCATAACTATTAGCCTTCAACACCCAGAAGAACGAGGGCTGCAGGCACATGGAAACCCTACTGTCTTCCAAGTCACATATCATTCCAACCTGGAATTATATTGTTGGTTCAGAATTCTGGAGGGTATTATCTATCAGCGCTATTGGTGTACGAACTCTACAAGCACTGCAGCAGTTCAATAAAATGATGTGCTGTCATCTCATGAAGGAAAATTGAGAATGGGGTCAGAGATTCCCACACACCATGCACTAAAATTCAAATTCAAGCAAACTAAACTTGTAAAGTTCCATTGACAAATAAGAAAAAGACATGCCTGTATTAAAAGGAATGGCACTGCAAATACACGATAAATATAACCTCTCTGACATGCAAAATACATGTTTCCCTCATACACTAAAAAGTATTGTCCATTCATAAAATTGTTTCCCAGACCAATGAAAAGAATCAAGACTCTATGTACAAAAATCCAAACTCTCAAGCACATTCATACATAAGAACATAACATAAGAAATAGGAGCAGGAGTAGGCCATACAGCCCCTCAAGCCTGCCCCACCATTCAATAAGATCGTGGCTGATCTGTAGTGGTTCAGTACCACTTCCCCGCTTTCTCCCTGTAACCCTTAATTCCCTTGTCAATTAAAAGCCTGCCCACTCGTGACTTGAACATACTCAGTGAGAAAGCCTCCACCACCTGATCAGGCAGAAATTCCAAAGATTCACCACCCTTTGCATGAAGAAACTCCTCTGCAACTCCGATCTGAAAACCCCCCCTCTAATCTTGAGGCTGTGCCCTCTAGTCCTGCTATCTTTGCTAAGCAGAAAGAATCTCTCAACCTCTACCCTATCCATCCCTTTCATTATCTTATATGTCTCTATAAGATCCCCTCTCAGCCTTCTAACCTCCGATCCTATCCTCTACTTGTTTCTAATCTCTGAAACCTACCTTTTCCTAATCCTTAAGTGAAGAAAGCTTGAAACGGAAACATCAACCATAGCTATTTCAAATTTTCTGCTCCAAGAAAAATTTGGAAATTTTGTTTTTGACAAATTGGAAATTATATTTTTTTAATACTTCAGAAGTTGAAAGAATTTTAATTCGATCTCAACGAAATTGATCAAACTGAGCCATCTCTGACAAGATACATATAGCCTTTCTCAGAATTTTCTTTAGACGATACAAAGGTTTTGCCTGTCTTGTCCTAGAATATGCTCAAACGATCTACTCCCCTAAGCCATCTGTGGATCAAGAGGATGTAGATAATCCAGTATCATGCATTATCCCACATTGCATCTGGGAATTCCAAACAATGTAGGAAATGCTTTTGAATTGCATGAAATATTTGAACAAGACGAGGACTAATCCATCACTTTGCAGATAGAGGAAGAAGGAGAGCATAACAAATAGGAGCAGGAGTAGGCCATCTAATCCTTTGAGCCTGCCCCGCCATTCAACAAGATCATGGCTGATCTGAAGTGGATCAGTTCAACTTACCCGCTTTCTCCCCATAATCCTTAATTCTCTTGTCTATCAGAAACGTACCTACCCGTGACTTCAGCGAGGTAGTCTCCACCACTTCAATGGGCAGAGAATTCCAGAGACTCTCCACCCTTTGAGTGAAGAAGTTCCTCCTTAACTTTGATCTAAATTGCCCCCTCCTCTTATTTTGAGGCTGTGCCCTCTAATTCTGCTATCCTTTCTAAGCGGGAAGAATCTTTCTACCTCTACCCTATCTGTCCCCTTCATTGTCTTATATGTCTCTATAAGATTTCCCCCCTCAGCCTTCTAAACTCCAAATATAGACCCAGTCTATTCAATCTCTCCTCGTAGGCTAACCCCCCTCATCTCTGGTATCAGCCAAGTGAACCTGCAGTCCCTCCAAGGCCAATATATCCTTTTGCAAATGCAGTGACCAAAGCTGCACACAGTCCTCCAGTTGCAGCCTCATCAGTGTCCTGTACATTTGCAGCAAGACCTCCTTGCTTTTATATTCTACTCCCCCTTGCTATAAAGGCCAACATTCCATTCACCTTGATCACCTGCTGCACCTGCAGATGGGGTTTTTACGATTTGTGCACAAGGACCCCCAGGTCCTTCTGCACCATTGCATGCTAGAGCTTTTTGCCCTTTAAATAATAATCCCTCCTACTATTATTTCTACCAAAGTGGATAACCTCACATTCACTAACACTATACTCCATCTGCCAGGTCCTCGCCCACTCATTCAGCCTATCCAGATCTCTCTGCAGACTTTCCATGCCTTCCATGCAATTTGCTTTTTCACTCATCTTCATGTCATCTGCAAATTTCGTTACCCTACGCTCAGCCCCCTCCTTCAGATCGTCTATGTAAATGGTAAACAGTTGAGGCCCCAGCACTAATCCATGTGGCACTCCACTAGTCACCAACTGCCAACCAGAATAGCACCCATTGATGCCAACACTTTGCTTCCTGTTAGACAACCAATCCTCTAAAACGCTAACACTTTACCCCCAACTCTGTGCACCCCAACCTTTTGCAGCAACCTTTTGTGAGGCACTTTCTCAAACACCTTCTGGAAATCTGAAAACATCACATCGATGGTTCCCCTCTGTCTACCGCACTAGTTACGTCCTCATAGAAATCCAATAAATTCGTTAAACATGTCTTCCCCTTCACGAATCCATGCTGCCTCGCTATTTCTTCTTTGATGAATTCTAGCATTTTTCCAACTACAGACGTTAAACTAACTGACCTATAATTCCCTGCCTTTTGTCTGCTATTTTTTTAAACAGCGGCGTAACATTAGCTATTTTCCATTCTCCAGCACTTGGAATCCAGCGAATTTTGTTAAATGATTACTAAGGCATCTGCTATCACTTCTGCCATTTCTTTCAGAACCCTGGGATGCATTCCATCTGGTCCCAGGGACTTGTCTACCTTCAGTTCCATTAGTCTATCAAGCAGTACCACTCTAGTGACAGCAATTGCATTAAAGACCTCATCTCCTACCATCCTTCTGTCTTTAATATTTGGCAAGCTATTTGTGCCCTTCTCTGAAGACCGACACAAAAACTTATTTAAAGCCTCAGACATTTCCTCGTCGCCCACCGTTAAATCCCCCTTCTTGTCCTCCAAGAGTCCAACATTCACTCTAGCCAGTCTCCTCCTCTTTATATATTTGTAAAAACTTTTAGTATCTGGTATATTTGCAACATTTTGTAAACCAATAGCAGATCATAGGCTGTAGCAACTGGGAGCTTTGGAAGGGTTAATTCAGTTAGTGACACTTAAGTGCATACATTATAAGTATGGCACTGTAAAGTGCTCTGCAGCAACATCCAGACTATCACTAAGCCAACTGCTCGCTGTGAGGGCATCAAACACATATCTGGACTGGCCTATGAGAAGTTCGCAGGGTCCTGAAAGTTTTCCTGTAAAATGACATCAGGGACTCGGTGACGTACACCAGAAATGCCAAGTGCAAAATGGTGATGGCTATGGATAGATGTACGCACTCAAGTATCATGAAAGGACTTGGTATGGTTTCCATGGTTGAAGATAGTTTTAAGGAAGATTGCAATTTTAGACTGCCTAACAAGAACAGTAATTTTCCTTCAAACAGCAGAGCTCTTCTCCAAGTAGTTTAAAATCTAACTGCTTAGGGAGTGAAGGAAACTGTTCCACGTAAGCATTTAAAATTTACCTCGAAATTAGCTTAAACGATGTTCAAAAAAATCAAGGAACTTTCTTAACCATTCTTGACTATCAAATCCTGGGGTGGGACTTGAAACACGAGCTTCTGGCTGAGGTTGCAGAGTGTAGTATCCCAGCCTAAGACTCAAAGTATTCATCCTACTGAAACTCAAACAGTTGTCAAATACAAGTTTGTCCAGAACTCATGAAAATCATAGTGTTATATTTTAAATGATAACTACTGCATTTGGAAGAAGGATTCTTCAATCAAGATGGTTTTGACACCTATTGTAATAGAATATATGTTTTAAACAGTTAACTATTGCACAGATATGAAATTTGAAGAAGTGTAACTCATTAAAAAAGGCAACAATAAACAAGTTTATGGAGAGAGGGCTTTCTCTTGGCAGTAGAATGGAATGGAGTGGGGAGATAATGTAAGGGTGAATCTTGAATATTATTTTTCAGTTGGTAAATGTACTGTAATTACTGCATGGATTGTAACCAAATGGATATTGATCTTTTATTTGATATGTCATGTATATAATATATTTTTGCAGCTGACAATAACCTAATTTTTAGATTTTGGGTGACTGCCAAAACACTTGACATCTGAGAGCACATGCTGCTGCTCTTCATATTTGAGTTAGCTGGAAATGAACCAAATGTATCGTTTTCCTGTATAACCACCAGCAGTCAGCATTTTAAATTTGTTTTGGCGATATAATGCAATTTCAACGCAATGCATCTGTTTCAATGGCTTGAATTTTGCAGTCAGCGGCAGAGTGATGGTGCTTGCCACAGGCCTTGAAAAATGCTGCTCACGAAGATCCAGTGATGTGGTGTGAGTTTCTTATTTCAGATCATAGAATCCTTACAGTGCAGAAAGAGATTATTTGGCCCATATATTTATTAAATTGCCTTGATACTAAGGGACAATTTACCATGGCTAATCCACCTGCCCACAAATCTCTTCCCTAATGTCAGTTTAAATCTGGCACCAAATCAAGGCGATATCCTGACGTTCAGCAATAATAATGTAAGCAATCAGTCATCCTGAAGTATTGTTACAGAGAGTGAACCAAGAAAAATAAGGCATTGAACTCTTAACTTTTAAAATATTCCAGAAAGCAAAATCGATGATTGGGGTATACTCATGGGAAAAGTTGAAATATCATGACATTAAAATAAATCATAATGGAGAAACTTGACATTCCACCAATGTTTAGTTTTTAATTACACCTTATTCAGCAAGGTGTAACTTCTTCAAGGGCATGAACATTGCAGCAATGAGGAGAGATTGGATTAGCTAGGGTTGTTTTGTTTATAACAGAGGAGGCTGAGTCACCTAATTGAACTGTATAAAATTGAGGGGCCTAGACAGGGTGTACAGGGAAAACTCGTTTCCCTAGTTGAGGGCTTAGTTGCCAGGGAACACAAATTTAAGGTGATTTGTAGAAGGATTAGAGGGCGCATGAGAACAACTTTTTCGCCCAGAAGACCATGGATGTCTGAAATTTATTGCCTAAATAGATGGTTGAGGCTGAACTCATTTTAAAGGTACCTAGATCTGCATCTGAGATGCTATAACCAGCAAGACAATGGACCAGGCATTGTAAAGAGAGATTAAAATGAGTAGCTAATTTTCTTTGTCTCTTTTTGGCCAGCGCAGACAAGACGGGTTGAATGGCCTCTTTCTGCACCATAACATTTCTACATAGAACATAGAACACTACAGCACAAACAGGCCCTTCGGCCCACAAGTTGTGCCGAACACATCAAAACCTACCCAGCCATAGACCTTTCTATAACCCCCAATCCCATTGGATCCCATATGCTCATCCAGAAGTCTTTTAAAAGACCCCAGTGAGTTTGCCTCTACCACCTCCGATGGCAGCCGATTCCATTCACTCACCACCCTCTGAGTGAAAAATTTTCCCCTAGCATCCCCTCTGTACTTGCTTCCCTGCACCTTAAATCTGTGCCCTCTCGTCATGACCATTTCAGCCCTGGGAAATAGTCTCTGAGAGTCCACCCTATCTATTCCTCTCAACATCTTGTAAACCTCTATCAGGTGCCTCTCAACCTTCCTCTCTCCAGGGAGAACAGTCCCAGCTCCCTCAACCTGTCTTCATAAGGCATGCCTCCCAATCCAGGCAACATCCTTGTAAATCTCCTCTGCACCCTTTCAATAGCTTCCACGTCCTTCCTATAGTGAGGCGACCAGAAATGCGCACAGTACTCCAAGTGTGGTCTGACAAGGGTCCTATAAAGCTGCAGCATTACTTCCTGACTCCTGAACTCAATCCCTCGATGAATGAAGGCCAGTACACGGTAAGCTTTCTTAACCACATCCTCCACCTGGGAGGCCGATTTGAGAGTCTTATGGACCCGGACCCCAAGATCCCTCTGCTCTTCCACACAGCTACGACTCCTACCTTTGATAGTGTACTCATTCATCCCGTTGGATCTGCCAAAATGGACCACAACACATTTATCCGCGTTGAAGTCCATCTGCCACTTCTCCACCCAGTCTTGCATCCTGTTGATGTCATGCTGCAACTTCTGACATCCCTCCAGACCATCCACAACACCACCGACCTTCGTGTCATCGGCGAACTTACTCACCCATCCCTCCACTTCCTCATCCAGGTCATTTATGAAAATGACAAACAGAAAGGGTCCTAGAACAGATCCCTGGGGCACTCCACTGGTGACCGACCTCCATGCAGAAAAAGAGCCATCCACAACCACCCTCTGCCTTCTGCAGGCAAGCCAGTTATGGATCCACAAGGCCAAAGCCCCTTGGATCCCATGGCCTCTCACCTTCTCAAGAAGTCTTGCATGTGGGACCTTGTCAAATGCCTTGCTGAAGTCCATGTACACCATGTCCACTGCTCTTCCTTCGTCAATGTGTTCAATCACATTTTCGAAGAACTCAATTAAGCTTGTAAGGCATGACCTGCCTTTTACAAAACCATGTTGACTATTCCTAATCAACCTAAACTTCTCCAAATGCTCGTAAATCTTGTCCCTCAGAAGCCTCTCCATCAGCTTACCAACCACTGAGGTCAGACTCACCGGTCGGTAATTTCCAGGACTATCCCTGTTCCCTTCCTTAAAAATAGGGACCACATCCGCAATCCTCCGGAACCTCTCCCGTCTCCATCGACGACGCAAAGATCATTGCCAGGGGCTCTGCAATGACATCCCTCACCTCCCACAATAACCTGGGGTACATCCCATCTGGTCCCGGAGACTTGTCTATCTTGATAGCATTTAAAAGTTCTAACACATCCGCTTCCTTAATATCTACATACTCAATCTTTTCAGGCTGCCGCAAACTTGTAGTGCATCCTCCTAGATCACTTTCCACCGTGAATACTGAGGCAAAGTACTCATTAAGCACCTCTGCCATTTCTTCCGGTTCCATACACACTTTTCCCCCTTCACCTTTTATAGGTCCTATCCCTTCTCTTCTCATCCTTTTACTTTTCACATTTTTGTAGAAGGCCTTGGGATTCTCCTTAATCCTACCAGCCAAGGCCTTCTCATGACCCCTTCTGGCTCTCCTAATTTCCTTTTTAAGCTCTCTTCTATAAGCCTTATACTTCTATAGATCCCCAACATCTCCTAGCTCTTTGAACCTTTTATACACCTTTCTACGGTTCCATGGATTTTTTTGCAGTAACACCAGTATATTTAAGAACAAGTTTTTGACAGTTTGGTGATTTCTATTGCAGTCTCTTTGGGGACTTCAATACTGCACACAGTACATAGTATGGAATCGCTGACATAAATTTTGTATTTTAGTATCAAGCAGAGCATATACAACTTCCAGAAGTTGTTTGCAGTTTGAGGTGTGTTGACAGCTAACATGAATTGTCTTATTGTCATTACGTTGGAAAATCTGGGCTAATTGTCAGAGTAAAAACCTTTGATTTTTGAAGCTTAGTTGGCCCTTATCGTTTCTCAGTTTTATGATATTGACTGTAATTCAAATAAAGTTGATGAAAAAGTAGCATTAACAGCGAAAAATATACTTTATGTATTATTGTTTATATGTATTAGACCTACCAAAAATTATTTTCTGTGCAGAGTTTCTAGCTTCCATTTAAGCTGTTTTTTTTTAAATTTGCATTTAAGTTGTTTTTGCTTCCTTTTTGACAACTTTCTTTTCTCACTTGGCTGAAGACACTTGATCGTTGCTTGAGGTTAGTTTCAGACGCACCGGTCACATTGTGGTGCTCCTCAAGTGACAAAGTTATAACCACATTTCACCACCAGCAGTTACTGTTGGATGACGATCAGAAAAGTTCAATTACTTTCCTTCCCTATCCTGGGAGTGTTTAATTCCAATTCTTATGATATGTAGGCCAACATTCTTTTTGTACTTATACCCTGGTTTCTAGTGATTTGCCTACATGGACAACTAAATCCCTTTGCTTTTGGCAATCAGAGGTAACCCTCCTTTCAATTCCTTGTCATTAAGAAAATTAAGGTCCAAAGTGGGCGATCTCTCATTTTCTTGTACTCCATCTACCATAGTTTTCCCAACTCATTTTGTCTACGTACCTTCCTAATTTTCTGGTCTTGTCCTCATCGTTTAGTATGTCTGTTAATTTGGCATTAAACTTTGAAATATAAGTTTATTTCCTCAACAATATCAACAGTGTAGTGAAAACCTGAGGTTCCTCTACAGATTTTGAGAAGCACCACTTGCCATATTCTGCAATAGGAGAATGAATCCTGTATACTTCGTCTCTCGTCACTCAACCAATCTTTTAAACTCTTGCAGGAGGGTTACCTCTGATTTACTACACTTTCATTTTTACAAATAACCTCTTGCACATAACCGTAACAAAATCCTTCTGGAAGTCCGTATATACATTCTCTATAAATACTGTCCAATCCACCATGCTAATAATTTCCTTCAAAAAATTGCGTTCAGATATATTTATCATGACATACCCTTCATAAATCCATGCTGACTCTCATTCATCAACTGATCTCTATCCAAGTACATATCCAAGTACTGATTAGATTTCAGTAATCTAATTGATCACCACCGACCCACAATTCGTGTTAAATAGACAGGTCTATAGTTGCATAGTGTCTTCCTGTCTTCATTTTTAAATACTGAAGTGACGTTTTCAACTTTTGAATCCAAACCCCAGTTCTTGAATCTAGATAACATTGGGGAATAGTGAAACAAAAATCTCAATTTCCTCACCTTGGCTTGATATTCTGAGGCGGAGACTTAATTAAAATTCGTCATTTTCTCTCCATTTTTTTGAAAATTGCAAATCCACTGATTGTATTTAGGCTGCTTTGCATGCCAGATACTTTGTCTTTTAGTTTGAACCAAATGCAGCACATGCATCAAATATATTATCTTGACATATGACATACGAACAAGGGGAAGATGTATGCATTCAGCCCCCGGAGTCTGCTTCACCATTAAATAAGATCGTGGCTGATCGCTCAGTAATTTCAAATCTACACCCTACCTATCCCTGATAATCTATGTTAACTTTGTTTAAAATTTTTTTCAAAAATCTATTCACATTTACCGTAATAATATACAAGGATTCTGTTTCCATCACTTTTTCAGGAAGAGAGTTCTACATTTTACCTCATTTCTGTTTTAAATGGGTGAACTTTTTTTTAAATGGTGACCCCTAGTTTAGATTCTTCCGCAAGTGGAAACATCCTCTCCACATCTACCCTGCCAAGACCCCTCAGGATCTGATATGTTTCAATCAAGACACCTCTTTTTTTTTAAACTCACATACAAGCTTAACCTTCTGGGAAACATTCTCTGAACTGCTTCCAATGCATTTACATTCTTTTTTGCGTCCATGTTGAAAAAACTCACATTTCCCTCAACCATTCTCTCGATGTAAAACTTTTAATATTATCATTAATGTTCCTTGCAAGTTTTTAATACAGAAATATGCTACTGTTTGTTTTACAAATATCCCAGCCTGTTGGGTTTCCATTATCTGTTGTGAAAGTCTGTTCATTTTGTTTGCTGCTATTTTATTGTATTTGTTGATTGTGGTTGCTTAGTTGCACAAGTGGAGCTTTTGCCTTTTAGGAGTATGTACTCGATTTATATTGTTACAAATACTACTAAAAATACTTTTCACTCTTTGTGGATTTATCGTTAACAGTTCAGCTGGCTGACTGTGCTCAATTTACTACTTATTAATTTATAACTCCTTCAAAGTTTGCCTTGCTTAAATTTAAAACCTTAATTTCATGAAGGAGAATTGCAATCTGATAAGTTCAATAATATTACGTTCAGTTTGTGCAAGATACTGCCTTACCGTCAGATTATTATCTAATTCTGGCTAGTTGCTCATTTGAGTATGGCCTGTTCCCTCATCAGATTTAAAAGTGTTGGTCTTGAAAACTATCCCAATACAATGGATTTCTACTTGAACTGTTTCAGTTCTCCCAGCCTGCGTGAAAATTGAAAAAAAAGTCATAACCACTTTGTTTGCTGAATGCTGTATGATATCTCTTGATAGATTTCCCATCAAATCATTAGCATTTGGAGCTATTAATTATAACTCCCATCCGAGTTTTGCATCCTTTGCTGTTCTTTTACTCTGCTTCTATGCTCACTTGACTCTTATTAGAACTTCTTTCTGTTTGTTTCTCATCAGTTACTACACCCTCGTCCAATTTCCAATCGTCTTATTAAAGATTTTGTAAGAATGTAATATTTTGTTTCTTCAGGTGTTCAAATTGTAGTTTGATTCCTGTAATGATCACAATGTCATATCCATAAAGTTTACTTGTGCTTCAAGCACAGCTATTGCTTATACTATGTATGTTCACACACAGGCTATTTCCTGGATAACTGTCACCATATTGCTGCATATTTGGCCTGCTAATCTCTTTCTATTTATAAATTACTATGGATATTCTTGGATGTTACACATCTGATTGTAGGTTTGTCCGTTTTGTGCTGCATTATGGGCTGTTTAATATCTGCTGTGAACTAGGTTGAAATTGTCTCAATTAATTCCATTTATTGCATTTGGGATAAAGTCAGACTCATCTCAGAAATGACTTTTAATTCACTTAGGGGCACTTTTATAAGGATCAAGCAACCACAATCAATACAGTGAAGCATCTCTATAAACATTGTGTTTGAATACTAACTTGTAAACATTTTTTTAAAGTCTTAATTTAGAAATTGAGGCATAGTGAGACTTTGTGCCTATATTTGTATAGTCAGGGAGTCAGTTATCACATTTGAATGGACTGTTGGTTTGTGATGTAGGAGCGACGCCAACAGCACAGGTTCAGATCCTGTACTGGCTGAGGTTATTTATGAAGACCAGCCTTCTCAACCTTGCCCCTTGTCTGAAGTGTGATGATTCTCAGATTAAATCATCATTCGTCCGTTCTCCCCCTCAAAGGAGAGAGCAGCTTATGGCCATCTGGGACTTGACTTTATCTTTATTTGTATAATTACCATGTGAACATTGTGAAATGTTATCATTGTTATATATTCAAATGCTGTTTATTGAACTCTGAGCATTCAGTATGGTGATATTTTCAGCACATTAGTGGTAATGCTATTGTTAGAAGTCAGGATGATATCTGATAGGTAATCTGTAAGTAACTGTTTTGGAATAGGGCTTCGTTAGGTTTTGTTTGCTATGTAATGTAGAATTAATGGTTTTTATAAAACAAAATGCAGTGATGATTTAGTCAACCAGAATTCATACACATTCAACAAAGAAAGACGTGTGAGTTACTTGTTTCCTCTTTGCTCTGAGATGCATCACTCCAGCAATTTCTGATTCATAGTTCTACTTCAATTTGTCATTTTTATATCACACAAAATACTGTAGTGAATACTTTGGATAGAATAACTTGACATTGCTTAATTTCATTCGTTTACTTTGAATTTTTTCTGGCATTGAAATATCAAATAAACATTTGGCCTAGTAATTGTTATTGAATCTGCAGCTCTTGAGTTCGAATCAATCATTAAGAAATTGGATTCAATAAAGCTAGTAATTTATGGGCATAAATAACAATGAAAGCTCCTGAATAAAATACCAATTAGAGAGAGAGAGAGACCTGTTGCTTGTTAGTTGATTTGAGTAAACATTTGGTGAGGTCATTGAAGGTTTAATTACTATTCAGCTACATGTCTGAATCTTAGCTTTGTATTTTTAGTTTGATTGGTTAGATCAATTAGAGGCTGAGTCTTTATTTTCCATAGCCTATAACTCCCTGGCTCCCAAACGTCTGATTGGGGTGGAGGAAGGCATCCCAAAGATGCACGAGGGAATCCCTTTCGGATCTTCCCAGATAAGAATTTACCCAGTGTATGTCCAGAATTTCCTCTGAACAATTGCTCTCGGAAAATTACCTCAGTGATTTAAATCGCTTATTTCTGAAAGAGTTAGAAGAAACAAAAGCACTTCTAACTTCAGAAGAGCTATGCTAAGTACTCAGATCAAACCCTATACCAGAGACATCCCTATCCCCTCCACATCTCATACACTTTGACACTTATCTACTCCCTGGTCTGTTATTTTCAATAGGATGATTAAATACACCTGTTTTACAGCTGCTACTGCTGTCAAAGAGGGGGCGTATTCTATTTTGCTCTGCTTTTTTTACACATCACTGCTGGAGCTGACGACCTGCTGAATTGTCTGAATCTCACCTAGCCTGAGTCAGAAAGGTCAGGCAAAATAGGCATTTAAGAATTTAAACACAGGTAAGTCAGTACAGAGTGGCAGTCCAACAGTGATTGCTACTCTAAGGAAGTTATGGCCCATGGAATCATTATGGCATGGAAAGAGGCCATCTGGCCCTTTGATTAATCCAATCCCATCTGCAGCCTTGCAGATCTCTTTCCTGCAAATGTTCTTTCAGTTTTTTAAAAAATAATTGATAGTCTTCTCTTCCACCACTCTTGTGGATTGAGAGTTTTAGATCATTACCATTTGATGCATAAAATACATTCTTCCTCACATTCCCCTGCAATTTGCTCAAAACATTAAATCTGTGTCCACCCATCCTTGTACCATCAGCCAATGGGAACAGCTTTTCTTTGCCAACCTACCTCTAACCCTGTCATAATCTTATACCTTTATTTCCTGAGTAGTAAGAATGTGGAATGCCCTGCCTGCGATAGTAGTGGACTCACCAAACATTATGGGCATTTAAATGATTATTGGATAAACATATGGATGATATTGGAATAGTGTAGGTTAGATGGGCTTTAGATTGGTTTCACAGGTTGGCGCAACATGGAGGGCCAAAGAGCCTGAACTGTGCTACAATGTTCTATGTTCTATTTTATCAAATCTCCCCTCAATCTCCTTTGCTGCAAGGAGAGCAAACTCAGCTGGTCGTCTAGGTTTCACTATATAACTGCCTTTGCTCTTCATAATAATTGTGAGGAGAAATGTGACAGAAAATGCACAGTAGATTCACAGTTTTTATTGTTACAAGTAAATTTGCAATATTTTCAGAGGATGTTCTGGTTAGTAAGCATCATGCATGTAAAACATGCTCTTTACATGTTTCCCCATTTTCAGCTGCAATTTTTTTGTCATTCATTTACTAGACTAAGTTATTGACATTGCAATTAATCTTTTCATAGAAGGAAGCCAGTAAACCTACGTGTCTGTGCCAGTTCTTTTAGTAAAGTAATTCACAATTGTACTATCTCATTTTCTTCCCATTGCCATTTGTGATGACTTGAAATATGTATCCACTTTTGCTTAAAAAGATGTAATGGTCTCTACCTGAACCATTTTCCATGGCAAAGTATCTTGCTTGGCTGAAATTTTCTAACCATGCTGCTTTGTTGAGTGGCATCTTATAATTTCCTTCATCCAATCTTTATTATTTATTTTAATTGACTCTTAATGCTATTTTTCAGCAAATTTATGTTGCTTGTTGTTTGAATGAAATAACACAGTATGATCTTTAAAAATTAGACTTTGCAATCCGTTAGAGAAACGGCTTGACTTAGTAGCTGAATACTACTAAAAGGGAGGGAGAAAACAGTTAACTGTAGATTTTTCAATTCTTAATTAGTTTTAGGGAAGGTTACTGGAATCTGTCTTGAGGTCAAAGCGACTGTCATTTGTGTCAGGTTTTTGCATCAGAGAATCAATGTAAATTTGTAAAGCATAGGTCATATCTGATTAATTGAGATAATTTGTGAGGATGAACAGAGACTGTTAAGATGGCTGACCCTCTATCTGTTTGTTATTGTCCATGGGTCATCAGAACAAAATAAGTTACTTTGGAAATGTCACTCCATATTATTTTTGAAGAGCTACTAACAGATTGTCTGGAGAATGCACAGCCCAACTTCAAAAGGAGCTATATGTAGGCCATTTGTATTTGATAAACTAGGTCTAGTTTACGCAGCAGAGTCATTGTGCTTACAGAGCCAATGATTCCCCACACATCAAACTCTTTACAAATAGTACCTCTTTCAACTCATAATGGCTGAGGTGTTATCAGCCTGGAACACAGCTGATTTTCAGTCACTGGAAGGTATTGTGGGGAGGTAAGGTCTCCCTAATGTGACCTAACACTTCAGCTTGTTGAACAGTTGCTTCCTCGAGCACCTGACTGGCAGACCATACAGAAGTTCAAGCTAGGAAGATCAGCTGCCCCATTTAGAACAAAGAACAAAACAGCACGGGAAACAGGCCCTTCGTCCCAATGAGCCCGTGCCGCCACCTCAATGTTCCCACTTCTACCTGCGATCCCTGTCTGTGTTTATGTCTATGGATTGAAACCAAATTTGAGACAATTTAGGGAGAATTTGTTCTGCCAGTCAGCCTAAGAGCACATCTTTGGGATGTGGGAGGAAACCGGAATGCCTGGAGAAAACCCACGCAAGCACGGGAGGAATGCGCAAACTCCCACAGACACAGGCCCAGATCCATGTATCTGCACAGCACAGCGATAGTCGCTGAGCTGTCATGTTGCCCATCAAATGGTCCAGGTTGAGCGTACACTAACGACGTGAAGCACTAGGATATTCTCAAAAAAAAAATCCAAGAGCAGCTCTCTCACGACCCATCGCGTGTATGCCCCTTGTTAGACAACAAGGCGGACCAAAGCACCTGTAGGATAAAAACAAATACATCAATATCATCGACTATTTACACACTTCCCAGGGACTCCCAAGCCTCATGATTCCTCCATTCCCATTCTGTTCATGTGCCCTTCTAAGAATCTCTTAAATAACTCCAGAGTGCCTGCCTCCACCACTTTACTTGGCAGCGCGTTCCATACCCCCACCACCCTCTGTGTGAAAAAACTCCTTCTAGCATCCAAATTATACCTTACCCACCCTCACCTAATAAGCCCGTGACCCCTCGTGCTATTTGAGTCCATCCTAGGAAAAAGCTTAATCTGTTTACCTATACTCATAATCTTGTACACCTCTATTAGATCTCCTCTAAGTCTATGTCTTCCATACCAGGCAGCATCCTGGTAAACCTCCTCTGTACTTTGTCCAGAGTCTCCACATCCTTCTGGTGGTAAGGCGACCAGAACTGGACGCAGTATTCCAAATGAGGTCTAACTAACGTTTTATACAACTGCAACATTAAAGACCAGCTCTTGTATTCTATATCCCTTCCTATAAAGGCTAGCATACCATGTGCTTTCTTCACAACCTTCTGCACCTGTTCTGCCATCTTCAGAGACTTGTGACCTGCACCCCCAAGTCCCTCTGCGTTTCTATACTCTTAATAGGTGTACCCTTTATCATATACCTCTCCCCTACATTCTTTCTCCGGAAATGCATCACCTCACATTTATCAAGATTAAATTCCATCTGCCATCTATCTGCCCAAGTTACCAGCCTATCTATGTCCTGCTGTATCACCTGACAATGCTCCTCACTATCTGCAAGTCCAGCCATCTTTGTACCATCTGCAAACTTGCTGATCACTCCACTTACTCCCTCTTCCAAGTCATTTATGTATATTACAAATAGAAGAGGTCCCAGTACCAAGCCCTGAGGCACGCCACTAGTGACCGACCTCCAGCTAGAAAAACACCCTTCCACTATTACTCTCTGTCTCTTATTACCAAGCCAGTTACTTATCCATCGAGCTACCTGTCCTTGTATCCCATTAGCCTTGATCTTTTCAACTAACCTCCCATGAGGGACTTTGTCAAACGCCTTACTGAAATCCATATAGACGACATCAACGGCTGGCCCTTCGTCCACCGTTTTCGTCACCTCCTCAAAAAATTCTACCAGGTTCGTAAGGCACGACCTCCCCTTAACAAAGCCGTGCTGCGTATCCCTAATCAGATTGCAGCGCTCTAAATGGCTATACATCCTATCTCTAAGAATCCCCTCCAACAGCTTCCTACCACTGACGTCAAACTCACCGGCCTATAATTTCCAGGGTTATCCCTACTACCCTTTTTAAACAATGGTACAACATTAGCTATTCTCCAGACCTATGGGACCTCACTTGTGTCCAAAGAAGAGACAAAGATTTGCGTCAGAGGCCTAGCAATTTCATCTCGCACCTCCTAAGCAGCCTGGGATAAATGCCATCAGGCCCCTGAGATTTATCAGTTTTAATGCTACCTAAAAGCTCTAACACTTCTTCCCTCACTATGGATATTTCCTTCAACTGGTCCACAGCTCCGTCAGAGACAGGACTGGTCAACAAGCCCCTCTCCTTCTTGAATACCGACGCAAAGTATTCATTCAGGATCTCCCCCCTTCCCTCGGGCTCTAAGCACAGTTCCCCTCCTCAGTCCCTAAGAGGTCCGATTTTTTTTTTTCCCCTCTAACCACCCTTTTATTCCTAACATAGGAGAAAAAAGCCTTTGGATTTTCCTTAATCCTATCCGCCAAAATCATTTCATGCCTCCTTTTTGCTCTTCTAACTCCCTGTTTGAGCTCCCTCCTACTCTCTCTATATTCCTCCAATGCTCTCTCCATTCCCAGCTGCTTTGACCTTCCTAACCAAGTCCTCAATATCCCTAGTAATCCACGGCTCTCTAATCCTATCTTTCCCATCCTTCCTCTTAGCCGGCACATATCTTTCTTGCAACGTTTTCAGTATTCTCTTGAAAGAATCCCACGTGCCTAGCGTGGACTTGCCCTCGAACAACCATTCCCAATCAGTTTCCATAAGTTCCTGCCTAATTCAACTTAGTTAGCCTTCCCTCAGTTCAGCACCCTGCCCCTAGGGCAACAAGCATCCTTTTCCATCTGTATCCTAAAGTAGACAGAATTGTGGTCACTGTTAGCCACATGTTCCCCTACTACAACCTCAACCATTTGCCCTGGCTCATTATTCAGAACTAAATCCAATATAGCCCCCTGTCTAGTTGGGCTAGCCATGTACTGCTCCAATGATCCTTCCAGTACACATTTTACAAATTCCTCCCTGTCTGAACCCCCAGCTCTAGGTACCTTCCAGTCCACCCAGGGAGATTAAAATCGCCCACTATAACGACTCTGTTCTTTCTGCACCTATCCAAAATGTCTTTACATATGCCTTCTTCAACTACCCACGGGCTGGTGGGTGGCCTATAATACACTCCTAGCATAGTAATTGCCCCCTTCCTATTCCTCGACTCCACTCCTAACTCCTCTGTGTTGTCCTCCCTTTGCACTGCTGTGATGCTCTCCCTAACTAACAACACCACTCTCCCACCTCTTCTGGACCCTCCTCTGTCACACCTGAAACGCTTATACCCAGGCATATTCAGCTGCCACTGCTCCCCTTCCTTTAACCACGTCTCCGTCACTGCAACCACATCCAAGTTCCTCGCAAACATTAAGGCCTTAAGTTCGTCCGTTTTTCTTGTTAATGCTCCTTGCGTTTACTCTGCCTCTGCTGAAAGTTTTGAACCATTGACCACAAACTGATTTATCTCTGCATGACTATTTCATCTTGTGAAGTCAACATCACCAGAAAAGTGTATCCAATGGTTTTCAGCCTGCCCGATCTCTGAAGAAATTCCTCATGGTAATTTGCTTCTGATGTCATTTTACTTTATTGAGTATGGAGTTGCAGACCCTCTTTTTTATGATTTTGAATTTGTGCAATCAACTGATCTTTTGTGAATTAATCCTACTTTGAAGTTGCTGTGAGATTATTAGGAGAAATCAGAATTCATGAAAATGATTGGAGTTGGGAAATAATGACACTGCTTTTTCAACAAAAAAAAACAAACATTTTTATGTTTGATGAGCGGAAAGATCAGTGCTGTTTCAACTGATTCCAGCCCCTTTATATAACAACTGGTGTGGGCAGATAACAGTAGGCTGCTCCCTTTTTTTGAAAAAGTTTTAAAAGGGCAGAAAGGAAGGTGATGTCTCTGAGAGAGACTTGTCTCAATCCAGGATTTGTTGGTCTGTCTTGGCATGGGTTGCAATCCTGGCAGTACCTACTACCGAGTTGCTGGTGCTTCTGGAATGGCTGCAGCTGGCAGTGAATCCCTCGTGAGAGGCAGAAATCATATTGTTAGTCAATTCAGCCTTCCTAAGGTGTATTATTACTTGTTTAGTTCTTTCATGAGATGTGGGCCTTGTTGAGTTGATCAACATTTATTATTCACTCGTAATTCCCTTGAAAAGGGAGCTGTGGGCTTTTGCCTTGAACTACGAGTCCATGTGCAATAGGTACATCCACAGTGCTGTTACAATGATTGTTCCAGGATTTTGACCGAAGGAATGGCAATATCTTCATCCTAACTAACTGCAGCACTACATCCTGCACCCTATCCTTTCCTTCTCCAACATGTATTCTATGAATGGTATATTTTGACTATACGCAAGAAATAATAAAGAACAAAGAACAAAACAGCACAGGAAACAGGCCCTTCGGCCCAACGAGCCCACGCCGCCACCTCGATGTTCCCACTTCTACACGTGATCCCTGTCCATGTTTATAGATCTATGGATTAAAAACCAAATTTGAGACAATTTAGGGAGAATTTGTTTTGCCAATTAGCCCATCAGATGGTCCAGGTCAAGCATACACTAACGATGTGAAGCACTAGGATACTCTCGAAAAAGATCCAAGAGCAGTCCTCTCACAACCCATTGCGTGTATGCCCCTCGTTAGACAACAAGGTGGACCTTGTTGTCTAATGAAGATTGTTATTTTCAAGTCCCGAACCACGTTTGGCACATCATCAACATTTAAAAAAAAATTCATGGAATGAGGGCATCGCTGGCTGGGGCAGAATTTATTGCCTTTCCCTAATTGTCTACAAGCTGACTGACTTGTTTGGCCATTTCAGAGCCGACTACATTGCTGTGGCTCTGGAGTCACATATCGGCCAGAGCAGGTAAGAATGGCAGATTTCCCTCTCTAAAGAAAATTAATGAACCAGATGGATTTTTATAACAATCGGCAGTGATTCCATGGTCTTCATTAGACTCTCCCAGTTCTACATATTTTTTATTGAATTGAAATTTCAACATCTGCTGTGCTAAGATTTGAACCTAGGTACCCAAAGCACTACCTTCGGTCTCTGGTTTATTAGTCCAGTGATAATACCGCTGTGATATTGCCTCCCTCAAGGATGGATCATCCATATAGCCTTATGGCTGAAGATGGTTGCAAACAATTCAGCCTTTGCACTGATGTATTGGGCTTCTCCAGCATTAAGGGTGGGGACATTTGTGGAGCCCATCCTCCAGTTGGTTGTTTAATAGTCCACCATCATTCCCAACTGGGGTTTGTTGCATGCTGCATTTGTTATTTGGGATACAGGTAGTCCAATGCTGTAGCTTCACAAGGTTCACACCTTGTTTTTAGGTATGCCTGGTATTCCTCTGGCACACTTCCTTCAACCAGAGTTGATGGCAGTAGTTCAGTGGGGGATATGCCAGGCCATGGGGTTACAGATTGTGGTTCTACACAATTCTACTGCGCACAGCACCTCATGGATGCCCTGTTTTGAGTTGTTATATATATCTGAATTCTGTCCCATTTAGCATTGTAGTAGTGCCATACAACACACAGGAGAGTATCCTTTGTGTGAAGATTTCCACAAGGACTGTGCAATTGTCATTCATACTAGTACTAACATGGACAGGTGCAGCAGGTAGATTGGTAAAGATGAGGTCAAATAGGTTTTTTTCCTCTTGGTTCGTTCACCACCTACCACAGACTTAGTCAAGCATCTGTACCCTTCAGGGCTTGCTCAGTAGTGATGCAATTGAGCTACTCTTGGTGATGGATATTAAAATCTCCTACCTTGAATATATTCTGTGATTTTGCCACTCTTAGTGCTTCCTCCAGATGGTGTTCAATATGGAGGAGTACAGATTCTCAGCTTTGGTGGGGATAATCAGAGTGAGGTTTCCTTGCTTCTGTTTGACCTGGTACATTGTGACTTCATGAGGTCTGGAGTTGTGATGAGAATTCCCTGGAGAGTCTCTCCTGACTGTGTATCTCTGGTAAGACAGGATGTCATGATGTGGAGATATTGGCATTGGACTGGGTAAGCACAGTAAGAAGCCTCACCACACCAGGTTTATTTGGTGGCTTATTTTATGGCTTGTGCCAGCAAATAAACCTGTTGGACTTTAACCTGGTGTTGTGAGACTTCTTACAGGACAGGATGTGCCAGAGATGGTGTTGATGTTGAATGGAACATAGTCATACTCACAGGGGTCATATTTGGATAGAAGTTTGAGCAGTTGCTTGATGAGACTGTGGGCCAGCCTTCTCACTCTTGGCACAAACCCCTGGATGACCATAAGGATGTCTTGGCAAGATTGATGGTTGAATATTCCAGTGTCATTTCCATTGCCTAAGTTGATGCTGTCTTTTTTTAAGAATTTGTAGTTGGTTTGATACAACTGAGTGGCTTGCTAGCCCGTTTCAGAGGGCATTTGAAAATCAACCACGTTGCTGTGGGTCTAAATCACGTATAGGTCAGACAAGGCAAAAATGGCAGATTTATTTTCCCCTAGAGGACATTAGAGAACCAAGTGGGATTTTATGGCAGTCAAGAGTCGTTTTATCATCACTGTTACCGAAACTTGCTCTTTTATATAATTAATTGATTTTAAATTCTGATATTGTGCAACTCTATTCAACAACCATGGACCACTCACTGGCCCTCTGGGATTACATGTTTGGTGGCATTGTGATTACCACAATGCTATTATCTTCCCCTGCAGGCTGGGATGCATAGTGCAAGTTGACTTTCCTTCAGTGAGGCGGAGGGTTGCATCCCTCTTCTTCACTCCTGCCCCATTTAAAATGCAGCCCAATGTCTCTAAGGGTTAGCATGTGGTTGTGAAATAGGAATAAGTATATCAAAGGCAGATCTTTAGAAATGAGGCACAAATTATTTGTGATCTAATTAACAGGCTTGAGCTTCAGAATGTGTAACTTCTGTGTTCCTTAACCAAGTATAAGCAATCTTATGGCTTTCAGTACTAATTTTATGGATGAAAGGGGAATGGTTTAGGTTAGAGGGTCACTGCTTGTTCCTAGTTGGTCGGCGCAACATCGAAGGCCGAAGGGCCTGTTCTGCGCTGTAATGTTCTGTGTTCTAATTTGGTAGATCACTAATCTAATAAGTAGGATAGATATAGCAAGGAGGTTACGTGTCACAACTGCAACATGTGGAAGTCTCTGAAAAGCATTATGATGGACAATGACTTATGCTGTCAAGGTCTGTGATTTGAGCAATTTTGGCTTAAAGTTGTTGAACCGGAGCCTGAGATGCAGCAGTTGTGAGGTATCAGGCAAGAGGGGAATTACCTAGATGCTTGTTCTTAGATTAACTAGTATATGAATTAGTCAGTGGTCAGAAATAGAAAGGTGTGGCTGCAAGTGAGGAAGGTGTGCAGATCCAGATTGTGGTGATGAAGGAACCTTGGCCCTTGTTTTTAACAAATGGCTGTGAGGTCCTTGTTACGTGTTTGGATGAAGACAACGATTGCAGGAAAGATGTGCAAATGAACCATAACACCATGATGGATAAAGCCATTCAAGTGGTAGTGAGGAACGATAAAAGAACCTGGAAGTAATAGAGGACAGTGGAATTGATGATGCTATTCTCTGCAGCTGCAACTAAGTGTTCCAAAGATTGTGTTGAGTGCCCAGGTACAGACATCCCTTGCAACTGAAGATGAACTTGGAATGGAAGGGCCTTGTAGTGGCTCACATAGGAACTTGTGGCGTAGGTAGGACTAAGATTAATATTCTGCTGAAAGGACTTGAGGAATTAGGGTCCATGTTAAAATGTAGAACCTCAAAGGTGATAAATCTCCAGGTAGTTAGCTGGGAAGAGCACCAATTGGCAGCGGGTCAAACAGATTAAAGAATTAAACACTTGGCTCAAATAATAGTATGGAAAGAAGCCTTTTTTAATTCATTGGGCACTGGTTTCAGTACTAAGGAAGGAGGAAGCTGTTCAATTGGGATGGGTTCCAGTTAAACTAAGTTGGAGTAGGTGCCCTGGCAAACATAAGGATGGTTTTAAACTTAAAAAGCAAGGGGATAGGAGCGAATAGAGTTTAAAGGTATAGTGCATCAGCATATGAGCACCATGCAAAGAATAATAAATAAAATTAAAGGTTGCTTATATGAATGCACAAGGTATTTGTAGTAAGGTTGACAAACTAGCAGCCCGAATAGACATATGGTTTACATTAGTTGCTATTGCAGAGGCACGTTTACAAGGTAACCAGATATTCCAATGTTTACTTCAGGTATTTTCTTTTTATATGCTTGTAAAAGCTCTTGCAATTGTTTTTTATATTTCTGGCTAGTTTACTGTCATTTTCCTTTTCATCAATCTTCAGTATTCTTTGCAACATTAGAAACTGCTTTTAATCTCATTCTGTGTTAAACTTCCCTAGTAAAGCTTAGGTAGATCTTGCTCGCTGAATTTTTTAATGGTTTAACATTTTGAATTGTTCCTTTTTAAATGCTTCTTTGTTTACTGCCATACTACTTGGCATATTTACTTATTCAATCTTAATCATCTTCGCTCTCAACTTTTGTGATTGTTTTTATTTAAGAGTTTTGTTTTGAATGTATGTTGATTTCAAAGTGAATATGGCATTCCATTATATTCTGATCACTTTTCCCAGAATTTCTTTTACTGTGAGATTATGCATTAAAAAAGACCTTATTGCACAATGAGATGTGTGATAGCTTTATCACCAGCTGATCCCACCGTGTGTCATTCCAGGAAAATGTCGCAAATGCGTTATATAAGCTCATTATCCAGATCACCATTGCCAATTTTGTTTATCCAGACCAGGGGTTCCCAAACTAGATTCCACACCAGGTCAGGCAGATGATATAATTTGAGTTTTGTGTTGTTTCCTGCTCATCCTGAGCTGACTTTTTTTTTTAGAAGGGAGTGGAGGAAGAGTGTCCTGGGAGGGTGGGGAAAGAGCGTGGCCTGTGAGAGATGAAGAGCTGGACAGGTCATGGCCTGCAGGATGTTGGGCTGCGAGAGGGGAGCAAGGGTGGGGTCTGTGAGAAGGGAATGGGGAAGGTTTAACTACATTTTTAATCAGATTTTTTAATTATAGTAACATATGCATATAAGACATAAACAAGTCTTGTATAAGTTGACTGTTTTTATGACTCTATCCATTTGAATGTAAACAATTACCAGTTAATCTGACATTAATTGTCGGGGAAATGCTGGGATCAATTATTAAGGAAAACTTAATGAATCCCGTTAACAAATTCAACATAGTTTTGTGAAAGGAAGTCATGTTTGATAAATGCATTTGTTTTCTGAGAATATAACAAATAGCATTGATAAAAAGATACCAGTAGATGTAGTAAACTTCAATTTCTAAAAGACTTTTGATAAGGTAGCTCTTTTGCACACCAACAAGTAAACAAACTCAAATTAACTTAGACAAATTAAAAGGGACAGCAACCCAAAAAGGAAGGAGGGGGGTAGGGTGAACAGAAACCAAAGTCAAAAGGAAACTTAAAACATTAAATCAAAATGTGATTGTAAGGTTCTATAATACACCTCAGCTCCTGCGGTGCCCAGCGAGGACTTTATATAAGGTACCATTCAAAAGGTTAATGCTCAAGATAAGGGCTCATGAATTTTTGGGTAATTCATTAGCTTTAATGATGCATGATGATCACAGGAGAGGAAGTAGAAGATTAGGATAAACAAGATATTTTCAATTTGGTAAGCTCAGTTATTCAGTGTTGCAAAGGTTAGTATTGAGGCTTCAGCAAGTGATATTCTACATTAATTGAAGTACATTTGCTGCTGATCTCTTCATTTGCTAATGATACAAAATTCAATATAAATGTACGTGCTGAAGAAGAAACAAGCTGGAAAAAGAAATAGATTTTGTGCACTAAAATGATAGATGGCACATCATATGGGCGGTTGGTTATTCATGTTGCAGTCAGAATCAAAAAGTATAAAGCATGTTTTAAATAGTGTCAAACTTTTAAATATTGATTTTTTTCAGAGAAACTCATACAAGAAATGCAAAGTTACCTTGCAGGTACAGGAAGCAATTAGGAAGGCAAATAGCGTGTTGACCTTCATTGCAAAAGATTGGAGCCCTCTGTCGACAGTTGTACAGGGATTTGCACAGTTTTGCGCCCCATGTTTAAGAAAGTGCATTAATGCCTTGGAGACAGTAGGCAAGATTTATTAGATTGTTTCTTGGGATGAGAGGCTGAGTAAATTGGGCTTAAATTTTCTGGACTTTAAAGAGTGAAAGGTGATCTGTTTCAAACATACAACATTCTAAAGGATCACGACAGGGTAGACAGTGAGTGATTGTTTTCCCTGGCTGGGGAATCTAGAACACTGGGTTCAGCTTCAGAATAATGGTTCTATCATTTAGGATTGAGATGAAGAGAAATATCTTCACTTAAAAATTTTGGAATTGCCTACTGCAGCGAGTTGTGGATGAAAAGTCATTGTGTATACTCAAAGACTGAGAGGGCTTCTTATTTTCTCAGGAAATTGAGGGATATAGGGAATGGGCAGGAGAATTGCCTTGAGAAATCAAGGTGCCAACTGGTCTCCTATTTCTTTGTAAGATTTAATATTAAGCCATGCTCTGTGTTCTGAATTCCAGTATCCAGTCATTACTTATACTGCTAGATCTTCTTAGAATCGTAGAATCCTAGAGTGTAGAAAGAGGCTATTCGACCCATTAAGTCTACATCTAGCACAATCCCTCCCAGATCCTATTCCCATAATCCATGCATTTACCCTAGCTAGCCCCCTGACATTAATGAGCAATTTAACATAGCTATTCTGCCGAATCCACACATCTTTGGACTGTGAGCGGAAACCCATGCTGACACTGACAGTGACCAAGCCAAGAATCAGATCTGGGTCTCGGGCATTGTGAGGCAGCAGTACTGACCGCTATGCCACACGCCACACATCGTGCTACTCATATGATATTTGCCTGGGTTTTTTCTACTCCTTCCACTTTTTAAGTTTCACATTTGCATCACTATATTGATGCCTTCGTAGCTGGCCTCATTCTTCGTATCCTCCGCAAACTTGAATTCATCCAAAACTCAACTCTCACAAGCCCCATTCACTGACCATCATTCTCCTATTGACTCCCAGTCTGGCAGCATTTTGATTTTAAGCTTCTCACCCCTGCGTGGCTTTGTACCTCACTAACTTGGTTACGTCCTTCAACCTCGACTCCTGACTCCTGCCCTTCTCCAGTTCTGGCCTTTGGCATATCTCTGATTTCATTGTGCCATGATTGGAAATATTATCTTTAGCATCCAATGCCTTAAATGCTGGAATTTTTCCCAAATCTTCATTGCACTTGAAATGCTGACATTTTAAATTTGTAATTTTGTGTGTTTTGTCTTGCAGATGACTATGGATGAGAAATATGTAAATAGCATCTGGGATTTATTGAAGAATGCCATTCAAGAGATTCAGCGCAAAAATAATAGTGGGCTCAGCTTTGAGGAACTCTACAGAAATGCGTACACAATGGTATTGCATAAGCATGGTGAGAAACTGTATACTGGACTGCGAGAAGTTGTAACTGAACATCTGATCAATAAGGTATTGTGTGCCTTTTTAAATAAAGAAAAACTAATTGTGTTTTATATGAAAAGTTACGATCCCCTGGGCTTTAGATGAATTCATAAACCCTACTGACTAAATTTGAGTGAGGAAATATATTAAACAATAAGGTAAAGTTTTTTTCATAAATGAGGAACTTTCGGTTGGAAAGGGGGATGAGTGCTTAACGCAATGATGGTAACCTAGGCTAGTGAGTGGGCTGCCTGACTGGCCCCCCTTCATGCCACAAGATTAGGCATGTTTACTTAGACATTTGAATAAAATTGATATATTTAATACACACTGAATATTTCATAACAAGTTTAGAAAATGTTTAATCATTCATGTGTTAATAGAACTGTCATCAATTGCAAATGGTAGAAACAAAATAAACATTTATGCTTGATTGGATGCAGAGTGAGCACGCAGCTCACAGCTGATGCCGTGTGCAATTCGCACACACGTACCTCACTTAATGTGTCATATATATGTGTGTATCACTTCTGTTATACTGGAGGAATAGGTTTGGTTAGCTCAGTTGGCTAGACAGTTGGTTCCTGTTG
Source organism: Sphyrna mokarran (assembly GCA_024679065.1). Taxonomy (NCBI): domain Eukaryota; kingdom Metazoa; phylum Chordata; class Chondrichthyes; order Carcharhiniformes; family Carcharhinidae; genus Sphyrna; species Sphyrna mokarran. Next base: position 47,705,123 of record JAGIQG010000003.1, on the reverse strand, counting down.
CTGTGTGATGCCAACAGCACAGGTTCAATTCCTGTACTGGCTGGCATTATTCATGAAGGCCCACGTTCTGAACCTTGTCCCTCGCCTGAGATGTGGTGATCCTGAGGTTAAATCTCCACCAGTTAGTTCTCCCCCTTAAAGGGGAGAGCAGCCTCTAGCTATTTGGAACTACGTGATTTTACTAGGAGAAAAAAAGCTACGCAGATGAAACAAGCAGAATGTGGCAACTCTGCATGTGGGTAACAGTTAACAAAATGTCTTGTGGTCCACGCACAGAACCTTGATGGGCCAGGTGAGGGTCCCTGGGCCACAAGTTGTCCACCATTGGCTTAATGTCATTTAATATCATTGGATGATTTGATCTAATTACATTTAATGGTTAGTTATCAATAGTTCTACTAATGGATAATAGTATCAAAAGATACTAGCTAATACCAGGTAGTATACCATACAAGCTAACTACATGTTGCTTTTACAGGTACGAGAAGATGTATTGAACTCGTTAAATAATAATTTTCTACAGACCTTAAATCAAGCATGGAATGACCACCAGACAGCAATGGTGATGATAAGAGATATCCTCATGTACATGGTGGGTAGGCCTTCATAGATGTGATTTAACTTTAACATAATTCTACCTTCTTTCACGAAAGTTAATTCACTTTCATATTTGTAGAATTGATAGAAATAATAGTGTTTTGGAAAAATCTGTCAGTGAGAAGATCTAATGGAATTATATAGTCACAGATCTTACAATTTATCAGTTGCTGTACAGGTAATGTTCCCTGGATCCAGGAAACTCAGGACCTGCTGTGCCAGATTTGGGAACTTTATAGATTTTGGCATCCTTGGTCTAGCGTGCACATAATACATAAAATAAATGATTAAAACTAAAGAATAAAAATGTTTTATTCAGATTTATACCCAGGGCACTAACTATGCATGTAGCCAGTTTACAGGTTCGTCTCAATATTGGGACACCAGATACGAGGCCCGGTCTCAATGTAAAAATGCATCACTCTTATTGCTTAATGGAGCTTAATGAGAAATTTCAATAAGCTATGATGTACTTAGTTTTAATAACTACTTTTGCATTACAGTCTCATTTGTTTCCTTTATCAATATACAATTGCAGAAAATAAGCCAACTAAATTTTGTCTTTGAAATGGATGCATCTTTTGTCAGTAGTTAAAATTCAATTTGTCACTTGCAAAAACTGTTAAGAGCACTTTTTAAAGTGAAAAAATTAGAATTTCGTGATTATTATCTAAATGGTATCATAAAATATGGAAAATGGAAATTTTTCAGTGTTTAAATTTTATACGGTGTTACTATACTGCTTTTGTGTTCTACCGATGTGTATTTTTATGATTAGCCCAATGTTAATTCTTCAGATCTAGTGAGACCAATTTTGGTCAATTAATGAAAAATGTGAATTGAGAAGTTTTATGAAAACTTAGCTTCGGATCTTTGGGAATTTGTTTGGAGTAGCGTTAGTAGCTTTCAGTTGTTGAGAAGTAGCATTACCGTTTATTGCAGTTCATCGCCTGATTTTTTTAAAAAAAACATAAATCATTAACATTTGTAGGTTTCTATATAAAAACAAATAGATATTGGCTTCAGGTTTACAGTATTTGCTTCTAATTGTTGCCTCAAATGTGTGAAATATGGATATTTTGCAAGACTTTTGTCCACCTCATCAGCTTCATTTCCTTCTTCCAAATTTCCTCCTCTCCATTTAGTTATCAGATTAATTTTATTATTTCTACTGTTACACAGTGAGCTTTCAGTTATTACATAAGCTGTAAATAAAGCTTGGGATCACCACCATCTGCAAGTTCTCCATTGCACACCATCCTAACTTGAGAATTCAATGCTGTTTTTTCACTGTGGCTGAATCACCATCATGTACCTCCCTTTCTAAGAGTGCAATTGATGTACATTTACTAAACAAACTGCAGCAGTATAAAAAGGTAGTTCAGCATACGCTTCAAGGCAATTAGGGATAGGCAATAAATGATGGTCTGTCCAGGGAACCTCACATCCTATGAACAGAATTTAAAATATGATTGGATTCTGTCATAAATACTTTTTTGCTTGCTGTTACTCATTTCTCACTGCAGTTTGTAAAGTTTTGGTCTGTTTGGCACTATACATAGTATTGTAGTTCTGTGGAAAAACATAAAATGCAATTCCCATGATTCATTCCCCTCTCACTCTTGTGTGCTCCAAATTATCCACGTGAGCCAGAACACCCCAGTAAATTCTCTGAGATGCATTCCAGATATTGCAATTGTAATGCTATGGAAGCAGAGTGAAAACTGCACCTTCTGTGATATATTTATCATATACCAATTCGAACTTGAAAATCTGAATAGTCTGGTAAGCCTATTTGGGGAAAATTGAAGACATTTGTAATACTAACCAATTTTATCGATATATTAATTGGTTATTTTTCTCGAGTTGTATAACACAGTAAGTGAGATATTCTGTCATCCCACCTATTCAAAAATTTTCTCTGTCACAAAGTTGAATGAATTGGACTGTACTTGTCTAAGTTACAAAGAAGAGCCATGTCTGATTTATTGTTAACTTTGTCTGCAGATGCTGCCAGCACTACCTAATTTATCCAGCACTTTGTTTTTATGTAATTTCCTATTATAGCTCAGTCTTTCTTTCTGTAAATTGGTAATTTATTAGTTACTTTCCAGCCATCTTGCACACTTTTCATTCTCAATAAAAACACTAAATGCTATGTCTACGGCCTTCACAGTTTCTTGCCCAATGTGTATTCCAGGACCTTTGTTTCCCTTTTAATTGAACTAATTTCTTTAATACTATTTTAGAATATATATCATCTTGTATAATCATTTCAGGATTTGCCTTCTTCCTAAAATTATTTTTCAATTGAAGTAATGCTTCTGCCATTTTCTGTTTACCTTCCAGTAATTCAGTATCCTCTTTTTACTAATACTCTTTTGGAGGTCTCACCTTGTATTTAACTATTCTTTGTAGGTGATTATCTTCAGGATTTGCTAGAAACAGTTGGAGCCCTACTCCACCTGTAGAGGGATAGTTCAGATTTCTGTTTGATAACCTATTATTGAAACTGGAAGGAATTATTAGAATTACATAGAAATGGGCTACAAGTTGGCACAACTGGTCAGTGGTAAAATTGATGTTCCATATGCGCCTTTTCTATATGGCGCTCAAGAAACAATACTTTTCATTGTATCCTGATACATGTGACAATAATCAATCACATCTTTGAGCATTTTTCCTCCCTCATGGTTAATTAACTTGCTTTTAATTGTGTATGTCCTATTCACCTTAAACTGCTAATTGTAGTCATTTCCACTTTCTGGATAAATGTTTCTCCTGGATTCTTTATTGAATTTATTGGAAAGAAGAGAAGAAAGAAATTTGTGATAGGCGGGAGGCAAGAGTAATGCTGTGATGAATGTAGTACATGTCAGTCAATCAAAATGAAGATGTAACTGGAAACATACAGGAATAAAAGATGGAGCCAGAGGCAAAGTAAATGGTTCAGGGTGAAGAAAGCATGAAAAATCTGTTGGAAAAAAAACTCTGGTTGCCCAGAAATATGGTAGAGGAAAAGCAAATCATGAGTATGAGGACCATGCAGATGGTAATGTATTGCTCTGCTATTTGATGAAATCATTTGCAACTCTATTTTAGTCTCTAGTGATAATCTTTGCTCAGTAGGACTATTTACGCATTTATTGTACATAATTGTTTGCTCTCACCAAACATTATAAGACATGTTCTCAAAATTATTCCAATTGTCTTCTCAAAGTTTAAACAATACGCACAGCCGGCCAATCACTTATTAAACTTTGAAGACTATTGATTGCTCATGCAAGTACAACTTACAGTTGCAGGCTCCTAATTTTTATGATGTAGTTGTTGCACAAAGATTATTCCATTATAACAAGGAGCAAAGAAAGGCTATGTTTTAAATGAAGCTCTGAAGATATTGGGTGTGATTTTTTTTTTTTGGTCCATGCTTGCCCTGAAACCAGAAATTCCCACCAGAGGTCATCGGACCTTGCCATGGTCCGCCTCTCACCCACTCCGATTCTTGTGGCGGGTGGAAATGGAAAAGTTGGCTATTGTCTAGCATAAAGATGCTCTAGACTTTATGCCAGTTAATTTGATAAAAAATAGTTAGGTGTTTCTGATGTTGACCTCCAATCTTTGCTACAAGGTTTATGCTATTTATAGAATCATAACCTAGAGCCTTAGGACTTTAATGGAATGCATATTCCTGGAAATAATCTATGTGGCACCAGAAACATTTTTTTAACTCTATCCTATACCTGAAAAAAATTGCTACCACTGTGAATGTCCTAGTTTTTATATCTAATTTATTTGATTTATCATTGTCACATGTATTAACATATAGTAAAAAGTATTGTTTGTTGCGCACTTTACAGACAAAATATGCCGTTCATAGAGAAGGAAAGGAGAAAATACAGAATGTAGTGTTACAATTACAGCTAGGGTGTAGTGAAAGATCAAGTTAATGCAAGGTAGGTTCATTCGAAAGTCTGATAGCAGCAGGGAAGAAGCTGTTCTTGAGTTGGTTGGTACGTGACGTTAGACTTTTGTATCTTTCACCCAATGGAAGAAGGTGGAAGAGTGTGTGTCTTGGATGCGTAGGGCCGTTAATTATGCTGGCTGCTTTTCAAAGGCAGCAGAGAGCGTAGACGGAGTCAGTGGATGGGAGGCTGATTTGCATGATGGATTGGACTACATTCATAACCTTTTTGTAGTTTCTTGCAGTCTTGGACAGAGCAGGAGCCATCCCAAGCTGTGATGCAATCAGAAAGAATGCTTTTTTATGGCGCTTCTGTAAAAATTGGAGTGTCATAGCTGACACTTTTTTTTGGCATCATGAACTATTTGAACCCATGCAAGTCACTTTGCAGTTATATTCATTTAGAGCCCTTACTCCTAGTAGTGACCCTGTGTTGGTCAAAAATGAGGTAAGCAGCCATTAGAACTGAGCATGGCTGTCTTTTCTGTTGCTTCTTTCCACTGTCTTCAGCGTGCTCAACGACTTGACATTTTTCCAACTTCTCTGCAGACTCATTCCATTTAGTTACACTCTCTGCATTCCTTCACTGTCACAATGACAATTGAGTCCCCAAAAGTGTTTCTTGCACCATTATACCTGGCATATGTGATCCGTCGCTGATCATTCATGTACATTCCTTATCTAAATCCTCCACAAAGGCACTTTATTTTTGTTATTTATGCTATAAAATCCTTGTTATTTGTTTAGACCTTGAGAAGTAGGATACACTTTAATTTCTTGGTGGTTATTGTTCTAACTCAAAGAATCCCTACAGTGTGGAAGGAGGCCATTTGACCCTTCAACTCTTCACTGAATCTCTGACAGAGCATCCTACCTAAACCCTATACTGATAATCCCACATATCCGCCAAAAAAAGTACCTTGTCAAACCTTAAATTACATGTCTTGGGACATGGCAATTTAATTTCACCAGTGCACCAATCCTATGTGTGTTTATACTGTGGGAGATTCGGAGAAAACCCACACAGACAATGGGAGCATGTGTAAACTCTGTATGGTCACCAAGGCTGGAATTGAACTCGGTATTCCTGGTGCTGTGAGGCAGCAGTGCTAACCACTGTGCCACTATGCTGTCCTTGTTTTTTTTTACTTGTTTCCTCCTTTTCCATCAGTAAATTGGGCAAATCTGTCTTTTTTAAAATCATATTTTGCAGTCATTAGTGATTATTAAATATCTATCATATTCAATAGCACCAAAATAGATTTAAATGAAAGGCAGCAAGAGCTGTGTTGAATTTTGTTAATACTTTGTTTTTCAAATTAGCAGACAGGTTTCAATTTAATTTGAAATATTTATAAATAAAAGAAAGATTTCTATGTATAACCTGAAACATTTCGCTACTACTGATAGGATTCTAAATTGATATCATGAAAAAGTTATTTTGTTTGTATCTTTGAAACATTGGAAAGGCCTTAGAGTTCATAAAGTACGCCCACTTTTAAATTCAAACACTTGATTTGTACCCAAACTTTGCAATCTCCAATTGCTAGTGACTAGACATACGATTGTTCGTTTTGGACCCTTGTGGAAGTCCTGATGTGCTGACTTGCATGGGAATTGCCTGGGAAGTTGAAACTTCTGATGGGAAATTTCCCAGCTCCTCAGGATCCTCCACGAATGTCTTTATCTTTGAGTTAGAGTTGGAGAGTTGGGAAACTTCTGATGTATTTCACAGTTAGTAACCAGATTAAAATCTCATCTTACTGCTGGGTAAATACAAAACTTGCGTACACCCACCCTCCCCACCCTAATCAGTGACAGTTACCGCCCAGAGTTATCTGACACTATCTCCTCACCGACTGACATTCAAAGAAGACCTTTATATTTACCAGCTGGCAGCTAGCACTCTAAAATGGAGATGTATCCGATCTTCCATTGACTCTGCTGCACTGTGGCGGAGCTCTCTGAGGGATGCTGTATTTTTGGGCAACCCAGGCTCTGAAAGTCCTGGGAAAATATTTGAACAGCTAGCAATGACTGCCACTCCTATGAAGATCCACTCCATGGTATCTATTTGAATTTAATAGCTATTTTAATTTTATTGCATAATGAAAAATTCTTCCCCCACAGTTATTTGGGTTTGTCCAATTTGAATCTCCTCGTCTTTGTTTCTCACTGTGCTTTTGTTTCTTTCTCTGCAACCCCTTCTTCCTTCAACTGTAATACAATATTGTTTCATAAACTTGAGCAGTTTTAATAAAGATTGACCGTTTAGCTTTGTAGTAATAAGCTTGAAAATTGATATCCTGCCCACACGGCTAGAAGAATTGTGTTTTACTTATTCATGCAACAAGAAGCATAAGAAATTGTTGATCACATTGTGAAAATAGTGTTTTCGTCATTCATGGATCCTTGTATGTTTTTCATTTCACCTTGAGTAAAGTTATGCTGCATGTTCATTGTAATGGTATTTGCTATATACGACAAAGTTTTATGTAGTGATTCCTCAGGTCGCACTGTCATTTGTCAGAAATTAGACAGCAAAATTTGCACTCTAGCTTTTGGTACATAGATAACAAAAAAAGGTTTTGACAGCGAGCTCTTCTATGGTGAAATTAAATATGTTACAACTAACAGAAATTAACAAGTTGCTTGTTAAAACTGTGCACTCAAATTACTGTCATTTTTATTTTATTCCCCTTTGCAGGATCGGGTATATGTACAACAGAATAACGTAGAGAATGTTTACAACTTGGGCTTGATCATTTTCAGAGATCAGGTTGTGCGTTATGGTTGCATCAGAGACCACCTACGTCAGACGCTCCTGGATATGATTGCTAGGGAGAGGAAAGGAGAGGTAGTGGACAGGTAAATCAAGACAGTCATTCTGTTTGATATCTGTCTCTTAGAACTGCTTATAACGCTATTTTATACATAGATCTATTTCTTTGTTTTAAATGGGGAAACATTGACATACTGTAACTTCACTAGCCTAGTAATCCAGAGGCGCACTCTAATGCTGCAGGGACATGATAATTGGAATTTGAATTCAATTAATAAAATCTGGAATTGAAGGCCAAACTCTAATGATGATCATGAAACAATTATCATAATTCATTTGGTTTATTAATGTCCTGAAGGAAAGACCAAAGGAATGATAAAATCAGTTTGTTAATTTCCATGCTATCTTGGCTGTTATAATCGCTATAGAGACTGATTTAAGTTTAAACAAGTGATTTGAATTCTCAGTGACTGACTTAATGGAATTGTACACCAAGATTTCAGGTTTTCAGACTGTTAACGAACCAACTAAAGAATCAAACCTTGCTTCCAGCGTGTCATAACCAAGGCCCCCAGTCTCCTTGATAACCAAACCACATAGGCTTGTTGTTGGGCAGAACTCATTACGGATGATATGACCCCCCCTCTACTTCATTGTGGTTTAATTTAAAACAAAATCTGGTAAACCCTCACAATAGAACCATGGCAGAATTAAATTGTACCTAATAATTATAGAATGTTGACAATTTTGTAGATGTAACCTTAATAATGCAATTTTGAAGATTAGACACGTACTAAGAAAATAATTTTTTATTTGGAGAGGCATCAAATTGACTCCTACAAGGTTTAGTGAAGAAACTTTGAAATAACATTTGTTTGACATATGAATGAAATTTCATCACATTTTCTTCAGAAGAAAAAATTGAAATGGGATAAAGTACTTAAATTATGAAAAATTTGGACACTTTGAATCTGCTGTGTGCAATGTATAAGCACAGTTTGGTGTTTACAGTTTTTAGACAAAAAATGGATAATGCAAGAGGAATATATTTTTGTGGTTGGTAAATACATTAAACAATTGCAAGCATGATTGGGACAAAAACCATAATGGGTATCAAGAAGGAAGCAGGAAGTTATTGACAACTATAGGGCTTCAAAATTATTAAGTGTAGCAAGGGAATACTGCTGAAGTAAATTATGTGGATTGACGAACTTATCCTCCTGTCTGAAGCTGTGGACGTTTCAAAGATTGGTGGTTGGAGAACTTAATGATTTATATTTCACTTAAATGGATATGCATGTTCCAAAATCGATGATGGTCTGACATTAGTGCTTTAATCCTTTTGTTGCCTGACCTTGTCTTTAGCTCTAATCTCCTACAACTCATGAACTTCCTGCTCTGTTGCCTCAATTTTTATGCATTCACACTTCTTTCGTCTGACAGTTGGCAATTGTTTCTTCAGATATATGGGCAAAGCGTATTAGAATTCACTTCCTGAGGCCTGCTATCTTGAAATCACTTTATTTCACAACAAATCTGCATTATTTTGTTGCATGGAATTTGCTGTAAAACCTCAAACAAAATACAATGATATTAAACAATTCAGACTTTATAGTAGGGAGAAAAGATTGAACTTTGAGGAAGCAGAATGCCAAACCTAATTTGCCAAAGGGCTGAGTATTACCAAGAAATTGATAACTTTGACTGGAGTAAGTCAATTCATTCCAGGCACTTAGCACTGTTTAAAAAAAAACTTGTCTGTTATGTTTCATTTAAACTTTCCCTCTATATCTTAAACCAATGCCCCCTAGCAATTGACATTTCTACATTGGGAAAAAGATTTTGACTGTTCGTTCTATTCATACATCTCCTAATTGTGGAAACTTCTATCAGATCACCCCTCAGCCTCTGACGTTCAAGTGAAAACAAACCAAGTTTTTTTTAATCTCCCCTCATTGCCAACACCTTTCAAACCAGGCAATATCCTGATAAAATTTTCTGTATCCTCTCCAAAGCCTCCACATTTTCAATAGTGTGGCAACCAGAACTGTACACACTGTTCCAAATATGGCCTAACTAAAATTCTAGTTATATCACAACTTGCCAACTTTTATACTCTATGCCATGACTGATGAATGCAAGCATGCATTTGCCACCTTTGATTTGATTTATCATTGTCACATTTTTAAACATAGTGAAAAGTATTGTTCCTTGTGTGCTATGCAGTAAAAGCATACACTTCATAAAGAAGAAAATAAGAGAGTGGAGAATATAGTAGAACATAAAACATTACAGCACAGTACAGGCCCTTCGGCCCTCAATGTTGTGCCGAGCTATGTCCAATCCCAAGATCAAGCTAATCCACTCCCTATCATTCTGGTGTGCTTTATGTGCCTATCCAATAACCGCTTGAAAGTTCCTGAAGTGTCTGACTCCACTATCACAGCAGATAGTGCATTCCAAACCCCCAACCACTCTGAATAAAGGATCTACCTTGGACATCCCTCCTGTATCTCCTATTGTGAACCTTTATAGCTATGCCCCCAGTAGCAGCTACATCCACCCAAGGAAATAGCATGGACATGCAGAGACTATCAATCCCTCTCATCATCTTATAAACCTCTATCAAGTTGCCTCTCATTGTTCTCCAATCCAAAGAAAAAAGCCCTAAATCCCTCAACCCTTCCTCATAAGATCTACTCTCCAAACCAGGCAGCATCTTAATAAATCTCCTCTGCACTCCAATGCTTCCATCCTCCTCATAGTGAGGTGACCAGAACTGCACAATACTCCAAATGTGGTTTCATCAACGTCCAGTATAGTTGCAGCATAACCCCATGGTTCTTAAACTCAAATCCCATGTTAATAAATGCTAACACAGTATAAGCCTTCTTCATGGCTCTATCCACTTGAGTGGCAACCTTCAGAGATCTGTGGGTATGAACCCTGAGATATCTCTGTTCCTCCAAGTTTCTTAGCCCCTGCCGTTGACCCTGTAATCTGCGTAAAGGTTTGTCCTACCAAAATGAATCACCTCACATTCATCAGGGTTAAACTCCATCTGCCACTTTTCTGCCCAGCTCTGCATCCTATCAATATCTGTCTGCAGCCTGCAAGAGCCCTCCACCTTATCCACTACTCCACCAATCTTGATGTTGTTGGCAAATTTACCCCCCTGTAGCCCCCTCTTCCAAGTCATTGATAAAAATTATAAATAGCAGAGAACCCAGCACTGACCCCTATGGTACTCCGCAGGTAACTGGCCTCCAGACAGAAAAATTTCCTTCCGCCACCACCACACTCTGCCTTCTATGATACAGCGAGTTACTTATCAAATCAGCCAAATTTCCTTTGTAATGTTACAGTCATAGCTAGGGTATAGAGAAAGATCAACTTAATGCAAGATAAGTCCATTCAAAAGTCTGATGGCAGCAGGGAAGAAGCTGTCCTTGAATCGGTTGGTATGTGAAACTTTTGTATCATTTTCCCTATGGAAGAGGGTGGAAGAGAGAATGTCCAGGGTGCGTGGAGTCCTTAATTATGCTGGCTGCTTTGCTGAGGCAGTGGGAAGTGTGGACAGAGTCAAGGGATAACAGGCTATTTTGCATGATGGATTGGGCTACATTCATAATCTTTTGTATTTCTTTGCAGTCTTGGGCAGAGCAGAAACCATGCCAAGTTGATGCAACCAGAAAGAATGCTTTCTATGGTGCATCTGTAAAAGTTGGTGAGAGACGTAGCTGACATGCCAAATTTCCTTAGACTTCTGAGAAAGTAGAGACGTTGGTGGGCTTTCTCAACTATAGATCATCTTATCCACGTGTCACTTTCAAGGAACTGTGGACCCATATGCTTACATTCCTCTGTATGTTGATGCTTCTAAGGGTTCTGCTATTTATTGTATACTTTCCTCCTGCATTAGACCTTTCAAAATCCATAATCTTACATTTGTCCAGATTAAATTCCATCTGCCATTTCTTTGACCAAATCTCCCCAACTCCCCCAGTCTTTGTATCAGCTGCAAAGTTACTAATCAGACCACCTGCATTCTGTCCACTAATCACTGTGGAACACCATGGCTGCAGATCTCCAGTCAGAAAACACACTTCCATTGTTATTCTTTTTAAAGGGTCACAAAGCAGAAGCGTGGTAGTTCTTCGATGTGCATGGGCAGAATGGAAGCATGTACGAGTTGCTCAAATTAATTAAGCTATTGTTCTTGAAAGTCCTTAGTCGCCAGTTGCTGGAACGCAGCACTTTTGCACTTAATGCTTGTTTTTAACCTGTTACAGTGCCAAATCAGAACCCCACCATATATTATGAAACCAGACTAGACCCCGACAATTTTTCTATTTTGACATACGTGTGAGAAAAGGATATTTGTCTCTCGGTGTGAACTTTATTTACAACACAGTTCAACTATAACAAATGAATTAGCTTAACCATTAACAGTTGAGCAATAGTTAAATTGAAAGGAAACAATTCTAAGTTCTAACTATTCACTATATCAATACCAGTCAAGCAATATTTCTATTATAAACTTAAAGTACACTTAAAGCATAGTTAGTAAACTGGGCATACTAGCTTTAATACTTTGTTAATAGTCTTGGAGTTTTGAGAAAACTTCTGGAGAGTGCGTGAGAGAGAGAGAGCGAGCCTCTTCTTTTTAAAAGCTCCAGGCAGCAACTGCCCTTTATTTTCAAATGAAACTGCTTTCCTGCTTCAAGCCTAGCTCCTCCCATTTCTAATATCACTTGACTCTGTCCCAGAATAACTAACTTATCCTCCATTATCTTAATTAATAAAACATTCCATTAAGCCTCCTGCTAAATAAACACTTAGATGGCTAAAATAATTAGCCAACTTTCTCAGCATCTGCTATATTTTTTCTCAGATAAACTGACTGTAAAAAATACTCTCTTAAAGCCATGCCCTCACGTCCCCAACATATATTAATAGCACTGTATCATCACACACCTAATATTCTCCTGGCCAATCTTAAACATTAATACAACATTATTTATTAAGGTTTGATCTATTCAATTTAGACTTTTTTTAAAAAAAGAGGACTTTCTGATATTATCTAAAAACAACATTCTTAATTAAACTGTTTTTCAATTTTCTTTGTTTTACTAGAGGAGCAATTCGAAATGCCTGTCAGATGTTAATGATCCTTGGTCTGGAAGGCCGATCAGTGTATGAGGAAGATTTTGAGGCTCCGTTTTTAGAAATGTCAGCTGAATTCTTCCAGGTATCTGTTAATGCTTTTAATTTCTATGCAGTTATCAAATATGTAGTGTTAAGATCATTATGTAAAGCAATTCTAATAGTTTCATTGTAAAAGAGCGAATGATGGCACACTAGCTAATACTGCTGCCTCTCTGCACCAAGGACCCAGGTTCAGTTCCAGCCTTGAGTGACTGTGGAGTTTGCACATTCTCCTCGTGTCTGCATGGGTTTCCTTCAGGTGTTCTGGCTTCCTCCCATAGTCCAAAGATGTGCAGGTTACGTGGATAGGTCATGCTAAATTGCCCCTTAGTGTCCTAGTATGCATATATTGATTAGCCATGGTAAATGTGTGGGGTTATAGGAATAGGTTGGAGAGAGGACCTGGGTTAGATACTCTGAATGTTGGCGCAAACTCTATGAAGCGAATGGCTTCCTTCTGCACTGTAGGGATTCTATAATTCTAAACGTTTCTTTTTACATAGATGGAAAGCCAGAAGTTCTTAGCGGAGAATAGTGCATCTGTATACATTAAGAAAGTGGAAGCACGGATTAACGAAGAAATTGAACGAGTTATGCACTGTCTTGATAAATCCACAGAAGAACCAATTGTGAAGGTGGTGGAGAGAGAACTAATTTCTAAACATATGAAGACTATTGTAGAAATGGAAAACTCAGGCTTAGTCCATATGTTAAAAAATGGAAAGACAGAAGGTAAATTCCAAGGATTTTTTTCCTGGAGGAGACATCTACTGTTTGTATTATACAAGTTTCGTTTTGGAGATAATCATGTTTATCTATATTCTATGATTCAGCAGGTGGTAAGTGCTGTACGAGCCACATCCCAAGAAGAATAACTTGAGCAGTCACAACTGTTTTCTGTTTGTATATGAGCAAAACATATGCGTTCTGAAGTCGAGTCATAAATTACAGTAAAACTTTGAAGATATTGCCATAAAGCACAACCTACTTTTGCTGTTGGGGGGGTATTTCCCAGCAGTTCCCTTTCCCACTAAGCTATTGAAATTCAAGACTTTAAAGCAAATGCTGCTTTGTGGGACAACTAAACATTTCTCTATAATGGCTAAAGGCTTTTCGTTTCACTTCACAGTTTGTCTTAGCACAATACAACCTCTTTAGGAGATCTTACGTGGCTACATACAGAATAGCTTCCAACTCCCTTTTAAAATGATTTTTTCTTTCATCTTTTCTATTGTTCTTGTCCTTCTAAGAAATTTACCTCTCCCATAGTATAACAATCTTATGTTCTCCTTATGGCCACTATTTTGAGTAAAATAAAATATAATAATTTTGCAGTATTTATTTATGACCTCTTCTAAATTGTAAACTCCTTCTTACCTCCCATTGAAATTCAATGGCGAAGTGTACAATTCCTCATTCATCCCTGAATGCAAATATCTACCCACATTGCATTTACTTGGAGAACGTCTAACTTGGCCTGATTTACTTCAAATGCGTGCTTTTCACACCCAGCCCCTTTGATGTCCTCACTGTTGTAGACATTCAGCCTGCAGTTTAATTTGGCCATTGCCCTGCAATCCTGCTTTACTGAATAGTGCAATACAATAAGAAGCCTCAACACCAGGTTAAAGTCCAACAGATTTATTTGGTAGCAAAAGCCACTAGCTTTTGTGGCTTTTCCCCTTCCGTCAGGTGAATGGGGAGTTCTGATCACAAATAGAGCATATAAAGGTGCACTCTCAGTTTACAGAATACTAATTAGAATGCGAGTCTTTACAGCTATTCAAGTCTTAAAGGTGCAGACAATCTGAGTGGAGATAGCATTAAGCGTGGGTTAAACAGATGTGTATTGTCTCCAGACATGACAATAAGTGAGATGTTACAAGCCCAGGCAAGTCATGGTGGTCATAAATAATGTGACCTAAACCTGAGATCCCGGTTGAGGCTGTCCTCATGTGTGCAGGACTTGGCTATTAGTTTCTGCTCAGCAAACACTGAATACTGCAATAGGTCCCAGAAATATTTAAAAAAAATCTTCAGGTTAGATTAATGTGTTGAGTTTATGGCTGCAATTACCAAAACTTTTGGACTAACATACAGTCAATGTAGAAACAGGAATAGACCATTTGGCCCTTTCAGCCTGCTCTGCCAATCAACATGATTGTGGCTGAACCTTCTACCTCAATGCCATATTACTTTACAGTAAAATCTAAAAAAAATTTATCTCTTTTAGAATATATTCAATGACTTGCCCTCCAGAACCTGCTGTAGTACAGAATTCCGCAGGTTCACTTCTCTTTGAGTGAAGAAATCTTTCCTTATCTCAGTCAAATATTGTCTACCCAGTATTGTAAGACTGTATCCCTCTGGTTCTAAATTTCCTAATCAGGGAAAAAATCTTCCTTGCATCTAGTATGCCCAGCCCTATTAGAATTTTGTATGTTTTGTCAAATCTCCTGTCATCTTTCTAAACTTTGGTACACTAGGCCTGTATTCACTAATCTGTTGTCGCAGCGCAGGCCCACAACCCTGGTATCAATGTAATGCGCCACTGGTGTACTCACTTTGGCAAGTATATCCTTTCTCAAGTTAGGACGCTAAAACTACACACAGTACTCCAGATCTGTTTCCTGCAAGCCCCTGTGTAACTGCAGTAAGGCATCCTTACTTAGGAATTCAGTTCCTCATGCAAAGACAGCCAACATATGATTTGCCTTCCAAAATCCTCACTGCACCTGCCTCTTCTTTCATTGACTGGTGTGTAAGGACACCAGATCCCTTTACACATCCATACTTCCAAATATATCGCAATTTAAATAAAATGCTTCCTTTTTGTTTTTCACACATAAAGTGTATCACTTCAATTTAGTCATGATGTACTGCATCTACCCGTGTGTTCATTCAACTCGTCTAAATTATTTTGAAGATTCCTTGGATCCTCCTGACAACTTCCAATTCCATCCAGTTTTATGCTGTCAGCAAAGTTGGAGATATTACATTTGGTTCCCTCATCCAGGTTGTTTATATATAGTAAACAGCTGGGGTTGAGTACTGAATCCCTGCTGTTTCCTGTCAGTCAACCAATTCTCAATCTATTACCCAAGCCATATGCTTTAAATTTGCTTATTAGGCTTTTGTGATGGCCTTATCAAAAGCCTTCTGAAATTCCAAATGCACCATCTTTGCAGTGATCCCAATTTGGAGTGGAATTCATTTCGTTGAGGGTTTGGATTTAATGTTTTATTAAGCTTATGAATTAATTTCCAATTCTATTTGAGGGAATAAATGAGAATTTGTATCTCTGTTTGCAGTGAGATTTTATATTTGTGAACACTTCCATCGAGAAAATACAGCAGGAGCTTTACCAAATGTATATTTTTCAAAAAAATGAACTTTCACGTCTACATGTTGTAAAGTTTTCTTTACAAATGATGTGGGGCTGCGCAAAACCAACTGTCTTTCTGCGATGGTAATGGAAAATGTAAGCTCTTTGTGAATCTTCCAACAGGTGGTCTCTGGAAAATGTCAACGGGACTGAGCTATGTATTAACTGTTTAACTGCTAGCAACTCTAGAGAATTCAGTTTTCCCTGTGATGGATTTGATACTTCGCCTACTCAAAGTTGCTTTTCTAATGCTGTTCTAATGTTGAAAATATATACCCTTTAATGTACTTCATCCGTCTTTCCTTCCCATTTTCCTCTCCTACTTCTTGTGCTTCAATTTTAATTTGAATGTTGGAACATTTATATGATATATCTAGATGTCTCCCTTGATCTTCCCATTTTGAACCTGGCTGAAGCTTCATAATTTGAAATTGTTTCCTGCTTTGCTAAAAAATGATTCCTAGGTGGAATTGCTTTTTAGAAAGTAAGAGTGAGCATTGTAATTTGATATGGTTTGATGTGGCCAGGTCACTGAAATCTGAGTCACTCAACAGTTTGAAACAATACGAGAGTCTGACAAGAATTCGTCTGATGTGCAGCGAGCTGAAAATTGCTGCTCTGGTTGGGACTGCTTGAGGTTGCAAATAAGCTGTTTGGAAATGTATTCAATGCTTAAAATAGACTTTTTAGATTTTGTTGATTATATAACCTTTTCATAAATTCACAGTTTAAGGTTTTCTACAACTTCGGGTATTACTTTTTTTATTCATTGTCACCATTTATTCTCTGGCCCACTGCAAGTTTTCCCTTTACAAATTTTCCATCTAAATTGACATCATGCGCCAAGGCATAATCCAACCTATTTTACAGTAATTTTGCCCCATTACTGTTTTACAAATGGGTTCAGTTAGGACAAGAAGCTGTGGTATCTAGAAAGGAAGCCCTTAAAATATCTCTAATTGAAATTTATTTAATGTTGTCAATTTAAAAAAAAATGTTGGTTTTGGTATAGTCTGAACTCCCAATGAGATCTGTCCACTGTGGTCTCAGTTTTACTATTTTTAACATATTTCATGTAGTGAGACAGAATTTTCCCAAATTTTTCATGCACTTAATTTATGCAATGATTGAAAAGATATTAAAAATCTATAGATATGAGGAATAAAGTATGACCGCCTTGTTTATAACTTGCGTTATTGGCCTCCTTTGTGTAGAAACCACAAAGTACCCTTTTATCACAGTGTGGAGATACTGGAACAATCCCAAGAATAGTAAGATACAGAAGTTATTTTAAACTTAATTTTAATGTAAATTTTAGAGTGAGTTAAAGGCTGTAATTAATCTTGATGTGGTGTGGAGATGCCAGCGTTGGACTGGGATAAACACAGTAAGAAATCTCACAACACCAGGTTAAAGTCCAACCAATTTATTTGATAATAAACTTTGGGGTTTGTCCCTTCGTCAGGTGAATGGAAAGTTCTAGCCTCAGACACCTGATGAAGGGGCAAACCCTGAAAGCTTCCAAGTTTACTATCAAATAAATTGGTTGGACTTTAACCAGGTATTGTGAGACTTCTTACTGAATTAATCTTGCGCCCAGTATTTTTTTTAAGTACGTGTGTCTCACATAAAATACATTGAGAATAATGGATGGCTTGGCATTGTCACGAGATTGTGACACATGAATTTGCATGATCCAAGCAATGAGGGAAGAACTGAAGTTTGTATGCTGGAGTTGAGTCACAAATATCATTCAAACTCTTCAACGGCAGTCTTAAACACACTCCATAAATTCAGTTATATATGAACTTTTCAATTTGAATGTTTCCATTTTTATTACATTTTTTCATGTACGGCAACTCTTGAGTTGTTTAAGTAACAGAGGATTTTTCTTTCTTTTTGGAGAATTTTGTGCTGATTAAGTTCAGCAGTGCTGGCACTGGGAATGCTTACCCGTTTTTGGTACTAAACACCACATGGGTCAAGTGTAGCACAGTGCGTGGTATTACTCCAGTAACAGAATTATTCTGTTTTGAGGTAAACGCCATACTGATAGGACAGTTTTAAGTTTTAATCAAACATTCCTACCGCTGTATTATGAAATTATTTTATTTTCCTTAAGTTATTCTCTGATTTGAGTCTAATTTCCAATTAATGCCTGATCAGGACCTCCTTTTTTGTTTGTGCCAATATGGAATTCGGTTGAGGCTCTAAATAAAATTATTGCCATTCTTGCCTAAGCAGGATTTGAACTGTTATCAAAGGATGAAAGGATAGTTGCAATCTATCTTTATTGGGAAGGGATGACCTGCACAATTGCACAGGATATTTTATGTAATTAAAGATTTTGCTGTTTTATTTTCCATTTGTTTTCAAGAATAAAACGTAGGCACATTCTCTTGTCCCATGAGGTTGATATCTTTAAGAGGCAACTTTTACCTTTAAAATAGTAGCCTCTGCAAAAAATGCGCTGTTTTTAGATCCAATTGTTATTGTTCTATCTCCATGTTACAAGGTAATTATTAATGAAGATGGCCAACTGATGTGCTTTACATTTTTCTGGGGAGATCTTGAAGTAGCCTCACTACAACATCTTGTTCGTTAAATGATTTCAAGGCTTTCAATCTCTGCTGCTATATTTAGAAGTCCGTTCCATATATTGAACAATCTTGCTGGGGACCTGATTTAAATCTTAAGTTTACTTGCCTAATTTGAACTTTTATCCTATTAGCAATTTACTTTAAAGGAATATTTCAGATTAATCTTGTACATAGAGGTGCATGACAGAGATCTTTATGGGCACTGATCATTCAGATTTCTAGAATTTTTATTCATAACTCAGACTTCTAACACAAAATTCCAAATTCTGTTTGAATGGATTGAAGGCCTTCTCCGTTCTTGATGACCAGAGTTGTTCACAGTGCTTTGTATGGCCTGATTAGAGCCACTAAACCATTTGAATCAGACTTACGCTGTCTGTTTTGGCTGCACAGTTAGGCATACTGTTGACTTTATTTGCTGCTGTGTGTTGGTTGGACCTATCACACTGAGTCAAAAACCTGTAGCGCTCTTTCATATTTTTCTTAGCTGTTTGAATAAATGTTTTGCTCAGTTTTCTTTTGTGAACAGTATGCTGAACTAATTCATATTAAGTTATACCTGGCATTGTTCTGCCAACTTTTGGCTGACTTCGGAGCTGCCACACCTGAATGTAGCTTTGATCAGTTTCTAACTGAATTTATGAATCCCAAGTCATCAAGATATTTGAAGAGCTGTTGTGGTCCAGCAGTGATCCCTGGAGTCTTCAACATAACTTGTCTAATTTGTCAATGTCATTAATCATTATTTTTCCAGAAATTGTTACTATTCCCATGTAGCATCAACTGTCAATCTTAATCAGAAGGACTTGGGTGCTTCTGAGGGAGTTGGGTATACCTGTATGAAGGGCATAGCAACTTACTATGCACATATAGCAAATAAAGAGGAAGGCAAATGGCATATTGGCTTTTATTGCAAGGGGATTGGAGTACAAGAATAAGGAAGTCTTACTGCAGTTATGTAGAACGTTGGTGTGCACATACCTGGACTACTGTGCATTTTTGGTCTCCAAATTTAAAGATACACTTGCATTGGAGTCAGTACAATGAAGGTTCACTGCCATTGTCCCTGCTATGGTAGCCTGATAATGAGAAGCTGAATAAATTGAGTCTATACTCTAGAATTTAGAAGAATGAGTTGATCTCAGTGAGCCATACAAGATTTTGAAGGGACATGATGGAATGGACACTGAGAGATTGTTTCCCTTGGCTGGAGAATCCAGAACTTATGGCATAGTCTCCAGATGAGGGATATATTATATAGGAATGAAATGAGCTGTTTCTTCAATCGAAGAGTTGTGAATCTTTTTTGGAATTTTCTGTCCTAGCCGGTTCCTTTGTTAAATATAATTAAGGCCAAAGTAGGCAAATTTTTGGGTTTGAAAGGAATTAAGGGACATGGAGAACAGGTGAGAAAGCAGGCTTGAGGCCAGTGATAACATGATTACATTAAATAGCAGAGCAGGCTCAAGGTGCTATGTGGTCTATCCCTATCCTATTTCTTCTGTTCAAGCAAGAATATGAAACAAAGTATGTAACTAGCTCTGTCAGTTTTGAAGAATTGATAATGGATTTAAATATGGAGATATTTGTATACCTCTGCACTATTTGGTAATCTTTTTTTACTGGCAAAAATCATTGCAGCTTGTTGCACAAGTCAGTTGGTGTGGCAAGCCAGTAAGATTGTCTGTGGAACAAAAAATCATGTTCATGCCAGATTTCTCGCTGCATAGAGTTACAGCATGTTTTGCTGGTGGGATCAGCTTCATGCCCAAATAGGCCACAAAGCTGATTTAGGTATTAATAATAATAATATTAATATTATTAATACTATCTGGCCTTGCACTTAGCTCATAGGTTGGTTCTCATGTCAGTGAGAATCATAGCTGGCCTTCACAGAGATCAGATATAATGGCCTTGTCAGAGAATTATTGAAGCCCTCAGGTGGTGCTGGGCAGTGCCCATCAGGCATTGCCACCCTGGGCAGTGCCCATTGGCACCTTGGCAGCAACCACCAGGCACCATAACTGTGCCAGGGCAGTGTCAAAGTGGTGGAACCTGAGTTGGATTGGAGTCAGTGGGGTGTTGCTATGATGGGGATGAGGCAAGGGAATGCTCTGCAAGGGTAGTACCATGGAGGCAAGGATGGTAACTATTTTGGGGCTATTTTGGGGAGCTCTGCAGTTGGATTTGGTGAGTGGATTGAATGATCAGCAGAGATGGAGATGTGCAAGGACAGAGAGGTTGATCAGTGGAGGGGGTCAGGATATGCAAGGAGGAGATATTGGCACAGGAACGGGTGTTCAGTGTGGGCTGTGAAGAGGGTCCTGATGGGTGACTCGTTAACTGCATCCTGATACTGGTGACTGTGTTGCCATGGGATGGGTGGTTATGCTGCCACTGATGATGGGAGATTGGGGTGTCATTGTGCATTCTGCAGCTTAGGCTCTATATCCTTGCACACCCCACCAAAAAAAAACTGGTGAGAATGAAAATCACACTTCGGTCCAAAAAAAGTGACAGTGTCAAAGTATTGCATTTTCATATTCATTCAAAAAGTACATCTGAAACTCTCCAGTTTTTTCGCTGGTTAGGGACTTCAAATTTTTTTTTACATGTGTTAGAAAGAATACATCACTTTGTTTGTTGATCTTGTTCCTTGTTGGTTATTAAATCATTAATTTGTTGCAATGAAAAATTTGCTTGAACATCCAGTAATGATCAAGATCTTGGAAACTATCTGTAAAAATGAAAAGTTAAATCAAGCCAAACTAACATCTGAATCCTTTCCTATTTTGTTTTTATTGAAAGGGACACTGCAGCTAAAATAATATTGACTGTGCAACATAGAGTTGTGCTGCGAAGAAATATTGTGTTCTGTTGATTTTAAAATTTAAAGTTAAAATTTATACATTTATATTTTAAATTTTAACCAATACACTGTATAACTACTTTGCAGTGCACAATCAAGTTAGTACAAAATGTCCTTTATATCCTGTTTCAGATCTAGCTTGTATGTACAAGCTTTTCAGCCGTGTGCCAAATGGCCTGAAAACTATGTGCGAGTGTATGAGCTCTTACCTGAGAGAACAGGGCAAGGCACTGGTATCTGAGGAGGGAGAAGGCAAGAACCCAGTAGATTACATTCAGGTGAGCATGTGACTGTTCTGTCCTTTCGTTTTAATTTGGTTAAGTAGAAAGGAAAACAAACAGTAACCTGAATCAAAATGTATAAGTAGATTAGATTACAATATGCTTTTCAGAAATTTCACTTCAATCTATAGCAGTTTAAGCAATACATTTTAGATTTTTGTTGTATATGATGGAATGTTGAAGTTTTCAATAGTAGTCATTTCATAAATTACTCTTTGCATTTAAGGTTGCATTTAACTAAAAGTCTTGAAATAAATCAATTGGAATAAATGAAACATTTGAATGATGGAACATAATTTGAGTGTAGGAGTAGAATGAGAATATATTGTGTTCTCTCTATTCCTTCACATGCTCAAGTTAATCCAGCCTTTTTTCTTATCAAAAAAATGAGAAAAATGTGTAGAATTTCAAAACAGCTGGAATTTCCAGGTGAAAATACCTGAGCAATCTGCGCCAGTCTATCAGATGGGTTTTCTCCGGGTGCTCCGGTTTCCTCCCCCAACCCAAAAATTCGCTCTTAGGCTGATTGGGAAACAAATTGTCCCTATAGTGAGAGTCTTCCATATTAGGAATAACCTAAATTTAGAATAGGATAATGGAATTGCTACTATATAGTTATGACGGCGGCACGGGCTCGTTGGGCCGAAGGGCCTGTTTCCCGTGCTGTGTTGCTCTTAAAAAAAAAAAGATGCACTCCAGACCGCAGTTGTTCCACATTCGGTCCTTCTTTTTTTGTGGAGTGGTGAGTTGCACGCTGGATACTGGGGGAAGCTGGGCTTAAATATGCTGGGTGAGTCTGGCTGCAGAGTGCTTAGGTGCCATTTCACAAGGTACATTTCGTAAATTTCTCAGTACATTGGGAGATCTCTCTCTCCCCGCACAGATATCAGGACTCTTCCCTCATTGATGGCAAGTTTCCCCCACCACTCCCTATCACGTGTTACTGATATTAGGACCCTCCTAATGGGTGACACTGCCCTGAACTCCCCCTCTCTGATATGCCAACCCCTTGGCACCAGTGTTTGGTGGGCAGTGCCAGATGGTTACTGTCTGGCATACCCCCAACCACCCTTCGGGTCTTCAGTGATCTCTGAGCTGCTGCCCCCCCTTCCTGTCCCCTCCACTGTGGTCATCAGGCCTAGTCTCTAGCAGGCAGTACCGATTTGTGCCGAATGATGCCCTGCTGGGGGGTGGAGGGGGTCCTGGGAGAGTGAACAATTGTGTGCCATCCTTGCTAACAAAATTGAAGTCAAGTCAAATAGCTGATCCGGTTTGTGCCAGTAGAAGGGTGCGAGAATGATTGCAAACTGATAGGCACTAAGCGCACAACCAATCCTTAAGCCTGCACATATTTTTGCTGGGATTATCACAATTTGTGCCAGGCACAGCAAGGTCAGAAAATCGCGATCACTATTTCTGGAGCTTTTTCTAACTTCTGCCAGAGCTCATAACTTGCATCGAAATGAGACAAAGGCCAACATTTGCTGATTAATAGCAGATCAGAAATTGTTCAATTTATAAATTTAGAACTTGATTTTTGTGATTGATGGAGAGTCTTTTCTGACTGGTTTCTGCAAGTTTACCTGTTTACTTGTAAGTAATTTCATAGCTGTGCTGGGGTGAGATAGGGGCCAATGTGTAAAGTTAAACCCAAGGAAAACTAACAAAATTCATGATACCAACAAAAGTGCAGAATTGGCATGTAAATGGCAAATAGATTTTACCATAGATATGTGTGAGGTCATGCATTTTGGTAAGAGGAATAAAAAATTCAGTTATTCCTTCCAAAATAAGTTGAAATGGAATGGAGACACAGAAGGATTTCGGCATACAGATTTGTATATTTAAAAAGAGCAGTGCAGGTTAACAATATTCTGACAAGTGTGGAGCACTGAAATCATATGCATTCGAATTACAAAACAAAAAAATTATGTTACATTCATATGAAATTTTGGTTAGACCACTGCAGTGCATGGTTCTGATCATCTTGTTACAGAAGCATAAGAGAAAATATAAAATAAGATATACAAGGACAATATGAGAGATAACTGGGCACAACTAGCATTACAAAAACTGTGCAGGCAAGAAAAGAGAATGTTGAGAGGTGACCTGAATCAATGTAGGGAAAGGAGTGGAGTGCTAGCCCTGCTAATTGAGTAGCAGTATTGCTATGGATATATCTATGGATATGTGATTTTTGCTGCAGGGATAGGTGTTTCAGTGTTAGCGGCACTCCCATGATCTGAACAGTACGAGGGCTGTAGAAGTTGACAGCTGATTTTAAAAATGTTGAATGGCTAAGCCATTAATAACATTAATATTTGAACAACTTTTATATCCAAAATATTCTAGGATAAATGTAATTTAAAAATAGTTCACAATCACAGAAACTTACAGTACAAAAGAGGCCCTTTGGCTCATTGAGTTTGTACTGACAGACTCGATTATTTAAAATATAGCTATGAGAATTTGTAATAACTTCTCACAACTGCAAGCTTATTTAAATGAAGATGTCCAGGATGAGCCTGCATACTAAACATGCATGTTTTTGTTCAAACAGGGCCTTCTCGATCTGAAAGGCAGATTTGATCGTTTCCTTCAGGATTCATTCAACAATGATCGTCTTTTTAAACAAACGATTGCTGGTGACTTTGAATACTTCCTTAACCTCAACTCCCGATCCCCAGAATATTTGTCATTATTTATTGATGACAAACTTAAAAAGGGAGTAAAAGGCGTAAGTATTTCTGATCATTTTTCACTTTACATCCTTCCTCTTACCTGTGACACAGTGATGTATTTCTCTGGAATTTAGCACCTTTCTGATTTTCCTTTATGTTTTAAAATGCCTAAATTAATTTAAAGCCTATTTAAATAATAATTGGCCACCGTTTCCATCTGATCACGTTACAGTTCCATTAGGAGTGTAGGATAACAGTCAAGAATTCTGACACTCTTATCCATGGGACCATGGCGTTTTATATAGTGAAAGGAAATCATTGGCCTTATATTGTAATGAACTCAGAAAAACAGGAAGAGAGTAGTCACGGTGATGGGTATGTACTATAGCCTTTCCAACAGTCCACAGGAAGTTGAAGAATGGATATGTAAGCAGATTCTGGACAAATTTAGTAATAACAGGGTAGTTGTAGTGGGAGACTTTAATTTTCCTCATATTAACTGGAAATCCCTTAGAGGGAGGGGTCTGGATGGTGAGGAATTTAAGTGTCCAGGAAGGTTTTTTGGAACAATGTATAGATAGCCCAATTAGAGAGGGGGACCTGGTACTAGGGAATGAGCCAAGCCACATCATCAAAGTTGCAGTGGGGGAACATGTGGTAAACCATGAACATAATTCCATAAGCTTTCGACACTCATGGAGAAGGACTAGTGTTGACCAAGAATTACGTGCTAAATTGGGGGAAGGCTAATAACAATTGGATTAGGCAGGATTTGGAGGCTGTTGTTTGAGAGAGGCTATCCACATCTGGCATGTGGGAGTCTTTAAGGAGTAGTTGATCGGGTTTGCAACAGGCATGTGCCAGTGAAAAGAAAGACCAAGAAAGGCATGATTCAGGAACAGTGGATGACCAGGGAAACTGTGAATGTAATCAAAAAGGTAAAGGATGCCTATGTAAGGTCGAGGCAACTAAAAACAGATGAAGCACTTAAGTTGGGAGGGCAAAAAGGGATCACGAAATGTCTTTGGCAGACAGGATTCAGGAGAATCACAAGGCATATATTAGGAACAAGAGGTAGCTAGAGAAAGAGTTGGTCCACTCAAAGGTAAAGAAGGGAAACTATGCATAGAACCAAAGGAAGTGGGTGAGATCCTTAATGAGTACTCTGCATTGGTATTCACGAAGCAGAGGGATATGTTGATGGGTGGTGTCTCAGAGGGATATGTAAATCCTTTAGAACAAGTCATCATTACAAGGGAGGAAGTGTTAGATGTATTAAGAAGCATTAAGATAAACAAATCCCCAGAGCCAAATAGCACTATTCCAGATTACTGAGGGAGGCGAGATGAAATTGCCAGTCCTCTAAGAGAAAACTTTGTTTCCTCATTAGCCGCAAGTAAGGTCCCAGAGGATTGGAGGATAGCTAATGTTGTCCAGTTATTAAGAAGGGTAGCAAGGATAACTTGAGTAAATATAGGTCAGTGAGCTTGACTACAGCGATTGTGAAATTGTTGAAGATTCTCAGGGATATGATCTATACACATTTGGAACTGAATGGTCTTGTTAGATGGTTTTGTAGGAGGGAGGTTATTTCTCACTTGTTTGATTTGAGTTTTTTGAGGAGGTAACAAAATGATTGATGAGGGAAGGGCTGTGAATGCTGTCTACATGGACTTTAGTAAAGCATTTGGCAAGGTCCCTATGACGTGTTGGTGCAAAAGGTTAAATCATGCGGGATCATGGGTGAACTAGCTAAATGGATTCAGAACTGGTTTAGCCATAGAAGACAAAGGGTAGTGGTGGAAGGGTGTTTTTTTTTAATAGAGATTTTAACTAGTGGCATTTGGCAAGGATCAGTGCTGGAATGTATTTTGGAAGAAAACATAGCTGTTCTGATCAGCAAGTTTGTGGATGATGCTAAGATTGCTGGAGTTGCTGACAATGATAAAGATTGTCAGAGAATACAAGATGATAAGCTGTAAAGTTAGGTGGAGAAATGGCAGATAGAATTTTATCTCGATAAATCGTCATTTTTTGCTTGTCATTTTTTGATAGATCAAATTCAGGTGGGAGCAATAAAATAAATGGCAGAACCATCAGGAGCATAGATACACAGAGATCTGGGCGTGCAGATCCACAGAACCTTAAAAGTAGCAGCAGAGGTGGAAAAAGAGGTAGAGAAAGCATATGGCATGCTTGCCCCCATGGGATGGGATATTGAATGTAAAAGTTGGCAAATGATGTTATAGTTATATAAAACATTGGTTAAGCCACGTTTGGAATGCTGTGTCCAATTCTGATCACCACGTTACCAAAAAGACATGAAGGCTTTGGAGACAATACAGAAAAGATTTTACCAGGATGTTGCCTGGTATGGAGGGTATTAGCTATGGGAACAGATGGAATAAACTGGGATTGTTCTCCCTGGAAAGAGAGGCTGAGGGGCGATCTTGAACATAGAACATTACAACACAGTACAGGCCCTTCAACCTTACTGTTGTGCCAAACTATGTCCAATCCTAAAATCAAGCTATCCCGCTCCCCATCGTTCTGGTGTGCTCCATGTGCCTATCCAATAACCATTTGCAAGTTCCTAAAGTGTCCTACTCCACAATCACAGCAGGCAGTGCATTCCACACCCCAACCACTCTTTGAATAAAGAATCTACGTTGGAGATCTCTCCTATATCTCCCACCATGAACCTTATAGTTATGCCCCTCCCAGTAACAGCTACATCTACCCAAGGAAATTGAATCTGCACATCCACTGTATCAATCCCCCTCATCATCTTATAAACTTCTATTAAGTCGCCTCTCATCCTCCTGCGCTGTAAAGAGAAAAGCCCCAGCTCCTTCGACCTTTCCTCGTAAGACCTACCCTCCAAACAAGGCAGCATCCTGATAAATCTCATCTGCATTCTGACCAATGCTTCCACATTCTTCTTATAGTGAGGTGACCAGAACTGAACACAATATTTCAAATGTGGTCTCACCAGCATCTGGTATATGTGCAGCATAAATCCACAGCTCTTAAACTCAAACACTTGTTGATAAATGCTAACACACTGTAAGGTTCTTCATGGCTCTATCCACTTGAGTGACAACCTTCAGAGATCTGTGACTATGAACCCCAAGATCCCTCTGTTCCTCCACGTTTCTCAGAACCTGCTGTTAATCCGCATTCAAATTTGTCCTACCAAAATGAATCACGTCACACTTATCAGGATTAAACCCCATCTGCCACTTTTCTGCCCAGCTCTGTATCCTATCAATGTTTCTTTGCAGCCTACAACAGTTCTTCACCTCATCCACTTCTCCACAATCTTGGTGTCATCGCAAATTTATTAATCCACCCTTCAGCCTCCTCTTCCAAGTCATTGATAAAAATCACAAATAGTAAAGGGCCCAGCACTGATCCTTGTGGTACATTGCTGGTAACTGGCCTCCAGTCTGAAAATTTTCCATCCACCACCACTTTGTCTTCTATGAGACAGCCAGCTACTTATCCAATCAGCCAGATTTCCTTCTATCCCACACCTCCTTATTTTCTTCATGAGCCTACCATGGGGAACCTTATCAAATGCCTTACTAAAATCCATGTATACAATATCAACTGCTCTACCTTCGTCTACTCACTAGTTATCTCCTCAAAGAATTCAGTCAAATTTGTGAGGCAGGATTTACCTCTCACGAAATCATGCTGACTATCCCGGATTAAACTGCGTCTTTTCAAATGGTCATAAATCCTATTGCGACTATCTAGCCTATAATTACCAGGGTCATTCCTATTTCCTTTCTTGAAGAGAGGAACAACATTTGCCACTCTCCAGTCCTCTGGCACAATCCCTGTGAACAGTGAGGATCCAAAGATCAAAGCTAAAGGCTCCACAATCTTATCGCTTGCCTCCCAAAGTATTCTAGGATGTATCCCATCTGGCCCAGGGGACTTATCGACCCTTAGGTTTTTTAAAATTGCTAATACGTCTTCCCTTAGAACATCGGCCTCCTTCATCCTATCAGCCTGTATCTCTCTCGCATTCTCAAAAACATGGCCCTTCTCCTTAGTGAACACTGAGAAGAAAAGTATTTGGCACTTCACCTATCCGTCTGACTCCATGCACAAGCTCCCGCTACTACCTTTGACTGGCCCTAACCTCACCCTGTTCATTCTTTTATTTCTCACATAAAACCTGATGAAAGTTTATGTAATTATGAGAGGAATAGATAAGGTAAATGGTTGGGAGCTTTTTCTCAGGGCAGCAGTGACAATTACAGGGGGATACAAGTTCAGAATAACAAGGGGAAAGGTTCATTAGAGATGTGAAAGGGAATCTTTTTACACAGTGAATGGTGGGGGTCTGGAATATGCTGCCAGGTGAGATGGTTGAAGCAGGTATGTTAGTGGCATTTAAAACTTATCTGGATGGATACATGAACAGACAGGGAATAGAAAGATACAGGCAGTTAGTCTAGATAGGACAACGTGATTAGTGCAAGCTTGGAGGGCAGAAGAGCCTGTTTCAGTGCTGTATTGTTCTTTGTTTTTTTAATTATTTGCACTGTCAAAAGAAATATCATCATCCCCTCGTAGACTAGAAATTCTGATGGTATTTGTGGTTCATCACAGCATTTTGCATATTTTGTGCCCTTTTCAATATATGAAGCATCCGAAACACACACAATAAATAGAATTGGGGATAATAACTGATCTCAGGAGGACATACAGACTGGTGAAATGGAAAACAACATGCTCAGAAAAGTATGAAGTGATACATTTTGGTCGAAAGAATGAGGGGATCAGTATAAACTAAATGATACAATAATAAAAAGTGGTGCAGGAAGAGAAGGACCTGGCAGCGTACGGTTTTATGGTGTGTGGCATCACTCTGTCTTCTATTAGGAAGGTTGAACATTAAACCAATAGGGAGAGAGATATTTAAATGCCTCATTGAAAAGAGGGAAACAAAGGTACAAAAGAAACAAAGTTCTTGAAAAGGATGTGAGGTGGCAGAATATTCTACCATTAACAGTAAGATAAAAATGGTGCAAGGAAGTGCGATGTAGTGAGATTAAAGTGTACTTTTCAGTGCTAGAATGGATTAGGTGCAAGGAAGGATTTGAAAAGATGTATGTGTATTATTTAAGTTTAACACGTCAAAGGCATGGAACAAGTTTGAGAGGGGAGCAAATGTTAGGGTGCTATGAGTAAAAATTTGTTCACTAGCTTTGCAAATAACAGAAAGAAGGTGGGACCTTACAAATGTTTGTTTAAGTAACGTACAGTGATTGTTTTGCTCGGGGTGGCTTCTGAAGTACAAGTTTTTCATCATGAACAAGCTGGATTTTTAACTTGCCTGCACCACTAGAAAATACAGTGAGAAAAACCAGAGACGTTTTTATCAATTGACTTGATAAATTCAATAATTACTCTTTGACAATGCAGATTTTGCAACAAGTTACTGTGTGAACTGCAGTCAATATTAAACATCTGAAAAGTAGCACAGAAAATTTGCAGAATGTTTGAATAAATAATGTATTTTGTTTTCTAACGCTGGTTTTCAGTGGAACATTGTACTTGATACATGTAAACTGCCAACGATAAGTTCAGTTCTCAGACTTTGAGCTGATGCTTTCCTTCAATTTTTAGTCCCAACTTCAAACTTAGCTTTTACTTTTTTGAAACTGTACAAACAAATGTTTTGTTGATATTATTTAGGCTACTAAAAATACTCCAGCTCTTTGCATAATTAAGAACTGTAGTGAAACTGCTGAACTTGAATAAGAGGAGGTGATGACGTAATAGTAACGTTATTGGATTAGTAATCGGGCCCAGGTAAACATGCTGGGGAGGCGGATTCTACATTACAACACCACGTTTTAAAATTCCATTGAGTAGTGCAATTTAAATTCAATTTTAAAAATCTGAGATTAAAAAGTAGTCAATTATAGTGTCTGTGAAACCAATTTTGATAGGTTTTTACAACAATCTTGTTTGCTAATCTTCTCTAAGGAGCAAAATCTGTTGCCCTTATTCTGTTCTGGCCAACATGTGACTCCAGACTTTCAGCAGTGCCAGGCACTGTGCTTCATTGACTATCATCTGATGGTTCTGACATCCATCGTTATGAAGTGCTTCAAAAAGTTAGTCATGGCACAATTCAACTTTGGTCGCCCAGATTGTCTGGATGCACTACCACCAACCACTAAAACAGGTTCACAGTAGATGCCATCTCTCTGGCACTGCACTCAACCCTGGAACATCTAGATAACAAAGACACCTATGTCAGACTCCTCTTTATTAACTACAGCTCTGCCTATGAAGCTTATCACTAAACTCCATGGCCTGGGGCTTGGCTCCTCCCTCTGTGACTGCATCGTGAACTTCCTAACCACAGACTGCAATCAGTAAGGATAACAACAACACTAACTCCATGATCATCCTCAACACTGGTCCCTCAACAGGCTGTGTTCTCAGCTCCTTATTATACTCCTTGTACACCTCTGACTGGCCAAATTCCCTTGCAACTCGGTTTTCAAGTTTGCTGACGACACCACCGTAGTGAGTCAGAGCTCAAATAATGATGAGCTAGAGTACAGGAGAGACATAGAGAATCTGGTGCAGTGACGATAATCAGTCCCTCATTTCAACAAAATGAAGGAAATAGTTATTAACTTCGGAAGTGTAATGGAGGACTCATCCCCATCTACATCAGCGGCAACAAAGTAGAAATGGCCAAGTGCATCAGGTTTTTATGTATCTCAGTCTCCAACAACATGTCCTGGTTCCCCCCATGCCGACACTACAGTTAAGAAAGCCCACCAAGCCTCTTTTCTCAAAGACTAAGGAAATTTGTCATGTCCACTATAATTCTCACCAACGTTGTGGTGCATCATAATAAGCAAAGGTATGACTTCTGCTCTGTCCAAGTTCACAAAAAACTATAAAGGGTGGTGGACAAAGCCCAACCATCACTCAAACCAGCCTCTCGTCCATTGATACTTCCTGATGCCTCGGAAAAATAGCCAGCATAATTAAGAACTCCATTCACATCAGACGTACTCTCTTCTGCCTTCTTTCATCAGGAAAAAATACAAAACTCTGAGAACATGTACCAACCGACTGAAGAATAACTTCTACCCTGCTGCCATTAGATTTTTAAATGGACTGACTTTACATTTGGTTGCTCTTTCTCTACACCCTGACTGTAACACTACATTCTGCACTCTTTCTCTATGAATGGCGTCCTTTGTCTGTATAGCATGCAAGAAACAATACTTTTCATGATAATATATGTGACAAATTAAATCAGTGTGGCTGGCTGTTCAGATACCCTCTGAAATCATTTAGCAAACTATGTAGTTGTATCAGAGTCATCACAGTCTAATGTGATGGAATACTCACTTGTCTGAAGCTTGACACTATTCAGGACAAGGGGTTCCACTTGATTGGCACCCTATTGACCTTATTAAATATTCACTCCTTTAGTCATCAATGTGCAGCGGTCATTTGTGTGTACTATCTACACGATGCACTGCAGCAACTCACCAAGGCTCCTTTAATGGCAACTTATAAATCCATGACTTCTAATATTAAAATGGGCAGCAGATGGAAGGGAACTCTACTATCTGCAAGTTCCCCTCCAAGCCTCCCACCATCCTGACTTGGAATTATATTGCCATTCTTTCTTTGTCACTGGGTCAAAATCCTGGAACTCCTTATGTGCAGCACTATGGGTGTATCTACACCACAGGGACAGGTTGAAGATAGTGGCTCACAGCCAGTTTCGTGATGGCAATTAGGGATGGACAATGAATGCTTGTCTAGCCAGTGACACCCATATCCGGTGAAAGTATAATAAAAAGAAATCAACAATTCTGTTATCTACTGTTCCAGATAGGTTGTTAGTAATAGGATCCTCAGTTAATCTTTGTTGTAACAATCCCAAAAGTTATTTGCTGTCCTTGCTGCCTGACGCTTTGATTATTAATAGAATTGGCATATTTACGCTCTGCATTTCATAACTTTATCAGGTCTTCAATATTTTTCTATAGTGTATTAACTTATTAATTTTGAGTTTGTTACCATGTTCATGTTCTAGTTGGTGTATCTTTGATCTTTCAAGTATCAAAACTCAAGAACGTAGCTATATACTCTCCGAGAATGGACTGGTACGTGATGCAGTGTAAAATTATGTGGGTGGCAGAGTTGGCGTGTCTGTGCTGGCAGCAGTAATGAGGTTGTTTTGGAGCCAATTGAGAACCATAAGTGATCAATTTAGGATTTCTTCTTTTTGTCACTGGACTATAGGTACATTGCTACCCGCGAAGACTGCCCAGTAAACCTGCAAGACCAGGGATTGGAATTTGAGTCGATGTTTTCTCCTGTTTGGACACCCTGTGGCTCATGGAAGGTCGTGTTCCCCCTCCTAGCCCCAGCGATGAGTAATGCCCTGCTGAAAATTATCATGATTGCCTCTCACTCCCTCCCATTCCCTTGGCCAGGGCCTACAAAATGATGCTGGCAAGCTGACCTCACCACACTGCGTTCAGCCCTCTTTGATAACACTTGGATGGGGCCTGCTGCAGTCCCAGCAGCAGTCACCATTCGTGGTGTTCTTCATCTGGTGCTCTAGTTAGCCAGCAGTTTTGGAAATAGGTTATTTTGCCTCAGTGGAGTGGAAACCACTTTTGCAGGCATTTTATGACCTGAAGAATATAAAATTATGTTATGGCTTCCAGGGCTATCAGAGGGTAGCTTACCCAAGTTGTGGGCTGGGCGCCGCTGCCTCCGCATAAAATCTTGACCTAAATTTCCCCATAGGATGTGATGTTGAATTTTCCCTCAAACTGCAGTCTAATAGAAATCTCATCATGAAAACTTGTCCTCTTATAATAACACTTAAGTTACATTATATTGCAATAATTTTTTAAAATTTAATTCCTGTTGAATGGCTAAAAAAAACTAATTTTATAGTTGTAGAATGTCAAATTTCTACATTGATCACCCTTTAACTTTTTTGAATTTGATAATTCATCTCACTGACTCACATGCATGTACTTCAATCATTTATTTCGCACTCTACAACATTTTTTATTAAACTTTTAAAAAGTGCAGTGGATCTTACTTCCTGGTTTGCTGGCTGTAAGATTCCTTCACTCTGTTTGACTGTTTGCCCCACTTGATAACATTGCTGCTGCTGAATACATGGAGATCCCACTGACCTGGCATTAGATTCAAATTGATCTTGCGAAAGACCATGCCATAAATTGCTAGATTTTTGAGAGTAGTGTGCTTCAAGGTCAGCACTAATACTTCGCTGCTGATGGTAAAACCCAAGCCATAGTTCCAGAAGGATTGGATTTGGATCAGACTTCAGGTGCAGATGACTGTAGGTACAAGTGACTAATCCTGATTTCATGTGTCCATGGATGCTAGTGTTCTTGAGATTCTTGACACAATCACAAACACCCCAAAAGGCTGTAGTCACCTGGAACTCAACATTCTAATCTGGGATAGAGTTAGTTAATGGGTGGTGGCTGCTTCTTGTGACCAGATTTTTGAAATGGCATAAATGATTGTGTATTTTGTAGCATAAGATGGTTATGGCTACAAATCATTTTTAAAAACTGCTATCATTTTTCAGTATAGATTGCAACTTTATCTGATGGCAGTTATGCAAAAATTTCAATGTCATGTTTTGATATCTGCTATGAATAAATAAATTCCATGTACAACTTGTTCAGACTAAAGATTTTATTAGTATCAGTTTTAATTGTTAACTTCTCCGAGGTGGCATTTAAATACTTCAGTACATCTGGACAAACAACTATCATTTGGAACTCATAGATGCATTTAAAGTAGCACTTAATTTAAGTCAATTTAGGTTGGCCTGTTACAAAGATGAGATTTCTTTTTTGTATTAAGTTGACAGAACAAGAAGTAGAGACCATCTTGGACAAGGCTATGGTTCTGTTCCGATTTATGCAGGAGAAGGATGTATTTGAACGCTACTACAAACAACATCTGGCCAGAAGGCTTCTTACTAACAAAAGTGTATCTGATGACTCGGAGAAAAATATGATCTCTAAACTTAAGGTGAAAATGTGAATCTTAAGTTACCTTATTAAACAATTTCTAGTCACATTTGCATTAATATTGGTGAACAGTAGCTAGGTTAGTACAGTAATCTTCCACTTCCTAAATATAATTGTAAACGCAAAGTTTATTTATGTACTGTATTTAGAGGGAATGGTATAAAGGAGGTGTAAGATGCAGTTTAAATAATGAGTTAGTGAATTATAATATCCAATATAATGTCCTTAAGTTTTAAAATATTATTTTCACTAGAGCATTCACTAATATGTCATATTATTTAAGTTTTCACTCAGGTTCATTTAAAAATTTTATAGTTTATTTACTTATTTGACTGAGTACTATAGTGAAAATTTTAGCTTACAAGACGGTGACAAAATGTTGCGGCAGAAGTAAAGCTTGAAACTTAATCATTTGTTCTGGTAAAAACAGTTATGCAAATCTGCTTAATAGCTGTAAGGAAATTGTAAGATCATTGTTTCAGTTCCACATCTTTTTATGCTGAGTTAGCAAAAGATAAATTTCTCTTGCTGTAGTGGAAAGCAGTGTTGGCTTGCTGTGAGCCATAAATAGAGTTTCACTGTTTGGACAATTAAAAACATATTTGTGTACGATCAATTTATCTCCAGTTACTGCCTAACATGAGCACTGTCCAGTTCAGCACATTCAGCTTACTACGAATCTATGCTCTATTGTACAGGCTTGACCTGATTTTAAAATAACTCATTATTTAAACTGCTTTATGGTAAAATATAAATGCCCATAATAATAATGTTTAGAAGGAACAGCATATGTAAAAGTTGCTATCCGTGGCAATTCCAAAGTACATAATTGAATTCAACATTATTCAGTTGAACAGTATTTTCTGAATATGAATAAGCTAACAATTTTTATTGTTCAAAATATTGAGATTTTTATTTTAAGCAACTTTATTTAAAATCACAATTTGGAATTTTGTCTTCAATAAGATCTCTTTTCTATCAATATAGGAAATAAATGAAAAGCATAATTTTGTCATAATGTTTGTTTTAGTTTCTGTTTAATCCTTCTGAATTTGGAGATCAGGATATTCAAACTGTACATATTCATTAAGCAAACCTCTTTCTCTTTCTGAAGCAACATTTTTGGAACTTGGGTTGTTGCATGCCAATTTAGTTTATGGCCGATTTCTTGAATTGTTGCGTTAAATGATTATTTTCCCTCAGACGGAGTGTGGTTGCCAGTTCACATCTAAACTGGAAGGAATGTTCAGGGACATGAGTATCTCAAATACAACAATGGATGAATTCCGGCAGCACCTACAAACTACTGGGGTGAGAGGATGTTT
Source organism: Sphyrna mokarran (assembly GCA_024679065.1). Classification (NCBI taxonomy): domain Eukaryota; kingdom Metazoa; phylum Chordata; class Chondrichthyes; order Carcharhiniformes; family Carcharhinidae; genus Sphyrna; species Sphyrna mokarran. The sequence continues at coordinate 47,669,337 of JAGIQG010000003.1, read as the reverse complement.
CAGTAAAGTGTTTAGTATAGTTCTGGGTATGGGCAATGCCATATGATTGGAAAACCAAAGTTTCTAATTTACATATCCATTAGACTAATATCTTTTGATGTTGAATGTTTCTATTTTGTAGACTATGGTTGATTGTATAATTAGAAGAATAGATTATCTGTATTCAACAAGTTTTAACCTTTCCTTCTCACCAGCAAAACACAATCACCAATAAAACTAGTTTTGCCTCAAAGTGTTAAGCATGGAGCCACCAAAACTTTATTGGTGTATGTGATCTTTAAGATTTATACTAACTAAATCTACTATTTTAAAAAAGACAAACTAAATTTTCGTCTATAATGAGCAATGACGTAGACATTATATTATTAATGGCAAAAGTACCAACATTCAGTCATTACAACTGTGAAACTGATAGCAACTACAGCTACCCACATATGTGCAATTAAATGCAAAATTCAGAAGTTGGTGACAGCGATTCCCTGCTCTTCCACTGGGATGCACTGTTGAAGTAGTAGTTTTTAGAAGTCACTTTAACTGATGTGAAGTTTCCCGTTGTACTGTAGTAGTGCTATTTTTAAAAAGCTGCATCATGTTGAATGAAAGGAAATTGGGTTTTTAATAGTGTGCTAAATTTATAAATATTGCTGAACAATTCTGACTGTAAAACTAATTTTATGTTTGTGGAATATCAAACTTCTACATGACTAAATTCCATAAGTTTTTCATTTTCTTAAGTTTATGAATTTCCAACTTCTTTACAGGGGAATATGGCATGCCCTCATTTTTATTTCACTCGGTATAAAATGTGTAAGAAATGAATGATTATCAGTACACGACTTTTGGGCTTGCCATCTGAAAATTCTTCACTGCTTAGTTTGCCTATTGATTACGCAGCCATTGGAGACATGGAGATTTGGTGGCAGAATCAAATTAATATCAGGAGAGATGAAATCGAGATCATAAAGATCATAGGATCTTAGTGGCCAGTCTTTTTTAAGATCTGTAGGAGATACAGTTGGTTTGCCATTAACCACAAAATCTAGACTATTATATTCTGCCTAGTGCCTGTCTGTTGTAATTTGTAATAAAGATGAACTGTGCTTTTTTTCCCTAGGTCTCTCTAGGTGGTGTTGACTTGACAGTAAGAGTTCTGACTACAGGTTATTGGCCTACTCAGTCTGCGACACCAAAATGTAACATCCCCCCAGCACCACGGCATGCCTTTGAAGTCTTTAGAAGGTAAAACTTCATAATAAAACAATTTTGTTTTAAGAATATTTAACAATTTATTTGTTCACAAAATTAAAAGCTGGATTAATCAAAGTTTTTTCTTGTGGGGGAAAAAATTAACTGTTTTCTTTTAAAGTTTGAAATTAGAGGAGTTTGACTGCGGAACTAAATGCATTGTTAGTGAAGAGTTTTATTTTAATTTTCACTTGTGCAATCACTTTTTGAAAAAGAAGTCTGAAAACCTAGCTAAGTTGACTTACCTGAAAGCATCTTAATGGGTCTGCTATAGTAAATGTAGAATTGAAACACTTGTATTAATTACTTGTAACAAAGAATTTGAATTTGATTTATTTTGTGTCACTTTATAAAACCTGTTAACTTTTAATACTACAAAATATCACAAACTATTTTTATTGCAGGACAGCTTAGTAGTATTGATATTAACCGTAACAGTGGGGATAACAAAATGGAAAACGTCCCAACAGCTAGCTTTGAATTTTCTCAAGAGTTGAATCTATGTAAATTGGTCCTTCAGAAATCCTAGTATATCCTCTCCAATCCAACTGATCTGTTTCGGATCCTGAGTATCTTTTTAATCCTTTTCCTCCATAAGTCTGCTTAATCAACATTCTAATCTGCCTTTCATCTTTAACTGAATTTATTTGTGGCAGCAGAAGTCAACAACCCCAGGCATAAAACAAATTGCTTGAAATTAATTATGTAGAAAATAAATTGCCAACAGCTTGTTAATTCCACTCTTTCTATATCCACCACAAAAGCAGTGATTCTAATCTTGTGTCCCTTTATCCTCCTCACTTCAATCTGGTTTGTAGTTTCCAGAGTTAGCTCTGAATCCCTTTTTTTTAAAAAAAAATGCAGTGTTAAAGTTAGATTTGTGAGCTTTATATATGGTTATTCACAAGCTGTATAATATGAAATTGCATAGCGTTGCTCAATTGGTTTAGTTGTTTCAATTTGAATTGCATCCTCACCAGTTTTGCTTTGAATGGAGAGTGACTTTGCCTTCTTCACCTCATACTAATGTGCAGGTTGAGATCATCTCTCATTCTTCATTAAGTTCTTTATGCCCATCTAGATCAAATACTCCATCTGTTATCCAAGCCACTGTTTTATGTAGAGTGAATAAATTATAATTTCAAACTTATTGATTGGATCTGCATCTATAATACAACCACTTTTGGCATCCACAAATCTTTGTATTATGGATGCTAATGCATTTAATGTTAGTTGCTGACTGACAGTTGTCCTGTTAATTGGTTCGGGTGTCCATGTGGAATCATCAAGTACACAATGTTACTCTGCCGATTTGCTCCATTTAAGTGTCTGTATATTCTGAACTCTTGAATGCAATATACCCAGCCAATATCAAAATATACAAGATTTGTAAGGAACTCAACAAAGTACATACTGGAGTGGGTTTTCCCTGGCTAGAGAATCTAGAACGCTGTGGCTCGAATTACAGTTTATTTATTAGTATCACAAGTAGGCTTACATTAACATTGCAATGAAATTACTGTGAAAATTCCTGACTCATCACAGTCCGGCACCTACCAAGGTATATTGAGGATGAATTTAGCAAGGCCATTGTATCTAACCAACATACCTTTTGGACTTGTGGGATGAAATCCATGCAGATACACGGAGAATGTGTAAACTCTTACTGGATGGGGTGTTAAAGAACAAAGAACAAAACAGCACAGGAAACAAGCCCTTCGGCCCAACGAGCCCGCACAGCCATCCCGATGTTCCCATCTCTACCCGTGACCCCTGTCTATGTTTATAGATCCATGGATTAAAAACCAAATTTAAGCCAATTTAGGGAGAATTTGTTTTGCCAATTAGCCTAAGAACACATTTTTGGGATGTGGGAGGAAACCGGAGCACCCGGAGAAATTCCATGCAAGCACGTGGAGAATGTGCAAACTCCCACAAACACAGGCCCAAATCCATGCATCTGCACAGCACAGCGATAGTCACTGAGCTGTCGTGTTGCCCATCAAATGGTCCAGGTCAAGTGTACACTAACGTCGTGAAGCACTAGGATACTCTGGAAAAATCCAAGAGCAGCCCTCTCACAACCCATCGCGTGTATGCCCCTTGTTAGACAACAAGGCAGACCAAAGCACCTGTAGGATAAAAACAAGTACATCAATATCATCATCTATTTACACATTTCCCAGGGGCTCCCAAGGCTCATGATCCCTATTTTAAATCAGTTTTCCACACCCCTCCATTCCCATTCTGTTCATGTGCCCATCTAAGTATTTCTTAAATAACTCCAGAGTGCCTGCCTCCACCACTTTACTTGGCAGCGTATTCCATACCCCCACCATCTTCTGTGAAAAAACTCCCTCTAGCATCCAAATTATACGTTACCCCCCTCATCCTAAGCCTGTGATCCCTCGTACTATTTGAGTCCATCCTAGGAAAAAGCTTAACCTGTTTAGTCTATCTATACCCCTTATAATCTTGTACACTTCTATTAAATCTCCTCTAAGTCTACGTCTTTCTAAGGAAAACAGCCCCAATTTGCCTAACTTCTCCTTGTAACTCAGACCTTCCGTACCAGGCAGCATCCTGGTAAATCTCTTCTGCACTCTCTCCAGAGTCTCCACGTCCTTCCGGTAGTAAGTTAGACTGGATAGAGGATTGGTTGTCTAATAGGAAGCAGAGGGTAGGTTTTAATGGGTGCTATTCTGATTGGCAGCTGGTGACTAGTGGAGTGCCCCAAGGTTCGGTGCTGGGGCTCAACTATTTACCACTTGCATAGATGATCTGGAGAAAGGGGTAGAGTGCAGGGTGACAATTTGCTGATGACACGAATATGAGTGGAAAAGCAAATTGCGTGGAGGGTGTGGAAAGCCTGCAGAGGGATTTGGATAGGTTGAGTGAGTGGGCGAGAACCTGGCAGAGGGAGTATGATGTTAGCAAGTGTGAGGTTATCCACTTTGGGAAGAATAACGGTAGGACGGACTACTATTTAAACGGAGAAAAGCTGCAGCATGCGATGATGCAGACAATGCACAAACAGACCATACAAAGACAAACTGAGTTTGTGAATATATATGTCCTGTTTGTGAACTGAAATCCCACTCACCTGATGAAGGGAGCAGCAAGCGGTCCGAAAACTAATGGCTTTTGCTACTAAATAAATCTGATGGACTTTAACCTGGTGTTGTGAGACTTCTTACTAGGTGGTTATGGCCAGTGATCCACCAAGATCATGTTAAAAGGTGGAATAGTTTTAAAGGGCCATATAGTGTACTCCTTCTATTGCTTATGTTCTTAATACTGGTCTCTATGACTTTGAACTTCAGCTAGAAACAAATTATTTTAACTTACTTCCTTCAATGGCAATACTTAAAAATTTTGAGCTTTTTTGACCTTATAACATGCAAACTGACCAAATTTTAGAATCTATTATATTAGTAATGTATTGCCCTGGATTGTTCTGAATGCAAACTGAACAGTAAGCTTGGATTTACTGTATTGGTTGCTGTTTGTTTGAATTTCCCTTGCCCATTTAATGTTCCATGAACTTTTCCACAGCAAGTGCTGCCAGAGGTTGATTGAAAAATATTTCCATCTTCAGCAACAATTAAGATAATAAAATCCTCTTGCAGTTCTGGACAGAGGTTTATTATGACACCCACCTCTCCGGAATGTTTTCCTTCAAAAGAGTGGAGACATTTTAAAATATTACTGTCTTCTAAGGTCCCGCATTAATAATACTTTGTGGCCAGCATCAACCAAAAATGGATAAATTCTTAGTGATCACTTCTGGAGCTTAAATCATACTGAAATATGATTACATGTTTATTATCTTTATACCTTGAATTTTGATTTGGAGTCTTATAGAAATGCTGACTCTTGTTCTCATTGCAGATTCTATTTGGCAAAGCACAGTGGTCGACAGCTCACGCTCCAACACCATATGGGTTCAGCAGATCTAAATGCCACTTTCTATGGACCTGTGAAAAAGGCAAGTGCCTTCACTGTAACTAATAAAAAAAAACCAACATCTACCAATTGCTTACAAATTGATTATAAGCAGGGAGGTGAAGAAAGAAAATGAAATCATTCTTAAAATAAGGGAGTAAAGGAAATCATTGTCAGATTGATAATAATCTCGATTCTTTGTCTGATGCTATGCAAAGAAAGCTATGCATGCTTTTCATGGCATTTGTTTAGCTGCTAAGATGATGCTATGGTCTATAAATCAAATTTAAAATGTATTATATAACCTGCAGCATAAATTTACACGTTTCATTGCAAGTTATGTTTGATGGAAAATGAAAGTGATGAGTCGAGCTTTATCTAGAACTTGACCTTTAAATATGCTTCTTTTCAGCATTTGGAGCTTAATCATTTGGTTAATTTTATTTATATTGAGTTGTAACAACTAAATTGATTGTACGGGGAATCATGTTTTCAATAGAAATAGTTTTAATAGATATTCTGTCATTAATTTGATGTTAAGTATTTTGGTTAAATGCATATTCTAGTGACTGTGTCACTAGCCCATTTGGACAATCGTATTAAAGCGTTTTTAAAACAGAAGTAATCAGAATTAATCGTAGCTTGCTGAAGATATCCAAGTGACATCATACCGTAAGACAATCAGTCATCATGCTTCTGGGCAAAATCTTGAACTGCCAGGCTCTTACAATCTTGCAATTCTTGTAGACAATGCTAAATTCTTGAGTACGTAGTGCTATGATTCTTGACCAAATCCAGGTTGCTTGGGGGCCAAGTTAGGGATCAGTAGCATTTTTGTTAAATTAGAAAATGTTTAAAATTCAAGGTTACGAAATGAATAAAGCCACAAGATTCCATAGATTTGGAATAAATAAAAATAAACTTTAAGTTTGGAAAGATGAAATGATCTACAATTTCTATCTTACACTCTTACATTCAGGGTAAGAATGAAGTACATGTGAATCAACAAGCATGGTCAAACACACCATACTACACGAAAAATGTGACAAAAATAGATTCCATGGACTTCTGAACAACTCATCCAGGCGTTTGTCACATTGTGAGCCAACCAATCTCACTGAAATTTTATTCTTCACATTTCTTCAAGAAATCTTCGCATTTGAAGTTCTCATCTTGGAATTCTCTCAAACATTGCTCCAACTCACATGGCTTCAAAAATGATCCATCTCAGTGTTCCATTCTCGCAGCGTTTCTTTCCAAGGAAGCTTAATTTTTGAGCTTCACCTTCCAAGCACAATCTCAAATCTTTGGCAGTATCATGCAGAACACCACTACTCCAAAAGGTTACCTTTTCCCCTGTGGCCCACAATGGAGTCACAGACTTTGGCTGCCTTTTCAGATCTTTAAAGCCTCTCTCGCATCCACTTTATTTAAAATTTGCTCCATACAGCACTTTAATTCACAACCTATTTCTCTGCTTTCTTTCAGTTAATAGGAACTATTGTCTTTTACCCCTTACCTGGGACTTCCTTTTCAGATGTCTCCTGATCTCTCCCTGTTCTCCTCCTGTGCTCCTGATCCTAGGCACTTATTTAGTAATGTACACGAACAGGTCAACTGACCTGGGGTTTCGTGCCATTTTTCTTTCTTTCTAGTGCACAAGGTTGGTCTTTAATGTGAAGAGCATGAAATAACTGAACTATATACGTGCAGCTAGTTCCTGACCAGCGCGTGCACTAAATGCCCGAGGATCCTCAGAAATCAGTCCCCAACCTCCAAATGTCAAAGTAAGATAAGTATAAGTTCCATCACAATAGATTAATAACAAAGTTGGTGGCATTCAGCAATCCAGCTTCTTCTGTGAAAGTGATGGCAGAATTAAAATTTGAGATTTAGTATCTTGTCGAAGTTATGACAAAGGTTCCAGTTGGTGAATGTTAACCCTCTCTCTACAGATTCTATATGACCTATTGAAAGCTTGGAGCATTTTCTGTTTTTATATTCTGAATTTTGGCCTTTGCATTAATGTTCAACAGAAAAGTTATTGAGTTTAAAACAATGCTTAAGCTATCCAAGTTTAGTTTATTAGTCACAAGTAGTCATTGCATTAACATTGCAGTTCAGTGTGAAAATCCCCTAGTTGCCACACTCCAGCGCCTGTTTGGGTACACTGAGGGAGAATTTAGCATGGCCAATTCACCTAACTTGCACATCTTTAGATTGTGGGAGGAAACCGGAGTTCCAGAGGAAACGCATGTGGACAGAGGGAGAATGTGCAACCTCCACACAGATAGTAACCCAGCTGGGAATTGAACCCAGATCCCTGGTGCTGTGAGGTAGCAGTGCTAACCAGTGCCATCATGCCACCCAACTGAAAATACAGCTGAGATGTAATCTGTCTTTTTCTCCTTTGTGAAAGGATTAAACCTGTCCTTAGGTATTTATATATTTAAAAAGCCAGGCAAACCCTGACCTTTGAGAGGATAAAACAATTGAGAATGGTTTTTTAGTTTACTATAGAGTTTGATTAAATATTGAGTTTAGAAATGTGCTAACGAATGGGTTTTTTTAAAGCAGTAGCAATCAGCGGGTGATACATTGAGTAATATACTGCTAACTAACCGTCTTGAGTGGATAGTAGGGAGAAATTATATTCTCGATAGTCTGTAGAAGTTTAGGTTTGATTAACTACAATTTAGGAGTTCACCCGAGTGTCAGTTGCAATGTAGTGCCTGGCTTTTGTTTTAAAGAAAATCTTTAAAATGTCAACTCATTCTTCCTGATGTGAAACGATTTGTAGCACAGTTTTGCAGATTTGTTACTGTTAAAGAGCATAGTTTTACCTAATTTTCTTTTATGCATTCACTGAGTCCATGGCTTTAATCCCAGAAAGTTTAACCAAAATTATTTTTAAGTTGGCAAGCTTGTGTTCATATGATTACGCTATCTTAAAACAACTGTCACATGCTAATGTTTCAAAAATAATTATATCTGTGTGGATTGAATGTTCATTGTACATTTGTGTCATAACAGGAAGATGGTTCTGAAGTTGGAGTAGGTGGAGCACAAGTAACTGGCTCGAACACCAGAAAGCACATATTGCAAGTATCTACTTTCCAGATGACCATATTAATGCTGTTCAACAATAGAGAGAAATATACATTTGAGGTGAGAATAGAGTATGACAAAAATGTGATGCATGACTGTCATGTTAGGAAATAGACATTTTTCCTGATGTGGCTTTGCAAGATGAGCTCCGACAGGTGTAATGTTACATGCCATTTTTAATTGCAAGACAGTTGTATGCAAAGAGGTAATGACTGTTCAAATGCTGCTGTGAGGCAGATAATTGCTATTTTGTTGTTAAATGCACTTCAGAGTACTTTGATTTATGTGTGAATGTTTATCAACAGAAAAGTCTTTGCAGTGCGGGTAAGTGAAATAATCTAAGTCACTTAATAGGATCCAGAGTGATGTGATTTGATTTATTATTGTTTCATGTATTAGTATGCAGTGAAAAGTATTGTTTCTTGTGCACTATAAAGATGAAACATACCATGCATACAGAGGGAAAGGAGAGAATGCAAAATGTAGTGTTACAATCATGGTTGGGGTGTAGAAAAAAATCAACTTAGTGTGAAGTAGGTCCATTCAAAAGTCTAATGGCGGCAGAAATGAAGCTGCTTTAGAGTTGGTTGGTATGTGACCTCAAACTTTTGTGTTTTTTTCCCTGACAAAAGAATATGGAAGACAGTGTATCTGGGATGCATGATGTCCTTGATTACACTGGCTGATAGCGGAATGGATTATATCAATTATATCAGTGGTGTCATTACAGAGGCTGGTTGATTTCAAAATGAGCTTATAGCTCAGACTTTTGAGAAGAAGATTTAAACTGAGTGATTTATAACTTGCATTGCAACTTAAGTTAATAGCAGTATGTATATTTAAAGAAATAAAAACAAAGTCTTTAGGTTAGGCAGCATTTTTGGAGAGTGAGAAAAGGGGTGAACATTAGAACTGAAACAAGTTGAAGATGTAATAGGCTTTAAAGAAATGAAGTAAAGAGGAGAGAACAAAAAGGAAAGTTTGGTGATGGGATGCAAGACAGAAGAGAATTGATAAGAAGAATGACGGTTCAAGGCAGGTGGTAATGGAACGAGTAAAGAAACAAGAAATGGGCCTAGAGATGGTATAAACTGTTTACATCTTATTTTTTCTAATTCTGATGAAGGACCAGCAACCTGAAATGTTAACAGATTTTCTGTAATTTCAGATTTTCAGCAGCTGTAATATTTTTTGGTTTTTATTTATAATGATGTTTGCAAGTTTTCCAACTTTGTGTTTATAAGAGGGATGGTATGTCCATGTTTCTACTTTGTTAATGCATGAGCTGCAAAGCAAACAACAACATCAAAGATGGTATGTTGTCCTAGGATATTTGTGAAAGAGCAGTAGCCTGTCTCTTCGTTGCAACATTTCCTATTCTATACTTGTGTGTTCTCTGTCAAGTGCTTTTAAGCTTTACAATGATGTGGACCAAGTCAAAATTAGAATTGTTCCACTTAAATACTTGAATATTTTTTCTAAAAGCCCTGTTACTTGGCTAATGTTTAACAAAATTGTGCATATAGAAATGTGATATTTTTGTAAATATAATTTTTTAAAGTGCTATAATTTATTTGCAGGAAATACAGCAAGAGACAGATATTCCTGAACGGGAATTGATCAGAGCTCTTCAGTCTTTAGCATGTGGCAAACCAACACAACGAGTCCTTAGCAAAGAGCCCAAGTCAAAAGAAATTGAGCCTGGTCATGTTTTTATAGTGAATGATCAGTTCACATCAAAATTGCACAGAGTCAAGATTCAAACAGGTTTGTTTGTTTCAAAAATCAGTTAAACTGAAATGATTATTTTTTGCGCAGATAGGAATAATTCCTCACGTGAAAATGCCAGTAAAGAGTGGATAAATTATTAACATTCATTTCTGGAAAATGAATAATGAGCAAGTTTTTTCTAAGGAGGCCTCTTTCCCCACTTGGATAAGATTTAAATATTTAAGTCTGAGAAGGTGTCCTATAGTTCATATTGCAGGGATGCAATCTGGGAATAGTGTCCTGCAGTTAGCATTGTAGTGATACAGTCTGGAACAGTGCCAACAATCAGTTCTAGTTGAAAAAAATTAACTGAGAAGCCCTAGGGATAAACAAAAGTCAGAGCCCATATGTGATAAATAATTATAGTAAGTAATACAAAGATAAGTCAGCCGAAGTAGAATTAGACAAGGAGACTAAGGTAAGAGGAGTATCTTCTAATTTGAAAAGTTAGCAAGTTGGACAGCTAATATTTCAGGAAGGGTGATAGGAATAAACCAGAGAATCAAAGTGGGAAAGCATTAGAGAAAATTCTGAAGGAGAAGATTAACCTCCACTTGGAGGGCAAGGAATGATCAAGATAGTCAGCATGGCTTTGTCAGGGGGAGGTCGTGCTTAACAAATTTGATTGAATTTTTCAGGAGTTGATCTGGTGTGTAGATGAGGGTAGTGCTGGTGGTGTAGTTCATATGGTTTCAGTAAAGTCTTCGCTAAGTTCCCACATGGGAGATTGATAAAGAAAGTAAAAAGTGCATGGCATCCAGGGTAACTTGGCAAGTTGGGTCCAAAACTGGCTTTGTGGTGGAACACTGACTGATAGCCAAATTCCGCACACGTGAGGACGGCCTTCACCGGGATCTTGGGTTCATGTAACACTACCTGTAACCCACATGACTTGCCTGGGCTTACAAAATCTTATTAATTGTCCTGGCTGGATATAATACACAATCTCCTTAACTTATGCTTAATGCTGTCTCCACTCACATTGTCTGTACCTCACATTCCAACCATTATTTTGTAAATTGAGTTTGTGTCTTTATATGCCTTGTTTGTGAATAGAACTCCCACTTACCTGGTGAGGGATCAGCGCTCTGAAAACTAGTGGCTTTTGCTACCAAATAAATCTGTTGGACTTCAACCTGGTGTTGTGAGACTTTTTATTTTGTGGCAGGAGACAGAGGATGGTGATAGAAGGATGTTTTGTGACTGGAGGCCATGTCTAGTGGTGAACTAGAGGGGTCAGTGCTAGGTGATAGATATAAAAAAAAATGAGAATGTGGAGAAGATGTGAAGTCAGCTTTGGAATAAGAACAAATAACGCAAAGATTGGCAGGTTAATAGCAAGGAAGAAGGTCTTATGTTGCAGGAAAATACAGATGAATTGATCAGATCGACAGATCACCAGCAGTTGGAATTTAATCCTGTAAAGTGTGAGGTGATGCACTTTGGAAAGAGTAACAAAGTATGGGAGTACTCAACGAGTGGCAGGACACTAGGAGTCTGAGGCATCTTGAGATGCTTGTCCACAGATCCCCAAAGATGGTGGGACACTTGCTTTATTAGCTGCAACAAAACAACACTAAACCCACTTTCAGCACTTGGCCTATATCCTTGAATACTATGTCATTTTAAATGCTTATTCATGTACTTTTTCCTGACTCTACTATTCTCCCAGGCACTGCATTTTCAGACTCCTGCCATCTTCTGGATGAAAATGCTTTTCATCAAATCTGCTCTAAACTCTCTGTCCCTCATCTTAAAATTATACTCTTGTTATTGACCCTTCAGCCATTAGAAACAGCTGCTTCCTATTCACCCTGTCCATATCCTTCAATCTTGCACACTGCAATCAGGAGCCCCTTATCTTCTCTAAAGAAAACAACCTGAACTTATCCAGCCTCTCTTCGTAGCTCAAAAGCTCCAAATAGGCAATGTCTTGGTGAATTTCCACAGATGCTTTGCCCATCTTTGTGTATGCAACTTAGTTTTGAGATTTCCAGCATCTGAAGTATTTTGGAGTGATCCTAGAATCTGGATGAAAAACACCATATCAGAAATGCTAGAGATTAAGTGGAACAATAATGTTGGAAAGAAACTAAAGACTTTGTAGTACAAGTATTTTTTATTTTGTGCCTCTTAAGTAACTCCAAAAGTAATGTGGGCCAAAGTTGTTAATGCCTTAACCGTGTTGATCATTGGTGTACATACTAAACAGAAAACAGAAATAAGTAGTAATTATGAGATCTTGATTATAAGAACCCTCCCAAGTAGATTCAAGAAAAATAGGTATTGAACAAAAAAGTGAGATTATCAGAAGTGACCAATAGCTTGATCTTAGTAATGAGGACAAAGCTACCAAAAACTTCTCCACCAATTGAAATGATGACAACAATCAGAGGTACAGAACTTGAAACTTCAAAAGGTGGGAAAAGTCATGAGGAAAAACTCGACAAGGATTTTAAACACGATGGTTTGGGCAATTTGAAACCAATGTAGTTCAGCAGTAGCGGGGTGATAAGTAAATGAGATGTGTGAAGCAAGATGTAAGCAGCAGAGATTCAAGCAGAATGAAATTTGCACAGTGAAAATTGGGGATAATTATTGATTGAATCTGGAAATGATGGGTGCATGTATGTAAGCATTTCAATGGCAGTAAAGGTGATATAAAGGCACGGTTTGTAATAGTGTTTCATTTGAAGTATCAAGTAAAGTGGATATTTAGATGGGATTTTGAGCTCCAGACAATTTTTTCAGCATTGGATGCTAACATTTCTTCTTTCAGTTGCCACACATCAATAAAATCTTAGCGTCACCCTATTGACAACTCACTGCTTTATAATTGCCCCATAAGGTTTTTAATCGCATTGAACTGCTGTCCAACTCTGTTCCAAACCAATGTTTTCCCCCACCTTCCCTGTCGTACATTTGATGATTGTTGGATTTCAGCATTTTTTTTTGTATTGTACCCTACTGAAATTTGATGGAGAAATAGTTCTAGTCATAGGTTGTGAAAACATACACCCAAGTACTTGTTTTTTCAGTTGATGCTCTCCATACCTGAATTGGATCACTGAAGAAACTTTGGTTCAGATACTTTTTCCTGAATGTTTAACCACTGTTCAATTTCTCCAAGTGTACAGTTTCTTTATTATTCTGATTAAGCAAAAGGGTGGACTTTCTGGGAAAACAGAAACCTAAATCTAAGGTAAATGCTTCAGCAATGGCTCATTATGTAACTGGATCTGTTGCTGACTTGTGCATTCAAAAAGATGGCATCAGGATCTGACATTAATTGAAAGCACTTCACTCTGTGGAGTCTGAAGTGAATCTGGTTCTGACCCGTAATCATTTTAGGTAGGTTGCTGTTAAACTTTCATACTATAGATCAGTGTTATGACTGGTTTGGAGGGGTGGACAGTCTGAAGTGTTAATTGATCACAATTCTTCTTTCCATGCCCTTAAAATTGTGTACAGAAACAAACTTCTTGCAAGAGAAAACAGCAAATATATTTGTCCTATGCATTTGATTGAAGTCTCCACCCTGATTCAGAAGTTTGATTTTTAATTAATGTTTTGATTGTACTCCAAGACAATCTATGTAGCTTTTCTGAAGTAATCTGTTAACTAGTGGTATGTAGTTTAACAGTGAAGTATTCACTTAAGTTGAATTACAGAATGCTGTTTGACGTATATCCTCATTGGGAAACTCAGTATCCTTATGATTTGATGAAATGTAAATCTTGCAACGCCACTACTCAAAAAAAACCCCATTAATTTACTGTGTTGTATTCTATATTGTATCTCTGCTTGAAATTATTAATTTCTTATTTCACCAAAGGAAAGTTAGGTTCATATGAAATTAAATGTCAGAAGTTTAGACATTGTGAGTTTGGTTCTTGAAAGGTTTAAATTGATTATTGGATTGAATTTACAGTTGCTGCCAAACAAGGAGAGTCTGACCCAGAACGAAAAGAAACACGGCAGAAAGTTGATGATGATAGAAAGCATGAAATTGAAGCTGCCATTGTACGCATCATGAAATCAAGGAAGAAGATGCAGCATAATGTCCTGGTAGCAGAGGTAAAAAAAAAGTTAATTTTTTTTTAATTATGGGCAGAATTCTCTGGTCTCTTTTGTGGTGAGACCGGTTGCGAATGAGAACAAAAATTTGGCATTCCAGCCAAAAATTGGTTTACTTTCAGCAGTGCTGGAAAATCCCAGTCATGAAAGAGGGTGGAAAATTTTGAACTGTATGTGAAAGATGATAATCAAAACTGGTTGTTTCGTATATGACTCATTTAGTAGATATTTCCTAATATGAATGTCCAAGAATCAGATCCACATTGACCCTTAAGTATCATGCATTTGTTCTATTTATTCTTCTGTGGCATGTTTCCCATCATGTTTTTCTATTGTGCTAGTATAGTCCCATTGATTTTACAGTTTTGCACTTTAAACTTTGGACTGACTGTACATGGGATTATTCATCTGGCCTTTCCCTCCCTAGCCTCCCCTTGCACAGGTTGCCCTCTTGCAGGTCCTTTTTGCGTTGCTAAATCCCCTGTGCTAAACTGTAGAATCCCTATTGCTGCCACAGCCCATTGCAAAAGGTAGCCATGATGTGAAGATGCTGACTTTGGACTGGAGTGGGCACAATAAGAAGTCTCTCAAAACCAAGTTAAAGTCCAATAAGTTTATTTGGTAGCACAAGCTTTCGGAGCGCTGCCCCTTCATCAAGTGAGTGAAGAGTTAGGTTCTCAAACAGGACACATCTAGGGCAATTGAGTCTGTGTCTGTGTGCCGAGTCTGTGTCTGTGTGCCGTGTTTGTGAACCCAACTCTTCACTCAGCTGATGAAGGAATAGCACTCCAAAAGCTCGTGCTAACAAATAAACCTGTTGGACTTTAACGTGGTGTTGTGAGACTCTTTACGTTGCCAAAGGAACTCGGCTTTTGCCTCTGAAGCTCCACTTCCCTCGTGCTTCCACTTCGCCTCACCCTCACCCTTTTCCTGTGAATTGAATCTTCCATTCCCAATCTGCATTTCTATCAAAGGCCAGCATCTTCCTTTGCACTGTTTTTCAAATTGTATAACGTTGCATAATCAAAGAAGGACAAAGAACAAAACAGCAAGGGAAACAGGCCCAACGAGCCTGCGTCACCACCTCGATGTTCCAACCTCTACCCATGATCCCTGTCAATGTTTATAGATCTATGGATTAAAAACCAAATTTGAGACAATTTTGGGAGAATTTGTTTTGCCAATTAGGCTAAGAGCACATCTTTGGGATGTGGGAGGAAACCGGAGCACCCGGAGAAAACCCACACAAGTACGGGGACAATGCGCAAACTCCCACAGATGCAGGCCCATATCCATGTATCTGCACAGCACAGCAATAGTCACTGAGCTGTCGTGTTGCCCATTAAATGGTCCAGGTCAAGCGTACACTAACGACGTGAAGCACTAGGATACTCAAAAAATCCAAGAGCAGCCCTCTCACAACCCATCGCGTGTATGCCCCTTGTTAGACAACAAGGTGGACCAAAGCACCTGTAGGATAAAAACAAGTACATCAATATCATCATCTATTTACACACTTCCCAGGGACTCCCAACACTCATGATCCTTATTTTAAATCAGTTTTCTATAGCTCTCCATTCCCATTCTGTTCATGTGCCCATTTAAGCATTTCTTAAATAACTCTAGAGTGCCTGCCTCCACCACTTTATTTGTCAGTCCATTCCATACCCCCACCACCTTCTGTGTGAAAAAACTCCCTCTAGCATCCAAATTATACCTTAGCCCCCTCGCCCTAAGCCCGTGACCCCTCATGCTATGTGAGTCCATCCTAGGAAAAAGCACAACTCTGTTTACTCTATCTATACCCCTCATAATCTTGTACACCTCTATTAGATCTCCTCTGAGTCTACGTCTTTCTAAGGAAAACAGCCTCAATTTGCCTAACCTCTCCTCCTAACTCGGACCTTCCATACCAGGCAGCATCCTGGTAAACCTCCTCTGCACTCTCTCCAGAGTCTCCACGTCCTTCCGGTAGTAAGGTGACCAGAACTGGATGCAGTGTTCCAAATGAAGTCCAACCAACGTTTTATACAACTGCAACATTAAAGGCCAGCTCTTGTACTCTATATCCCTTCCTATAAAGGCTAGCATACCATATGCTTTCTTCACAACCTTCTCCACCAGCTCTGCCACCTTCAGAGACTTGTGCACCTGCATCCCTAGGTTCTTCTGCGTTTCTGTACTCTTAATAGGTCTACCCTTTATCATATACCTTCCCCCTACGTTCTTTCTCCCGAAATGCATCACCTCACATTTATCAGGATTGAATTCCATCTGCCATCTATCTGCCCAAGTTACCAGCCTATCTATGTCCTGCTGCATTGCCTGACAATGCTCCTCACTATCCGCAAATCCAGCCATCTTTGTATCATCTGCAAACTTGCTGTTCACTCCACTTACTCCGTCTTCCAAGTCTTTTATATATATTACAAATAGAAGAGGTCCCAGTACCGAGCCCTGCGGCACACCACTAGCGACCGACCTCCAGCTAGAAAAACACCCACTATTACTCTCTGATCTCTATGCTTCAGAGCTGTGAGATATTAGAACCATTTCCTCAACGCTGCCGAGTACCAGGATCACTTTTAAATTACAGAAATTTTAAGAATGTCAAGTTTATTGCAGTTCAGCTTAGAGACATAAGTAACGTTTTTCATCCTTTCCCATCCATAGGTGACCCAGCAGCTGAAGGCTCGCTTCTTACCAAGCCCTGTGGTTATTAAAAAAAGAATCGAGGGACTTATTGAGAGAGAATATTTGGCACGAACACCTGAAGATCGCAAAGTATACACTTATGTAGCATAAGATGCATTCAACAGGTTTATCTGTTCTGGACTGTATAATCGCATGAATTGGGAGGTTCGTTTTAAAAATATTAAGAAGACCGTCTCCAAATAAATTGCAGTAAGTGTACTAGATTATTCAGATCAAGCCCTCATTCCCTGTGATAATTTTGAACAAAAATGGACCCATCTTCTGGTTGCTCACCGTTTTACCCATGTAGAGATCATCTTTAACAGTTCCTCGGGAAAATGTGAATGTGTTTTCATTTTGTTTTCAGTACTGTAAAAAAAAAATTAAAATAAAATCTAGAAAACATGAAATACCATCAATTAAAAGTAAAATAATTGTTCGATTTCTTTTTCCCCGATTCTCAATGTTGATGTAATGGCATTTATTTTTTCTGAAGTGTTGGCACCTCTGTGCTTGTAAGGATTGGGTATATAGAGCTGGTTGAACTGCAGATGCCTCACTTTTATTGCCCTGCTTTTGCGATATTCTGCTTGGATGAAGCCTTGACTGGAAACTCCAAGATAATATGCACATTTTTCAAATACCAAGAATGTGCTGTTTGAACATGCTGTAATTTATCATTAATAAATGCAGGTATTATTACAGTAAAAATCTTTGGATAGGGCCCTGTAGAACTGCCCATTACATTGCTAATATTGTATTAAACAATTGTTTCTCATTTTGTCAAAGGCAAGTGCAGTCCATATCCAGTTATTCCTTAAGTTGATTACGTTTTATTTCAGTGTGTATAAAATGTATAATATTTTTGCTGTTGTACTCACTGCTAATAGTAGCTTGTACAGGGCATTGTTTTCATCACATTTCTTGTAGACAGAGGAATTCAAAATAAAAAAAATTAGTAAACTAGAGAAAATCCACATTGTATGCAAGATGTATACAGTCGTAATATCTTTTGGGATTAATTTTCCTATCTTCGTATACTGAAATGAAGCATTAAGGTAGAAGTGACATATGCATGAAATACATGATTTTTTAATGATGGGAGCCTTGAAAGAAAAACTCCTGTTTAGTTACAATTGTGGATAAGCTGAAAGCTTGCTTATTGTTTATCTTTTGGATATGTTTGTATCAAACTAAGCAAGGCTGCCTCAGAAAATTGAAAGACCGTCTCTTGACTGAGAGTGAAGTAGTATTTTTCTTTTTAAAGAATTCCATATCTATTTAAGAAGTCTGCTAAAGTCTAATGAGGCTTGTTTTACCCATCACAGCATTGAAGGATACCCAACCATTTTTGTATGTAGCGTAGCTCATTCCAGTGTTTTAGAATTTTACCCAAAAAATTAATTTACATTATTCATGATAGAATGTTCTTGGTGATGCTCTGATTCAGTGAATTTTATAAAGTAAGGCTCTTAATACATGCAAATAAAATCACCAAATAAGTTTCCCAGATACTGTTAAGCATAATTTGGGGTGCTACCTCAATAATCATATTCTCTATACTGAGATTTCAGTATATCCACAACTAAATTGGAGTTACTCTCTTGAAGCCTTATCCATTGCTATAGTGGAGTGAGAATGGATGCAAGTGATCCCTTCTGGGATTTTTTTAAAAATAAAAAAAAGTTTAACAGAATTTTGGAGACATTTAATATATGTATATCTACCATAATTTATGTTTAAAAGGTTAATCTTAATGGGTTATTGATTTTTAAGTTATGAGGTTGTTACTACAGGTAAATGTCAGATTGTTTGCTGTACTGCTTTTTAAGGGCATATTACGATCAGTCCAGTTCAGTCAAGGTCTTTTGTTATCCCACCCAATGGAATGCACATTAAAGGTTCTACACAAAATATGAAGTTGAATGTTTTGATGTAACTTCTAGGATAATACTGAAAGGAAATGAAGTCCATTTAAAATAAAAACACTGACTGCAGAAATTGTTTATATAAACATCACCTATTTAGATGTGTCACCTTCTATTTTCTGTCATTCATATTTGAAATAAGCTATTCTGTGAAGTACATTATTTATTTTACATAAAATGTTCCTTTGTAGGTTTTCTGTCTGTTGACTTGATTACTAAACCTAGAAGTAGTAAATTTCTGTATTTATAAAACAGAAATGAATTTGGTTTAATGGAAGTCAGTTTAAATACAAGAAACTTTCTTCTTTATTATCCCACTTACTACATTTCTAGAAAGTCAAAGATTATCTTCACACAGGCTATTGCCTTTGAAGGGCTGTTGCAATAGTTATATTTATTTAAAAGCATTGTTTTCTGCTCATAGTGTTGAAGGCTGGGGGCCTTAATATTTGAAAAAGGAGTACTCAAAACTCTTGAGAATTGGTTTTTCATGTGGATCTTCACGGTTTTGCTTAAAAATTCTGTGCTTAATTATATTGTCAAAGTGTTTAATTTGACTTGCAAGTAATTTTTGAGAGACCCATGGAGAACCTTGATGTGAGCTTCAAATTATCAAACATTTTGTTGAGCTCACTTGTGCTGTAAAGAACCAGGAAGAAGAAAGCTCCACTTGTGAATGGAAGTCTGTCGTATGAAAGGTTATTAGCTGAAATACATGCTTACTTATTTGAATTCAATTAACTGATATTTCTTCATTCTTGAGGTACTTGTATCATTGTAGGATTAGCATGTTTGCTGATCCTTAGCTACCCTAAATAAGAGTTGACAAGCTGTTTTCTTGAGCTACTGCTATGGTTTTGATGCAGTTGAGTTCCAACCCAGGCCACTTCAGACGGCAGTTAGAATCACATGTAGGCTAGATTGGGAAGAACGACATTCCTTCCTTAAATGGATTTGAAGCGCTTTTTAATGCCAACCTGGCAACTTCATTTAGCTGTTTAATATCCAAATTATTTGAAACTAAAATCAAATTCTCAGATTGCCATTGTAGGGTTTGAACTCACTGTCGCTGGATTACTAATGAAAACTTTGTTTCTGGTCCAGCGACATAACCCAGGAAAGATCTTTCAACTGCAAATCTAGCCACCTTTCTATCTGTATATCTGCAACCATCCTTGTTCTTGACATTACTATGTTTGTTGCTCTGAATTAAGTTATCAAATGATGCCAATAGCTGATAAAGATCCAGCTTAAGTTGTGCCTAGATACACAACGGATCTTCAGGTCTCTGCACTAAACCCGAGCACTAAAAATCTTAATGTGTTGTTGTAAATGTTTTTATAATACTTTAGCAAATCAAGACATTTTATACTGAATATTTCCAGGATGATTGATCGGTAAGTAATCTGAAATAGCTCAATGTCCATTCAGTTGATCCAAACAAAAAGTTAAAATTAATTAAATAATATTTAAAATCCTATGATGGTTACACCCAAAACTTTGAGTTTTTCAAACAGGTGCAGGGTAAGAAATATTGCTCACTTTTACTGCCATAAGTTATGGTAAAACAAATAACATTTTCATCTGTGACAACCTATGGTCTCTGTAGTTGGATTACAATAGAAGTGCACACAAATCAAGTTAATTTAATAGCGATGTTACAATTTCTATGTATTGTTTTAATTTATTCAGATTTTGCTGCAGTTTTTATCTAAATAATTACCAAACTAGTCAGCTACTACGTTGTATCTTACTGCATAGTGTAATAATTTCAGGAATGTACTGAGATTGCACTACATCAAATGCAAATTGGATTATTTTGCCTTCTGTATATTTTCTGACATCCTTGTTCAGGATAGTAATGTGAATTACTATCCTGTTGTACAAAGAATATGACATTATTCTAACCTAATGTTTTGAAACACATAGTCATTCACTGCTCTAGACTTTGTTATCCATTCCACTGATGTGCCTGCATGAATAAATGGATGTTGTTTGTATGTCTTGAATTACAATTATTCAAGTATTTAAGTTGGACTCTTGCTAAAATTTTGAATAGTCCTTCTAATCAAAAAGTTATATTTCTAAGTTTCTAACTACCTGAAATTTAATTGTATGCCATATTTACATTAAGCTTAAGCAACTTACGCATGAATATACAATTTTGTTTGGATGCTGAACTGTTCAGTACCGTTAAAAGGTAACCAAGCATGCCTGCTCTGTGCATGTCTAGTAAGAACACTTGCATTTCATTTTGGATGACTTTTTTTTGTATTTGTGGGGATTCATGTACAATTTTGTGAAATATAAATTTAGATACCAAAAAAATGTTGAATTTATTGACTGGATTCGACTTGTGCATCAAGTGTGGATAAGTTCTTGTGTAATTAGCTGAAGATACTAAAATTACATTTTAGCTATTTTTAGAGGTTCACTTGGTAAGTAATATATTTTTAAAATGTGTTTGTATAGCAGGTAGGAGCTTTGTAATTGTAATTGAAAACCGTGAGTATGGATGTGGTATTGTGTCTAGGGCAAAATTTGTTTAATCACTGAGTTGGTGGTTTTTCATAAAATAAAAATATTGATCAGTAAAAAATTAATATTTTGTGTGTATCTTATGATAATGCAACTACTTTACATTAAGAATTTATATAATCACTAAAAAATTGCTGGTTTTCTATTACAGTTTGCAATATGTGTCACCCATTCCAGTCAGATAAAAATACATGGAGTGTATGTATTTTTTGTCACTGGTTAATCAAATAGAATGCAAAAGAATTCCATCCATTGGGTGGCATAGTGGTTAGCATTATTGTCTCAGCGCCAGGGACCCAGTTCGATTCCTAGCTCGTCACTGTCTGTGCAGAGTCTGCACATTCTCCCTGTGACTGTGGGTTTTCTCCCAGCTGCTCAGGCTTCCTCCCATAGTCTGAAAAATGTGCTGGTTAGATGCATTGGCCATACTAAATTCTCAGTGTATCCAACAGGTGCTGGAGTTTAACAACTAGGGATTTTGACAAAGTTGCTGAGTTAATGTAAGTCTGCTCAAACAATGTCTTAATTTCATAATTCATCCAGATTTTGTAACAATAATGACAACAAAACTAGTAAAATTTGCAGTCGTTATTGCCCTGAAACTCAGTAACTTCGAGATCCTGTACCTGTGCAGTCAAGTATGGAAATCCAGAAGCTACTTTTAGTGATTCTACGCTTCGTCATGAAGAGTGCTGATGAAGTTCACCCACTTTATTATCAAGTAAGAATCACTAACTTGATGAAAACTTGCCTTTTTACATTGTAAGACTTTTGTTAAAAACCCAAAAAAACTTGCACTTTGTTCAATGAAGATTAGCTTTTTTGTCCTAGGCATGAGTGTCACTGGCAAAGCTGGAATTTATTGTCCATCCACAATTGCTATTGAGAAGGTGAAAATGAGCTGCTGCTTGAAGTGCTGGAGCCCCAGTGATGGAAGTACACTCTGTTGTAAGGGAGTTCCAGAATTTTGATCTAACAACAGTGAAGGGTACTTCCAAGCCAGGATGTCTTGTGAATTAGAAATGAACCGCAGGTGGCGATGGTCCCAAACATCTGAGTAACAATGCACTGAATTTGTGTTTACTGCGTAACAGTTTTCCTCTTCCCACAAAATAGATTTTATATTTGTGGAATATCAAATTAATATGATTCACATTTTTTTAAAAATTAAAATGTTTTTTTTATATTTCCTCTCCTCTCATTCTATTTGATTTGCTGTCTGTAAAAGGTTTTATTAAAAATGCATTTGGTGTATTATTCAGTGCATTTTGCTTTCTGCTTTACTGTTTCTGAGAACTTTTGTCTGTTAACTCTGCTTGATGACATAATTATTCTTGAATGCTTGGAAATCTCTTTGACCTCATGTGAGACTCAAACTGAAGCCAAGCAAGGGGAAATCGGTGGCACCGAGCTTGCTAGATCTTTGTGGGCAGTTTTCTTCAATTGACTAAATAGGCATATTTTTTAATGTAGAGACCATTAGTTTGAGGCCAAAAGAGGATAAATCTTGAGCATTATTTGAATGGTGAAAAGCTGAGAAAGTGGAGGTCCTGAGGGATTTAGGGAGCAACATAGCTCATTAAAATATAGTAGTTAGGTACAAGAAATAGTCAAAAAAAAGTAAATGGAATGTTAATTTTTTATAATTAGAATATGAAATCAAAAGCTGGAATTTTACCATCCTGCCTGCCACTGGGAATCTGGGTAAGGGATGGGATATGCAAAGGTCTGTTGACCTCGGGGCAGGATTTTATGGTTTCAGAATGAGCAAGACTGCAAAATCCCACCCATAGAGTTTTACAGCACAAAAAGGCCCTTGGATCCATCGTGTCTCTGTTGGATAGTGACACATCTATCCTAATCCCATTTTCCAGCACTTTTTCACCTCTGTAGCCTTGTATACTATGGTTTTTCCATTGCTCTTCCAAATGCTTTTTAAATGTGTGAGGATTTCCAGTTCTTCCACCCTTTTCAGGTAGTGAGTTCCAGATTCCTGTCACCCTCTGGGTGAAAATGATTTTCATCAAATCTCTTAATCTCCTGCCCACAACTTAAATCTATCACCCCACCCCTGCTTATTTGAGTAAGAAAGAGAAAATTTGGTGGGTCAATCAAATAAAATTGAACCATCTTCATCAAAGATTTGATCCCAGAAGGCTAATTTCCAGCTCTTCATCTGAGGAGCAAAGTGTTCTAGCTAATGCATTTCAAATACTTGCTCAGTAATACTCCATCTGATTGGAAATAAAAGTTAGGAACTGCAATGAAAACTGCTTTTGCACCCTGGCAATGATGTCAAAACTTATAAAATCTATACTCAAATTAAACAATCTGATGTCATTTTGATTTAAAGTCAAAAAGGACAATTCCATTTAATTGTCCAATATAGAAGCAACAAAGAGAGCTGATTCCTTCATTCCAAAATAGTAACGCTGTCTTTTGTTGCGTATTTGAATCCAACTCACCATCTCAAGATATCCCCAAAAGAAATAATGTATGTCCTAAAATATTCATGCTTGTAAATATACATCCATAAGCCCCTCAGAGGCCATTTTTGTCATGTTCTGCTCTAAAATAGTCTAGTGGATGCGATAATTCATAGAGTAGCTGGATAGTTTGAGTTACGCTAGATTCACCATTATATCTTTAAGTTTAAGTATTTCTTGTAGTATTGAAGTTAATGTAACACAAAATCCTATCACTGTATTGAAGATGCTCAAATTCCAGTGCAATAACTATTTTATTATAATAAATTAAATACTTAATTTCATATTGGGAATATAACTTTTAGAAAGTGAATTTTAAATGCAGATTAATGGAACATCTGATTGAGAAACTGACAATCGTGGGGTAAGTGCAGTGCAAACAGAGCTGGGGTAATAGTTCAAAATTTTGTGTTGCAGGGTTGATCATAAAAGGCATTCACAACTAGAGTTATAATGACTACTTTGGTTCCAACTGGAAGACCTAGTTTTGACAGTCTCAAAACACCTCTGAAAATGCTTTGAAGTTGGCAGGGAAACCATGAAGGTTTCAGTTAGTCATGCAAATTCTCCAGATCAAAGAGGGTAAAAGTAACCTGTAAACACAGTGATTATTGATGAAATCAATAAGTCAAGTAAGAGGACCGTTGATTTTATTATAGAGATAAATTATTGAGTATCACTTCGAAGACTTAAAACGTTTGGAGCATCCCAGACTATGTCACATTACTGTGGAGATGGGCTGGGAGTTTAGAAAGGTTCCTTTTTGTTTTACTTCTTGGTATGTATTTATTCAGAGAAAGAAGCAGCTTGACTGGGGCTTGGAGTGGGCAGTGAATGTGTCTGCCAGGAGCTGTAAAGCAGTTGTGGTACCACGAGTTACATGAGCCAATGCAGAGACAGTGGTCTATGTCTGCCTAAAGATAGGACAAAGAACATAGTGATTATTAGGAGTGGGGAGTGTTCCTGGTATTTGAATCACTAAGTACCAATGAAGTTAGTCAAACTTGACAGGAGAGATCCTGAAGTTGAAGTTTTAAAGAAGAGTTGGAGTGCCACTTATCCAGAAAAAATTGAATAACCCCATGAAACCTAACATCTTGAAGAATGGCTCCAGTTGTCCCAATTATTGGAGAAATATTCAGTTTATGGGAGTGGCTCAAAATCTGTTTGCAACATCCACTGCATCTTTTTTCAATTTCCTTTGTAAAATACGTAAACACAAGTAGTGTTGTATTAAAAAATAAAAGTGAATGCCAGAGAATGCTAGCATATTTACTTGATTACAAAGGGAAAAGCAAAAGAATGCACAGGATCCTAGAATGTATAGGGGGAAAACCTTGGGTTGAGTTAAGTAACAGTTAATAGTAACTGGGTTAATTCTCTAAGGCTGGGATTTTCCACTCTTGCCCGCAGAGACACACTAGTGGGCAGGAGAGGAAAACGTTGTAGGGACCAAAAAGTCAGTTATTCATCAATAGGAAAAAAAAGGGGAATGATTGCCCACTTCAGCTTTCAGTGGTGAATCCTGTTTCCTGCGAATCCGTGTCATGAAGAATATTTGAATAATTTAAAAGCCATGAGGCACAACAATTCGGTAGGTGAAATTCAATGAAGCCGCTTACCTGAATAAATCTATATGTGGAAGAAAATGATGACTCATGGGTGGCAACTGATAAGCTGCCTGCTGTCAGATCTTCTCTCAACCAACACTTTGCACGCTTAGACCTGAGCTCAGCTGTTGCTCCATGTGCTACCACATTTCTCTCCCTCTTAAAATTATATTTATGAACAGACAACAATTTACAATAATGGTCAATTCAATAAAAAGTGGGGATAGTAACAGTAGTCTCAAAATTTCAGTCTGTCAGGAGACTTAAGAATTCTGTGAGAATGCTGTAGCTCTTTGGTTGGTTCTGCCTCAGTTGAAATAATGTCTTGAGCAGCAGCTGGGTGGTTTCAGGATGTGTGGACATCTACTCTGGTTCCCACTGGAACGACACAGGGCTCTTACTGAGTAACCAGTCTTGGCACTATTGGAGGAATGCTGATAGGTGCTGCTGGATCACCCTGCTCTGCTTGTACTGTATTAAGTTTCTTTCTTGTGTGGTCGACATGTTTCCTTCTCTGCCTTGCAGGTTAATGAGTTAGGACACCGGGTCTGGTTTTATTGTGATCTTTCGAGGACTCAGGCTGGACCATGGCCAATCTAAAGTTCCAGGTGAATACTAAATAATTTATGTCAAGACCTATCACTTATAACAGATCATGCTACCTCTTTTGTGCATTCTGTTTCACCTCCACTTTCTCCAATGAATTGGGGAACACTAGGTCAGATCTGAACTGGAAGGATCTCTCCATCTGCAGTTCTGGGACGAATATTCCTTTAGTAACATCAGGCATTCTGTATCTAAGGAGGAATCTATCAAGCTTCAATCGCAAGAATGTAACCGGCTGTTTTCGTTGCTGATATGAATGTCTGGACAGTTCTTTCTGCAAAGCCTTTTGAGGCTGGGTATTAGGGTACGTATGCACATGTATTCTGTTATTTCATATAAAATGCTGAAACTCTATCCCTGTAAAGGCAGTGCCATGATCGGAGAATAAAACTTTTGATAGGCCATGCATAGCAAAAATTTGTCATAGTTTCTTAATTTTTGCGGATGACATTATTCTTATTTTATGAATATCAAGCCATGTGGAATGGGCATCATTAATAATTAAGAACAATAGTTTCCATAAAAGGACCTGTAAAATTCAAATGCAAGTGTCCAAGGTCGGCCAGACCTTTTCCACTGGTGCAACTGAGCCAAAGGAGGCAATGTCTGTTGCAATTGGCATTGATCACAGTGGCTGACCAGACTTTCAATGTCCTTATCAGTGTCTGGCCACCACCAATAACTACTGGTGAGCATCTTCATTTGGTTTGACCTGGGTGAGCATTGTGTAATTCCTGCAACAACATTCCTCTTGCTCAGCCTGGAACCACTATATAAATGCCCATACTAATACTCCATCCATGAGCTCAGTTTGTCTTTGCCGAGCTGAATGGCTTGAGTTAGTCCAACTTATATATGGTCCAACTTGTGGTCCAACTTCCTATACCCCTTTATAGGAAAGGGTATAGAGTACAAGAGCTGGCCTTTAATGTTGTAGTTGTATAAAACATTGGTTAGACCTCATTTGGAATACTGTGTCCAGTTCTGGTTGCCTTATTACCGGAAGGACGTGGAGACTCTGGAGAGAATGCAGAGGAGGTTTACCAGGATGCTGCCTGGTATGGAAGGTCGGAGTTATGAGAAGAGGTTAGGCAAATTGGTACTGTTTTCCTTAGAAAGACGTAGACTTTGAAGAGATCTAATAGAACTGTACAAGATTGAGGGGTATGGATAGAGTAAACAGGGTTAAGCTTTTTCCTAGGATGGACTTGAATAGCACAAGGGGTCATGGGCTTAGGGTGAGGGGGCTAAGGTATAATTTGGATGCTAGAGGGAGTTTTTTCACACAGAGAGGGTGGTGGGGGTATGGAATGCGCTGCCAAGTAAAGTGGTGGAGGCAGACACTCTGGAGTTATTGAAGAAATACTTAGATGGGCAGATGAACAGAATGGGAATGGAGGGGTATAGAAAACTGATTTAAAATAGGGATCATGAGCCTTGGAAGTCCCTGGGAAGTGTGTAAATAGATGATGATATTGATGTTTTTATCCTACAGGTGCTTTGGTCCACCTTGTTGTCTAACAAGGGGCATACACGCGATGGGTCATGAGAAGGTTGCTCTTGGATTTTTTGAGAGTATCCTAGTGCTTCACATCATTAGTGTACGCTTGACCTGGACTATTTGATGGGCAACACGACAGCTCAATGACTATTGCTGTGCTGTGCAGATGCATGGATTTGGGCCTGCATCTGTGGGAGTTTGTGCATTCTCCCCGTACTTGTGTGGGTTTTCTCTGGGTGCTCTGGTTTCCTCCCACATCCCAAAGATGTGCTCTTAGCCTAATTGGCAAAACAAATTCTCCCAAAATTGTCTCAAATTTGGTTTTTAATCCATAGATCTATAAACATTGACAGGGATCATGGGTAGGGGTGGGAACATCGGGGTGGCGACGCAGGCTCGTTGGGCCAAAGGGCCTGTTTCCCTTGCTGTTTTGTTCTTTGTTCTTTGTCCAAGTGCCATCCATGGAATACCAGATGCTTTACTTTGAACAGGATTGGGCCTCTGAGTCCAATTCCAAATTTGTATTGATGCTATAGACAGCATATCCAAAAGGTTGAAGGTTTGTGGTACTGAGGTGGTGGTATGATTTGAGGCACTGGGAGGGTAACCCAAGCATCTGCTTTCCAGATTTGGGTACCCTATTGGTGTCAGAGTACATAGTTCTATTTTGCTAGAAATTAAGCCCACCACTAGACTTTTAATGATGCAATAGGCATGTCTAATTGTGACTTTTGATCATTACTGATCATGAAGTAGAATCCTGTTTTAACACCTTCAAGAAATTTCAGACTTTATTAGAAGCGTAGGGTATTTATTGATGAGAGAACTTGGTGTGGGAGTTGCAGCCTTTTGCTGCACTGGAGCAGCAACTCCAGTCCTCAAGTGCTTATAGCTTGGCTTCTAGATGATTCTGCCTGAGATGACTCCACCCTTTGGCGTATTCACTCTGTTTCCATTAGTACCTCAAGTCAGATGACGCACTTCTGCTGATCTGCCCTAAAGAAAAAACACCATACATACAAGGCACCGTACACATAGAACATTATAGCGCCGTACAGGCCCTTCAGCCTTTGATGTTGTGCCGACTAATGGAACCAATCTAATGACTCTCTAACCTAAACTATTCCAATGCTATCCATATGCCTATCCACTTGAACGCCCTTAAACTTGGTGAATCCACAACTGCTGCAGGCAGGACATTCCACACCCATGCTAACCTCTGAGTAAAGAACCCACCTCTGACATCTGTCCTATAACTACTACCCCTTTTAAATTAACTGTGTCTCCTCATGTTAGCCATCTCCATCTGAGGAAAAAGGCTCTCACTGTCCACCCTATCTAACCTCTGATCATTTTATATGCCTCAATTAGATCGCTTCTTAGCCGCCTTCTCTCTAATGAAAATAACCTCAAGTCCTTCAGCCTTTCCTCACAAGGCTTTCCTACCATACCAGGCAACGTCTTGGTAAACCTCCTCTGCACCCTTTCCAATGCCTCCACATCTTTCTTATAATGTGGAGACCAGAACTGTATGCGATACTCCAAGTGCAGCCGCACCAGAGTTTTGTACAGTTGCAACACGAATTTTGGCTCTGAAATTCAGTCCCTCTACCAATAAAAACTAACACACCGTACGCCTTCTTAACAAGCTTATCAACTTGAGTACCAACTTTCAGGTATCTATGCACATATACGCCGAGATCTCTCTGCTCGTCGACACTACTAACAGTCCTATCATTAGCCCTATATTCTGTACACATTATTATATCTTACCAAAGTGAATTACCTCACACTTTTCCGCATTAAACTCCATTTGCCACCTCTCGGCCCAGCATGTTGGTGAAACGTTTTAATCCTATAAATGATGGCCAGCCAGCAAAAAACCCCACCCCCCACCTTCCCCAAATTTAGTCATGTTTTCTCTTGGCCTCAGTTAAAGTTTGTGTTGCAAAAGCAACTGGCCATTTTATGAGATGACACTACCCTTATGCCATAGGGTGATGCATCTCACATTAGAATTATTTTCCTTTGAGTCAAAATGGACTAGAAAATCTGAAGATTGGAAAGCCAGTTTGGCTTTCTCAAAAGCTTCTTTTTATCTAAGACCGACATTGATATTTAAATGCAGATGTGCCAGTAATATTGACAGACTTTGTCTAAACCACCCATGGTAATTAAGCATACCTAAAAAAATTCATTTCTGATGCATTCCAAAGTGCTGGTTCTTCCTTGGTACCTTTTTCTACTACTTCTTGAGAGTGTAACCACTTGACATTGACTTTAAATCCAAGGTAAGTGAATGTGTGAGCTAAAAGTTAAACTTTATTTTAAATTGCACCCCAATCTTTCTGACTTCTCTTAAACATCTCTGAAGTTTGCCAAATGCTCTTCTTCAGAAGCTCTTGTGATTTAAAACATCATCCGGATGCACTGCTACTTTGGGTGTGTCATGCAATAAACTTCCTAAGATGCATTAAAGAATAGTGCATATTGAAGGCACACCAAAGAGGAGTAACCTGGTCTGTTGATACAAACTCTTGTGGGTGTTAATCATTTCAAATTTTGTTGAATCATTATCCAACCCCAAATGTGGACTATTCTGTCCAATTTCAGTAAAGGTACAATGGGGCAGCCCATTCAGAAAACTATCCTGGTCTTATGACTTCTAATTCTGCCAAATATTTGAGTTCTGACTTGACTTCTTGATGTTAGGCACTAGGTGAATTTGATGAAATAATGGGGTAGTAGCTCAATTTATGTAGCAAACATTTGCAAACCTTTCTCATTCTGTGGCGTTGGATGTGATGGGTCACAGACAGAGGGGATTGGCTAGACACTCCCACAATCATCTGGGTGGAAAGCCATAACTTGCTCAGTTGCTGGTCCCTATCCCTATGGGTATCAGGGCCCCCAGCTAACTCCGAGGAGAAGGGACAGATGGAGTGAGATCAAGGTACTCTGGTCCCCTGATAGCGAATGTCTATAGTGATGGATTGCAATTCTTGATGGAGTGTAACTCCTAGTGCAGTGTAGGATCCAACTCCTGGATGAAGGTTTCCATGCTGACTGCCACCCAACTGCTGTTGACCTCCATGTCTTGGCATGCTGGCGCTATAACTTCAAACTGAATGAGGAGGGATTTCTCAATCATACATTGTAATCTGTGGAATGCATCTGACAATCTTGCCCGATATTCCATTGTCTCACTTACAGCTTCAATTTCTGCTTTAGGATTGCGTCCAAAGATCTATCATCTGTCTCGGACTCAACAGAAACTAATCCTCTGCCCCTGATATTTGCCCTTGCTTCCAATTCTGTGGACCAAACTCTATGCTGTGCTCAGCAGATTGCAACTCCAAGTCTGCTCCAACTCTAAGCTCACCAGCTTAGAAGGTGTGGGTGAACACTGACAGATCTTAATTTATTGCATCCTTTTAATCCTCATCTGACATGTCAAGGGGGCTGGAGATGATGGGCTGCCTTTTAGTGTTTTTTTTATTGGAGGTGTCTATAAAGGAAAGTATTAATAATACAAAAGTATCACATTGCACCTTCAGTCTTGGAGTCTGAAGGATGACTGAGTGCAGAATCCTCACTTGTGTGTGCTGCTGAGAGTCCAGATCCTCTCCAGCCAGGTGAGAAGCGCACTCATTCTGGTTGAGGGTCCTGATCTCTGTCCGGCCCACCAGTCTGGGACCTTTTGCTTTCATTAAGTGACCTTGATCTGTGTAGAGAGGAGAGAGTGAGAGCATATGGCATGATGAGGATGGCTGTGTGTGCTGAGTAGAGCCACGTTTGCAATAAATATGTGAACTGCACAAGATGTGAGATGAGATGGAGATGTCAAAGAGTGTGGGAAGTGATTGATGTTCCATGTGATAGCAATGTGAGAGATCCCTGTGGAGTTTGATCCTGTCAATGTGTGACAGGTTAGAGAGTGAAAGTTGAGTCATTTCATGTGTTTTCTGCACTGTATGATCAACCTCCTCTGATTGGAGTTGGTGCTTACCACAGATACCTGTTCCCAAGTTAGTTGATTATCTTTGTGGACCTCTTGGATCGTGACAAGAGTACTTAGGATCTCGACAGACTTCTGCAATGTCAAGCAAGTGTTCCAGCAAAGCATCGGCAAACGTTTGGGGATGCATGCTTCTTCCCTGCGTGGCCATTTCTATAGCAGTCCTGGATTTTGAGGCATTGAAAGGGGCATTGTGTGTGTGTAAGTGACATTTAAATTTAGTGCGTAGTGCAATAGACTGCAGATACCTTTAAAAGTTGATAGTTTCCCTTGACTTCATACGAAAAATAAATGGTGAAATGCAACCAGTTTCATGGCTTTTTGGGATTCTTCTCAGGCATCAAGTGTTCCACAACTTAATATCCAATAGACATGAACATTAAAATACATTTGTTTGAATTTAAATATAACATGAACAAGAAATTATGGAGTTCAGCAGAAACTCCTGCAGTGACAATATCTCCAACGTATAACCAATTATAGACAAAATTACATTTCTTTAGCCTATCATAGCTGTAGATTAACACTGCAACCACACATAATCTGATCATTTTTTTAATGTGCTGATGAGGGGTTAAACTAAGCGATACTGGAGTGTAATTCTTGCGCTGACAAGCCAATATGTGTCAAAAGGTAGACCTAAATTTCTTCAAATGTTTGTGATTAAATATTCTTCAATACAAATATTTGCCTTTTGAATTCAGGGCTCGACTTGTACAAAGCAAGCAAATAGCAATTTAAATGGTGGAAATAATTAAAAAGTGTTACAAGAGCATGTGGAGACAGTGTTCTTGTCATGAA
The DNA here is from genome assembly GCA_024679065.1 of Sphyrna mokarran. Classification (NCBI taxonomy): domain Eukaryota; kingdom Metazoa; phylum Chordata; class Chondrichthyes; order Carcharhiniformes; family Carcharhinidae; genus Sphyrna; species Sphyrna mokarran. The sequence continues at coordinate 47,637,010 of JAGIQG010000003.1, read as the reverse complement.
CTGGTAATCCAGAGACTCAAGGTAATGGTCTAGGCACCTGGGTTTGAATCCCACATGGCACATGGTGAAATTTAAGTTCAATAAATGTCTGAGTTAAAGAAGTCTAATGATGACCATGAAACCATTGTTGTCATAAAAACCTATCTGGTCCACGAATGTCCTTTAGGAAGAAAATCTTCTGTCTTTACCTGATCTGCCCTACATGCGAATCCAGATTCACAATAATATGGTTGATTCTTAAATGCCCTCTCAGATGGGCAATAAATGCTGTCCCAGAAGTGACACCCATATTGCATGAACGAATAAAAAAAATTCTGTATTCAGAAAATCAGTTATAAAACTTGGCACACTATTGCTTGTGGAACTCGCTGCAATTGGATTACCCTGGAACATAAATTCTATTCTTTGTATACTGAAGTTCACAGAATTAAATACATGCTGAATCAGAACATCTGAGATACAGTAATTTAAAGGAAGTCTGTCTATTATGTATTTCATTTGTAGGAACTGGCTGAGTGCAAAGAGGCTGTGATGTTTCCCTAGAAAGTTACAAGGGTCTCGACATCAAAAATATATGATTGCCTTGAAGTATTTTGAGATGCAAAGGAGTGGGGGAAAGAGAGTATGGGTACGCTAGCATTGAATATAATTATTTTACTTCCATTGGTTACTTATATAATTTTCTGCAAATATTGCACACTGGATGCAAATGTTTTTATTCTCCAGAAGTGGGTATATTGATAGGGTTGGCATTTATTTGTGTGAGACATCTTGAATTGCTGCAGCCCATTTTGTTTTTTGTTTTTATACTGGTTTAATACAAGTGAGTGGCTTCTTAAGTCACATTAGAGCACAAGAGTAAACCACATTGTTCTGAGTCTGGAATACCAGGTTAGATAAATCAGCTTAGACTGGAATATTTTTTTCCGTAAAGGATGTTACTGAATCAATTGGAATTATGAATAACTGCCAGTTTTATTTTTAAAGATGCCAGCTTTTAATTTCTAGATTGTTAAACTATATTCAAATGTGTATAGATATATTTCATTCAAAGAAATTATGCTCCATTTATCCAATTACAAGTAATATAAAACATAATTGAAATCACTGTTACTGTGGTAATAATATGAAGAGTTGCTGTGTAATTTCATATTGCTTTCAAGGAATACGTGCATTTAGTTAGTGATTTTCATAATTTTAAATGCTTTACAATTTCAAACTTTGAGACAACACTAAATGGGAGGTTTAATTAATTCAAAGATTGACAGTGATAAGATACAGGAATACACGAAGGGGGCGGCATGGTAGTAGAATGATTAGCACTGCTGTCTCACAGGGCCAGGGATGCAGGTTTGATTCTCAGCTTGGGTCACTGTCTGTGCAGAATTTGCACATTCTTCCTGTGTCTTGTGGGTTTCCTCTGGGTGCCGCAGCTTCCTCCCACAGTCCAAAGATGTGCAGATTAGGTGGATTGGCCATACTGATTTGCCTCTTAGTATCGGGGACTTAGCTAGGGTAAATGCTTGGGTTATGGGGATAGGAGCTGCATGGGATTGTGTTCAGTGCAAACTCAATGGGTTCCTTCAGCACTGTAAGATTGCAAATCCCAATTGACAAATGAACCTCAATGTAGACAAGTGTGAGATGATACAGAATTGGTGCTCATTTCTCGCATAGAATTGAAAAGTAGAGTTAAATTTATAAAGAAACATAGAACATTACAGCACAGTACAGGCCCTTCAGCCCTCAATGTTGTGCCGAGCCATGTCCAATCCCAAGATCAATATATCCCACTCCCTGTTATTCTGGTATGCTCCATGTGGCTATCCAATAACTGCTTGAAAGTTCCCAAAGTGTCTGACTGCTATCACAGTAGACAGTGCATTCCACACCCCAACCACTCTGAGTGAAGAATCTACCTTAGACATCCCTCCTATATCTCCCAACATGCACCTTATAGTTATGCCCTCCAGTAATAGCTGCTTCTACCCAAGGTAACATTCTCTGCATGTCCACTCTCATCATCTTTATAAACCTCTATTAAGTTGCCTCTCATTCTCCTTTGCTCCAAAGAGAAAAGCCCCAGTTCCTTCAACCTTTCCTCGTAAGACCTATGCTCCAAACCAGGCAGCATCCTGGTAAATCTCCTCTGCAGTCTCTCCAATGCTTTCATATCCTTCTTATAGTAAGGTGACCGGAACTGAACACAATATTCCAAATGTGGTCTCACCAACGTCCAGTATAGTTGCAGCATAATCCTACAGCTCTTAACTCAAACCCCCTGTTAATAAACGCTAAAACACTATAAGCCTTCTTCATGGCTCTATCCACTTGAGTGGCAACCTTCAGAGATCTGTGGATACGAACCCCAAGATCTCTCTGTTCCTCCACATTCCTCAGAACCCAGCCGTTGAATATGTAATCTGCATTCAAGTTTGTCCTACCAAAATGAATCACCTCACACTTACCAGGGCTAAACTCCATCTGCCACTTTTCTGCTCAGCTCTGCATCCTATCGTTGTCTCTTTGCAGTCTGCAAGAGCCCTCCACCTCAACCAGTATTCCACTAATCTTGGTGTCATCAGCAAATTTATTAACCCACCCTTCAGCCCTCTCTTCCAAGTCATTGATTAAAAATCACAAATAACAGAGGATCCAGCACTGACCCCTGTGGTACACCGCAGGTAACTGGCCTACAGTCTGAAAATTTTCTTCCACCACCATTCTCTGTCTTCCATGAGACAGCCAGTTACTTATTCAATCAGCCAAATTTCCTTTTATCCCACATATCCTTACCTTCTTCACGAGCTTACCATAGGGAACCTTATCAAATGCCTTACTAAAACAAAAATAGAACTTTGGTTGGACCACATTTAAAGTACTATGAACATTATGGAGGCACTGGAGAAAATACAAAATAAAGTTACTGAAATACCATTGAATATCAAGAAAGAGAGAACAATTAAGATCAAGTTCTTTTATAGAAAAAGTCCAAGAGGTGACCTCAAAGATAAAAGCAAAATACTGTGGATTCTAAAGTCTGAAACAAAAACAGAAAATGTTGGAAAATCTGAGCAGGTCTGACAACATCAATAGGGAGAGAATAGAGACAACATTTCGAGTTTGGGTGACTTCATCGGAACTGAGAGCAAAGGGAATCAGCGGAGATTTGTACTATCGGAGTGGCAGAATGGGACAAAGAATATAAACAAAGATATAGAAGGCTGAGAAGATGCTAAACAGTAATCATTAAGTGATCAGAATGTGTAAATGGCAGAACTGAAATACCGATTATTAAATTAATGCTTGAGGAATGTAGCAGCTGCTCTGAAAGCAGGAGAGGGGTGGTACAAGGAGCAAGAAGGAGTGCTGGATTGGAAAGTGGAAAAATGGAAGTGAGAAAGAATGATGATGAAATGGATGAATGGGATGAAACAGAATAAAATGGAAATAGAGTGAAGGTGGAGGAAAGAGTTTGTGAAGTTGTTGAACTCAATGTTCAGTCCAGAAGGCTGTAAAGTGCCTAATCGGAAGATAACTAGCAAGGATATGTATTAGAAGAATATAGAAAATAAAGGATAGGAGGTGGTGATGTGTTTAAATAATGGAAGGATGCATCGACTAGCAGATCTGATGCGCCTGTTTGCTGTAAATACTATGCAATGGGCTAATTAAGACCCTGATAAATACTTCACTGGATAAAGCAAGGAGACTTGAGTGAAATTTCAGTTAGAATATTCTTATTTGACCATAAATCTGCATTCCAGCATTGATTTGCATAATTAAGCACAACTGGGAGGAATTTTACTGAACGTCCTAAACCAATCAGCCTCCCTGCACTGCTGAAAACCTGCACAACTTGTCCATCAAATGTCTAAGACAGATGGGCATTAGGCTGCTGGAGCCTCTAAACAAGCTCAACTCCATCAATCAATCTTTTAAATTTTCTTTGTACTTTTGTTCGGGCTATTCCCCCTTCTTTTGGGGAGTTGCCCCTTTTACTTTGTCCCTGAGTTCATTTGAGTTGGTTTGTTTGGTTTGCCCTAAAAGACAAAAGAAACTCCATCAATGTCTGCAACCCAACTCCAGTCTGCAGCGATCAGTTTATCCTCTTTGCAGTAGTTACAGGCAATATTCACTTTTTTTTTCCCCCGGTCCCTCTTTTTCTCCCCCTTCCCTGTACAGACGATGGAAATGTAAACTTGCAGCTGCTGGAAGAAAAAAACATTTGCTTTTGATTAGAATTGCACATCAAAAGCGATGGCTGCCTGTCTGTCGGGAGTGGTGACGTCGGTAGGCGGGATGTGTAACTATTATCAACCTGCGGGGAAACAATGAAAGCGAAGCTTGAAGCTGGGGCCCAGTGAGTAGTGTGGAAGATCCCCAGGCTAGTCGTAGTGAGCACTGTGGAGAAGCCCTAGGCCAGTCCCAGTGAGCCGTGTGGAGGAGCCCCAGTCCTTGTTAGCAGTGTAGAGCCCTGGCCCAGTCCCCAATGCTGCGCAGGGACATGATGAAAAGCAGGAACGGGGCTGCGGACGAGTGTGCGGATTCGGGAGCTGAGACCGGGGGGTGAGTGAATGCTTGCTATTGTCAGCAGCTCTTTCTCGGCCCATTGCTATTCAAAAGGAGGGCAAGAGAAAGAAGCGGCTTGTTCTACCGTCGCCAGGCGGGGCACTACAGAGGGGGAAGGAGAAACAACAACAATAAAAATTAGACTTCTGATATGGGCAGGAGGTGGGTCACTTTATTTTGGCTTTGAGTTTTCCTTTTATTTACGCTCAGAATTTGAAATAAAGCGAAAATGACAGACAGCCCCTTTGTAACGCCACTGATGCTGTCAAACAGGTTTGCTACATTTTCAACTACTTTAAAATGAGCCTGAGGTTGAGAAGAGGAAAATAAACGCTTTTTTGAGTATATGAGAAGGATAATCCTTTTTCTGAGCGAGGCTGATGGGCAGAAAGTTTCTCCCTGGAAGAAACTTGCCGCAAAGTACAATAGGTAAGCCACTGGTGGAAGAAGGTTCTTACAAGACGATTCACGCTGTGAACAAGCGGGGTTGCAGCCGGGGAAATCTTAGCGTTTTTGTTGCCGGCATTATGTAATTGTTTGTCTTCCTTTGTGAATGATACATTTCAGCATGTATTAGATCACCAGAGTTTGAGGCCACTTGTTAAAAAGATGAGAAGCCAGAGTCTGAGCCCAAATGAAATGTATACGGTGCCTCTCTGTTGAAGCAGATTAGGTTTCTAATTAATAACATTAACAACAAGGGCTATGACATAATCAAGGGATTTCCACCGGGATGGTATTAACTACAGGACAACAGTGAAGATGTGGTGCATTCACCCTATGATAAAATAATGTTCGCTGACAGATAAAAGCAGCAACTTTTCTCTTTTCACCGTTTTGGAATTAATGCATCAAAATTCAGAACACAGATTAAACAGTAGTTGTCCTGGTAACCCTCCAGACCATTCTGCACTGGGTTGGCGCATTTACTGCCTCCTTTGTGTGTTATTAGCAGACTTCAAACACGAAAACCTTGATGTTTATTTGTGTAGCTGAATAAACTTCCAATTAAGCATTAAAAAACATCTTTCTTTAGAGAATTGGACATTTTCCTTTCAGATTCTGATGTGCACACGCTATTAGAATCATACATGCTACATTTTCTCTTGTTTTGTATCACTGAGCATGGAACCACAACCTTCACGAAATTGTACTTGATATATTTAATATTCCACGAAGCTACGTCTATACAGTTATCATGACTGGTTCAGTGATTTCTTCTCTCGGATTATTTGAAGCTCTAAGTTTGCTGATTTAAGCTACTTTGATGTTTAGTCTTCACTGAATGTCCTTTAAGACAGAGTTAGATTCTTGATTGATAAGAGGATACAGGGAAAAGATAGGAAAATAGGGATCAGAAAAAATCAACCATGATTGAATGCTGGAGCAGACTCGATGGACCGAATGGCCTAATTCTGCTGCTATGTCTTCTGGTCTTACAAACTCAATGCTTTCAGAGAAGCTCAAAGAAATTTTGAGCTCAGATTTTTACAAAATGCTGAACATAGTGACAAAATCCTGTGGACAAATGTGAAACTAAACTTTTAATTGTTTTAAAATAAGGATCTTCACATATTTAGTGTAACTTCAGTTAATACTGACTGGTCATTTATTTCCTCCTGTAAAAATGTTGGGGGCTTTCAGTCTCGATTGCCTGTGGTTTTGCTAGCTCCCCATTGAAATTTCAATTTCATCTGACTGATTTCTCCTGTACCCTTAACTATTTCTTAATCTATTTGCATCTTAAATATCCGACTAACTCAGTTCAAGTTGAGCCTTTCAGTACGGTATCCTAATCCCTCAATACTTCTGGTGAATTGCATATAATGTAGAAGATGTTTATGGAATTAACTATTTTATTCAAATCTTCTTGATTGCAATTAATTTGACATGTATTGATCTAAGACAAGAAACATTCTGGCGGTTACCATTGACCAGAAACTGCACTATATCAGCCGTGTAAATACTGTGGCTGCAAGAGAAGGTCAGACACTAGGAATTCTGCAGAGTAACATACCGCCTGACTCCCCAAAGCCTGTCTATCATCCAAATGGCACAATTCAGGAGTGCAATAGAATATTCTTCACTTGTGCAAATGCGTGCAACTCCAACAACACTTGAGAAGCTTGAAAATATCCAACACAAAGCAGCCTACTTGGTTAGCATCACATCCACCATCCTCAAAATTAGTTCTCTGTACTACCGATGCACAGTGGCAGCAGTTTGTACCATCTGCAAGATGTAATGCAAGAACTCAGCAAAACTTCTTAGCCAACACCTTCCAACTCATAACCACCAGAAGGACAAGAGCAGCAGACACATAGTAACACCACCAACTGGAATTTCTCTTCCAAGCCGCTCATCATCCTGTCTTGGAACTTTATCACCATTCCTTCTATGTCACTGGGTGTAAATCCTAGAACCCTGTTCTTAAAGATGGCTGTATCTATTCAACATGAATTGCAGTGATTCAAGAAGACATCACACCACCACCTTCTCAAGGATAATTTGGGATGAGCAATAAATGCTGGTGTAGCTGGTGATGTCCACATCACATCAATGAATAAAAAATTGAAAAAGAGCTTTGCTCTTTTAACAAATGAAATAGTCTGGCTCGGATCTCATGTGAGGTGTTTAAATATTGCAAACCTTCTGATCTGATTTTAATTGTTCTTTATTCAACAAGTATTCAGCAATGGATAGAAAGATGTTTTAAGGATCCCATATAGCACTAAGAAGATTTAAAATGCTGATATGTAACTGTTGATTACAGAATCTTGTACTGGTTTTATTTGATAAATGAGAAAGAAATCATCAGATGTGGCAAAACTGTATTTAAGCAGATGCATTTTTAACATGTTCTTTTCTCTAACTTATTGTATTTAAGATGAGATGGGAATTATGAATTAGTTGCCCTATTTTCTTCGCTCCAACACCTAACTCTACTTTCCAGAAAATTCATCAGCAAAGCATTGCAAAGTAGCAAATCTTTAGGACAGTGAAATAGAGCTCGAGGTGTAGATTTTTCAATCATTGCCAAGATTATTACAGTATCATAGGCATCATTTTTAGGGTAGCACAGTGGTTAGCACTGCTATCTCTGTGCCAGGGACCTGGGTTCAATCCCAGCCTTGGGTGACTGTGTGGAGTTTGTATGTTCTCCCCTTATCTGCATGGGTTTCTTCTGAATGCTCCTTTTTGCTCCCACAGTCCAAAGATGTACTGGTTAGGTCGATTGGCAATGCTAAGTTGCCTCTTAATGTCAGGGGGATTAGCAGAGTAAATATATGGGATTACAGGGATAGGGTTTGGGTAGGATTGTTGGGCCAAGTGGCTCCTTCGAGCACTGTAGGGATTCTGTGATTTTCAGAATTTTTGGTTCATTATCCTAGCAGGCAATTCCATAAAGCCTCACTGTTATTTCATTTGAAGCTGCACTACAATAGTTTTATTAAAATATTATTTACTATTTTTTTGAACTTCTGCGAATTGGAGTTGACATGCATTTTAGGTCAAACAGCAAGCTCTATAATCTTCTTTAACTGAAGCCAAAGACAAAAAAAGCAGCGTGTCTTTATCAGAGGATGCTACGCTGAATATACCAGGCTAGTCATTTGCACAAACTTTAGTCGCAAAGGTTCATGGATTAATTCTCCCATCCCTGCAATATGTTTTCCCTTATAAGCATTAAGAAAACAATTGTAATGGGAAAGGTTGTTATTTCTCTGCTCTTTGGTTACTCTAAATAATACTTACTGAAAGTGGTTAGCAAATTCTGCTACCTTGGATCCACGGTGACTCATTTGGATTTGACTCACTGTGGAACTCAACACTAAGAGAAAGCAGTTACCGCCTTTGGCTGACTCAGACTCTTGGGATCAAGATGCTTGGTTTATGATGACTCAGTTCTTAGCCCCTTGAGTAGCCTGTGTAGCATGGATGACTTGTAATTATCAAGAAAGATAGTTCATTAATTTTAATCTTCGAGGTCTGTGCACAACCTCAGCATGAATTCTCAGCATTTCATGGGAGGACAAAACCATACTGCTTGATAGTATCGTCGATGACCCCTTCCATCAATTTCTTGATGATTCAGAGTTGACTGATAGGATGGTAATTGGGCAGAATTGGATTTCTGCTGCTTTTTGTGGACATGGGCATACATGTGATATTAAAATAAAATTGTCAGCCACTGGAATCCACAAAGATTATGAGCCCTGACAACATACCAGCAATTGTACTGAAGACTTGAGCTCCAGAACTAGTTGCTCTCTTAGCCAAGGTATTCCTGTAAAACTACAACTGGCATTAACTAGCAATGGTGATGCACGACGGTGTATGAATGGAAGGAGTGTCCACAGGTGGTGGTGTTCCCAGATAGCTGCTGTTCTTGTCATTCTAGGTATGACTCTCAGGCTGCTGCTAGACTGATCTCTCAACTTTGGCACAAACCCCCTCGATGTTTAAAAGGAAGGCTTTTCAGGGTTGACAGATGGGTGTACCATTGTCCTTGCAGGTGGTTTCATTCCTTTCATACATCATAGCATCTTGATACAATTGACTTGCTGGGTCATTTCAGAGGGCAGTTAAGAGTCAACCGTGTTATTCTAAGTTTAGAGTCACATGTAGGTCAGATCAGATTTTGTTCTAAAGGAGTGAATCAGGTGTGTTTTTTTTGATTGGTTTTATGCTCACCATTAGACTAGTTTTCAATTCCAGATTTATTAATTGAATTTAAATTCCACCAGCTGCCATGTTGGAATTTGAACTTGAGACTCAGCATTAGTTTGGCCTTCTGGATTACTAGTCTCATCACGTTACCACTATACCACCACTTCCCTATTTTGTATGGCACGGTAACCAGAGCGGAAGATCAATATATTACCTAAAGCTTCAAGGTTGGGTTGCAAGCATAGCAGGAAGGTTTAAACTTCCGACAAGAAAACTCTTGCCGCTGAGAGAGAAAAGATGATATATCTGTAAACCAACATAATGACACCATGATGTTCAATGGCTACAGCAGCTTAACAGGCATCAATGCTGAAAACAGCAATCGACAATTGTGACCACTTTGTGAAACACTTGTGGCAGAACCTGCCTGTTGTAATTGGTCTCTGCAGACATTTGTGAAAATATGCCTCATGAAATTATGCATTGCCAATGGGTTTGCTGCATGTCCATCATCATAGTTGGACCAAAGGATACCACCAATGACTGACTATTATATTTTCATCATGAAATATCACCCATGGATATGAACCATAGCTGAGTGATCAGAGGGTTTAAGTTCAAGTCCCACTCCGAACTTGACCAGTGAGTGAGTGTTGCATTATCATAGGAGTTGTCTTTTGGATGAAACGTACCACAGCTTGCACTGCTTACTCAGCTGGACGTAAAAAGCCACTGCAATATTTAAAGAACGGGATAATTCTCCCTGTGTCCTGGCTGATATTTCAAACTACAACGTGTCAACTGGCCATACATCACCTAACTCTGTTTGCTTTCAAAACAACAGTGACTAACTATATTGAAAAAGTAGTTGGCAGTAAAATACTTTGGGACATCCTGGTGTTGTGATAGGTGCAATTACAAATATAAGATTTTCCTTTGCTGTTTTTGGTTCATGCATTCTAACTAATAGACAGTAGGGATGTGTTTTTTACTTAATGGTGCATGTAGGTTTTGATTGTAACCTTGCCAGAGGATTTGTTTGATATACAATCAAAATAAAATTGTTCTAGCTTGCTGAAACCTAAGAGTGATAAGGGTGCAAATCAGTTACATACAATTGGGGAAATGGTTCATTCAGCCAGCAGGGATGTGACAAATATTTGAATTTGTATAAATAGAATTTCTGCCCTCCTTGGTATTTTCATCACCATTCCTGCAAAGATGCTAAAAACAAATCATAATAAAGCTGGAATTAGTATGTGAAAGTACACCACTTACAAATTCCAGTATTTAATCGAGGAAACAATGGTTCTTTTTCTGAAACAAACTAAAAAATACTAAGATTTTTGCTTAGCCAAAGTAAGTACGTATATCCATTATGGTTTTATTTCACAGTCTGCAAATTTCCAAGTCAGCACATTATAGGAGTGATGCGATTGTGCCGGAAGGGGTGCAGAGGAGATGCTGCCTGGAGTGGAACAATTGTGAAAAGAGGTTGGGTAGCCTTGGGTTGTTTTAGTTGGAACAGAGAAGACTGAGAGGGTGACTTGATCAAGATGTACGAGATTGTGAGGGACATGGTAGAGTGGATAAGGGGTAGCTGTTCCCCTTAATTGAAGGGTTAATCATAAGGTTCAAGGAGAGGAGCAAGAGGTTTAGGGAGGGATGTGAAGAATGTTTTTACTCAGAGGATGGTGACGGTCTGGAATGCTGGACGTTAGAGCCAGGTTGCGTCTTGTCATTTAAAAAGTACCTGGATGAGAAGTTGGCACGTCATTCCATTCAAGGCTGTGGGCCAAATGCTAACGGATGGGATTACGTGGGAGTTCAGGTGTTTCTTGCACGTTGGTGCAGACTTGATGGGCCAAAGGGCCTCTTCTGTACTACATGGGCCTGAGTTTTACCATTAGATTGTACCCATTTTTGGGCATAAAAACTTGGTAAAGTTAAACATGAGGCGAGTGGAACAATCCACCTCTGTTCCCCTTACAACAAGCGTTTGAATGCATTTAAATTGACCTAATTGGCTGCATGTCCAACCTTAACGGCACTTCCCCCTTTATCATTGCGTCCGCCCATCCAGAATTAGCACGGAACAGACATGCTCCACAAAAGTTCAATTCAGGCACTCCAGCTAGTGAAGAGGTAAGTGCCACGCATCCAGAGGCTCTGTGCTTGAGATCAATGAGGGGGAAGAAGGTGTACACTGTCACTCTGCCTGAAATAGGTTAGGTGGGGGGTGTAGGGAAGGGGTGGTCTGCTGCCACTTCCCTGAGGTTGGTAGGGAAAGGTAGGCAGAGCGGCCTGTCATTGGTCTGGGTGGTGGAGGGAATGATGGGGGTGGGGCAATGTCTATTGCAGCTGGGAGAGGCATTACCAGGCCAGGGAGCAATGTGGTGGGGGAGCCGCACTCTTTTTTTCTGCGCATGCGCAATTGGAGGCTCCAATAGGAGCTGCAGGGTTTTGGGCACATTAAGCCCTGCCACTGGACTGTGTAGTGCAATTTGGAATTGCTGATGTTTTTGCAGACAGTGTGCACGTGGGGGCACCTGAGAACTGGCCTAAAAGTCAGATCTGAAATGCTTCCAGTTTCAAATCAGCCCTACGCTTAGAATCAAAATGGTAAAATAGGACCCTGTAATTCAAGTTGCAGATTCTGATGCTGTAATTATGCAAACCATAAAACGTTACAGCACAGAAACAGGCTTTTTGGCCCTTGTTGGCTGTGCCGAACCATTTTTGTGCTTAGTCCCACCGACTTGTATTGCAGGACAAATTGTTCAGGTAAATCACAATGCCTTTTGATCCTATAATTCTGATAATTCCAGTCTTACAAACCCTTTTTCTTACATTTTGACTATTTTAGTTTTGTTTCTAATTTTTGATTTGCTGTTCTTAAACTGGTTTTTGCTAGTGCCAAATTTTAAAATGATAAGTCATTCATGACTCAATTGCAAACATGCAGATCACTACCAAGAGACATTCAACATATTATTTGTAAGTGGCAAATTTGACAGTTCTACATTTGTGCAGGATATAAAAAATTAATGTGGATAACATTTTTTAAAAAAAGTTTATTGCAAATGGCGCCATTCTCAAGAATGAGGTTTTCTTGAAATTAGTATTTGAAAACCAAATCTGTCATGCACCATATTCCTGGAACTCTCACAAGCCACTGAATGTATGGAATGAAGGATTTCAGGCCTCAACTATGCATGTGGCCAAATCTTTGAAACTTAGCATATTAAATTTGTTAAAACTTTGCTTCTTTTTCCCACTGTATGTAGTATTCCTTTCTTAATAGTTGTGCATACATTATACTTAATTTTGCATTATTGTCATTTATTTACAGATCTGATTCCAGCAGGATGTCATCAAGTAGTAAGTATGAATTACATTTATGACTGTTGCATCTCAACACGTTTGTGGATCTTATAATAATTAATGGTGAAAGAGAAAATGATCACTGTTGCAAATAACGGAGGGGATGTGTTACTAACTGCCTATACATAGTGAAGTATACATCTATCTTTGCACAAGAGTGTAGCAAAAGATGCATGTTTTAAAGCTTTGTGCTTATGGAAATTTTTTTGCCTTTTGACTTTGTATTTTGGCAAAATTATTGTTGCTTTTTGAAGTTTGCAATAAACCAAGAATAAAATTGAATTCAATTGAAATAATATTTGTATTCCCAAGTGTAACGCTTTTCAATTTATTTAATATTTACTTACCCTCGTTGGTGGTACAATCAGACACACCTTACTTGCTTTGGTGGCTTGATGATTGCTGTTGGAGACACCTAAACACTCATCAGTGAAGGAATTTTCTAATTCTTTCCAGAGGAAAAATAAAATTGTAGGCATGAGTAAATGGTGGCTGCCAGTGGCTGTTATCACCAGGCTGGTTATTTTTATTCTGGCTCTGAATTGGTTGGTTCCTTTAAAGTTGAAAGTAGAACGGAACGAGATTCATACAAATGAATGTGCACTTGTTTCATTACTGGTGAATTCTCCCAGTGTATCAATGGGGCAAATTTGCCACCAGGGGAACAGCATTGTTTTTTTCCAAACACCTAATTACAGAAGATGAATTTAACAGAGGCACAGATATGAAGTGTCTTTGTGATTCAAAACCTTGCAATGATGGTTTCTGTAAGTAATTCTAAGCAAATCATCTCAAGCTGAAGCTAAACTTTGGCAAATCTGCATCAGAAGTATGCTGATAACTTAATGCACTTTAATCTCTCATGTGAGCATGGTCATGGTTTCAGCATCATGAAGCCAAATCGTACTTGTGTGAACTGTTTTTCCGCCTGACTTTCTTCCCGTACATTATTTCTCGTACTAAGCTTCAAGAGCTTTGTGTTTCCTTGGGTCTGGAAACCATAGTTGTGTCTAAATTCCCTTTCTGATTGTGGTTGTGGCAACCACAGCCAGGATTTTACACCTTCCCAGCGGATGCAGTGAGCCATTCAATAAACCATTTGCTTTACAGGATGTGAGGAGCCATGCAATTCTGGCCCATAGCTCTGCCAAATCACATTTCTGACTCTCCCTGCAGACCAGCGTTCAGTAGCATCATGGCTTCAGCGTGCAATGCGTGTGGAACTCCCACTACAGTTAATCAGTTGAAACCAAAGTTATTTTTCGTTGACCTTCTAAAAGAATGATATGGTTTCAGAAATTTTGTTTAATTTATCACAAATCTTTCCTACAGTATGCAGTATTTATCAAAATCAAAAGAATTTAAACAATGACACTAAAACCACAATCAACCCATGACTCTGACTTCATGGAAAAATGTTTGCCAGACTTCAGAAGTCTGAAGAGCTGTATACAAAGGGTCTTGCTATCAAGAATGTGAGTGCTTTCTGGCGAGTGGTGGACTGAGCAATTTAACATGTTTGTAAGATTTGTTTAAAAAAAAAGTTCTGTTAATCTGTACGCAGTATTTGTGTATGCAATATTCATGCCCATTGAGAAATTACTGACTATGGAGGCAAGAGGGGAGTTGCCAATTTTTAAATGCATTGGCTGTTGATATTAACCAATTGTACATAATATTGTACAGAAAATAAAAATACAATTATTCAGCTTACTACATTTCACTGTGTCAATTAGATTGCCAGGTTTTCTTTTACATGGAAAGGTGCAAGTGGATCCTATTAGGTTGAATTGTTACATTCAAAGACTCTCAGCAGCTGTTTGGCTTTTAGAAGCCAGAAAGTACACTCTTACTGTTAGCCAATTGGAGCCCCCCATACACGGTACCACTTTTCATCCTCATTTGGCAGACTTTCAATTCAACCTTACCAGTATACGTAAGAGCTAAATAGACCTCTGCAAAGAGGAGATAAAAAATCAAGGAGAATCATTCACGTCTACATTAGCATGTCTCTTGGTGAGTTAAAACAGTGACAGAAAGCAGGTCATGCTTCGGCCATAGGAAGCTCTTTCTAAAATAAAAACTACAGCAATAACACAGAAGCTGTTGTTGATAATTAGTTTGTTAGAATGCTGCCTCTTTGGGTTCAACATCACAGGCTGCAAAATTTCTTAAATCCCGAAAGTGGGTGCAGTGATTTTACTTTTAATATCAATCTATGCCGTTGCTTCTGATGTAGACAGTACATGAACAGCTGCCTGCTCGTTTAAATAGTTAAATATAGCCAGTGTTAAGCTAACTATTGAGCGACTGCATGCTTGAGAAGGGGCTCAAATGTTTTGAGAGTGGCTGGCATGCATAAAGCTGTTCTGCACCTCCTGTGTTTTGACTGAAGCAGATGCTGTATGTCTTTGTAAGAGTAAGCTTGAAATGGAAAGGCAGTGAGTGAACTCCAAGATTTCCTGACACTGCACTGGAAGCTTTGGTGTAAGACAGCAGGAGAAATGTCATCCATCCACAGAGAGCCAGGAGAACCTCCCAGCCCCATTCCAAAGTAATGTTTGTCGATGGCAGGGATTCAGCTCTGAGGACCTGGATGTATTGCCCACTACATGTTCAGTGACCCCACACAGGTGAACAAGATATAGGAACATGACGTCAAATGCCACATCCCTCAAACTGCAAAATACATCATCACAAAGATCTTTTATCAACTATCATTCACATCTAAATCGAGAATAATCAAAGGCCATTTAGCCCATCTTATCCAAACCAACTTGGAACAAGGGCAGTTTAGCTAATCCCACCACCCCACCCATCCATTGTAGTCCTGCTAATATCGTGTTTATCTCAGTCCCTTTTGAAAGCCCTAATTATGGCCTGCCTCCAGTAGGTTCTTAAGCAGTACATTCCAGATCCTAAACATATGCTGCATTTTAAAAAAGTGATATTTTTCCGCTGGTTCGTTTGCCAGTGTCTCCTGTTTCTTCAGCCTTCTGCTGATGGGTCTTTCTTTCTATGTACTCTGTCCAGACTTCTCATGATTTTTGAAACTTCTGCCAGACTTTGAAATCTCCTACTGAAGATTTCTACACAAACAGACATGAATCAAGAGATATGTTCATTTGCTGTGGGTATCACTGAATGAGGAAGATAAAGGAAAATAGACTGAGACTACTTAAGGTTTGCAGCTACCATGACCTTTGTTTAGCTAGGATGTTTGTTTTCAAGAATATCATGGCACAAAGTGCTGTGAAGACATACAAGATCCAGCATTAGCTGGATCTGATCGTCACCAGTCACAGCATCCTTATGAAGCATTAAAGCCTTGCATCTGACACAGATCACGGTGATGTGCACCACAGGTAGGATATAATACGTGAAGCTTTTCAATTCGAGAGAAATTTTATCCTCTTATACAGCAACAGCTATACTGTCTACTAAAATAATTATTCTTCAACTTCCATTGAACCAGTTTCTTCATAATTCCCAGAGAATGCAGAAGTGAAATGGAACATACCTTGAGACATAATTCTACAATAGTTGTGCCTCAACGTCTTGGGAGCAAGAGTGGCAAATGCTGACTGGTTGAGAGTTAACGCCGTTGTCAATGAAATCCACTGTCTCAAAGTATGTGAGATCGAGGCAAGCCTCTACTGCATCAAGAATGGTTTGAAGTAAATTTGTGATTGCAACAATGACTACTGGTGACAACTTTGACAAAATATCCAGATAGCATCTGCCAAAGGCAGTACTGAAGTATGTATAATAGAATTAAAAAGACAACAGGTCCATCAACATAGAAAACCATCCCAGTGAAAATAAAGGCAGGAGATGTCACCACCGACTGTAATAAACAGTTGGAGGGATAGGTGGAATGCTACTGAGAGTTGTACTCCAGGCAAATCACTATTACTTGGGAAACTCTTGGATACAATAGCAAGCTTGTCTGTTGGGGAGGAGCTGGATATTGAAGCCACAGTTGAAGGCTTTATTGATTCAATTGTCATTGGCAAATCCCCTTTTGAGATTGCTACACCACTTAAACTTATCAAACATGGAAAAGCAGCATCAGCACGGGCTATGTCTGTTGGAAGGAAGGACAAGTGTTTCAGAAAATACATGCTGCAAAATTCTGAATTTATGTTGTGCCTATTGAGGAATGTTCGCTGCTGAGCATTGTGAGGAAAAGATTTGTTCCAGAGTGATTTCAGAATTGGTAGACTTACAATTGGCATGGCCTTCAGTCAAGTCGCTAAAAATTAAAAACCATGAACAAAAGAGACCACTATATATAGGCCTCCTTCAACTTCGCTAAAGCATTCAACAATACGAGCGATGGTGGCCTATTTAAGCTGCTGGGAAAAAAAAATTGCTGCTCACAAGTGATGTCTCTTCATGACTATATGAGAGGTCAGCTATTATGGGGTCCTTTAAGATTCACAGTGGATTCAGGACTGTTCTGTTTCTGATGCTCTGCTCTGTGGCATATTCTTTCCAATTCTTTTGAGATCCTGGAATTTAATTCAATCAGCATAGTCTCATTACTAAGCCAGCATGTCTGTGACGGCTCACAAGAATTAATCGGATGGATGACAGCTTTATATCCTTTTGTATGGCAATGATTGTCTGGATGTCCATATCTTTGGTACAGGTGAGATAGAAAGATAGTGAGAATGAATGCAGACAGTGGAAGACAATTGTCAATGACTGGAACATCTGGAGGCTGGCTGTTTCAAAATGGCACTGGGCAGGATGAGGAAAAACTGAAAACTTAGCTGGTTGAGAAGAGGATGCAAAGAAAACAAGAATCCAGTAAATCTTGCACCTTCCAGGCTTAATGAAAATCTTGCACACTATACAGACAAAGCATACCCCACACAGGGAAGGAAAGGAGAGACTGCAGACTGAAGTGTTATAGTCATAGCTAGGGTGTAGAGGAAGATCAACTTAATGCATGGTAGGTGCGTTCAGAAGTCTGATGGCAGCAGAGAAGAAGTTGTTTTTAGCTGGTTGGTACATGACCTCAAACTTTTGTGTCTTTTTTCCTAATCGAAGAAGGTGGAAGAGAGTACGTTTGGAGTATGTGGGATCCTTGATTATACTGGCTGCCTCTCCAAGGCAGTGGGAAGTGTATGGATGGGAGGCTGGTTTGCATTCATGACTCTTTGTAGTTTACTGCGGCCTTGGACAGAGCAGAAACCATACCAAGCTGTGATAGACCAGAAAGAATGTTTTCTATGGTGCATTTGTAGAAGTGGGTGAGAGTGTAGCAGACATGCCAAATTTCCTTAGTCACCTGAGAAAGTAGAGACATTGGGTTTTGTTAACTATAGTGTTGGCATGAGGGGACCAGGACAGTTTGATGATTTGGACACCTAAAAGCATGAAGCTCTCGATCATTTCTACGTCATCTCTATTGATGTAGACAGGGGCATGTCCTCCGGTATGCCTCCCGAATACCTGTGCACCAAAAACGAGCTGCCATGCCAGATAACTTTTAACCATTTAGCTTTCTATCCCATCCAGTCTCTCACTGCTCATCTTTATCCAAGTTGCTTCACTATATTGCTTTGATTTTTCCCTTTTAGGTTTCTAATTCTCTCCTGTGTTTCATGTGGCAGTGTTGCTTTCACTATATGCATGCTGTCTGTGTTCAGGGTGGGATGCAAGTCATGAACCATGTGGTCCTCTGACAACCCTTGTCACCTCGTAGCCACCCTCTGATTTGTTATGTTGTTAGTAAGAGAGGCTCAGTCAGTGAGGGGAGACTTTGGCCTGAGTGAGATAGAGACCGAGTGAGTATATTTGGAGAATTTGCTTTAAAGTATGAATTAATTGGTAAATCTTTTTCATGGCCAGTAAGACTAATAGCAGTGGTATGGAAATTGTTGGAAAATGTTCTGAGGGACAGAATTAATCTTTACTTAGAGAGGCAAAGATTAATCAAGAAAAGTGAGCAGGGCTGTGTTGGGGGTGATAATGTCTAACAAATTTGACTAAATTTTTCAAGGAGTGTTGTGTGTTGATTAGGGCAGTGCAGTTGATGCAGTCTACAAGGACTCTTAAGATTTTTGACAAGGTCCCCGATCAAAAAGGGAACAACCCACTTGACAAATTGGGTCCAAAATTGGCTTAGAAGCAGGGAGAAAGGGTGTTGGTCGAAGATTTGTTTCTGAGGCTTCCAGTCACGGAAACATGTCCAGTGGTGTACCACAGGGACTAGTGCTGGATCCGTTGCTGTCTGTAGAGTATATTAATGATCGAATATGAAAGCTATAATAAGTTCCCAGATGACACAAAAATCACTGGTGCGATAACTATTGACAAGGAAGACTTTCGATTACAGGGCGATGTAGATGGACTGGTCAGATGGGCAGGAAGGTGGCAAATGAAATTTAATCCTGAGAACTGAGGTGGTGCATTTTGGGAGGAGCAACAAAGTAAAGGAATACACAATGGGTAGTACGACATGAGGAGATACAGAGGACTAGAGGGACCTTGAGATGTGTATCCATAGATTTTTGAATGCAGCAGGACAGGTAGATATATATATATGCTTGTCTTTTAGTCTAAGTATATATAAGAGCAGGGAAGTTATAATGGAGCTGCATAAAACAGAATTAGAGTTCTGTGTGCATTTCTGGTTGCCTCACTGTAGGAAGGATGGGATTGCACTAGAATGGGTGCAGAGGAGATTCATCAGGATGTTGCCTGAGTGGGAAGTTTTCAGCTATGAAGAGAACTGGTTAGGCTGGGATTCTCCTTAGAGCACAGAAGACTGGGGTGTAGGGGCCTGATGGGAGTGTACAAAACTACGAAGAACATAGGATCAATAGGAAAAAACTTATTCCTCTTAGCAGAAGGGTCAATAACTAAGGCATAGGTTTAAGGGTAACCTACAGAAGATTTGAGAAAACTTCACCCAAACAGTGGTGTGAATCTGGAACTTGCAGCTTGAAAGGGTGTAAAGGTGGAAACCCTCGTAACGTTTAAGAAGTCTTTAGATAAATACTTGAAACGTCATTTCATACAAAGCTATGGATCCAGTGCTGGAAAGTGGGATTAGAACAGATAGGTGCTTGAGGGCTGTTGCAGACACAGTGGGCCTATGGACCTCTTTTTGTGCTGTATGTCTTTGATTCTAGAAAGTTAATTTTAGAATAAGGCGCAGATTCTGACCTAGAGTTAACAATTTTTAAGTGAGTTAAATGCCTAGTTAAACAAGCAGCTGTGTAGTGGCAGTTAACTGCCAATCATGTGAAAAC
Source organism: Sphyrna mokarran (assembly GCA_024679065.1). Classification (NCBI taxonomy): domain Eukaryota; kingdom Metazoa; phylum Chordata; class Chondrichthyes; order Carcharhiniformes; family Carcharhinidae; genus Sphyrna; species Sphyrna mokarran. The sequence continues at coordinate 47,617,115 of JAGIQG010000003.1, read as the reverse complement.
CCTTTGCCTGAATAAGTATCGATTACTGTAGCAGGAAGTTACGCGAGAAGGTGATTCACACAGCTCTGTATCAGTAAAAAGGATTTTTAATGTGCAAAGTCACTCAGGGGAGAGAGACTTTGGCCTCAGTGAGACTCAGTACGTTTGGGAATTTGATTCAAGTGGGAATTTGGTGCATAGGGGAAAAATAGGTATTTTAGATAAGCTTAATGGCAAGAGATGTGACTTAAGAGTGCTGGAAGTTGGAAACTTGAAAGAATTAGGGAGGGAAGGGAGAGAGATGCTGTTTGGTGTTTTGCTTTTTAACTTTCTCAGTCTTCAGTCTTACTCCACTATGGGAGAGAACTTATTTGACGTCTAGATGACGAAGGGTTTATTCTATTCCTGTGGTTACAAATAAGTTTAGTAATTGGTCATTACGTTGAAAAAAAGAAAAAATGAAATATATAATTGGACAAAATAATTAAATTGTTGATTTGAACACATTAAAGCTAAAGGACAGATGATGTGTCACGGTTGTAGCATGTGGGATCTCCCTGGATTGCCAGTTTGATGTAGAGATGCCGGCATTGGACTGGGGTAAACTCAGTAAAGTTTTACAACACCAATTTTAAATCCAACCAATTTATTTGATAGTAAATTTGCGAGCTTTTGACTCTATGGCCTTCGTCAGGCAAATGCAGTGTTCTGGTCTGCAATAGCACACATACCAACACAGACAGTCACAGATTGCTGATTAGAATGCGAATCCTTACATCTAACCTGCTATTCAAGTGTTAAAGTGGCTAACAATGTGTGTGAAGGGAATCCCGAGCATTGGTTAGAGAATTGTGTATTTTCTCCAGACAGCACAGGAAGTGAGGTTTTTTGCTAACCCAGGCAAGTTACGGGGGTTACAGATAGTGTTTCATGAAGCCAAGATCCCTGTTAAGACCGTCCTCATGTGTGCGGAGCTTGGCTATCAGTCTCTGCTCAGCGACTCTGCGCTGTCGTGTATCACGAAAGCCCCCTTGAAGAACATTTACCAGCAGGTCGGAGGCCGAATGCCCATGACTGCTGAAGTGTTCGCCCACAGGAAGGGAACTGTTTTGCCTGGTGATTGCTGAGCGATGCTCATTCATCCGCTGTCGTAGTGTCTGCATTGTCTCCCCAATGTACCATGCTTCGGGACATCCTTTCTTGCAACGTATTAGGTAGACAACGTTGGCCGAGTTGCAAGAGTATGTACCGTGTACCTGGTGAATGGTATCCTCACGTTTGATGATGTCGGCCATGTCTATGATCTGGCATGTCTTGCAGAGGTTGCTGTGGCAGGGTTGTGTGGTATTGTGGTCACTGTTCTCCTGAAGGATGGGTAGTTTGCTGCGAACAGTGATCTGTTTGAGGTTGTGCGGTTGTCTGAAAGCAAGAAGTGGGGGCACTTCTCCAGCTTCCACCCTAGACACGTTAAAGAAGCCATTCGCTATGGACAAGCTCTCCGTATACACAGAATTTGCTCAGATGAGGAAGATCATGACAGACACCTCCAGACGCTGAAAGATGCCCTCGTGAGAACAGGATATGGCGCTCGGCTCATCGATCGACAGCTCCGACGTGCCACAGCGATAAACCTCCTCAGAAGACGGACACGGTGGACAGAGTACCCTTTGTTGTCCAGTACATCCCCGGAGCGGAGAAGCTACGACATCTTCTCCGGAGTCTTCAACATATCATTGATGATGATGATGAACATCTCGCTAGGGCCATCCCCACCCCCCCACTTCTTGCTTTCAGACAACCACACAACCTCAAACAGATCATTGTTCGCAGCAAACTACCCAACCTTCAGGAGAACAGTGACCACAATACCAGACAACCCTGCCACAGCAACCTCTGCAAGACATGCCAGATCATAGACATGGACGACATCATCAAACATGAGGATACCATTCACCAGGTACACGGTACATACTCTTGCAACTCGGCCAACGTTGTCTACCTAATACGTTGCAAGAAAGGATGTCCCGAAGCATGGTACATTGGGGAGACCATGCAGACACTACGACAGCGGATGAATGAGCATCGTTCAACAATCACCAGGCAAAACAGTTCCCTTCCTGTGGGCGAACACTTCAGCAGTCATGGGCATTCGGCCTCCGACCTGCGGGTAAATGTTCTTCAAGGGGGCTTTCGTGATACACGACAGCGCAGAGTCGCTGAGCAGAGACTGATAGCCAAGCTCCGCACACATGAGGACGGTCTTAACAGGGATCTTGGCTTCATGACACACTATCTGTAACCCCCGTAACTTGCCTGGGTTAGCAAAAAACCTCACTTACTGTGCTGTCTGGAGAAAATACACAATTCTCTAACCAATGCTCAGGATTCCCTTCACACACATTGTTAGCCACTTTAACACTTGAATAGCAGGTTAGATGTAAGGATTCGCATTCTAATCAGCAATCTGTGACTGTCTGTGTTGATATGTGTGCTATTGTAGACCAGAACACTGCATTTGCCTGACGAAGGCCATAGAGTCAAAAGCTCGCAAATTTACTATCAAATAAATTGGTTGGATTTAAAATTGGTGTGGTAAAACTTTACTGAGTTTGCCAGTTTGATCCAGGGCAAACATGTCATCAGTAAGTGTTCGAGGAGCAGCAGCTATGAGTCGGAGACTGGATACTGACTCTAACACATCAGGGAAAGGGTAAGTTATCTGGATTCTTTCTATCATGAGGCAGTCACACTTCTTGGGACATGGTCTTCTGATTTGGTCAGTGGTTAGGGACAGGAAAGAATGACTGTGAATGAGGCAGTGAGGGGATTGAGAGAGCAAGAAGTTTAGCCTTTACAGGGTATTTCAGCAGAGCTGCAAGGTGATGAGCTCATTGTGGTACAGAAAACCATTGAAGTGAAGGGGGCAAATAGGAATGTAGTGGAAAGAAGGGGTAGTATTGTCAGAGGAATGTACACTCTTCTCTGCAGCAAAGAACACAAATCTGGACAGTTGTGTTGGCTGCTTGCTGCCAGGGTTTGAGACATCTGCTCGGGGCTGGAGAGACACATGCAGTGGGAGGGATAGGACCCAGATGTCATAGTTCGTATATGTGTGAACATCAGGCAGGAGAAAGGAGAAGGTCCTGCATAGTCCATATGAGAAAATGGCAGCAAATTAAGAAGCAGGGCCTCAAAAGGTTATAATCAAAATAATAATCTTTGGATTATTATCTAAGCCACGTACAAATTGGCATCAGACAAATCAGATTAGAGAGATGAATGCGCGACTCAAAGACTGACGTGAAAGAAGTGGATTCTGGCTCACTGGCACCAGTACTAGAGAAAGTAGGAACTGTACCATTTGGGCAGACTACACTAGAATCATGCTTTGAATAGCCTAACTAGGAAGTAGAATATTATTATACTAAATGGTGAAGACAAGTGATCAACTATGGGAAGATCTTTTAAATCAAAGAGCAAAGACAAAGCAGAGAAAGGCATTATTATGGGAAATGAAAAACAGACATGACACGAAGGGATAGAGAGTATTAATCTAACAGTAAATCAAAGATGAGGTGAGAGATTATAAAAATAATAAAACTGAAAGCTTTGTATCTGAATGCATGTAACATTTGTAAAACAAAACAGATGAACTGAGAGTACATATGGTGAATATGATTTGATAGCCATTGTGGAGATATGGCTGCAGGAGGACATAAATGGGCCCTGAATATTAAAAAGTACAGGGCATTTAGGAAGGGCAGGAAGCAAGGAAAAATTGGAAGGTGGTTCTGTTAGCTAATGATTGTACTAGTACAATAGAGAGGATGACCCACGTTCAGGAAACCAGCACATGGGAATGATTTGTGTACAGGTGACAAACAGTAAAGGCAAGAAATCATTGTGAGAGTTGTGTTTTGGCCCTGTAATGGTAGCCATGTGACAAGGTGGAGCGTATAAAGGAAGAAATAATTGGAGCTTATCAGAAAAGCAGTGTGATAATCATGGAAGATTTTAATCTACATATAGACTGGAAAACTCAGATGAGCAATGGTAGTCTTGATGAGTTAATGTAAAGTTTTCAGGGTGGTTTCTTGGAACAGGCTCTGGAGCCAACCAGAAAGCTATATTAGACCTGGTTTCATGCAATGAGATGGGAGTAATTAATGATCTCAAAGTGAAGTCCTCTGCCCTCACCCACCTAGGTAGCAGGTGGGTGATATGATTGAATTTTACATTCAGTTTGCAAGAGAACAAACTATGTCTGAGACTCTGTTTTAAACTTAAATGAAGGCAGTTAGGAGGATACAAAAGCCTGAGCTGGCCATGGTGAATTGGCAAATTAGGTTAAAGGGAAGGCCAATAGAGATGCTGCAGCAAACATTTAAGGGAAATTTCAGAATGCACAGAATAGGCATTTGGATAAGTTCAAGGTAATCCAACAGAATCTACATGGTTTTGTGAAAGAGGAACATATGCATAATGGGGAACAGGTGGATATACTGGACTTAGATTTCCAGAAGGCATTTAAGGAAGTACTACATCTAATGTTATTGCAGAAAGAAAAAGCTTATGTTATTGAGGATAACCATCTTAGATAGAAAACTCACTGGCTAACAGTAAGCAGAGACTAACTCTAAATGGGTCTTTTTTGTTTGGCAAGATGTAACAAATGGTGCGCTACAGCATTCAATGTTTGGACTTCAACGGTTTATAATTTATAAAATTGACTCTGGCAAAGAGATGGTTGCCAGATTTGTTGATATGAAGAAAATCACAGCACAAGAACAGGCCCTTTGGCCCTTAAAGTCTGCACCGACCATGCTGCCCGACTGAATTAAAACCCCTTACCCTTCCAGGGACGATATCCCTCCCTCTATTCCCATCCTATTCATGTATTTATCCAGATGCCTCTTAAAACTTACTATCATATCTGTTTTCACCATCTCCCTCAGCAGTGATTTCCAGGCACCTACCACCTTCTGTGTAAAAAAAAACTTGCCTCATACATTTCCTTTAAACCTATCCTCCTAGTAATTGATTCTTCCACCCTGGGGAAAAAGCTTCTGATTATCCACTCTGTCCATGCCTCTCATAATCTTGTAGACCTCTATCAGGTCATTCTAGTGAGAACAAACTAAGTTTCTCCAACCTCTATAATAAGTAGGAAAGTAAATTGTAAAAACGACATAAGGAAGGTACGAAAAGATATACATAGGTTAATTGTGGGGGTGGGGGGCATGTTTTCAAATACGTCAGAAAGTATGCCAGAAGTCAGTCCTTAACTTTCCACAGATAATGTGTGTGGCCAGTTGAAAAAATAACGCTGAGAACTTTGCCCCATCCATTTGAGGTTATTCTGATCAATGCATTCTGGTTGCTAGGACGCCAGTAACTCAAATCATTTCTCAAAGCTGGCTTAAGCTCTCATCTCCTCTTTGGACTATCAAAACACTCTAGGAGCTATTTTGGAAAGTTTACATGACCACTACATTTGCCTGCCAAAATTGCACCATTCGCCTGAGGTCCTGAATAAGACTGCAGTGATAATTTGAGTTTGGATTGGTTTGGCAACATGATAACGCAATTAATTATGTTTTTAATCTTCATGAAGGAGAGTTGTGATTTGCATGAAATCACAGCTTAAGAATATATTGACCAGTAAACTATTCTTTTTTTGAGACTGTCGGGAAAATCTCATTGTGCATGCTTTCTGTGGCTTTGAACTGATGTGTATAGTTTATGTGCTGACACACAAACACACATACACAGACCTTCACAGATGGTAGATGCAAAATCTCTTTCCATCCTGCATCTAGTTATAATCCTGGCTACGCCATCTGACAACACACACCAGAGAAAAAGAATCACTTAATTAATGTTGGGATCAGAGAAACGTTGTTGTCTTTTGAGGCACGAATGAAATGAAATAATGCCATACGTATTTGCCTGCCAAAATTGCACAAAATGCATTCATATGTTGCAGCCACTAAAATTGTTTTTACAATGAGAAAAAGTTGTCACCTTCTATCTTAAAATAATGTAAAAAAAACATATTCTAGAAGCTTAAAATGCATAAAGAATTGGAATTTGGCAAAAAAAAAAGCCTAGGCACAATTGACGTGATCAGTTACTGAATCATTATAGGTCTCACATACAGCAAAACCATGCTGCTGAGTTTTGTAGAAATATAATTTATTGAACTTTGTTCATGATAACTCTGACCATCATCTCTTCTAGCATAACTTTAGTCTATAAATAATGGTCTATGGAAAATTTAAAGTTGCTACTTGGAGTATGCCACCAGCAATTTTATTGAAATGTGTGTATTTGTCCATCCTCAAATTTAAAAGAGAAATGCACTACAGATTGAACAATTGCGTTGCATTTACATAGCACCGTTTGTGATCTCTTAACAGCCAGAGTATTTTACAGCTATTGAAATTTGTCACTGTTGTAATTTAGGGAAGCTAATCCATGCACAGCATGCTCCCACATTAATGAATTTGCACCCAGATTATTTGTTTGAGATGTTGGTTGAGGCGTAAATACTGGCTGGGTCATTCGGAGAATAGTTTCCCCCTTCCACAAACAGTACCCCCTGCAATGTTTTACAGCTACGGAGAAGGCACAAAAACTCACTGCATAATAGGTGTACTATATTTGTCTCACTTTCAATTGCAGTTTATGAAGACCTCTGGGAGGCATACGAGAGGTATTAAGCATTAATCCTTCTACTCCACAAAATCTCAGTAAGAATAGCTTTGGTACTAGTAAGTTTGCAAATATATTCAATAAGGCTCAGCTGGCTGAACAACTAGTTAGTGAATACAGAGTAATGTCAACATTGCAGTTCAATTCCTGTGTTGGTTGAGGTTATTCATAAAGCTCCTGCCTTCTCAACCTTGCTTCTTCTTGTGATGTAGTGATCCTCCATTTAAATCATCACCAGCCAATAGGCATCTAACACATGGAGACTTTACCATTAGGGATTCAAAATTGGTTTAGTTTTGGGTGACAGAGGTTGATGACAGAAGGTTGCTTCAGTGGCACACTGCAGGGATCTGTGCCGGGTCTCCGATTATTTGTAATTTATATAAATGACACAGATAACTGTGGGGGGTAGGATTAGTAAGTTTGCAGATGACACAAAGATTGGCTGGGTAGTTAACAGTGAAGCTTAAGTGCCTTGTTACAAGAAGAAATAGATGGAGGGTCAAATGGGCAGATGAATGGCAGATGCTATTAACCCTTGGCAGTGTGTGGTGATGCACTTCGGAAGAAGTAATTTGACAAGGAAATACTCGATGAACGGCATGGCATTAGGAAATTCTGGGAACAGAGGAGCCTTGGCATGTTTGTCCACAGATCTCTGAAGGTAGAATGAAATATTACTAGGGGGTGGTGAAAAAGGCATATGGGACACTTGCCTTTATTAATCAACGCATAGACTACAAAAACAGGAAGGTCATGTTGGAGTTGTATTGAACTGTGACCAGGCCACAGCAAGAGTACTGTGTAATTCTGGCCACTACATTATAAGAAGGATGTGATTGCACTGGAGGAGGTGTAGAGAAGATTCATCAGGATGCTGCCTGGGATGGAACATTTAAGCTGTGAAGAGAGATTGCATAAGCTTGAGTTGATTTTGGGGACTGCAAGGTGACCTGATCAGGGTATCCAAGATTGAGGGACATGGACTGAGTAGATAAAGAGCAGCTGTTCCTCTTGGTTGAAGGATCAGCCATGAGGGGACAGGTTCATGGTGAATGGTAGATGGTTTAGGGGGAATGTGATGTAAAACCTTTTTGCCAGAGTGTGCTAATGTTCTGCAATGGGCTGCCTAGGAGAGTGGTAGAGATGAATCACCTCATTCTTTGATAAGTACCTGGATGACCATTTGATGTGTCATAATATTCAAGATGATGGACTAATTACTGGTAAATGGAATTAGATGGGAGGTCAGATATTTCTTGTGTCGATGCAGACCATATGGGCAGAGGGGCCTCTTCCACATGTCATTCAATGAATTACATGCTTATAATGCCTTAAATTGAGAACATTACAAGTTTCCTTACTCTTTTTTTCAAGCTAACAGTATCCAGTGCTTTGCGGTCTGCAACCAAAACCTGCATCAAGGGTATGTAATTCATTTCAAAGCCAAGTAAATCTTTCATCAAACAACCAATTAACTAAAGTGAATGCAAGGTTGTAATTCGATGTGGGACGGTCTCTGTTCTTTACAGGTGTTATTGGTGTGCTCGTTTTCTACAAAAGAACGTGGATACTAGAACTGATATTGTTGCCATATGTCCTTGTTTAATAACAAGTAACGTGCGTATCATCCAAATAAGCTTCAAAGAGCAAGAGCTGGAAATATTTTACCTGCTTCATTCAATATACTTACATAACTAGAACTGAGTTTTATCTTCCTTTTTATTAGATAAAAAAAAACAATGTTAGATGTTCTGGCCTCAGTACATTATGCACATGAGTAAGTTTTCATCTTCCACCCTCCTCCAGAAACCAAGGACACCAGCCTCAACATTGTGTAGTTGATCTGTCAGAATCATGCACAGAAGATTAATGGATCATTCATTTCTTTCAGATTTCACATTTGGAATCTAGTAGTCTAACCTGAACCAGTCGATTCTTGAAAGTTTTACTGGATTTATATTTAAACATGGAATTCAGATTTTAAAGATTTGAGAAGTTACCTTATTCCAAAGAAATGCCTGTGTAAAAATTTGAGTCAAGTTCCTTGTTGTATTAGTTGCTTTATTAGATCAGCAGCTTTGTGCTAAGCAGGGGAGAAAATGGCATTGATCATCTGAGGAGGAGATTGTTTTAGTCAGCTTTCATACTTTTATGGTTTAAAAAAAAAGCTCTTCTTTCTCCTTTAAAAGCAAATCCTGAATTATTTTCCAAATTTGTAGGATTTCCTGATTAGAAATAGTTGTTGTGTTTGAAACATAATAAAAGGCCTTATCAGCATTCAGCAGCAGCGAAGGTATTGGCCCAACTTCAGAAATGATTGACCTTACTTGCAAGTCTAAAGCTGCCAGAGCCAAATCTTTGAGAGAGAATTGTTTCTTGAGGAAATGTGCTGCATAAAAAATAGTTCACTTTTAGGCAGTTTTTATTCAAAACAAGGGGAGGATATAATTTGATATGTGACCATTTGTAATACCATTTATAATAAAGGGTAACACTTTGATAGAACTTTATATTTTTAATAAGCAGCAAATTTAAGAGCAGGAGCAATCTGCTGCACCATTCAAGATGATCATGGCTTATATCCTTCTTGAGCTCCTTAAGAATTATATAAAATTCAGTGTAATTGCCCCTTATTCCTGGAGCTGAATGTACAAAGGGTTTGGAACCCTCAACATTAGGGTAAAAAGCAAGTCCTGAGCCAGCACTTGCTCGCAGTCAGACTTGTTCAACAATTTTTATCATGGGTGGCCTCCTAATTGACTGCTTAAGGAGAGTAGTGACCTCCTGATGCTGCCAGCCCAATCATAGGATTGGCAGTTCAGAAGCTTCAGCAGTGCCACCAGAAGAGGTGGTTGCTACCACAAAATACAGCAGACTCCAAGATAAATTGGGTATAAACAAATTCTCAGGATAGAATTGGAGAGCAAACCCCTGTGGGGTTGTTGCTGGAGCTAGGCTGCCTTACCTGCTCACAGAGCCCAAACTGCCTCCATTTAGAGGTTTGCTCCACTATCAGCAAGGTGGCACAGTGGTTAGCAGTGCTGCCTCTCAGTGCCAGAGAACTATGTTCGATTCCCAGCTTGGATTGCTGTCTGTGTGGAGTCTGCATGTTCTCCTCGTGTCTGTATCGGTTAGTTCTGGGTGCTCCAGTTTCCTCTCTGTCTGAAAGATGTGCTGGTTATGTGTATGGCCATGCTAAATTCTCTCTGTGTACTCAAACAGACACCTGAGTATGATAACTACAAGATTTTCACAGTAACTTCATTGCAGCGTTGATGTAAGCTTCCTTGTGACACTAGCAGTAAATAATAAACAAAATGGCCCGATGACATCTTTAATTATATAAAATGGTTCTCCGTCTGCCCGTATCCAGACCTGTTATTGGTAAAATGCTCCAACAGCAGGACCAACCTGCTGCTAATCTGACTCATCCGCATGGCCTGGTAAAATTCTCAATTTAAGGCATTATAAGCATGTAATTCATTGAATGACATGTGGAAGAGGCCCCTCTGCCCATATGGTCTGCATCGACACAAGAAATATCTGACCTCCCATCTAATTCCATTTACCAGTAATTAGTCCATCATCTTGAATATTATGACACATCAAATGGTCATCCAGGTACTTATCAAAGAATGAGGTGATTCATCTCTACCACTCTCCTAGGCAGCCCATTGCAGAACATTAGCACACTCTGGCAAAAAGGTTTTACATCACATTCCCCCTAAACCATCTACCATTCACCATGAACCTGTCCCCTCATGGCTGATCCTTCAACCAAGAGGAACAGCTGCTCTTTATCTACTCAGTCCATGTCCCTCAATCTTGGATACCCTGATCAGGTCACCTTGCAGTCCCCAAAATCAACTCAAGCTTATGCAATCTCTCTTCACAGCTTAAATGTTCCATCCCAGGCAGCATCCTGATGAATCTTCTCTACACCTCCTCCAGTGCAATCACATCCTTCTTATAATGTAGTGGCCAGAATTACACAGTACTCTTGCTGTGGCCTGGTCACAGTTCAATACAACTCCAACATGACCTTCCTGTTTTTGTAGTCTATGCGTTGATTAATAAAGGCAAGTGTCCCATATGCCTTTTTCACCACCCCCTAGTAATATTTCATTCTACCTTCAGAGATCTGTGGACAAACATGCCAAGGCTCCTCTGTTCCCAGAATTTCCTAATGCCATGCCGTTCATCGAGTATTTCCTTGTCAAATTACTTCTTCCGAAGTGCATCACCACACACTGCCAAGGGTTAATAGCATCTGCCATTCATCTGCCCATTTGACCCTCCATCTATTTCTTCTTGTAACAAGGCACTTAAGCTTCACTGTTAACTACCCAGCCAATCTTTGTGTCATCTGCAAACTTACTAATCCTACCCCCCACAGTTATCTGTGTCATTTATATAAATTACAAATAATCGGAGACCCGGCACAGATCCCTGCAGTGTGCCACTGAAGCAACCTTCTGTCATCAACCTCTGTCACCCAAAACTAAACCAATTTTGAATCCCTAATGGTAAAGTCTCCATGTGTTAGATGCCTATTGGCTGGTGATGATTTAAATGGAGGATCACTACATCACAAGAAGAAGCAAGGTTGAGAAGGCAGGAGCTTTATGAATAACCTCAACCAACACAGGAATTGAACTGCAATGTTGGCATTGCTCTGTATTCACTAACTAGTTGTTCAGCCAGCTGAGCCTTATTGAATATATTTGCAAACTTACTAGTGCCAAAGCTATTCTTACTGAGATTTTGTGGAGTAGAAGGATTAATGCTTAATACCTCTCGTATGCCTCCCAGAGGTCTTCATAAACTGCAATTCTGACCCACATAATATAATATAGGTCATATTTTTATTGGACATTCCCCTCAGTCTAGTGATTCTTCGTTGCATTCCCTCCAAGCCACATATATCCTTCATTGGACAAAGACTAAAACTGTACACTCTACTCCACGTAGAGTCACACAGAGGCCTTGTATAATTAGTGTGCTCTAATCATTTTATGGAAGCTAAAATACCAAAGGCCTTCCTGCTGTACCTGTATGCTAACAGTGTTTTATGTGCAAGGACATCCAGGTCTGTCTGAATGCCTTTTGCCATTTAAAATAAAATTCCACTTTTCTATTTTTCCTACCAACGTGGATGGTTTAACATTTTCCCACTTTATATTCCATTTATCATGTTCTCTGTCACTCACTGAAGCTGTCTGTCTCCCTTTGCAATCTCACTGCCCTCCTTGTGGCTTACATTTGCATCTAATTGTGTCACACTTGATTAGATTACACGCACTGAAGTCATTGTTATGTATTGTTAATAGCTGAGGCACAAGCAGCATCCTTATAGTCCTGTATGGTTACGTGCCAGCCTGGTGATCCAAAACTAGTCCATTTATTTCTATTTCCTGTCCATTAACCAATTTATAACATTGGCAAACATTATCCACAATCTTACAAACACTAATCTTGTGTAGTAAGTTTATATGTGATGCCATATAAAGTTATTTTTCGATATTCAAACACAGTTTTCCCCTTATCTACCCTCCAGTCACATGCTAAAGCAACATTTGTAATTGATTTGTCAAACATGATTTCCATCTCATAAAGTTGTGTTGACTTGCCTAATTGTATTATAATTTAAGTGCCCTCCCCTTTAAACAATTCTAACATTTTTCTTACACTGACAAGTTGACTGGCCTTTAGTTCCTTGTTTTCTCCCTCCTTCATTTTGTGGATATTAAGGTACCTTCAGATTTGCTGGGACCATTCCTGAGTCATATCAATGTCTCTGCCATCTCTGTAGCCACCATCTTTAAAATCCAAGATTGAAGTTTTCCTTCTCTTTCTGCCAGCAGGATTTCTGGTCCCACTGATGGTGAGTCACCGTGGCTGGCTTCTGGTGGCGGAGGGTGGGAGTGGTGGAAAACAAATGTTGTCATCGGTTGGACTGCTAGTTCCTGCAACCAGCCAATGATAGGGTGCCTCCAATAGCGTGAAACATGCTGTGATTGATATTTGGGGGGTATATCAATCCCACCCTTAGTGTTATAGGTCACCAGGTCCAAGGGATTTATCAACTTTTGCTCCCATCAACTTCTCCAGCATTGTTTCATTAATTTTTTTTATAAGTTTCTACTCTTGCCAGATCTTTGGTTTCCTGAACTTTTTTGTGTATTTCACTGTGTAGGCAGATGTAAAGTATTTGTTTTGTGTCTGTCATTTCCTTGTGTTTCACTTTAATTTCTTGTGCCTCTGTCTTTAAGGAAACATTTATTTTGCTGACATGTAGAGGTTTTACAAACTTTTTATGCCTCGTGCTAGATTACTCTCATTCTCATTTCTCCTCTTGAATTTCTTTGTCATCCTTACTGAATTCTAAAATTCTTCCATTCCCTTAGGCTTACTAGTCTTCTTGATAATATTATAAACCACTTCTTCCTTTCATATTATTTGTAACTTTATTTGTTAGCTGAGATTGGATCATTTTCCCCAGTGTTTTACATTCTTCATTGAAGTGTATTTATTGTGAATTATAAATGAATTCTTTAAAAGTTATTCAATTTATTTTAACAAATTATATTAGCCAACTAATATATCTGCCCCACAACCATCACCATCACCCTGACCCCACTGCAGTTTGCTTTATTCAGATATAAAAGCTCAATTTCAAATTTAACTAAGTTATTTTCAAACTCAATGAAGTTTCACCTTTAATATCACTTTTCTCCAGGGGCTCCTTTTATTACAAGGTCACTGATTAACTCATCTCTTAGAAATTTAATAGTTTTAAAATAGCTGGTTGCCTGGCTGATTCCTTGCTATAATGATCTGTAAAACCATCATAAAGGTGTTCCATAAACTCACCCTCCATATTATTACTGCAAATCTGTTTCTTCCTCTTTGTATAATAATTAATAACCCCCATGATTATTGTATTATCCCTATTACATCTCAAATTTCCTGATTTATTCTCTGCCCCGCATTATAATTACTGTTAGGGAGCCTATAAATTGCTCTCACCATTGCTTTCTGCTGCTGAGTGTTTCTTAACTTTGTCAAACTGACTAAACAGTAAGTCCCCATTTTATGTTTTCTCACTTTAACATTAGTTATTTAATGGAGCCTGTATTCTTGTTTGGTGTTGCAAATTTTATAACATCATTTCATGCTAGTGTGTTGTCAGACCTCTTACTGATGCAGGGCTACGTGAGCCAGTCACTGCTATTTCCCACTTGCTGACCTTCTGTTGCCAAACCTCCTGCTCCCCAAGTCTTCCACTTAGCTCTCCTGAACTCTTGCTGTGAGTAATGCTCTGGAGGTGAAGGGTGGGAGGATCTACTCTTCCCACCTCTTACTGCGCATCTCCAGGAGATTATTAGCTGTGAGGTTATGTGCATGAATGTACATTCTCCCAACAGAACCACTTTTCTAATTCTACCTATACAATATTGAATACAAAAGTTAAGGTAATACTGGTCCCAATTGGTGCATAAAACCTGTGCACCTCATAGAGAACACCACAGTTAGCAGAACTGAGAAAAGAGCAGCTCTTGTCAGTAGAGATCTGACAAGATACAATGTCCAGTTTCACCACCCTCAGTGAAACTAGTCTACCTGAAGAAGGTCAACTGTAGGAAATTGGTACAAGTTACACATTTCTTTTTTGGAGTGTCCATGGAAAAAAAGAAGAGTGCAAGTCTGGCACAGGCCTTGCTGTCATGACCATCTAGTCAGTGAATTGAATTGCCTGCTCAAAAATATTAATGACTATTTGATGTGCTTAAACTACTCCGAACAGCAACAAGCGAGCAATTCTCTGTGACCAACCCTAACAAAATCAAAAATAATCATAACCTTCATTCCTTGATTACTACTGTGCCAAAGTCAGACAAGCTGATCATTTTTGGCCAAAACAGAAAATGCTGGACAATCTCAGCATGTATGTCAGCATCTGTGGAGAGAGAATAGGACCAACATTTCGAGTCTAGACTTAAAATGTTGGCTCTATTTTCTCTCCCTAGATGTTGACAGATCTGCTGAGATTGTCCAGCATTTTCTATCTCAGATTCTATCATCTGCGGTATTTTGTTTTGATCATTCTTGGTGACAGTTTGTGCAGATTACTGGGCATGGGAAGGGATCATCGTAGGGAGAAAAAATTGGGATTAGCAGTTGTAACAGCAAGTGTCTTTTTGCTGCAGGTGTGTGCTGAGTATGCGCTCTTAATCAGTGGGATTTTTTGCCTTGCTAATTGTAACAAAACATCTTGGATGTATCTCCATTTTATGCATAGAAATTTGATTGTATCATCACCAGGCAGTTGGATTGGCAGGATTTGTATGTAATGAAAGCCATGTGCAGCCCTGACTGCTGTCTTAACATTTGAAAGCTAAATATCAGAGTTTACCCCCAGATACGTCAAAGTCCGGAAATGTCTAGATGCTTCAAAGCTCAGGAAGTCATGAAAGAATCTCTCTCAAAATCTAGAGTTGCCTGTGTACAGCGAACATGGATGCTTATTGCACTGAGGATGACTGGGTGATGTGTCATTCTCTGACAGTGTGTATGCCATTGCTTGAGGCCTAATTTCTCATGAGCATCAAGAGTGGCTCGACAAAAACAATGCAAAGTACTGGAGCACATGCATCACCTCTGCGGTTATAAACTTCAATGACAAGTCATGACTATCCAAGCATGATGCTTACCATAACATCTGCAGGATTGTCCGGTGCAAGCTTAGAAATCTGCAAATCATGTGTTTGAATTGAAAAGCAGATGACCTTTGGTCATGTACAGACCTCAAATGACTGGAAGAGATTCCAAAACATTCTGAAATCTATCAGCCCTAGTAATGCCAATAATCAGTGAATTAAACAAATGAGACGGGCAGTGGCAGCCCCTAGTGGGGCAAACTATAACTAAACTAAACTAAACGTCAAAAAGGAACTTAATTTAGTAAATTAAAATTTAATTCCTGGGCTGATGATGCAGCCCAGCCCTTACGGTACTCACGAGTCACAGAAAGCCTGCAGAGTGCTGGTGGACACTAAATGCTCCATCTCCAAGGCCACCCAACCATGAATGTAACTGTGGTAGAGGCAGACAGTTGGGTTGAACAACTCCCTCGACCCCTGCTGCCTGGACCTGGACTTGGCCAAGCCTATGAGCGTGTTTACATGGAGTACTCCTCCTCTCCTCTCCCTATTCCACACAGACTCACTAGTGAGTCTCTGTCAGCAGCAAGCATGAGAAACAGACTTTCTATGATTGGAGGAGCAGTTCCATTCAGTTTGTTCCATTCAAACTGGCATTTTGAAAACTGGCTCTGGGGGCCTCATTAGGCTCACATATGCTTTGAGCATATCATTTGGCCTTAGGGCCACATGTTGGACAAGCTTGATGTACACCATTCAGATCGAGTTGTGGAAATTCTGTGGCCAAATGCCATTTGTGGTAAAGACCCTGCCCATGGAAGTCAGTCAGTTGTACGTTGCTGGTGATCAGGTTACATCCTGAAGGCAAGGAGCTGGAATTCCTCGTCAGGAAGATAGATGTTTGAAAAATTTTGTGTTTTATGACCTACATGCTGTGTGGACTGCTGAGCCAGTTTGTAAGATCTGATTTCTGTGGTTGAATGTGTAACTTTAAGTTAACAGGCAAATTGTGAGATTTTTGTATTTAATGTTGATCCTGGATGTTAGAGTATAGAAGGTTAGCAAAGATGGTATTTAATATTTGCTCTGATTTAATTCTTGTATAATAAAGTTTCTATTTTAAAAACTATTGAATTTTGTGGCTTCATTCGGTTGGTAAAGAACTACGGTTTTGGATTTTAATCTCAAAAAGGTACTGGTTTCTTCTGAGACTGCAGAAGAAACGAGTTTTTATCCCTGAAAGTAAGCAGTCAAGTCGATAAGGTTGTTAAGAAGGCATATGGAGTCTTAGCTTTTATTGGTAGGGGGATTGAATTTCGGAACCACAACGTCATGTTGCAACTGTACAAAACTCTAGTGCGGCCGCACTTGGAGTATTGTGTGCAGTTCTGGTCCCCACATTATAAGAAAGATGTGGAGGCATTGGAGAGGGTACAGAGGAGGTTTACCAGGATGTTGCCTGGTATGGAGGGCAGGTCTTATGAAGAGAGGCTGAGGGATTTGAGGTTGTTTTCGTTAGAAAGGAGGCGGCTAAGAGGAGACCTTATCGAAACATATAAGATGATTAGAGGTTTAGATAGGGTGGACAGTGATAGCCTTTTTCCTAGGATGGAGAAAGCTAGCACGAGGGGACACAGCTTTAAATTAAGGGGTGATAGTTATAGGACGGATATCAGAGGTAGGTTCTTTACCCAGAGGGTGGTTAGGGAGTGGAATGCCCTGCCTGCGGCAGTTGTAGATGCGCCAAGTTTGGTGGCGTTTAAGAGGCTAGTTGATAAGTTTATGGAAGAGAAGGGAATGGTTTAGTTTGGAGGGTCATTGCTTTTTATAATGGTCGGCGCAACTTCGAAGGCCGAAGGGCCTGTTCTGCGCTGTAATGTTCTATGCAATGCCATTCCCCTGACCAATACAGTCCTCTAACATGATCACATTCTTTTGCATGCTCTTTACTTGAATGACCTCGAGTACCACCGTGCCATGGTCTTTGTTCTTCCACCCCTGCAGACTGTACCTATATTCACATAGGCAGCAGGAGCCACAAACCTGTCAGATAAGTTTATTTATTAGTGTTTACATTGACATTACAATGAATTTACTGTGAAAATCCCCTAAATATGAAGTCTGAGGATCCTCCAATATTGTACATTGAGACTCCTTACTTGTCTGACTCTCAGTTTCACCTTCCTGATCCTGACCACTAATAGATGTTCATTTCATAAAATCCTTACAGTGCAGAAAGAGGCCATTTGGTCCATCAAGCCTGCCCCAATGACAATGGCACCCAGGCTCTATCTCTGTAATCCCACATATTTACCCTGCTAATCCCCCTGAGACTAAGGGATAATTTAGCATGGCCAATCCACTTAACCTGCACATCTTTGGACTGTGGGGGGAAGTCAGAGCAACCAGAGGAAAGCCGTGCAGCCTAAGGGGAGAATGTGCAAACTCTGCACAGCCACCTGAGGCTGGAATTGAACCTGGGTCCCTAGCACTGTGAAGCAGCAGTGCTAATCACTGTGCGGTTGTGTCAGATTCGTAGCACTTCTTAACTTAAGGTGCGGGACTGCTCCTGGATCATAGTGTTTAAGTAACTTCCCTTCTCAGTCCTTATGACACAATATCTGTATTGTCTGTTCTATCCACAAACCACTTTTTTTTCATGGTGTGCTGGAATTACAGAGCTGTCAAACAATTAGATTGACCACTCTTAAGGTGGGACTTCCTCCTTAGTGAGGGGCAGAAGTCCCTTCTCTATTTAGTTAAGGCTCCATGAAGTTTTAAATGCTGGGATGGTAACTCGTATCAGCCAAGATGCATTCCCTGCCAACTTGCATCCAAAAAATCTTGTCCATGTAATAACTTAGCATATGTAATTCATTAACAGTGCAGTGATTATACTATGTGATTAATTTGGATTTATTCTTCAGAGCTGTTTCCTAATTGCAAAGCAGAGTTACACTTATGCCAGTCACATAGTTCAGAATCTAGGAAACATTTTTGCATTATGCCAAGAGAAAACACTGAATTATTTGTAACATTTCGTATTAATTACACTTGAAATAGAATAATGAACAATCCATTTATCAGTGTGGAGTTCTAGTTTATGATATCTTACACTTTGTAGAATCTAATATTTTCTTTGCAAAACTTGGGACTCAGTTTCATAATCTGTAAAATTCTAGAAAAATTGTTTTTGACAGAAAGCTTCTTCCTTTCCTGTATCACCCGTACAACTCTTCCCAGGTCATGTTCAAATTCAGCTGTGTACAAATATCTTATTGCAAATCGGATTTATTCAGGCAGATTTTGCTTGATTATTTGCCCAACTGTTTTACACAGGGAAAGTTAATCTTATGGAATCCATTGTGTGTACATAATAATGATTGTTTAAAAGATGGACTCAAATATTTATTACTTTTGACAGTCTAATTTTAAAATTGACCTTCTACATAAACAAATTCAGACTTTTAGCTCTGAAACGTAATTGCCTCCAGATTAGCCCTGCACTAACAGATTTCCCTACTTATAAGGTACATATTTTTAAATGTGGACAACATCCTGCTAGACACAGTCAAAATGACCTTCTGTTGAAAGTCAGTGAAATCCAACAAACATTTTTGTCTCCACCCCGTCCCCCTCCCCCTCCCCCATTATACTTCACATTTACAAAAACACTGCAGAGATCTTAATGAAACAACTTGGAAGATTGAAATTAGTTCGAGTAGACATATTTAAAGTTTTGTATACGATAACAGTCTACTTTTTTACTAAACCTTGCTTATGAAAAGATTCAGGGGAAACAGGGTTGCATGGTGAAATAATGGTTAGTATTGCTGCCTCGCAGCACCAGAAATCCAGATTCAATTCCTGGCTTGGGTCACTCTGTGGAGTTTGCAAGTTCTTCCCATGCCTGCATGGGTTTTCTCCTACAGCCTAAAAGATGTTCTGGTTAGGTGCATTGGTCATGGTAAATTCTCCCTCCGTGTACCCGAAATGGCACCACAGAGTGTGATTAACGGATTTTCAGATTAACTTCATTGCAGTGTTAATGTAAGCCTACGTGTGATGAATAAATAAAGAAACTAAAATTTCAAAATACTTCAGTGTTGTCATTCTGGAGTTAAATGAAAATGTATATAAAATAATATTTACATTGAGGGTAACCAGTTGTGAGGTGTTCTGAGGCAGTAATGTTGATTTGATGATACAAATCACGGAAGTTGAAATGTTTTGACCTTCCTTTGGATGGATTACGTAATGTATCTTTGAAATACATTGTTCCATTTTCTTCACGGTTTTTAAGCAAGTGATATATTTTCCTTTATGCAGCCAAATCTTGCCTTAACCTTGATGAGAGCGAATTCAATACAACATAGCTTTAGAGACATTTCCTTTGGTTTTGGCTCCCTTATGGATATTTAAGGTGTTCCAATATGCATACATTTATGAAAAAAGCTCCTTTAACTCCTGCCTTTACTGTTGCCCAGAGCAAAATTCCAGTCACACTATCTGAAGAAGCAAATGTTCAACTTTCATGCTCGTTATCCATAGCTTTGTTCAAATCAGCCATTTCATTTTGGTTCTGACAAATTTTCCAAAGAATTTCTTGTGGGAATATGCCTTCCATACAGAGCTTGTAATACTATTCTTGGCATTTCAATCTCTATTACAATTATAAAGTCATAGAGCCATTAAAGCACAAAAGAAGACTATGCAGCCCATTGAATCCATGTCAAGCAACCCAATTAGCTCCATTCTTCTATTTTAATCATTAAGTTTATTTCACCCAACGCCCACCTTGTTTGAAATCCTTAATCATCTCTGCTTTATCACCCCTAAAGGCAGAAAATTCTAGATCATTACCACATATATATAAAAAAAAGTCCTTTCTCACATCCCTCCTGTATACCTTGCCAAAAACTTTAAATCTGTCTTCCCTGGTCTTTGAACAGTCAGTTAATGGAAGCCACTTTTATTTCCCCACCTTATGCAAACTTTTCATAATCTTGAACACTTCTATTAAATTTCGCTTCAATCTGCTTTTGGTCTAAGGAGAGCAATGCCAGTTCCTTCAACTTAACCTTTTAGCTAAATTCCCTCAATTCCCTGAACCATGCTGGTAAATCACTTCTGCGCCATCTTAAGGATACTCATACCCAAATTAAATTACAGTAACCAGAACTGATACAATAGTTGTGGCCTAACTAGAACTTTTATAAAGATTCAGCATAACTTTTCCACTTTTGCGTACAGCGCCACTACTTATAAAGCCCAAGATCCCATTTGATTTGCTAACTAATCTCTGAAAATGTCCATCTGCCTTCAAAGATGTTTGCACATGAATATCTCATCCCTCTGTCTTCATACACTTTGTAAATCTATGCCATTTAGTCTATATTGCCTCTGTCTATTTCTCTGCCACAGTTCATTGCCTTGCACTTACTAAATTCCATCTACCATTTGTTGGCCCGTTCTGCTAACTTACCTGTGTCCAGTTTGTCAGTTGGAATCATCCTCACTGTCAGCCACACCGCCAAGCTTTAACCATCAGCAGATTTTGGCATCTTTATGATCTTTGTAGAGACTGGTAATTTTGAAGGAGAAATCAAATGTCCTGAAAGGATGATGCAGAATTTCATGTTTTAATTAATTTATTATAACAAAAAACTAAAAACACTTAATTACACAATTGTGATTTTGTTGACTTTGGCAAAAATTGACTTTATAGGGGTGTAACACCCCACATTATTTTTAGCACAATCAAAAAGCAGCTATATGGTATACGTTATGCTGATTCTCCCAGAATCAGTTTGAAATGATACTTGCATCCTGAGTATTTACTTCTATTCTTTTTTATTTCCCAACCTGGTAATTTCTAACCTCAGAGCTGTTCTTGACAGTGATGGTCCTACCGGAGATTCTCACAAATAACAGCTGTGCTTTTCACTCCTCATGAATTTGGTCTTTACAATGCAGTATGAGCTTCCACCTACGTTCTGTCAGGGTGAATAATTGAGACTTTCAGCCTCTAGCTACTCTCTCCTGGACTCTGGAAGACTTCAGCACAGATCTTGTGACCCCCTTTATTTTACCTTCAATGTAAGGAGACAGACCCAAAACAGCATAATCTTATAAACCTCATGTATAAATTACAATTATATCAGCAAAGCAGTTTTCCTAACACTGCCGTTAAGGAACTCTACTGTCAACCATCCTGCAGTCTGAAAACAGCTACTTATCAAAACTGTTTTCTGTCCTAAGTCAATATCTGAGCTGATACTGACTGCTTGTCCTATTCCATGGCCTCAATTCTTTTACTACCTTCTTTGCAATTCTTTGTCAAAGGTTTTATTAAAAGTCCATAAAAACAACATCCATGTCTTCCCTTCATTAACCTTCTCCATTTAATCAAAAAATTAAATTTTATTAGTCAAGTGCAATCTGCCTCTTACAAATTAATATTAGTTCTCCTTAATTAACTCAATGTATACAAGTATGTATTGAAGTACTGAAATCGAGATAATTCGCTACAGGAAATATTATTTAAAGGGTATGGCATTTTAAATATTTTACATCCTTAATGACTGTAATTGCTTAATGCTTGGGGCATTAATTATTTGTTTTGTTCTGGTATTCAGAATCACAAAGTTGTTGCAGCACAGGAGGAGGCCATTTGGCCCATTATGTCAGTACTGGTTCTCCAAAAAAAGCATAGTGGATTAATGTCATTCCTCTGCCTTTTCCCTACACCACTGCATTTTGCTTCTATTCAAATAATCGTCTAGCATCTTCTTCAATTCCTCAATTGAACCTTTCACCACCTCACTTCCAGGCAGTGCACCCCAGATCTGAACCATTGTTGTAAAAAGTGCTTTTCCACATTTATTTTTGCTATTTTTTTCCAGATCATTTTGATTCTGTGTCCCCTCATTCTTGATTTTCTTATGAGTGGGAACAGTTTCTTCCCATCTGTCCATCCTCTTGACTTTGAATTTCTGTATCAAATTTTCTTTTAATCTTATTTCCATGGAAAACAGTCTGAGCCTCTCCAATCTATTCTCAAAATTAAGTTTCTCATCCCTGAAACCATTCTTGTAAACCTCTTTTGCACTCTGTCCAATGCATTTGCATCCTTCCCATGGTGCGGTGTCCAGGACTATACATAGTATTCCATCTGACGTTTAACTAGTGATTTGGATAAGTTCAACATATCCTCCTTTGTCCTGCACTATTAACTCTCTTTTCATCTGTTTTGCCTTCGTCAATAATCTATACAAATATACATGAAGATCCTTCTGCTCCTGCACCTCTTTAAGAATTTTGCCTCTTATTTTATATGTCTCCATGTTCTTCCTACCATAATCCATCAGCTGACATTTTTCTGCACTGAACTTCATCTGCTACCTATCTGCCACTCCACCAACTTGTCTCTGTTCTTAAGTTTTATATTGTTCTCTTCACAGTTTGAACACAAATTTTGAAATTATCCCTGGCACACCAAGATCATTAATGTACATTGGGAAAACCAAGGGTCCCAATACCAGTCTCTGAGGAATACCATTATAAATCTTTTCCAGCCTGAAAAATATCCACTGACCATCACTGTCTGCTTCCTATTTAATCAATTTTGTATCTATTTTAATAATCATTTTTATTCCATGAGCTTTATTCCATAACTTTTCTCAAGTCTTTTGTATGGCACTGCTTGAATGCCTTCTGAAAGTCCATGTATACCACATTAACGCCATTTGTCTATTTTTAAGGTGAACTTCTGCTGGAAGAAGGTCAAGACCCTTTCCAGATGACTCTGCATCTGCTTGCAAATCCTGGTGAATCTCGAGGATTACAGAAAACCTTAGACTGCCTATTGCATTGGCTCAGCCCAGATATCCAATTGTTCCATGTTTCTGAGCGAGCAACGCCAATCAAACGCTGTGAGACACAGCACAGAAAAAACTCTGGCTACCCATCTCTCACTGTTATCCTATTCCTGCATGAAGACTTTGGTGAAGAACGCATTTTACAAGTTCATGACTTTTTCCAGGGTCCACCATGGCATTATCATCACAGTGAAAGTGTAGGTGGGAAAATTCTGCCTTATATGATTTGTTGCCAGGATTTCTATTCCTTGGATGCCAACATGCCTATTTGGGCTGTCAGACAAGTGCATTATGGCACTGAAATCTTGCGAGTTACTGTGTGCTGTAGCAATGAAAACTTTGAGGATGCTGTCAAACTCTATGAATTAATTTTGCAGAAGAAAGCTGCTGTACAGAAAATGGATTTCTGCTGTTTCACTGTGTTCTCAACCCAGACTTTCTGTATCCAGCTCTCTTTAAAGCAGTTGCCGCTCGGCGTTCCTGTTGATGTGAAAGAATCAGCTGTGCTTCAGTTCAGGGTGCATGCAATTGGAGAGCTGGTGCCACTTCTTCCAAATCCATGCATCCCCATCAGCAGTACAAGATGGCAAACTGAAGACTATGATAGAAACAAGATCCTTTTTCAAGTAGGTATTTATTGCAAACCAACTGCCAGAAACTCTCAACATTTATTCAAATAGATTCTTTGGTTGCATCCCGTATGTGCATCTATGTTATTTGCTTCACGGATTTTTGTGGTAATGTATTCTACCTTCCTTATTGAGTAAAGAAATTTCTCCTCAATTTCCCTATTGGGGGATTATTAGTGACAATTTTATATTTATGATTTCCAGTTTGGATTCCCCCACCAGTGGAAATATTTTCTCCATGTCTACCTTATCAAACGCTTGGATTATGTTAAAGACCTCTTTCAGGCTGCCCAAATCCTCTCCTCTCTTTTATAGAAAAAAGAACCTCAGCCTATTTGGCCAGTTCAGGAATTATTTTTTGACTTTCACCAAGGCCTCTATATTCTTTTAATATAACAATGCACAACACTGACAAATGTAGTCTTATTAAGATTCAATGCAAGTTAACAATTTACTTTCACATGAGATTCTTGTCAGTTCTCTATTAGTTCCATCAATGTCAGCATTGTAAAATTGATTTCCTGTCAGCCCGCTACAGCTGCTTCACAATGCCTGGATGTTAGCCTGGCAATATCTGTCTATCAATCTGTGATAATTTAAATATGCATTTATGCTTTGATATAGATCGTATGGGTTCACAATGTCCAGAGTAAACTGTAACTGAGTGAATATTACTGTTAAACTCAGTGCAGTATAAGCATAATGACTTTGTTGTCCAAACTTTTCTTTGCTGAAGTGTGTTCAATATAATGTAAGCTTCTTGAAATGTTTACAATAAGATTGTTAAATATTTTTCAAAATAGTTAAAAGTGTAAATTTTTTCATCAAATACAAAAGTAGTTATTGAAAAGGGAATGGAGCACTTGTAACACATTGCAACATGCAGTGACACAGTGGTTAGCACTGCTGTCTCAGAGCACCAAGGACCTGAATTTTATTCCATTTTTGGGTGACTGGAATTTACATGTTCTCCCCTTTCTGCGTGGGTTTTGTCCCACAGTCTAAAGATAAAGTAGAGATTCTATGATTCTTTCAGCAGTTAAAATCAGTTTATAGAATAACAGTTTTGTTTTAATTCTCTGTACCTTCAAGTTTAGCACCCAACTCAGATAACTTGCCTTATGGTAACTCAAATACATTTAAAGTTGGTATTTAAAGTTAATGTTGTTAAGTAATGCCTTAAATATGTAACTGCATCTTCAGTTAAACTGAGGCTCAATGAAAATTAAATGAGTTTGGAGTGCTTACTGCTAACTAATGTCATTATGCTCTTTAAAGATCTGATTTTAAACCTTTTACAGGTCAGAAGCAACATTCAACAGTTGGACCGAAATTGTTCTGCCTCCCAAGTGCATGGTCATAGTGGTCTGAGCAGTTACTCATGTGGTTCTGTGCCATGCAATCAAAATGCACTTTCAGATAAGTGGTCCCATAACCAAATGCCTCAGGGCAAGATCAAGATGGCCTCCACTTTGACAGAAGATGAACAAGAGAGAAGGTGTGTAAAGGGAAAACAAAAAAACAGTTTGCATAGAACGCTAGACAGAATTGAAATGAACACCTCAGAGAGTTTATGCAGCACACCCAAAAGCAGCTCCTGTTACTCATCACAGCGCAGCAGTCCAGCAACACTATCTCGTTGTGATCTTGCGTACTATCACAACACATCTACAAAGCTCCAGAACTTTGAATGTGAAACCAACACTGGACTACAAAATGCAGAAACTGATGTTGACACTGGATTCCTAGTTACAAAGTCATACTTAACTTCTGATGATAGCCTCTGTTCTTTAGACACGTTTTCAACAGGTTTAAAGTCTAGTCTTCCAAATTTGAGTTCAACAGGCCTTGCATTAAGACCAACAGTAAATGCTGGATTGAAAAGTGCAATGTGTTCAGAGAATACCAGTATTTTAAGCAAAAAATGGCAAATCTCCAATGCTGAGGTAAAGCATGCACATTGTTGTCAACAGTCACATGAAGCCCAGCCACAGTCCTATGAAATTGGCATGGAGGAAGAATTTTTCATATAGATTGACATATGACAATTAGTTGTGAAACTGGTTTGCAGGCAAAAACTAATGTTAAGTACAATTACTTGCTTGCAGAAGATGACATTATGGGTTAACAAACCTAGACCTTTTGTCATTTTTCTTAAAGGAAGATTGGTTTTATTAATTATGTTGCCAATTTACTTGCACTGATTGTAAGATTTATCATGTGGGAAAAAAAGTTAAGTTCCACTTGAGCTGTGGATGTACAGAAGTTTTGAAATTAAATTGTAGACCATTGAATAATTTAAGTATAATCTAGAATTGCAGAAACTGCACAATTTTCCTGTAGCTCTAATCTGCTGAAATATATCTATAACAAAATTTATGTTTTGCCAGCTTGCATAATCTCCATGATGGGGTGGGATTTTCCATGTGCCTCTGCGGTAGGGCTGACCTGCCAATGGCCGGCAGAGGGATCTTCTGGTCTTGCCATCATTGGTAGGACTGGAAGATTTCACTGGCAGCATCAGCTGGAGAATTCCGGTTGTAGTCAATGCATTTTTCTGGGTTTAAAGAGGAGCACTACATGAGGGCCTTGTTTTTCTTGGGGGAAAAAATCAAACTGTTTTCAAAGATTTATGATGAACTTGCAATCTGTTTGGAAGTTCTTTCTTTGCATTTGCTGAACTTGCAATTTTGTTTTATGTAAGATTGAGTCATGTGGGGAATTCACTGATGTTGCCCATTGCATGAATATCAGTTGATCCATCGAATTGAAGTGCCTTCAATTACTTAATGCAATTCACACTTGCATTTACTCCATAACTTGTCCAAGTCATTATCTGTATGATGTCAGCAACAGTCACTGTTTAAACACAAAAAAGATATTAGAATGTTTTAATTATTTTGAACAGTTTGTTTTTTTTTCAGGGATTACTTGTGGTGCGATTCTCTTTAAACTTACTAATTTTATAACAAGTTCACAGGTTAGTTTTAAAAATATTTGTGGATCATCACTATAGCTCTTGAAGTATGCACTGTTCCATTTTGTATAACTGCTAGCCCAAAACTGAAAAATGTGTACTATTAATGTATCATGTATATACAACTTATTCTATGAATGAATTTGACAATCTTGTCAGACTGACTTTCTTGATTGTTATCAGCTTTTTAAAATGTGGTGGAATTTTATCTGGGGTGCACCATTCTCGATGACAGCACAGGCAATGGGTGTTTCAGAAAATGCTGGATCAAGTCACCAGAATTGCCAGCATCTGCAGAGAGAAAAACAAGAGTTGACATTTAGAGTTCACATGATTCTTCGACAGAACTTCTATTCTTTTTCCCAATTCCTACACAATCACAATTACAATTTAAAGGACCAGCAGAATACATGCGATGTTTACGATCAAGCAGCGGCGAAACTTTTCAGTGATGAAACCCACCCTCAGCTGATAAGACTGCAAATATGGGCAGGCTATAAAAGTGCATCCTGGACAAAAACAGGAAATTGATCAGAATCACAGGTTTCCTGTCTTTTCCCATTGCCACTGTCATAGACTCATTGAAGCACCAAGTGTGATTTTCAGATTTAAATTTCACTTGCAAATATTTCCTGTTATTCGTGTATACATCATTGTTAGTTGTTGGGATAGGCTCAGTCAGACAGCTAATTATACAGGAGCACTTCATGGTTAGCACATATTGTTGGAGTGGAGTCGGAGATATTTCTTATATTGGAAGAAATCGTGTTTTTATTGAATGCTCATTTTGTGGTGTAACATTTCCACCATTCTGTGGGACATGGCTGAATTTTGCAGGATCAGCTGGCCCTCCTTTTCTGTGCATTGTAAAGAACTTGCCTGAGATATCTTTCAGTGGGAAAATCAAAATGTTTAGGTGAGGATTTCTGCCTGCCAACATCTTGAAATGGATTCGCATGAGGATAATACTGACATCAACTTTTACAGCCCTTCGTTTTTTTACCTTGACTGACCACATTCCAGAGGCCAGGCCTTTGTATTTTCCATTCCTTCATGTTTCCTGACCCATCTCCTATCTTCCTGAGCCACGGTCCCACTCCTCCATGCCAATGAACTAAACCACGCTCCCTGCCTCTCCTTACTACTGACTCATCCCCTGCTGCTTCCCTTATGCCACAGGGTTCAACAAGAAAGTCATCTGATCTCGAACACTACTGCAAGAAGCTGACTGTTGCATGCCACCTTTGAACAAACATGAACTGAATGTCACAAGGTTCCTGTGTGTCGCTGACTTGACCCTGTAGGTTAGACATAATTCAAATACTTTTACATTAATAAGTATTTGTAGAATGTAAATGTATTGCAAAGGAAAACTCACCACAGACCAGTGTGAGATCACTGACTTAATGTTTGCATTTCAATCTGCTGTTGGGAAATTGATATTTTGGTGCCTACCTAACTCTACGTTTTCCCCTATTGCAGGTTGCACAGAATTCATCCCAATGTTATTTATTAATACTCACTACTAGGGAACTGTGGGAACATGTCTAACAACTTCAAAGGATTCTGGGGAGTTAGTGGCAAAATAAATTCACTAATGCCGAATGACTGATATACAGAAAATTATTTAGCTACCACCAAAGATGTTGTCATTACTGGCATTCAAAGAAATCCTTTAATTTGATTCTTTTTAACTCTGGCACCTGATAGCATTACGGTGACAATAATTATTTTATTTCTTCTCAAATAAATCCATATGCTACTGTGTGCCATATAGTAAAATACAATAGTGTGGATCAGATTGCCACTCAATAGGTAAATATGTTTTTTGTTGATTTTTCTGCAGAAATGCAGACACAATTTGAATACATTACATTTGAAGTTTTTAAGAAAGAAAAATTTGAGGTATTTCAGAAGTAAATGTTTGGTGTAGAGAACTTAGTTGCTGAAAAAAGAGGTGTACTATTGAAGTTTTTCCGCTTGCACTCATCAAGACAGCTCACAAGATAAACCAGCAGCATGAAAAGACTGCATAAGAGCGCTGATCATTTGGCAAGTGAGCCTTTGCTGCATTCTCCATGGCAACACTTTTACCAAAGAACAGTTAACTGTGAAAAGCCACATTGCAACGCCTGCTAATAACTTTAAACTCAAATTAAGTGTAATTCTTAGCAACCAAGGGGAAATACTTTTTAATATGACCCACCAGTCATTGGAACATATTAATGCAACCATTCCCTTGTTCCTTCACCATCTTTTGGCTGAGATAATAACCAAACGTTATTTACCCTGTCGGAATAGTGCAAGAGATCCTGTGGTGCTGTTTCAGAAAAGAGCAAGAAGTTATCCCCAGGCATCCTGACCAGTAGTTATCTTCAACTAAAACACAAACAAAATGTCTTCTCAATATCCTATTGCTATTTATGGGACCTTTATAGAAGAGATGGTGGTATAGTCTTGTTGTCACTGGACCTATAATCCAGAGACCCAGGGTAATGCTTTAGGAATCTGGATTCAATGGTGAAATGTGAACTCAATAAAAAAAAATCTAGAAATAAAAGCTAATGACTGTGGAACCATTGTTGATTGTGATTGTTTATTATTAGAGAGGGAAATCTGCCATCCTTGCATGTTCCAGATCCACAGCAATGTGGTTGACTCTTAAATACCCTCTGACATGGCTTAGCAAGCCAGTCAATTCAAGAGGCAATTAAGGAAGGGCTGTGAATGTTTGTCCATCCAACAATGTCTACATCCCATTAATATCAGTTTTAAAAGTCACAGAATAGTTACCATATACTTCAAAAAGTGCAGCATTTTGGGCCATTGCTGAGGTTGAGAGGTCAATGTGTATAAATGGAAATCATTTTTCAACAACATAAAAGGGGCCAGTCAGACATTTTAGGCAGCCTCTGAGGAAAGTAAAGTTGCCTTGACTAACCCAATGGTTTCCATAAGCAGATGCAGATTTGGTGTGGGATTTTGAACCTCTAAATTGGTCCATGTTGCTCATGTTTTTCAGGTGGAAGACAGACATGATGAGAACCAATTTTGATCTGACCTTTAGGTCCATGTATCAAAAGGCTATACCACACAAAATACTATACCACACCAAAAAAAACCCCAGAAAATTAAAATAAATTGGAAAACATGAAGTTCATAGCTCAGGCAACGACTATAAGTGGAAAAGACAGGTTTACAGTTTGGATGTTTATTTATTACCAGAATATGTGACGTGTTAGCGAGCTTTACCTTTTTTCAAATTTGGATGAAGTTGATAAGGCCTGTCTCCAGTCACCTTAATGGTAGGACTACTTGAACTGCAACACTCAGTATAACTTGGGCAGTGGCACGTTTGGTTGGGGGTTGAGTTTGTTGTGGTAGTGGAATTTTGCAGACTATGTTGCCTCATGATCTTGCAACTCTTTTTATTGATGGCAGAGATAGTTGGTGGGAATGTGAGGAAGCAGGGTAAGGGATGACGTTGAAATAACCTAGGTGAACTGCTGATCTGCATTTTAAAGATATTGCATCCTGCAACTACTGGGGATTTAAAGTGAACAAGTTGCACTGTGTTCAGTGGTGTGTAGCTTCTTCAAATGTTGTTACTCATCTGTATAAATGCTGCATATTCTATTGCATTCCTGACTTGAACTTTGTAGATATCGGAGAGAACTTAGGGATTCAGGAATTGAACCCCTCATTAGATAAATTCCCTATCCTAATCTTTTAGCTACAATGAAGATATCGCCAGATTGTTATGAAATTCCATAATATTCAGGGACTTTCCTAGTTTGAACTTCACTGTTGATTAATATTGGCATTGGAAATTACAACATACAAAAATACCTCCATCTTAAATCCATAATCGGCAATGAAATCCAAGTGCAGACTTGTGTCCTCCTGCATATAATACAGAAAACATCCAGAGTGTTAACCTACTCTTGTCATTACTTTGCCTTAGATTATCCTGAATATTAACACCACGTGACTTTTGCACACATTTTGACAGTAATATTATTCATAGAATCCTACAGTTCAGAAGGAGGCAATTTGGCCCATTGAATCTGCATTGACCACAATTCCAGCCAGGCCCTATCCCTGTAATCTCATGCATTTATCCTAACTAATTTCCCCCCGACACTAAAGGGCAATTTAATATGGCCAATCCACCTAACCCGCATATCTTTGGACTATGGGAGGAAACTGGAGCACTGAGAGCAAACCCATGCAGGCACGGAGAATGTGCAAACTCCATACACACAGTAACCCAAATCTGTAATTGAATCCAGGTCCCTGGTGTTGAGAGGCAACAACGCTAACCATCGTGCTGCCCCCAAGTAGTCTTGTAACAACATTTTACGTCTATTTTTAGCTTGTGTTTCGATCCTAGCTAATATTGGATAAGTCAGATTCCCAGGATGAAAACTGGATTGAAAGATCCTAATTTTGCTCTTTTTTTAAACTGAGGGAAGGTTACTAAACATACACAGAATTCTGCTGATGAGCTTTTAACACAAAAAAACATTTAGGGTTAGTTGGATTGGCCAAGTTAAACTGACACTACTGTTGGGGGATTGGCAGGGTAAATATGTGGTGTTACAGGAATAGGGCCTGAGTGAGATTGTGGTCAATGCAGACTTGATGGGCTGAATGGCCTCCTGCATTGTATGGATTCTATGATTTATTGAACATGGAAAAATGAATCAGATACAAAGTTTGGAAAGATTGTAACACAAATGCAAGAAAATGATTTTCATTTTCCTAAGACACCTAAAATTGTGCTTTAAATCTGTTACTTCAAATGCATGAAATACTTAAACTCTGTCCCCAGCAGCCTTGCAGTATTTTTTTATTACTCCTATTTCACTCTCTGATGTACATGTTCTGAATTTTTTTTTTGTCTTTCTCCGTCTCACTGGACCCCTATTTCTAGGTAATTACACAATTTTTTTTCTTTATTTTTTTCATCTGACGTGGGCATTCCTGGCGAGGCAAACATTTGTTGCTCATTCCTAGTTTCCCTTCATCCAAGAAGTTTGCTGGGCGATTTCAGAGGATAGTTAAGAGTCAGCCACATTGCTATGGGACCAGGTATTTTTGGCAGAATTCCTTCCCTAAAGGGTATTTGTGAACAAAATGGAAACTTAATTCAAATTTCACTAACTACAGTGAGATTCGAAAGCATTTCCCAAGGGAATCACTCTGGGTCTCTAGATTACTAGGTTAGTAACATTATCATTGCATCACCACCTCCCCTTGAGCTACTTTTTCCCTTTCTACTTTGTGCTTTTTCTCCAAAATCACTGGAGTACTAAACCCATTAGCTCTTCAGTTCAATGGCTGTAGGTGGGCATCTTTAATGAAATTATTACAAACAAATCCAGAAAAGCTGAATTTTTCTGATGGGAGGTCCTCCAAACTTCCCAAAACCAAGCTACAAAATAAATTAACCAAATTTGAAGCGATAGTCCACTTTATTTAACACACAAATATAAACTTAAAGATATACGCTGTTCCTAAAACTTAGTTGTGGCTTAATTGAACCAAAAAACATAAAGGGTGGAATTCTGTGGGCATATGTGGCTAGCCCACTGCCAGCAAGAATGGAGAATTTGGCACTCAGTCAAAATGCCATTCACTGTAGCAACATTGGAAAACCCCAACCACAGGTGAGATCAGAGGTATTCAGCAAACCAATTACAGACTTAAATGAGAAATCAAGACAAATGTTGAAGAGACCATCATATTGGGTTGTCTTTTGGTGCAGTGGGATGGCAAACTACACAATGTAAATAGTTACCTAGCTATGGTTCCTTCACAGTTATCTGTCGAATTCAAGTCCAAAAAGACTGAGTCACTGTTTTGGGACATTTGTACTGATTTACAGAGACACTTGGATAGATCATTTAAAACAATTAGAAGCCCTCTTTAAGCAATTATTTTCAATAAATCTCAAACTGTACAAAAGTTAGTGCAAAAGTATAACTAACACATCTAAAGTAAAAATCTTTTAAGAGCCAGTAACAACAGATTCCTACTGTAGAATATCTCTCAATGTAGACTTAGTTTTCTTAAGAATAGTATTCCACTGGCTTCTCTATGCCCAATTCATCATCATGCAATAAAACCACACCTAATGTCAAGTCACTAGCACTGGTTGCCACTTTCAAGAATTTAGTGAAGTTAGGGGGAGTTAACACAGGTTCATTATTTAGAATTGCTTTCAGCTTCACAAAAGCTATCTGCACTTTTGACCATACCACTAAAGGTTTGTCTATTAATCACAAGTAAGGTTACATTAATACTGCAATGAAGTTACTATGAAATTCCCTTCTCTTCCTCCTCTGTTCCACATTTTCTTCCTCTTCCACTCCCCATTCTTTTCCCTCCCCAGTTCCCCATACTCTTTCCCCCACCCACATTCTCTGCCCCACCCCCCCAGCTCCCGCGCTCTTCATCCCCCCCCCCAGCTCCCACGCTCTTCGTCCCCCCCAGCTCCCCGCGCTCTTCGTCCCCCCCCAGCTCCCTCTCTCTTCGTCCCCCCAGCTCCCGCGCTCTTTGTCCCCCCCAGCTCCCCCGCTCCCGGCTTCCTCTCCCCCCCCCCCAGCTCCCCACGCTCTCTCCACCCTCTAAGCCCATAGGAATGATTATCCTAAGAACAAGTATACATTGATGTCCATGCAAAGAATCTTGAAAAGCCTGTACAGTGCTGCTCATCAGTCTCTTTTTATAGTTTACTGATCACATGATTGACTAAAAGTAAAGAGGGCTCCTCAGTTGAGAATAGCGTCACTCAT
Organism: Sphyrna mokarran; assembly: GCA_024679065.1. NCBI lineage: Eukaryota > Metazoa > Chordata > Chondrichthyes > Carcharhiniformes > Carcharhinidae > Sphyrna > Sphyrna mokarran. Next base: position 47,583,470 of record JAGIQG010000003.1, on the reverse strand, counting down.
TATAGTGTTTGTCTATTTATTAAATGAGTCTCGTATCAAAACATAAGCTTCCTTCATGGCGAGTGTCTCTGTCTTTAACTTGCCCTTTCTATCTCTAGACTTATCTTCTATTTGGCTATTGTCCTATTGTTTTAGCATATCTGAAAGTACTGTTCTGGATTTATTATTACTGTACACTACTATAGTGATGTACAGTCACAGACTTCTTCAGGGACACAAAAGATATTTAGTAACAAAATACTGAGGTTGGCAGTTCCCCCCCTCCCCCCATGTGCCTTCCAAACTGCATCCTATGGCATAATTACCCACTCTCACTCCCAGTTGGTTCTCCAAGCCACATGCCCTTGAAGGAATAATCCCCACATTTACGTTTTCCTCTGATATTTGTTCTTACAAAGCTGAACATCAATTGTTTATACATCAACATCCATCTAATTCATGTTTGAAATGTTACTGATGCTGGGAATCTGAAAAATAATAATGCCAGATTTCCAGCAATTCCCACTAATATTTATTAGCCCAGAACTTGCCTCCTCTGGCGAAGGTCATGTTCAGGAAGTACCCCAGAAGATGTGCTGGAAGACCCCCCTAGAGCTCCCCACACAAGGATTGCATGGGAATTGCCTGGGAAGTTCAGACTTCCAATAAGTAATTACCTTATGTTGGAAACCATCCAAAACTCTGCTTTAAATCAGAGACTTCAAATGGTTCTAACTCTCTTAGCTGAATAATTACATAGGAAAAATTAGAAGAACTAAACCACTTTTGACTCCTGGGTGACAGTATACTAACTGCCCGCCCCACCTCATCTTAGTTTTAATCTTTCTAAATTTTCCTGGGTAACTATTCTGCTAAGAGTTGGAATCATTAATGTATCCATAATCAATGTGTTAAGAATGATTCCTAATGCAGGTTAGTTGTCCAAAAGAAGTTGAAACTTCCTGAGCAATTTTTGCGCAGTTCTTGAATAAGAACCTCCAGGTCCCCCAACAATCTTCTAAAGTACCTGTGGGATACAATCCCCAAGAGTTTTTATTTCAGATTTTCAGCATTGAAAATATATTGTTTTGGTATCTACTTTTACATTTGGGTTATTCTATCCTTTTGTGAAATAATCTGCTTATGGGACTTAACATCTGAAATTAGTGAAATGTGATTATCTCCTTATTATGCACTTAAATAATGTGAAATATTTTTACATTGTACTACACCAGTGCTCCTGGCTTGATGATATATACTCAAACCTTTTGCACTCTCGCAAAAACAAGGTTAAAAGGTAATTAATTGATTTAGGCACGTTGAGTCCATTTCACATGTATTCCATTCATCAATTGCTTGAACTCCCACCATCTAATTCAAAATTCAGCTGTGTTCCCTAATTAATCTATTTGGTAACTGTTGTCAATTAAAAAGTAGTGAAAATTTTATTTTGCTGTGGTTTTCCAATCCCTAGCAATTTGGGTTTAGTTATGGAGAACAAGGATAGCATTATCTCTCTTTGGCAGTCATTGAGCAGAACTCTCCCAAAAAACTTCTGTCGAATTGGCATGAAAACTGGAGTAATTCACGTTGGTTTTTTCAGTGGGTGTTCAGAGAAGAATCTCTCCCACACACTGTGTGCACTGCAGAGGCCACCAGTGTGAATGTCATTAAATTTCAGTGAGTGGGGCCTATCCACGCTGGAGAGGTTGAAATCAGCATGGTGAGTGGGCCACTATGCATGTGTTGATCTGTCAGTGATGAGATTGGTGCATGTGCAGTTGTTGCCCCCACCCCTGCACCTCCCCCTCCCCCCCCCGATTGAAATAATTCAACATTAAACATTAATAGTCTTGAAGTAGGCAAATCTTGTTGTGAGCATTAATATTTCAAAAAGTACATTAATTAGACCCCTTTGTCAGCGTGATGATGTAACTATCACAAATTTTAATGACCTTCACAGAATGGGTATAATAGAAACCCTACACTGCAGAAAGAGACCATTCAGTATCCCAATTGCTCTTGACACCACCACCACCAACTCCCCCCACCTCCTCTGCTTTCTGGCCTAACCCTAACTCCAGCACCCTGCCTTCTTCACCATCAGGTTGATTGCCCCAATTACTGGCCTCCCTCCTTCCTGCACCGAATCCTATGCAGAATGGTAGCAGGAACCTCCAACCCATTGATCACTCATTGGGCAGTGCTGGGGGCACAGGCAGTCATTACCAGAGTACCAATGTCCAGGATGCACCCTCTGCCACAACCAACTCTCTAAGGGGCCTTGATTGCCCCCCCCCTCCCGCCTTTATTCCAGCAATGTCAGGCTGATAGTTCCCTGATAGTGGGGAGCTACTGTTGTCCTCAGTGGAGTGAAACACTCTGGTGGGGGAAATATGTGGGGCCGAAGACTTCAGCCCTGAGCACATTATTCACATTCAAATTGTACTGAAATGACTGTATTGTACTGTATTTTAATGGTTTTTGTGCCTCCCCACTTATTTCCAGTGCAGAGCAGATGACGCCAGAAATCTGGCACTGGGAGGCGGTAGTGGGGAACAAACCACCACGAATCCGCTGATGCATCAATCTTCTGGACTGTTCCGCTTAAAAAAAAGCACAGTGGGATGAGAGAATCATGGCCAGTGGTTAGCACTACTGCCTCACAGCACTTGGGACCCGGGTTCAATTCCAGCCATTGAGAACTTGCATATTCTCCCCATGTGTGCATGGGTTTCCTCTGGTTTCCTCCCACAGTCCAAAGATGTGCAGGTTAGATTGACTGGCCATGCTAAATTGCCCCTTAGTGTCTCAAGATGTGTCGGTTAAATAGATTAGCCATAAGATAGCTGAGCCTAAGAAAGAAATTCTGTCTGTCAGTGCAGGCTCAATAATCCAAATGGCCTCTTTCTGCACTGTAAAGTTTTTCCAATATCCATCTTGTGAAGGTCATTAAGTTTGTGATTGTTACTTTCCCAACCAGCATGCTGAGAAAGGCTCTAATTACTGTACTTTTTAAACTGTTAATGCTCACAAAGGCTCTCAAGTTTTTAATATTTAATGTTGAATTATTTCAATTATCCCACTTTAGCCATTTAAACCTAGTTTGTCAGTGCACTCGTCAATGCATTTCACATTTGGAATAAGATTTGACTTTTGCTGCTGCTGTTTCTGGTTTAGTGTTTGAATGATAACATTCCTACAACTTCGTATCAGGCTGTCATCTGACCTTTGCATTCTGACATCACAAAAGCGCCCAATCTACCATATGCAATCTGTTGTAAAACAATCCTTTCAGTACTAAAGGATTTTTAAGCTTCTAAAACATGCATTTCTATCATCTCTAATAATTGCAAACATTCTTCTGTTGATTATCTATGGATAAATAGCACATTAAAGTTAGATTTACAAACAGTTTATATTTTAATTAACAGTAATTACGGAATAATCTAATTGCAATTTTATATGTTAGCTCAGAAGCCCTCCAATAATCAATGCCTCCTTTTATATGCTATCTTTGCTTGATGTGAGAAAGCAACCAATACATTTTCATGAGTACTATTCACTTTTCTGAATTGGGTCTGCTCAGTAAGCATAAATTTATCCATAAAACATTATAAATTCAATAAAATATCTACAATGTTTATTTATTCAGTTGAGAAGAATTTATAGTTTTCATGGAATTTTAAGAGCTATAAAAATTGTAGCTATTTAGAATTTTTTAATCACAAGTTTTGCCCCTCCTGGTTACTGCGTGTGATATCCCTTTTACATTATGATGACATAATAGCACATGGCCAATGACGCCTTAGATATAAATTGAAGAGAGTTGAGTGAAAGGCGACTGTAAAATTGGTAATATAGTATTTTGAACTGAAGACAGTGTGAAAAATAACTTTGGAAGAACAGCTGAAATGAAAATGGTGGTAGGACAGCAAAGATGTTATGAAATTAAAGCAAATCTGATACGAGGAATATAAACAGCTAAAGATGTACCCCTGAGTGACGTGCTACTGCTGAACTCAGTCAGAAAGGAGTGAAGTGAATTTGTTGCTTCAGGAGAAAATTATGGTATTGCACAATTGAGAGTTTAGTTCTCACTGTAGAAACTGATTTTCTTTTATAAACCAATATATCACTGTGTTTTCTGTCACATGCTTAACATTTCTTTGTTGTGAGATATAAACTAATTCGGAACTACTACATGGCTGAATATTTTTAAGCCAATAATTTTTGCATTATGTATCAGTGTAGGTTTTCTTTTTATTTTGCAACATTTATTTGACCCAGAGTTGAACATTTGACTCTGTATCTGCTCCTTCTGTCTCTTTATTCTGCCTATTTCCACCTTTGTGATAGTGCCCAACTCTGCTGCTGAAACCTTCACCCATTCTTTTATTGCCTCTTGGCTTAATTATACCAGTGCTTTCTTAGGCCTTCTGTCACCCTCAATAAACTGGAGCTCATCCAAAACCTTGCTGCCTGTAATGAGCCAGTACAAGTTGGATAGGTTAGACTTGAACAGGGCAGGGTTTACTATTATGTAAGGAAGATTTTTTAAAAAAAAAACAGAACACTTGAAATACTCAGCAGGTCGGACAGAATCTGTGTTAAAATTTCAGCTACTATGATTTCTAGCATTTGCAGTATCTGTAAGATGTCAGATATGCTTGCTTATGCTATTGGGAAGGGTTTAAACTAGCATCCTAGAGAGATTGGAACCTGAATGTAGGTTCAGGAGGGTGCGAACGCAAAGCTGGAATTCAGACTGGGGATTAATAAATGGGTATAGAGGGCAGAGTAAACCAAGGCTGGAAAATTGATAGCAATGGAAGTGCTCAGTGACCATATGGTATATACCTCATTGCATGGAGTCTAGTGAACGTTTAGAAGTATGATATTATAGCGATCACTGAAACAGAGCTTTAAAAAGCACCAGAACATTAGTTCAACATTTCTCATTACAGAATTTTCATAAAGGAATAGAGAGGGAATGGGGCTTGCAGTATTGGTTATAAAAAAAAATCACAAATGTGAAGGAGGGATGATAAGCTAGGAGGAGCACGAAGTGAGGCTGGATGGGATGAACATTTATAGCTTCAAGGAGAAGGTTGTTTACTTTGAGAAATGCATCACAATGATTCATAGCTCCTTATCACTTTGTGCAAATCCTGGATGATAGGGAATTATTCCCAATTGTTAATAGAGTTAAATAGTCCTGCTTAAATAGCACCAACTCCCTTCAATATGTTTTTCTGCATCTTCCTCTCCGATGCCTTCCATAATGGTGATCCTGACATGAAAAACGGATATCACACAGATAAGAAGCTGTTTAGTCTGAGGCAACTCTAAGCAAAGATGAAAGTCTCCAAGAACATTCTTGTGGTTTTCTGTTTCCTAAAGACTCTGTAACACTGCCAGTTCAGAGGTTGTCATGCAATATCAAGAACTTACTCGCCAATGCACACAAAAACTTCTGGCCTATACTTCAACATAAAGAAAACTGAAGTGATGTATTAGTCTACCCAGGAAAGTCCTGTCTCATGTCCAAGAATTCATCCATGACTGAAAACTGTAAGAATTCAATGGATAAGTTCACTTAGTTCCGCAGTACGCTCTCTTGAGCCGTCTGTATTGACAACAAATGACATAAAAGAATTGGCAGACTTTGAACCTTAGTCTTAGAATCAAGAGAAGTAAATCTGCCTACCAAACTGAAAATCCGTGGAGCAATAGTCTTGCCCAACCTACTGAATGAATTTGAGACGTGGACTGCATACCAGTAATCAGCAAAGAAGCTCAACCACTTTCTCTTCAGTTTCATTCAGAAGCTCTGAAGATTAGGTGGCAGGACAAAAATATCAGACGTTGAGATTGCTTGTCCAAGCTGACATGCCAAGCACCCAAACCATGTTCAGATAGTCACAATTGAGTTGGTCTGGCCATGTAAATCAGAATGTCTGACATTTGTTTGCAAAAGTAAATTTTCTCTGGTGTTTGAGCTTGGGATGCAGTCTCATATCAGAGAATGTCACAAAGACATTCTCAAGGCTTCACTGAGGAATTTTGATATAAACTTTGAGTCCTGGGAGAAACTCACCCAGAATTGCTGCAACTGGTGCAACCAAATCAAAAATAGCTCAAAAGCAAGTGCTTATCAGAAATAAAGAGGGAATTTTTGCACATGTTTCCACAGGAGAGTTTTAGCTGTGAGTGAAGTTTGGTAGGTTTGTTTTCTTTAGGACAGTAGAGACTGAGGAGAAATTTAGTTCAGATATATAATATCACAAGGGGCCAGAAACAGATAGTGAGAACTTAGTTGGCAGATGTATTTGAGGGAAGTTGAGAGTTAGTTTTCACCGACAATGCTGTGGGAGTGTGAATCTTATTGCTTGAAAGAGCAGTAGAAACAGAAGCCTTCGTTGTATTTTAAAATAACTAGGATGTGCACTTGAAGTGCCATAACACACACAGCTAGAGCCAGAAAGAGAGATTAGGCTGGATCACATGTTCCAACTGGCACAGTTATTAGGAGCTAAATGGTCTCCTCTGTGCCGTAAATTTACTATGTTATTTTTAACTCAATTTCATAATATCCTGTTCATCCATCATCCCTATGTCCATCGGCCTAGATGGAGGCAAAATCTCAATTTTAAAACTCACATTCTTACTTGCAAGTTCTTCCATGGTCTTGCCTCTTTCTGTCTTTGTAACTTCCTCCTATATTTCAGATCTCTACACTCGTAATTCTGGCCTCTCATACATCCTCAATTTTAGTTGCTCCCCAGTGGTGAATGTGCCTTAAGCTGCCTGTAGATCCTCTTGAATTCCTCTTTCCATCTCCTGCAGCTCCACCTCTCTTTTGAAAGACAGTCCTTAAAACTATCTCTTGGAAGTAATAAGTGAAATGATAAATTTTGTTTGATATGTGTCTTAGAAGGCTTTACTCTGTAAGAGTTGATTTTGTTATGTAAATTAATGCCACTCACTCCAATATTTTCTACAGTGGCTTCATAAGAGTGTTTTCTTTTACTAGCTTGCAGTTTATTTAATGGATAAAAATGGGAAGAATTTTAACCCTAAAAACTGTGTGGGTTTGAGATGGGTGCAGGATTTAAGCCTCAAAATCAAATTTCTGACACAAATCCACCTCCACCCACCATTTCCTGCTTTACAAAGGCCAGGGGTGGGCAAAAAGCCAACCTGCCCACCATCAGCCTGACTCCTTCATAATACCATGGAGGTGAGGTCATGTTATGGGCCAGTCTTATGGGATTTTCCTACCATTTTATGGGCACCACTGCAGCCTCCAATCACAGCACCTGGGGTCTTGGAAAATTCAGCCTCGTGTTTCAAATTTTGTTCTTTAGATGATACAGGTAACAGCAGCACTGGGGGGGTATTATTCAACCTGTGTAGACTCAGCATATAATTCCAGCTAACTTAAAACATTGGTATTTCTAGTTTTGTTCATGGACATGATTTGTATTTATATTGGCAGCAAAGATATTTGATGATGTCATGAAGGTCCTATAGCTAAAGATTTGAGATATGTTGTCCTTCTCCAATTTGGAAAGCCAGTAGGTTCTCAGCTTGCCCGCAGTGAGTAACAATTTATTAATGAAACTTGTCAGACAAAACCATAGCCCAAACAACAAAATCTACAGATCATCAGCATCTGCTGGAACATGACTAGAGAGAGCGATGGGATTGACGAACAGATACTAATTTGGCGGCCTTGGAGAAGACATGTGTAGAGAAAAGACAGTTGTTTGTGAACATATTTTTTGATTTGATTTATTATTGTCACATGTATTAGCATAGTGAAAAGTATTGTTTCTTGCATGCTATAAGAGCATACTGTTCATAGAGAAGGAAATGAGAGATTGCAGAATGTAGTATTACAGTTATAGCTAAGGTTTAGAGAAAGATCAACTTAATGCAAGGTCATTCAAAAGTCTGATGGCAGCAGGAAAGCTGTTCTTGAATCAGTTGGTGTGCGAACTTAGACTTCTGTATCTTTCTCCTGACAGAAGAAGATGAAAGAGAGGATATTTGGAGTGTGTGGGGTCCTTAGTTATGTTGGCTGCTTTGCTGAGGCACTAGGAAGTGTAGACAAAATCAATGGATTAGAGGCTAGTTTGCATGATGGATTAGGTAATCCATGACCTTTTGTAGTCTCTTGTGATTTTGGGCAGACCAGGAACCATACCAAGCTGTGATACAACCAAAAGGAATGCTTTCTATGGTACATCTGTAAACGTTAGTGAGTCGTAGCTGACATGCCAAATGTCCTTGGTCTTCTGAGAAAGTAGAGGTATTGGTGGGCTTTCTTAACTATAGTGTCAGCATGGGGGTACCAGGACAGGTTGTTGGTGATCTGGACATCTAAAATCTTGAAATTCTCGATGCTTTCTATTTCATCCCCATTGATGTAGACAGGGGCATGTTCTTCTCTTTGCTTCCTGAAGTCGATGACAATCTCCTTCATTTTGTTAACACTGAAGAGATTATTGTTGCTGCACCAGCTCATCAGATTCTCTATCTCATTCCTGTATTCTGTCTTGTCATTGTTTGAGAGCCAACCCACACAACAAAGGTGGAGTTTTATAATGAAGCAATTGTTTAGGCAATTTTATAAACAGTTAAAAATGTAAATGTTTGTGGAATGGAAGCAACTGTAAATGAAACATAAACCAGGAAGAAAATTTTTGTACCTGCTGTTATATCTGTTGTTGGTTAGAGAATTAATTTGCTCAATAAATTCTCCAATGTAGTTTTCTTTCTTTGCAACTTGTTGATTCAGTATGTCTGATGGGTTGTTTACTGCATGTTGTATTGAGGCTAATGATCAAAATGATTCTTGTTTGTTGTGTAGTTTTATATGGTGTGGTTATCTCTGACAGGATTTGTGAATTTTAAATTTTTAGTATCTGTTGTAAGTCTTAATTGGAAAAGTCCTTGGCTCAACAGAAGAGGTTTGTAAAATTTGTCATTTCCTGTCAAATCTATTTTATTCTCTGATTTTTTTGATGCCTGTAGCATTTTCACTCTTTGCCTTGCTCCGTACAAGTGTTTCCATACTTGGCTTTGTTGTATAGTTGATATGGTAACAAGGGTCTGAAGTAATCAGGAGTTGTTTGGTGTTCATTTGTAAATGTTAGAGACTGTTCCAGTGATCTTAAATGTGGCTGATGAATGGACTTGTTGATTTATTCATTATTTGAGATGATTTTGTAAATGTTTTCATGTGTTTAATTTCATTATTTTGAAGGAATGCTATTTTCCTTGCTCCTTATGCCTGCTTTGAATATATGAGAATGGCATTCAAAGTGAGATGTTTAATCATATGACCACATCACGTAAGTTAGTCCCATTAAAAAGTATTTTCTATATGCTGAGAGATATCTATTATATAAAGGGAAGAGATATCATGACCAGAAGTGAGTAACAAAGCACCGTAGATCAGTGTACAAAATAAAAAAAATCATGAGGACTATTGTCACAATTTCAACTGGAGATTTTCACATCTCATTGATTATGACAAGTTATAATTTTAGCCAATTATCTGCTTTCAATATGATATGTTTGTTTCCTCAAATTATTCTTTTCCAAAATTCCAAAAATTCTACGTAAGAGATTTTGAAACCTAACATATCAATGTGATTTTTGACATATTTGGTGGCAACAGTTTTTGCATCCCTTTCACTTTCTTCCTATGGCCTAAATCTTCCAGTCTCTCGATTGTTGGAGACCAAACGCATAACTGAAGATGCATGTTAGGACACACTGGAAGCCATGACACATCAACTTCTTTGTGAATTATGTGGGAAATTTCAACATTGGATGGGCAATTCCCTGGCTCTGCAGGATCTTGTGGAATGTCTGTGACTCTGAGCAAGGGTTGGAGAACAAAGAACAAAGAACAAAACAGCACGGGAAACAGGTCCTTCGGCCCAACGAGCCCACACCGCCACCTCAATGTTCCCACCTCTACCTGCGATCCCTGTCCATGTTTATAGATCTATGGATTAAAAACCAAATTTGAGACAATTTAGGGAGAATTTGTTTTTCCAATTAGCCTAAGAGCACATCTTTGGGATGTGGGAGGAAACCGGAGCACCCGGAGAAAACCCACGCAAGCACGGGGAGAATGCGCAAACTCCCACAGACACAGGCCCAAATCCATGTATCTGCACAGCACAGCGATAGTCACTGAGCTGTCGTGTTGCCCATCAAATGGTCCAGGTCAAGCATACACTAACGGCATGAAGCACTAGGATACTCTCGAAAAAAAAAATCCAAGAGCAGTCCTCTCATGAACCCATTGCGCATATGCCCCTCGTTAGACAACAAGGTGGACCAAAGCACCTGTAGGATAAAAACAAGTACATCAATATCATCATCTATTTGCACACTTCCCAAGGACTCCCAAGGCTCATGATGCCTATTTTAAATCAGTTTTCTATACCCCTCCATTCCCATTCTGTTCATGTGCCCATCTAAGAGACTTTGGATATTTGCCTGAACAGCTAACCTAGAAAGGTTAGACAGATTTAACCCTGGACAAACTCCAGAACTGACTCCTCTGACTCCACATCATTTCTCTCACCTGACTATCTACTGACCCAATTAACCCTCCAGACCTGGTCACCCACTTACTGTCTCTACCCACCTACCACCTCACCCATTTACCTCCCGACCCACTTACTCACTTACCTACCTCACTCACTCATTCATTCACTAACATTCAAACTGAACATTTAAATATACCATACCGCACACAACCAGTGCCTCAAAACGTGTGTGTCCTATCTTCCATCTGATTCCATTCTGCTCCAATGGACACCCTGCTGCATAATTCAGTGGAATCCAGATTCGGAAGATTCCAGTAGAAATGCCCAGCAGCTTTGAATCAGGGGAACAAAGAACAAACAACAAAAACAGCATGGGAAACAGGCCCTTCAGCCCAACGAGCCCATGCCACCACCCTGATGTTCCCATTCTACCCTGTCATCCCTGTCTATGTTTATAGATCTATGAAATAGAACCAAATTTGAGACAATTTAGGGAGAATTTGTTCTGCCAATCAGCCTAAGAGCACATCTTTGGGATGTGGGAAGAAACCAGAGCATGCGGAGAGAACCCACACAAGTACGGGGAGAATGCGCAAACTCCCATAGACACAGGCCCCAATCCATGTGTCTGCACAGAACAGCGATAGTCACTGAGCTGTCGTGTCTCCCAACAAATGGTCCAGGCTAAGTGTACACTAACGACGTGAAGCACTAGGATGCTCTCAAAAAAAATCCAAGAGCAGCCCTCTCATGACCCATCGCGTGTATGCCCCTTGTTAGACAAAGTGGACCTTGTCTAACAAAGTCCACCTTGTTTTATCCTGTAGGATAAAACAAATATATCAATATCATCGACAATTTACACACTTCCCAGGGAACACCCAAGGCTCATGATCCCTATTTTAAATAAGTTTTCCATATCCCTCCATTCCCATTCTGTTCATGTGCCCATCTAAGTATCTCTTAAATAATTCCAGAGTACCTGCCTCCACCACTTTACTTGGCAGCGCGTTCCATACCCCCACCACCCTCTGTGTGAAAAAACTCCCTCTAGCATCCAAATTATACCTTACCCCCCTCACTCTAAGCCCGTGACCCCTCGTGCTATTCGAGTCCATCCTAGGAAAAAGCTTAACCCTGTTTACTCTATCTATATCCCTCATAATCTTGTACACCTCTATTATATCTCCTCTAAGTCTACGTCTTTCTAAGGAAAACAGTCCCAATTTGCCTAATCTCTCCTCGTAACTCAGACCTTCCATACCAGGCAGCATCCTGGTAAACCTCCTCTGCACTCTCTCCAGAGTCTCCACGTCCTTCCGGTAGTAAGGCGACCAGAACTGGACGCAGTATTCCAAATGAAGTCTAACCAACATTTTATACAACTGCAACATTAAAGGCCAGCTCTTGTACTCTATACCCCTTCCTATAAAGGCTAGCATACTATATGATTTCTTCACAACCTTCTCCACCTGCCCTGCCACCTTCAGAGACTTGTGACTTGCACCCCCAGGTCCCTCTGCGTATCTATACTCGTGATAGGTCTATCCTTTATCAAATACCTCCCCTCTACATTCTTTCTCCTGAAATGTATCACCTTGCATTTATCAGGATTGAATTCCATCTGCCATCTATCTGCCCAAGCTACCAGCCTATCTATGTCCTGCCCCTCACTATCTGCAAATACAGCCATCTTTGTATCATCTGCAAACTTGCTGATCACTCCACTTACTCCCTCTTCCAAGTCATTTATATATATTACAAATTGAAGAGGTCCCAGTACCGAGCCCTGCGGCACACCACTAGTGACTGACCTCCAGCTAGAAAAACTCCCTTCCACTATTACTCTCTGTCTCCTATTACTAAGACAGTTTCTTATCCATCTAGCTACCTGTCCTTGTATCCCATTAGCCTTGACCTTTTCAACTAACCTCCCATGAGGAACTTTGTCAAACGCCTTACTGCAATCCATATAGACGACATCAACGGCTCACCCTTTGTCCACTGGTGAATTTTCAATCGCAAAGGTTGATGATCGTCATCGTTGCTCACAATCCAGGAGTGAAATTTTCTCCCAAAAAATGGCAAAATCTCACATTCTGACTGAAAACTGGCATTTTTCTCCCCAGAAACAAGTTTTCATTCCAGATCGTCTGACGTTTTGTTTAAAAAAAGAGAAGGGAGGATGTGTTTGGCCCATCAGTCCTGAGGGACAGGGCCTAAAGACGCAGACAAGTTGGGCTCCATAGGGATAGAGAAACCTTTTTTAAAGGGTGCTCTGATCTTAGGCAGTCCACTACCAACTCCTACCCCACCCCCCACCCCCACCCCAACTGGTATCAGGATCTTGCCTCACCCTCCCCTGTTCAATGTCGCCTGAAATCCACCCCCTCCACTCCCTCCCCCCTACCCCCCAACCCCACCCCATCTATTAAATGTCATTAGCAATCTTCCTCCCCTTGGCCCTGCCGCCTGGCAGCACCAACCTACAGCTTGAGGACTACACTGGCCTCTGCAACCCCCTCTGTCATCATCTTAACTGTCGGAGTGCAGGTGGGGGTGGGGTTTCGGATGTCCCCAGAAGCTACAGCTTCTTTATTCAAACTGATGATAGTCAGGAGGATGTTAACCCCATTATGGGGCCGATGGAGAAGGAGGTTGGGTAAGATCTCATTCTAAGAACTCCCCAGCACAAATCCCAATCTTCAACTATGAAGATCAAACAACATACCACAAAAATCTTTACAATAAATTGCTATCTTTTAATTTCCCATCTTTCAATAAATGCTTTAAGGACTGTTGTTATCAAAATGTATTTTTACATTTCTAATTGGGGATTTATTTAAACTTGTTAAGTGCTTTATGGTGTCAGAAAATCAGAATAATTTACTGAAAATTAAAAAAAAATCATTCAATCAATGACTAACCTCTTGGGAATAGATAGATTCTTGAAGCCTATTGGAGACATGATGGGCTGAAGCAGCTTTGTCTGTGTTGTAAAATTCTTATGACCAAGACTCTAACATAACATTATTTCTTACAGATCCATCCTGATAAATGCCATGCAAGAAAATAAAGACTGATCAAAATGAAAAAAAAGAAAGTCATTGGTACATTATATCAAGAGCTTACTTGCCCAGCCTGTGGAAAGCTATACAACAACCCATATTTGTTGCCGTGTGAACACAGTTTATGTGATATCTGTCTCAGCAAAGAAATAAAGCATGAGAAAAGGGGTCAAATATGTGTTAAATGTCCCCTATGCAAGGAAAACTTCTGTTTCAACCAAGAAGATGAAGTTAAGTTCCCTGAGAACTATCTGCTAAACAATACAGTGACAAGGTACAGAAAAGAAGCACATGGTGCTGAAAAAGTCAAGAAGAAAAAGCGAAAGACAAAGGGTAGAATAAATCCCCAGCAAATGCAGATCCTCTGTCAACTTTGTGATGAAAAAGATAATCATATCGCTATGAAGAAGTGTGTCAACTGCAATCTGAACTTCTGTGAAAAATGTCTTCGAAAAATACACAAGAATAAAGCGTTTCTATCTCATGTTTTGATAGATCCTTCATCATATATTGGCAATCAGATTAAATGTTTCTATCACCCTTTTACAAACCTGAAACATTACTGTGTACAGGATAAATTGCCAATCTGTGATGAATGCAAATTGAGCACCCACAAGAATCATCGTTTATATTCTCTTGATCTCGCATTTCAATGTGAACTAGCAGAAATGCAAAATAATGTCTCTCAATTCACTGAAGGTACTTACTCCTGAAAACGAACATCTGGTTGGATTTATCAGTAGTACTTGTTAAATTAGCTAGACCCTATAGAGGAAGTAACACTCCAAAGGCAACTGCAACGTATGTAATTGAGGGTAAAATTAGTCTTAGCAAAACTTTCCATTGAAACTGATAAAAATCAAGCTGGTGTAAATCAAACTGCAAACTCACAATTGCCTGCATTCTATTTTTGTCCAATGTCAGTTTCACCTCCACTCAGTTAATTCATTTAATAAACATGATTTCCTATTATGGTAGATTATTTTTGCTTTACTTGGAACTACAATTATGAACTGAAAGAAAATTTTTAATCAACATATTTGTGTAATATATCTCAAGTTTTACTGTCAACTGTAACTTTAGTTTTTCTATAGTTGTGCCTTGTTTATGATAAGCAGGTTCTGAAAATTCAAAATATTGTGATTTGGAATATTTTTAAAATCCTCTAATTATAAATGCATTTTTGTTTTAGTCAAAGCCAATTATGAAAAATGTATTCAGCAGCTGAAGATAATGAAAACTACCATTGAGCTAAATGAGATGCAACAAATTGCAGAAGTGACTAAGGAGTTTAATTCATTACAAGAAGCACTTAAACTGCAAGAACAAACAATTAAAGACATAATGAAAACTGAGAATACAAAAAAACAAATTGAAGTTGACGATTTCATTGAATCAGCATCAAAGTTAATGCTAAAGTTAGAAGGTTTGATACTATATACAATAGAAGCTTTCAAAGAAACTAGTCCAGCTATATTCCTCCAAACATCTGCACAGATAAACAAGCGGCTGACTGACAGTATGCTTTATGTGACTCCTAGTAAATCATTAGCTGTAATTCCTTTTGAGAATTTCAAATTAAATATAGATCACTTAAGGGATGCAATTAATGCACTTCCTTTGCAAGTATGTGATAGTGAGTCAGAATATTTATCTGGTGGAGATTTCCAAAAAGCTCAAGTATTGAATGCTCCAAACAAAATAAAAAAGATGAGAACTACTTGCAATGTACAAGAGATATTGCCTAGCTTACATTGTCCATCATTCACCTCAAAAGTTCATGCCACCTTAAGTGCTCCTAATTTGGACCTTTGGTCATGTATTTCACGTTCTCGTACAGCTATTCTCAACTCGGATGAACCCAATGCAGGTTCTCGTACAAATACTACGAGTTCTCTCCAGTGTAGACCAAAATGTGCATCTGAGAGTAATGTCACCCTAAGTTCAACCAACGTAGACTTGGGCAGTCAAGCAGTATGTTCTAGTCATTGCAGCTCTCCGTGTACATCTCAGATGGATGCCACTTCAAATGAAACTGATGTGGACTCATCTACTTATGTTACAAGTTCCAGCAAATATAGCAAGCAATGTATCCTTATTGTAGATGCAATTTCAAATGCACCCAGTGTGGAATGTTGTGAATCTCAGTCAATTTCTGATGATCACATCCAACAAGATGGCAATGAGGTTCAAGCCAGTATAAATCACAGTTTGCCTCCTTTGTGCAGTTCTAAATCTGATAGAAGCATTCCTTCAGGTGGTATTTATTCTATTGGCATCGAGAACCAGGAATTCAAAGATATAACTAACACCTTTGGTGATCCAAATGGAATTGACCTTTGTAACATAACTTCCAATGTGCCAACCAAGATGGAATGTATTCAAAGGCATCAAGGATCGGGTGAGTGCCAAAGTCCATCTGAAATAATGAAGTTAATGTACATTTCTGAACACACACAGCCTATGTCTACTTGGCGGTGTCAGCAGCAGTGTGGCTCTGAGAGTATTATCAGTGGAGATGTCAACTTAAGTCAGAAAGAAATACAGTTTTCAAATGCAATATCCTCTCCTGAAACATCAAATAGTAAACATCTAAATGATCAAGGCAATGCAGACTTGTCTCAGAATCATACAATCAGTACTTCTGAAGTGATGCCAGACAGTGACACTGGAATTAGCTCTTCCTACAACAGTTCTTGTTTGCCATTAGAAAGAGAGAGTAGTGAAAACATTGCACCGCTTCACCAGTTAAATGGACCTTGTTTATTTCCTTATGCAGAGCCATCTCAGACAGACGCTGTGGAAAATGGAGTGGAACATTTATGTACAAGTGCAAAAAGCATTTCTTCAAACTGTCTTGTCAGCGATCGTTCATCAAAGAGTCAGGAATCCAAAAATGCATGCAACACCTTTCCCAAAATGAAGTCACATGGTGATTTTGGAAATAATGTTAGCTGCATAAGTTTGGATTCTTCATCTGACAGACAATGTTCTGAAAAAACCATCCATAGTTTCCAACATCAACAAGATCTTAGTTCAAATGGACACGAAATGGACTGCAATAGAGAAGAAATGGTTTTCTCACCTGAAGTCACTTCTGACAGTGCAAAAAGTGCTTCTTTTGACAATGCTGATATTTCCAAATCCTTGCAATCCTGGAATACAGATAATGTCCTTCATAACACAAAGACAAGGCATAATTTTGGGAGCCGACCTTACTGCTGGAATCGAAAATTGTTATCTAAAAGCAAAAGTTTCATTAGAAGTAACCAGAATGCTCAAAGTGGATCCAATATAATGTCTGCCCAGCCTACTCGATGTTACTCACAGTCTGTGACCAATTTTGAAGTTAACACCAATGCACCTATCAAGGATTCCATTAAGTATCATTCATCGGATCACTTACACAGAATTGGTTTTCCAAAGAAACGAAATTTAAGAAATAGCCATCAAGCCTGTTCTAAATTGAGACCACAAAATGGCACTGATCACAAGAACCAACAACATGTAAACACACCAAAGAAGAACATTATTCCAAACCAAGGTACAAGAAACATTCCATTGGGAGTCTCTCAGATGAACGATGTTATCCTAACATGCAATGTTGGGAAACTTCAATTATTTGATAACCGTGTACAGTTTGATACAGAAAATAATGATTCAGCACACATAGCAGCACAAAGTTTTTCAAATGAACCAATGAATACCTTAAGGCATGAGCTATCAGAAGCTCCTACTATATACAAGCACACTGTAGATGGAACCTCGGCTAAGGTAACATTTGACTTGTACAGATAGACTAATTGAAGTTATGTATAATGAAATCTTAGCATCTAGCTTAATAGCATTTTGATTAATTTATCATGGCATTTAATTTAAAAGAAATTAGGTTGAGTGAAGTGAATTTAGCAACTTGATACAAACATTATTATTACTTATTTACAAATTCTCAAATTTTTTGGACCGTATAGATCTCCTCTTCTCTATTTGTCTATGTATTTTGTAATCAAAGAACATTGCAAGTTTAATATGACTGAACTTGCAAAAGATCCAAAAGCTGTTGCAAAATTCACAGTACATGATTAACCTGTGCCCATTCATAAAGTTGTAGGGAGTCCGATTTGTTCATGCAACCTGTTCTTTTTCCAATGATTCCTGCAGGTACTCAAAAGTCCTCACACTGTTTGTTGGCTGCAGGTATCAGCAAGGAGCCTGCTATCATGAAAGCCTGATGCTACGTAAAGGAGAGGCCCAGTGTGGCTGCTACAAGTGGTGTGTGTTTGAACAATGGCTAACAAATATGAGTGAGAGCAACAAGGCTTTTAGAAAGTATACTGGAAGTTTTGGTGGAAGAATACAAAGGAGAGATGTCCTGTATCAACAGGGGACCAAGAGGCTTCTAGGCACATGCTCAGAAAGCAATTGGGAAAACATAGCTGGAGAAGAAATAGGTCCCTGAGCCACTTCCAGCTTTTGAGGCCCTCAGCCCATAATAAAAAAATGGAAAATAAGTATAGCATAAGAAGTGAGACATAACCTAAAGAAAAAATGCTGGAGAATCTCAGCAGGTCTGGCAGCATCTGTAAGGAGAGAAAAGAAGTTTTCTCTTGTGGTTTCAGATTCTAGTATCAGCAGTAATTTGCTTTTATAAAAGTGAGACATGATTTGATTTTTTTTAAACAAATGCATTTCTGGCCTTTCTCTGTGCAAATGCACTAATCATTGAGGGAAAATCTAGCTTTCGTGCAATGTCACTGTTGATATTCAGCATTGCGAGGCCATTCAAACGCTTTTGTCCTACAGTTGAGCAGTGAAAGTTCCTTACCTGCTTCAACACATTAAAAATGCATTCACCTGAAGCCACTGATACAGGAAAACTGATAAAAATTCACAAAACAATTGTGATGTTAGTGAACAACCCAGAGAGTTCATGTTTGATTATTTTAGGAGCAATTCTTTTGTCTTGTAATCCAAAGAAGAATGTTTTCATTCTTAAGACCTTATGTTGAAAAACTACCCATTATGAAGAGTTACTGCAAATCAATATTACGACAACATCAACTATGTGTTAGCTCTGCTGCTGTAACATATGCATATACTTACACTCTTCCCTTCATGTGTCTGAAGGATAGGCTGCACAGATGCTGCCTGGTATACAATGCAGGACAACAAAACTTATTTCACTTTCCTATATTATTTCTTTGATCGTATTCAATGGCAGGGAAAGCTTGAGGGACTGAATTGCTCCTAGTTAAGATTCTTATGCACATAAAACAGGTTGCAAAACTTACCACATGCCAAAAAATTAACATCTGTCTAATTTTGAGGCCTCTTTTGAGCTTGAAGCCCAAGCCAAATGGTCCTCCTGTGGCCTCCAAACCTAATTGGCCTTGATCCTGGGGATGTGTCTCCCATTGGATTTCTCCTCCAAATAGTGCTTTTCCACAGTGAAGTATTGAGTTACATTAGCTAAATGGGGACTTGAGGATTCAAACTCATGAACTATCTCAGATGTACCACAAATTGGTATGGAACGAACTACTTCTTCTTTAGCTTGTGCCAATGTTCATTTGTAGCTTTTGTGGTTGTTTCAGTTTTGACTCAGTTGGAGAAGTTTCAGATTTGTATACATAAATCATCATGTTATAATTTTATTTCTGTTTCTGAGGTACAGTTGCAATCTCACAATGTGCTACAGAATTTATTCTACACAGTAGTGTAGATAGTGAGTGTTGATAAGCTATACCGCTTTGCCTCAGTAAAACAACCACAGGACAACTAGTTGTCTAATTTGCATGTTCCAAAATTGCATTCACCTCCAATTTGGAGGTCATGCCAGACAGTGGTAGAATGATAAAAAGCAATAGTTATTTTTAATCCTGAAATCCATATTATGTGTTTACTTGTTATATCAGGGCATATCAAGTAATATTTATTTTAATTTACCATCTATTTCACTTTTGTCCTAAATAGGTGAAGTGGATGTTTCCAGTGGAAGAACACACTGTATTTTTTTTTGAACTGCAGTTCCAAGAGATTGTTTCTGTCGACAAAGAGATGGCTATACCTCAGTATCAAGCTGGAGTTTTCTCTGGAATCAGACGCACAAACTTTGTTGCTACTAACCTGAACGTCAACTCTGAGTACTTGTTCCGGGTCCGCGCAGTGAATTTGACCGGAAAAGGACCATGGAGCCAGCCTTATAAGGTGCAATGCTTTATATGGTTCTGCATTGGAAATATAATTTCCTATAATGCTTAATTGTTGCTATTAAGAAGAAAACAGTAATGCCTGTGTGCTCTAATTATATATGAGCATTAGCACTTGGTTTCGGTATAAAGTGGTTTGAGTGGAGAACAGGGCAATGTAACATTATTTTAACGTTTATTTATTAGTGTCACAAGTAGGGTTACATTAACACTACAATGAAATTACTGTGAAAATCCCTTAGTCGCCACACTCCAGCACCTGTTCAAGTACACTAAGGGAGAATTTAACATGGCTAATGGAAACTGGGAGGAAACTGGAGCACCCAGAGGAAATCCAAACAGCCACAGGGAGAATCTGCAGACTCCACAAAGATGTTGATTCAAGCTAGAAATTGAACCTGGATCCCCGGTGCTGTGAGGCAGCTGTGCTAACCACTGTGCCATCGCGCTGTCCATTAAAACTCAGATGTCCCAGATACTGATTTGGTTTCCATATGCACTGAAGCTTAATGATGTGAGGACTTATCTAAGAGATCAACAAATGCCAAATTGAGTTTACATTGACAGCCAAACTTGTGCAACAATGTGGGTAGCGATATTTTTATAAAAAGCTCAAATGTTCCATTTAACATTTAGCATTAGCCAAGAGAAGTGGACCTCAAGGCACAAATCCATGCTTTCCAGCATGCTAGACACAGTATATCTGTGACATTGTATGTTAAGTTCTTATTATATTTCTGATCTGAATCAAATTCACATGAGGACAGATGTATTTTGGAACTGGAATCATTGATAACTTTCGTATGTTTTCAGATCCTGACTGTTTGTGGTACAATGCAGCGAGATGTGGACACCAAGGAGGAAACTGTTTCAATAAGAGGAGTTAAAGTTACCATTCGCAGAAGCAGCTAAACTTTATAGAGGTGTAATAAAGTTAAGCCAATTCTTTCCAAGCTTGCCTAAGGGTTTAGAAATTCAATTACTGACTCAAACTATCGTAAATCTAGATGATGGGAGGAAATTATATTTCCAAAGCTTTTTTGAAAATTTCTTCTCCACATTCCATAATTGAAAGTCCTTATATATCATGCAATTTTTAAAAATTTGACAGGTGGGATTGTGAGATTAATGTATAGTCAGGGAAGGTTTATGTTCGGATCATGTACCTCTCGCAGTGGCAATATAGAATTTTCACTGTTCCTCCTTTATAATGAATTATTTTGACCCCTAAGATAGTTAATGACTTTGGGAAGAATGGTAAGTGATTGTGGGTAGATTTGAATGAGATCACTGGGATCTGAATCTGAGACATTCTGCTTGGAAATCTGAACTGATGTGTTTTGGCAGCTTATCCCAGAATTTATTGCCACTTCCAAAGTTTCAAAGATCTAAATTTTTAGATATTTTCTTCTGATGATAAGCTGTTATGCTTTGCTTTTACCACTCCGATAGAAAATGTTCTTGTAAGTCTTTTCTGTTTCCAGCTTTGTTTCAACTGTTTTCGTCTTAACCAAGTTAAAGAAAATTTCTGCCGCATGCATTTCTTCAGCAATGCTCAATATCTCACTCACTCAGATTCAAACAGCTGTCAAGCACATGAACAAATGAATCTTATACAAAGCTGTGAAAATAATGTTGTATTGCATCAACATGTGTTACTAAGATCACACTGCAGTGTTATTGGAGTAATTAGTGTAATGTCTCAGTTTGTGTGTTCTATTACAACATGAAATTAGTGTAGAAGGAATAATATGATAACCATAAAGAAAAAAGATGCATATGAATAGTACTCAAGCATATGCCATTACTCTAATTTAGGCTGCACCAAAACCCCTTTGAGAGAAAAAAGACATTAATATACTGAAGCCATGACTTTCTTGACACTTCATGGGAGCATGACAAAACAAAATATGAGACCGAGCTAGTTAAGAATATTAAAAGTTTGGTCAAAAAGATGTGTTTTATGGAGCATCATAAGGGAGGAAATCAAGGAGAAGTGTAAGATGAAATTCCACAATTTGGGGCTTACACAAATGAAAGCATGGTCACTAATGATGGAATAATAATAAGTGGAAATGCACACTGATATTTGGACAATTATGGGACTGGAGGAGATTACAGAGATTGAGAGAGGCAAGGCCATAGTGGGATTTGAAAATGAGAATGAGAACTTTTAAATCAAATGGTGCTTAACTAGAAACCAAGGTGGATCAGTGAGCAAAGTAGGAAGCAAAGTGATGGGGAACTGAATTTGCTATGATTTAAGACATGTAGAGCAGAGTTTTGGATGACCTCAAGGTTAAATAGATGTTAGAATGTGGGGGACCACCTAGGAGTGCATTAGGATAGTTAAGTCTAGAGATAATGAAAGCATGGGTGAAATTTTCAGTAGCAAATGAGCTGAGACAGAGGCAAAGTCAGACAGTGATACAGCAATGGAAATGGCACAAATATCAGGCTGGAAACTTAAATTGAGATCAAATGTGATACCAAAAATGTGAAATGGGAAAGGACTGACTTACTGTCAGACTCCCACACAAGGGAGATGAATGGAATCAGTGATTAGGGAATGGAGATTGGGGTAGGGACTAGAAACAATGGCTTCAGTCTTCCCAATATAATTTGAGGAAAATTTTGCTCATCCAGTATTGGATATCAATCAGCAGTTTGATGATTTAGCAACAGTGGAGGAGGTGAACAAACTTCTGGTGAGGAAAAGCTGGGAGCGTCACCAGTGTACATGTGAAAACTAACCATATGCCTTTGGATGATGTTGTCAAGAAACAGCACGTAGATAAGAACTGGAGGGGCTCATGGATAAATTACTTGAAAACACCAGAGATAATGGTATGGGAGCTGGAAGGTAAGCCATTAGAGGCAATTGACAATGATTAAATAGATTTTTTTAAAAATGTAGCCACGTGAAAAACCAGCTGGATGACAGTGGAGAGATGTGGGAGAAGATGGTGTAGTCAACCACGTCAAAGACTGCAGACATCTTGAGAAGGATGATGGAAATATATACCTTATCACAGTCACATTGGGCATCATTTGTGACTTTGATAAGAGCTGTTTCAATACTGTGGCAGACGAAAACCTGATTGGAGCTATTTAAAACACAGAGGTCTGGGAAAGTTGGAATGTATCTAGGAGCTGACAACACATTCTGGACTTTGAGGAGGAAAGGGAGATTGGAAGTAGGATGATAGTTTGCAAAGTTAAGGGGGTTTTTTTGAGGAGCAGTGTAATGATAGCAGATCTGAAGAGGAGAGAGGCAACACCTAAAGAGAGGTTTTAAAAATGTATGTCACAGCAACGGGAATGGCTGTTCAACATCATGGTCTGGCCGGTTGCTTGTTTCCAGCATGTGTGCAGCATCCCAATTTTAGTGCTCTTCACAGTACGCTGCACCTAATTCGTAGGCCGTGAAACCTATCTAATTAGCACAATTCAACAAATATTTTAGATGCTATTTCCCGATTGTTCCCAAAATAGAAAAGTTCTCTGCATGTACTTTTCTTCTCATTCTTTGCTTTAAATAATCAACAAACTCGGTGCAAATTAAGAATAAATCATATTCTTTTATCCACTCAAAGTCACTACTAGAAGTCCACACCAAAATATATCAACTGTTTATTAATCTTATTAAACTGTGGGACATTATCACATGTAAACTGGTTACCCTAATTCCCTACTAATTCTAATGGAAAAAGATGAAATACAGAGAAAATATATTAAACCTATATCAAACTTTGGCTAGCTCAGACTTGTACTGCTGTGAACTGTTCTGATCCCCACACTATTGATAAAGATATAAAGTGTTGGAGTGAAATCAAAATAAAGGACACAATATGGTTAAATGGACTCTGGAAAGGGACATTAAGATGCACTGATTTTGAGCACAGATATTATACAGAGTTAAAACCTGTAGTGTTTAAATTACTGCAGGAAACAGGTCAGATCTAAAGGCACCTGAAACTTGAGATAAAAGCAGACCCAGAACAATGAGTTTGATAATGAGATCAGCCACTGATGGGGACATAAATGTATATAACAAGATCAGCCATTGATAGAGGACATAACTGCATAAATGTATCTACTCTATGTACAATAATGTGATAACTGTCAATGTCTGTACTTGTCTATGTATAACGATGTGTTAACTGTCAATGTCCATACTGCCTACTCAACTTGTAGCAATGTGCTAAGAGCTGACGTCCGTACTGTCTATTGTCTAAGAAATATAAAAGATGCTCAATTACCATTGTGTAGTTGAGATGGTGGCTCCCTGTACTGTGAACTGCCAGCACTTCTTCCAAAACTTTGTCCAAATAAAACTGTTTGTTAACCTCCAAGCCTAACTCCGAAGTGGTGAATTTCCCCAACAAGAGATAAAAAGAAGATGCAACGGAAAAATGTACAAAAAAAAAGCAAAATTGAGAGGTTATACCTATCAGGAAAACTTGAACAGGGTGCATCTGTTTTCTCCAAAAATAGAATATGGGGATGTGACCAGATAGGAGTTTTGAAGGATTTAATAGGGCAGATGTACAGAAGATATTTCTATTGGTGGAAATTTTCAAACTGTTTGGATTTTGTAAAGTAATCAGTCTGGTGTCACATCTGGCTTTCTGGAGTCATGTGACTGTACCCTGAGGCTAAATCACTGGAGTCAAACTTAAAGCAGTTCATTAAAAAGCCTCTCACTGAAACAGACACTAAAAATGTATAGCTGTCCCTCAACTTGAAACACAGGGTGGGATTTTCTGGCTGAGCTCGCCCCAAAATCGGAAAATCCTGCCCAAAGTCAATGGAAGTTTCCGGAGTCCATGTCCTGCCCGCTACCATTTCTTTGGTGGGCAGGATGGGAAAATTCCCCCCATGGAGCTAATATAGAGATTTAAAATTCTGCATTTGCTACAGGGAAGGCATTGAGAGCACAGGTACATAAAAGATCCAAATTTGCAAAAGAAGCTGCTGAAAAAGGGATAGAAGAAAAGCAAACAAATGCTGCAAGAAAATTACTTAGTAAAATGGTGGCAGGAAATTTTTCAATGCCATCTTCAGTAAAATTGAAGCAGAATTGACAACTTTTCCATCAACAATGATAAAAGTATGAGATTACAATAGACTTAATTAACAAGTCTGAATCAATAAGAGCAGTCACGCTCCTCATACAGCTAGGGCTACAAAGTCTACACCATCCTTGATCTAACAGGTGAACAAAAAAAAAGACAACAGATTTTGAAAGCGTTGAATGAATGCTTTGAACTCCAAGTGAATCTTCCAAATGACTTTTCAGGAGGAATCTCCAAAATGCACTAAATTGGCAAGAAAACTGGTGCAAATGATGACTGTTCTTTCAGTGCAATTTCAGACCCAACTCTCCCCATTCTGTGCAATGTAACGGTCGCAATCGTGAATGTTATTAAATGCTTGGGAGGGGAAGCCTGTTCACACTAAAGACCCTGAAATCAGTGGCATGAGCAGGACCCCACGCATGCGCACATCACTGGGAGATCGCTGAAAAGACCTCCCAGAATCCAGATCACTGCCCTTCAGCCCCCACAGACATTGCTAGCCCTCACAACCCCCTTCCCCATATATATCGCTGGCCTCATTGCTGCCGCCATTCCCATGCAGACATCCCTGCTCACCCCAGGCCCCACAGATAATGTGGGTATCCTCAGTATGTTCAAGGGCTCAGTATATCCCTTGAACATACTAAGCTCACTGCTGCCTTGTATTGTGTTGCCATGCACACCCCCAGTTTCCTAGCATTCCTTCTCTTGTCTGGAAGGCTTGAGTATTGACCTCCTCTAAACGCAGCTTATCAACTTGGAGCCCTGCGTATTGCTTTGCACAGCAGCTTATTGATTGGCAGCCAACCAGCATCCTGAGGGACTCAATTAAAAGCAGCCTTCAAAATTTTTCACAAGGGATTTGTTGCCAACGGGCCCTTGACTGGCCATAGCCAGTGCACCTGCACTCCCCTCATAAGCAGGAGTGGGATATAAGCTGCAGGGACGGACACACAGCCAGTCAGGCCAGCAAGATGTTTTTGAGGAAAGTAGCACCAAGATTCACTGAGCACCTGTTAGATGCTAAGAAGGAGAGGCGTGAGCAAATCCTCCCCAGCCAGTGCCCTCACCCAAGAGGTGTAGCCGCCATCGCATTGTGGGAGGAGGTGGCAGAAGTGGTGAATGCCAGGAGTCTGACACTGTGCTCTGGCTGGCAATGTCTCAAAAACCTATAGCAAGGGTGAGTGAGCAACTCACTTGGAACCCTGCAGATGCTTGGCACAGATCTCAATCCATGCTTAAACATCTGAAGGGCATGCAACAAGGCACCCATGCCCCATGAACAGAATCTAACCCCTTCCTTTCACCCTTCAGTGGTGACTGCTTTCCCCAAAACTGCCAGCACAACGCCCGAGGCACAAACATGCATTGCGTACCATGCACTTCAATATATTAATGCTTTCTATCCATCTTATGTTCCCACAGGAAAAAAAGCATACAGAACCGGTGGGAAACTGCACAGACTGGTGACGGTGTTCCTGACTTGTGGCAGCTGACCAGCCTTGAACAGTGTGCCATGCCTATTGGGCAGGTAATGTCCCAGTGGTATTATCGCGAGGCTATTAATGTAGTGGGAACACAGCGGGCCATGGCTGTGACCCTTGACAACTTAGCCCAAACTCAAGAGGCTACTGTTGAGGGGCTCCACAGCCTGCGTCACTCACAGAATGCTGCAGCAGAGGGGTTTAAGAGGCTGGTCGAGTCTCAGAGGGCCAGGGCTGAGGGATCAAAGGTCATGGGGCAGATGCATCTGGGCTTCTAGGACTGGCAGAGCCAAGTGACGCCAGAGCTTCTGGAGCTCAGTTCAACTTCCCTGGCATCCCATGGAGTGCCCTGGGACCTGTGGGCATCCCAAGGGAGGAGGAAGAGCTTCAGCCTGTGCCGAGCCCCTCCACCCAGGAGTTCCAGGATGTCCGAAGATCTTTTGATATCCCCTCCTTCCTCACACCGGGGGCAGTAAGATGAATAGGTTGGCAGCGAAACAGTAACCCTCTGAACTTAGGATAAATTGTCCCCATTCATTAATAGTCGTGGAATAATACCGCTGGGCCATCACTTCCATGTCCCCACTGCATTAATAGTCATGGAATAATACCACTGGGCCATCACTTCCCCACTAAGCATGGCACACTGTTCAAGTTGGTCAGCTGCCACAAGTCAGGAACACCACCACCAGTCGGTGCAGTTTCCCATTGGTGATGTATGCTTTGTGGGAACATTAAATGGATAACAAGCATTAATATAGTGAAGTGCATGGTGCACAATGAGTGCCTTGAGTGGGTATTCTGATTTCCCCACTATTCCCCCCCCCCCTGTCCACACATGCACCGAAACAGTACCATCTGTAAGTTAGCCGGAGCCCTCCAGGTCCCAGCCACCCAGGGGATGTCCACCAAGTGCATTACAGGTAACTGAGCATGCATCAAAGCTGGACACCCCCACCTCCAATGTGCATCCTGGGGTAGCACCGAGAAGAAGGAATAGACCACCCAAAGTTAGAAAGTTGCAGTTCACTAACAGCACACGAGTGAAGGTCACTAGTGGTCAGGAATTATTCATCACTAATGTTAAGAACAAAATAATTTTTATTTGCATCTCACAGCGGTGACCAGTGTTTCTCTGATTTCCCCAGCCTCCTCCCCGCACTCAGCTGAATTGTCCCCATTCCCATGCATAGAGATGCTGTCTGTCGTGCCTTGCAAGACTCACCACATATTAGAGTGCCTGCCCTACCTTCCCCAACATCCACCATTCCCTCGGTGCAAATGCGGGCTGCAATCAAGACGCCCTTCTCTGCCAGGCACCTGCCAAAGCTGCCAGCTCTCTTTCCTCCAGGTTTTCATATTGTGGGATGTTTGCCTTGCCCCCTCGCCGCTCCTCCTCATCCTCCTCCTCCTCTTACTCCAGGCGGTCTCCTCACTGCTGGGCAATGTTGTGAAGAGTGCAGTAAACTACGAAGATATGTGAAGCACGCACAGGGTCATTCTGGAGGGCCTCCCTGAACAGTTCAAACAGCAGAACCACATTTGAAGCAGGCCGATGCATCAGTCTACTATGGACTGGTGGTGCATGGGCCTCGTTACAGCAGGTCTGTCTTGGTTTCGGGCCTCCACACAGGCGCCATCAGCCATAACCCTTAGCGGGAGCCTGGGCTGGTCTTCAAACAGCCCAGGGATGTCTGACTGCCTGAGCCCAAAGCTGTCATGGACACTCCCTGGATGGCATGTGTTGACCTACATGATCCGTGTGAGACTGTCACACATGAGCCCGATTTTACCATTGCGTCACACCCGAAATGTGGTACAGTGGGGTGCGAGGCCATTAATCCAATCCGCACCCACGTCCGTTCAGGTTGCCACTTTATTGAAACCCGGAAATGGCAGCGATTCGCTTCATGCCCACAACAGGTGCAACAATGACTTAAATGCATTTGCATGTATTTACTTGAATTAATGAATTCTCCACCATATTTTATCAGCATTTCCTCCTTTATTATCGTGTTTGCCCATCTGGAACTGCGCTGTAATGAACCTGCTAAATAGAAGTCTGAATCGGGCACTCCAGCTCCTGAGGAGCAGGTTCAGTGCTCCCAATGGCTCTGTCTCAGATCAGTGGTGGCGGGAAGGAGGGAGGTGGGTCAGATCATTCTCTGGTTGGGGGAGGGGAGAGGGGAGTGAAGCTAGATCGTTATCTCGTTCGGAGGAGGAGGAGGAGGCAGCTCAGATGTATATCTGGTGGGAGAGGAAGGGGAGGGCTAATGGTTGTCTGGTGAGGAGGGAGGAGACGGGTCAGATATTCCTCTGAGTGGGTAGGGAGTGACTGAGGCCACACCATTCTTTGGAGGTGGGGGAGGTGGTGGGATGAGTGAGGCCTGATCATTGTCTTGGGGGGGAAAGTGGGAGTGAGACCAGATCATTGTCTGTGGGGGTCGGGGAGAAGGGAGGCCCGATTGCTCACTGGTGGGGGAGGAGGGGGGCAGATGAATCTCCAATGGTGGGAGGAGGAGCGGGGAGTCCGCTGCCACTCTACTGGCAATCGGTGGGGTAGGGGGAAGGGGACTGGGATGGCAATCGGCCTGGGTAGTGGGAGGATGGATAAGGGGAACAGTGATGTGTGTGAGTAGTGGGGGTGGTGGGTGGATAAGGGAGACAGTGATGTGTGTGGGTAGTGGGGGGTGGGTGGATAAGGGAGACAGTGATGTGTGTGAGTAGTGGGGGGTGGTGGGTGGAAAGGGAGACAGTGATGTGTGTGAGTAGTGGGAGGGTGGTGGATAAGGAGACAGTGATGTGTGTGAGTAGTGGGGGTGGTGGGTGGATAAGGGAGACAGTGATGTGTGTGGGTAGTGGGAGGGTGGGTGGATAAGGGAGACAGTGATGTGTGTGAGTAGTGGGGGGTGGGTGGATAAGGGAGACAGTGATGTGTGTGGGTAGTGGGAGGGTGGGTGATAAGGGAGACAGTGATGTGTGTGGGTAGTGGGGGGGGGGGCATTGATTGGAGGGACAGTGATGTCTGTGTGCACCATTTCTCCCTCTTTTCTCTCCCAAGTTGCTTCCTGCGGCCCGGGAATGATCTGACACGGGCGCGCTTTTTCAAAGTTTTTTCAACTGCACATGTGCAGTTCAGAGTTCCGATCATTTCGGCCATGTTAAGCCTCACCCACAGCGCAAGTGGGACTGGAGATATTTTTTTCAGGCTGTGTGCTTATAGGGGTGCCTGAAAGCAGATTTCTAAGTCAAATCTGCATTATGCCCAGATTCAGCATTTAGAAAGAGAATGGTAAATTTGGGCCCACGATCTGCATATTGAGGGAATGGAACCCTTTGATGTTGAAAAATTGTTGTGGTCCTGCATGTGAGGCCTGCAAGGCGATATGTGTCCCATCCACTATTCCCTGAACATTGGGAACCCCAGCAATATCTGCGAAACCTGGAGCCTGGGCCTCCTGCTGTACACAGCCCACATTAAAGTTTCTCTCCTGCCCTGCACTTGCATGAGGGCATCTGTGATCTGCCGCACACCTCTGTGCATGGAAGATCCCAACGAGATGACCACTGGGTGTCTGAAATGAGCCAGAAGTGAAAAAATTCAGTGTAGCCATCAACTTCACATCCACAGGGAGCGGGTTGCTGCCCCTGCTCTGAGGTGCCAGGTGTGCAAGCACCCTCACAAAGGTGCCGCACCA
The DNA here is from genome assembly GCA_024679065.1 of Sphyrna mokarran. Taxonomy (NCBI): domain Eukaryota; kingdom Metazoa; phylum Chordata; class Chondrichthyes; order Carcharhiniformes; family Carcharhinidae; genus Sphyrna; species Sphyrna mokarran. Next base: position 47,553,374 of record JAGIQG010000003.1, on the reverse strand, counting down.
TGCTACGGAGAGCCACAGCCAGTGATGGTGTATCTCCTCCAAGAGGGCCTTGAATGAATTCCAGGGCCCGCACCTTTTTTGCTTTTGATACTGTCCGCCTTCTGTGCACCTTCTCAGGAGCCTGCTCACCTACCTTCTGACCCTTAGTGGCAGTCCCCTGCCCTCTTTCCTGAGGGACTGGTATTGGCTGCTCCTGCAGTGGTCTCTACACGCCCGCCACCTCCTCCTCCGCTGCCATCATAATGGCCAGCTCCAAATCAATTTGTGGGGTTTGGAAGAGCACAGAATGACAGATTAATGTCATTGGCTGCGTGGACCCAGCACCATCCCAATCCCTCACGTGGGCCAAAACCCCCACTTGTGGGAGCTGGCAACGTCACACAATCCACGGTGCTGTGCATGGCCCAACTAGGATTGTGAGATTCCCATCATGACAAAAACCATGTGTACAGCTGCAGCATCTGTTACAGGCATGTGTTACTGGTTCATGTCACACGGCAGAGACAGACTGCAAATCAGCACCAGATGAGTGCTCAGTGACAGCAGATTCCATATAGTCCGTGTCTGAATCTCTGCTCCCCAGCCTGGAGCAGCAGCTGCTTTATCTGGTTAGGCCTCAGTCAGCACATGGTGCACTCCTTCCCCACCCAGCACTCAGTGCAGTCCCTGACCACACCCCGTGGCAAGACAATGCCTCTGCAAAATGCTCCAGAGGAGTAGGGTGAGTGGGACTCCTTGAGGCTGCCTCCCACACTAACCTATAGAGCTGTCTTGGAGGGGAAGGCTGAGCAGAATTCTTTCAGGGACTCTCACCCAGACGGCTCTGAGAAAACAGAAGTTCTTCCCATCACTGCCCCTCCGGTCCATGAGCCAACACTGGAAGGCAGCAGGAGGGAGCTCACCGAGTATCTCCAGGGTTTATCTGCAACACCTCTACACTCCATTCACAGCACTTACCTCCTCACGTCAGTTCAAGATTGCTATGCCAGGTTGAGACTTTTATATACCTACTCTGATTTCGGCTAAAGTGACATCACAGCAAAGAGAGGTGGGAGACACTAACGTGGATGGAGATCACCATGTCGATCCCAATAATGTCATGCTAAAGTATGTAGGTGATGCAAATCAGTGGCACACCAGTTTTCAGCATAGTGAAGCCATTTTTTCTGGTTACAAGATTCGAGCGGGTCATAAATGCTCATGGGAAACCCACGAAATGTCAACGTGCACATCTCCCGACCCGACCCACCAATAAAGTGCGCATCACGATGGGAGTATTGCCCCTTACATATTCAACAAAGTTACAAGGTGCACAAGAAACCATTGAACAAAACACGACTACAGTAACACAGCTTTCAGAAGTATGCAAATTCAAGCAGCATAAAGAATACCTGGTTAAAGACAGGTAAAGGAGTAGGTAATGCATTGTTGAGAGCGAGTCTACCAAAAGATGAGAAAAGGAAAGGAACGGATGTGAGTAAAAATGCAGAAACGGTGAAACACCATCAGTAGCCTATGTATGTCAGAGTAGACCAAGAGATACATTATGCTGAGAGAGACCAAGCTCAAAGCAGAGCAATCATAGACAAAAACCATGATACAAATACTACAAAGGACAGCATACAAAAGGAGGACCATAGACAAAATTTGTGGTAAAAGGAAGGATATGATATTTTAAAACTCCACTTGATTTCTTGTGTGATAACCGCCAAAGTATTGATATTTAGAATTGAGAAGTTAGGAATTAAATAAATCATTGAGGATTGATCTTAAGAGGTGTTCCATAAGAATCCATAGTCACTTTCACCGTTGCAGCCAAATGGGGAGAGGGTCAGAGTCCAAGTTTGAATTCTTAACCTTACTTTTGGAGAGAAAGGAACGGGATTGATTTAATGAGCCAATGTTTAACAAACACATTACTTATTCCTTTAACTTAATTCCAACAGCTTTGTGATGTCACTTGGTCAATTGTGATGCCGAAGCAGTACAATTCTGATTATTATTTTGACCGCCAATTCTCCTCGGTGTGTTACGTTGTAAGCCAAAGTAGTAGGTTGAAATGCATGTACACGATGCGCCTGCCAGATGCCACTGTCCTGGTGGCTTGTTTATCATCAGCTGATCCAAATAGTTTTTGCTTTTTATCAGGTCTCATCACAAGGACAAACGTTTTTGTATAATGACCATGACCTGGAGTTTGTAGTTTGGCTGTGGCGGTGATGAAAATGGCTCGCCTTGTGCTGTCAGTTGTTCTTTTGTTTTCCTGTGAATGGTGTGCTTTAGGTTTCCATAATTCGAGATACCTCAGAATTTTACGGCACAGACCGCATTTTAGAGGATCCGAACAATGGTTCATCCAGAGATTGGATCATTTTAACGTCGCAGATGGGAGAGTGTGGAAACAGGTAACCTTCAGTGCATGAACCAGAGTAACTGATTCCAGAAATATGGAGAGTGTGAGTGAATAATAAACTGTTTGGGTTGTTCTTTGTTAAAAAGATTTACAAGTATCTACATACACAATGTAGACTGAATAGATCAGAGGAAATTAGATTTTCTGTGCTATATTTTCAGAAAATATTGCTGATTTTGGCAAAAAAATCATGTGACAAGTATTTGTGTTCTCAAAGCATTCGCCTCAGGCAATTTTTTGTAAGTTGTTTACAAAATGCGATATGGGTTTGATCACTTAAAACTCAACTTTAGCTTTATCCAGCATTATTGGAATTGCAATGAAAATATACAAAAGTTTGCACTACAGAGCCAGTGTTTTAACTGAGATTTTTAAAATAAACATATAAGGAAAATAAGCTTTGTAATACAGTATTGAGCATGGGGTAATGTTGGTTATGATTGAGAAAGATTGAGCAGCAGAAACTTCCACCCCAATGAATAGTTTTAAAATAAAGTTAAAGTTTATTTATTAGTCACAAATAGGGCTTACATTAACACTACAATGAAGTTTTTGTGAAATTCCCCTAATCACCACACTCTGGCACCTGTTTGGGTCAATGCACAAACCAGCACGTCTTTCAGACTGTGGGAGGAAACCCACACAGACACAGGAAGAACATGCAATCTCCACACAGCTGGGAATCGAACCTGGGGCCCTAGCACCATAAGGGAGCAGTGTTAATCACTGTGCCACCCAAGTACAGTGTAGAATTTTTTTAAAATTGACTTTGTGAATTCTGGAATACATATGCATAAGTTTCCCCTCTAAAATTTAAATGGATAGAAGACATCAATAATTTCATAGTAAACTGTAAATGAGTCAAATGCTATTTTCTTGTGCCATTAAGTTCCGTGACCTTGATGAAAAATATGAACACTTGATGATTAATGTACCTAATATCCTTGTAACTGCAATCTTTTGGTCAAATCATTTTGGTTATGACTTAGGTCTTTTATTTTTTGTTGGAATAATTTCTCATTAAGTGACGGGAATTAAGGAGGAGACGGAATGTTGTAATTATTACTTTTTGCTGTTACTGGAAACAATGCAAAATTTTGGTCTGGTCCATTGCTCTTTCATTTAGGAATTAAATTTTGAATATAATATTTTTCAAGTAATAATCAGTGGTGTATACATTTGGAGTAAAATTCAAATAAAACTGGCAAATCAGTGCTGCTTCATCTTTGCTTTCGTTTTCCCAGAGATTTTATATCAATGATACATTTTATCGGACTGGGGGCCCTGTCTTTCTGATGATTGGTGGAGAGGGAACTGCAAACCCTGCATGGTTGGACTATGGCACCTGGTTAACATTTGCTGAAAAGTTGAGTGCCCTCTGCATACTTATAGAACATCGATTTTATGGAAAAAGTCAGCCAACAGCGTAAGTTACAAAACTGTTCTTGTTTTATTGTTGACTGCTGTTGTACGATATTTGAACACGATTCTGCTTTTATTTTGTATTTTTCTCTTTTTCATTTGCCCAGTGTAACATTGGAAGCTGAGCTGCTGGGTGTTATGCAGTCAATATCCAGATGACCACAAATTTTCCTGGAGGTTATTTAGCTCCTGGCAGCCACCATACGCCACATGGTCATAAATTGCCTCCTCTGAAATTCACTGCCTCCATTTTTCCCCAGTGATTCCTGACTATCTTCCCTGCACCTTCCTATGTAATTTAACTGAGGAAGAGGGTTAAGTGGAGAAACAAATACAATTAATGCCCATTCTGTTTTATTTTAGCATATTATTATCCAACGCCATGGCATTGCCAACCTTATATTTTCATCACCTAATAGCTTATTTATTGTTTTACTTTTAGAATGGTAATGCTTTCCATGCCCCTGTGTTAATCATGAATGCATTACTCCCGAGTTCATTGAAAAAGGCAATTCTCTCATTTTTTTCCATTAAATTGTGTAGAGAAACTTGACAGAATACAAGTGGTACAGTAATTGTTGCTGCACCTTACATCTTAATTCACTTGAATCAATTTCTTTATTAACATGTATTTCCTGTCTTACAACTGCTATTGTATCTAATGGCAAGAATTTCTGCTTGGATTATTTTGGGTGAATGGCAAGATCGTAAGTTAATCTTAAAAGTAGAAAGTCAATTGGTGCAAGATGATTTATCTATCATTGCTTCAGCTAAATGGCCTGGATTTTGGTCTTAGTGGGAAAGGAGCAGCACTTCCTATTCAGGTGACTGAGAGCTTCCCTCATTCTCCTTGCTGGTTTGTGAGCAAATGGTTTCTTTAAACCAATGACTGGGGTTAATCTGTGAAGGTGGGATGGGAAGTTTAGGGGGAGCGGAGGGAGTGCGGTGGGTGAGTGCTGTATGTTCTGTTCAGACCATTCAGTGCATTTATGGAATAATGTGTTAGCCAGGAGGTGAGACTGAAATGTAGCCTCCAGGTATGCAATGCAGATTGGGCTGTAGGTGTCACTGAGAAGGGGAGGCATATTGAGGGGAACAGAATCTGATAAAAGATCACAGCCTGAAACACTCTTCATTCCACAAATGCTGTCAGACCTACTGAGCATGTCCAGCATTTTCTGTTTTCTTAATGCCAGAAAGCTTCTTGTGGCACTGCTGTTGGTGCCAACATTGACTTCCCTGGCCACCTGCTCTCACTTTCTCCTCAGCTTGGTCTTAGTGGACAACCCATCTCCCACTCACCCCTATGGAACTATAGTATTTCATCCTTCCAAGTTCTACAATTAGTACCTCAGACACTGCATCCATCATCCTGAAACCTCGCTGCATTGACCACAGATAGCCTCAAGGGTTTATTCATTTCAAATTTCAGACATTGTAAATATTTCTTACATTTCTACCTCCATTACTTTTTAACTCAAAAGTCAATTTCCAAGGTTGGCCACTCTTTGAAGGATAATTGTCTGATACCGGTTATAAGATGGCTATCTAGTAGTGTGAAGTGGTGTCTTCCTGGTCCTACTCATGTTGTTGAATTTAAAATAGTATTTTTGATTTAGATTTAGATTTTCCATTCTCTTAAATTCTGTGCTGTAACTGACAAAAGAGAGAATGGAGGTTTTTGATTTGAATTGAATTATTATTGTCATATGTGTAAGTATGCAGTGAAAAATATTCTTTCTTTCACTCTGTACAGACAAAGCATACCATTCATAGAGAAGGAAATGGGAGAGTGCAGAATATAGTGTTACAGTCATAGCTAGGGTGTAGAGAAAGATCAGCAAAGTGCAAGGTAGGCCCATTCAAAAGTCTGATGGCAACAAAGAAGAAACTGTTCTTGAGTCAGTTGGTACCTGACATCAGACTTTTGTATCTTTTTCCTGATGGAGGAAAGTGGAAGAGAGAATGTCTAGAGTGTGCAGGGTCCTGGATTATGCTGGCTGCTTTGCTGAGGCAGCGGGAAGTGTAGATGGATGGGACTCTGGTTTGCGTGATGAAAAAATTTAATTAGGTAAGCAATTTAAAAAAAAACTAAATGAGAAAGCATATAAGAATACAAAAAAAAGCACAGATCCTGGAAATTGAAAGATACAAAGGACACCGTGGGTGACAAAAGGAACAGCGAGAACTACAAAAAGTGTGTGAAAATAAACTTACAGGTGATATCAAAATCAATACATAAAAATTTACAATTGTATTGGGGCAAAAAATGTTCAAAATAACGTGGCCCCCTTGACAACTCATAACAGTGATATTGTCAATGAAAATAAAGAAATAGCAGACAGGATGAATAATTAAGTTGGGTCAATTTTTATGCCTCCTTATGTATCAAAACCAAGATGGACAAGTTTTAAAAATGGCAGGCAGAACCAGATTTCCATATTTGCATCCCATTCCCATCGCTAGTAATCTTTTGTGATAGGGGATATGAGCCCACTCATTACTCTCCCACTTTGCCAGCTCTATTGTGGTGGCAGGCATTTCAATGTCCCCACAATTTTGGTGGAATTTAACCAGTTTCTGAGGGGGAGATGGTTCATGGCATCTTGGAGTGCCGCAAACCACAGGGGACCTCTTACCTGGAGCCAGGGATCTTTTGTCAAGTAAGTTCAAAAGGTATTGACAACTTCATGTGTCATAATGTGATGCTGATCTATAAGTGAACATTTTTAATGCCATGATTAATTCTTTTTGTTTGGCTGGGGAAGCAATTATTGTATGTTATGGTTAAAAGATGAGACCACTCGAGTGTGAAAGTTCCAGTGACCAAAGGTTTTTATTCAACATACGTTGGAAGATCAATTCTTGCTACTTTACTGAGAACCTCTCACCCTGTACTAAGCTCCAAAGCACAATTTATATCTTTTAGTTATGGAAACATACTTGTCTCAACACATACATCACTGAATCAGTTATAGAGAAAAAATGTAGAGGTGATATTACCAAAAAAATTCTAAGTGCTGAAGAAGAATGAAAATGGGAGAGAATCATGCCTATTTTTTGGATGAGCTCCCAGCTGCAATCTTATGGCATTTGAAAAAAAAGAGGCAAAGTGTGATTCTTGCCAGTAGAGAGAGTGTTCACACCAGGAAGCTGTCTACTGACTGCTATTGCACATGCGTCCTGATTGGAAAATTGTGTATGTTACTCCACCATTCAAGAAAGTTGAGAGAAAAAGTAAGGAATTATGGACCAGTTAGGCTGTCCTAGCCTAACTGTTGTCAAGAATAAGAAAACAGAAAATGCTGCAAAACATCTGGCAGCATCTGTGGAGAGAGAAACAGAGTTAATATTTTGAGTCCTTATGACTCTTCTTCAGAACTAGAGAGGAAAATTGAGATGGATTTTACATGATCTAAGAGAGAATGAAGCAGATGAAGCAAAGTCAAAGGCCATGGATGGCTGGGAACTAGAAGAGATTGGACAAAAACATTTTGGGTACAAGGCAAAGGAAATGTTAATGGTAGTGTTGAGGACTAAAGATGGTGTTGATAGTGGCATAAAAGTAACACAGCAGAATGTGTTAATAACAGAACAAAGGTTTTTGCTCTGACAAAGAAAAATAAGAACAAGTGACAGATGGCCCTATGGGGAAGGTGCTAGGGGTGCACTGGGACAAAAGCATTTCTTTTGGATTAAAAATAGGATTCAAGAATAGAAGTGTGATTTCATGGTATGAAGTTGTTGAACTCAATGTTGAGTTCAGTAGTGAAATCTGTGTGAATGGTTTTTTATATCTGTTGTCAGGTAATTACAAGAGTCTATCATTTTTTAAATTAATTCTTTGGAGGCAGTGTGACTGGCTGGTCAGCATTTATTACCCATCCCTAGTTGCCCTTGTTTAGAGGGCATTTGCGGGTCAACCTCATTATTGTGGGTTTGGAGTCACATGTAGGCCAGACCAGGTAAGGATGGCAGATTTCCTTTCCTAAAGGGACATTAGTGAACCAGATGAGTTTTTCCAACAATTGACAATGGTTTCATGGCTATCAGATGATTCTTAATTCTAGATTTTTTTTATTATTGAATTCAAGTTCCACCATCTGCCCTGGCAGGATTCGAGCCCAGGTCCCCAGAATATTAGCTGAGTTTCTGGATTAATATAGTCTAGCAATAATATCACTAGACCATTGCCTCCTCCTAAAGAATTAAAGAATAATTGACTGATAGCCATGACCATTTTTAGCTGATCAGAAGACAGGTCCATCAAGAGTGACCTGTTTGCATTCTTTAAAGAGATGACCAAAGTTGTCTATCTAAACGTTATCTTTATTGTCTCCCAGAAGGTATTTGTTAAAGTAATAAATTAATGAACATTGAAGCAAATTGTTGACATCTTTAAGCAATTGAACAGCAGGAGACAAAGTGTAGGGACAATGGGAAGGTACTCTAATTGGAAGGGTGTGACTGAATGTGTCCTACAAGGATGTGTAGGACATATTCACTATTTAACAAACCATCACATCTATTACTGATTTAGTTGACAGAATAGAAAAACACTTACCTAAGTTTGCTGATGACACAGATAGCAGCATTGTGACCAGTACAGATGAAAGCATAAAATTGCCCCGCTTCAGATCCTACACTTCTATGTTGACCCTTATGCTGTGTTTGTTGAAATTTTCTTCAAGGGATTTGAGCATTTCAAATCTTCAATACCTCCGTTCTGATCAGGCACTCGCAGACCTTGCCCACTTTCGAGCTACATTGAATGTGAGAATGAACCTGACGTTTAACAAGTGGATTGCTTTTGGAGGTTCTTACCCAGGATCGCTTGCAGCATGGTTCAGACTGAAGTACCCGCATCTGGTCCATGCTGCTGTTGCATCTAGTGCACCAGTGCAAGCTGTCGTCAACTTTCCAGGTGAGTGCTGCCATGCTATTATTCATGCTGATTTCTTCACTCCATTTCTGAGGAAGCTGACTCTTAATAGAGTCAGCTTCCTCAGAAATGGAGATTAAACAGGAATCTTAACTTTTTTTTTGACCCTTATTCAGCAGAGCAGTGTTTGAACTTCAGATCTTTTAACCTGTATGACTAAGTACTATACTTAGCATTCACCCACTATGCCACGAATTGAGCTACCATTTCATTGTCTTTAGGGCACTATTGATTTCAGGGCACTACTTCCTTGATGTTCTGGTCAACATTTATCCATTCAGTGGATAGATTTAATGGGTCAGATAGCCTTTTCCTGTCGATTGCATTGTATGGTTGTAAAACTGATGAAACAGAAAATGCTGGAAAATCTCAAAGATCTGGCAGCATCCTTGGAGAGAGAAACTGATTTAATGTTATGACTGTTTTTCATTATTTTGCTTTTTATCTAAAACTGCTGGTAAGGTCACTTGATTTGATTTATTTATGTATTAACATACAGTGAAAAGTATTGTTTCTTGCGCACTATATAAAGCATACCATTCAAAGAAAAGGAAATGAGACAGTGCAGAATTTAGTATTACAGACATAGCTAGGATGTAGAGAAAGATCAACTTAATACAAAGTGTCTATTCAAAAGTCTGATAGTAGCGGGGACGAAGCTGTTCTTGAGTCGGTTGCTATGTGACTTCAGACATTTGTATCTTTTTCCAAATGGAAGAAGGTGGAAGACAGAATGTCCAGATTGTGTGGAGTCCTTAATTATGCTGGCTGCTTTGCTGAGACAGTGGAAAGTGTGGACAGAATCAATGGATGGGAGGCTGATTGCATGATGGTTTGGGCTATGTGACCTTTTGTGGTTACTTGCGGTGTTGTGTAGAGCAGGAGCCATACCAAACAGTGATACAATCCGAAAAAATTCTTTCTATGGTGCTCCTGTAAAAGTCAGTGAGAGTCATAGTTGACATGCAAAATTTCCTTAGTCTTTTGAGAAAGTAGAGGCATTGGTGGGTTTTCTTAACTATAGTATTGGCATGGGGGGGCCAGGACATGTTGTTGGTGATCTGGACACCTAAAAACTTAAAGTTCTTGACCCTTTCTACTTTGTCCCCATTCTGTATCTCATTCTTGTACTCTGTCTCATCATTGTTTGAGAACCGACCCACTACAGTGGTGTCGTCAGCAAATGTGAAAATCAAACTGGTGGGGAATTTGGCCGCACAATCACAGTCTAAGGAGCACAGTAAGGGGTTGAGAACAAAGCCATGTGGGACACCGGTGCTGAGCATGATCGTGGAAGTACCTATCCTTACTGATTGTGGTTTGTGAGTTAGGAAGTTCAGGATCCAGTCACAGAGGAAGGTGGTGAGGGGCCCCATGCCAGATCATAGAGTTTGGAGATGAGTTTCATGGGAATAATGATGTTGAAGGTTGAGCTGTAGTCAATAAATAAGAGTCTGACGTAAGTGTTTTGTTATCTAGATATTCTAGGATTGAGTGCAGGGTCAGGGAGATGGCATCTGCTGTGGACCTGTTGCGATGGTAGGCAAACTGTAGTGGATCCAGGTAGCAAATCTGTGTGTTGAATTTAACACCATTACTGATTGTGATAGTTTGCTGTGAACATATTAGCTGTTGTATTTTTATCATTACAATATTAACAACACTTCAAAGTGCTTAATTGGTTGTAAGATATTTTAGGATGACCTGAACTCATGAAAGGTGCTATATTGTCAATCCTTTAACTGAAGACTTGCTGATCATTGCTGCTTCCTAAATTAATACAAAATAGCACAATGTAACTTATCAAACATAACTATTCATTTGCACATTCTCAATTTACAAGAATTAGTTAGAAATGTATATCAGTGCTCAGCACACGCTTATTGTGCATGCAGCTTTGCCCTTTATCCTCAGTAACAATATAGGATGTGATGAGCTTTTTGTCTGAATTGTGAGAGAACAACTCAAGTAAGGAGCAGGAAGTCAGCCGTACAAAACAAAATTACTTTTTATTAACATTAAGAAGCGTTAGAGAAAGAAAGAGGGTAAAAAACAACCAGAGTTTCAGTTGCAGATTTTACTGGTAATTTTTAAATACACTCTGTTAAAATGACTTGCAGTCCATGTTATTACATGCATTTGTGTTCAAACAAACACTCATGTGCAGGTAGATCTTTGTCCAGTATGGGAATTCGGACTTCAGCCAGATATTGTAAATGGGACATCATTTAACTTCAACACCAAGTGAAGCTGCCACTCTCAAGTTTAGTGGTGGCAATATGTCGTTATATTATTTGCTCCACTGCATTTACTGCATTGAGTTGATTAGAAAACATTCAGTAATGCTGATACTATACATTTGCTTTTTGATTCTTTCTTAAATTTAAGTAGCTGTGTTAGGTATAAGATTTTTCACATTTATTTTATACATTTCTTTATAATATGGGTCACTAGAAAGTCGTATCAGGTGGAATATGAGGTTACTGCATTACCTCTAGACACCAAGACATGAGAATCTCTCCATCTGCACAAAAATGCAGGCAGAGGCCTGAATCTAGAAATCCTGTCCAAACCCAGCCTCTGCTATTCCTATGGGGTAGGAAGGGATGGTTGAGGGGTGCATGGTAGTAGGTTCTAAAATGCACATTTACAGTCATGGAGGTAACTGTGCATTATAAATCAACAGCTGAATTGATTTGTGTGATTTCAAAACCTGACATGTGCAGTTTAGACTTGGGAATAGTAGGTCTTAAACTTGTGGATTAGTTTGGATGGCCAAAGTTTTCTTTCAGAGAGGTGAGGAATCCCTTTGGAGATAGTCCCATGACACTTTTGAGAGAGATAAGGCAGCTTTTGGGACCATAGTCCATAGAATCCCTACAATGCAGAAGGCATTTGGCCTATCAAGCCTACACCAACAACAATCCCATCCAGGCCCTATCTTCATAATTCCACATATTTACTCTGCTAATCCCCCTGATACTAAGGGATAATTTAATATGGCCAAGCCAGCTAACCTGCAAATCTTTAGAGTGTGGGAGGAAATCACAACAAATCAGGAGGAAACCTATACAAACACTGGGACAACATGCAAACCCTGTACAGTCACCCAAGGCTGGAATTGAACCCAGGTCCCTGGTGCTGTGAGGCAGCAGTGCTAATCACTATGACATGTTAGATGCCTTTTGGGACTATTATAAGTAGATGTGGTTGTGCATTAAAAATTCGTAACTGTCTAAGCTGTTAAAGAACTGTCAAAACTCTTAAGGGAGAAAGGTTTATTATTTATTAATCACAAGTAAGGTTTACATTAACACTGCAATGAAGTTACTATGAAATTCCTCCAATTGCCACACCCCGACACCTGTTTGGATACACTGAGCGAGAATTTAGCACGGCCAATGCACCTAACCAGCACATCTTTCTGGCTGTGGGAAGAAACCAGAGCACCCAGAAAAAACCCAAGCAGATGCAGAGAGAATGTGCAAACTCCACATAGACGATGACCCAAGCCAGGAATCAAACCCGGGTCCCTGGCTCTCTGAGGCCTCACAACACCAGGTTAAAGTCCAACAGGTTTATTTGGGAGCAAAAGCCACTAGCTGTCAGAGCCCCTTCGTCAGGTGAATGGGTGTGAATGCACCATAGAAAGCATTCTTTCTAGTTGTATCATAGCTTGGTATGGCCCCTGCTCTGGCCAAGACCGCAAGAAGCTACAAAAGGTTGTGAATGTAGCACAATCCATCACACAAAACAATCTCCTATCCATTGACTCTGTCTGCACTTCTCACTACCTCAGAAAAGCAGCCAGCATAATTAAGGACCCCAAACACTCCAGACATTCTCTCTTCGACTCTCTTCTGTTGAGAAAAAGATACAAAAGTTTGAGGTCACGTACCAACTGACTCAAGAACAGCTTCTTCCCTGCTGCCATCAGGCTTTTGAGTGGACCTACCTTGCATTTAATTGATCTTTCTTTACACTCTAGCTATAACTGTAACATTACATTCTGCATTCCTCATTTCTTTCTCTATGAATGGTGTACTTTTTCTGTATTGTGCACAAGAAACAATACTTTTTACTGTATACTAATATATGTGACTATAAGAAGTTAAATCAAATCAACATCTGTAAGATGAAAAATGCTGACATTTCGAGTCCAGATGACCCTTTGTTAAAGCTTTGTCAATCCAGTATTTTCTCTTTTGGTTTCAATTATAGATGAAGTCTGTGTGTTACCAACTCGGGATTTTAAAAGAATCTCAATTTTATCTAACATCTTTCACAAATTTAGAATGTTCCAAAGCATATCACTGTCAACGAAACACCTTTTGAAATGTAGTCACTATTGTAATATAGGAAAATGGGGCAGCCAATTTGTGCACAGCAAGATCCAAGAAACAATATTGTGATAGACATTCAGGAGATCTATTTTTAGTGGTGTTACTGGGGTGATAGCTATTGGCCAGAGCAACAGAAAGCTCCCATGCTCTTCAATACTTTCATAGGAATTTTTACACCTGACAGAGTTGACAAGGTCTTGGTTATCCAACGATAGCTCCTTCAACTGTACAGCACTCTCTGTGCACAGATGTACCAATCTGTATTGTGTCCTGCATCTCTGCAACGTGCCTTGAACTCAACCTTTTGACTCCGAGGCAAATGTGCGATCACTGAGCCAGTGCTGATACCTTGAACAAAGACACTGTTCCAATCACCAGAAATGACATGCTACATCTCTGTGAGCAGAAAAAGCATATTTTTACAAAGTCTACTACTGTTTGCTGGCTCCCATTCCACTGTGCAATCAACGCCTTTCAGTGATAGTTTGTCATTTTGCCCCAGGTCACAAGCAACCATGCTGTTCCTTGCTTTCAAGAGAGCACTGTCAGTTGGCTTACACTGAGTAAATCTGAGTAAGGTTCACATATTTGATTGTGCTTTTTCCTATCTGCACTATTTTTAGTAACTAGCTGTAACAGAACCATGAAAGTTAAATTTCCATCTCTTAAAAGGAAGATATTTTTGATATTTGAAATCCATTTTCTCAAGATATGGATTTACAGCATAAAATGACCTATCACTGGGCACTAGCTCAGCTAACATACGGAAAGATATCAATGATGAAAACGAAGGCCTAAAATTAACCCTATCGCAAACATGAGACTCTTTTGACATGGTGTTAACATTACCAAAAAAAATCTTCTCCAACATTGAACATATCTACAACAAAAACAGAAAATGCTGGAAAATCTCAGCAGGTCTGACAGCATCTGTGGAGAGAGAATAGAGCCAACGTTTTGAGTCTGGATGACCCTTTGTCAGAGCACAAAGAACACATCTAACCTGACTTTGAGAGATTGATCCAAAAAAAATTGAACATTTGCTACCACAAAATTCATCTGGTTCTTTTTTGTACATAAAACCATTTTTTGGTTATTTGGTGTGAATAAATAATTCCCATCTGATGAATAGGCTACTATGCGTTAGAATGAATCCTCTGACTGATTATAATAAATGGATCTTAATATATGGTAGGTTTTAGAACCTGCTTGGTTGTCATTAATCTGAATGTCTAGCTGATTCGTGGAATATTTGATTGCATGTTTTATTTGTAGATATAGAGATTTTAACTTGACTAATTAAATATATAGTTACATTCTGAAATCTTGCTGCCATTTATGCCAGTGGGATCTTATGGTCCTGCCGATGATGCACCGCTGTCGTGGGTTTCTTTGCAGTGAAGGGTGTGTTCAATGGGAAACCCCATTAGCAATAGCAGGACATCTTACCCTGTGTCCAATGGGTGGGGGTGCTGCTTCCCACTGCCAAGAAACCAGGCGCTGAGAGGGAGGAAATATTACAGTCTCGCTCAGGTGAGACTGGAAATCTCCACCCAGAGTCAACAGAGATTTCTGTTGTTGGACTCCTGCCCATGCCGATTCCATGGTGGGTGAGGAGGTAGAGTTCCAGCCAAAGATTCTTTTCCCGAGTTTACTGGTAGGCTCAATAAACATTTCAAATTTTCTGAATGATTGTCACAGGAGAAAATATTAATAAATTTGGGATCTACTTTTCAATATTTTTCAGAGTATTTGGAAGTGGTGAATTATTCCTTGGAAAGTTTCAATACCCCATGTCCTCTACTGGTGAAGGATGCCTCTGACACATTGATAGAGTTGCTGGCAAATGCTAGCAAGCATAGACAGATAACACGAGATTTCCAGTAAGTATGGTAGATTACAAAAACATGTAACATGAAGCATTTTATGAAGTTATGAAGAACATATTGAAAACTGTAAATGTCACACACTCAGAGGCGGGTAATGTTAGAATATTCGGTAGAGTAACATCGATCTGCTGTCAGGCTAATTCTTTCAAAGGACAATACAGGACCAGGTTCTACATCACAGTAATCAACACCTTCAAAAATTCAGTAGATAATGACTTGTGAGGTTGATCAGTTAGTCCAAATAGCTTAAAATTCGTCATGCAGTGTTCAGTTGGTTCTTAAAAGATTACTTTGCCTTGATCTGTTTGAGAATGCATTCACATCTGATTAGAAAAGTTTTGGATGTTAATCCTTAAGTTCCCTTTTATTATCTTGTACCTGTAATCACTTTCCTAATCACAAAAGGTGATATTCTCGATTTACCTTCTCATTCTATGGACTATTTTGTATTCTATTGTAGAATACCTTTTTCATACATTCGTTTCCAAAATGTAAAAACCCAGGTTTCTCATAGTAACTTGGGCCTTGATAGCTGGAATCAGCTTGTGTTTGAATGTTTTTCATGTGGGCCGCTGAAGTGTTGTTTCATCTATTCACTCTATGGATACTATTTGATTTGCTGTCTGTTCTAGCATCTTCTGTTTAATATTTCCAACAGCTTTTTGGCTTTTAAATTTTCTTGGCTTCATTATTTGCTGCTCTGTGCTGGTTAAACACATTGAACATTGATTTTACTACAACTCCTCATTCTCTGCCATCCTCTTTTTTCAATATGATCCCTGGAGTTGGTGTAATGCTCTCTCCCTCTCTCAATGCAATAAACCTTAAAATATGGTGTGTGTGCTCATGAGTGTGCACATGTGTGTGGAAGTCAGAACAATGACTTCTCCTTGATATGGGATATTTCCCATTTATTTAAAACAGTTGGCCTATGGGCTACATGGAAGTAGGTCTCCAGGACAGAAAAGACCTATTTAGATGTTATCTTCGGTCAGCTATTCCAGAATCAAGGGGGATTAATACCTTTCTACTTCTTGGGTGCTGATTCTGATGTTCAGAATAAACTTTGGACGGGATTCTCCCAACTAGAGTAAATCCCTTTGTTTTTTTTCAATGGGATTTTCAAAATGAATCTCCCACACTCTGTGCACTGCAGAATGCAAACGAAGAACAAAGAAAATTGCAGCACAGGAATAGGGCCTCAGCCCTCCAAGCCTGCACTGGCCAGGCTGCCTAACTGAACTAAACTCTTCAGGGACCATTTTCCTCTATTCCCATCCTATTCATGTATTTGTCCAGATGCCCCTTAAAACTCACTATTGTATCTGCTTCCACTACCTCCCTCGGTACCAAGTTCCAGGCACCCACCACCCTCTGTGTAAAAAAAACTTGCCTCGTACATCTCCTTTAAACCTTGCCTCTCGCATCTTAAACCTATGTCCCCTA
Organism: Sphyrna mokarran; assembly: GCA_024679065.1. NCBI lineage: Eukaryota > Metazoa > Chordata > Chondrichthyes > Carcharhiniformes > Carcharhinidae > Sphyrna > Sphyrna mokarran. The sequence continues at coordinate 47,536,919 of JAGIQG010000003.1, read as the reverse complement.
ATAATTGATGCTTCGACACTGGGAAAAAGCTTCTGAGTATCCATTTTTTCCCTGTCCTTCATAATCTTGTAGACTTTGCCTCCTCAACCTCCATCATTCCAGTGAGAACAGATTCTCCAATTTTTCCTCATAGCTAATGCCCTCCATATTGGGTATCCTCTCCAAAGCCTACACACCTTTCTAGTAGCGTGGCGACCAGAATTGAACACAATAGTCTAAGTGCAACCTAACTAAGATTCTATAAAGTGCAACATGACTTGGCAATTTTTAAACTCAGTGCCCCAGCCAATGACTATTTCTTGACTACCTTCTTGACTACTTTCTCCACCTGTGTTGTCACTTTCAGCGACTTACGTTCCGTACATCCAGATCCGTTTGCCTATCAATGCTTTTAAGGTTCTGCCATTTACTGTATATTTCATATCAATATTAGACTTTCCAAAATGCATTGAGAACATCAGAAATAGGAGCAGGACTAGGCCATCCACCCCCTTGAGCCTGCCTCGCCATTCAATAAGATCATGGCTGATGTGATAGTGGTTCAGTTCCACTTACCCCACCTGCTCCCCATAACCCTTAGTTCCCTTATTGGTCAGAAATCTATCTACCTGTGACTTAAACACATTTAGCGAGGCAGCCTCCATTGCTTCAATGGGCAGAGAACTTCAAAGATTCACTACCCTCTGGGAAAAGTTCCTCCTCAATTCTGTTCTAAATTAATTCCCTCTTATTTTGAGGCTGTGCCCTCTAGTTCTTGTTTCCTTTCTAAGGGGAAAGAATCTCTCTGCTTTTACTTTGTTTAACCCCTTCATTATCTTATATGTCTCTATAAGATTTCCCCCAGCCTTCTAAACTCCAACGAATACAGGCCCAATCTACCCAATCTCTCCTCATAAGCTAACCCCCTCATCTCTGGAATCAACCTGGTGAACCTTCTCTGTACTTCCTCCAAGGCCAAAATATCCTTTCGCAAATAAGGGGATGAAAATTGCACAAGGTACTTGAGTTGTGGCCTCACCAATACTTTGTACGATTGCAGCAAAACCTCCATCCTTTTATACTCCATCCCCCTCGCAATAGAGGCCAACATTCCATTCACCTTCTTGATCACCTGCTGCACCTGCAAACTGAGTTTTTGCAATTCATGCACAAGGACCCCCAGATCCCTCTGCACAGTAGCATGTCATAATTTTTCACTATTTAAATAATAGTCTATTTTACTATTATTCTTTCCAAAGTGGATAATCTCCCACTTGCCAACGTTATATTCCATCTGCCAGATCCTCACCCACTCACTTAGCCTATCCAAATCTCTCTGCAGACTTTCTGTGTCTTCCACGGAATTTGCTTTCCCACTTATCTTTGTGTCATCTGCAAACTTTGTTACCCTACACTCAGTCCCCTCCTCCAGATCGTATATGTATATGGTAAACAGTTGAGGCCCCAGTATCAATCACTGCGGCAAGCCACTAGTCACCAACTGCCAACCAGAAAAGCACCCATTTATTCTAACTCTCTGCTTCCTATTAGATAGCCAATCCTCAATCCACTTCACCCCCAATTCCATGTACCTTAATCTTATGCAGCAACCTTTTGTGAGACATCTTATCAAATGTTTTCTGGAAAGCTAAAAAACACCACATCCACTGGTTCCCCTTTGTAAACCGCACATTTGTCTAGATTAAACTCCATCTGCCATCTTTGCCCAAGCTTCCAACCAACCTATATCTTGCTGTACCCTCTGATGCTCCTTATCACTATCCGCAAATCCACCAACCTTTGTAGCATCCGCAAACTTAATAATCAAACCAGTTACATTTTCCCCCAAATCATTTATATATAAATTACAAACAGCAAAGGTCCTAGCACTGATCCCTGAGGAACACCACTTGTCACAGCCCTCCATTCAGAAATACGTCATTCTACTGCTATCCTCTGTCTTCTATGACCAAGCCAGTTCTGTATCCACCTTGCCAGCTCACCTCTGATCCCATATGATCTCATTCATCTTCTGCACAAGTCTGCCATGAGGGATCTTGTTAAAGGCCCTACTGAAGTCCATGTAGCCAACATCTATCTGACCTACCCTCATCAATCATCTTCATCACTTCTTTAAGAAACTCAATCAAGTTAGTGAGACATGACTTCCCCTTCACAAAACCATGTTGCCTCTCACTAATATGTCTACTTATTTCCAAATGGGAGTAAATCCTATCTCAAAGAATCCACTCCAATAATTTCCCTAGCACTGATGTAAGGCTCACTGGCTGTGGTTACCTGGATTATTCTTGCTACCCTTTTAAACGAAGGAACAACATTGGCTATTCTCCAATCCTCTAGGACCTCCCCTGTAGCCAATGAGGATACAGAGATTTATCTCAAGGCCCCAGCAATTTCCTCCCTTGCCTCTCTCAGTATTTTGGGATATATCCCATCAGGCCCTGGAAACTTGTCTACCTTAGTGCTTCTCAAGAACCTCAATACCTTCTCCTTTTTTGATATCAACATAACCCAAACTATCTACATCCCCTTTCTCAAATTCATCATTCACCAAGTCCTTCTCTTTTGTGAACACTGACACAAAGTATCCATTTAACATCTTGCCCATTTCCTCTGACTACATGCATAGATTCCCTCTCCTGTCCTTGAGTGGGCCAACCCTCTCCCTGGCTGCCCTCTTGCTCTTTGTATATGTATAAAACGCCTTGGGATTTTCCTTAATCCTGCTGGCCAATGATTTTTCATGACCCCTGTTAGCCGTCCTTACTCTTTGCTTAAGTTTCTTTTGACTTTTCCACACTTGCTTCATGTGTTCCCAGTCTCCTAGCCTTCTTTTTTCTCTGATTAAGCTCACTATCTCTCGTTATCCAAAGTTCGCAGACCTTGCCATACTTATCCTTCATTCTTACAGGAATATGCTGATGCTGAATCCCTATCACCTTACACTTGAAAGCCTTCCACATGACAGATGTTGATTTGCCCTCAAACATCTGCCCACAATCTATATTCTTCAGTTCCTGTTTAATATTGTTGTAATTAGCCTTTCCCCAATTTAGCACCTGAACTTGGGGACTACATTCCTCAAGTTATCCATCAATACCTTCAAGTTTACTGAACTGTGGTCACTGTCCCCCAACTGTTCCCCTACTGAAATGTCACCCACTTGGCAGAGCTCATTCCCCAATACCAGTTCCAGGATGGCCCCTTCTCTAGTTGGACCATATACACGGTGTTTCAAGATACTCTTCTGGATGTTTCTTATAAACTCTGTCCCATCCATGCCCCTAGCACTAAGTGAGTCCTAGTCAATATAAAGGGAATTAAAATCTCCCACCACAGTAACCCTGTTACTTTTACACCTTGCCAAAACCTATCTACATATCCGTTTTTCTATCTCCCACTGGCGGTTGGGAGGCCTATAATAAACCCCCAACACTGTGACTGCACCCTTCCTATTCCTGAGCTCTATCCACAATGCCTCACTCTGTGAGCCCTCCGAAGTATCCTCTTACAGTACAGCTGTGATATTCTCCTTAACCAGTAGTGCAACTCCCCCATTCCTTTTACATCCCCCTCTATCCCGCCTGAAACATTTGTATCCTGGAATGTTAAGCTGCCAATCCTGTCCTTCCCTTAACCAAGTCTCTCTAACAGCAACGACATCATAATTCCAAATACTAATCCAAACTCTTAAGTATCTGTTACACTTTTTGCATTGAAACAAATGCACTTCAGTCCCTCTGCCATCTTTACCTGCACTGGCATGAATCTCATTAAAAATCTGGGGTGGGCCTATACCCACTGGAGAGGCCAACAGCATAGTGATGAACGGACCACTGTCAATGCCGAGATCAGCGCATGTGCATTGGCCCCACTCTGCTGGCCTCCCGATCGCTGGCCAGTCCCGTGACCCTGCAATGCTGGCACACAGACTCACCTGCACCCAGATCACTGCCCCTTGGATGCGTCCATGCCAGCCTTGACACATTTCATCCACCCCCTCCCCTGGCCCGCCTTGATCTGTTAATTCCCCCACCAACAGTCCCAATCTCCGTCCCACAATCTTGATTCCTCACTCCCTTAATCCTGATCTCCTCCCTCTGTCTACTCTGATGGCCAGCCCTGGTTGCTGACCTCGAGACACCCCATGCCACTGATCTCCTTCCTAGAGGCCCCACTTTGCTCCTATTAGGCCCTGCCCCTTCAAACTGTCGGGTGGGCAATGCCAAGGCCACCCCCACCTTGAGCATTGCCACTTGGGTAGTGCTGGGGCTAGCCTGGCAATGCCAAACTGACAGTGCGCCAAGGGCAACACCTTCTCCCCCAACCTCCTAGGGAGCCGCCAACTCCCCGCAAGTGGAGAGCTATTGTAAACAGCTGGAGTGAACCACTCCTGGTGGGAGTGGAGACTCTAATCAGACTGAAATGAGCCTTTGAATATATTATGCAGCTCCCTGCTGATTTCTGGTGTGGAGCCGATGGTGCTGGAAATCTGGTGGCCAGAGACTTGTGGAGACCGTGTCTCCCAGCAGGAAGCCTGCTATATGGCCTCTGCTTGAGTCTCCTGGCCTGCTATACTGATTTAGCAGCCCCCATAGAGTCCAGTGGTGCATCATGGAATTAAGAGTCAACAATTTTTCTCTTTTAAGCTGAATGGATAGTCTAAAAATGGACAGAACAACGAGAAAAACGTTGGCCACGGAATTTCAATTTGAAGAGTGTAGATTTTTCTGCTTTGGCCATGATTGGGTACAGTTTAAATCCTTTTGTTTTCAGAAGTGTTCTGTTTTGAGTTTTATGCAACTGAAAACTTACCATGAAGCAGAGAAATTGGGCATTGTTTTAAAACATAATTTCACAAAAAGATTGCTTTAGTGAATATTACTTTTGACACAGTTTGATTAAACCTACTGAGAATGGATTTATCATCAAAAAGAGTATTTGAAATACAAAGCTGGATTTTACAGAGCATTGTGTTTTCCATTCCTCATGCTAAAAGGTCAGTCAAGAGTCCAACTGTGAAAAATCAGGCAGTTTGCAGCCTTTTTACTCTTGACGATTCAAATGAGTCTTGACTTTGAACAGAATTTTCTAAGATTTGCTGCACACCTGAGTTTCTGATTCACTGCCTGCTGCAAGTCCACTCATGTCATACCTCAGAAGACTGTCAATGCTGATGCCCACAAGCATCTGCATAATAAAACTGTCCTTATGTAAACAAAACTCAGATATTTACTTGTGGTCTTGCAAGGTGAATTTTTTTATTACTCCATTTGAGGGCACTGTTTCTTCACTAATATTTGTTACATGATCACAAGTTGGGTGTAATATTTTACTTTTCAACAAATGCCTCTTTTCAAATGGGCAATATTGGATCATGTCCCTTTTAAGGATTTTGTTTACGGCAGCAAGGACCATATAAGCCTCCCGCCTTAAATGTTCAATGGCTACAGATACCTTTGTTTCTTTACCTGCCAATATTGACAGGCCTGTTTTTTCTGCTATTTTGCTCTCTGAGCATGATCATATCTACTGTGGAGCTTTTTGGAGTCACTTCAGAGCATAAATGCTTCAGGCCAGGGAAGGATTTGCCTGATGTCATAAATCACAAGCTTGAATGAATTTCATAATGAGATTACTGAACTGCAATGCACTCCACATATCGTTTTTATTACAAATCATGTGTATTCTCCATGGCATGTTAGTGGATGCAGTGTTTTGTAATAAGAGACCGCTGAGCTCCAGAAGTTGCTATCCCTCCCAGTACAGCCAGTGATGCTTCTCATCCAAAAATTGGACTTCTCTCTAACTGCACTCCATGCAACAGGTTTTCTGGTTTCACTCTGACACAATGCGGGATCACTGCCATTCCTTGTGTTTTTTCTACCAGTCTCCCATTAGCTTATCTCTCTCCTTTCGTTCCCCTTGACTAACTGATATCCCGAAGAGAGTCTTTGTCCCTTTTCATTCCTAGTGATCCTCATTCTACTTTCTCTTCAACCACTTTAGTGTCTGCCTCTATCTCTATCTCTATTTTACACATGCCTCATGTCACCAGTAAAATAAAATGTCTGTTTAGCGGACCAAAATTGCCCACTGTCTTTTGTTTCAGTCCTTCTCTTTTTGTTATCTTTTTCTACTTCACTACTCACGTGCATCCTCTCTTCCTTTCTGTTCTTCATTCCACATCTTTTTCTTTGCATTTTTCTTCAAATTTCTGTTTTATTCCATTATCTTTTATTTATTCTCTCTATTTCTACTTGTTTTTTCGCTTTTTTTTCTTTCCTTCATGTTTTTTCATCCATTCCATATTCCCATACCATTCACATTGCTATGTGGCAAGTCTGCAGTGGAGTGCACTTTGCAGAATAGAGAGGAGATTGTGAAGAAGCAAGCCACAATAAAAACAGTAACCAAGAGGCAACAGTTCACAGAGAGATTGAGAGAAAATGGATCCTGGAATATGTGGACAATAGTTGGGAGAAGACGAGAAGAAGAAGAATTATTTGTTTGTTCATGCATTAAAGTTCTGACCACATCACAATTAGTGGATATTGTAAGCTCTGATTCTAACCAAAGTTACTTAGCAAAAATGGTTGGGTTCAGGTCAGGTGCCTATTTTAAACTCCCAGCAATTTTACACCCCATTAAGCATATACTAATGCAGCCTCACATTGGATGATCACGGCACTACCCAGATGTTTACATTTTCGTTGATTTCTAAAAGTAGCAATTGAACTATTGAGAGCAACATCTGGGGCATAGTAAGCAATCAATGACTACCAGAAGCAAAGAACAAGGAACAACACAGCATGGGAAACAGGTCGCTTGGCCCAACGAACTCACACCCCCATTTTAACTTTGTGAATGCCCTCCTCTACCTGTGACCTTTGTCTATGCCTGTAGGGGACGATTGAGGGAAGACTAATTTAGGGAAAATTAGTTACACCAATCAGCCTAAGAGCATGTTTTTGGGGTGTGGGAGGAAACCGGAGCACCTGGAGAAAACCCACGCAATCATGGGGAGAATGTGCAAACTCCCACAGACGCTGGCCCAAATCCATGTATCTGCACAGCAAACAGTGATAGTCAGTGAGCTGTCATGTTGCTCGTCAGCTGGTCCAGTTTTAGCGTACACTAGGCACAACATCCAAGAGCAGCCCTCGCATATCCCACCGCGTTTATACCCCTTGTTGGACAGTAAGGCAGACCAAATCACCTGTGAAGTAAAAGAAAAGACATAAATAAGCAGTTCTGATTGGTTTGACCTCTGTTCCAGTGCTATGCTGAGATCATTCTATATGAGGCTGCATCGTTCTACATAGCACTTGTTCCCCGAACTTCAACTAACTTTTGCTCAGTTTATTCAAAGATTAGAAGTGCAGCCTTTGATGCCTCTCCTCCAGCTACGCTAGGTTATATTGGTGGCTCTGTTTCACCCCAGTACATCTTGTCACACCTCATCATCTGCCATCCCATCCCCCTGCCCCATCCCCCCCAACCATCCCCCCAACCCCTATAGTCAGACCACAGTTGGAAATCTCTGCCTCTGACACTTAATTCTCCCCGTGTTAACCAAAATACATCATTGCATTGCTTATTCTTGATAACCTCCTCTCCACTTTCTCCAATTGAATCAAATGTAGAACTGTGACTGGAGTTCAGGAAAACAAGTCTGTTATTACCAGTGTGGGAGGCAAACTTGTTTTCCTGTCTTACCAGGAGTGGATTTATTTGTAATGGATCTGGTTTTCTGCTACTGTTCTGTAATGTCGCAATTTAGAACATTAGTCGTATGGAAGTTATTTTGTTGGACTGTGGTTAGAATGCCACTTCCTTCTAAGGGAAAGTTCTTGCAAGATTTGACTGGTCCATACAATGAGAACCAGCTGCTGTGCCTTTGTTTACTGACTGAGTCATAATCAATTAAGCAACTGGAAGGATAAACACTACAATGTGTTTTTCTTCTTCTCTCCCGCCCTCCTGTTAAAAAAATGTATAATTCCTTCTAGTGAAATGATCTGTGAATAGATCTGAGACTGCAACCTCATACACAGGTGTAATTCTGGTTCATTGGGACAACTGAGTATCATTTTTCTTCCTGTGGATGTCCAGATCTAACAATGTGGATAAGATTTGGCAATCTCTCATGAACTGCAATTAAGGGTTGGGTCTGCAGCTATGGAACGGTAAAGTCATTACTTTGCCACATTTTTGGATGATATGTTAATACTTTCACATTTTGAATCATTTTACAAAATGAAATGCCACTACACCCTCATAAATACTTTGGACATATTTATCATATCTATTAAAAAGACAACTATAATGATATCAAGGCAGTTGCTAAAATAATGCAGCATGAAAAGTTTGGAAATTACACCCCATTTGACAGGTGCTATAATGATATTTACCTTATTTCCTGGCTGCAACTGCCTTTATTTATGCAGTTGAATCTTATATTCATCTGCAAAGAATTGCTCTAATTTTTGGAATATGTGACATTGTTTCTTGCACACTAAACAGAAAAGGCATGCCATTCATACAGAAGGAAAGGAGAGAATGCAGAATGTAGTGTTACAGTCATAGCTAGGATGGAAAGAAAGATCAACTTAATGCAAGGAAGATCCAAACGTCTGATGGCAGCAGGGAAGAAGCAATTCTTGAGTTGGTTGCTATGAGTCCTTAGACTTTTGTATCTTTTACCCAACGGATGAAATGGAAGAGAGAATTTCTGAGGTGCATAGGATCTCTAATTATGCTGGCTGCTTTTCTGAGGCAGCAGGAAGTATTGATGGAGTAATGGATGGGAAGCTGATTTGAGTGATGGACTGGACTTTGTTCACTACCTTCTGTAGTTTCTTGCAGTCTTAGACAGAGCAGCAGCCATACTGAGCTGTAATACCACCAGAAAAAATGCTTTCTATGATGCATCTGTAAAGATTGGTGAGAGTTGTAGCAGACATGCCAAATTTCCTTAGCCTCTTGAGAATGTAGAAGCTTTCTTAACTATAGTGTCAGCATTGGGGTCCAGGATAGGTTGCTGGTGATTTGGACATCGAAAAACTTGAAGGTCTCAAACATTTCTACTTCATCCCCACTGATGTAGACAGGGGCATGTCCTCCATTATGCTGCCTGAAGTCATGATGAAGAGTATCCTTCAACGGGTGTCCAGAGTGGCAATCTACATGGATGTCATTTTAATCTCAGGAGCCACTGAAAAGGTACATTTGTGAGAATTTGGAGGGTATCTTAAGGCTTTTTTCTGACCCTGGCATCAAATTAAAAGGGAAAAATGTATCTTCCAGGTCAACAAGGTAATGTTAACAAGTGGACAAGGATGGAGTACATCCTGTCGACGAGAAGGTGAAGGCCATAAAAAGGGCTCTGACTCCAAGGAATACAATGGAATGGAGTTCTTTCCTAGGTTTCATAAACTATTAAAAGGAAATTCATATGAACTTGGTGATTCTGTTGACACCCCCCCATGTACTATTAAAAGAAAATCAGAAATGGCCCTGGCAAATGCCACAAGAGAAAGTCTTTGCAAATGTCAAACAATAATTGCTGTCAACAAATATACTAGACCATTATGGCTCCTTAAAACCACTCACTGTAATCTGTGATACCTCCTCCTATGCAATAGGAGCAGGAGGCCCGATTTTACCATCAAGTTGCACCCATTTTCGGACACAAAAACTGAGTTAAGTCAGGCGTGAGGCGATTAGAGCGATCTGTACCTGCCTCTGTGCCCATTTCCGCTTTAACAAGGCTGGAAAATGGTCGTGATTGGGACTGCGCCCGAAACAGATGTAGCAGCTATTTGAATGCATTTAAATAGACTTAGTGGGCTGCACGCCCAATCTTACTGACATTTTCCCCTTTACTATCACGTTCACCCATCCAGAATTGGCATGAAACAGACATGTTCCACTAAAGTCCAATTCAGGCACTCCAGTTAGCAAGAGGAGGTAAATGCTGAGTGTCTGACGGCTCTCTGCTTGAGATCAGTGTGGGAGAGAAAAAGGGTGAAAACTGCCACTCTGCCTGAGATGTGAGAAGAAGTGAAGGGGATCCACTGCCACTCTGCTTGAGATCAATGAGAGAGAGGAGGGGGGATCCACTGCCACTCTGCTTGAGATCAATGAGAGGGAAGAGGGGGAATCTGCTGCCACTCTGCTTGAGATCAATGAGAGTGAAGGTGTGTGTGCTGGCACGCTGCCTGAGATCAGTGAGGAGGTGGGAGGGTTGGCGATCGATCAAGGTGGCAGAGGAGGTGGGGAAAAAGGGCGCAGTAATGTTGTGGGGATGGAGCAATATCTGTGGGGGCAGGGGGTGGCATTAGAACATAGAACATTACAGCGCAGAACAGGCCCTTCGGCCTTTGATGTTGCGCCGACCAATTAAGAAAAAGCAATGACCCTCTAACCTAAACCATTCCCTTTTCGTCCATAAACTTATCTACTAACCTCTTAAACGCCACCAAACTTGGCACATCTACAACTGCAGCAGGCAGGGCATTCCATACCCTTACCATTATCCGACCTGACAAGGGAACCGCATTCTATCTTTTATCTTTTCTGCACATGTATAATTGGAGGTGCTGATTGGCGCTACAGGATTTCAGGCATGTTAAGCCCCACCCACAGACTTGTGCAGTACGATTTGGATTGGCTGCTTTTTTTTGAGACCGAGTGTGTATGGGGGCACCTGAGAACGGGTTTAAAAGTTGGATATGAAACACTCCCAGTTTCAAGTCTCTCAGCATTTAGATTCAAAATGTTAAAATAGGAGCCAGAATGTCCAATTGCATACGCATGATGAACCCGAGTGGATGCGCAGAGGAAGTATGCCCAGACTGAAAAGGAAGTTTGACCATGTTGTTAATGGTGAAAAAGTGCTACCAATATGTCTAAGCTCAGCATTTCACCATAGTAACCGACCACAAACCTGAGCTAACTTTTCCCATCAGCCTGGATCCAATGCTAGGCACTATTATGAATATACTTTAGAACATCATCCAAGCAGGCACATAGCCAACAGATGCCTTGAGTTGCCTACCACTTCCCACCAGCCAACCTTCTCCTCCAAAGATAGCTCAAGTTGCCATAACTCTGGACTTCATGGATACTCTACCAGCAACCATCAAGCAAATCTAGGTATGCATCCAAAAGGAGCCTTTGTTGGCTAAGCTATATCACATCATCCTAAGTTGACCACAAGGATGCCCTGCAGAGAATTTGAAACCTTATCTCTCTAAATATTAAGAGTGGAGTCTGGAAGATGGCATCATCTTTGGCATCATCGTGTGGGGTATCCAGGTTGTTGCCTGCTTCCAGGCTAGTGACCAATAGTTTAAGATTTGCACAATGGCCACCTAAGAATTTGTAAGATTAAAGTACTTGTGAGGAGTTATGGCTGATGGCCTGGCACAGACAATGACATTGAAAATCTGGTCAAGTGGTGTTAAACCTGCTAGGAAAACCAGAAAGCCTCACCAACAGTCTTGTTGCACCCTTGGGAATGACCAGGGAGACCCTGAATGTGAATACATGCAAACTTCACAGGGCCATTTATGGGCTTATGTTTTTAATTCTCATCATTCAGAATGGATTGGCATGCATCGAATGGTCTCTATGATGTCTTACCCCTTAGGAAAACTCCAACAATCTTTTAGTATGCATGTTATACTCAAGATTCTTGTAACAGACAATGAGACCTCACTTACCAGCAGAGAATTTCAGAGCTTCATGCATGCCAGGTCAGATGATAAGGTTGTCTTGCAAGAATGGGACCAGAGAAGTGATGAGGACACAACGTTCAGAGGAGATGAAAGCACGTGTGGTAGAATCAGTGGAGGTATCACTTGAACTTGCAACGAGAGAGATTTGTATGTGATGGAAATGTGAGTATATAATTTGAATGCTGAGAAGAAGAGTGAGTTACTCTGGCAGAATAGAGAAGATCATTCATATTTCTGTGGCATTGGAAGGCTGTCCACTTCTGCAGGGCATTAGCACTGATCGCTGCTGCCAACATCCCTCATGCTGGATTGGTGACCTTGGCACTGGCGCAGTGATCCCACCGAGGTGTGGGCAGGACCCTGAGTCATTCACTGGTAGGCACCTCACAGCTGAAGATCCACAGCAGGTGGAGGAATGAGCATCCCGGGAAACTGACACGTGGAAGGATGTCAGAGGCAGGACGATGATGTGCCCTTGGACCTGGTCATTCCAGAGTTCCGAGGGCTGCAAAGGCAGAGTCACAAGCATTAGGAAGGGATGACAGCAGGCCAACTGGAAGAGTTCCATCACATTCTGTGTGAAGAGATGGTGCCATCAATTCAGCGCGATGAGTCCAATGCTGCAAGGATGGTGTCTGCAATGAAGATATTGGCACAGGACTCCATGGTAGGGAATGTCGGCACTATGAACCAGCCTGGAGGACACACCTCCAGGCCCACACACCTAGAGCAGCATTGCAACATCCATGCTGCCCAAAAGCAGAACAGGGCCTATATTTCAAACACAGAGACTCCACCGTTTCATTTGATGCCAAAGCTATGGGAAACCCTTGTGCACACCCCAGTGTTTCATCCCTAATGAGTGTGAGAATGGTTGTGCAATGTCTCCCGCACTGAAGAAACTATAAACTATTAGTGCTCCATCAATGTACCGAGTTGAGCAGAAAGCTTTGCAATGAAGCTTAGAACAACTCCTGTGCCTGAGATGAGAATTCAGGATGCAGTCAAATGCTCAAAGCTCTTGGCACTCAGTGATGTGGTAAGGGGTGAGATGGTGTGTGATCTTGTGCAAACTAAAGACTGGGCATCACAGGAATTAATGGGCTTTGCGAGGTAACTGCAAATGCTGAATGGACAGCGCAGGTCTTCGTACACAAACATTTGTGGAGAATGTTGGTGAGTGCTATGATGGTACTTCTATTTTGGGGCCTGTGAATTCATGGTCTGTGCTATTCTCAGGACTGGAGTCAAAGACTTGGCTGGTGGACCTCTTTGGCTGTTTCTGATGTGCCTGTGAAAGAAAGGAGAGATCATTAGTTCACGGCAGGACCTGAGAAATATCACTTACAGCGTAGTTGTCTGATAGATGTTGCAGTGCAGGATGCTGACTTGGATGACTGCCGTTGATATCATCATCAGCACTGGGATAGTCCATGCCTTTGCCAGCTAGTTGAATGGATCCCCCTCAAAGTCTGTGAAGACCTTCAGTTCAGGCATCCCTCCACCAGTCTAGGATCTCTCCCTTTTGTTGTGAGTCATCTTGTCCTGCTTGAAGACAGCTGGAAAGAGTATAAAGCAAGATGCATGCCAGGTCACATGATAAGGTTGTCTTGCAAGTGTGGGTGGCGAATGGGATCAGAGAAGTGATGAGGACACAACCTTCAGGGGAGCTGAAAGGATGTGTGGTAGAATCGGTGGAGGTGTCACTTGAACTTGCAATGAGCTAGGGCTCCCTTCAAAAAGCAAAGTGCGGACCTCTTGACTGTTACTCCTGTGATAATTCTGGAACAAATGCTGGGGAGTCTTGGGAGCCATTTACATGGCACTGCCCAGCAGTAGGACGGGTGAATCAGAGGGATCACAACACAAGCATGATATGATTCTCGTATGCATTAAAATTTTTACTGATGAGGCATCAGATTCAGTCAGAAATCATGGCAGCACCTTCAACAGGAATCACTCCATTTTTTGTGCCAGAATGGACATTCTAACAAATTCTTGTAAGACTCCACTCAGTGTTTCTTCTGCTTGATGACTCATAGTAAAATCTTCTTTCTAACGCAGAAATCAAGGATGGAACTTAATGGCAAGTGAGTTTGTTTGAAGATAGTGTTTAATTGGGTGGAAGTGTAGACTTGCCATCTTCCCACTGCTGCTCCCATGAAAAGTATCATGGGAAGATAGGTGGATATTAATTGAGACCCTTGGTGAACAATCAGATAGTGAGCTGCTGACTCTTCTGTATTGTATGGCTTGGATGTCTCCCTTGCATCTCAGAAACCCAGCTGACTGCTTAAAGTAGATTTAGTCTCTATATGTCTCTGTGTACCTGTATAAAAAGTTTGAATTGAAATGCAGCAAAATATTCAAATAAATCTTTATAAATATCTAACAGAAAGGAACAAAGGGCATTTAATATTGAAAATGGTTAATGATTGGTCAAGTAGAACTTGTTTATGTAAATTGATATTTTGCTTTGTTCAGATTTTAGAATATATATATTTTTTAAATCCATTACTATTCCCCCCCTTCAGTTTATGCGAAAGACTTAGAATCAGATCCAAAATGGATGCTGCTTATTTTTTGGAGACATTGGCTGGGAATTTCATGGATGTGGTCCAATATAATAAGGACAACAGAGCTTTTGAGGTGAGTGCAGCAATAAAAATGAGATGTTTATTTGTAGTAGTTTATGTACACAGGATTACAGGAATTTCTGAAAGGTGAATGCGTGGCTGTGTATCTGGTCAGGTTTATCTTCAACCAAAACTAGTTGCACCGCATATCACTAACTGTTTGATGGCTACTTTATGATTCATCTAGGGTTTGACGAAACTATTTCTCTATCTTTTTCAGACTCAGAGGTTTTTAAAATTTTGCATGATACATTATTATTGCATCAGCATAAGTCTCTGAACTAACATAATAGTAATTGTTCAGACTGTGACCCACTGTGCTATTTAAATGTCACTTTTAAACATACCAAGGTCTTTATAGAACACCTTTTTTAGTTTATTTATTAGTGCCATAAGAGCTCCCAGAGGAACTCCACTGAGACACAGGGAGAAACTGCAGACTCTGCACAGTGACCCAAGCAAGGAATTGAACCCCGGTCCCTGTGGGGCAGCAATGCTAACCACTATACCACCCCTTAACTTGCTACTCTTAACTTGCTACTCATTAAATTGCCTCTGCCAGCAGTCCTAAATATTTGCTGTGAAATGATAAGAAGAAAATTGGATTTAGCGGTCACCACCAAAACCTATGTTTTAAAAATCACTTTAATAGATGTATTGTTCTGCCAAAAGCAACCTTTCTTTTACATATCTTTTTCACGTCTTACTGACACCGGTCTTCTTTTACACATTGTTTTTATAAATGCCACATCTAAACCAGCAATGTTTAGGATTATTAAAAAATTCTAATTGTAATTCTCCATTTTCATGAAATTATATATCCAGAGCCCTTAGGAATTAAAAATATGATGATGCTTTGGAATAGATACAAGATTAAAATGTCCAATAGACTTGAACTAAAACAATGCTTTAACACCAGGTCGGGCAAATGAATGACGATGACTCAAATTCTGTTAATAAAGTTAAAATTTACTTATTTATTTAATCACAAGTAGACTTACATTAACAGTGCAATGAAGTTACTGTGGAAATCACATAAATGTATGGGTACACTGAAGGAGAATTTTGCATGGTCAAATGCACCTAACCAGCACATCTTTCTGACTGTGGGAGGAAACCAGAGCATCCAGAGGAAACCCACACAGATACCGAGAGAACGTACAGACTCCACACAACAGTGACCCAAGCCAGGAATCGAACATGGGTCTCTGGTGCTGTGAGGCAGCAGTGCTAACCATGGCATTGCAGTGCGTGCAATTTGCACATTTTAATAATGTGTGTTGACTCAGGCTGAATATTCTCTCTGGTGACTATATGTGTGGAAGCATTGAAATCATTACTGTTGATTAGCATACTTAAAGATCTGTGAAGATCAACTATGCTTAAGCAATAAGGAACCTGAGAATAAACATTGTGATTTCTAAAATAGTCTGATATAACTGTTTTATAAATTGCAATACCTTCTGTTCATAATTGGATCAGTCAATTTTCAAAGCCAAATTATTGGTTTAGAAACAGGAATGTTAATCCAACCAATCTCTTAACATAACCTGCCCAAAACAAAAGGCCATTAAAATCATTACTGTCAGAATTATGAATCAAAGGTGGTTTTGAAAGATATCAGTTATTTGATGTTATTGGATTGTTGGGTTTTGAGCTCAACAACCTCTAAACAATGCTCATATTAAGATATAATCCCACCTTTATCAAATCTGAGTCACTTAAGCATTTCACCTGAGCTGATTGTTCTCCCTCATAAAGACCAAGGACAATAATATTGTCATTAACAATCTTAAGAAGAACTAAAGTCAAAGCTCATTTTGCTATCTGTCCAATCCTATTTTTTTTTGCCTGTTCTCATTCTCTTTGAATGTTTTTACTTTCAAATGTTTATCAGTGTCTGGGACCTTCTGCAGGAGTCATGACAAGGCATGAATGTATGCCTTGTCATGACTCTCCTCATCTGTTGCTGGATATTGTACACCAGCTTGTACTGTGAAATGGAGGGAGAGTTAATGCTAGCTGATTGAAATGCCTTGAGAATGTGCATATCATTATGGAATAATCTGGCTCTCATGTGAACCATGGCAAAGATGACAAGAAATGAGGGAAGCAATAGTAAGGAGAATTATATTGAGTTCAGCACAAAAACAGACTATTTGACCCAAATGGTTCAAGTTTGTATTTCCACTGTTCTGCTTCATCTGACTACATTGGCATGTATTTCTAATCCCCTTTTCCTGATATGCTCATCCAGCCTCCCCTTAAATGTATCCGTGTTGTTTACTTCAACTATGCCACGTGATAGCAAATTTTTTGGATAAAGAAGTATGGCTTCAAGTTTTGACTCCCACACGTGGAAACATCTTAGTTACAATTATCCTGGCAAACTTCTTCCTAATTTTGAAGAAGTTTATTAGGCTAGCCTTCAGTCTTCTCTTGTGAAAGAACATGATGGTGATGGGAGGGGAAGTGAGATAGACAGTTGTCTTCTCTTAATCTTTTTCATGCATTTTCTTTTAAATGTCAATAACATTTTATCTGGATGTTTTGTAAATAGGATCCAAAAGGTGTTAACATCACCATTGACGTGCTGTGTTCTATAATGGAGAATGAATCACTGGGCATACCTTATGACAGATATGTGATGATTTCACACCTCCTACTGAAGACGTATGAAGAGAAATGTGTAGATGCAAGTTACAGCAAGTTTGTATCTGATATGTTGAACACCTCCTGGGCTGCACCTGCAGCAGATGGAAGTAGGAAAGCAATCGATACTTAAAAACTGCTTTTTATCAAGATCTGTTTTATAGTGTTTTGGCATTCAAAAATAGCGGAGGAATGGAACTCTTTCCTATTTAATTTGTTTATTGAGATGTTGATGGAATTCTTTAAATGATTTAATTTGAATCACACTGTTGTGGAAGCTGTGCTAGTTAATTCACAATACTGTGGCCTTGATAACATTTATAGAACGGCGATGTTGTAGGATCTTAAATGTTGTATTGTAGGATGGATTCGACAACACAGGCAATATTTGGAAGTTATGATTAAGGACTTCGTTTCCAGCAGCCAGATGCTGAACAAAGGCTGTAAAAACCAGAGAAGGGGAAGCAGTGTTGATGGCCTGTAAGAGTGATGAACATCATCTACTTAATAACCTGTCACAATACCATGGCTGAGATTAAACACAGACATATATAGCGATGTGGGTGCAAAACCTCAGGAGTGCCAAAAACAAGGATCTCACCAGTACTGTCCCCAATACCCTCTCTCCCCTGCCAGTGATGTAATACGCGTACGTGATATCATTAGTGGGCTTCCCCACTGTAGCATTCCCATCACATTTGGATTTCCCCCTTACTGATGTGGTGAGGTTTATAACAGGTCTGGAGCAATGTGAACCTGGCAAAGAAATCATAACGGAGCCCCAGGAGGAGAGAGGCATGCCCTGGCACTACAAGACCTGAACTGGGAAGCCTGAATGGGGGTGGCCCTGAAGGCTGGGAGGCCCTGGTTGACCCAATAGCAGCATGCTGTTTATTTGGTGAGGGACAGCTGATGTCGGTGAGGATGGGGGGAGTGGTTAGGTCACCGAATATTTGCATAGTGTGGGGAGGGGTGACACAAAGATTTAGTGGTGGGGGTAATGTTCTCCCTCTCTGGCCAAGAACTGTGAGTGTTCTACGCGTAACTTCCTCTGGTGAGATCCATGTTGGGGGAGGGGAGGTAGGTTTGGTGGTGAGTGGTACATTGTCTGCATGAGAGGGGGTTCCCAAGTGGGTGGGGATGAGGTCTCTGTGTGCATTTTATGGAGGGGAGGTGTTGTTCATGTCCAAGGGGATAGGAGGGGGCTGTTCCTTTGTTTTCATTTTTAGTGCTGGAGTTCAGGGCATCTTTAAGCATTGTGCCCCAATCTCTGGAAAGCAGACATTGTTGGTCATGTTTTTCAGACCACACTACACCAGAATGATGGGGTGGGGTGGGACCACCTCCAGCTTGTTTTTAATCAAAGTCCTGCAAAACATGGCGAGAAAAGCCAGCATTTCAGTTGATATGTTGCATACCGCTTTCCTCGCCTGAGCTGGCACTTTGGGGGAAAAAATTCCGTCCCATGTGTTATTGCTGTTTGTTTTTTGCAAACTCCTTTTTTGGAAAGCTGCTCACTACCTCCTGATAGGTGAAAAGCTGAACCAAACACTCATATCTGGCCATCTGCAGTTATGTACAAGCCAGTTCATACGTTTGAATATGTTCCATAGAGGCCCTAACAGGGGAACTATTTTTGACAGAAAGTTAGGCTGTATCATTTGTAAAGGAAATAAAATGTTATTTGCTTAGCCTCTGCAACTATGGTAGCCACGTCAAGGTGCATATAATTGCTACGTTTTACACATTGCACTACACAGCTACAGAATATAATATTGCATTCAAGATATATTGGATGGGTTGCTTAAGGTATAGAGCCTGGTAATAGATGGGTTTATCTTTTTCATTAACCATGCTGCATTTTTCTCATTTGTAATTTTTTTATACTTTGAGGGGAGATTTAATTTAATTCATTTAATCGCATCATAACTTTAAATTTTAGATTGGATCTTGCTGTTAAACCTGAAGGTTTTTACTGTGGAGTGTGAATTATTGTGCGATGAGATACTTTGTGTACATTGTGAGATTCTAAAGTTAAATTTTAGGGATCTAACTCCAACATTAATATGTTTAGATTGTTAAACAGTTTTAAGTTGATGAACTATTACTGTGAGCATTGCTGGGTGAATAACTGCACAAGGATGTTAACTAACAGCTCAAAGCTAAAATGCATTAAATTAATAAATATGCGTTTTGATAATTTGTTTTCCTTTAAACGCAACTTAACACTTACTAGCTGCTTCATTGTGGTAGAGTCAGTTCTCATTATTTAGTGGAAACAATAACAGCAGCTTTCTCAAAATTATCACTTTAAAGTAATAGAATTTGATTTGATTTATTATTGACACATGGACTGGTATACAGTTAAAAGTAATGTTTGCGCTGAGTAGACAAAGCATACATTTCATAGAGAACACGGAGAGAAGGAAAAGAGAGGGTGCAGAATGTAGTGTTACAGTCATAGTTAGAGTTCAGAGAAAGATAATTTAATATAAGTCCCTTCAAAAGTTTGATGGCAGCAGGAAAGAAGCTGTCCTTGAGTCGACTGATCCGTGACCTCTGACGTTTGTATCTTTTTCTTGATGGAAGAAGGTGAAACAGAGTATGTTCAGGGTGTGTAGGGTCCTTGATTATGCTGGCTTCTTTTCTGAAGCACAAGAAGGTTATAGAAAAAGGATGTGATAACGATTTTTTTGTTATAAACTAAATCCCTTTATCGATTTAGCTCTTGCAAAACCAGTAACAGTCTAAGTGACGGTAAACATAGAAGGAGGGGGCAGAGTTTTCTAGTCCCAACAGCAATGGCCATTGTGGCAGGAGGGATGGGAAAATTTGGAGAGTGGGCAAAAGTGCAGGAACGGAAAATCACAGTACAATGTTCAACTATTCTTCATGGTACATTTCATATGTTGTAAATTAAAGAAAACATTTCCTGAATTACATGATTCATTTTTGTATTTTGAGTGCCTGACCAGTTTGGGAATTTGCATGATATAAATGATACTAGTGTTTCAGAAATGCTGCATTATCTGGGTGTGCCAGAACTGCAGTCAGGAGCCTTGTGCTTAACATGTTGTTGTTTCACTCTTACTCTCACATTTAAAAGTCAATATTACAAAGTCACTGAAAAGATTGTGAAACACTGCAAGTGGTAACTGCTGTTTTCCCCCCTATTCTTTTACCCCTCAGATTTTTCTCCTTTTTTATTAAAAATGCCACCTAATTCTAGAATTCAGTTCCTTCACCATTAGACACCTGAGTGACTATTTCACATCTATAAATCTAGACAATTTGCCTTGGCAAACTGCTCAGCTTTTGGAAGTAACAGATATGTTTGATACTGTCCTTATAAAAATGTTGACGGATGTACATTTGTAGGAAGCTTCTTTGGATTCTGGTCAGAAGCAAGAAACCTTTTTATCCCTCTTACTAGCTCACGAGCACTAAGATCAATTGTAGCATTTGAACTGCTGACCATCATCACCACCTTTGGAATCAAACCTGAGATATTTAGTTTAGCATTACTCCAACTTGTGGATTTAGCTATCAGATCACAGGCGGAGTTTAGACAAATGTATATATTTTATCTGCTTACACATTTGAACAGCATTTTTCTCATTCCAGGTAGGCAGTGGGCCTATCAGTCATGTACAGAATTTGGCTATTATCAGTCAACCGATTCAACGATGCAGCCTTTTTCTGGCTTTCCTCTGAGGTAAGTTGGATTCTATATGACTTGTTGATGACAGTCTATTCCTAATGATAACTTGGATGAGGAACACTAATATGCAAATTCATGTTAAAATGTGACAAAAGCACAGATGTGTTTTACTTGTGAGTATCTGATTCTGTATGTGACGAATGCATGAAATTGTGCTGCCTCAGTAATAATGGTCTTCATGTTCCTCAAGCAAGTAACAAGCTGTGATTGATTTTGGTAAGTTTGATGATCCAGCTATGGAGGACATAACTGACAAATAAATAACTGAACCACAAGTATGAAAAAAAGTGATTTACTGATTAATGCTCAGTAAGTATTCTTGAGCACGTTAAAGAAGTGAAGAAAACAAAACAGTTTTACTGAGGAAAGATGTCTCCCAGCAAGCAAAGAAGCTGCACACTGTGACACTACGTGATGGCGTCAACAACATCTCGGCCTTGTGGCCCAGGAGATCCAGAAGAAGGCTCAGTGATTTAATGAAGAGCACAAAAGTAAAGCATAAATATCACTGAAAAGTAATAAACAGGACAGAAATTTACAATCATAAATTTTGAATGGTAGAAAGCATTGTACTCAAAGAAGTGTCAACAAAAATATAGCAAATAAGATGACAATGGCATTGCACATGCCATGTGGGAAGAGAAAATGTAAACCAGGAAAGGGATTTCATGGGTTAAACAAGTCTAACCCTTTTTTCTCTTACGGGTAAAGACATATAAAAGCATGGCACAGAATGCAACATGTGCTGGACCATGAAACTAGAAGGAAATCACTCCGTATAAGACAATGATTGCATTGTTTTGAATGGAGAATTTGGAAGATGTGTAGCCATAACAATTAGGAGTGAGGCAATATTGATTTTATTCTGTCATTTGCGCAAGGATCAATGCATTCATGACATGGTGCATCAGTACAGAGAGCATGTCAGCAAAAGCAGCATCCCTGTGAATTAGTGTGAGTGCGTACTTAAAATATTTCATCTGCTCATTTCACAGAACACGGGTCATCCATCCTGCCTGAACGACACCCTAATTCTGAATAAAACACTATCATTATCCTCACTTAAAACAGACACCAAACATTGATGATAAGGAAGTATGTGTGAGATACTGAGCAGTCTTAAGGGAAAAGTGATGGTGATACTCGTTGATGATAGACCAACTGGTACAGAACAGTAATTCAGCTTGCTGAGTTGAATATACATGCGTGAATACACATTTGTATGGTTACACATCTTAGTGAGCCAGCTTTCAAAAATAGCATTGATATGATGAGGAGTCACTTGCCTTCTTACATATGGAATTTAAAGCATACTTGTTTGTGTGAAGAAACCAACACCAAGATATGCAGTTATACCTCCCACAAGGATGCCATGGAAATATAATTACATTGCAGTAAATGCTTGACAACATCAGTGGTTTCTGCCAGAGGGACCTCAGGTATGGAAGCATCGTGTGTAATGGCACCCCTCATTTGACTGTTTCTGTTTTATTTCAAGTTAGAAATTGATATTTGCAATTGATTGGTTGCAAGAAGTTTAGAGAATGTCTTGTTTTCAATCAATCAGAAAAGCTCATTGTTCTATGTTCATGCAGAAGAATAATGGCCTGGCCTATTGATATACTGATATACTACCAGTGTAGGCAATTGGCAATCGTGTCAGCAGCAGCTCTATGCCTTTGCTGGTTGATGATAGTACACATCAGCCATTGCATCCTGGATACACCTGAGTCCTCTTATTCACTCCTGCATTGCTGTGGTTAAGTATTGACTCAGTCATGGTAAATCTGTTGCTTGGGATGGTCCTGCTGTGAGTTTGTCTCTTGTACTAACCAATCTACATGCTTCCCCTCCTTCCCTATTGCAATACATCTCCCAGTAGATATACCACCCAAGTTCTGAGGTAGGAAATTTCTCCAATCTATTCATTTATTTTGCTTTCATTGTGATTCTTTGAAAATTTAATCCCTCATTAAATCTCACTCTACAATCTTCAGTACATCATTGCTGCTTCAGTGCAGCACTGAGGGAATTTTAGGAATGGCATCTCTCAGGGGAGATGTTGAACTGAGCCCCTGCCTGTCCTCTCAGCTGGCTGAAACAAAACAATTTTTTTAAGTTTGTTTATTAACACAAGTAGGCTAACATTCATACTGTAATTAAGTCACTCTGAAAATCCTCTAGTTGCCACATTCCAGCATCTGTTCGGGTACACGGAGGGAGAATTTAGCATGGCCTAACCCGCATGTCTTTGGACTGTGGGAGGAAACACACGCAAACACAGGGAGAATGCGCAAACTCTACACAGACAGTGACCCAAGCCGGGAATCTGACCTGGGTCCCTGGTGAACAGCAGGGGAATTCTCCTGCGATATTTATACCTCAACCAATGTCATCAAAAGAAATTTTTATCATTTAATTCATTATTTTTGTGGGAATTTGTTGTGTGCAAATAGACTGCCTCATTTCTTCCACTGCAACAGTGACCATATTTCAAATGGACATCATTGGCTGTAAAGCACTTTGGTACATCCTGAGGTCATGAAAGATATTATATAAATGTAATCCTTCCCTTTCATAAATTCTTCTTGATCTTACTGATGTCAAGAAAAAATAAATATTGAAGCCGCAGGATATGCACATTGAGTGCAGTGGACTAAAAAAAATCAACAAAGCTTGCCAGTGAGTGCAGGGATCACAATGTGCACTAGTCGAGGTGGTGCAGGTAGCTTGCAAACTTTGTGAGACCTACTGATCTCAATGATAGTGGTGTGTAGCCTAACACTAAATGTATTGCAGACTGACTCAGTGGGGAGTGGTGGGAGGTGCGGTGGTGGGGGGAAGAGGAAGAAGGAATGATCAGAGGGGTGCAGGTTCTTGTGTGGCTGGCATAAGTTACAGTTAGCCTGCACTTCTAAAAGGCAGCTTTCACCTCTGAAACTGTTTCTAAAGATGTTTCAGAGATGAAATTGGACCACTAATGGAGTAGCAGACTAGAGAACAGGCTCCTGCGTTCTCTGTGTTGCAGAGCTGGAGGCCTTAGTGCAGGAAGTGGAAAGGAGCTGATAGTCAGGAGGCCCAGCAGGCACACACCATGAATGAAATGGGAGCACCCAGCCAACAGGTCAATTTAAGGGATTTGGCCTTGACTGCCTGTACTACTATAAACCTTTTGTGAGCCCATGTACATAATGTTCCCAATGTTGGGAAGTCGAGAACTTGGGGCCACAATCTAAGAATAATGGCAAACCATTCAGGATTCAGGACTGAGGTGAGGAGGAACTTCTTCACTCAGAGAATTGTGAACCTGTGGAATTTCTTTCCACAAAAAGCTGTTGGGACCTGTTCATTAAATATGTTCAAGAGGGACTGAACGTGGCCCTTGTGGCTAAAGAGATCAAGGGGTATGGAGAGAAAGTGGAAGCCGAATACTGAAAGTGCGTGATATTGAATGATAATGCAGGCTCAAAGAGCTGAATGGCCTTCTCCTGCACCTATTTTCTACATTTCTATGTCTATATTTCTAACACACCGCAAACCTCTCCCTCTTTTATTCTCTCCCTCTCTTTTCTAACCATCAACCTCTCACACTGCTCATCACACTCCAATCATATCTACCATTTAGATATTCCACATTACCCTGGCACACTTACCAATGCTGCCAGCCTTGCACCATAGCGCTCAGCTTTCACATATTACTGGCTATTCAGCTTTGAAAGGTACATCAGCAAAACATCACACAACACACTCACTGATACTCTTATCTCTCTTTTGTGGGACTAGGTCACACAAAACAGCAGACAGCAGCAAAGAATCAGGGGTGGATTGAGATGCCACCTCCCCTTAAATCTTTGAAGGAGATGATTCTGTGAGTTATTAGACTGGCAGTGATAGAGCCAATTGCAAACAGCAATACCAAATATACCCTGGATGAAAGCATATTCCTGACTCATGCTCCTTCTCAAATCTCATTTTATATCTCTCCCTTTCATAAGTCATAAGGCAAGTCATCAAAGGATGACTTTATCATCCAATTACATCTTTAGTTGTGATGACTCAAAAGCTGCTGACACAGAGGTTTGCCACAGAATGAAGGCATCAATAACCACTGCCATAACTTTGACCTGCACATCTCTGTGTTTGGTCACACACCAACTGAACTGGATCCCATTCAGTTGTGGTACATCTTGGACTGGACACAGGGTATCCACAATGTATAGTCAATGAAATTTGGCACCATAAGAATGCCAAAGTTATCGTGCCTGATACTGGCAATGCCATCCTTGCTCTAGTTTATGGGTGCAGTTGTGGCTGCAGCACATAGCAAATTTCAGTGAAGACATCCATAGTGAAGCTAAAACATCAGACCCACTATGCCAATATTGTGATAGGAGATTGTTCCCCAGACTATCTTTAACTGATATGGCCTCTTGCTGATGGTTCTTCCCCCATTCTTCCTCTTTCTTCTTGCAACAGCTTATTGTGCTCTGTTTTGCATCTTCTAATGTCTCTGTCATGCTGTACTTAAACGGGATTGCAAACTGCTGCACCCATGTCTGAGAGCAAGTGATTTGTGCAGAGTTCTAGAAGTCAAGCCATAGTCGTACAGGATGTACCACACCACCTTCTGTGATATTTGGAAACTAAACACCAAACATGTCCACAATCGCAGTGATGGTTAGCAGAAATCAGCAACTAACCTGGAAGTCATTGATGATTCCTTTAAAATGGTGTCCATGGTTTTGGGGAATGAGCTGGGGAAGGTTGTACAATATTGTTCTTCAATGTGAGCTCAGCTATTCATGTTCAACAGACCACTTTTTTTAAAATTCATTCACTGCATCGCTGGCAAGCCAGCATTTATTCCCATTCTTAGTTGCCCTTCTTCAGAGGCAGCTGAGAATCAACCATTTTGCTATAGATCATATATAGGCCGACCAGCTAAGGACGGCAGATTTCTTTCCCTAAAGGACATTAGTGAACCAGATGGCCTTTTCCAACAATCAATGACAGTTTCATGGTCATCAGTAGATTCTTAATTTCAAATATGTTTTATTGAATTCAAATTCCACCAGACGGGATTCAAATCCAGGTTCCAAGAACATCAGCTGAGTTTCTGGATTAATGGTCAAGCAATAATACTACTAGGTCATCACCACTCCTAAATTGAGGATCAGTGAGTTCCAATTGGCAAATAATTGAGGTCACAATTAGCCTGCTCTGCATAATTATGAGAATGCTTCTGAAAATGTAGCAATGTCCTTGTCAGAGTGGAGTCTGGTTTAGCTAGCACCAAACGTATAGACAGATGTGCCATGGAGCACTGAAAATACAGGCACTTAAGAGCAAAGTTAATACTGTTAATTTTTTTATTTAGTAAGATCGGCAATTTTATAAATATATGTATTTGTTTCTCTCTTTTATTTTAGTTATAAACTTCAGCAATGTGAAGATTTATTTGGCCCAGAATTTAATGGCGCTGTCGTTGCTGATGCTGTCGAGCACACCAATGAAAACTATGGAGGCATTCACAACAAAGGGAGTCGGATAGTCTTCCCGAATGGCTCAATGGATCCCTGGCATGTACTGGGCATTACCAAAGATCCAAAAGCTGTTTACATTCAAGGTAATGAAATTGTAGATATGAAACATAATGACCTACAGTTTTGGTTAGTTTGCACTAGTTGTGGCACCACAATCTGGGTAAAAGAAGCCAAACAAGTGCAAATATTCAAGCATAAGTTGCAACTAGTATAAATCAGGTTTCATTAACCTTAACACTGATTTAAGAATCATTTTGTCAGAAGCCAGCCACGTTCACACAATTGGCCATTCCCAGATCAAAACAATGAAAATGACCGTTTCTATTGCTACAATGTGCTATTTAAGAGAAGCTTCAATTTGAGTTCAGTTTCTTAGTAGGCTGGTGAATATTCTTTTTACCTATTGTAAAGTATTTCTAATGAAACTGGCTAGTGATAGGTTCCTTTTTTTAAGTTATTTATTTAAAATAAGGTTATTCACAGAGAACAGGACATCAGACAGAATATGCTTGTGTGATAAACTCATATACAGCCTTTTAATAAAATTAACTAAATTACTACTCTTAAATAGATCAATGAATAATTTAACATAGCAAAAGAAATGATTATCATCTCATTTTGCATGCTTGCAAAGAGCCATAGAAGATTTGACACTTTTGATCAGGCAAATACATTTTAGCAAAAGCTTGAACTATAACTTATCAAGTGCAAGGCTACGTGTTTCCAAAGCAGAAACCACACTATTTGGTATCTTATGAAATCTGGGGTGTCATTTGCTGGTAGACAGATTACATCAATAATTTTGAGTATATTGTGGAGTTGATGTGGCTTATTTACACCTTGATACTTGCCATCATTTTGAATAGAGATGGATTTGCAATGAAACCTACTGTGTCGCTGCACAGGCCCCCAAATTATAGGGGCCCCAGAAATGATGAGTGATGATGAAATGGCTCACCTTGCTACCTAACAGCATTATTCACTTCTCGTTTCCTTACTGGCTCTTTGGACTTCTTGGTTATTTCCTGAAACATGTTTTTTTATTGGCTGCTACGTTTCACATTGAAGTTGCATCACACTCAGTACAGCATTTGATTGGCTGGTGCTAGTGGTTAAAGCTGGCTCCAACTAGCCTGTTGCACCACCTATCAGCTTTGACTGGCTCTTTCCTGTGTGAGAGAAACTGCAACTAGAGCCAAAATTGCACTAAGGCTCCAATTGTTCTGGATGTTGCCACCTCAGAGTGGGGATTTGTGAAGGAAGCTTGTACAAAGTAAGTTCACTGCTCTGTACTCTGCTGGATTAGTATATGCCCATAAGTTAATCAGTGTGTATTGATATACATGTCTGCATATGGGAGGTTCTCGATGAGATTATTATATAATTGCATTTGTAAGAATTGATTCCATGTGCTCAGGAGTTACACCTACTGTAAAATTGTAATGGTTCTTTCTGAATATATCTACACCTCACTGAATCAGAACCATGATATTTAAAGAAAAACCATGATATTTAAATTAAACTCTTTTTCACTTACTGCTCGTCTCCCTCTCAGTTTAGCAGAATGTATGCTATTTGTTTGTTCCTATTGGTGGATCCTGAATTTCTCTACCAATGGGAGGGAGACTGAGGATAAGAGTTTCTAAATGGCCAGATGTGCCAAATCCAAACATTGGGATATATGGAAGTGGATCTTGCTGGATCTGTCTGCTTGTGGGTACCACCACCCAATTGTTCAGAAAGGCAGCAATGACTGAGCATAGTAACCAGCTGGTGTAACATTCAAGGCACACACTCTTGATTCATTTACATTAATGACTAAAATACTTGTCCTAGAGAGAGCAGCATGTATTCATTTGCATAGTTTTTTTTTTTACTCCATTCTTAATGTTACAAAGCCAGTGCTCAGAGTGAACCGGGCAGGTCCGAATCCATTCCTTGCTTGCTCCAAAAATCAAATTCAAAATCCAATTTGATCCAATTCATGGTCCCAACGAGAGACAAACAAGATCCAAGCTGACGAAATAAGGCATCGCACCCTATCTTGGGCTTGATCTGATGATGCTTGATGTTAGCCAAAAGGCTGAGAATTATATAGTCTGGTTTTTTAAAAAAATATATATCCAATTCAATCCAAAGTCTCATCAAGTGAGACATTCCTGATCCAAGCTGACAAGACAGGGCTCTCACCTCCTGTCTTGGGCTTGATCTACATGATCCAAACTGATTGGAGTAGGCATAGCTTCTCCTCCAATTTCAATCTCATTTGCATCTTCGACAAAAGGACTAGATGCTGCTTTTAAAAATTGCTTCAAATGAAGCTGAAGCGTAACCTAATGACTTCAATCAAGCGCAGCATGTCCATACTACACTTGATCTTAGCCAAAAGGCCAAGAGTAGCTGGAGATTCAGGTAAAAATAGCAAAAGAAAGAGCTGGGGTTTCAGACACCTGCACATTCACTTTAATCTTGAATTCGGTGCTACGTTGCAAGTTTTTAAAAGAAGTTTTGTGCATGCTGTATGCATTTAGTCCATGTATCTGTGTACAATTGTGAATAAGTAATCAAAGGAGTATGAAATGTGATATGAGTTTCAAAAATAAAACCACAGATGACAAGTCACACATTGTTAAACTTTTTTATACACTTTAATTTGCATGTATGAATTAACATAGTAGTTAGCCCAGCTACAAACTGGCAATTTGCCAATTTAAATATTGTAAAGATATGGGAGAGAGATTTTTGAGTGATTTGTTAACATCTTCATTGAAATAATCAATTTCTGGGGCAATCAATCTATACCTCGCAGGTTTCACCACTATCCTGACCTGTCATTGACCACAACCTAGCCATAACTCAAAAATTAACAACTTCAGAAGTTTCACAAATTATAAATATGATATGTTTGTCCCATCCTGTGGGATATCCTGGGGATTATTGGTTGTGTTGGTAATTTATTACTCATTTTTACTCACATCATTAAGAGAAAATAAAATACTTGGCTGCACTTGAGACATTTAACCAGGATACATCCATCCATCAGAAATTGGACCTTTTTCAATTAAACTATTTATTACTCAATAGGGGAAGGGTTGGTCCCGGCTGGGGGAGCTAGTTGTTGTTGGGGGGAAGGGAGCAGCAAAATGAAGCAGAGCATGGGACCCCATAATAACTGTTAACCCATCACTGACCTGGGATTCCCTCAAGGTCCTGTCTTATTCCCATATCTGTTCCTTCTTCTTATCATTAATTTTCCCAATCATTACCCCAGTCTAGAAATATCGCTTCAGTGCAATATTTAGAAAATATCATGCTAACTGATGTGCGTGTTTTGATGGATCGTTAATCTGACGTCCAATGAGGACTCTCGGGTTTATGTGAAAGATCATGTGCCACCACTTAGGAGCCTTCCTGGCCAACATTCCTCCTTCAACCAATACTTAAAACAGATGGTCTAATCATTCATTTCATTGCTGGTTGTAGAAGATTTTTATTCATAAATT
This sequence comes from Sphyrna mokarran, assembly GCA_024679065.1. Taxonomy (NCBI): domain Eukaryota; kingdom Metazoa; phylum Chordata; class Chondrichthyes; order Carcharhiniformes; family Carcharhinidae; genus Sphyrna; species Sphyrna mokarran. The sequence continues at coordinate 47,507,120 of JAGIQG010000003.1, read as the reverse complement.
GAAGCAAAGGTATAGTAGGTGGTGGGGGTGGAAATTATGGGCATACATATATGGTCACCTGCTGGGTGGTTTGTTGACAAACGTGGGGCTGGGGATTGGGGCAATGGGCAGAGGCAGATATGTACCCTCACTGCTAGAGGGTTTGTGAAGAGGGAGAGAGTGAAAAATTCCTCAGGCAGCCTTTTCCCCATTTGCAATTTTATAGGGTACAAACAAAACCTATGACAGCCACCCTCATCTCATTTGAAGCCTAATTATTGCTCACTTAAGGACCACTTCCCACCCTCCCATAATCTTTCAGTAGACTGGAGGAATTCAGGGAAGACCAGCACATTTCCCTGCCTGGGCCTCAAATGGGGAAAAAAGGACATTGCATCTACCATTGGATCTTTTTGCATTTGACCATCTTCACCCATTCCCCTCTCCTCTAATGTCTGTCTCTTTTCGTTGGGTGCCCCTTCCCTGTCTTAATATCATGACCCTCATCCACTTCTTCCACCACTCCTGAGTCTCTACTCCTGTACCCATTATGAAACCCCACATTTATCTGGTTCTGGAGTTCAGATATTTAGACAGTTTCTGCATCCAGATTCAGTAGTGCACACTGCTCAAAACTGTGCTACTGGGACTATGGAGTGTCTGAGGTAAACCTGTCTCTTGACAGAATCCTGCCTCCAGCTACTTGGCATTCCTGGGAATGTTAATTGGCTGCAGGACAACTGTGTTCACTATGGATGATTTTTCACTAACTCATGTGGCAGGCAGGACATTCTCTCACCTGAAGAACTAAGCCCAGTGATTATATTAGAAAAGTACTTCATTGGTCTGAAAGTGCTTTGAGTTTCCTTGAAGTGATGAAAAGTGTGATTTAAGTGTATGACTTTTTTGAGTTCACATTTTGCTGAAAATTCTACTATACATTCATCAACTTCTTTCAGATTGCAGAATCTCAGTATATATGTCCTCATCAACTACCATGATTGTAAAGCTACTTTTCGGTATCTTTGGTTAGACAATGCTTGAAAAATTCAACTCTTGATAAAAACTTTCAGGAAACAGCCCAGAGCTATTCTTAGTTCCTGATAGCTTGTTTCTTTTCCTTTTGTTTTTACAGCCAGGTGAATCCCAATCCCTGACTGACTCTCATGGTGAGGGATGAGAACACTGGAGTTCCCTCACCATTAAATGAATCTTCCAGCCTCATCTAAACCCTCACAAACTTTGTCTCTCGAATTCAAGCACGAACTCCCATGCTCTTCATAATGAACAATAGAAACTTGCTGTTTCTATCTCTCTACACTCCCTTCCTCTCTGAAATTCTTGCTGACTGACTGTGTTTGTGAAGTTCAGGGGTAATTAGGCAAATGTGCAACCCAATCCTACAGTGTCTTTCTGTGGACTTTTCTCTTAACAAAGGCCATCTCCATGACAATGAGTATGAAGGCACTGTCAATACATATGACTGAGACATTCATTGAGAACTAGTGTTGGATGTAATCAGCAGACCCAGCAGCATTTGTGGAGAGAGTGGAATTTTCCTGGGTTGAGGTCGCATCATGGTGACGAAACAGAGAGAGTCTCTTCCATGGTGGCCAGTTAGAATTTGTGTTATATTGCTGACCTAACTATCAGTTGGGGGCTTCTTAACATTTTTGCATGGTGGGGTGGGCTAGGTGCATGGGCCCCACCATCAAATCCAGGCACTATATTTAAAAGGCACCTGGATATCAACAAGGAGAAGATCCATTTCTAGAATGTTCTTGAATTTAGAATATTCACAATGTAATACCCGGCTGTGTACTGCTGCACATGATGTTCCAGGGCCTGTTTGCTGGAGACTTTACCTTCCCTTTTGATCTCTGCAAGCTGCTCCAGGCCTTCTTGCAGGGAAGTTTATATTTGCATGCCACGTTGGCCCAGACATGTTAGCCTGAAAAGCTGCTGCTGATGTAAGCAATTGGGCAAGGGCAATGATTCTTATCAGGCTTCATCTGCAGACCTCTAGTGGGAATGGTGACCTACCATGATGAGCAGGAACGTACTTTTCCACCATTCATTTTATACCAGTGAGAAGCTGACTTTTGGGCTCCCACTGCTTTATATCCTCCCTCACCCACCATAGGGTGCCTACAGAATTCACAGAACTCTGCTTCTGTGCCTCAAATCATTTTTATTTCAGATTTCCAGTAGTAGCTTTTGCTTTCATGGTAGAAGGAATATCAGGATCCATAAGGTTATGCTAAATTTCTGCAAAGGTTTCTCATTTGAGTGGCAACAGTAAATATAGAAACGTCCCTCCAAATCCTCTACAACACATTAAAATATTATAATAGGAATACCCTTTGTTAGTTTGTTGTTTAAAGAATTTTGAACAAAGAATTAATTGCAGAATGATAAACTAATGCTAACTACATGGATTTCTACTGTTATTCTATCAACTTTATTGCATTCGGCAAAGATTAAGGGTTGATTCATGTTACCTACTGATCCAATTTCAAGGCATTAAATTTTCTTATTCTCTCCTTTTTTAAAAAAAAATCCTTTACCAATTTTTTCGTTGATGAATGATTCAGTTTAATCATCAATAAAGATGATTAAATACTGGACAGCAACAACTTTCACCACAAATTGTCTTGTATTCTGCTGAAACTTTGACTATTAATTCTGCAAGGTGGGAATGAACAAGGCAGTCATTGTTCACAGATACTATCCCTATTAGCCAACAATGATTTTTGTTTTATTAGTGAATTTTAAGCACATGAACTACGCTGCAGAAGGAATAACGTCCATTATAATAAATTTAAGTATTTCATGGAAATCCGTGAAGCATTTAATGGTGATTCTTATGTTCTTGTTAATCATGTTCTGATGTAACCACTGAAATAAGACATCCTTACTTTTATAAATTGGAATCTATTATTTAATCAATACTTGAAGGGATTTTCACAGTAACTAGCTTCATTGTGATGTTAATATAAGCTGATTTGTGACACTAATAAATACATAAACTTTTGTTGTAAAGACTGTTGATAATCTTTAGCCTGCAGGCAAATAGTTCCTTTTGACATGTATTTAGCACTTGACTGCTGTTAAAGTGCTCAATTTAGTAATTTTAGATGTGACTAAACAGGTCAAATGAAATATTGCCCTGCACTCCTATTTTTTTGTAATCTATACAATGCCACCACAGTTGCTGGCTACTACTTCAGCCTGTCTATGTTTTCAAGAGAATATATTATTTGGGGACTTTCCCCAGAAAACCTATGGGAGGCAGATGTGGAATCCAAACCTATGTTTCTGTCGAAGGTGAGACCAGAATCCAGATGGTTTGTTAATACATAGCTGATATTGGGATCAATACAACATCTAATATATTCTCTTATTTATTGACTTCTAGTCTAACTTAAACAAAAATTAAAAAACAAGGAAGTGTGACTGGATATGTTTTACAGCTTCTCAAATAATATTGTATAAATCAAGATAGAGAGATGACACTTTAATTCTTAAGCCCAGATTTGAAATTGAAGCAGTGATTGGCGTCACATACTTCCTTTTGCTTTCACCACCTCATCAACATCCCAAATTGCTTTTTCTACGCTTCGTACCACATATACTACCTGCACCATCCCCATATGTCTTCACTCATTTCTCAACACACTCTTTTTGTAGAAGAAACTTTTCTTAAATCCAAAGAGAAGAAGAGGACATGTGGAAAAATCCTCAAAATGATTGGCCTCACATAAGCTATGACAAGAGAGCCTGGATAGCACTAGCCTAGGCAAGAGACATGATCATTAAGGAAGAACGTTATTACATCATTAAGGTGTACCTGAGTGCGTTTTGTTCAGCACTTCACTTAATGTAGAACAGATGCAATAATGTTAACAACTTTAACCTGTATAGTCAACATCAAATGCAGCTTTTCTTTCCTACTCTTCATCCTTCTATCTTTCTTCAGTGACGGATGAGAAATTTCAGAGGAGCAAATAACAGGCCTCACACACACAAACACTTGTACAAGGTATTAGGTTCTGCATCTGAACCCCAAGCTATATTATGAAATCAGAATAGAGCTTAACAATTTTCCTATTTTGGCATAAATGTGAGGATAGGATGCTTTGCTCCAGGAGTAAATCTACTCACCATTTAGGGATATCTTATCCATAGAAGAAACCATGGAAATCCTACAATGCAGAAAGAGGCCATTCAGCCCTTCGAGTCTGCACCAACAACAATCCCACCCAGGCTTATCAAAACAAGTTTCATTCATAACATAGTTTAAATATAACTCAAACAAAATGAAGCTTAACCTTTAAGAGTTGAACAACAGTTAAACTAAATGAAAGGAAACAATGCTAACTTCTAATTTATCACTATTTCAGTTTCAAATAAGCAACTGTCTTCTTAGACTCAAATAACAGGTTAACTACAGTTGGCAAACCCCAGCATACTTGCTATAAATTGGGTTATCACCCTCGAAGATTTCAGAGAAGTTTTAATTTTCAGAGCAGCTGGCAAACTTCAATCTTTAAACAATCCCAGCTGGAAACCAAACTCTAAACTGAAATTAAATCATTCCAAATCCTTGCTACAGATCTAGCTCCTCCTATTAACCACATTGGTCATGATTTTCCCTTGCTGCTGTGCTAATTTTATAGCACAGTGGGCTGGGAGAATTCTCATCAGCTAATTTGTGGGGTTTGCACATGTGTTTGCATCCTGTTAGCATCTCCCATTGCCAGATTTTCCATCAGCATCTGCTCCATGCCAGAAATCAGTGGGGAGACACAAATGATGTAAATATCATTTCCACATACTTTGAATAAGATTAATTGAAATCTCCATGCCCGCTAGCATCTCCCACTCTGCCAAAGTGTTTCACTCCAGCAGAGATTACAATAGCTCCTCATTTTCGGGAAATTAGTGGGCCAAAAGGGGAGGGCAATCGAGGCCTCCCCATGGAATTGGGCAACAGAGGGGTGGTGCCCCTTGGCATGGGCACTTTGGCAGTGCCAGTCTGTCTGCTGGCAGTGCTCAAGGGAAAATATGCCAACGTCCAGGGGCACCTGGTACTGAAATTTCGGGCCCCACCCCTGAAATTTAATGATATTCATACTGGTAGTTTCTGCAGTGCACAGATTGTGGGAGATTCTTCTCTGAATTCTCACTCAAAAAAATCAACATGAATTACTCTAATTTTCACACAAATTCAACATTTCAAATTTGAGGGAAAATTCTATCCATTATCACATACCGTGCATACCTAAACCCACTTTCCATTGTTTGAATCAAAAAACTTCGGGAAACTTTTTTTTCTTTTATAAGCATGAGTCCATTAGCCCTCTCCTAAGTAAGCACTACATGGCTAAAATGAGTAATTATCCTGTTTCTCCAGCATCTAGACTATATTCCCTCCAGATATATTGTTTGCCTATAAGAAACACTTGAAATTACAACAGTCCCCTTAAATACAAAATATGTCAACAACAGTATCATCACACCTCGCCCTTAAAAACAAAAACGAAAAAGTCTTCATTTTTCCAAAGTCTCTAATTTACACTCTATTAGTATTCCATTTCACGCAATTTTTACAGTAATATCATTCAGTTTAATCTTTCTTTTCCAATGTTATACATTCCCCTCTTCTTTCACATTGAAGTCATGATAACACTGGTATGTATAATGCACAAGAAACAATACTTCTCATGGCATGCTAATATATGTGAGAATAATAAATCAAATTAAAATAAAACATCTACAATCACTTTTTCTCTTCCTGTCATGCACGTAATCTTGAAGTTAACTGATTGTAATAACAAGCTAAACTATCCTGCATTTTTATCTTTAAACTTCTCCAGGAACCTGGAATAAAAATCTAAATTGTCTGATTATTAGTTCGCAACATAAAAGTTAAAATGTTGTAATGCTAGTAGTAAACTTAATTTATGCTTCTCAATTGTCAAATATTTCTTTTCATTAATATTTAATTTCCTGAAAAATAACCAACAGGTCTTTCTATTATTTCATCATTGTCTTGTAACTGTACAGCACCAATGCCCACATCACTTACATCGATGGCCACCTTGAATTGCTTTGGAGAATTCAGTGTCACCAAAACTGATGCAGTGGTTAGCATAGTTTTCAGATTGTCAAATGCCTCCTGAGATTCAGACATCCATTAAAATTCCTGTGCTTTTTCAACTATTCAGTCAATGAAGCAACCACATTGCTAAAATTTAGCAAGAATTTCCTGTACAGACCACTCGGGCTCAGGGATCTCAGCACTTCTCTTGTTGATAGTATTGGAAACATCCTAGTAACTTCCATTTTCACATTCCACAAGACCATCATTCCATGTCTAACTGTATGGCCTGACAATGTGACTTGGGCTTTTGCGAATTCACCTTTAGTCAAGTTTACCACCAAGCCTGTTTCCTGTAGTTGAACAGTTTCTTTAAATGTTTTGAATGCTCCTTTCCAATCTGAATGAAAACCATCAGATCATTTATGTAAGCTGCACAATTATTTAGTCCAGAAATTACATTGTTGTTAGTCTTTTGGAATATTGCTGGGTATTTTTCATTCCAAATGGTATGACTTTAAATTGATACAGAGCATTTGGTGTCACAAAAGCCGAAATGCCCTTTCTGACAAAGATACTTCTCAGTACCCTCAAGTGAAAATAAGTGAATCCAGTTCGATAATAAAACATGCTTAACCTACCTTTCAATCAAGAAATAGGATACAAATCTGACTTTTATAGTCTGTATAATTATTGTCCACCATATGGTTTTGGTACCATCACTATCGTTGAACTCCAATCATTGCAGCTCACTTGAATGATAACTGAAACTCTGTCTCCTTTACTCCTTGATTTCTTCTCCTGTCTCAACCTGTGGTTTTGTGATCTTGTTATCGATCGGAAAATATCCCAGGATATGTTTCCTGCAACATCTCAGCTGTTTGACTTTCCACTGGCTTTTCAGCTACAGTAGACTTCACCCCCACTTGTGATCCAGCTTTTTTTTATCATCACCCAAACCAGCAAAGTCCACATCCCTTGAATAATTTTTTTTGAATGTTGTTGGCCCCTGTCCTGGTAATAACCATATAAGTATGGTAAACTACATCTTATACATAAGGGAACAAGCTCTGTCCTGATGACTGTTGAGATTCATGAGGAAGGTGATATGTTGGTAGTGGCAAAAAAGGGCTGTGGTTAAAGTATTGTGTACTTTAGACTGAGAGATACAGCTGATGTCCAGTTAAAGAATCCAGTGGTCCAGCAGATAGCTTGTCATGTTCTGGAAGATGTGGAGAAGTGTGACAACCTGCTTGTTGATGTGAAACCTCCTGCTTTATGACTCCATAGAGAAGCCAATGAAGATGAGCCTAAGTATTAAGTTGGCCTTTTGAGCACAGTCTCTCTCTCACACTCCTGGTCTTCTGAGACACTCTAGTTATCTGAGTACTGTTGGTTACTAAGGCTACAGCTGTTGCTGCTCTTCTATGCCTTCTTCCAATCAGAACAAAGAAATAAGAATGGTGGTGAGAAAGAAAGTTAACTCAAAGGTTGAAAGACAACTAAGTATGGAAATGGCAATCTCGAAGCTGAAACTTCCCCTGGTAAACCAGAGGGACAATGATTTTGTGATCCAGTGGTCAACAGGCTGAGAATCACTTTTTGTATAACTGCAGGAACTCTCTGACACTGATCCAACTAAGACTGGCTGGGGTACCCATAGTATGGATTTATAATGCAGTATGGACAGTAATAATGTTAATGGAGTATACCTTTAACCTCTTCATGGTGTCTCCTTTTGTTTAGCTTTCGAATAGTGCTTGACATGCACCATGTACTTAGGGTGGGAGCAGACAGAGATAAAGGGGAGGGGGTGGAACTACATAGGCAAAACTTAGAAATCAAGACTGTGGGTTGGATTCCTTGATTTCAACTTGATTGAGGCACTAAGCTTTGACTTTCAAGTTTAGCATCTCCAAGTTGCACAGTAATGACATGTCAAAATGATGTGCTCAACTTTGTCTCTTTAATTAATGTAGAAACGGAGCTTCAACATTGTTCATAATGTATGGCAGCACCGTCAAACAATGATAGTTCCTGACACTGCAGCCAGGTGCAGGAGGAACATGCTTTCTTCCAAGATTGGGATAAAGGAAACTATGGCTCATATCAAGACAGTGTGGATGGAGGTGACTGAGGAAGTGAATGGAAAGACAATTGTACCTGGCCTTGGATGCTACACAGGAAACAGTTTAATGATCTAACCAAAGCAAATTAAGTTTAATATATTTACTGATACATCTACCTCCTGTAGTTTAACCCTTTCTCCTCTCTTCAGTCACTCCATCTCATCACTCCTTATGTTTCAGCAATACTCATCCTTTACTTTCTATGCAATTCCTTACTTCCTCATTTATCCATTCATTCCTTTCACTTACCTCAATCCCTATGCAACCTGATGCCAGTGTTTTACAGTTCCCCTCAGAAAATGTATTGATTGTATTAAGTTAATTGATAATCTTCATTCATTCATAGATCTGTTATCTCATCTTTGTGGAAGAAACCACACAATGCAAGGTAGAAGACCAGACCTGAGTGGCCTATATTGTCTAGCTCACTGATGCCGCATCCTTTTATTGCCCAGTTAAATGTGTTGCATATTATTCAGCTTTAGGTAGTTAGCTATCTCAATAATATCTGTGATTTTGATTGTCCTAACAGTCTTGACACATGATGGGATCAATGGAGTGACACTGTATTTGATTGCAGTATTAGAAATGTGTATTGCAACTTCAGATTCTTACAATTTACGAGTGTGCAGTTTTCTGTCTCATTGCCTCTGTTTGGAAACAGATTTAAGTTATCTATAGTTACAGTTGTGGATATTAGAAACAAGATAAAGCTTTAAGTAATTGTATGTTTCTGCATAAGAAAGGATGAAACTTTGAGATAGCTTCATGTTAAAAAGATGCCCACTTGGCTGTGGGTTTTGGCCACTTTAAACTGTGCCTGCATTGAAATTAAAGGTTTATGACATGAAAACAAACAGGGTTTATAGAAAGACTATGTTGCTGAACAAACAAGGGCCACTTTGAGTTTAGCTTATGCGGCACCCATAAAGGTTTGACAAGATAAGGGAGCTGTTGGAAAAAGCAGACTTCCCAAAGGCACAAAAAGTCCAGAAACCAGGGAATTGCAACAAAAGGAAAATCTTAGGAAGACAGTTACATTAAATGAGCAAAGAACAAAATGTTAAACAAGGTCTTTTCAGGAGAATTCAAATGAAAAGTAAAGAAAATGCTCAGTGTAACAAGCACCTGGAGGGATTTGACAAGGAATCTATACATAGAACATAGAACACTACAGCACAGAACAGGCCCTTCAGCCTTTGATGTTGTGCCGACCAATATAAAAAGCAATGCCCCTCCAAACTAAACCATTCCCTTCTCTTCCATATACTTATCAACTAACCTCTTAAACGCCACCAAACTTGGCGCATCCACAACTGCTGCAGGCAGGGCATTCCACTCCCGAACCACCCTTTGGGTAAAGAATACACATTGTATACACATACACAGTGACCCAAATACACATTGTAATGGGTAGTATCTGCTACATGGTTTCAGTGTGGTGTGTCTGACTACAGTTGGCCAGTTAGTTTACTTGGACTGTATACTTCCTAAGAACATGTCACTGAGATATAGTTTCTAAATTGAGTTGTCCTTAAAAATTTGTGTATCTCTGAAGATATAGGTGTGGTGAAAAATATTGTATTTATAGTAATCTTTTCATGTTTAATAAATGTTTTATTCACTTTTTAAAAGTTAATTTGCAGTCCTATAGCTCTGCTCACCCATGTCTCTAAACAAAAAATAATTATTACAGTCTATTGAGCCAAGATTCCATTCTAGGATCCAGTCATAACATTACCTAGGATTGTAACAGCCTCAGTGCCCCTTAATGTTACAGTTTATTTATTAGTTTCACAAGTTGGCTTACATTAACACTGCTTACTATGCAAATCCCCTAGTCACCACACTTCATGTGTTCAGGTACACTGACGGAGAATTTAGTATGGCCAGTGTAACTAATCAACACATTTTTCGGATTGAGAGGAAGCCAGAGCACCCAGAGGAAACTAACGCAGACACGGAGAATGTGCAAACCCCACACAGACAGTGACCCAAGTCAGAAATCGAACCTGGGTCCTTTTGAGATAGCAATGCTAATCACTGTGCAGTCAAACCCAGCAGTGTTTCTGTCTTTCATCCTCAACACAGCATTTGCTCATTTGACCTGAAATTCTTCTTCCCGTTAAAATTGTTTGCAGGTGGTTGCCCTGTCTCAAACCGATAGCTTTGAACAAGATTCACAACACTTTCAAAAAAAGATTGGTTAAAAACTTTACAGAAAATGTGTTTAGTTTTCTTTATTTTAATCTTGAAGATGAGTCTGTTGTTCCTAACACAGTAACTGTTGAGAATAAGTCTGCATCTTGTTTGATTTATAGAAATATTATGAACTCCAGTAAGGCAAATAGGTGTTTTGTAAGTGATGCTTGCATGTATACATTCACTGACATTATTAACATTAAACTAAGGGGAATATATCTGCAAGCTTGGTATGCTGGGCATGTTTTTAAATCAGGAAATATAAATGAGAGTTCTGTGAAAATACAGTGCGTATAAGCTGTTTTTCTGGGATTTTCACATTTGTGTCCTTTTCTTAATCACTCAAACAGGTACAGCCCATTGTGCTGACATGTACCCAGAAAAACAAAATGATTTACCACAACTCGTTGCAGCAAGAGAAGAAATCTTTCAACGACTCAAAACCTGGGTTAGAGAATGAAGTCTTTTATCTATGTGAGAATGAAACTTTATAAAAGGATTCAGAACTTCCAGGATTTAGCTGTACTTTTTTCTCCGCTCAATATAGTCGTATGGAATGTCACAAAAGTGCTAGTTACATTTTTCCTGTCCAAAATTTGTTAATGCAATGCCTTTCTGTATAAACTGTATTATTACTAGTAATGATATATTAAAATGCTTTTCTCAATATATCTTCTAACCATACTGATTTATGGTTTGGTCAGCAGAATGCGTGTTAATCCATACTTGCAGAATTCTACAAGTAAAGGAACTGTCGAACAGTCAGCGTATGCTATTCTGCTATTGTACATTTTTACAATTTTTATAGTTTGATATTTTGGATCTAAGAAATTCATATTATCCAGACGAGGATGGTATAATCAAAGCCCCAGATGTGAGAGAGGTTAAAATTACATATACGGGCATGAAGACCTTTTGACCTCTTGCTTTAATCAGAAGAAATATTTTCTGTCTGGATGAAGGGGAATCTAAATTGTCAACCAGGTTTTCAGTAGTTAGACACCAGGAAGAAAAATAGGGTAGATATTTAATTAATCGAGGATAGTGTGCACTAGTATATCTGAGAACATGGAAGGGATTGAGGATAAAACAGATTGTAAGCCATTGTAAAAGGTTAGCTTCTAATTCAAGAATAACATGTTGAGATGAGTCATACATCCCGGAATCGGCTATTTCAACAGTCCAACAAGGCAGACGAGTTCAATTATTGTAGCCGTATTTTGTTCTGAGAGTTGCTGTGCAATAAACGTTTCTTTGTATAAATCATATGAACAAACTTTTGACTGTTACAAGTTAAGCACATTTATTTATCTAAGAGAAATGAAGGTGACAGCAACATCTTTTGGACCTCACAATTTAAGCAATTATATTAGTGATATTCTCTCTCCTGATATAAAATGTCACGTGGTATATTCACAATTTTAGATTCTGAAAGCGTTCATTAATTGTAAATTATATTTGTTTTCCTATTCTTTGAAAGCTCCATTAGATCTGCAGTTAATTTGCAATATAAACTAATCCAGCATTTAAGATGCACCCCAAATGGGATTTTCTAGCCATTCTTGTATAATTTTCCAGATATTCCCCAGGCAGCGGAAGATGAGAGCAACATGAAACCCTATTGACAGGCATGATGTGGAGATGCTGGCTTTGGACTGGGGTGGGCACAGTAAGAAGTCTCACAACATCAGATTAAAGTCCAACATATTTATTTGGTAGCATGAGCTTTTGGACTGTGCTTCATTATGGATAGAGAGGAGTCAGAAGATCCCACTGTCTGCCAATGGCAGGCTGCCTCTGGCACTGCAAAACATCCTACAGGGAAGGAGGTGGGTGGTGTGGAAAACCACCCTCCATTTTCCAAATCAAAATTTAGTTTTTGCTACCCACCAATAACCCCATCTCCCTGCCTTGCCACCTTCCTTCAAAACAGCTGTCATCATTTCCTTCCTGAAAACACAACCCCTGACCTTTCTGTCCTTGCATACAATTGCCCCATTTCCAGCCTCCTTTGTCAATCCAAATTCCTTGAACAAGCTGTTGCCTTCTAGATCTGTCCTCTTCTTCTCCACAATTCCACATTTGAAGCCTTCAATCAGGTTTCTGTTCCTACCTCAGTACTGAATTAACCCTTATCAAAGTCAGTATTGACATTCTTTGTCACAAGTCTGGGACAAACTATCCATCATCATGCTGCTCAGTATCTGGCACATTTGACACAGTTGATCATTCCATCCTCCTTCACTGTCCAACTGGGTTTTGTTTCATTCATTTATGGGACATGGGTGTTGCTGGCTGGCCAGCATTTATTGGTACCCATGATGTGGAGATACTGTGTTTACCCCAGTCCAACACCGATAAGAAGTATCACAACACCAGGTTAAGGTCCAACAGGTTTATTTGACAAATGAACATTCTCGACAATTACCAGGCAAGACTGTATTTTTCCTTGTGATTGGGGAACACTTCAGCAGTCATGGCATTTGGCATCTAACGTTTGGGTAAGTGTTCTCCGAGGCAGCCTTCACAACACACAACGCAGAGTCGCTGAGCAGAGACTGAAGCCAAGTTCTGCACACATGAGGACGGCCTCAACTGGGATCTTGGGTTTATGTCACAATATCTGTAACCCCCACAACTTGCCTGGGCTTGCAAAATTTCACTAACTGTCCTGGCTGGAGGCAATACACGTCCCTTTAACCTGTGCTTAACCCTCTCCACTCACATTGTCTGTACCTTTTTAAGACTTGATTACAGATAAAGACTCTCATTTCAATCATTATTCTATAAATTGAGTTTGTATCTTTATATGCCCTGTTTGTGAACAGAACTCCCACTTACTTGTGCTACCAAATAAACCGATTGGAGTTTAACCTAGTATTGTGAGACTTCTTACAGCATTTATTGTCCATCCCTAGTTGCCCTTGAGAAGGTGGTGATGAGCTGTTTTCCTGAATTGCTGAAGTCAATGTGCTGTGGATTGACCACAATGCCATTAGGGAGAGAATTCCAGGATTTTGACCCAGTGACTGTGAAGGAATAGCGATATATTTCCAAGTCAGGAAGGTGAGTGGCTTGAACGGGGACTTGCAGATGGTGCTATTCCAATGTATCTGCTGTCTTTGTCTTTCTAGATGGAAGTGATCGTGGGTTTTGGAAGGTGCTGTCTAAGGACCTTTGAATTGCTGCAATGTACTTGTGCATTGTTCTTCTAGATAGTACAGATGGTTGCTATGAGCGTCGGTGGTGGAGAGACTGAATGTTTGTAAGGTATGATGATGTGAGAATGACTATGTCAGGCTGTTGCTTCACTAGTCTGTTCTCCCAATTTTGAGACCAGGTGGTCCATCCAGTTTCATTTCTTTGCGGAGACTCTGTAGCGATTGATACAACTGAGTGGCTTGCCAGGCCATTTCAGAGGCCAGTTGAGAGTCAACCACATTGCTGTGGCTCTGGAATCACATGTAGGCCAGACCATGTAATGACAGCAGTTTTCCTTCCCTGAGGACATTATTGAACTAGATGAAGTTTTTCAACAATGGTTTCATGGCCATCAGTAGACTCTTAATTCCAGGCATGTTTTATTGAATTCAAATTCAACCATCCACCCAAAACTGAACTTTCTTTATTTCCAAGGCCCCAGCCTTGCTCTCCCCCCAAGCTTTTTATCTCCCACCAGCCTCAAAATTGAGACTGGGTGGGAATCCATCCTTAAACAGTATTCTGTATGTGAAATTCAACTCTCCCAGCAGCAAAATCACCTTCCCTACACCTCTCCACCTCTCAAACGCACTGACCTCCTATAAGATGCTCCTTAAAACTGAAATCCATCCTGATATCTCTTTTAGCCCAGCATCAAAAGATGTTTCTTAAACACTTTGGGATATTTTACTCTAATGAATGCAGATTGTCATTGTTGTTTGTTTAAACACAAGTGTTTTCCAATGACTTGTTCATGACACAGTAAGAAGTCTCACAACACCAGGTTAAAATCCAACAGGTTTATTTAGTAGCATGAGCTTTCGAAGCTCCTTCATCATCAGGTGAATTGCTGCAGTCCACATGCTGTGGGTTGATTCATAATGCCATTAGGGAGTGAATTCGAAGATTCACCCACTCTCATAATGAAGGAGCAGCATTCTGAAAGCTCATGCTACCAAATAAACCTGTTGGACTTTAACCTGGTGTAGTGAGACTTCTTACTGTGCCCACCCCAGTCCAATGCCGGCATCTCCACATTGTTGCTCATGACAGGCAGACATGCAACACTCCCCCTCTCCATCCCCAGCCTGCCTTGATCTTTCCCTTCCATGCAGTCCAAACCATCCCCTGCAGCCCTGATAGCCCTACCTGCAGTCCTGACCAATACCATCACCACACCCCCCTCGCAACCCTGACCATTTCCCTCTAAGGCACATCTCTGACAGGGGAAGAGGGATTTAAAGTTTAAATGTATAAGATATAGTAATCGATTTACGAGCATTATAATTGGTTTTGTGAAGGGTAGGTCGTGCCTTACTAACCTCATTGAGTTTTTTGAAAAAGTGACCAAAGAGGTGGATGGGGCTAAGGCGGTTGATGTGGTATATATGGACTTTAGTAAGGCGTTTGATAAGGTGGCCCATGGAAGACTTCTGCAGAAAATGCAGATCTATGAGATAGAGGGTGATTTAGCTAAATGGATTAGGAATTGGCTAGCAGATAGAAGACAGAGGGTGGTAGTTGATGGGAGATATTCATCGTGGAGTTCGGTGACAAGTGGTGTACCTCAGGGGTCTGTTTTGGGGCCCCTGCTGTTTGTAATTTTTATAAATGATCTGGATGAGGGTATTGAAGGATGGATTAGTAAATTTGCAGATGACACTAAAGTCGGTGGAGTGGTAGATAGTGAAGAGGGGTGTTATAGTTTGCAGAGAGACTTGGACAAGTTGCAGAGCTGGGCCGAGAGGTGGCAAATGGAGTTTAATGTGGAAAAGTGAGGTAATGCACTATGGCAGGAATAATAAATGTGTAGAGTATAGGGCTAATGGTAGGATTCTTAATAGTGTTGATGAACAGAGGGATCTTGGTGTATATGTGCATAGATCCCTGAAAGTAGGCAGTCAAATCGAGAAGGTTGTTAAGAAGGCATATGGAGTCTTAGCTTTTATTGGTAGGGGATTGAATTTCGGAGCCGCAACGTCATGTTGCAACTGTACAAAACTCTAGTGCGGCCGCACTTGGAGTATTGTGTGCAGTTCTGGTCCCCCCATTATAAGAAAGATGTGGAGGCATTGGAGAGGGTACAGAGGAGGTTTACCAGGATGTTGCCTGGTATGGAGGGCAGGTCTTATGAGGAGAGGCTGAGGGATTTGAGGTTCTTTTTGTTAGAAAGGAGGAGGCTAAGAGGGGACCTGATCGAAACATATAAGATGATTAGAGGTTTAGATAGGGTGGACAGTGATAGCCTTTTTCCTAGGATGGAGAAAGCTAGCATGATGGGACACAGCTTTAAATTAAGGGGTGATAGTTATAGGACGGATATCAGAGGTAGGTTCTTTACCCAAAGGGTGGTTCGGGAGTGGAATGCCCTGCCTGCAGCAGTTGTAGATGCGCCAAGTTTGGTGGCGTTTAAGAGGTTAGTTGATAAGTATATGGAAGAGAAGGGAATGGTTTAGTTTGGAGGGTTATTGCTTTTTATATTGGTCGGCGCAACATCGAAGGGCCTGTTCTGTGTTATGTTCTATTACAGCCAGGTCACACTGCAGGCCTACAGGTGCATATTTGCACCCATCTGTGGAGGAATTTTGAATGCAGCTGAGAAATGTGCAAAAGCCACTCAAACTACTTAAAAAGGGGCTGGATTTTATGACCACAAATCAGCCATGAGGAAACTGTTGCGGAGGAGAGGAATGTGGTTGTGAAAGTGGAGGTTTAGTGGATTACTGATCAAACACAAATAGAACAATGGAAAGGGAAGAAGATTTTTTTTTAAAAAAAAGTAAACAAATCCTTCAGGAAGGAAGAGAAGAATTACTTCAAGATGGGCATTCTTGAAAGAGTACTGGCACAGAATTAAATACCAGTAGCAAATCAAAATAATACAGATGCTGAAAATCTGAAATGAGATAAATCTGGAAATATTCAGTAGGTCAGACAAAATGGTCATTTGTTTCATAAGAACATAAGAAATAGAAGCAGGAGTAGGCCATCCAGCCCCTCGAGCCTGCTCCGCCATTCAATAAGATTGTGGCTGATCTGTAGTGGTTCAGTACCACTTTCCCGCTTTCTCCCCATAACCCTTCATTCCCTTGTCAATCAAAAACCTATCCACTCTTGACTTGAATATATTCAGCGAGGAAGCTTCCCCCCTCCCCCCAAACTAATCTTGAGGCTGTGCCCTCTGGTCCTGCTATCTTTGTTAAACTGGAAGAGTGTCTCAACCTCTACCCTATCCATCCCCTTCATTATCTTATACATCTCTATAAGATCCCCTCTCAGCCTTCTAAACTCCAAAGAGTACAAACCTAGCCTATTTAGTCTCTCCATTTCATTGACATTTATGAAGTCAAATCTCAGTTTCATTGAGATTTATGAAATCTTAGCTTTCCACATTTGCTTACATTGTAAGTCACTGCAGGTCAATAATAACAATCAAATCAAATATTTTAAAAGTGGACAATGATAACTTGTTATATTAATGCATTATTTTCCTTTAGCATTTTGAATTTCTTCACAAAAATGATAAATATCAGAATCAATGAATTGTTACGATTGACACTATAGTTTGATCTTTATCAACACAAAAAAGGCAAAATTTGTTCAAAAGCAACTCACCTTATTTGATGTTTCAACCTTCAATCGATTAAAATTATACTCACAAATTGGTCCCATCCTGATTCTTCATGTGCTCCCTTGAATTGGAGAGTTTAGAGAGATTAGGGATTTGAAAGAGCTCCGAGCCAGAGCAGCAAATAGTCATTGACTTCAGGAAGTGTAATGGAGCATATGCCCATGTCTAAATTAATGAGGACAAAATAGAAATGATTGAGAGCTTCAAGTTTCTAGGTGTCTAGATCACCAACAACCAGTCCTGACCCCTCCATTATAGTTAAGGAAGCTCACCAACACTTCTATTTTCTCAGGAGGCTAACAAAATTTGGCACATTTGATATGACTCACCAACTTTTACAGATGCTCCATAGAAAGCATTCTTTCTGTTTGTATCACAATTTGGTATGGCTCCTGCTCTGTCCAAGACTACAAGAAACTACAAAAGGTCATGAACGAAGCCCAGTCCATCATGCAAACCAGCCTCCCATCCATTGAGTCTGTCTACACTTCCTGCTGCCTTGGAAAAGCAGCCAGCATAATCAAGGAGCCCACACACTCTGGACATACTCTTTTCTATCTCCTTCCATCAGGAGAAAGATGCAAAAATCTGAGGTCCCATACCAACCGACTCAAGAACAGCTTCTTCCCTGTTACTTTCAGATTTTTGAATAGACCTACTTCATATTAAGCCAACCTTTCTTTACATCCTAGCTATGACTGTAATACTACATTTAGCACCTTCTCCTCTTCTCCACGTACGGTATGCTTTGTCTGTATCGTGTGCAAGAATCAATATTTTTCACTGTATGCTCCTAATACAAGTGAGAATAATAAATCAGATCAAATTAGCAAAGATAGGATTGAGGTGGAATAAAACTTATAGTGATATCAACACGAAGGAAGATGTTGATTGATGTATAGCTAATGTGATGTTTTAATTTTCAGGTTTTTTCTGCTAAGTTTAGTAGTCTCATAAATAGAGGCATGGCAGGGCACGTCAGTCTTGTGGGTTACATAACTTGTTCCATTTGGGAACTTCAGGATATTCCTTGGCTGGTATTCTTACAAAGATATTGTAAGTGTCGAATTTGCATAAAAACTGGAGTAAATCCCATTGTTTGTTTTAGCGGGATTTTCAAAATGAATCTGCCACACCCTACATTACACACTGTCCTAGGGTGAATAACAATAAAATCTGGGAGCAGGACCTTTCCCGCCCACGAGGCTGGCTCTGAGAAGGTCACTGCATATGTGCTGATCTGTCATAGCGGAGATTGGTATATATGTTGTAACTCTGCACTGCTGGCCTCCTGATCGCTGGCCAGAACAGCAAATGCCCATCGCTGGTTGTGTGACCCTACCCTCAGATCACTGACCTTCCAGATGTCTCTGGGCCAACTCCGACTCCTCACCGTCCCCAGCCAGCCTCAATCTCCCCCTCTCCGTCTCCAGCCTGACTTGATTTCTCCTCTCCATGTAGTCCAAACCATCCCCTGCAGCCCCTATACCCCTCCCTGCAGTCCTGAACCCCCCTCACAACCCTGACCACTTCCGTCCCTACCACCCCCCCCCCCCCCCCCCCCCCCCCCCCCAGACATCCCAATGGCCAGCCACGATCCATGTCCACTCTCCCTCTGTCACTGATCCCAACTGCAGAGTGGCAGTAGCATCTCCCACCCTCATAAATTCACGCCCCCCCCCCAAAAAAAAGTCAGATGCCTGGTGGACAGTACAGGGGGCAGACTGGCAATGCCCAAGGGCACCCCCATTAGCCTGACCTCCTGGGGGACCTCCCTGGCCTTCCTTCACTCCAGCAGTGTCAGGTTGCCAGCTCATCATTAGTAGGGAGCTGTTGTAAACCCTACTGGATTGATCCACTCCTTGGAAGAGAGTGGAGTTTTGGTGGGGTGGGACTGGGGAAGTGTGGTGGGGGGAAGGCTAGCATACCCAGAGACTTCATCCAGGGCCCACTGCTAAGATGTAAATTTGATTTTAACTGTTTTAATCAGCTCCGCGCCAATTTCTAGTGCTGAGCTGATGACGCTGGAAATATGAGAAGGCCACAGCACTCAGCGGCAATGTTCACCAAATTAAAGGCCAAAAAAAACTAAAAGGGTAGTTTGGTGATGTAGTTGGATTTAGACTGAATTTCATAATCTTAATGCTTCCAATTTGAAGATGTAGATGATTCAGGATGTTAAAGTTGAAGTTTATTTATTAGTGTCACAAATAAGGCTTATATTAACACTACAATAAAGTTACTGTGACATTCCCCTAGTTGCCACATTCTGGCGCCTGTTCAGGTGAATGCATTTAACCGGCATGTCTTTCAGACTGTGGGAAGAAACCACAGCACCTTGAGGAAACCCATGCAGACACAGGGAGAATGACAAACTCCAGACAGACAGTGACCTGAGTTGGGAATTGAACCTGGGTCCCCAGCACTGTGAGAAATAGTGCTAAGCAATATGCCATGGTGACAGAGTACTGCTAGGTTGGATTATTTGAAGAAATCTCTGTTTGCAACAGGGCATCCCTGGATAATCAGTCAGTAAACATAATAATTGCTATGTTACTGCTAATGCCACGTGTCAGTGAGGAAATAGCAAACTGCAGCTGAAAGTCTGGCTGAACAGACAGTGCTGATAAGTGAGTTTTCGATTCCTAGGACATTGGTATCTGTTTGGGGAAGTGAGATTTGAGTAAGGACAAAATACTGTGGATGCCGGAATCTGAAACAAAAACAGAAAACGTCAGACTGACCTGTTGCTGACAGATTACTTGATAATAAGTGTCCCCTCTCTCCCGAGAAGCCACAGGATAGTTTTCCAAGAGTGCAGGAATGTCAAGCAGCATTGGTTAAATTCCTGAGTCACTGCTAAGTTGCAATGGGTTCTTGATAATGGATGTGAATTGATTCATTAATGAGTCAATTGACATGTTGCTTTTTTTTTCCAAAAATATACTTTACTCACATAATCTCTGTCAGAACATTACAAACTTTCCAGAATGACCGTCATACACAGTGCAATAAAATTCTGGTTCTTTACATACATAAAGTGACACTCTGCGATGTTTTAATACATTCAAGAAAACGTTACAGATATTTTCCAATGGTACTTAAAAATGGTGCAAAAGATTTTAAAGATTGTCTGCATACAACAAGTTGCACTCTGTTCTTCAGTATAGTGGGATATGTGTAATTTTCACAGTACAATTTCAGTCAGTCATTCAGCCCAAAGGGATTCTGCGCTCCCCCAGTTCAATGTGGTTGAAAAGGACATAAACGGTAAGCTTCCCCATTCCATCTCTGCGGCAGCATTCCTCAGCCCATGGTCCTGGGCTTTGGAATGTGCTGGTCTGCAACATTTGGTCGAAGGCAACTCCTTGCACTGGAAGTCCAAAATATTTTGGGTAGGCCAAAGAGTGTCTTTCACTGAGTTGATGATCCTCCAGCAAGAGCTGATGTTTATCTTGGGGTCCATCCCTGGGAATAACACGTAGAGCACAGAATTCTGCATCATGGAGCTGCTTGGTATGAACCTTAACAAAAAACATCTCTTCTCTTTCCAGACCTTCTTTGGAAAAATACATTCCATAAGGAAATGGCCAACAGTCTCTTCCCCGCTACAGTCACAGCGAGGGCAATGTGCTGATAAGGTGGGACTCCAGACTTATAAGAAGGATCTGACGGGGAGGGCCTTTCTCACCATCAGCCAAGCCAAGTCTTGCATTCTGCCAAATGATTCTGACAGTCTGCTGAGGGAACCATCTGCTAGGACACATCATCACCTTTGCCCATAGAGCCTCTAGGACATTATATGGAGACCACTATCTTATGGACTTGTGAACAATAGTGTTCCTCTGCATAAACCCTCACACGAGGATCAGGTGCTTCCAGTGGCAGGAATATCAGGTTTGCCCCTTTTGCTGTCCAACTTAACTGGGGGAAGATCTCCTGCCATCTCTCCCATGATGAAGTGAGTCTGGCTGCTAAGGTTCCTGTGTGATGGACTCCATTGACAGTAAAAGTGCATGTGAAATGATTTGCTGATGTCCAGAGATAAGCATCTATTTTGTCATTTAGGCCAAACTAAGGTGATGAGAATTATCTGTTGTCTCTATAATTCAACTACTGGGGTATTTTCTTTTACTCTCGAGGAGGGAGGTCTCACCCTATTTACAAAAAAGCATGAAGAGCTCTTGCACTAACTCCTTGAGTAGTGCATTGCTCCTGGCACATTCTCCTCATGACAAATAAAGAGAGAAAGAGGCATTCATACAGACTACAGAAAGGGAGAAAGGCAAACAGAGGTAATTGCAACAGTATAAAAAGAGAAGTTAGAAAGGCAAAATAAAGAAACAAACAGACTAAGGAAAGGTATGAATCAGTGATATCTAGCAATGATATGAATCAGTGATATATTAACAGTCATAAGTAATAGTGTAAGTGTTCATATTCTAATGAGAAAATACCATTTTGGCAATTGCAGGTCTGAGTCAACAGGGGCACTCGTTGGAGCTTGCTACAAAAAATATTCAGACGTGTTCTGTTTTAGCCTGTTAATTTATATCCTTTCGTTGGCACCCCTTGTTAAATACCATCACAATATTGCCATGGTAATTACACAGCTCCCAACCAGCTGCTGCCTCGTTGTGTTCATGCAGTTCCTTTCCTTTCATTCATTGTTTGCTAAGTCTTTGTTATTTGAATTTCCCATTGTGTCTCCATAGTGACTGCTGTTTTCATCCCAATCTGTATGCAGAGGTTTCTGTGCAATTCCTCCAAGAGTTTTGCAAGACCACTGTTAATTTCTTTCAGGTTACTGCTGTTAAGTATGTTTGCACAGTGTTTAAAATGGCAGTAAAAATACATGCTTAACTTAGTCAAAGCTGATTCACAGCAGGATGCTTTTTTTTAAATTTAAAAATCAACACCATCAATGTAAATTTTTAAATGGACAAAACAGTTTGGGAGGAATTTAAAACTGAATTTAAAAATTGTGTATCATAACAACTAGTAAGATCATAACTTATCTCTAGCCATTTCTAAACTTTACCAGTTTGTCAACGTTTTGCATAAACTGCCAATTGATCATTATTGGAGTTGTTTAAAGATTCCGCACACATGAGGACGGTCTTAACAGGGATCTTGGCTTCATGTCACACTATCTGTAACCCCCATGACTTGCCTGGGTTAGCAAAAAACCTCATTTACTGTGCTGTCTGGAGAAAATACGCAGTTCTCTAACCAATGCTCAGGATTCCCTTCACACACATTGTTAGCCACTTTAACACTTGAATAGCAGGTTAGATGTAAGGATTTGCAATCTGTGACTGTCTGTGTTGATATGTGTGCTATTGCAGACCAGAACACTGCATTTGCCTGACAAAGACAAAAAGTCGAAAGCTTGCTGATTTACTATCAAATAAATTGGTTGGATTTAAAATTGGTGTTGTAAAACTTTACTGAGTTGTTTAAAGAGACAGGGAATTCTGGTATTTTTGTATATTGTTTTGGTGTGTTTTATTTTTCAGAATACAAGTCACCAGCAACAAAATAAGAATGCAATTAATAAGCAAAATCATACAATTATATTGTGCAGAAGAAGCCCTTCACCCATCAAGTCTGTACCAGTACATCAAAAACCCTGAATGTTACAATGTGCCCAATGCTCAAGCAGATACCTTTTAAAGAATATGAGGTTACCCACCTCCACCACTCTCCCAGGCAGTGCATTCCAGGCCATCACCACCCTCTGGATAAAAAGGTTTTTCCTCATATCCCCCCCTAAATCTCCTGCCCCTCACCTTGAAGCTATGTCCCCTCATGACTGACCCTTCAACTAAGGGGAACAGCTGCTTCTTATCCATTCTGTTCATGTCTCTCATTATCTTGTACACCTCGATCAATTCACCCCTCAGTCTTCTCTGCTCCTACAAAAACAACCTAAGTCTATGCAACTTCTCCTCATTACTTACATGTTCCATTGCAGGCAACATCCTGGTAAATCTCCAGTGCATTCTCTCTAGTGCAACCACATCCTTCCGACAATGTTCCAATAAATACTAATAAGACCCAGAATAAAAAGAACAAAGAAAAAAATTGTTTTTAGAGATAGGAAATTAAAATATATATCTAGGCCGCTTGGAAAGTGAACAGTTGATGGCACATAATACAAGGTACGCACTGACTAAAACATCACATTAGATGGACATAAATGACAAAATAATAACAAAAATGATTCACTTAAAAAATATTTTTAAGAATTCAAACAAAAAAATAGGAAATCTCAAGTAATTTAAGTGTCCAATACATTTACCCTTCAACATATGTAGTGAATCTACCACTGACAATTGTGGCGAATTGATGTTGTTCATCTGTTGGGGGAGGTTGGAGCAATGACTATGAGGGTCAGGGGGAGGTATTAACTGGCCTGGTAGGGATGTGGCAGGGGAACAGCATTCTATCATTTTTTTCTGCGTGTGTGCCGTTGGAGGTGCTGATCGGATCTGCTGAATTTCGGGTGCATTAAGCCCTGCAAACTGGCTTCAGCAGTGTGATTCAGAATAGCTGATATTTTTGCAGGCACAATGCATTTGGGAGCATCTCAGAACGGGTCTAAAAATCAGATCGGAAACACTCCCAGTTTCAAGTCCATCCAGACATTTAGAACCAAAATGGTTAAATAGGGCTCTATGCCTATCAGAATGTAGTTCAGTTGTGGGGTTCCTAGTAATGCAGAAGCTGTAGGGCACTTGTTCAATGAAAGAAAATAGTTCATCATTTATTAACTTCTCTGTTTGCATTCTCTCTGAGTGAGTCTAAAGAGCAAACATTTAGATCTGTGGGACGAATATGTGAAATGCTGTGAGATTAGAGCTGTCTCTCAGGTGGACAGCTGTCTGATTGTTCTCAACATTTCCTTGTGTAACTAATGATATGGGGATGTTAACTGATGAACTTGATTCTGTTTAGCTGATAGTTGACAGTTTTCAGAAAATACTGGAGATGTGTGAGTAACAGGTAGTGCTGCATGGCCACTGATGAGGATTGAAATTTGTTGGACGATAATCAGCAAGATTTTCATTAAAAAAAATACAGTTACCTTATATATTATAAAGAAGATAATTGAAAACGTGTTTTCAATCTACCAATTAACCATAGCAGAAATCAAGGCTATGGACCAAGAGCTGGGAAATGGCATTAGATGAGATAGGCGCTTGATGGTCAGCACAGACAGGGTGGGCTGAAGGGCCATTTCTCTGCTGTCAAGTTCTATGAGTTTGCATCAAATTTGGATGCCTACTAGAATAAACTGGTAATGGTTCTCTCCACAAAAGATGTCAGCACCTGTTAAATATATACATTCTTAAAAATATTTTCAGTTTTTTTTCTGGATACAAGTGGAAAAAAAACATGCTGATTCAACACATTGTATTCAGGAGTGGTGCAATGCAAGTTTCACAGAGAATTTATAGAACAGAAACAGGCCATTTGGTATATCTCCTTTATTCTTAGGTGGGATATGGTCATTGCTGGAAAGTTCAGCATTTGTTGCCCTCCCTTTGAACTGAACAGCTCATTAGGCCATTTTTGAATTGATGGGCATTGGGTATAAGTTTTTTTCAGCTCCATTTACTTCTAGCATAGAACGTGTTACAAAACAGGAGGTAAATGAGAGGAAAATATTGGCCTGTGTTGACTTCCGATTCAAAATAGGAGAAATTTTTAAAAAGATCCATTTGAAATGTCTGGTGTACTTGCCTATAAATCATGCAGACAGATGCTAACTAACATAATTGCAGAATAAATTGCAACATTATAGTTACTGAAGATAGGGTGATTCCATTCTGCCTCAAAGATCACAAAACCAAAATTAAATCATGGGTTATGCAAAGCTAACTTCAAAAAATGAAAACTGATGTAATGGTGATTCATTATTTTTAAGCCAGGCCTTCAAACTTGGCCACTTTAGAATGACACTCATTTCCACAAAACCACTTTAGCTAAATTGCATATATTTACTTTATTATTTCGCTCTTTGGTGTTTTTTGCATCAACAGAATGAATGAATGGTTTATGACAACCTAAAGCTTCTATGGGCCCAAAGAAACCCTTGGAGACCTAGTGGGTTTGTTATATATATTTGATGCTTTGGAGTTTTTGTTGGGTCTTGCCTTAGCAGTAAGATCAATAGAGTACATTCATAAAGATCATAGCCAAGATATTCATGTGTACATAGAAACAAGATAGGCCATTCAGTCTCTCATGATTGCTTGATCATGACTGACTTGAACCTCAAATCTATTGATCCAAACTTTTTTCCATATCCCTTAATATCGCAAACAAAAGTCCACATATCTTAGTTTTGAACATTTCCACTGATCCAGCACCCAGTGTTTTATTTGTGTGAAGGAAACCATAAGACATAGGAGCAGAATTAGGCCATTCGTCCCATCAAGTCTGCATCACTGATTTTTTTCTTATCCCCATTCTTTTGCCTTTTCCCCAGAAGGCCTGATCTCCTTATTAATCAAGAACTATCTCTGTCTTAAAGACACTCAATGACTTGCCCTTCACAGCCTTCTGCAGCAAAGAGTTCCACAGATTCACCATTCTCTGGCTGAAGAAATTCCTCCTCATCTCTGTTTTAAAGGATTATCCCTTTAGCCTGATGTGCTCTCTGGTTCCAGTTTTTCCAATTAGTGAAAACATCCTCTCCATATCCACTTTATCCAGGCCTCACAGTATCCTGTAAGTTTCAATAAAATCTCTCTCATCCTGCTAAATTCCAATGGGTACAGATTCACAGTCCTCAAGTGTTTCTGATACCACAAGCTCTTCATTCTAGGGATCATATTTGTGAACTTCCTCTGGACCCTTTCCAAGGCCAGCACTTTCTTCTTTAGATATAGAGCCCAAAACTGCTCACAATACTCTAAATGGGCTCTGACCAGAGCCTCATACAGCCTCAGAAATACATCCCTGCTCTTGTATTCTAGCCCTCTCAACATAAATGCTAACATTGCATTTGCCTTCCTAACTGCCGACTGAACCTGCATGTTAACCTTGACAGAATCTAGAACAATAACTCCCAAATCCCTCTGTGTTTCTGATTTCCTAAGCATTTTCCCATTTATAAAATAGCCTATGCCTCCATTCCTCTTCCAAAGTACATTATATTCCATTTGCCACTTTTTGGTCCATCTCCTAACCTGTCTAAATCCTTCTGCAGCCCCCTGTTTCCTCAATATTACCTGTCCTCTACATGTCTGCAAACTTAGTAACAGTATCTTCAGTTCCTTTCTCCAAATTATTAATGTACATTGTGAAAAGTTGTGGTCCCAGCACTGACGCCTGAGGCACACCACTAATCATGAGCTGCCATTCTGAAGAAGACTCCACTCTCTGCCTTCTGCCAGTCAGCCAATCCTCTATCCATGCCAGGACATTACCCTTAACACCATGTGCATTTATTTAAAAGTCTCCTACACAGCACTTTATCAAAGACCTTCTAGAAATCTAAATAAATCATGTCTACTGATTCTCCTTTATCTTCCATGTTACTTCTTCAAAGAACTCTAACAGATTTATCAGACATGACTCCCCTTGACAAAGCTGTGCTGACTCAGCTCTATTTTTTCATGCACTTCCAAGTACTCTGCCATCTCATATTTAATAATGGACTCTAAAATCTTGCCAATGACCGAAGTCAGGCTAACCGGCCTATAATTTCTTGTTTTCTGCCTCCCTTTTTAAACAGCGGTGTCACATTAGGTACTTTCTAGTCCTCTGGTACCCTCCCTGTTCCCAGTGATTCCTGAAAGATAACCATCAATTCTTCCACATTTTCTCAGCTACTCTTTTAGACCCCTAGTGTGTAGTCCATCCAGTCCAGATGATTTATCCATCTTCAGACCTTTCGGTTTGTGCAGAACCTCCTCCTTAGTGATGGCCATTACAATCACTTGTACTCCATGATTTTCTGGAGCTCTGGCATTCCACTGGCATCTTCCAATGTGAAGGCTGATGCAAAGTTCTTATTCAATTCCCCTGAAATTGCTTTGTTTTCTATTATTACTTCTCCAGTCTCATTTTCCAGTGATCCTCTTATCTTTTAAAAATTGGAAAAAACTCTTCCCATCTTCTTTTATATTATTAGCTAGTTTACATTCATATTTCATCTTCTCCCTCCTTATTGCTATTTTAATTGCCCTCCGCTTGCTGTTAAAAGCTTCCCACTATTCCTTGCCACTTTGTATGCTTTTTCTTTTGCTTTTACACTGTTCTTGACTTTTCTCATCAACCACGGATGCCTCCTCCTTCTCCTAGCACGTTTCCTCCTTCTTGGGAATGAATTTCTGTTATCCATCCCAAATAATTCCCAACAACTCCTGCCATTGCTGTTTCACTGTCTTCCCTGCAAGGCTCCCTTTCCAATCAGCTCTGGCCAGCTCCTCCTTCATGTCTTTATTTAACTGTAATACCATTACATCTGATTCCAGCTTCTACCTCTCTAACTGCAGGCTAAGTTCTATCATATTATGGTCACTGCAAGGAGGTTTTGCTCCTGAGTGGCCTGGCTCTAATATAAACGTTATACCCTCCGGTTCCAGATCTCCTCCACCAGACGGAATGGTTGTCAGAATCTACTTTATCAAATCATTTTATAATTGACAAATCTCAATTAGTTCACCCCCAATCTTCTTTGACACCAGGAATACAAGATCAGTTTAAGCAAACTGTGCTCATAACTTCTATGCCCAAATGTGATGGAAAATTCTGGTGAATCTTCACTATACTGCTTGCAAGACCAATAAAGGTGCTGTACCTAGAGCTGAATCCAAAGCTCAACAGAATTCATGCATAACTTCTTCTTCGAATTCCAGGCCCCTTAAGATAAAGGCCAACATTTCATTAACCTTGTTGGCTACTTATACAAATGCTCACAGGCTTTCGGTTTTATGAACCTGGGTATACAAATCTCCACGCCTGTCCACAATTCTTAGTTTCTCACCATTTAGAAGCTACTCTGTTTTGTTTTTCTTGCACTCAAATTTGATAACCACTTACCCAAAATGAATTACATTTGCATTGTTATCTTCACATCCTCTACCTTGTCCTCCTACCTGCTCTATTTACTGTGCCTTCCACATTAAAGTGAAATCTATAAACTTGGACATGTGACTTTTACCTGACATCTAAATTATTGATATCTATGGTGAAAGGCTGAAGATCGTAGAGGGTCTTGAGAGACATTGTCACATCTCACCACAATAGCGAAACTTTTTTTTATGTTCCCTCTCCTGTATTAATTCCACCTCATGTTGCAAAAGTACCACCAAATTATTGTAACTAAAAACATATGAATGAAAATTAAATATCAAATAAAATCTGCATTTAAAAAAAGTGTTGCAGGACCATGTATACCTAAGGCCATCTTTTGAGATAAGCATTTTGTATTCCTAAATTATACAACAGTCTATCAACAATGGCCCACCATTATGTAACAAAAACAGAAAATGCTGGAAAATCTCAACAGGTCTGACAGCACCTGGGGAGACAGCATCCAGCCAACATTGAAACAGAATGACCCATCCCCACTCAAAACATTGGCTTCATTCTCAGAAATTGTCAGACGCATTAATATTTTCCAGCATCTTCTATTTTTGTTTTAAGATTCCAGATCCACAGTATTTCGCCCTTATCCCAGCACTACGTAGTTTGGTAAACTGCAATACTGAAATCAAATCTATGAAATGCTGTGGACCTCAGGTTATTAGTTTGCAGCTAAAATAAAAACATTAAACCCCCATACCAGTTATTTTTATTGGGCAAAGATAATCCCGAGTTGTCAATTAATATGTTATTTCCACAAAAACGAATGCCTCTTGAAAGGGCAAAACTATTTCAGTCCTAGTTACTTTTTTGCCATGAATGCTGTCACTTCAATGGTCGGAGTGAGTGCCATTCGCAAAGTCAGTGGTCGGATGTGATGTTGGGCAAAGTTTGCAACACATACGTGGGATGTTTCAGCGGAAAGGCCAAACGAACTGGGACTGTTTCTACTGGCGATTTTCCATAAAGGCTCTTTATGTGGGTCATCATACAACAGCCACACACAAGAACCCTGTGTATGCGTGTGTGTGAGCGCGTCTTACGAGATATTTCCTTCCCATCTTGGGTGACGAAAACCACGTATCACTAGTTTCACAATTCACATTCATAGAGCCGTCACTCAGAACTGGAGCAGTTGTTCACAGCTGCCGACAGTTTTAAGACGTGGGCTGGGGTCACAAATGGAACTCTCAAAGGAGTTGCAGATTTTGTGAAACCCGCCTACCTCTGGCAGTCCACCAGCAGCCAAGAGGAGGAGCAGACAGGCCGGTAGCAAAGCCTATTTAAAGTGCCACTCCACCGTAATCGCTGGTTTACTGGAGTTAACTGCGTTTGAATGAGGGTGGTCTGTGTACAGGTAAATTGTCCTGCCAAGAACAGACAGTCATTCAGAGTAGTTGAAACCTAATCTTGTTTTTAAGTAAGTTGATGCAGTTTTGAAAAGTTGGGTGTTGTTTCAACAATTTAGCACGTATTTACGTGGTTATAGGGATGGTGATTTGTTTGTATCGTATTCGTTCAGTAACCCTCAGGTTGGCGTTGGATCCGTGAGGCTGTCGATATGAAAGGTAGTTTCGTGGAAACAAAATCCAGGGGAAAGGCAGAGTTCCTACTTGCGGGTGTAAATTATTCTGGGCTTTAAATAGTTCGTCAAACGCTAACAAGTGCTTTCTGCTTGTAAAAAGTCAACTCGTTTGTACGGATAACTTTTATTTTTGAACCAATTGAGATAAATAGTTCAGAAGCAGAGGCATTTATGTCAAGTGACTGGCGTGTGTTGGAAACAATTTATTGCCACATCTTAGTGCGTTATTTGAGTGCAAAACATCAATCTGTGCCAGTTACCAGTGCAATAATAAGCACGCTTTATACTTAGTGGCAACTTGCCCCTACTTCTGTGAAGCGTTTTAACACTTTTTGCTTAAAATGTTATATCTAAACGCAAATTTGTTCCACATTTACTTAATTTGAAAAGTATCCTAAATTTATTGTTTAAGGATCCCAAAGTACGCGCCGGCTTTGCATTGTTTAAGAGATACAATCAATTTTCATTGTGTTGATCTGGCGAATTGGAAAGGCACTTTATTTTAATGATTTTCTTTCAGCAGATAAGCAAATGTTTCAGTGCGTTCGAGCAGAAACATCTTCAGAATTTAAAAGATAAACTTGAATTTTTTTTATTTATTACATGAAAGGCAAGAAGTGAAAACATAAACAACTTATTGTGTTGGAATGTGATTAAAAAAGAAATGTGTTAATAGTTATTCTCGTGAGGAGAGCATTTAAAGAAACGATGTGTAAATAGCAAAAATTATGACGCACCTCTCCAGAGGAAAAAGGTGAGAGCAACATGAGTTGTCCCAATATTCAGCCGTTTAATTTGGAAGTGGAAACAGAAAATGTCGGCAAACACTAAATTTGTGTCTCCTTTTCCCCATCTTTTGCTCCAAAGAGAATGGAAACCATAATCAAACGTAAAACTGCTAAAATCCCTACTGTGCAAAAGGAGGCCACTTGGTCCATCCCGTCTGCACTGACCACAATCCCACCCAGGCCCTGTTCCTGTAACCCCCACATACCCTGTTAATTCCCTGACACCAGAGTCAATTTAACATAGCCAATCAACCCAGCCCGAATACCTTTGGATTGTGGAGGAAAATGAAGCACTTGGAGGAGACAGTGACCCAAGGCTGGAACTGAACCTTGGCTTCTGACACTGAGGCTACACAGTGCTGCCCAGAGAATTCTGTTAGTGGACCAATCTTCAGACAAGGGAAGGACTCTGAGAATAAGATTTTTTTTTCAGTTCAGACTAAAACTGTAGAATACTCAAGTGAGTCTTGATGTTCCTAAATTTCCATTTAGCATAGCTGGGACAGTAGAAGAAAGCCATGATGTGGAGATGCTATTGATGGGAACCATGTTGTGGAGCTGCGCTCTGAACACCTGATGAAGGAGCAGTACTCAGAATGCTCGTGTCTTGTGCTCACAAATAAACTTGTTGGACTTTAACCTGGTGTTGCGAGACTTCTTGCTGTTAAGTACAAGAGGTCAAAGATCCGAGAATGAGGTAGTGATCTGTGACATAGCACTGGCAGATGGGAGTTTTGTGTTCATCTAAGTAATCGCCTTACCTGAACTGGTCTCCCTCCTACACAGATGATAGCATATAGATTGTTGAATTTTAACAGATAGTGTTTACTTGTACACAGGAGACTTTGACATCTTGAACAGTGATGCTGCAGTGTTTGAAAGTGTGTTGCATCTGTGAGCAAGCAGAGTGGTATATAAAAAGATTGTTATTGAGGGAATGATCCCCTCAAAAGCGGAGGGAAAGGAAATAGTTGTTGGAAATCATGGAATAGTTACTGCACAGGCTATTTGATTCCTGGTGTCAGTGTCAACTCTACAGGAGCAACTCTGATCCTAATCATGTTACTTTTCACTCTTGCCACTCACCTTTAAGTTGTCTGCTGGTTGTGGTAGATTGAAGAAATAGTAGCAGATGGTCTGGTAAAAGTTGCTTTAAAAAAAAATTGATTTCTCTCTCCTTTAGTCAAATGAATGTTAATTTTTAAATTGGTTAAATAGTTGTAGAAAATACATTACACTTATTGCGCATGTCTATCAAAAAAACTAACAGGCCAGGCATTTTAATACAATGTATGAAATAAAACTAGCACAAACATATTATTGTGGTGAAATGGCTTCCTTGCATTTTGATATTTGGATTTAATATGGATGACTTCTCAAAATATGTGACAGATTTTACATTTGGTCACAATGGTGCTGGAACTCTGCCATGTCTGTGCTCCTGACTCACTTATCATTTTCTCTGCATTAAGGTTATAAGAATAATTTGGATGCGTTCTGATTGTTTTCTACACCAGTCATTCAAAGGAGATTGGTGTGGCATCTGCCATAGTGCAGCTCTATTTCCATGCTATATTGAAAATTTTTTATTCATTTTTCTGCATGTTATGTGCAATTAGTTGAGAACAGTTGCACAAAGGAAGGTGACTCTTTAATCATAGTGTTCCATTTTACAGTGTCAGTGGGATGCATATTTAAATAGTTTTGTAATATGTTACATACATCCATGTTTGGTGGACATATTCAATATTTGCAAGTATTAAGAATCTGAAATTATGTTGGGCCTGGAGGTTACAGGAAAGCTCTTGCTTGATTTTGCTGCAGGTAGTTTATCAATCATCTGGGTTCTTATGTCTTGTGTAGTAAGGTATCTGTTTTACTAAAAAGCTATTTTATGGCATTGATTGGATAATAGATTAAAAACTCTGTGCACTGGATATTTTAAGCTTTGAAAAGATTTGCAATAGGTTACAAGAAACTTAACTGGAGCATGGAAAATTGTTCAAGGATAATGACCACTTGCTTCAACACTGAATTAGATTATCTGATCATATAATTGCGTAAATTGTTTGCAATGCTTTTACAGGTTTTTAAAAAAATCTTGAGGTTGTAACACAATCGGATGTTCTGGATGTATTTGATTTTAAAACAAATATTTTCCTAGCTATTTACTGTCACCCAAATTACAACTTTGAAAAAAGTGAACCTTGATGTTTTCAGTGTAACTTGCAGACTAATTTTTTGTCTTCATCTTGCAGATTCCTATCTGATTTAATATTGGAATCACAATGGGAAAATTAGGCACCTTGATCCTCCTCAGTGTGTTCCTGAAATCTGTTCACAGCCAATGGAAGAACACCCAAGTATCAGAACTTGGGTCAGATCTGGGGATGAGGGTTTTTAATCATGTTGCTAATTCTAAGCCAACAGAAAACATAATCATGTCTCCACATGGAATTGCTTCTGTACTTGGGATGCTGCAGCTCGGTGCAGGTGGAACAACAAGGCAACAATTGAGCAGTGCTCTGAAATACAACTCACGTGGTTTGTATAAACTTTTTTGTAAGCTTTTGTTTAACTTTGTCAACTGCAAAGTTCTGTATCCCTAATTCAGCATTTTAAATGAGATGTTGCAACTTAGCCTCAGTGGCAAGAAAACTGATGCAAATTTGTCCTTGATTTTGGGTAGTCGGTTCTCATTGCCATTCTAATTTAAGCCCATTTCAGTTTGTTCAAGCATATGTAATTGTTGCTGATTTTGTAAACCATTTACAAATGCAACTTTTAGTAACTGCCTTGAAATTATACTTCTGGAGATTTGTCATCCTGTCCATGGTGCTTGGGACCCCAATACTAGAATCTCAGTGACATTCAGAAGACATGTTTTGCAGTGCAACTGTATCTAGCAAGCATGTAGTCACCAATTGCTTGACTGCATGCCTATGGGTCTCTGGATATATCTCTCAAAAATAAAATAATGCAGTTTAATTTAATTTCCCAGAAAATATTATTATTGCTGTGAGTTTGACGTCAGTGGTAGGAAGCTGTTGGAGGGGATTCTTAGAGATAGGATGTATAGGCACTTAGAGCATTGCGATCTGATTAGGGATACGCAGCATGGCTTTAAAGGGAGGTTGTGCCTTACGAATCTGGTAGAATTTTTTGAGGAGGTGATGAAAATGGTCAACGAAGGGCGAGCCGTTGATGTCGTCTATATGGATTTCAGTAAGGCATTTGACAAAGTCCCTCATGGGAGGTTAGTTGAGAAGGTCAAGACTCATGGGATACAAGGACAGGTAGCTAGATGGATAAGTAACTGGCTTGGTAATAGGAAACAGACAGTAATAGTAGAACGGTGTTTTTCTAGCTGGAGGTCGGTCACTAGCGGTGTGCTGCAGGGCTCGGTACTTGGACCTCTTCTATTTGTAATATATATAAATGACTTGGAAGAGGGAGTAAGTTGAGTGATCAGCAAGTTTGCAGACGATACAAAGATGGCTGGACTTGCGGGTAGTGAGGAGCATTGTCAGGCGATGCAGCAGGACATAGGCTGGTAGCTTGGGCAGATGGAATTCAATCCTGATAAATGCGAGGTGATGCATTTCGGGAGAAGGAATGTAGGAGGGAGGTATATGATAAAGTGTAGACCTATTAAGAGTATAGAAACGCAGAGGGACCTCGGGGTGCAGGTGCACAAGTCTCTGAAGGTGGCAGAGCAGGCGAAGAAGGTTGTGAAGAAAGTATATAGTATGCTAGCCTTTATAGGAAGGGGTATAAAGTACAAGAGCTGGCCTTTAATGTTGCAGTTGTATAAAATGTTGGTTAGACCTCATTTGGAATATTACATCCATTTCTGGACGCCTTACTACTGGAAGGACATGGAGACTCTGGAGAGAGTGCAGAGGAGGTTTACCCAGATGCTGCCTGGTATGGAAGGTCTGAGTTATGAGGAGAGGTTAGGCAAATTGGGACTGTTTTCCTTAGAAAGACGTAGACTTAGAAGAGACCTAATAGAAGTGTACAAGATTAGGGGTATAGATAGAGTAAACCAGGTTAAGCTTTTTCCTAGGATGGACTCGAATAGCACAAGGGGTCATGGGCTTAGGGTGAGGGGGGTAAGGTATAATTTGGATGCTAGAGGGAGTGGTGGGGGTATGGAATGCACTGCGAAGTAAAGTGGTGAAGGCAGGCACTCTGGAGTTATTTAAGTAATACTTAGATGGGCACATGAACAGAATGGGAATGGAGGGGTATAGAAAACTGATATCAAACAGGGATCATGAGCCTTGGATGATATTTATATACTTGTTTTTATCCTACCGGTGCTTTGGTCCAACTTGTTGTCTAACGAGGGGCATACACGCGATGGGTTGTGAGAGGGCTGCTCTTGAATTTTTTTCGAGAATATCCTAGTGCTTCATGTCGTTAGTGTATGCTTGACCTGGACCATTTGATGGGCAACACAACAGCTCAGTGACTATCGCTGTGCAGATACATGGATTTGGGCCTGTGTCTGTGGGAGTTTGCGCATTCTCCCCGTGCTTGCGTGGGTTTTCTCCAGTTTCCTCCCACATCCCAAAGATGTGCTCTTAGGCTAATTGGCAAAACAAATTCTCCCTAAATTGTCTCAAATTTGGTTTTTAATCCATAGATCTATAAACATAGACAGGAATCATGGGTAGAGATGGGAACATCAGGATTGTGGCGCGGGCTCGTTGAGCCGAAGGGCCTGTTTCCCATGCTGTTTTGTTCTTTGTTCTTTGTATTTTAATGCAATTTCAATAGCTGTTCTACTTTTTCAGACTTTGTAATCAAAACCCTGACTAAATTAGTTTTGCAACTTGTAAATCAATACAAAATATTCTGAATCACCCAGAGAAAATAGCTGTTTTTAGTATTGATTTAGTTTGCATGTATATAAGCTATTACCTGTTATCATAAACTATTCATTGTGTAATACCATATACATTAGCAGTTCACATACTGAATACATTATTCTAAATTATAGATGTTCTAAATAATATTTACATTAGATGCTTGGTAAGTTAATCTTTTATCTACAAATACTTCATTTATGAATGTTAGAATGATGCATGCATGACATAAGTCTGCTTCTAGTAAACTACTTTATATATTGATTGATTGATTCTTTGTAGGTGCTTCCAGAAAGCTCAGAAGGATACACAAGTCTTTAACTGAAAGCAGAAATCATGATATAATAGCTATTGCCAATGGATTATTTGTAGCTAGTAATTTTTCAATGGAACCACCATTTATTAGCAAGACAAAAGATGTGTATCAAGCTGCATTGAAAAGTTTGAATTACGAAAATCCTGTGGAAGCTGCAACAGCAATCAATCAATGGACTAAGAATCAAACCAGAGGTACATAATCCATCAATATGAAGTAGGAAGACCAGCTTAATTGGGTCTTGGGGGAGGAATGGGTAAATGAAGTGAGAAAGCAATTAATTTTCCTGAATTTTTTATGTAAGATTACCAATACATTTTTTCATATTTTGGGATTTTAAACTTTTACTTGTATTTCAGTTCATTTAAAAGCAATATCATTAATTAAATGCAAAATACTGCAGATATTAGAATCTGAATCCAAAAATGCTGGACAATCTCAGCAGGTCTGATAGCAACTATGAAGAGAGAATAAAGCCAATGTTTCACATCAGATTTTTTTTTTGTGAAATTAATTAATTGTCCAATTTTTTCATCTACATGTCAATTATGAAAAAATTGATGTACCTGGTTTTGTTTTAATGCTATAAAGTTGTAAAATTATGCTGTCTTCTGCACAGCTTTTTCAAAACTGGTTTACACGTGTGTAATATAAATTAAAATTATTTTCTGGATTTTTTACTTATGTATAATAAATCTCACTTAGTACTTGCATCTTGATGTGCTTTTTTTTTGCAAATTGTTTGCCAACAAGGCATGATATTTGAGATTATTTATTTCACTCTATTAGAGGGGAGACAAGGTGTAGAATCCACTACCTGTTTTACTGAAGTCTTGCAATTTGGTCTGTTTCTTAGGTATGATTACAAATATCATTTCTCCAGAAATGCTCAATGTAGCCACCAAGCTGGTGGTGGTCAATGCTATTTTTTTCAAGGGTTTGTGGAAGTCCCGGTTTCGAACAGGAAATACTCGTAACAGGGATTTCTATGCTGCTGATGGAAATGTATATCAAGTTCCTATGATGTCCCAAATATCAACCTTCAACTTTGGTAAGTGTGCACCATTAGAATATTTGCCTTTAGCCAAATTGAGCACTGAATTCTTGAATACAGAGTAATATATTAAAGCAGTAATGTGTCAAAAGTATTGAGGCATTGTTACTTTCTTGCATTCTGCCATATTCAACATTTTTTGGTGTTCAGTATCAAATTGCTAAATTGTATATTGGGTGATCTTCTGAAGAGACAGATACTAAGTGTTGTTTGTGCCCTAATAGTACTGGTAATGATCAAGGACACAGGCTTTGTGACATCTGGTTCCTGGCTGAGGTGCTGAGCAGATGAAGAATGGAAACTGAGGGAATTCATATTGGAAAATTTTAGTGCAAGATGTTTGGATTTGAAGTCTAACTTAGTACATTTATAGAGCTATATAATTATTCCTTTTCCTAAGGCTGTTTTAGTGACATTGATGCCACATAAAAGAGCAGTTGGATTGGCAGTAACCAGCAATTGAACCTGATCTTTTCTGATGTGTCTCAGTAACTATCACAACTAGCTAAACAAGGGTGCTCTGGAATTATATTTTGAATGTACGTGTTCATATTTTATGATCCCTTCTTCACCTTTCTGCTAATCTGAGTGGCTTAGTTCACTGCAATTAAATTATTCTTTAACAAAGGCAGCAACTGGTATTTAGCATAAAAATATTTGTGAAAAGGTATGAATGGTACAAAATTAATAGATTGGCACTCTTGTGTTAGTAGCTTGAATGCTGCTGATTATTGCATTCAAATCTCTACTGTTCATTAAATCTTACGAATTGAATGGTGTTGATGGTCAACAGTATTTTAATATGA
The DNA here is from genome assembly GCA_024679065.1 of Sphyrna mokarran. Classification (NCBI taxonomy): domain Eukaryota; kingdom Metazoa; phylum Chordata; class Chondrichthyes; order Carcharhiniformes; family Carcharhinidae; genus Sphyrna; species Sphyrna mokarran. Next base: position 47,469,349 of record JAGIQG010000003.1, on the reverse strand, counting down.
AAACAAGCATGGTCAGAATGTGACATTTTAAATGCATGCTAGCTTTGGCAAACTAGGTTTGGGATATTTAGCATTCTTTGAATACAAGGGATTTATCTTAACTTTTGGACATACTTTTTTGTTTTGCAGGAAAGGCTGTTACACCAACAAATGTAAAATATTTTATCCTTGAGCTGCCATACCATGGTGGCACTATCAGTATGTTTGTTGTTGTTCCTGAGGATATTAATATCCAACTCTCAGCAATAACTCCATACATGAATGTACGAACTATAAACAGCTGGAAGGTAGTTATGAGAGAAAAGAAGCTTGATATTGCCATACCTAAGTAAGTGTTAATATTTGCTTTTGAAACCTGTATGGTTTAAAAATAGCCATGTATTACTTCTAATGCTTCTGTATTTGAAGCTTGCCATCCATTTGGAACAGAATACTGATTAAATTAACACTTTGCCATATCATTTTTATTATGGCTGCCTTTTTTTTTTGCTGGTAAATGTTCTTTTGGCTTTTTGTTTAAAAACTTCATCTGTAGATTCACTGCTGAGGCGGAAACCAACCTGGAGAAACCCCTTTCATCTCTTGGAATCACCGATCTGTTTGATCAAACAAAGGCAAATTTTGGAAAGATTAGCAGTAAGTTGTTGAATCTTTTGTCAGAAAACTTCTCAGTATTTTTAAATAGCGCACACTTTTAACTGCCTTCAATATGCTGCAGGATCAGATCAACTGTATGTTTCACAACTAATACAAAAGGCTAAAATTGAAGTGAATGAAGATGGGACAAGAGCTTCTGCAGCAACAGGCAAGTTTATCAGCATTTTTAAATATTACAATAAGTATACTCTCAGCAATAATGCATTAAAGCAGAACATTAGTCATCCCCTGCACACTGGTGGTAATTTCCTTCAGGTAATAATTGCAAGGCATGTGTTGCACAAACATGAAGTAACAGCTGAAACGGCCAAATTATGCTGCCACAACAGTCTAAGTTTCTGTTTCAGTAATCAGTGATTCACATGCAAATTATACTCTAGAATGGACTCGTTAAGAGTTTCCCATTGCATTCTCAATGATTTGCATATCTCCAAATCTGCCACGAATCAGTGCTGTTGAGCAATGTAAATTGAAACTTCGTATCTCACAAATAAGGCAAATTACTTGAAATGTCAGATGGGTGATTTGGTCTAGGGGTGTGGTGTTGATGGACTGCACTTCTAACATTTCGGCTGAAATTCAATCGTACAGACTTTACTGATTTGGGGCAAATTGCACTAAGGGAACCAATGCAACCCAATGGAAAATATAAGTCCTAATTTTCACTCTCCCCCCTCCCCCTCCTTTGCATGATCAAATAGTTGACCAACAGTTGTTGGAGTCTGGTGACTTTTGCATTATATCAAAAAGCTGATGAGAGAATGGTGAGGGAAGTTTAAGTTCATTCCATCTGGGTTCTTCGTGCTGTCCTAACCAACTGCTCCTGCATGGAGCCCTTGTGGTGCCCACTATGACGCCCTCATACTCCACAAGATGGGAAAAGTCACAAGCAACACTGTTGGAAAAACCTACTATGTAAGTGCTTAAAATCATACTGGCCATACAGCAGCTAATTCCTGCTTTTGATAGCAGCTCAGTATTTAAATGGACAGAATTATGGGACTGGTGAAAAATAAAGGATCAAATCATTCCTGGCCTTGACCTACCTCTGAAATGATGAATAGCTTTCAACTGAATTGGCACAAGCATGGACAATGCAATTACAAGCTCCTGAAGTGGAAGATGAGAGGTGCGCTGGAGTGCAGTTATAACAATGAATCTCAAGTCTATTCTATTATGGAAAGCATCTCACTTTGCTCCCAAGGAGGCCATTAAACAGATGCCCAGTTTGCCCAAGTTCAAGAAGGCAGCTTGTCACCACCTTTACAAAGGGAGTTAGGATGGGCAATAAAGGTTGACCTAGCCACAACATCCACATTCACGAATAAAATGCTACAATGTCATGAAAATAGTAGTACAGCTCAAATTTTGAGAATAACTAATTGTCCATGTGTAAATGTACATGTCAATCTTTTTGTGGTGTTATTGCCCCATGTTAGGTGCCATTGTTTAGAGCAGCACAGTGGCAGTGGTTAGCATTGCTGCCTCGGTGCCAAGGAGCCAGGTTCAGTTCCTGGTTTGGGTGACTGTCTATGGGTTTCCTCCCATCATCTAAAAGACATGATGGATAGGTGCATTGACCTATCTAAATTCTCCCTCCATGTACCTGAACAGACTAGGGGATTTTCATAGTAACTTCATTGCAGTGTTAATGTAAGCCTACTCTTGATACTAACAAACTTAAAACTGTGTGCAATCTATTAATATGGGCTTTGATACTTGAGATTGGGACATGAATGCAAACCTGTGATTCAAAAAGCCAGTGCAACTAAAAGCTGAATGAGTGTAAATATCTGCCCATTAGGAATTGATGTTCCCTGGTTTCTTGTGTGAGGGCAGAGGAATGCTTAAAGTATAACTCTGCTGCAATACAATGATTATGTAATAGAGTTCTGGGGCAAAGATCATGGGTGCAATTCTCTGGCCTTCCAACCTCATGTTTTCTGCCAGTGCAGAGTGGCCAGATTCTCTGATCCCACTGCTGTCCATTCCCATTTACATCACCCCATGCCAGTGGGAAATCCTGTGCATGGGGGTGTGCTCCTAGTGTAACTGGAGAATCTCACTGGTGCGAACAGTGTGTCTCATGCCTTCTTGAAACAAACAAATTATTATTTTCTGTAGAAATACTATGCCATAGAAATACTATGGGATGCGTTTCCATCCCATGATCCTGGAGCAAAATACTGCCCTGGCTTCCAGTTGGAAGCTAATACATTTTTGCATGTCTGACTATAGATTACAGCTGTTATACACTGTAGATTTCAGATCATCACTAAAATAATGCAAAGCCAAATGTTTTTGGCTGTAACTGTGAACAACTTTGCCATACACTTGATTCACTAATGGTGCATTTTATTACAGCTGCTGTTGTGGTGCTGAAATCACTCCGGATTACTCCTCCATTTGTGGTGAATAGACCATTCCTCTATATTATATACCACAATTCTACAGGTAAGTAACTTATTTAAAAATTATATAGGTAAGTAACTTTAGAAATGTATTGAGTTTGTTGCTGTCACATGATATTTACAACTCAACTGACTAATCATAGTAAAGTTTGTATTGTTTGGGAGAATTCAATGTCCATCATACTTGACTGATTTTTTTTTTGTAGCTGAGGATGGGTCTAATGCTATCCAGAAAACCCATACCATAAATGAACAATCCTACTTGTTAACAAGCGATTGGAGTATTAGCATTGAACTTTTTCTCACAGCAAGTGGTTCACTGCCTAAAGATGGATGTATTTCAGGCATTCAAGGGGCATTAGATATTTCTATTAAAGTAATCAATGTGTAGGGGACAATGGCTCCAAGCCATGATGCTCATTTTGTTAGCTGGTCTAAGTGGCCTTCTGTACTGTAACAATTCTGTAAACGACCTAAATTTAAAGTCCTAGTTTAAGAAAACCAGTTATAAGCTTGCACGCAATATCCATCTTTCTCTAGCAGCCACTTTTGTGCTTCATAACATCTACAGAATACTCCACAACTGGATCATGAAAACCTGTTAAAATGATCATGTGATTAAGCTACCAAATAGCTTAACAATCACTGCCTGTGTAATTCTTGCTTCTGGGAAGCCTTTGTAATTTTTCCCACAAGGCTCATGAAAGTGCATCAGTACACTGGTTAACTGAGACATCCAGTGACCAGAAAGAGGTACTACATAAACTTGGCTGGAATTTAAGAACACACCCTTGAATAATTACTTCAAAATGTACTAAAACAATCCCCTTTCCATCTGATAACTAGAGATATTGTACTTGAGCTGAATTGGAATGTTGCAACACCAAGCCTGGTTATCAAGTCTAGCAAGACTTTTTCTAATTTGATTTGCCTGAAGCCTAGACCATTCTTGCTCTTTTAATTTAATCCTGCCCTTGGCACACCACCATATTCACCTTCATACTCCCATTTGCATGAGAACTGAAATTTAAACTTTGTGCACATAATTGTAAGCTCCCATCTCTAACATGTCTGCAAGTGAGTCTGTGCACATCTTATTTAATCCAGAATTGCACATTAATCCTCTAACTGAGCCTGATTTGAGGATTTTCAAAAAGGTGGCTCAGTATGATGGCTCTAATGGAATAAAGCAGCATGGATAGAAATGTGTGCAGAGGACAACATCTGTTTTTTTTTGACTGAAATATGCAGGAATTTGTCCTGAGGGTTGAGTTTTTGGAACTCCTTGCCACAAGAATACTGGAGGCAGAGTCCCTGTGTATACTTAAGGCTGAGGTAGTTAGATTCTTGGTTATGGAGGAAAGGCAGGTACATGTATATCAGATATGTCATGGTCTTATTGAATGGTGAAGCAGGCTTAAGGGGCCAAACTGCTTATGTTTTCCTACTTCATGGTCTTAAACTTTTCTGCTGAAAACTTTGATAATAGAATGTGATGTATTTTGAGAGGATCGAAAGTAGAAGTATATTCCAATATAAGGCCACTGAATGGTAGCAAAATCTAGCCATTTTATATTCATAATTTCCTGAATTTATAAGTTGACATATCCAAATTTGTCTTATGTGACTATAAAAAGTTGATTGTATGTTAATTATGTGCAAATATTGGATAGTCCAGCATACATTCAATTAATATTATCTATCTGTTCTAATGAGTTATTGTACCTCCATTGATTAATGCTTATTCTGTTTGTCAATTCTCATAACTTTTTTCTACTTACAGATGTATTTTAGGACTTGCTTTGCTTATCACTGTCTTTTTTTTATTTCCCCAGCATATTGTTTTCAATCATTTTCCACAGAGCTAGATAATTTACCCACAGCACTGATCCAGTATCCTAATACTTTACTCCTAAAGTTTGGGGCTGATTCAGACTTTATGCTGAGGTTCAAATTATCTAGTTCATCTGGCCTCATAACATGCAATCAGTCAAGGTGGTAATTACCAATTGAAGACCGTGTGAACTTTAGTTGGTTCACTCGAACCCCAACCATGGGCTTGGGAAGATGAGGGGGGGCACTGTGGGTGGGAAGATGGGGGTAGGGGGGGTGGGGCAGTGTGGCAGAGAAGTCCTTCTGAGGTCTAGGAACATCAGGAGATAAGATGTTGCTTGGCGTAGAGGCCAGCGAGTCATGCAAACACTTCTGGCTTGTGCAGTTCCAAGGTGAATAGGATTTGCATGGCATACTGCCCAGTATTGTAATTGTGGAACAGGTATCACTGATTTGTAGGCAATAATAGAAATCCCTGCACTGTTATTTCAAGAAGTGTTCTACGTTCTTACAAATATCAATCTACACACTTGAAACCTACTTAACTAGAATTATAACTTGGTACAATTTACACACTAACTGGTTTTCTCTTCTGAATTGCTTATGCAGGCACAGTTCTTTTCATTGGGCAAACTGCAAAACCATAAGAAGCCAATTTCAATGGGATAAATTTCGAAATGGTTTTCTAGTATCAAATGGAGGAAATGTCAAATTGCTGTCCTCAAGTGACTTGATGAAAAACAGTGCTATTATGTACAAACACTGATTTTTATAGCCTTACAATAATACATGCATGCAATTTTGCCTTGCATAGAATGTTTAAATTTTTAAGTATTTTTAACAATCAGTATGAAGTCATGTCTGTCTTTTATCCAAGTTGTGTATCGCACCCTGAGGAACACTAAACATCTGAGTATGATTTAGTCCAATATTTTTATTGGCATTTAAATAATATTCAAATTTTGCATGAAAATGCCCAAAGCTGTTTGGAATATGACTAAATTGGAGTTCCTTAATCTTCTTGATAACAATTTTAAATGCTTGACACTTACTTTGTATGATTCTTATTTGATTTTTTTGGACTATTATTTACCATCTCCATTTATGTCAATGTGGGGACATCTACACAGTTGCACTCAACCATTTCAAAGGTATAAAATAGGGGGGGGGGGAGTATAAATCTGAACTATTACAACTAAAGAATTCAGGCCATTTTTTTTTACTAAGTTGAAGTTTAAATGTTTGGAATGCGAAATTATAAATACCTTACCATGCAAGTCACTCCCAAAGGTCTTTAATAGTAAATAGCTTTAACTATTGAGAAAAGCCATTCAAATTCCCAAACTAAATGCTGGAGTAATTGTGCACTAATATTTATTGCAACACAAATTGAATGTCATTTGCTGAATAATTCTATTTGAAGATTTAAATCAATACTTTTCATTAACCTTTCTTTTAAGTTAGTGGAACTTGGTGTTCTGAATGTTACCACCTATATAGTATGAAGACTTTTAAATGCTCAAGATTTGTTTAAATTCAAATTTTGTGGCCTTCAATTGTGTAGTCACATTTACCACAGTGGAAATGTTTTAATAAAATGTGAATTTAGTTTCCATTTCTACTTGACTGCCTTTTCTTGTGCTGCCTCAATAGCTTTATAACAAAGTGCTTTGGAGTGTCCATTGGAGATTTTAGTGGAATTTTGAATGTTTGAAGCCAATTTTGCAATCTAATTTGAGTTCAGTATTCTATTTCCAAAAGTTGAGTCTCCTCTGTCACTGCACCATAATTCATAAACATAAAATGGATACAGGATTACATTTAACATCTTGTTGCATGCTTCATTTAAATGGATTTTTGCCAGAACTTTGGAAAAATCACTTTGTTAGGTAGTGATAACAAGTTCAGGATGTTAATGATGCTTAAAATTGCAATCCCAATCTCTCTGGCATCTGATCAAGTTTCAAATGCTTTGACGCTGACATCTCACATAATATGTTCTACAAAACAAAGTTACAGCTTAATTACTAGAGTATAGAAAAGTCCAGCCTCCTGGATTCAGAACTGACGCTCTTTAACTAAATTGAAGAATGGATTGTAAGTGAAGTTGAGGGTGGTGACATTTCTATTCTTGTCAATATGCATAGAACTTCACAAGGAGGGTGGCCTGTTTGGACAAGTCATTGAATTCAACAGATGTATCCTTAATGTCTGCTACAATTTTAAATGACAGAAACTAGTTCAGTGGATGTGCTGATGTTTTGGCTTTGGAGTAAAATTCCCAAGAATGAAAGATTGGGGGGCTGAGGGGAGGCAAGAGTTACAGAAAAAGGATGAAATGGCAGTAGCCAGGTTATCAGACCATTTGAGGACAATGGGAAACATCAGACCCAAACCAGGTTTTTGAAATGCAATACTTAAGAAGCACTTCTAGCAAGGAGATTCAGAAGAAATTGGACACTTACTGAAAAGGCAAGAGAATTTGCATAGACCTTTTACCCATCTACAGAACCTATTCAGGTTTTTATTGCAGAAATTTAGCTGCCATCTGAAGGAGATGAAGCCAGAGAAACCAATTTTTGCAATCACTTAAGCTGCTGTGAATCTATCTTAAAGAGCATACCTTTCTTCACCAGACCAAGCTTTTATCTACACTAAGTTGATAGTGAAATTTTATCCTTAAGACTCAGATACATGCTTCCTCTTGTCTGATGGAATGGGTGCAGTTGCATATGCACTCTGGGTGTTGTAATAAACATTTATTCTTTGTAAAATTTGCAGAAAACTTGTCTCTGTTCTCGACTGTCATTGTATCCTAGCATAAAACAGCTTTAATCTGTTTTCAGTCAGAAATTATATGTTCTTCCTCATGTAACTTTATACCACAAGATTTTTTTTTGTTGTTGAGACTAGTTCTGAAATAGTGAAGTACTAATTGAATTATTTTCCATTCTTTTGGTTTATTTAGGCTTAATCTAAATTTAAGAGTTAAGTCAATAGCTCCTAAACTGAAGGATCATAGATTAACCAGCATCCAAAGAACAAAGAACAAAACAGCACGGGAAACAGGCCCTTCAGCCCAAGGAACCCGCGACGCCACCCTGATGTTCCCACCTCTACCTGTGATCCCTGTCTAAATTTATAGATCTATGGATTAAAAACCAAATTTGAGACAATTTAGGGAGAATTTGTTTTGCCAATTAGCCTAAGCGCACATGTTTGGGATGTGGGAGAAAACCGGAGCACCTGGAGAAAACCCACACAAGCACGGGGAGAATGCACAAACTCCCACAGACACAGGCCCAAATCCATGTATTTGCACAGCACAGCGATAGTCACTGAGCGGTCATGCTGCCCATCAAATGGTCCACTAATGACGTGAAGCACTAGGATACTCTTGAACAAAATCCAAGAGCAGCCCTCTCACGACCCATCACATGAATGCCCCTTGTTAGACAACAAGGTGGACCAAAGCACCTGTAGGATAAAAGCAAGTACATCAATATCATCATCTATTTAAACACTTCCCAGGGACTCCCAAGGCTCATGATCCCTATTTTAAATCCGTTTTCTATACCCCTCCATTCCCATTCTGTTCATGTGCCCACCTAAGTATTTCTTAAATAACTCCAGAGTGCCTGCCTCCACCACTTTACTTGGCAGCGCATTCCATACCCCCACCACCCTCTGTGAAAAAACTCCCTCTAGTATCCAAATTATACTTACCCCCCTCACCCTAAGCCCATGACTTCGAGTCCATCCCAGGGAAAAGCTTAACCTTGTTTATCTACACCCCTCATAATCTTGTATGCCTCTATTAGATCTCCTCTAAGTCTACGTCTTTCTAAGGAAAACAATCCCAATTTGCCTAACATCTCCTCGTAACTCAGACCTTCCATACCAGGCAGCATCCTGGTAAACCTCCTCTGTACTCTGTCCAGAGTCTCCACGTCCTTCCGGTAGTAAGGTGACCAGAACTGGACGCAGTATTCCAAATGAGGTCTAACCAACGTTTTATACAACTGCAACATTAAAGGCCAGCTATTGTACTCTATACCCCTTCCTATAAAGGCTAGCATGCCATATGCTTTCTTCACAACCTTCTCCACCTGCTCTGCCACCTTCAGGGACTTGTGCACCTGTGCCCCCAGGCCCCTCTGCGTTTCTATACTCTTAATAGGTCTACCCTTTGTCATATACCTCCCTCCTACATTCTTTCTCCCAAAATGTGAGGTGATGCATTTATCAGGATTGAATTCCATCTGCCATCTATCTGCCCAAGCTACCAGCCTATTTATGTCCTGCTGCATCGCCTGACAACGCTCCTCACTATCCGCAAGTCCAGCCATCTTTGTATTGTCTGCAAACTTGCTGATCACTCCACTTATTCCCTCTTCCAAGTCATTTATATATATTACAAATAGAAGAGGTCCCAGTACCGAGCCCTGTGGCACACCACTAGTGACCGACCTCCAGCTAGAAAAACACCCTTCCACCATTACTCTGTCTCCTATTAAGCCAGTTACTTATCCATCTAGCTACCTGTCCTTGTATCCCATGAGCCTTGACCTTCTCAACTAACCTCCCATGAGGGACTTTGTCAAATGCCTTACTGAAAACCATATACACAACATCAACGGCTCGTCCTTCGTCGACCGTTTTCATCACCGCCTCAAAAAATTCTACCAGATTCATAAGGCACGACCTCCCCTTAACAAAGCCATGCTGCGTATCCCTAATCAGATCGCAACGCTCTAAGTGCCTATACATCCTATCTCTAAGAATCCCCTCCAACAGTTTCCCTACCACTGACGTCAAACTCACCGGCCTATAATTTCCAGGGTTATCCCTACTACCCTTTTTAAACAACGGTACAACATTAGCTATTCTCCAGTCCTCTGGGATGTCATCTGTGTCCAAAGAAGAGACAAAGATTTGCGTCAGAGTCCCAGCAATTTCACCTCGCACCTCCCTAAGCAGCCTGGGATAAATGCCATCAGGCCCCGGAGATTTATCAGTTTTAATGCCACCTAAATGCTCTAACATTTTCTCCCTCGGTATGGATGTTTTCCGCAACTGATCTACAGCTCCTTCAGAGATAGGAGCTGTCAACACCCCCTCTCCTTCGTGAATACTGACGCAAAGTATTCATTCAGGATCTCAGCCATTCCCTCGGGCTTTAAGCACAGTTCCCCTCCTCTGTCCCTAAGAGGTCCGAATTTTCCTCTAACCACCCTTTTATTCCTAACATAGGAGTAAAAAGCCTTTGGATTTTCCTTAATCCTATCCGCCAAAATCATTTCATGCCCCCTTTTTGCTCTTCTAACTCCCTGTTTGAGCTCCCTCCTACTCTCTCTATATTCCTCCAACGCTGTCTCCGTTCCCAGCTGCTTTGACCTATCATACACCTCTCTTTTCTTCCTAACCAAGTCCTCAATATCCCTAGTAATCCACTGCTTTCTAATCCTACCTTTCCCATCTTTCCTCTTAGTCGGCACATATCTATCTTGCAACATTTTCAGTATTCCCTTGAAAGAGTCCCACTTGCCTAGTGTGGACTTACCCTCGAACAACCGTTCCCAATCAGTTTCCATAAGTTCCTGCCTAATCCAACCGTAGTTAGCCTTCCCCCAATTCAGCACCCTGCCCCGAGGGCAACAGGCATCCTTTTCCATCTGTATCCTAAAGTAGACAGAATTGTGGTCACTGTTAGTCACATGTTCCCCTACTACAACATCAACCACCTGTCCTGATTCATTACTCAGAACTAAATCCAATAGAGCCCCTTCTCTATTCGGGCTAGCCACATAGTGCTCCAACGATCCTTCCAGTACACGTTTTACAAATTCATCAAAATAAAAAAGTTTATCCTCATCTTAGTCCTAAATGGCTTACCCTGTAAGTGGAGACTGTGATCCCACATTCCAGATCTCCACAGAATATTCTTGCATCCAATCTATCCACCAGCCCCTGAATTTTATATACTTCAATTAAAACCACTCATTATTTTAAATTCCAGTGACTATAGGCCCAGTCAACCCAATCTTTCCTCATACAACAATCTTGCCATCCTAGGAATCAGTGTGCCTTCCTCTGAATGCAAAACTATAAAGTAATTATTTAATTGCTCTGCTATTTTGTTGTTCTCTATCATAAATAATCTTGATTTTCAAACTGTAAGGGACTTACTTTCGTTTTCACTAATCTTTTTCTTTTTACATAACTTGTAAAAACTTTCCGTCTTATTTGCAAGCTTACTCTTGTACTCCATTTTACTCCCTCTTAATCTCTTGGACCTCCTTTGCTGAATTCTGAAGTGCTCCCAATCCTCAGCCTTGCTACATTTCCTAGCAATTTCATGATCCTTAAGTTATTTTGTTAGCCGTAGACTGCTTTTCTTGTGTTTTTGCATCAGAAAAGAATGTATAAGTCTTACAATACAAACATTTGTTCCTTTAAATATTAGCCATTACATATCCAAAAATGTCATGCATTTTGAACTTCCCTGATTTATCTTAGCTGTCTTAACTACAATCAGTAATGATAGCGAACAATACATCCATAATCATCCTCAACACCAATGTCCCATAGGGCTATGTTCTTAGCCTCCTACTATACTCCTTATACACATGACTGTGTGGCCAAATTCCTCTCCAATTCAATTTTCAAGTTTGCTGACAATACCACCGTAGTGGATCAGATCTCAAACAATGATGAGACAGAGTACAGGAATGAGGTAGAGAATCTGGTGAACTGGTGTGGTGAGAAAATCTCTCTCGATGACAATCTCCTTTGTTTTGTTGATATCGACTTCAGGAAGTGTAAAGGAGAAATGCCCCGGTCTATATCAAAAAGGATGAAGTAGAAAGGGTACAGTGCTTCATGTTTTTAGGTGTTCTGATCAGCAATAATCTGTCTTGGTCCCCTCATGACAATACCATAATTAAAGTCCACCCACACCTCTACTTTCCCAGAAGATTAAGGAAATTTGGCATGTCAGCTACGACTCTCACCAACTTTTACAGATGCACATAGAATGCATACTTTCTGGTTGTATCACAGCTTGGTATGACTCCTGCTCTACTCAAAACCACAAGGAACCACAAAAGGTCATGAATATAGCCCAATCCATCATGCAAACCAGTCTCCCATCCATTGACTTTGTCTACACTTCCCACTGCCTCGGAAAAGCAACCAATATAATTAAGAACACCATGCACTCCAAACATTCTCCCTTCTACCTCCTTCCTTTGGGGAAAAAGATACAAAAGTCTGAGGTTATGTACCAACTGATTCAATAACAATAGCTTCTTCCCTGCTGCTGTCAGACTCTTGAATGGACTTGCCTTGCATTAAGTTGATCTTTCTCTAAATCCTAGCTATGATTGTAACACTACGTTCTGCACTCTCTCATTTCCTTCTCTGTGAGTGGTATGCTTTGTCTGTATAGCATGCAAGAAATGATACTTTTCACTGTATAATAATATGTGACAATAATAAATCAAATCAAATCATCTCCCACCTCATAACTTCGTAATTTCCTTTGTTTAGATTTAGGACCCTGATTTCAGATTGGGCTTCTTCACTATCTATCCTAATGAAGAATTCTATCACATTCTGATCATTGTTTCCCAAAGGACACTACACAACAAAATTATTAATTAACTCTTCTTATTACATAATCAAGGATAGAATAGCATGTTCCCCAGTTAGTTTCTCAACATGCTAGTCTAAAGAAACATTTCATTTACGATCTAGGAATTCATCTGCTACATTAGTATCACTAATTTGCCCAAGTCATATATACTATAGTATTCTTTTGCACTGATTTGATTCCTAACTAACAACACCACCTCACTTTTTTTCTGCCTTTCCTTTCAAAATATCAAGCACCCTTGGACATTCAGTTCCCAGCCTTGGTCACATGAAGCCATGTCTGTGTATTACAATCATGTGTATATCAATTTGCATTTAGTTCATCTACTTTGTTGTGAATTTTCCAAGCATTCCAGTACAATGCCTGCAGGATTGTTTTTTTTGTTCTATGGCTCTGTTTGTTGCCATTCAATATTTCCTCTGCCTTCCACTTTTGCTTTCTATTTTCTGTCTTTGTTTCCCTCTCTTGTGTCTCTGCTCAGATTACCATCCCCCTGCCACTCTACCTTAAACCCTCCCCAATAGCACTGCAGTACTTTGTCAAATGCAATCTGGGCCAATCCACTGGAAATCCATCGTCACCAACAACCTTTTTGGGCAGGGTACCTGAAGGAGGAGTAATGATAAGAATATGATAGCATTACAGCTAATATATTTCTAAAATTTAATGTTTCTGTGTAGGTTTGTTTCCAGCAGACACATGGCAAGCTTCTGAGGAACTATGAAAGTAAATGCTGCAAAGCAATAAAACAAATTTAAATTGAATTGATGATGCCATCTTTAGCATAGCCAGGTGCCAATTCAATAATATCAGAACTTCACCCCATCCTCCCAATAATTTTAAGCTTATTCAAGCCAGCGATCAAATTAATATGTGCGATGGAAAACCTGAATAAGTTTTGAAAATCTTTCATTCGTATGTAATGCTTTATATCTTTAGGGTGCCTCAAACACTTTAGAGTTACTAGGTTATTTTTGTCATCTGTGCAATAGTGCACTGGTAGCAATCATAGCAGTTTTACTCCAGATCTTAAGACAGTTATTCAATATGTTGTTTAACTGTATATTTTGACAAGGGGATTGCCTTTGTCAGCAGTTTCCTGTTCCAGCAACTCTCAAAGCCATATTAACTGCAATGCCTTTAGTCCCTTTGTAACTAACGCATCTTTTTGTGTAGGCCTATGTTTAAATAGATGCATTCTGATCGTTTTTCAAATGAGGGCTGAGTATCCTGCTGCCTCACAGTGCCAGGGACCTAGGTTCAATTCCCTGTCTGTGAAGTTTGCACATTCTCCCTATGTCTGCATGGGTTTCCTCTGGGTGCTCCCACAATTTGAAAGATGTGCTAGTTAGGTGCATTGAGCCGAACAGGTGACGGAGCATGGCGAGTAGGGGAATTTCACAGTAACTTCATTGTAGTGTTAATGTAAACCTTACTTGTGATTAATAAATAAACTACTTTACTTTATGACTTCATTACACAAATTCAAAACATACGTTTTGGTTGGCACAGTGGTTAGCACTGCTGCCTCAGTGTCAGAGACCTGGGTTCAATTCTGGCCTTGGGTGACTGTGTGGAGTTTGCATGTTCTACTTATGTGTGGTAATACAATCAGGGATTAGTTTTAAAGCCAATTAAATTGGATATCCTAAATTAAAGACTTGGGCATATTAAAATCAAACACATTCAAACATTGGTCAGGCCAGATTTGACTAAGGCCAAATGTACAAACACACAGATACTGGAACTGTCCCATCAATCACTCATCAAAGATCATCACACTGAGACCCAACAGGAGATCACTGCACCCCACTGAAATGCACCAGCCTACTGTTAAAAGCCCAGATCAGGCCAGACATTTTGTTACCTAAAGCTCCCGCAGTTATCTTATATGGCAACAGGTTACATGTAAGCAACACCATGGAGATGGTCACCTAGGGACGAGCTCTGGTGTCCTGTGGGGCAGACATCAAGAAACTCACTGGGTACTTGGACTCTGTCCCTGGTGGGGAATAGTATAGAATTCTTAGTATGAGGCCCTTCATTTTAGTTTTACCAAAATAAGTAGACTAGGTTAAGGTAATTATAAACTATCTTATAAATATAGAAAGAATTCATAATGTGCCTGGAACAAAATATGCAAAGGTATTATAAACTGTACAAATACAAATTAAGCAACTATTATATTGTAAGTTTAAATTTTATTTTCAATATATGTGTATTGTGCAACTTGGCCAACTTCATTCTAAATGCAGCATGATGGGAAACACAGTGATAGACAGACCAAATTCTTTTAACACAATGGAGCACAGAAAGATAGCTTCTCTTGTCTGTTTTTGGACACATGAAAACTAGTTTAATCATAGGTCTGCTATTTAAGGGAGTAAATTTGTTCATGGGTAGCGAGGCTGGAGCAATCTCTCAAGCTGATAAAAGAGGCCCATGATCCAATGAAAAGAATGATTCCTTTCACCGATTAAAAATCATGATGTTGGCTACGGCCTTGGACACTGGCAATGATATGGGTTAGGTTTCCTAGGTAAATGGGAAGGAACCTACATGGACAATAAGCTAATAATCTCCTATACCTGTTGACAAGTGGAACATTATTGACAAAGGATATTAATGTTGAATGTTATGATTGGGTCCTGCTATCTGATTGACAAGACTGGGTGGAATATTGAAATGTTCAAAATAATATAATTTTACCTAGCAGTATTAGCTCAGAGAGGACAGTCATCCCTCATTGACTGTGTCTCTCTCCCAAAGCATGCATTGCAAATAAATTTTTTTTTGTTCTTTAACTGTATAGTGCCTTTTGCAGTTTATGTATTGGTTGAGTGAGGTTCTGTTCAGAACGTGATGTAGAGATGCCGGTGTTGGACTGGGGTAAACTCAGTAAAGTTTTACAACACCAATTTTAAATCCAACCAATTTATTTGATAGTAAATCCGCGAGCTTTCGACGCTATGCGCCTTCGTCAGGCAAATGCAGTGTTCTGATCTACAGAGGCACTCATATCCACACAGTTACAGATTGCTGATTAGAATGCGAATCCTTACATCTAACCTGCTATTCAAGTGTTAAAGTGGCTAACAATGTGTGTGAAGGGAATCCTGAGCATTGGTTAGAGAATTGTGGATTTTCTCCAGACAGCACAGTAAGTGAGGTTTTTTGCTAACCCAGGCAAGTTACGGGGGTTACAGATAGTGTGTCATGAAGCCAAGATCCCTGTTAAGACCGTCCTCATGTGTGCGGAGCTTGGCTATCAGTCTCTGTTCAGCGACTCTGCGCTGTCGTGTATCACGAAAGCCCCCTTGAAGAACATGTACCCGCAGGTCGGAGGCCGAATGCCCATGACTGCTGAAGTGTTCGCCCACAGGAAGGGAACTGTTTTGCCTGGTGATTGTTGAGCGATGCTCATTCATCCGCTTTCGTAGTGTCTGCATGGTCTCCCCAATGTACCATGCTTCGGGACATCCTTTCTTGCAACGTATTAGGTAGACAACGTTGGCCGACTTGCAAGAGTATGTACCGTGTACCTGGTGAATGGTATCCTCACGTTTGATTATGTCGTCCATGTCTATGATCTGGCATGTCTTGCAGAGGTTGCTGTGGCAGGGTTGTGTAGTATTGTGGTCACTGTTCTCCTGAAGGTTGGGTAGTTTGCTGCGAACAATGATCTGTTTAAGGCTGTGCGGTTGTCTGAAAGCAAGAAGTGGGGGGGTGGGGATGGCCCTAGCGAGATGTTCATCGTCATCAATGACATGTTGAAGACTCCGGAGAAGATGTCGTAGCTTCTCCACTCCGGAGAAGTACTGGACAACAAAGGGTACTCTGTCCACCTTGTCCCGTGTTCGTCTTCTGAGGAGGTCAGTGCGGTTTATCGCTGTGGCACGTCGGAACTGTCGATCGATGAGTCGAGCGCCATATCCTGTTCTCACGAGGGAATCCTTCAGCGTCTGGAGGTGTCTGTCACGATCCTCCTCATCTGAGCAAATTCTGTGTATACGGAGGGCTTGTCCATAGGGAATGGCTTCTTTAAAGTGTCTAGGGTGGAAGCTGGAGAAATGGAGCATTGTGAGGTTGTCTGTCGGTTTGCGGTACAGTGAAGTGCTGAGGTGACCGTCCTTGATGGAGATGCGTGTGTCCAAGAATGCAACTGATTCTGGAGAATAGTCCATGGTGAGTCTGATGGTGGGATGGAACTTGTTGATATCATCATACAGTTGTTTCAATGATTGTTCACCATGAGTCAAAAGGAAAAAGATGTCATCAATGTATCTAGTATATAACCTTGGTTGAAGATCTCGTGTGGTGAAGAAGTCTTGTTCGAACCTGTGCATGAAGATGTTGGCATACGGAGGTGCAAATTTGGTCCCCATGGCTGTTCCATGTGTCTGGATGAAAAGCTGATTGTTGAAGGTGAAGACATTGTGGTCCAAGATGAAGCAGATGAGTTGTAAAATTGCATCCGGAAATTGGCAGTTGTTGGCATTGAGTACTGAGGCAGTTGCAGCAATACCATCGTCGTGGGGGATGTTGGTGTAGAGCGCCGAGACATCCATTGTGGCAAGGAGTGTCCCTGGTTCAACTGCTCCATACGTGTTGAGTTTCTGTTGGAAGTCCGTAGTGTCAAGACAAAAGCTGGGGGTTCTTTGTACAATGGGTTTCAGGATGCCCTCGATATAGCCGGAGAGGTTCTCACACAGGGTCCCATTGCCCGATTCGATGGGACGGCCGGGTACGTTTGCCTTGTGTATCTTTGGGAGGCAGTAGAGATCTCCAATGCGGGGAGTACGTGGAATGAGAGTCAGGAGGGTGTTCTGAAGGTCCGGATCAAAGGTTTTGATCAGAGTGTTGAGTTGATGAGTGTGTTCTTTGGTCGGATCCGCTGGTAACTGTCTGTAGTGTTTCACATTGTTTAGTTGTTGGTACACTTCTTCACAGTAGTCCGTTCTGTTCAGTATGACGGTGGCGCCTCCTTTGTCTGCTGGTTTGATGACAATGTTGCGGTTGGTCTTAAGAGCACGGATGGCCTTGCTTTGTGCTTGGGTGATGTTCGGGACTGTCTTGTAAGTGCGGTTGATGAATCTGGTGTTCACGCACCTCCTGATGGCTTGGGCATACATGTCCAGTCGGGAGCAGCGGCCTTCCAGAGGAGTCCAATTGGATTCATTCCTCTTCAGTTGCTGCACTGCAGATCCCTCTGTTGGCTGTTCTGGTTCATTAGCTATCTCATTGAGTCTGCTATTGGCCTCTTGGGGTTTGTGGAAGAACTCACGCAGCCTCATTCGCCTGATGAATTCCTCTGTGATCCGCCTCCGGAGGCGCCACCGTCATACTGAACAGAACGGACTACTGTGAAGAAGTGTACCGACAACTAAACAATGAGAAACACTACAGACAGTTACCAGCGGATCCGACCAAAGAACACACTCGTCAACTCAACACTCTGATCAAAACCTTTGATCCGGACCTTCAGAACACCCTCCGGACTCTCATTCCACGTACTCCCCGCATTGGAGATCTCTACTGCCTCCCAAAGATACACAAGGCAAACATACCCAGCCGTCCCATCGTATCGGGCAATGGGACCCTGTGTGAGAACCTCTCCGGCTATATCGAGGGCATCCTGAAACCCATTGTACAAAGAACCCCCAGCTTTTGTCTTGACACTACGGACTTCCTACAGAAACTCAACACGCATGGAGCAGTTGAACCAGGGACACTCCTTGTCACAATGGATGTCTCGGCGCTCTACACCAACATCCCCCACGACGATGGTATTGCTGCAACTGCCTCAGTACTCAATGCCAACAACTGCCAGTTTCCAGATGCAATTTTACAACTCATCCGCTTCATCTTGGACCACAATGTCTTCACCTTCAACAATCAGCTTTTCATCCAGACACATGGAACAGCCATGGGGACCAAATTTGCACCTCAGTATGCCAACATCTTCATGCACAGGTTCGAACAAGACTTCTTCACCACACGAGATCTTCAACCAAGGTTATATACTAGATACATTGATGACATCTTTTTCCTTTGGACTCATGGTGAACAATCATTGAAACAACTGTATGATGATATCAACAAGTTCCATCCCACCATCAGACTCACCATGGACTATTCTCCAGAATCAGTTGCATTCTTGGACACACGCATCTCCATCAAGGACGGTCACCTCAGCACCTCACTGTACCGCAAACCGACAGACAACCTCACAATGCTCCACTTCTCCAGCTTCCACCCTAGACACGTTAAAGAAGCCATTCCCTATGGACAAGCCCTCCGTATACACAGAATTTGCTCAGATGAGGAGGATCATGACAGACACCTCCAGATGCTGAAGGATGCCCTCGTGAGAACAGGATATGGCGCTCGACTCATCAATCGACAGTTCCAACGTGTCACAGCGATAAACCGCACTGACCTCTCAGAAGACGAACACGGGACAAGGTGGACAGAGTACCCTTTGTTGTCCAGTACTTCCCCGGAGCGGAGAAGCTACGACATCTTCTCCGGAGTCTTCAACATGTCATTGATGACAATGAACATCTCGCTAGAGCCATCCCCACTCCCCCACTTCTTGCTTTCAGACAACCGCACAGCCTTAAACAGATCATTGTTCGCAGCAAACTACCCAACCTTCAGGAGAACAGTGACCACAATACCACACAACCCTGCCACAGCAACCTCTGCAAGACATGCCAGATCGTAGACATGGACGACATCATCAAACGTGAGGATATCATTCACCAGGTACACGGTACATACTCTTGCAACTCGGCCAACGTTGTCTACCTAATACGTTGCAAGAAAGGATGTCCCGAAGCATGGTACACTGGGGAGACCATGCAGACACTACGACAGCGGATGAAAGAGCATCGCTCAACAATCACCAGGCAAAACAGTTCCCTTTCTGTGGGCGAACACTTCAGCAGTCATGGGCATTCGGCCTCCGACCTGTGGGTAAATGTTCTTCAAGGGGGCTTTCGTGATACACGGCAGCGCGGAGTCGCTGAGCAGAGACTGATAGCCAAGTTCCGCACACATGAGGACGGTCTTAACAGGGATCTTGGCTTCATGACACACTATCTGTAACTCCCGTAACTTGCCTGGGTTAGCAAAAAACCTCACTTACTGTGCTGTCTGGAGAAAATACACAATTCTCTAAGCAACGCTCAGGATTCCCTTCACACACATTGTTAGCCACTTTAACACTTGAATAGCAGGTTAGATGTAAGGATTCGCATTCTAATCAGCAATCTGTAACTGTCTGTGTGGATATGAGTGCCTGTGCAGATCAGAACACTGCATTTGCCTGACGAAGGCGCATAGCGTCGAAAGCTCGTGGATTTACTATCAAATAAATTGGTTGGATTTAAAATTGGTGTTGTAAAACTTTACTCTGTTCAGAACACCAGGGGAACACTTTCAGAAAACTCCTCTTATATTCCAAGAGCACATTGGCCAGAAACCAGAGAATTTTTTGGGAAGTCAGAGAGGGAGGAGGAAAAACTACACATCTCAGACACACCAGCAGCAAAGACTTGACGAAGAGGTAACCTTGACCATCCGGAAGGCTGACCAGAGAAGGAAGGAGAAAAGAAGCTGCCAACTATGGGATTTTTCACAGTAACTTTATGCAATGTTAATGTAAGCCTACCTGTGACACCAATAAATAAACTTTAAAGTTTGTCCTTTGTCTATCTTGCTAATAAGTGCACTGCGGTAAAAGCTTTGAGTAAATAAACTGGTCAAAAGTAACTGAGACGTCTGCATGGGTTTCCTCTGATTTCTCCCCACAGTCCAAGATGTGCGGATTACATGGAGTGGGCAGGCTAAACAGCCCCTTAGTGTCCAAAGATATATAGGTCAAGGGGTTTAGCAGGGATAAATATATGAGGTTATGGGGATAGGGCTGGGTAGACTAGGTAAGATGCTCAGTTGGAGAGTTGATGTAGATTCAATGGGCCAAATGGCCTCCATTTGCACTGTAGGGATTCTATGATTGGCATCAGTCCAATGATGTCTGTAACAAAATAAGTGTCTCAATTTCAGGTAAACCCTTAGCTGAGTGTTTGGAGAAGTAAATTAAAATTCTTTGCTATGTAATCAATGAAGGATTATGGGATTATCCTTTTGGCAATGAACTACAGAATTATTCACATGAGTTGTGTGTATGTAATATATTGCAATAGGACCAAAATTGAGTTCCCATGAGTGTTTACAGGAAGATCAGGTTTAGTCCTTTATTCTTGGAAAGACAAGGTGAAGGAGTAACCTAATAGAGACTTTTATGATTATGAAAGATTTTGATAAAAGTAGGCAGAGGCATAGTATTTTTGCTTCTGGAGGAGAGTTGGAGGCCATCAAATAAGATAATCAATTTAAAAGGGAATTCAGATGAAATGTTGTCTCCCAGACAATAGCAAGACTATGGAATTTCTGTGTGGGTGGTTGAGGCAAATAGATGCATTTAAAGGGAGGCTGGATAAGATTTGAGAAAAGAGAATAGAGGATATGATAGCCCTGCCTTGTTACACCTGCCCCATCACATCACACTTCACATCAACTTTCTTTGCGAGCACACTTATCATCCTCCTGCCCGTTTACCTTTATGCCATGATCAGCACTTCTTTAGAGCTTAATGCCACCATTAATATTCTCTTTATCTTGTGTCCATGACATCATTGTCAATCTCTCTCAGCCTATCACCTATCCCTGATTTTCTATTCTGTTCAACCTTGTCCAATTCCCTTTTCCAACTATATAATCCATCACATTTCTCCCTCTCTTCAACTCTGAAGAAGTCATATGGAGTCAACTCTGTCTCTGTAACTCTGTTTCTGTCTCCACAAATGCAGCCAGACCTGCTTAGTTTGTTTAGCATTTTCTGTTTTTATTTCAAATTTCCAGCACCTACAGTATTTTGCTTTTATTCTCTTTTTTTTAAGCATCTCCCTCACATGCCCATCTATCAACCCATCATTTACCCTCATCACAAGTTCAACGTGAGGAGGGCAAGGTTCAACACAAATGTCAGAGAGTGATGGGGGTCTGGAATGCACTGCCAAGCAAGGTGGTTGAAGTGGACACGCTGGGATCATTTAAGACTTATCTAGATAGCCACATGACTGGGAATAGAGGGATACAAACGAATAGTCCAGTTGGGCGCATGAGCGACGCAAGCTTGGAGGACCGAAAGGTCTGTTCCTGAGCTGCATTGTTCTTTGTTCTATATCATTCTATTGACTCCATCATGTATCAGCATGACATGCAACAGTTCAGATGCTGACCAGTTATACCAATAGATGTGTTTTAACTGAGTGGTCACATATCACAAATAAAAATGAAAAACAGTAGCGGCAGGAACAGTCTACATTAAGCATTTCCAAGTTCAGCTCAGGGGATCATCAATGAAAAGGATAATCGTTGATGAAAACCACAAAATGTGCAACGTCGAGCCAGTTCTTCCCAAGCAAGCTTTCATAATTACAAGAGAGATAGAAAAGTCCACCTTAAAGTTAATGGGGTTGATATTGCAGGGTATTGTGATGATGCCTTCCTACATAGATGAAGTGGCTAACACTGCTGAACATTAATCACAACAATCAAATGAGCCCATGCAAGCCTTGTTCACAGCCATGCATGCTCAAATTCCAAAATATCTTTCACCTTAAACAGTGTGACAGATTGTTTAACTTTAGCCTTACAGTACCTTACTAATCTGCACCAAAGTGTTCTCCAATAGAATAGAAACAGCAAAACGCAGTTTGTCAACAGAATGATGGGAAAAGGACTGTGGAAGTAGGGAATCTAGGCAAAGTGCTTCTATTTCTCATCTTTGATTCCTGAGCTACAATGATGCTTTTATCAATCAGTAGCCAAAATGCAGCCTTTTAACTAATGATTGAGTCTTCCTCTGCGTAGACTGAGTGAAAAGACATCAAAACCCAGAGGAGTGGACATGAGTGATTGTTTCTATTGGTCCGGTTACTTAAAATTTGGATATGATCTCAGTTTAAGGGGCTGATCATTTAGGGCTGAGAAGAGAGATTGCTTTATTCAGAATTGTGAATCTGTGGTACCATCTATCCCACAGTATTGTGGATGCTCCATCGTTGAATACGTTTAAGGCTGAGACTTTTGGTGCCTCTAGGAATTGAGGGGAACAGACAGGAAAGTAAACTTGAAGCCTGAGGTCAGCCATAGTCA
This sequence comes from Sphyrna mokarran, assembly GCA_024679065.1. Classification (NCBI taxonomy): domain Eukaryota; kingdom Metazoa; phylum Chordata; class Chondrichthyes; order Carcharhiniformes; family Carcharhinidae; genus Sphyrna; species Sphyrna mokarran. Next base: position 47,446,564 of record JAGIQG010000003.1, on the reverse strand, counting down.
TATCAAATAGCACAGCACACTTAACAGACCATATGATTTACTCCTGCCCCTATTTGTGTTTATGGGATTTGCATCAAATTCCAGGAATTAAATGTATTACCTTAATGTTTTAGAGCAGCATTTGAGAGAGTGTTGCATTGTAAGAGATCCATCCAATGGATATTGTTAATTAAGGTCATGTGTACTTGTTTTACTGGTTCAGTTAGGATATTGAATACTGCGTCCAGTTTTGGTTGTCTTACTACTGGAAAGACGTGGAGACTCTGGAGAGAGTGCAGAGGAGGTTTACCAGGATACTGCCTGGTGTGGAAGGTCTGAGTTACGAGGAGAGGTTAGGCAAATTGGAACTGTTTTCCTTAGAAAGATGTAGACTTACAGGAGATCTAAAAGAAGTGTACAAGATTATGAGGGGTATAGATAGAGTAAACAGGGTTAAGCTTTTTCCTAGGATGGACTTGAATAGCACGAGGGGTCACGGTCTTAAGGTGAGGGGGGTAAGGTATAATTTGGATGCTAGAGGGAGTTTTTTCACATAGAGGGTAGTGGGGGTATGGAATGCGCTGCCAAGTAAAGTGGTGGAGGCAGGTACTCTGGAGTTATTTAAGAAATACTTAGATGGGCGCATGAACAGAATGGGAATGGAGGGGTATAGAAAACTGATTTAAAATAGGGATCATGAGCCTTGGGAGTCCCTGGGAAGTGTGTAAATAGATGATGATATTGATGTACTTGTTTTTATCCTACAGGTGCTTTGGTCCACCTTGTTGTCTAATAAGGGGCATTCACGCGATGGGTCGTGAGAGGATTTTTTTCGAGAGTATTCTAGTACAAAGAACAAAACAGCACAGGAAACAGGCTCTTTGGCCCAATGAGCCCGCGCCGCCACCCCGATGTTCCCACCTCCACCCGTGATCCCTGTCTATGTTTATAGATCCATGGATTAAAAACCAAATTTGAGACCATTTGGGGAGAATTTGTTTTCCCATTTAGCCGAAGAGCACATCTTTGGGATGTGGGAGGAAACTGGAGCACCCGGAGAAAACCCACACAAGCACGGGGAGAATGTGCAAACTCCCACACAGACACAGGCCCAAATCCACGTATCTGCACAGCACAGCGATAGTCACTGAGCTGTCGTGTTGCCCATCAAATGGTGCAGGTCAAGCGTACACTAACGACGTGAAGCACTAGGATACTCTCAAAAAAAATCCAAGAGCAGCCCTCTCACGACCCATCGCTTGTATGCCCCTTTGTTATACAACAAGGTGGACCAAAGCACCTGTAGGATAAAAACAAGTACACTAATATCATCATCTATTTACACACTTCCCAGGGACTCCCAAGGCTCAATAAATTATCATATAGAAAATATTCAAATTCAAGTACAAGACCTTGACTAAACTTTGTGTGACAAGTATCCAAGCAGATATTGGTCTTTATCTGTGAGCTGGTCTGGGTAGTTGTCTGCATGTCTGGTCCTCTGGTCTGGTGTGGCATTCTGGCTCTGATCTTCCTTCCTTCTCGGGTGTGGTGGCTCTCCATGTGCTGGCGATGTTCACCATTGTTGTAGCTTGTTCATGGGGCCAGAGAGAGCCGTGCTTCACGTCGTTAATGTACGCTTGACCTGTACCATTTGATGGGCAACACGACAGCTCAGTGACTATCGCTGTGCTGTGCAGATACATGGATTTGGGCCTGTGTTTGTGGGAGTTTGCGCATTCTCCCTGTGCTTGCATGGGTTTTCCCCGGGCGCTCTGGTTTCCTCCCACATCCCAAAGATGTGCTCTTAGGCTAATTGGCAAAACAAATTCTCCCTAAATTGTCTGAAATTTGATTTTTAATCCATAGATCTATAAACATAGACAGGGATCACAGGTATAGAGGTTGGAACATCGGGGTGGCAGCACAGGCTCGTTGGGCTGAAGGGCCTGTTTCCCATGCTGTTTTGTTCTTTGTTCTTTGACATTGGCCAAGAGCATTTCAATAATAAAAGCAGTGATCTAAACAAGTCTATGTCTGCTGATGTCACAAAGGTTGCACTATATACAAGGAAAAGGGAAAGTAAATCAGCGTAATTCACAGCTGATGTGCACATGGTTATATGAGAAAATGTTTTGTTGTAAAATGTTTTCCCAAATGGTAGAGGTAGTGGATTTGGAAGGAGCTGATGAAGAAGTCTCAGTGAGTTGCTGTAGTGTATCTTTTAAATGGTACACACTGAGTCCGATTTTACTATTGTGTTGCGCCTGTTTTCAGGTGCAAAAACTTGGTAAAATCAGACATGAGATGAAGAGCGCAATCCGCGCTTTCGTCTGCATCGATTCTTCCTTTACCAAGGCCTGAAAATGGCCATGATTGGCACTGTGTCTGAAATAGGCACGCATTAAAATTGATTTAATGAGCTGGTGCCCAAACTTACTTACATTTCCCTCCTTTACCATTGCATTCACCTGTCCAGATTCGGCACAAGACAGACATGCTCAGCAAAGATCTGTTTCGGGTGTTTCAGTTTCTGAAGAGCTTCCAGTGGCTCTCTGTCTCAGCTTGGTGTTGGGGGGTGGTGCAGGGGGCAAGGGAGGTGGATCAGATTGCTCTCTGGTGGGGGGAGGAGGAGGGAGGCGGGTCAGATGGATATCTAGTGTGGGAGGAGGAGGAGGGAAATCAGATGATGCTTTAGTGGTTGGGGGGCAAGGGGCCGGGGGCGGGGGAGGGGAGGGTAGGAAGCAGGGGTCCACTGTCACTCTGCAGGCGATCGGTGGGAGGTGGGGAAAGGGAAGATCTGCTGCCATTCTGCTGGCAATTGGTTGAGGATATAGGGCAGGAGAGTCACGATCGATCTGGGTAGGGGGTGGATAAGAGGATCACTTATGTTGTGGGGTGGTTGATGTCTGATGGGGGAGTGTGGGGGGGGGCCATCACTCCTGGCCGCTTTATCCGCTTTTTGTGGTCCGTGGGCAATATGGCAGGGAAGCGCTTTAAAAAAGTTTTTTTTACTGCACATGCGCAGTTGAAGGTTCTGATCGGAGCAGCAGTGTTTCAGGTGCGATAAACCCAGCTCACAGTGCAATTCAGATTTTTTTTTTCGGGTTGAATGCATACGGAGGCTCCTGAGAACAGAGTTTACAAGTGGGATCTGAAGATGCCCAGATTCAGCATTTAGAATCAAAATGGTAAAATCGGGCCTATTTGTAGCCACCTTATGTTGGTGGTGGAGGCAATGTATGTATTAGGTAGTGGACACTGATCAAATGACCAGCTTTGACATGAATAATGCAGAGATTCTTTGGTGGTTTTGGAATTGCACCCTTGCTTGCAAGTGCAGAGTATTGCATTATAATTCTGATTTAGGTGCTGGGAAAGATTTCTGTGGGTGACAAAAAGTGCAATAAGAATTAAACCAGACAGACCACATGCCAAAAATATAGGCAATAGATTTGAACATGAAAGAGATCATTTCAATGGCTAGAGTCATATATAGTGCAAAGGAAGATGAAGAAGGTGAGCCACTCACTGCAAAATTCTCTCTGACCTAATCTTGTAGTCATGTATGTGACTGGCTCAGTTAAATTAAGGGTAATTCCCCATGATGTTAATAGTGGTATTTGATGATAATAATGCTTTAGCATATCAATGAGTGGTCATTAGACTCTCTATTGCAGATGGTAATTGTTTGGTCCAAATGTCAGATGCCACTATGAATGTTGTCCAGGTCTTGCTGCCTGTGCATATAGACCACTACATTTTCTGAGAAATTGTGAATGGAACTGAACTCTACAATCATCAGCAAACATCTCTACTTTTGACCCTATGAAAGTAAGAAGTTTATTGAAGTAGTAATTGAAAATTGTTGAATCAAAGACACTGCCCCAAGGGTTTCTGAAGCAGTATCATGGGACTGAGATGATTGAATTCCAAAAACTGCAATGATCTTCCTGTGCAAATGATAAAGAGTTGACCACATGATCTGAATTCAATGCCAAGGTTACTGCTGAGAGATAACATTTGTCTTTTTTCTTATCTTGGCTTTCCAGGCCTTTAACAGTCAATCACATTGCTACATTTGGCTTTGAGGTCACATATTAGAAAGACAATGTTTCCTTCCCTTCCCTAAAGTGTATCAATGAACCAGTTGGATTTTTACAACAATCAGGCATTTTTAAAAAATCAGTCCCAACAAGGAGCATCCCATGCCATAAGTAAATGTGGGGAATTTGAGTGTGAAGGCTGAAAGGACCATAGGATTTCTTATCCATTTCTTTTCATCAACAGAACAACTCATCTTCTCATCCAATTTTCCATGTGAATTACAACCAGTGCAGTTCATGTTGAGTGCAAATTTATAAAAGCTACCCTCATGGGCTCAGAAGGAATTGAGTGAGAAGTTATACCATGAAGCAAAGTCTGTGGCTTACTGCAGATTGAAGTGATGCATCTATCAGAGATGTAACATTTTGTCAAAGCAACAAGTCATCTAAAACATGTGTTCTGTTTCTGTTTCTCAATGCTATGACAGAGATTAATAAATTGATTATCTCAGATTCATTGTGTGGATGCTACAGGAACATTTGATTCTTCGTGAGGAATTCTTTGACACATGATCACTGCTAAAAAGAAACAACCAACAAAATTTAAGTGTATTACATATTCTGAAATAGTTTAGTAAAAATTATACATCAGGGTGCTACCTCCATGATTGAACAATATAGTGCTAGCGTAAAATGCATCCATTATTTAAGATCTCTGTCACCAGCCCTGGGAAGTGTCATAAGAGGAAAACAATGTAACATCTGTGGTATTTAAGGTATACATTCTGTTAGTTTAAATATATTTTCTATGTTTTCCTTACATGTAAATATATTTCTATACATTTATATAGATACAATGTTTGGAAAATGTTGACTGAATAATTCAACAAGAAAATGCACTTAAACATTGCTCTCAAAATCCTATTCTGTTAAAAAAATCAATTCACTTTGACTTCTTGAATCATAAATATGCACTATTTCATGAGAGATTCAATTATTTTTAAATGCTCTATAATGTCTATGTTTATTGATTCAGGGCAACCTTAGCTAAGAATGGTACTTTAATTACAATGCAAGTTAGAGAGAAAAATTCAGAAATATCTAGAGTAAATACAACCAAACTCTCCTATGCACTATGAATTACAGCTATAATAAAACCTTACAACATATGTAGGAGTGATAATCATTATAAAGTCAAGTGTGCTGTTTATCATTTGACATCATAGCTAGCATCAATAAACCTTCCTTCTATTTCATGTGTGGGAAAATTGCCAGTAAGTAGACTAGTCTCATACAACATTAAAAAAGACACATCTCACAGTACAGCTGAATTAGTATTATGAGAGCTCAAAAGAACCTCTCCTTATCATGAGACAAAAACATACCTGTGGTAACTTTGACTTTGTATGATAGTGTAAGGGGGCAACAGTGAATAAGCAGTCCCTCTACATCACTCCTGATTTTTATTTCCACTGACATCCATTACAGCGTTAAATAGGCAGCATTCATTGACCCATGCTGATGTTTGGAATTACTTCAACATTCTTCATATATAGCTGTAAAATAAGTCATACCAGATGTATAATGTATGACTACTCTGAACTAACATAACAGTCTCCTCAAATATTAAAAAAATCTAAAAGCAATTGCAATCAGAAGTTGTGGAATGTTGTAGTTGTGTAAATGATGGAATCAGCAAATGGGAGATATTTATTGTCAGCAAATGGGAGATGTTTATTGGGAGATAATTAAACTTAAAGTGCTTGGATTATGAAACCACCTAATTATGACAAACAGTTGAACTTTGATTTGCCAATGAACAAAAATTACTTAACACTTGTTTGTGAGATCTCAGCTAATGTGGTAAAAAGATGTTTGCACATTGTCCATTTGTCCACACTAATGCAAACAATTGCTGAACAATATGTAGAATGGCGTCCGAAAATACATAAACAGTAGACAAAAACATTAGACAACTGATTGTGGTTGATCACTATTCTGTCTTAGACATCCACTTCAACGTAAATTGACTTCAAAGGGTTGTAAAATTGGGCAGGGTGTAAAACAGTTTAAAGTTTATTAAAGTTTATTGGTGTCACAAGTAGCTTACATTAATACTGCAATGAAGTTACTGTGAAAATTCCCTAGTCACCACACTCCAGCGCTTGTTTGCATACATTGAGAAAAAATTTAGCATGGCCAATGCACTTAACCTGCATGAGCCCCTCTATTGCGGCTACGTTCATGGCCAGGTGTTCCTGGAGAGGGAGCATGCAGTGTCCATGGGTGTAGTTGATGCCTTCCATGCCCGTTGGGCACTGCAAGAGCTGGGGTGCATTATAGACCCTGATAATCACATTATGATTTGATGTTTTAAGTTTCCTTTGTACTTCTGTTATGTTTGGGCTGCTCTCCCTCCTTTTGGAGAGCTGCCCCTTTTACTTTTTTCCTGAATTAATTTGAGTTGGTTTATTTGGTTTGCTCTAAAAGGGGCCTAACCAGCATGTCTTTTGAATTGTGAGAGAAAACTGGAGCACCCAGAGAAAGCATGTGCGGACTCAGGGAGAATGTATAGACTCAGTTAATTATCCAAACCATGTTCTTGCAGGCTTTAGTTCCATTAACTGCTCGTACTTTTTCTTTAACAGTATTAATGTTAAATTCCTTACTCTCATTAAACCAATTTTTGATTCACCATCCTTTTTATATGTTTTCAATTCTTCTACTAAACAACGTATACAAACTATTTGTTTTAACAATTCTGCTATTTTCTTATTCCACATCATAATTTCTCCTATTTCAGCCTTTAAGGGCCCTATATTTATTTTTGCTGTGCTTTTCCTTTTTACGTATTTGCAGAAGCTTTTACAATTTGTCTTTACATTACTTGCAAGTTTACTCTAGTATTGTTCTTCATCACTTTCTTCTGATTATTTTTGTTGCTTTCTAAAATTCTCCCCAATCCTCAGGATTACAACTTTTCTTCATAGCCTCTTCTTTTCATCTAAAATATCTTAAGTTCGTCAATATTAGATCACATTTCTCATGAATGAGTGTACAATGATTGAAGGTTATAAAATATTTCTTTAAACATTGAACTTCGTAATCCACTTTCATACCTAGTAATTTAGTTTAGCAACCTAGCTTAGCCAACTTACCTACATCTCTCATATCTATGTTATTGACTTCATTTACTTTAAAGACTTTAATTTTAGGTTTAATTATATCACTCTTATACATAATGTCAAGTTCTACCATATTATGACCTTATCCAGTGGATCTCATAGTATGAGATTACCACTTAACTCTGTCTAATTAACGTGACAAGATCTAAAATAACTTGTTCCCTTAATGATTACATGATGAAGTGTTCTAGAGAACTATCTTGAATGTACTCTCATGAACTCAGCTTCCAAACTACTTTGGCTAATTTGGTTTTTACAGTCCACATGAAAATATAAATTCACCATGATTGTTGCTTTAGCTTTGCTACAATCTTCCTTTATTTCATGATTAACATGCTGTTCAAGAGTTAGGCAGTTTATAAACTACTCCCTTCAATGTTTTCTTCCCTTTGTTATTTCTTGCCTCTATCTATACTGTTTCCACTTCTTCTGAGTCAAGATCCTTTCCCACTACTGTCCCTCTGTCATCTTTTATTATCAGGGCTCTTCATTTTCTTCTTTTCACTTTGGCCTGTCCTTTGAAATGTCAGGTACCCTGGAATATTTTGTTCCCAACCTTCGTTATCAAACAACAATATCATTAGATCAAATCCTTTAACTCAATTTGTGCAATTAAGTCATTCACCTTGCTACAAATGTTTCATACATTCAGATAAAATACCTTGAATTTTATTTTACCATTTTCCCCTGATTGTCCTTATTCACATCAATAAACTTTCTAGCGGAAGAAATGTAATTGCTTGGCAGCTATGCAGACCTATGCCAATTTTCCTGGACAGGCTACTATCTTCAGGACCTGTTTGGCTTTCTTTGTTGATATTAGTGAAGAAAGCCACAAGTGCAATATACATAGTAGCTACAGCACTAACTTGCCACTGCTCCTCCTCCCCCCCTTCCCCCTCCCAGCCTGGGAATTTATTTAAGTCAGTGTTGCATTACTAGATGTGGTGCTCCAAGAATAAATTCTCCCCCACGGTCCCTTCCTGTCACACTCTGCTTATTTTATCCAAGTTGCCATACTGTTATATGGCTTTAGCTTTTCTCTTTAGATTCATAAACTCCCCTCGCCTGAATCCTCAACATTTTCACTCTCTTTAGATTATCTACAGTCCTACTTGTTTGATTCTTTGGGACACTGGTCCCAAACTGGTGGCCATCCAAAAAGAATAGATCCTTCTTTGCAAGATTCTAATGCCAGTGCTCTATAAGTTTCATTACAGTCTCCAGGATATTTTATTTGTCTTTTAATTTAGTTAAATTTCATTGCAATTCTGAGATTGGTACCTGCAGAGTGCAAAACATAGATAACTGCACTCAAGTTATATTGTGGTCTGCAACTGGCTCTGAATCATATTGTGTCAACCTCATGTATGATATACAAAGAAACAATTACAATGTGAACACCATGGGACATAAAATTGTTATGACTAAACGTGAAGCTGTGCATTAGTTGCACTATATGGGGGAATACACAAAGGTATACACAAGTACATATTTTGCTGAAATGGACAGATTTTTGTCTCTGAAGATGCATTTTATTTTCTATGTGAATCTGAGGAGATGCTCTTCCAAGAAAATCTGGTTTCCCTTGATACATTTTAGTATATTTTTTGCATTTTATGATTTGGTTCTTAAGGCTAATAATAATTCATCTTTCTTTTTTAATATATTAAATGAAAGTAGTTGTAATGAAGAACAATTAAAACATGATTTTGGTTTTGAACAGCATCAAAAATATTAAAACCAATGTCAATAGTAGAACATTTTGATATAAAAGAATTTAACTTGTATTTCTATAGACAATCTCCACTGGAAAATGTCGTTTTGCTTATTGAAGCAAAGGGAGTTAGTGTGTTAGCACTTCCAACAATTTTTTGAGCCAGCTCCTGTTTTCTATTTAAGCACTTCACAAATCATTCTAGTTCTGTTTTATGGGTGTGTGGGTGTGTTTCTCCTCTCACTTCCTTTTCTTTGTTAAACACTGATATGTGATTTCTTTCTGTTCTGGTGAACAGTTTATTTCTGAAAGTTTCATTTATCTTTCCAAACATGCTGAATGACCGGAGAATTTCCAGCATTTCCTGTTTTAGTTATACATTCTTGCCGCTGATATCAAATGCCAAAGCTTATATGACTTCAGAATAGTCGTATTGAAATTGAAATGTTAACCCTCTTTCTCTCTGCACAGCTGCTGCCAGACCTGCTGAGTTTTTCCAGCATTTTCTGTTTCCATTTTCAGATTTCCAGCATCTGCAGTATTTTGCCTTATTATCCCAAATTTCATTTGTTGCAAACTGGGCGGAGCACAACTTAATAGAATGTCATAATAAAGTATGTTATAAACCTTTTTTTTGGTCAATGTCCATGTAATGCAATTAAAGAACCAGACTTCTCTGGTGAGCCAGTTCAAAATAAGCATTTAAATAAGAAATGGTTTGCACTTTAGAGTATGCTTTGTTGTTAGGATTGCCAACTGTGATTAAATGCATCCCTGGAAGTTTCATCATATGACTTGTTGACATGCCCCCACGCTCCAGCTACTATTGGACCAAAAGATCCATCCTCATGACATATACTGCCCACACCAACTGGAAAGCAAAAAGACAATTCTATGATGCTTGCTGTCAGCCAAACAGCCACTCCCCTCTCACTTTCAATATTTTTATGTTTAGTAAAGAGGGTATTACAAAAAAAATTACAAAAATATGTTGGGTGACAAAATGGGAGATTTCCTTGCCTGTTTTATCAGTGTGGTAAGTGGTGGTAATTTATGGCACTCTGTGCAATACAGAGGCCATAATGTGATTCTGACTAGTAGGGGGAGTGTGTAGAGCTTACTCATGCCAGGAAGCCAACTGCAGACTGCTCTGAGAGCCATTGTACAGGTGACCTGATCTACCAGCATACTGTGTACAGAATGAACACAGTACATTGACAGATCTGTCAACCCCCTCCACAGACCCCACGTGTACAGCCCTCCTGATCACCAACTTTCATTTCCCAATTGCCAAATCCCCCAAAGACGCAACCCCAGCCAACATCAATCCTTGATCACTGGCCTGACAGACTAGCCCACCCCCACCTCTCAGATGTAGAATTTCCCCTCTTCCCTCCCCTCTTGCAGACCTCCCCTCCCACCTCCTCCAAAGGCAGTGCCCCATCCTGCCTGGTACAGCTTCAATGGCCTCCGGTTTCACCTGCGAGGTCATCATATCTGATCCCTATTATTGAGGACCATCTGTGATCCTTGCCAATGAGGATCTCCATTGGTGAGGTATGAAAAGTAAGTGAACCAGGGGAATATGTCCCAGGCATTGGAATCCTGGAGATTGATTATCAATCCTAAACCATCTGTTGTTGCATCTGGTCTTTCATTGCATAGTAACTACAATAATGCATTCTGATCGTTGCAACACCATCTTTGAAACATAATTGCCTGTATCTCATTTCAAGCTCACCTATGTGTGGATCCACAAGAGATAGGTGAGATTCTAAATGAATATTTCTCATCAGTATTCACTGTTGAGAAAAGCATGGGTGTTAGGGAACTTGGGAAATAAATAGTGATGTCTTGAGGAGTGTACATATAACAGAGAAAGAGGTGCTGGAAGTCTTAAAGCGCATCAAGGTAAATAAATCTGCGGGACCTGATGAAACGTATCCCAGGTTATTGTGGGAGGCTAGGGAGAAATTGCAGGTCCCCTAGCAGAAATATTTGAATCATCGATAATCACAGGTGAGGTGGCTGAAGATTGGAGGGTGGCAAATGTTGTGTCTTTATTTCAGAAGGGTTGCAGAGAAAAGCCTGGAACTACAGACCGGTGAGCATCACATCTGTAATGGGTAAGTTGTTAGAAGATATTTTGAGAGATAGGATCTACAAGCATTTGGAGTTGCAAGGACTGATTAGAGTCAATCAGCATGGCTTTGTGAGTGAAAAATCATGTCTCACAAATTTGATTGGATTTCTTGAAGGAGTAACCAAGAAGGGAGATGAGGCAGTGCAGTTAATATTGCTGACATGGACTTCAGCAAGGCCTTTGACATGTTAAAACATGGTAAGTTGTTGTATAAGATTAAATTTCATGGGATCCAGGGTGAGATAGCCAAATGGATACAAAATTGGCTTGATGATAGAAGACCAAGGGTGGCTGTAGAGGATAGTTTTTCAAACTGAAGACCTGTGACCAGCAGTGTGCCTCAGAGATCAGTGGGTCCACTGTTATTTGTCATTTATATTAATGATTTAGATGAGAATTTAGTAGGCATGGTTAGTAAGTTTGCAGATGACACCAAGCTTGGTGGCATAGTGGAGACTGAAATAGGTTATCTAGGGTTGCAACGGGTTCTTGATCAATTGGGCCAGTGGACGATGAATGGCAGATGGAGTTTAATTTAGATAAATGTGAGCTGATGCCTTTTGGTTGTTTGAACTAGGTCAGGACTTATTCAGTTAATGGTAGGACATTGGGGAAAGTTATAGAACAAAGAGATTTAGAGGTACAGGTTCATAGGTCCTTGTAAGTGGAGTCATAGGTAGCCAGAGCATTGAAAAGGGTATTCAGCATGCTTGGTTTCATTGGTCAGAATATTGAATACAGGAGTTGGGACATCTTGTTGAAGTTGTACAAGATATTGGTAAGACCACACTTGGAATACAGTGTACAGTTCTGGTCACCCTATTATAGAAAGATTATTATTAGACTAGAAAGAGTGCAGAAAAGATTTACTAGCACAGTACTGGAATTTGATGATTTGAGTTGTAAAGAGAGGCTAGATAGACCGCAACTTTTTTCTCTGGCACAGAAGACTTAGGGGTGATCTTATAGAGGACTACAAAATAATGAGGGACATAGATCAGCTGGATAGTCAATATCTTTTCCCAAAGGTAGGGAGTCTAAAAATGGAGAGCATAGGTTTAAGGTGAGAGGGGAGTGATACAAAAAAGTCCAGTGGGGATTTTTTTTTCACACAGAGGGGATGAGTTTCTGGAACAAGCTGCCAGAGGTAGTAGTAGAAATGGGTACAATTTGGTCTTTTATAAAGCATTTAGACAGTTATATGGGTAAGATGGGTATAGAGGGATATGGACCAAATGCTGGCAATTGGAACTAGCTTTGGGGTTAAAAAAAGAGGCAGCATGGACAAGTTGGAGCAAAGGCCTGTTTCCATGCTGTAAACCTCTATGACACTACAACACCCATTGAGCACTGGTGGGGTGAAAATGAATAAATGCAATCTATTGAAAGATATTTTGGAAAACGTGTTCATAACAGTTTGTGGGACCATGCTAAACTCATTACAAACTTTTTTTCAGTGCATTAGTGTTATGGGGACTAGCGGGGGATTGTGGGGATAGGGCCTGAGTAGGATTGTGGTCGGTGCAAACTCAATGGGCCGAATGGTCTCCTTCTGCACTGTAGAGATAGAATCATAAAATCTCTAATGTTTACCTCGGAAGCAGCGGATCTGTTGTTGGCAGCCAACTGTCAATCATGTTGTAAGTACAACCCTCGTCGTTGTGTCACCTCCACCCCGCCGGCCGCATCTATTTCAGTCAATACGGTAAACACAAAGTAAAACGGAGCCTGTCAGCTGATTGCTTTCCAAAAAAAAGGAGGAAGATGGCGGCAGAAATTCACTCCCGGATGCAAACGAGCCGCCCGGTATTGCTGAACAAAATCGAAGGGCATCAGGACACGGTGAACGCGGCTGTGCTCATCCCCAAGGAGGACGGGGTGATCACAGTGAGCGAGGACAGGTACAAAGGAGCCCTGGGTTACTCCTGAGCTGAGGGATCAGTAGATCACCCTTCACGAATGCCACTGAAATACAGTGTTTCTCTCGCAACAACATGATAGCAAATGCTGAAAGCTGCAATTCCTGTAACAGAATTGAACGTAAATGTGGGTGAGCAGCGACGGCATTTCTGTGTTTAATTGACAAGGTCCCTGCAGGGACTTGCTTCCCGAAGCAGCTTTCAGCTTTGTTTACATGTTGGGTTCATCTACTCTGAAACCACAACTTGATGAAGGCTTTCAGCTCATCAGGCTGTGAGCAAATGTGGATGGAGCACTTTTCTTCTGTAGGAAACATCTTTATAAGGCGAAAACAATTATGCTAATCTTTCCCATTTTCTTTTTTCATGTTCCCAGCAACCGTGTGAACTTTTTTTTCATGGGCCTGAAAGACATGATTCTTCTAGGCTAGATGTAGTAAAGTTTGATTAGCGAGATAAATAGAGAGGCTTATCGGATGGAAACAAATGTCTTATCGAAGTCTGAGTGAAGAGCGTCATCGCAAAGCGGTTGTTTCCAGGGGGAGGGGAAGTGCTTTTGAGGAGAAAGAGTTATTGTATCAGTGTTGCCACCGAGTTGACATTGTATTAGGAGCTTTTCTTGTTTACATTCTTTTAGGAAAATATTACCTCTTTTCAAACGATTGCATCTTCATTGGAAACGTTTTAACCAGCGTAATGGGATTTTTCAAAGATTTACAATCAAACTTAACTCTAGAAATGGTTTAAATTTTTTGGAAGTTTTACTGCGCCACATAAAAAAAAAGTTTTGTTTTGAACTTTTTTTCCAAAACCCTTAAATCATTTTTTTTGAAAATGTTTGAGAAGCCAGGCAAAAGTAGCCTGGAATGTATCCGGAATGGCTGAAATGTTTTGACAGTTTGTAAATCTTTCACTAGGGTATGAACTGTTTAAATGACACTGATGTTAACAACATTTGAGGTACAGTGTATGCTTATCCCTATTACACAGTAATACATTGCTTATCTGAGTGCATAAAGTATCAATTTCAAAAATCAAAACTTCAATTGCCACACTGCATAGTTCTACCTCACCAATTCTTCTCCAGACTCGTCAATTATCTCAAAATCATGTACCGATAGTGGATAAATACAACATTCTCCCAATTAACTATCCTGATGACAAAGCTATTGTCTTCAATCCCTGCCACAAAGTGGGTTGATTTAGCTCAGTTGGCCAGACATTGGTTAGTGATGTAGAGTAATATCTACAGCGCAGGTTCAATTTTCCGTAGTCCTGCCTTAACTTTGCTCTTCGCCTGAGTTGTGTTGATCTTCAGGTCAAATCAGCATCATCTATGGTCATCTGGGACTATACAAAAAAAAAACTCTGCTCCCCACTCTCCATCCTTCTCCCTGACAACTACCTGAGGCTGGACAGAATGTTTGCAATCTTGGTATTATGTGTGATCCTACAATGGGCTATAATATATCGGGGCTATTGCTAAGACCACCTATTTTCACTCCTGTAATATTATCTGACTTTGCTGTGCCTCCGTTCATCTGCTGCTGAAAGTCTACTTCATGCTTTTTTGTTACATCTGGAATTAACTACTCCAGTGTGATCTTTATCAGCCTCTCTTCATGTAACTAAGGCAACCCAGAATTGCTATTTGCATTCAAATACAGTGTCCTGTTTACCCATCACTCTTGTGCTCACTGACTTACACAGGTTCATGGTTAAACAAAAATTCTCCTTGTATTCAAAACAACCCCTCCCCTCTGCCCCCACACCGGCTTCACAACTTCACTCCTCCCTATGTTTGTGATGTCATTCAGCTCCATCCCACAACCATCTGAGATACCTGGTTAGCACTGCTGCCTCTCGAGGCCACGGATCTGGTTTCAATTCTGGCCTCGAGTACTGTCTGTGTGGAGTTTGCAAGTTCTCCCTGTTTCTGTATGGGTTTTCTCCAGGTGGTCCAGTTTCCTCCCACACTCTAAAGATGTGTGGCCTAGGTGGATTGGCCATGCTAAATTAGAGTCATAGCAGTTTACAGCATAGAAATAGGCCCGTGATGACAGTGCTGGAGACCAGGGTTCAGTTTTGTCTTTGACTGTCTGGGGAGAATTTGTACATTCTCCTGTGTCTGCATGGGTTTCCATTGAGTTTTCCAGTTTGCCCCACAGTCCAAAGATGTGTGGGTTAGGTTGATTGGCCATGCTAAATTGCCCCTTAATGTTAGGAGAATTATGGAGATAGAAGTGGGATTATTGTTGGTGCAGACTTGATGGACTGAATGGTCTTCTTAAGGATTGCATTGATTCTATGATTTTTAAATTTGAACTAAAAATTTTCTAACTATGAAGCAGCTATTATGGAATATTTTAGGTTAGAATAGGTTCCAAATCTTGGTTATTTTGTTAGTGATGGTTCTGTTTTATGCCTTATTAAACCCATGGCCTAATCAATGAGCTTGGCTTGTAAAGGTGAGAGACTTGTGCTGTAGTTTTGCTGTACAGTTTAGACAA
Source organism: Sphyrna mokarran (assembly GCA_024679065.1). Taxonomy (NCBI): domain Eukaryota; kingdom Metazoa; phylum Chordata; class Chondrichthyes; order Carcharhiniformes; family Carcharhinidae; genus Sphyrna; species Sphyrna mokarran. The sequence goes on along the minus strand of JAGIQG010000003.1, from coordinate 47,431,065 downwards.
TGCTAAACTTACTGATAAAACTCCTCTTTCATCTTTAAGCAGAGGAAATTTTGTTTTACAAATATTCACTGCTCCATACGTATCATGGTAGTAGGTCTGAATGTAACTAAAGTGACCAAATTTTAAACCTAGAATTCTTTCTTTAGTTTTGTAGAAAAAAATTGTCATGTAAACCATATAGCTGAAGTTTAAAAACATTTTAATAGCCAAAATGACTATGCTAGAATGGATTCACTCCATTTATGTATTTTCAAAGTAAATACTAATAGTTGGTTATAAATATATTGTTTGCTTGTTTTTTTTAAAAAATCTTTTAATGTCCTATGACTGTTATATTGTGAATGTTCAATAAGATTGAAGGCAATAATTTTTATTCAGACAAATTGAACAAAAGTTAACCATTACAATTATTTTAGGAAAAATGTGAAGCTAGACAATTTAAAATAAATGTGGGGGTAAACTTTCTGACCCAGCCTGTCACGGGAATCATAATGAGTGGAACAGGAAGGTTGGCAGACCATTTAAAGGTGCATTGAACTTGTGCAGGAATTTCTGATCTTAGGGCATGTGTCGACAAAAAATCCTGCTGTCAGACTCATTGAAATATTTGTATTGAGTATGCAAAAGGTGCTTTCTCCAGTAATTTTGTCCTTATCCTGCTTAAAACACAACTTTTTTTTAAACCTTCAATTCTTATCGTGTTCTTATCCCTTGGGTGAGTTGCAGTTAACAGTTTCATACACTTGCATTCTCAATGACAAACTATCTCAACATGGTACTATTATTTAAGAAAGAAGGAAGGGGTAAACCAGGAAACTACAGGCCAGTCAGTTTAACCTCAGTGGTGTGAAACAGAATTAATCTGCATTTGGAGAGGCAGGGATTAATCAAGAACAGTCAGTATCACTTTGGTAAGAGGAGGTAACGTCTGACTGATTTCATTGAGTTTATTTGAAGAGGTGACCAGATGTGTAAATGACAGTAATGTTTAACATAATCTCCTTAGACTTCAACAAGGCTTTTGAATGGGAAACTGCTAGCGAAGGCAAGAGCCCATGAGATGCAAGGAAATTTGGCAAATTGGATCCAGAGTTGGTTGAGTGGCAGGAAGCAGAGGGTGATGGTCCAAAACTGTGTTTTTGGGTTGGAAGACTATACTCTGTGGGACCCCGCAGGGTGGCTGTTGCCATTTGTGGTTAATATAAATGATTTAACTTAAATGTAGGAGGCTTGGTCAGTGTGTTCACGGATGATACAAAAATTGGTGGGCTGGTAAGCAACGAGGAGGACAGTCTCTGATACAGGAGGATGTAGGCTGGTCGGATGGGCTGATCAATGGAAAGTGGAATTTAATCCAGATGTGTGCACTTGGGCAGAACAAGCAAAGCAAGGGAATACATGGTGAATGGCAGGATCTTGGGAAGCACCAAGGATCAAAGGGATCTTGGCATGCATGTACACTGGTACCTTAAGGTAGCAGGACAGGTGGACAAATGGTTAAAAAGACAGATAATATACTTCCTTTATTAGCCAAAGCATAGGGTTTAAGAGTAGGGAGGTTTATTGGAACTATTAAAATTGTCACAGCTAGGGTATTGTGTGCAGTTCTGGAATCCCCATTTTAGGATGAATATGATAATATTGGAAAGGGTGCAGAGAAGATTTATCAAGATGTTTCCTGCATTGGTGAGTTTTGGTTTGGGGTTGCTTTCCTTGAAGTGAAGGAGGCTGAATGGGGTGTGATTGAATGTATAAAATTATGAGGACCGTAGATAAACGGGAAGAAACTTAATAGATTTGAGTAGATGGTTTGTCTTGAGCAATACAGATGTTGTGGACCAAAGATCATTTTCTGTGCTATATACCTCTATAATGAGGCTGCTATGAATCTTCACAGTTTTCCTGTAATTAAGTTAAACACATTGCTGTTAAAACTAAAATGCAAGGATTAATGTAGAAGAAATATATCCCTTGTGTAATTAAACTTGCAAAGAAGTGTGCCCAATAGCAAGTGTGAAATTTCCATCTGAATGGACTGTCACCCTTGTCCTAGTTTAAAAATGCTAACAGTATTCTGAACTACAGGAAAAACTGTAAATTGCTTCAAGATGGAACAATTTCCAGTCTTTTTCTCCTAAAAGATAATAGGCAAAGTGCAAACTTTAGAGGTTGAATATCTTTTCAAGAGGAAAAAGGAAGCATATGTAATGATAGGAAAATGAGGTTCAGTTGGGTCACTTGAGAGTTACAAGGTAGCAAGGAATGGAAGGGCTTAGGAGAGCTAAGAGGGGGCATGAGAAGCCCTTGGTGGGTTAGATCAAGGAAAACCCCAAGGTTTATTACTCTTTTGAGAAATAAAAGAATGACCAGGGTGAGATTAGGGTCGGTCAAGGATGGTAGTGGGAACTTGTGCATGGAGTCAGAGATAGGTGAAGCGTTGAATGAATACTCTTCTTCAGTGCTCACTAAGGAGAAGGGGCCATGTTTTTGAGAATGTGTAATGTAGGCTGATACATGGAGGAAGTTGATGTTCTGAGGAAAATATATTAACAATTCTGAAAAATCTGAGGGTCGATAAGTCCCCTGGGCCAGATGAGATACATGGGAGCAAGAGATGAGATTGTGGACCTTTTGCTTTGATCTTTGGGCCCTCATCATCCGCAGGAATTTTGCCAGAGAACTGGAGAATGAAGAATGTTGTTCCCCACTTCAAGAAAGGAAATAGGAATGACCCTGGTAATAATAGACCAGTTAATCTTACTTCAGTGGTTGGTAAGTTAATGGAAAGGGCCCTGAGGGAAAAGGTTTATGACCGTTTGGAAAAATGCAACTTAATCCGGGATAGTCAGTACGAATTCGTGAGGGGTAAGTTTTGCTTCACGAATTTGATTGAATTCTTTGAGGAGGTAACTAAGTGTGTAGATGAAGGTAGAGCAGTTGAAGTCATATACATAGATTTTAGTAAGATGCTTGATAAGGTTGCCCATGGTAGGCTCATGAAGAAAGTAAGGAGGTGTGAGATAGAAGGAAATCTGGCTGATTGGATAATTAACTGAATTTCTCAAAGAAGACAGAATGGTGGCGGAAGGAAAATTTTCAGACTAGAGACCAGCTACCAGAGGTGTACCTCAGGGGTCAGTGCTGAGAACTCTGCTATTTGTGATTTTTATCAATGACTTTGAAGAGGGGCTGAAGGCTGGATTAGTAAATTTGCTGATGACACCAAGATTGATGGAATAGTGGATGAGGTAGAGGGCTTTTGTGGGCTGCAAAGAGACATTGATAGGATGTAGAGCTGGGCTGAAAATTGGCAGGTGAGTTTAACCCTGATAAGTGTGAGGTGATTCATTTTGGTAGGACAAACTTGAATGCAGATTACAGGTTCAACAACAGGGTTCTGAGGAATGTGGAGGGACAAAGAGATCTTGAGGTTCTTATCCACAGATTTTTGAAGGTTGCCACTCAAGTGGATAGAGCGGTGGAGAAGGCTTATAGTTTGTTAGCGTTTATTAACAGGGGGTTTGAGTTTAAGAACTGTGGGGTTATACTGCAACTATGCCAGATGTTGGTGAGACCACATTTGGAATATTGTGTTCAGTTCTGGTCACCTTACTATAAGAAGGACGTGAAAGCATTGGAGAGAATGTAGAGGAAATTTATCAGGATGCTGCCTGGTTTGGAGAGTAGGTCTTATGAGGAAAGGTTGAGGGAGCTGGGGCTTTCCTCTTTAGAGCAGAGGAGAATGAGAGGCAACTTAATAGAATTTTATAAGATGAAGAGGAGGACGTTCAGAGACTATTACCTTGGGTGAATGTAACTGTTACCAGGGGCATGGTGGGAGATATAAGAGGAATGTCCGAAGTAGGTTTTTTACTCAGTGTGCCTGGGGTGTGGAATGCATTGCCTGCTGTAATAGTGGAGTTGGACATTTTGGGAACTTTCAAGCAGTTATTGGATAGGCTCATGGAATACACCAGAATGATAGGAAGTCGGATGGCTTGATCTTCAGTTCGGACATAGCTTGGCACGACGTTGAGAACTGAAGGGCCTGTACTGTGCTGTAGTGTTCTATGTTCTAACTGAGGCCAATAGATTCAATTTATTGTGACTGAAACTTACTTATTTTTCAAGAAAGGATTCCATATTCCATCCTATGGGAATGTACCATTTTGTGTGAATCCACCATTTATTAATGTCCATGTCTCTTATTGTCCACAGAACAATACGTGTGTGGTTGAAACGAGACAGTGGTCAGTATTGGCCAAGCATCTTTCACACTGTATCAGGTGAGTAAAAATTCAAATGAATAGATTTAGGGTTTTTTGAATGTAGTATTCACTAATATATCACCTTTCTGAATTTTGGATTGATTTTAAGTTGCTTTTGCAAAATGTTCTAGGAATATGTGATATTTGTGATTAAATGGTTTCTATTGGAACAATAAGATTTTCCCTTTATTTGATTAATTATAAAGGAAGTAGCAATAGCGGACACATTCTTTAATCTTTCTCATTGTTTGATACTGTGAAGTCACAGTGATCAAAATAATCATAGAAATCTGTACCATTAAATGTGCAAGTTGTGAAACTTAACATGAAGATCTGTGGACACTAAGGTTATTACTGCAGCATCATTTGAAACATTACAAATGGTATCTGTTGGTTTGAAATGATTAAAATCACAAAGTATCCTTTATTTGGTGCAATAGATATTGAGGTCTGCTGGCAAATCTCATAGTAACAGGATGTCTGATCAGCTTGGGAAGTAATGACCAGTGTAAACGGGAATTCTCTGTTAGCTCACTTTAACACCAATCTCAGAGGACACTTTATATCACCCTAGCTATTTGTTTCCCAATTTGTTCTGTGTTTCACCTCTTCCCATTAACTCCACAATTAGGGATCAGTGGCCCATAACTTCCTGAAACCCCTCCCCAGCATCAGAATTTGGGGGTACCCCAGAGAAATGCTGGATAATTCCCCTTGGAAGATCCCCAGTAAAGATTTATCCAGCAATTGTCCAGAATCGCTAACTTCCTCTGGACGATTGCACTGGGCTGGAAAACGTTTGACAAAATTGTTTAATTGTCAACTTTGGAAGTTTCTGCCAGTTTTACACTCGTAGTTACTCTGTGCGAGTTAGAAATAAAAGCACTTCTAACTTCAGCGTAATTAAACACTCAGACTGGCCCCTGCATTGGACACCTCCCTCCACTCTTGAACAACTCCTGACTGCACTTCTTCTGATGTTTGACATACCATGCACCACCCCCACCCCCGATCACCTGATGTCCAACTCACTCACCCACTCTGCACTCCCACTGCCATGTGTGAACCCATACTGCCTACATTCGATTCATTTACTTTCTTCCTGGATTGTTATTTTTAATCAGACATTTAAACTCACCTGCTTTACCGCAGCTAGTGCCATTAAAAGGAGGCAATCCTCCTTCTGACTTGCTCCATTTTACACATCACTACTAGAGCCAAGGACCTTGTGAGTTGTCTGAATTTCACCCAGCTTGTATCAGGATGGGCGGGTGAGACAGGCGTATAGAATTTCAGTGCAAGTAAGTTGATACAGAATGGCAATCCGACAGTGCCACTCTGAGGAAGTTACGGTTCTTTGTGCTTGCTTGTTATAGAATCATAGAATCCTACAGTGCAAAAAAAGTCCCTTCAGCCCATCGAGTCTGCACCTAACACAATCCCACCCAGTCGCTACTCCCATATCCCTACATATTATACCCACTAATTCCTCTAATCTATGCATCCCTAGCCAGTAAGGGGCAATTTCTTAGCATGGCCGATCAACCTAACCTGCACATCTTTGGACTGTGGGAGGAAACTGGAAGACCTGGAGAAACCCACACAGACACGAGGAGAATGTGCAAACTGCACACAGATAGTGACCTGAGCGGGTTTTTAATCTGCACAAATACACAACAATTCTATACACAGGTTACAAATCTCAGATTCGTTTTGAAAAAATTCAGAATGGGAAACCATAACAGGAAGATTAGATCTTGTGGCCCCATTTCTCCATTCAGTGAAAATAGCTGATTTTCACTTATTTTCTATATTCCCCTTGATTATGTGTGACATAAAAAATCTGTTTTTGAATTTATGGAATAATGGCATATCCACATCGCTCTGGGATGAATAATTCCAAAGAATAGAACTAATTGAACTCATCCCATTTTCTGATCCACTATAATTAACATATTCTATAAAATAACTTGTATGGTCTTTTACTATACATGAAAAAGTACGTTTGATCACTCAATCCAATGAGTCTCAACCTGATTTTATAGGATTCCCAGTCCTTTCAACTCTAATTAATAAAACTCACACTGCTACGAGTTTAAAAAGTACAACAAATCACAGAAATATTTGATGCTAATAGAATAGAATAGAACATTACAGCACAGAACAGGCCCTTCGGCCTTCGATGTTGTGCCGACCAAAATAAAAAGCAATGCCCCTCCAAACTAAACCATTCCCTTCTCTTCCATATACTTATCAATTAACCTCTTAAACGCCACCAAACTTGGCGCATCTACAACAGCTGCAGGCAGGGCATTCCACTCCCTAATCACTCTTTGAGTAAAGAACCTACCTCTGATATCCGTCCTATAACTCATACCCCTTAATTTAAAGCTGTGTCCCCTCGTGCTAGCTTTCTCCATCCTAGGAAAAAGGCTATCACTGTCCACCCTATCTAAACCTCTAATCATCTTATATGCTTCAATAAGATCCCCTCTTAGCCGCCTCCTTTCTAACGAAAACAACCTCAAATCCTTCAACCTCTCTTCATAGGACCTGCCCTCCATACCAGGCAACATCCTGGTAAACCTCCTCTGTACCCTCTCCAATGCCTCCACATCTTTCTTATAATGTGGGGACCAGAACTGCACACAATACTCCAAGTGCGGCCGCACTAGAGTTTTGTACAGTTGCAACATGATGCTGCGGCTCCTAAATTCAATCCCCCTACCAATAAAAGCTAAGACTCCATATGCCTTCTTAACAACTTTATCCACTTGACTGCCTACTTTCAGGGATCTATTGACACATACACCAAGATCCTTCTGTTCCTCAACACTATTAAGAGCCCTACCATTAGCCCTATACTCTACACATTTATTGTTCCTGCCAAAGTGCATTACCTCACACTTTTCCACATTAAACTCCATTTGCCACCTCTCGGCCCAGCTCTGCAACTTGTCCAAGTCACTCTGTAAACTATAACACCCCTCTTCACTATCTACCACTCCACCGACTTTAGTGTCATCTGCAAATTTACTGATCCATCCCTCAATACCCTCATCCAGATCATTTATAAAAATTACAAACAGCAGGGGCCCCAAAACAGACCCCTGAGGCACACCACTTGTCACCGAACTCCACGATGAATATCTCCCATCAACCACCACCCTCTGTCTTCTATCTGCCAGCCAATTCCTAATCCAATTAGCTAAATCACCCTCTATTCCACACATCTGCATTTTCTGTAGAAGTCTTCCATGGGCCACCTTATCAAACGCCTTACTAAAGTCCATATATACTACATCAACCGCCTTACCCCCATCCACCTCTTTGGTCACTTTCTCAAAAAACTCAATGAGGTTAGTAAGGCATGACCTACCCTTCACAAAACCATGCTGACTATCCCCAATCAATTCATTTCTCTCTAAATAACTATAAATCCTATCCCTAATAATTCTCTCCAATACTTTGCCCACAACAGAAGTAAGACTCACTGGCCTATAATTCCCTGGAAGGTCTCTCTTCCCCTTCTTGAACAATGGGACCACATTCGCTATCCTCCAGTCCTCCGGAACCACACCCGTAACCAACGACGACCTGAAGATCAGAGCCAGAGGCTCTGCAATCTCCTCTCTTGCCTCCCAGAGAATCCTAGGGTAAATCCCGTCCGGCCCAGGGGACTTATCCAACTTCAAACCCTCGAGAATTTCTAGCACATCCTCCCTATCTACTACAATACTTCCCAATTTGCAACCCTGTACCTCAGTGTTCTCCATAGCTACATTTACAGCACTCTGCGTGAATACCGAAGAGAAATATTTATTCAGTGCCTCTCCAATCTCTTCAGGCTCCACGCACAACTTCCCACTGCTGTCTATGACTGGCCCTAATCTTGCCCTAACCAATCTTCTATTCTTAACATATCGAAAGAAAGCTTTAGGATTCTCCTTAATCCTATCAGCCAACATCTTCTCGTGTCCCCTCTTAGCTCTCCTCAATTCACTTTTTAGCTCCTTCCTGGCTAATCTATAGCTATCCATTGCACTAACTGAGCCTTCAAGCCTCATCCTGACATAAGCCTCCTTTTTCCTTTTAACCAGCAAATCAACTTTTTTCGTACACCAAGGTTCTCTTACTCGACCATTTCCTCCTTGCCTGACAGGGACATACTTATCAAGGACTCGCAGCAGCTGCTCCTTGAATAAGCTCCACATTCCAGATGTTCCCAGTCCCTGTAGTTTCCTAGTCCAATCTATGCACCCTAATTCTCTCCTGATGGCCTCATAATTACCCTTCCCCCAGCTATAACTACTGCCCCCAGCTTCATGCCTATCCCTATCCATCACTAAGGTGAACGTAACCGAATTGTGGTCACTATCACCAAAATGTTCACAACTTCCAAGCCTAACACCTGGTCTGGCTCATTGCCCAGCACCAAATCCAATGTAGCCTCACCTCTAGTTGGCCTATCTACATACTGAGTCAAAAAACCTTCCTGCACACTCTGTATGAAAACTGTACAAAAACTTATTGGTTAAATAGTTAACCAATAAGTTTAATATAATTAAACTTCATGTGCTTCATTACTTACATGTGCAGAATTTAAAAAGGCAATTAAAAAGTGGGACTTTTCCATATTTGTACTGAGTAAACAGTAGAGGAACTTTGGGGTCATTACTCTTTGGAATTCTTGGTTTCAAGAGAGCAGTGGAGGCTGGATCATTAAATAAATTCAAGGCTGACAGATTTTTGATAGACAAAAGAAGTTAGAGGTTATGGATGTTAAACAGAAGAGTAGAGATTATAATCAGAGCAGTCATAGTTTAGTGAATGGTGGAGCAGGCTTGAAGTGTCAAAGATCTACTCTTGCTTCCAAGTTCTATAAAGTTAGAAATTCATTTATTCATTACCCCAACTATCTGCCTAGTCTGTCACTCAGCCCATCATTATGCAAGTCCTACGCCTTTTTCTTGAATTACGTCACCCAGTCCATCGATTTATCAATAATTCTATCTTTATCTCCACTCCAGACAATGCAGGAATTCAACTCTTTCCTGCTGCAGACCAACCAAATAGCAGTTTCCATCTCAATGAGTATCCTATGTCCAAGTACTCCTTTTTCATGGAATGTTGCTTTCCTTTGTTTGCATTGCACATTATCCAGTCCAATATTCCAGTCCCTTCCTCCACCCACTGTTCAGTATTTCATCTTTGGTATCCCTTCCCATTGAGTATGGGATTTTACTTTGGCCCAATAAACTCCCTCTTTCTTTCTCTATGGAACATTCAAAAAGCTCCCCAGAAACGATTAAGAGATTCTCCTCCTTGGTCCTTCGCTTTTTACCTACTTTTGCCTCATTCTGTCCAACCAACCCCCAAATTATTGTCATCCTTCTCTTAAGAGTTGACTGAGTATTTTATCAATTGTTTCATTTTGTTCTTTCCTTTTTGTTTCTTTAGCTTTCATGGGAGGTGCTGGCCTTGTGATATTGTCACTGGATTAGTGATCCAGAGACTCAGGGTAAAGCTTTGGGAGCCTGGTTTAAATTCTGCCATGGTAGATGGTGGAATTTGAATTCAATTGAAATCAGGAATTAAAAGTCTGAGACCAGAAAAGCATTGTTAATTGTCATTTAAATAAAAACAACTGGTTTACTAGTGTCCTTTAGGAAAAGAATTTTGCATCTAGTTCAAGAGCAATTAGAGATAGAAAACAAATGACACCCACATCTCATGAATGAATAAAAAACTCCCTGGCAGGAATTGCCTACAGTTTGTGTTGTTATGATCATTTGGTTCAGATGTGGCATTCTTCTCCTCTGAAGCCCCCTCCTTTAGGCCTGGAGCACATAATTCGTGCTGATATTCCAAGAAATACTGAGAAAGCACTGCACTATCGTAAATGCCGCCTAACCAGGTGGATATAAGAGTTTCCATAGAATTATCTGAAGAACTAAACTGGGTCCCACTGTGGTAGCATCAAAATAAATTAATTTATGTTGGACCTTGTTTGGAAATTGCAATATTTTCCACCATAAAGCCTCCAAGAGTAATGCGTGTGCTTTGGGACATACTGAGGATATGAAGGATGCAAAGTTATTCATTTTTTTCATAAGCACAAGATTATTTCATTGTTCATTATGCTCTGACTTTAGGAAATATCACGGAAAACCACATTCCAAAGTCATTGCTTCATGATATAACCCTTCCTGCCCTGGCAACATGTATGTTATTACTGTGAAGAACCTCCTGATTTTCCAACTCAGAATGAAAGAGGCATTTCAGTGTGGCCAGATGATCTGAATTTGGACTAATATGGGGCTCTGAAACCTGCAACCACAGGGATGTGTGGCGAATGTTTGAGGTAGCCCTGACTTTGTTTTTTTTGAAGTAGAAATGATCTTGCTTTCTTTAAAGTTTTTGGTCACACAAACAAACAGATGACTCCTTTGGCCTGCAGGCATTGTGATGTTACTGTCTTGTGAGACCATCACATGAGTTAGCCAGTATCCTCTGGCTATTTAGATATTGCCATTTTGGAATGTTTTTTAGAAGCATTGTTGCAGCTACAATCTTCCCAGGTGCCACTTCTTATCCTGTCTTCTATATTTGAAAGCTTATTCTGGGAAAATTGCAGCATTTTGTAAATGTTTCAAGTTCAGCTCTTTGGATGTAGTGTAGCAACAGGAAAAGTTGAAATGGTCATGACTTATTGAAACAACATTGCTTCTTACAAAATGTCAGTTTTAAACAAAAGTTATGAATATTTTGAAATTATGTTGCACAACTTGCACAAACTTGATGTGGAGATACCTTCATGTGGTGTAACCACATGCAGTAGTACCATGACCTGGAGTTGAGAATCATTTTTACTCAAATAATTGTTTTATCTAGTTCAAATTCAGATCATCTGGCTACATTTGAAATGACTCTTTCATTCAGAGTTGGAAAATTAAGAGATTTTTACAGTTATAACATATGTTGCCAGTACAGGAAGGGTTATATCATCAAAATAAATAGCACAAAAGTTTGCAGAACTTTATGAAATGATTTGTGGACATAACTGCTCAAGTATTTGCAGTCTTATATTCTGCCAAGGAAGATGGTGAAAGAGTGATGTTATCATTGGATTAGTAATCCAGAGACTCAGATAATGCACTGGAGATTTTGGTTTGAATCCCACCACAGCAGATGGTGAAATTTGAATTTGTTAAAAATCTGGAATTATGAGTCTGACAATGATCATGAAACCATTGTCAATTGTCATTAAAAAGAAAAAAAAATCTGCTTCACTAATGGCCTTTAGGTAAGAAAATCTGCCAACCTTATCTGGTCTGGCCTACATGTGAATCCAGACCCATAGCAATGTGATTGAGTCTTAAAGTGCCTTCAATTCAAGGGCAGTTAAGGATTGGCAATAAATAGGTTGCCAGTCTAGTCAGCAACATTCCATAAATGACTTTTTTAAAAAAGGTTCATTCACCCCAAAGATATGCCTATTCTTGAAGCTATGCCATCTTCAATGACTTGTGTACAGATAGATCTGTTTCTGTATCTTTAAGTTGCCACCAGTTTTGCTGACTTTTTGTTCAGTTGAGAGTGGGTAGTGTGTAGGTTGTGGTGCACCATATTATGCCCAAATTCACACACACTTGGGTCATAGAATCTCTACAGTGCCGAAGGAAGCCATTTGGCCCATCAACCCTGCACCGACGACAACCCAGCTCTATCCTTGTAACCCCACTATTTACCCAGCAAATACCCCTGACTCTAGGGTCAGTTTAGCGTGGCCAAACAACCTAACCTGCACAAAATTGGACAATGGAAAGAAACCAGAGCACTCAGGAAACCGATGCAGACATGGGGAGAATGTGCAAACTCCAGTCACTGAAGCTTTTTCAAATTCAAGCTGTGGTAGGGCATCAAAAGTGATTAGTTCTTAACTTTGCAAAAAGCATATTGTAGAATTATTGGAAATCTCAATTTTCACAATGAGAAGAAAGTCATTTAACTCATTGAGTCTGCATTGGCTCTCCAAAATAAATTTTTGCTGAGCCCCACATCCCCGCCTTATCTCCATAACCTTGCACATTTTTACTTTTCAGATAACAATCCAATTCCCTTTTCAAATACCTTATTCAAACCAGCTATGCCACCCTCTGAAGAAGTTGATTCTGGATTCCAATCATAATCTGTCTGAGTAAAAACATTTTCCTCACATCACTTTTACTCCTTTTGACAGTTATTTTGAATCTGTGCCCCCTAGTTCTTGAGTGGAAACAGTTTCTCATAACTTATGCTGTCCATACCTTTCAGCATAGCTCCATCAAGTCTACTCTCAGGTTCTTTACCTCAAAAGGGAACAGTCTCAGCTTCTCTAAATCTATCGTCATAGATACAGTTCTTTATTCCTGAAATAATTTTTCTGAATTTTCTCCATATTCTCCTTATCTTTGCATCCTTTCTCAAATATGATGGCCAGAATTGGATGCAGTACTTCCATTGAGGCCTAATGACTGTCTTGTACACGTTCAACATATACTCTATTCTATGCCATATTTATAAAGTCTGAGAAACTATATGCTTTATTAACTGCCCTCTCAACACACTTTGCCACCTTCAATGGCATATGCGCATATATACCTCTGTTTCTGCACCTTCTTTAGGATTCGTCTGTTTGCTTTTATGCTTGGTCACATCAGTGTGGATTTTGCATGTTCTCCCTGTGTCTGTGTGGGTTTCCTCCCACAGTCTGAAAGATGAGCTTGTTAGGTGTATTGACCCAAACAAGTGGTAGAGTGTGGCGAATTTCATAGTAACTTCATTGCAGTGTCAGTGTAAGCCTCATTTGTGACAAATAAACTTTAACTTTATCTCTCCATATTTTTCCTCCCAAAATGAATCCCCTCTCAGTTCTCTGCGTTGAACTTCATCTGCTGTCTTCCCAATTCATCAGTATTGCTATGTCCTTTTGAAGTTCAAGGTTATTCTCATAGTTGATAACATTTCCGATCTTTGTATTGTCATGATCATTCACGATTTTGAAATCATGCCCTGAACGCTACAGTTTAGGTCATTAATATATATCAGGAAGAGCAAGAAGAGAACGTTTACAGTGCAGAGGGAGGTCATTTGGCTCAAAATAGAAATATAAAACATTTCTTTTTGAGGACAATGAATGAAGCAATGCATGATAGGGAAGCACAATATTGAGTATATCATTTGAATTCTATATCTGACTGTTTAGAAATTGGTAGTTTAGGGACTTTGTCCAGTACTCTAATTTTATTACTCCAAATTAGGGCAGCACAGTGGTTAGCACTACTGCCTTGCAGTGCCAGAGACCCTGGTTCGATTCCTGGCCTGAGTCACTGTCTGTAAGGAATCTACACATTCCCCATGCCTGTGTGGGGTTTCTTCCAGGTTCTCCAGTTTCCTTTCACAGTCTGAAAGATGTGCAGGTTATGTGCATTGACCATGTTAAATTCTCCCTCAGTGTACCTGAGCAGGTGCTGGAGTATGGCGATTAGGGGATTTGCATTGTAACTTAACTGTAGTGTTAATGTAAGCCAGCTTGCGACGAATAAATAAACTTCAAATCAGCTTTTGATGCTTGCCTTTTTTTTTTAAATTCATTTTAAATGTAAGCCAGAATTCTCCTAGCTTACCCATGGCTGGATTCTATAGTTCAGCTGCAGTGAATGAGTGCCAAACTCTCTCTTCTTGTCAGAAGTGGAGAGTACAAGACCGGAGAATTCTGGCATAATGTTTGAATGATCGAGTAAGCAGAAATGGATATCGGGTTTTATCCTTACAAATAACTTTATACATATTCCATAAGGTATTCTTTTAAAGAATAATGTAGATGTTTTCTGATGTGAACAGCTAATGTTAATTATGCACTTTTATTTTTAAAGCACCCTGCTCTGCCATATCCTACAATTCTGACAGCAAACGGATGTTTATAGGGCAGGACAATGGAGCGATTGTGGTATGTATGCCTGCATGTTGTCCTATGTCTGGTCTAGTTATAAGGATTAGGATTACCATTCTTGTCTCTTGCCAAAAGAAAATCAGAGATAATATAAAAGAAATGTGTGGATTTTATTTGTGTTGGGCGTAATGTTCATCTCATTGCTTTACTCAGACTTCACCAATGCCCTAAGTGCACCAGTTTACAATTGTCCCACTGAATTATTTATATTTCTTCTCCTTTGTGTTATGTTTTCTTTCCCCCGGCCACCCTTTCCCACTCCTCAATGACCTACTTTAAAGGACTTTTGTTATTCCACTTGAATCAGCTGTTTCTCTCCAGGAATGGCTATGAGTAATTTTCTTTAGTCCCTAGATTATTTAGCTCTGATCCCGAATTCTTCTGATGATGATGGATTTATCCTGGTGTTCCCTGATTCTGAATGGAAATTTTGAGACAACCGTACCATGTACCCAGTCAAACAGGTTGATAGAACAGAATCATAGAATTTCTACAGGGTAGAAGGAGACTGTTGGCCCATCAAGTGTGCACTGACAACTATCCCACCTGGTTCTATCCTTGTAACCCTACTAATCCCTCTAATTTACGCATCCAGGGACACTAAGGGACACTAATGTTGACACTGTTTCAAGACATGCAGCAAGTCTGCTTTAATCTCTGCCTGCTGCAATCATTAGTTCAAGGCAATGACGCTGCAACATGCACATCAACAAATTGAAAAGGAAACTCATGAGTTTAATAAGAAGTTTTGAAGAGGTAACAAAGATAATTGAGGGCAGAGCTGTGGATGTAATTTATATGGACCTTAGGCATTTGTCAAGGTCCTACATGGCGGACAGATGCAAAATTAAAATCATGTGGAATTTGGGGTGGACTGCTAAACGGTTATAGAACTGGCTTGATTAAAGATGATAGAGTAGCAGTAGAAAGGTGTGTTTCAGAATTGAGATCTGTACGTAGTGGTGCTCCTCAGGAGTCAGTGCTGGGACCTCTGTAGTATTTATAAATGATCTGGAGGAAAATGTGGGTAGTTTGATTAGTAAGTTTGCGGATGGCACAAAAATTAGTGGAGTTGCTGACAGTGTCAGGTATTGTCAGAGGTTACAACAGGATATGGACGTAGATTGGAGACTTGGGCACAGAAATGGTAGATGGAGTTTAATCTGAGAAATGCAAGATGATGCATTTTGGAAGATCAAATTTAGGTGTGAATGATACTATATATTCTTGGGAACATTAACATCCAGAGGGATTTTACTGTTCCCTAAAAGTGGCAACATAGGAAGCCAAGGTGATTAAGAAGGCATATGGCATACTTGCCTTCATCAGCTGGGCATTGAGTACAATAGTTGAGAAATCGTGTTGCAGCTATATAAAACTTTGGTTAGGTTGCATTTGGAGTATTGCATGCAATGCTGGTCACCGTGCTACCAGAAGGACATGGAAGCTTTGGAAAGAGTGCAAAGAAGGTTCACCTGGATTTGAGGGTATTGGCTATGAAGAGAGGTTGAAGAAGCTAAGATTGTTTTCACTGGAAATATGGAGGCTGAGTGGAGACCTGAAAGAGGTTGACAAAATTAAGAGGCATAGACAGGGTGGATAGTCAGAGGCTTTTTCCCAGGGAGGAAGTATCAATTACAAGGAGGCACAGGCTCAAGGTGAGATGGGAAGAGTTTAAGGGAGATGTGCAGGGGACATTTTTCATGCAGAGAGTAGTGGGTGCCTAGAACATGCTGCCAGAGAGGTGGTGGAAGCAGGAACATAAACAACATTTCAGAAGCCTCTAGATGAGTATATGAATAGGGAAGGAGTAGAAGAATATGAACCAAGTAAGGACAGAAGGGTTTTTTTTTTGTTTAGTTAGGGTAGTATGATTGGACAAGTTTGGAGGGCTGAAGGGCCTGTTCCTGTGTTGTATGTTGTTCTTTGTTCTTTAACATAGGAAATAAGAGCAAGAGTAGACAGGGCCCTCTAGCCCGTACAATATTCAGTATAGCCACAATTGATTTTCTGTCTTCACTCTATTTTCCCATTGCCTACTTTCTCCATATCTCTTGGTGTTCTGAGAGAAAAGTCTATCTTCACTTTGGATATATCCAGCACTGAAGCATGTACAATGCTCGGAGGTAGAGAATTTCAAAGATTTACAGCACTCTGATTATATAAATTTCTCAGTATCCCAGTCCAAAGTGGTATTTATCCTTTGTAGTGGGAAATATTGGGAGCACCTACACCGCCGGAGATCTTTGGCCTCTATCAACCTCTCACTGAATTCTCTGGACAGAAAATCATTCTTGAATCTGTATTTTGGTGATGAGTAACTGTGCTGTTATCTGGGGCATCAACTACAACCACGTTCTGTGGAATTCATTTACTGTGCTCAAGGCAAATCATTATATTGTTGATTGGAAAAGTCTCAGATGAACAACTGCTGGAAGGCATATTTGTATGAGTCTGTGCTTGAAAACCTAGAGCAACATATATTACATTTTAGCAAGGTGGGTCACTGCTCTGCCTCTGTGGCTGCTGGAACCACTGTTCAGTTGGGCATGATGGGCATCCATGCTGTGGTTAAGAAGATATTTGGATCAAATTGAGTATATTGGCAAATTTAAATTTCAAATATTTCTTTTAAAATTGAGCACTTCCAAAATATACAGAACTTTTTCACCAGCGGAAGATGCATCCTAATTGACTTGATGATTTACACTTACTAAAAAAAACAATTCTGACCCCAACTAACTCTCAAGGGTCTGCTTCATGACAAAGAGCCTTTTAAATAGTCAGGAAAGGTCTTATTGCTGTAAAAATATACATGACAATTGCACCGAGTCTACTTGGCAGAAGAATAATACATTGTGGATTATAGAACATCAAGTAAACATTTGGCTTCACGGTAACATTCTAGCATCTGCCTTGGGAGCTGAAAGGTTTGAATGTTGCTCTGGTCTTTCACAGTGAGTGGAGACCAGGGCTTTGGCTCTGAATTTCAAGATAGCATCAAGCAGAATGATAATCATATCTGCTGGGTATGGGAACCCATAAACTCTCTAAGGATCTAACCACCTTACATGCTGGTTAGAAAGATGCTGATGCTCCATTCCACTACGTTATACTATTCTCTAAGAATATGTAGCTATTAAAAAATCCATTATGAGACTTCTAACCATCTTAACGCTGCATTTTATCTACCTTATGGAGATCTGCAATGGTGCTTTAATTACAGCATTTCTATATATATATTTCTTTTCAGGAGTTCCTCATGGCGGAAGATTTCAATAAGATGACTTATGTAAAGACTTACCCAGGTATGTTACTTTCAGTTCTGTGGTCACAAAATTTTATTTTTGTGTTCATTATTTGAGGTAAATGTCAGAAATACCAAAAAGTTCATGTTTTGAAACTGATTTCTGAGCCTGTTGCCATATTAGTAACTTAGTATTGTGAATATTACTAGGTTTAGCTGAGTAAGGAGATGAATTATAATATGAATCTGTGTTGGCTTTTAAATTGGAAATGTATATCAATAAAAATGGCTCACATGGAAGATTTCCTCTAATTCCCGTTCTCCACCACAGATCTGACTGATGGCAGCTTAAGTAGGTAACCAGCTGCAAGGCACTTTCCAAAGCTGCTTTGCAAACATCTGCAAAGTGTTCGTTGTTGGTGATCATGCCACATGTTACATATCGAGGATTAGATCTGAACTCATCCCAATGTGTCTAACACTTTCTTTCCCATACCCACCAACATATCATCATATGAGCTTTTTTAATTGTCTACTGAAAATTCTTGTCTGCTCTAACATCTGAATGACCAGACCAGATCTAGAGGTGCCAAATTTATAATTTACTTTTGCAAATCTTGCCATCCTGTATTGGAAACCCAGCTACACTGCAAAGGTGATAATCTTTTGCTGCCAGCCTTATTAAAACACTTGGAGTGAGTTGGCTCCCTGCCCCCTTTGTCTATGGCCTCAATCTCGAAATGAGTAAATTGGAGTCATGGTTCAGATTTTTAAAATCCTGACCTGAAACCAACCCACCTGTTTTTGTGGCTAAAATTGAGATCAGTTTTTCAAGTTGTTGATGTTTCATCAGAGCTGAAAGATATTGTAGATGAACAGTTTATCATTTAGCATGAAGTTGGGACGAAAGTAGGTGGGGGTGCAGAGAAAGAGTATGCACCTGGCTGGAGAGCAAGAATGCTTAAATGTCAAAATTGAAGAAAGATACAAGGCAAAACATAGGTGGCAATGGAAAAAGTAAATAAACAAAAGATTTGTGCCAAGGAGTTTATGCTTGAAAATGTAAGACTTACAGCCAAAGTTATACACTTTTTGGTGTGAGAAACAGGAAGGAAGAGACTTATTTAAGTGGTGAAATGTGGATGTACAGAGGGATCTGGGTGTCCTTATAACCAGTCAATGAAATTGGAGAGGCAGATGGAAAAAGCAATTAGGAAGGCAAATGGTATATTGGCCTTTATTGCAAGAGGATTTGGGTTCAGAAGTAGGGATGTTTTACAGCAGTTGTATAGGCATTAGTGAGACCACAAGACTGAAACTGGGTTGTTGAGACTCCTATGAAGAGAAATTGGTTTGACTGGGCCTATATTCACTCAAGTTTAGAAGAATGAAAGGAGATCTTATTTGAAACAGACAAAATTTTAATGGGGCTGGATGAACTAAATGCAGTGAAGATGTTTCCCTGATAGGATAATTTAGCTTGAAGCATTGGTGCTATAAAAGTTTAAAAACATTGGTGGGGTGGTATGCAGACCACCAATCTTACCAATCAAGTTACCATAATGTTGGAAAAAGCATTAGACAAGAAATCAGAAATGCATGTATTCTGAGACCAAGGTCATGAATCTCAATAAAGTTAACTATGATGGTATGAGGCATGAACTGGCCAGATGGACTATGAAACATTACCGAAAGGAAAGCCAGTAGACAGGCAATAGCGGGCATTTAAAGAACAAATAGGTGATCTTCAGAAGTTGTTTTATTCCTGTTTTGCACAAAAGAATGTGGCTAAACCATGGCTTACAGGGGAAGTTAGAGATTGCTTCTTCCTTGAATCTGATGCATACAAATTTGTAAGTAAAAAGCAATAGGTTTGAGCAAAGGAGGACCAAGGGATTGATTTTAAGAAGGGAAAAATAGAAAATGAAAGTAAACTAGCAGGGAACACAAAAACTGACTGTAAAAGTTTCTACAGGTATGTAAAGCAAAAAAGATTGACAAAAAGAAATGTAGGTCCCTTGCAGCCAGAAATTGGAGAATTCATAACAGGGAATAAAGGAATGGCTGAGGAATTAAATTTGTCCTTTGCTTCAATCTTCACAAGGAAGACTTGAATAATGTACCAGAAGTGCTGAGAGAAACAACCTTCAGTGAGGAGCTGAAAGAAATCAGTATTAGTAGAGAAATAGTTTTGGGGAAATTGAAGGATGCAGTATAATGCATGTGGGTGTGTACGTGGCTGATGCAATATAATGTAAATAAATCTTCAGGACCTGATAACCTTCAATCTAGAACATCTAAGGAAGTAGTCCTGGAAATTGTGGCTCCATTAGTTATTTTCCAAACTTCTTTGGAAGCTTGAATAGCTCCTACAGGTTGGAGGGTAGCTAATATAAGCCTGCTATTCAAAAAGGGCAGTAGAGAGAAAACAGTGAACTGTAGACCAGTGAGTCTCATGTTGGTACTGGGGAAGTTGCTAGCGTCTATTTTCAGGGATTTTACAGCTCTGCATTGGAGAGGCAGTGGTATAATCAGACAAAGTCAGCATAAATCAAATCACACTTGACAAATTTATTGGAATTTTTTTTGAGGATCTAACTAATAGAGTTGACTAAGAAGAACCAGTGGATGTGGCTTATTTAGACTTTCAGAAGGCTTTAAACAAAGTTTTGTATAACAGACTACTATGTAAAGTTAAAGCACATAGGATTACATTTAATGTCTTGAGGTGAAGCGAAAGTTGGTTTTCAGATATGAAGCAAAGAGTTAGCACAAATGGATCTTTTTCTGATTGGAATTCTGTGACTAGTGAGGTTCCAAAGGAATCTGTGCTAGGACCCCAACTGTTCACATTATATACAAATAATTTGGAAGAGGGAACATTTGGCAGATGATACAAAGTTGGTTGGGAGGGTGAACTGTGAGGGGGATGCAGAGATGCTTCAATATGATTTGGACAGGCTGAATATATGGGCATCTGCATGGTAGATGCCGTATAATGTGGATAAATATATGGTTATCCACTTTGGTAACAATAATAAGAATTCAGATTATTACTTGAATGGATGAAATCTGAGAGAGGATATTCATTGAGACTTTGGAGTCTTTGTGCATCAGTCGCTGAAAGTAAGTGCAGGTATAGCAGGCAGTAAAGAAGACAAATGATATGTTGGCCATTATAGTGAGAGGATTTGAGTGTAGGGAAAGGGATGTTTTGCTGCAATTGTATAGGGCATTGTTGAGGCCACACCTAGAGTATTGTGTGCAGTTTTGCTGTCCTTTCCTGAGGAAGGATGCCCTTGCTATAGAGGGAGTATAGCAAAGGTTTGCCAGGTGGTTTCCTGGGATGGCAGGTTTGTCATATGAGGAGAGACTAAGTCAGTTAGGCTTATATTCACTGGAGTTTAGAAGAATGAAAGGGGATTCATAGAAAATTCTAACAGGGTTAGTCAGGGTACATTCTGAAAGAATATTCCCAATGGTAGGGGAGCCCAAAACTAGGGGTCATAGTTTGAGGATAGGGGGTAAACCTTTTAAAACGAGGTGAGGAAAAATTTCTTCACCCAGAGGGTGATGCATATGTGGAATTCACTACCACAGAATGTAGTTGAGGCCAAAATGTTGTCTGATTTCAAAAAAATTAGATATAGCTCCAAAGGGGTCAAGTGATATGGGGGGGAAGGAGGATCAGGATATTGAGTTCCATGATCAAAATGAATGGTGGAGCAGGCTCGAGGGCTCAATGGCCATCTCCTCTTTCTAGTTTATTTAAAGGCTCATAGACCACCCTTGCCCTTCATTTTACATGTCAGTTCTGATACTTGGTGGAGAAAACTTGGTTTCGATTCAACGAACAATGGATTATTTTTACCGAATGCGTTAGGTGGTTATAAAGTAATGTTGCATAATAGAATATGTCTGAACTTGCCATTCAAAGCTATCATAATTGTGTAGGTGCATACGAGTTGTCAGTGATAATGTGAATTCAGTGTGGCCTTTTCACTAATTATATTTATGGGGACTTTCAAAAGATGTTATCAGTGAAAGTAATATCTTCCCTTCATAATGGATGGTGATGTGCTGGATGTATCACCTGATGTTTAGATTATTTAAATTACTGATACTTTGAAAGTACTTTCAGTCCTTTGAGAAATAAACTTTATGTCGTGAAAAAAATAATCTTGGTTGAAATGAGGCAATCAGTGATCTTTGGAACAGCGGGCTCCAGAGCACATTGGTGAAGGGCATATTAGAATCTGAATTCTGTTTGCCCAAGTGATTGAGGAAAAAAAAATGTATGTAAAACATCAGAACTTAAATACGCAGCTGAGGAAGGGGCGGTAGTGTCACAAATAGCTTACATTAACACTGCAAAGAAGCCACTGTGAAAACCCCCTAGTTGCCACATTCCAGCATCAATTCAGGCATACCTGAAGCAGAATTTAGCAAGACCAATGCATCTAAAATCAGCACTGTGGGAGGAAACGAGGGCACACACAGAGAATCTACGTAGGCACCCAGGAGAATAGGCAGACTGCACAGGTAGTGACCCCAGCTAGGTCCCTGGTGCTGTGAGGTAGCAGAGCTTGCTGCTGTGCCTTAGTCTATGCCACCACAGAATATTGTACTGCTTTATGGACTTGCAGTCACTGCACAAAGATTAATGCAACCATGAGCTTAGTGTTGAGTTGGGAGGGTGGGGGAGGAGAGATCCTGAGACGGGCTGGGTGGCCTTTAGTCAACTACGAGAAAATGGCTCCCAACACCATCCCACATTAGGTCTCCAGCTATTTGCATTATGCTCCACAGAATGGGTAAGGCCATGAGCAACATTGACTTTCCCATTCATGAAAACTTAAAAAATCTATTAAGCAAGCTCCTAAAATTGCACCAGCTATTCTGGAAAACAGCAACTAATATTCAAACAGCTGATGTCAAGCCACTACCCAGACTGATGGAATAGTTGGAGCAGGAAGGTAGCAAGATTCTGCTTTCAATAAATTTATATTTTCAAGGTGAGCTTGTGCATATCTTGATATTATAAGCAGAGATAGAGGGTTGGCTTGAGTTGATAAAGACTGAGCAAGGTGTCAGATGCAGTAGAATTTTTACAAAAAGTAGCCACTTGAACTGAGATGTAATACTAGATACATCAGAAAAGTGAAGCATTAAATCTCCTTGCCAGCGGGAATAACACCTTCCACTTCACTGTAAAGTAAGGATACTAATAAGACCAGGGAAAAAGAGAGAGTTTTTAAAAACATCTCCAATGAAACAGAAGCTCAAACAAAACAAAATTAGTTTAAACATAGCTTTATTATAGGATATCTAATGAAGCTAGAATTGAGAAGTTTAAGTCAATTTTAACCCAACCTGTCAGTGATGAAACTGACATTGACCTCAATGGACAGTAATGTTGGAAAAGTTAAGGATTCTATTCAATTCTAAGGGTTTCTGAAGCAGCGAGTTTGGTTAACTGTCAGCACGTGCAAAACAGCAGCTTGTCACTGAGTGCAGCTATACACAAGTGTGAGAGCTTGGGAATTTAGTGAGTGAGCAAATTCAGTGCAGTGAGAGAGGAGGTGCTGTTCATGTAAGTATAAAGAGACTTCACAAAAAACCTTGAGAAGAGCTGGCCAGGTGACCTCAGAAGAGCTAGCTCAGTGTGTGACTCCATGGGGAAGCAACCATTCCGAGTGAATTGTGACATCCCAGAAAAACAGGTAATTGATGGGTTTGAGTATTTTTCTCTTTCTCTTTTGCAATTGAAAGGTTTTATTACAAGGTTTCTTAATAGCAATAAAGCTTATTTAACTGACTGGTATTTCCTATTTTTGTTAGCGAGGCAAGTTCAATTGAAGCAAGGAGAATATTGATTGAAATAGTAGAGTATAAAAATAGGCAGGATTAAACACATCTGTAAGGATAATCATTTCATGAATTCAAGACTATAAAAATAGCTGGGAGCATGATATGTGGTGGGTGCTTATGGACATGTGTGTGGCTGGAGAAAGTAAAGTTTGAAGTCATTGGTCTGGAGGGCCAAGCTGTAGACACTTCGACACAACAAAAAGGGGGAAAATTACCTGGAGGCTTTGTTCCAGGAGGTGGTCACACTAATTAGGATGGAGTCAACTGATTTGGTCCATGGGATCGACAGGAGGATGTAACTTGCAAATGAGACAGATAGGGAGATCAAGAAGGTAGAAGTCTTTGTAATTGTTCAAATAGTTCAAAGTTTTTGCAGTTTGTATAGAGAAAAGCACATGCTGTGGGGTAGATGAGCAAACTGACAATGACAGTGTGGCAAATGAGCCATTCAAGCAAGAGAGAATTAATAGGAATATAATGGTAGTGAGGGAGAATATCATCAGGAAAATGGACACAGTTCTGCAATCACGAGTGCAAGTCCAGAAAGCTGTGTTTTCTGCCCAGTGCCAGAGTTTGGGACACTTGCTTGGGACTGAGGCTGCAGAGGAACTTGCAGTGCGAAGAGGAGGATTAAGTTGTTATGATCCATGTAGGTAATACTGATGTGGGTAGGGCTAGGAAAAGTGGGAGCTGTATCAGTGGCGTGTTCTTCACCATTCTTGGAGCAGCATGCAATGAGCTATTTAACTAGGGTGATAGAGAAGGCTTTCAACTAAATAGAGATTATGTGAAGGAAAATTTGTTAGAGAGGAAACGTCAAGAGAGAAGGTAGCTGTGATAAAAATGGTTATCAAGAGTGTGGCAGGAAACAACAGGATGTACAAACTTAAGAGTGCACCAGCAGATAAGACTAGAGGTTGTGAAAATAATGAAAAAAAAATCTAAAGGCTCTATATCTGAATATGTGCAGGACTTGCAACAAGATAGGTGAATTGTCAGCACAAATTGGGTAAATAGATATGACTGAATTGTGATTGCAGAGTAACAAAGGCTGGGAACTGAATATTCAAGGGTATTCAACATTTAGGAAAGATAGGCAAAAAGGAAAATGAGATGGGACAGCATTGTTAATGAAAGGATGGTATTAGTACATTAGAGAGAGAAGATTTTAGACTGGAAGATCAGGATGTAGATTCAGTTTGTGTGGACCTAAAAAAAAACAAGGGGCAGCAAAATTGGTAGAGATGTTTATAGTAAATCAGGAAATTAAAGATGCATGTAATGAGGATAATCATGGGGGACTTCAATCTACATGTAGACTGGGTAAATCTAACTGGCAGTAATGTTGTGGCAGCCAAATCCCTTTAATATATACAAGGTACTTTGCCAGAAGAATATCTTGAGGAACTAACTCGAGAACATGCTATTATATATTCAATGTTATGCAAAGAGGAAAGGCTAACAAATAATCTAATTGTAAAGGTGCCTTTAGAAAAAGGTGACCATAATATGATAGAATTTTACATGATGTTTGAAAGTGATGATATTCAATCCAAAACTACGGTCTTAAATCTAAACAAGGAGAGCAATGAAAGCTTTTGGGCCAAGTGGTAGATTGGGCTACGTATCTATGACAATAGACAGGTGGTGCTTAGTATTTAGAGAGTTCATATATGGTTTACAACAAATACACATTCCTTTAAGGTATAAAAGACCAGCTAGAAAAGTGATTCACCCAAAGCTAACGAGAGAAGTTAAGGATTATATTTAGGTCAAAGGAAGAGGCTTATAAAATTGCCAAAAAAGTAGTGAATCTAACAATTGGGATTGTTTTAAAATTCACCAAAGAAGGACCAAGAAACTGATAGAGAAATTAAAATCGTGGAATCCTACAGTGCAGAAGGAGGCCATTCAGGCCATTGAGTCTGCACTGATCACAATCCTACCCAGGCCAGATTCCCATAACCCCATGGATTTATGCTAGCTAGTCCCCCTGACTCTAATGGTCAATTTAACATTGCCAGTTAACCTACCACGCACATTTTTGGACTATGGGAGGAAACCCATGCAGACACAAAGAGAATGTGCAAACTCCACACAGACAGTGACCCAAGTCAGGAATCGAACTCGGATCTCTGGCACAGTGAGGCAGCAGTGTAAACCACTGTAACGTTGTACTGCTCTGTGTAAAGTGAATTAGCAAAATGTGTAAATGACTTAGCAAGAAGCATTAAAATAGACTGTAAAAACTTCTATAGATAAGTTAAAAAGAAAAGAATAGCAAAGACAAATGTGACCCTGTTACAGGAAGAGACAAGAGAATTTTTAATGGAGAATCAGGAAATAGTGAAGAAGCTAAACAAATACACTTTCCACGCACCCAACCTCATGTTTAGTAGTGATGGAGCTGGCCTACCCGTTGGTTGATGGCAGGATCTTTGGACCCACAGTTGCCAATAGGCTTTCCTGTTGAATGCACCCTTTGCTGCCTGAAAACCCAGGGTAGGGATGTAGTATCCACTAAATCAGAATATTCTGCCAGTGTGAATGGCCAGAAAGCTTCGGCCTTAATGTCCGTCTTTATGGAGGAGGAAGATACAGAATACTTTCCCTGAGAACCAAGGGATTAGTGAGATTGAGGAACTGAAAGAAATTAATACTAATTTTAAAAAAAAAAATGCTACTGGAGAAATTAATGGGACTGAAAATCTCCTGGATCTGATGTTTTACATCCCAGAATGTTGGAAGAGGTGGCTGGAGAGACAGTGATGCACTGGTGAACGTCTTCTAAAATTGTCTAGATTCTGGAATAATTCTTGTAGGTTGGCTGGTAACCACATTATTTAAGAATAAATAGAAAGAGAAAATAAAGAATTCTCGACTTGTTAGCCTGACAGTAGTTGGGAAAATGTTATCAAGAACATGACAACTGGACACTTGGAAAATCATGGTAGGCTTCAACATGGATAAATGAAACAGGTATTATGTTTGACAAGCCTATTAGTAACTCAGAACATAGAGGGAGAACTAGCGGATGTGGTACATTTGGATTTTCAGAAGGTTTTCGATAAGGCGCCGTGCAAGGTTAATAAGCAGAATTGGAGGTAGTATATTAGCATGAGCAGGAAACAGAATAGGAACAACTAAGTCATTCTCAGGTTGGCATGCTGTGATTGATGGGATACTGCAAGAATCAGTGCTTTGGTCCCAGCTATTCACAATCGTACCAATGATTCGGATGTGGGGATCAAATGTAATATTTCAAAATTTAAAATTTGTAATATTACCAAGTGTAATCTTTCCAGACCTAAAACTTAATGAAGGATGCAAAGAAATTTCTAGGGGATTTAGATCGCAGCTGGAGTTTGGTTTCCTCACCCAAAGAAGGATATACTTGTCATAGAAGAGTGCAATGAAAGTTAACCAGACTGACGCCTTTGATGGTGAGATTGTCCTGTGCGGAGAGATTGAGAGACAGAGAGCTTAGAAGAAAGAGACAATTTCATTGAAATGTACAGAAGTCTTAGATCCTGACATAGTACATGCAGGGTGGGTGTTTCTTCTGGCTGGAGAGTTTCTAGAGCCTGGGTGTATACTCTCAGAATAAGGGACAGATATTTATGAATAAGATGAGGAATTGCTTCACTCAGAGTTGCTCCTGAGTATATTCAAGACAGAGACTGATAGATTTCTAGATATTAAAAATATTAAGGGATAAAAATGTAAGGTGGGAAAATGACATTGAAATAGGAGATCTTTGAATGATGGGACAAGTTTTAGGAGCCAAATGCTGCCCTCCACCAGTACCTGACTTGATTCTGGACTCAATTTTGTAGCTGTCCCTTAAAAACCTTCGAAGAGATTTGATGTACTGTTTGCAGAATTGTGAGGTTATCTCTGAAAGTTTTTGTGCAGTAAACTTTCTGCAGGATTTTTGCAGACAGAAGAAATGTGATGGAACACTCAGAACAGGATTTGAAAGTCTCATCCATCATGTCATTCTGCTTTCCTTAGCTTTTTTTAAACTGATGAATAAGCAGTAGAAAAGTTGAAATTTGCTTCATATCCTTTCAAAGTAGGGAGCAAAGGACAAGGAATACAAGAGTGTCTTGGGGTTTTTGAGCCTTCTCCACCATTCAACAAGGTCGTCAATGTAAATTCCATTTTCCTGCCTGTTCTCATAAGTTTAAAGTTTACTTACTAGTGTCACAAGTAGACTTACATTAACACTGCAGTGGAGTTACTGTGAAAATCCCCGACTACTACACTCCGATGCCTGTTGATGCACCAAGAGAGAATTTAGCATGACCAATGCACCTAACCTAATCTTTTGGACTATGGAAGGAAACACACACAGAATATGGAGAGAATGTGCAGTCCCCATATACACAGTGGCCCAAACTGGGAATTGAACCTGGGGCCCTGATGCTGTTAAATAGTTCCTTTCCCTGATTCTTAAAAAGAAGTAATCTTAATACTTTTCTCTTCATTTGAATCATTTCTTTTTACTGAGGATGTAAAAGAAACATTATAAATGTCAGTATGATTCAGTGGTGATGCACTTGCCTCTGATTCAGCAGGTCATGGGTTCAAGTCCAACTGCAGGACTTGAATGCACAATTTTTGGGAAGAGGTTGGCACTGAAGAATTGCTGCATTGATAGTGGTACTGTTTTTGGCCAAGATATTAAAACAAGGCCTTGTTAGTGTGAAAATCCCTGTGTCACCAATTGACGTTTCAGCAAGAGAATTCTCCCAGTGTCTTGATCTGCGTTTATCTTCAAATCTTACACAGTCAAAAACAGATTTCTTTTTGTGGAATACTGTCCATTTCTCATGACTGCATGCTAAAGTAACTATTTGCAGTAAACTACTTTGGGACGTATGAGAATGTGAAAGGTTTTCTTTTGTTCTTTATAATGTTCAATCAGGGAGATCTTTCTTCTATTCCCGGATTTAATGTGGAAAGTTCATTTTATGATCCTGCCCATTTTAGTGTAAGCTAAACCGAATGTGAAGTTCAGCTTGGCGACACACTATGTAGTGGCTCACAAACAGAGCTTCCACAAGTTTGCGTTACGACAATTAATATTTCATAATGGTATCTTTTTCTTTCCCTTTCCAGCACATCAGAATCGTATTTCAGCAGTGATATTTTCTCCAGTAACTGAATGGGTTATAAGCACGGGACATGACAAATACCTCAGTTGGATGTGTACCAGGAGTGGATGTCTGCGGGGAAGACATTGCTTTGGAGCATGGGCTTCATGCTTACAGTATCCTTAACCTTTTAACTGCTTTTAGATATGTTGGCAAGTAAATCAGTATCAAGGTTGGTCAATGAGATTTCCTCATGTTGCTGAATTGAACCAAAAGAAGCACTTGTGAATATGTCCTAAAGAAACAATTAACCATGTCTGTGAACTGCCTACTACTGTTCTGTCAGCTCATCTGCATGCTAGTTTGAGTTAGATGTTAGCCAGAATTTTACCATTTTATTTCAGAGTGCTGGAGGACATGGAACTGGGAGAGTTTCGGATCTGCTTTTTGGGCACGTTTACAAGTTCCCCTCTGCCCCCATGTACACTCTGATTGCAAAAGTTTGAGCAAGTCTGTTGTTTGCTGCAGAAGCCTGTTGGTGCGGATTAATACACCAAAAGCCTGCAGAGGGAGGTGGTGTGCATGTGCAAATCTCTGATGCTGCACATGTGCATTAGCAGTAGCAGGGCTCTGACGGACAGAGAGTGCTGTCAGGTCCATGCTACAGTAGGCAACTTGAAGCAGCTGTCCCAAACCCCTGCAATCATGGGGACCTGTGGTTCAAGATGCAGCACCCCCCCCCTCCCCCAACCGATTGAAGACATGTTGCCCTCCCCCACCAATCATGGACTTGCTGCCCTCCCCACTGATCAGTTCCACCTCTCACCAATGCCTTCAGAGTGGCAGTAGCCCTTCCCAATTAGCCTACCCCTTGGCACTACCTGGTGGGCATTGTCCAGGTGCCAGTCTGGCATTGCCAAAGGGACAGTCCCCCTCCTTTGCCCTTGGCCTCCTTGGGGAGCCTCAGTGCCCTCCAGTTCCACTGGTGAGGCTAAGACTATTGCTCCCTGGGGAATATGTCTATTCTTCACCAGCAGAGATTCTTGCCAGTGAGGCCATAAAGGCAGGAAGGCCCGGATAATTGAGCTCGCTACACACATTCAAAATATCATTTTAATAAATTTAAATAAATGAATCAGCCTCTCGTCCATTTCCGGCTGACCGCGTTGGACATTGTGCGCTCATAAAATGGGTTGGTCATAAAAAAGATGCCAATCGCACTACTTATGCCCCACATCACATCTGTTTCATGCCCGAAAACAGGCATGCCGCAGTCATAAATACTGTCCAACATGTTACACATGCAGGATAAAGCTAACTTTTGCTGCAGCACGAGGGCTAGCACCTTCTTTGAAACATTAGACTTGTAGGTTATTAAGTGAGCATAGTTCTGGAACTAAAGTAGAATGACAACACATAGCTGGATGCTGCTGTAAACATATTGCTCCAGATAATATTTCTGAATGTTTTCCTCTTTGTTTAACTAGGTGAGAGTTCAGAATTTAAGAGGAAGCTCAACTTCAGGATTTTTTTTGTACTCGTTCTTGTCTGGAGAAGTTGTCTGCCGAGTTAAAACATGGCATTGTCAGTAATTAACTAACATTAAAGGAACATGGTCTACCTTTTGTCATTGCTATAATTAGCTCTAATTAATTAGTGTCAGGTTTGTAGGAAGATATTTTAATGTAAATTTATTAGCACTACTGTGAACTTAGAAGAAAACTGGCAGTTATTTGTTGCAATTGAAAATCACTTTTGTCATGTCACTTGTGTTGAGGATGGCATCAATTTTTATTCTTTTTAACTCTCAATTTATTCAGATATGATATAGAAACAAGTCATGCATTTGTGGGTGATTACTCTGGGCAGATCACGTTATTAAAGCTCGAACAGAATTCTTGCAGTATCATTTCAACGTTAAAAGGACATGAAGGTGATGTGTACATACATGCTGCAGCTGCTGAGCGCTGCCAGACTCTGCTTCATATCTGTCAGTGATAACAAGAGTTGTTTCCCTCAATTAGCACATTACCAGATACCACTGTCCCTTCAATTGATCACAGTTCAGAAAGCATCATGCGTTCAAATAATCTAAGGACCCAACTGAGTCGCAAAAATATCTCTCATGTTATTTCTGATGGGTTTTTTGATCATTGTCTATGGAATGCAGCCCCATAATGGAATGGGTCGGGTGGGGGGGCGGAATCATGTCTGTACGTACATCTATTTATTCTATCTCATGCAATCAACCCAACTATTTATTTCTAATTGTGAATTCCCTAAGCCACACTGAATCTATACCTTGTTAACAGCTTTGCATAGAATAGACAGCACAGGACTGAATGGTCAGTTTCAATCAGCCCATAAGATTTTGCTCCACAAAACCTCCTCTGTCTCTGAAATCAGGTTTCATAAGGGCACGTTCCTTCTGTTCCTTTCTTTCTTGTATAAAGCATACCCTTTTTCAACTGCAGCCGGGGCTAGAATTACTTTCCACACTTCCCAATTTAAATGTTGTGAAAAATCATTACTGTGATTACCATGTTTACTTTATAAGAGGATTGACCTTTTTTTAAGGTTCTGGCTCATACTTTTGGGTGGAATTTTCTAATTTTGTTTGCAGTAGGCAGGAAAAATGTGCGGGAGTCACCAACACTCGGAGGCTTGTTCTGCTGGATTGTTTGGGACTTAAGTGAGAAAGTGAGTCCCACAACATCACAGTGGTGTGCAGACTCTGATGCCCAAATAACCCCACCCTCCACAGAACACCCACGTGTACTATATTTTTTGCCCTCATGTCCTAACTGGTTATTTTGTTAATTGCCTGACCTGCACCTCTGGTTACCATCCACTGTGCTATGGGAAACAGAGTAACTGGAGAGAAACAAAGTGGGAGAAACTGTCGAAACCCATCAGGATATTGGGCATTTCTTTCAAATCTCCTGTTTGTTTTTCTGCTGTTGGAGGAATAACCTCCAGTTTTTCTGATCTCTGCATGGAACTGAGTTCCTTCATCCCTGATACTGTTCTACTTGTGTACTCTCTTTGAACTTGATTTACTCATCAAATCATAGAAACCCTACACTGCAAAAAGAGGCCATTTGACCTATCGAGCTTGCACCAACATCTACCAGGCTTCATCCTTATGTTTATCCCATGTATTTACCCTACTACTCTCCCTGATCCAATTTACGTAAATGCCAATTCGTGTAACCTGCACACTTTTGGACTTTGGAAGGAAATTGGAACAACCCGAGGAAACTCATGCAGACCAGGGAGAATGTGTAACTTCGACACTCGACAGTGACCAGAGGCCAGAATTGAACCCAGATCCCTGGCGCTGTAAGGCAGCAGTGCTAACTACGTTGCGACTCTGCTGCCCAATATATACTGTTTCAAATTTGGTAGCAAGAATTGGACACAGTACATCAACTGACGCCTAACCAGTGTTTTACAAAAATTAGCATAACTTGAGGTCTGACAAAAGATCATCCAGATTCAAAACAATAGCTCTATTCTCTAAGATGCTGGCAGACCTGCTGAAACTTTCTAGCATTAGAATTAATCTAAAAATCTAAATTTGATTAGCATAACTTCCCTACTTTTGCTGTAATTATAAAATCAAGGATTCTAGGTTTTTATATTTTTAATGAAGTTCTAAAGTTGTCCATCCTCCTTCAAAGACGTGTGTGTACACCGTCAAGTCTCTGTTCCTGAAACCCCTTTTAAAATTTGCGTTTCTTCATTGATATTGCCAAATACATTACTCCACAATTCTTCTGTGCATTAAAATTCAGCTGCCATTTGTTCAACATCTGTTCGTTTCACCAGCTCCTTAAATCTGCTACTCTTGTTTAGCTATATTTTTGATTTTTGTATCAGATTTTGAAAGGTGTATTGTATACTCTTGACTAGCTTGCTAATATCTCTCTAGATATTAGCAAGCTAGTTGAGGTTATAAGAGCAGTGGTCCAACACCAATTCCTATGGGAACACAGCTGCACACTTCTTGCAGTGTAGAAAAACAACTCGCAACTGTTTCCTGTTGAGTTCCTTAGCCAATTTCATATCCATACTGCTACTGTCCCTCTAATCCCATATGCTATAATTTTGCTAGAAGTGTGTGAAGTGGTTCTTTGTCCGAATCTGTCTCAACAACACCACCATCATCAGCCCACTCACCTTATTTCATCAAAGAACTTGACCAAGTTAGTCACCACAATTTGCCTTTAACAGATCTCTGTACTTTCATTCATTAATTTACATTTTCCAAGTGCCAATTTTTTTTCTTGAATAATCTTTTCAAAGTTCTCCCATTGATCATAGCATAACTGGTCAATAGTTGCAGCATTTGGTGCAGGGGCAGCGCAGTAGTGCAGTGGTTAGCACTGCTGCCTCACAGCACCAGGGACCTGTTTGATTCCTGGCTTGGGTCACTATCTGTGTAGAGTTTGCAAATCTTTCCCATGCATGGGTGGGTTTTCTTTGGATGCTCTGGTTTCCTCCTGTAGTTTGAAAGACATGCTGGTTAGGTACATTGACTCAAAGGCGCCAGACTAGGGGAAGTTTGCAGTAGCTTCATTGCAGTGTTAATATAAGCCTTACTTGTGATTAATAAATAAACTTTATCGCGATCTGCTTTCTCGATAGGGACGCAGCATTTGAAAACAGGCTGCTTGCAACTTCAGTGTCATTGTTGACCCTGAAATGAGATTTCAGCCACATGTCTGAACCAATCTCCTCTCCGTCCCGCCTGCCAGAGAGATGTCACAATGGCAGGAATCGCTACTGGTTTCCAAAAACCAGTAGTAACACACTGATTTCTAGTCATGACCTGACACTTTGCCACTATTTTTGAACATTCTGTCCGCTGTCTGAACTTATCCAATGCTCAAATCTTCATCCAGATATTTGTTACCACTAGACTTATTGAGGGCAACTCTCCTATCCTGCCCTGCCAATTTTTTGGTGGGTTGGATCATGAGATGGGCGCATATGCTGATTCATGCATGTGTTCCCAACACATGTGCATCCTCTCCATTGGATATCCAGCACAGTTAGGAGCACATAAGAAACCCACGAGAACACCAGGTAAGTCATTTTAATCTAATTTTAATGTGATTTCAATGTGATTATTGGGCCCAGGACTGAATTCTTCGGGCCAGATAGCATCTCTCACTCTGCCGGTACAAATTCACACTGGCAGGATTCAGAGTATCCCCATTTTTGGGGAACTAGCTTGAGAACCCCGCTGGAGCAAAAAGGGGCAATTGGGGTTCCCCTCCAGGGGATCAGGCAGTGGGGAATGGTGCACCATGGACACGGGAACTTTGGCAGTACCAGCTGTGCCCCATGGCACTACCCAAAGGACACCTTGGCACTGCTCTCCAAGCATTTGGCATTGCCAAGGAGATGGAGCCAGCTGGGACAGGGCCTATGAGGAAATTGATGGGGGGGGTTCCTGCTGCCGCTTTGTATTGGATGTGGACGGGGCTGGAAAGAGACCAGCGATCGGGGAGGCGAGTGGGATGATGGGTGGTATGTCAAGATGGGAGTGGTCTGCTTCCCGGGGAGGAGGCAGAGGGATAGAAACTGAGGTGGGATATTTCAGGACAGGACAGGAGAGAGGTCAGGAATGGTCACGGGCTGCAATTGGGCCATGGGATGTGCTAGGGAGGCAGTGGTATGGGAGTCCTGGGCTGACCAGTGATCGAGCTGGCCAGCAAATTGGAGGCTAACAGCTCATCCAAACTTTGCCTACGTCTGAACTCACACCAAGTTCTGTTCACACACCTCTACTTGTTCACTCCTGTAGTGACTCCCAGTTAAGCATTGTCTCAATTTTAGAATTGTCAGCCTTATTTTCAAATCAATCCCCATGT
The DNA here is from genome assembly GCA_024679065.1 of Sphyrna mokarran. Taxonomy (NCBI): domain Eukaryota; kingdom Metazoa; phylum Chordata; class Chondrichthyes; order Carcharhiniformes; family Carcharhinidae; genus Sphyrna; species Sphyrna mokarran. The sequence continues at coordinate 47,396,704 of JAGIQG010000003.1, read as the reverse complement.
CTCCCTGTGTCCTACAACCATGCAAGAGATCTTGCTCTTCCAAGTCTGACCTCTTCAACATTTCTGACTTTAATCACTGCACCATTGGAACCCTTGGCTGCAGAGCTCTGGCGGTCCTCTCTAAAACTCTCCACCTCTCTTTTAAGAAGGTGTTTAAAACTATACCTTCAATCAAGTTTTTGGTCATCTGCTCTAATATCGCCCTTGTGACTTAGTGTCAAATGCTGTTTGGTAACACTCCTCGTGAAGTGTCCCAACATGTTCAGCTCCATTCAGCAGCCATATAAATGCATGTTGATGTTGTTGCAGATCTAATAAGAATTGGATCATTTTGGCTCAAGTCTCCACAATTTTTGAGGTTCCATCTATCCGAACTGGTTGGCATTTTAATTTTGAATCTTGTATTTGAAGCTTTATATTGGTTTGCATTTAATATGAACAGAATATGTTAATATAAGCCTGGAGATGCTTGATACTGAAGTTTTGATGTTTATTGTGAGTGAGTTTGATTTTCATGTACTAATACGTCTTGCTCCCCAAGTACATAACCTCAGCCCGAATAAAATGCCCCATTAAGGATAGTGTGTTGTACTGATGGTACACTGTAGTTTTTTTTTGTTGAGGCATCTCATATTGTGTTCCAGGAAGTCTGAATTTGTGTTGTGTGTCATCATTCTGCTCTTCTTTTCTAGCAGGCAGTATAGGAGCCCTTTGGTGGGATCCCGTTCATCGATTACTGTTTTCTGGAGCATCTGACCACAGCATTATCATGTGGGACATTGGTGGAATGAAAGGCAGAACTTTACTGCTTCAGGGTCATCAGTAAGTGGACAGTCATCTCTCATAGATTTTAAAAATTCAAAAGTCAGCACTAATCTTAAAACGCTGATGGCTGCTGCTGTCTGTATTAATTAGTAGACATTCCAAATTAATTTTGGTTTGAAGTTTAGTTCATTTTAAGCCCATCATTCTTTTTCTTTTACATATGCAAATATTTGGAGGAGCTTTAGCCATTATAGATGACATCGCATTGCAAGTGATAGTGTTATATTTGATGTATTGTAAGTTTGTCTCAATTGGCTAAAACCTTTCATGAAGGTGGTGCTATGTAATGCTACAAAACTATTTTTTCTTTCCTGTACAAAAAGCTGATTCCAGTTAAAGCTGGCTATGTTTAACAAAATGTACTTGATATCCCTGTGAGTTAGGAGATTGTGATATGTGATGCCATACCACAGACTGTAGAGAAGTAGGTTACATTCCCCCTCTCACTTGAGATGGGAAAATTTATAACCATTGTGGGAATAAAGTGCTTAAAGCACTGCCTGTATGGAAAAAGCGTGAAAGACAAAATCAGTTCTCAACACTCAAAAGTCCCAGTAGCTGGGAACTAACACTGAAAGAGATTGGAGATGAGGGCACCTATTTTCTTGGCTGGGGAATTGTTTATTATATGAGAATCATAAGCAGATGAAATATTAGATTGTAATGTGACAATACTAGGAATCCTGCTGGCTCAGTGACAAAGAATGCAAGTGGCGAGATAATGAGCTCCAGAAACTAAATAGGGCACGGTTTTCATCTTGTGTCCATGTAAAGTTGGTAATAGTAGTTCAGTTTATTTTACATGTTTTCATGGCAGAAGAACTTTACATAAATGAATTCTGAAGTATACTGAATGTTCTTGAAACGCATACACTCAGTTGATGTTGCTACATTTGGCTTTTAGTGTGCTTCGAATTAACAGCAGAGGAAAAATCACAAGTTCATTTTCATTGTGATGAAGGGACTCCAGTTGGAAGTATTTCTATAAAGGCAAGCAAAAAAAAGCTTTGGTGAGAATTTAAGTGACACAAAAAAAACCATTCATTTGCACGGAATTAAAATCTAGCCCATAATGAGGCTTTCAGTTTATTTCCTGATATCACTCTCTCACTCCACACACACACACACACACACACACACACACACACCACACACACACACACACACACACAACACACACACCACACACACACACATACTCTTGAGCTTGAATTAAATAGATCTGGAATAATTAAAATTATTGCACAAAGTCATGTCACGTTAGTTTATCTGTCATCTCACTCTGGTCCCTTCCCCACAACCCTCTGTTCTACTAAAAATGAACGCTGACCAAGTTCTTGATTACTCGAAATATTTTCTTTGCAGCCTCAATGTCCTTTTAATTTTTGTATATATATATAAAACACTTTGGCATATTTTTCTGTATTTAAAGGCAGCAAATTACCTGAATAACTTTGATACTTTCTACTGTGATACTAACTTCCAGTAACTGGCCTGCTTGGCAGCATATGGTTTTTTTTTTTCACCATTAATGAAAAATGTGGATGAACAAAATCTTTTAAACACTTCTTCATTTGCCAGTTTCAAATTAGACTGGAAAAAAACTAGTCGCTCTCCTCGGCTCCTGCCAGATCCCTAATAGAGCCCATATTAAGCTCATCGTGCATGTCCTTACTTTTCAGTTTTTAAATTGTTTGCTCTTCACCACAATGACCCACCACCATTTTCCAAGCCACAAGCCTTGGCATCTTATATTTTTAATGGGTGATATATTTATGGAACATTAGTGTTTGCCATAACCTTAGGATGCTACAAACATTTTGTTCAACATCTTGAGACTGCGGTGGTATTCTTTAACAAGGAATGGTTGTGTCAGAGGAATAATGCACCAATTGATTGTTGTTCCTTGTGTATTGACATTGACATGCCTTGTATGTCCTGGTTATATACCCAAAAATGGATGGTCTTTCTCTTCAATCCCTCCACCCTCCACCTTTTCAATAACTAGGCATGCTTTCAAATGTGGTAATTTCATCTTTGGATTGTTGACATTGAACAGCTAAAGGCCATTCATCCCATTAAAACACATGCCTTCATCAGTGTAAGTCTTTCCAAAACAGTCAGAGCAAACTTCTGTATTTCATGTATTTTAAACCAACATCATCATAGAAGTGCAACCTCTGCACAAAAAATAGTTTATTTTTTATCTTGATCATTTTAAGACCATTTATTAATTATAGAAGAAATAATGCATACGATTGTAAAACTGAACTTATTGAATTTACTTGCACATTTTTAAATGGATATTTGTCCTTCTTTCAGAATAAAATACACTTTTCGTTAGTGCGCTGAAGATTTATCTTTGAATTAAAAAAAAGCTCAGAATGATTTTCAGATTTCACAGAATCGTAGAATCCCTATAATGTAGAAGGAGGCCAGTTGGTGCATTGAGCCTGCATCAACAACTATCCCACCCAGGCCCTATCCTTATAACCCCATATATTTGTCCTTTTAATCCCCTTGACAATAAGGGTTAGTTTAGCATGGCCGCTGAATCTAACCTGCACATCTTTCAGACTATGGGAGGGAACCAGAGAACCCACTGTGCAGATTCCGTACAGACAATGACCTGAGGTTGGGATTGAACTCGGGTCCCTGGCACTGAGGCAGCAGTGCTTGCTGCTATGCCACCCTGTTTTTAAAGCAGCATTTAAAATACTGTTTTGGAATCCAAGTAACATGGGAATAACTTATTGGCCTACTCGCTGGGTAAGATCCAAAAGGGCAATTAAATGGGGCTCATCCAGGAAATTTGTATGGAAAAGTAGTTTGGTTTTCTGGAACTGAATCTTCAAATATACCAATAAATGCTACATTGATGTTTCAGAATGCATTTTCAGCCCATTCTTCAGGAAACAAAGCATACTTCTTTGTGCATTCTTCAGAAATAAAACAACCAGCATGCAAATTGTTTCTGACCATTTTTAACTAAATATATTAACCACTGTAAAGTAAATTATGATGGTCATTATTATGAAGAAAATCTTTTCAATTTCTATTTTGCATAAGAGTCTAAAATAATCCCATTGATGTTTGTGATCTTGAAGATCCAGGCAGGAATCTAGTGAGGGCATTATTGACGGATGGATTATAATATCCAGGTAGACAGCTTTATGTAAAAGGAGCTATGAGAAAACACACAGCAAGTAGCCTTTTGTTTCAGCCTGGGCAAAATAATCTCATGGAATTCTTAAAAAGTAAAAGATGGCAGAAATATACAGTGGATATTTGGACATCTATTTGAAAGAGAAGCAACAGGCTTAAGTTTTAGAGAGAGACCCTTCTTCAGCCTTTGTATCTGCCAAGCGGGATTGATTTGAAATATAGAAACATAGAAGAAAGGAACAGGAACATCTGGTCCTTCGAGCATGCTCCACCAATCATTACAATCATGGCTGATCATCCAACCCAATAATCTCATCCTGCTTTTTCCCCATAACTTTTGATCCCATTCATCCCAAATGCTATATCCAGTCACCCCTTGAATAAATTCACTGTTTTGACATGAACTACTTGGTAATAAATTCCACAGACTCACCACTTGGTGAAGAAATGTCTCCTCACCTCTATCCTAAATGGTCTACTCTGAATCCTAAGACTGTGACCCTGTTTTCTGGACTGCCTCCTATATCTGCCCAAACTAGTCCTGTTAAAATTTTATAAGTTTCTGAAATCCCTCCTCATTTGTCTGAACTCTAGCAAAAACAATTCTAACCTAGTCAATCTCTCCTAATATATCAGTCTTGCCATCCTTGGAATCAGTTTGGTAAACCTTTGGTGCATTCCCTCGAGAGCAAGAACAGCCTTCCTCAGAAAAGGAGACCAAAACTGCACAGAATATTCTAGATGTGGCCTCACCAGGGCCCTATATAATTACAACGACGTACCCCTGCTCCTGTATTAGTAACTTTTGCAATGAAGGCCAACATGCCGTTTGCCGTCTTTACCGTGCGCTGTACCTGAATGCTTATTCTGAGTGACTGGTGCACAAGGACACTGAGATCCTGCTGCACACTCCCTTCTCCCAATTTAGTGATTTAGATAATGATCTGCCTGCTTGTTTTTGCTTTTAATGTGAATAACCTCACAATTATTCAAATTATACTGCATCTTCCATTGATTGGCCTATTCATCCACCTACCCAGATCATTCTGAAGAATCTCTGCATCTTCGTCACAGTTCACCTTCCCATCCAACTTGGTATCAGCTGCAAACTTTGAGATGTTACATTTTGTTCCCTCATCCAAATAATTAATATATTTTGTGAATAGCTGGGGTCTCAGCACCAATCCTTGCAGCATTCCACTAGTTGCTGCCAGTTTGAAAAGCGCCTATTAATTCCTACTCTTTGTTTCCCTTCTGCCAACCAGTTTTCTATCCATCTCAGTACACTTCCCCCAGTTCCATGCACTTTAATCTTGTACGATAACCTCTTGTGCAGAACTTTGTCAAACGCTTTCTGAAAGTCCAAATATACCACATTGACTGCTTCCTGTGTGTCAACTCTATCACTTACACCTTCAAAGATTTACAACAGATTTGTCAAGCATGATTTCCCCTTTTGTAAATCCATGCTGACTCTGTCTGATTCTGCACTAATTTCTAAATGTTCTGCTACAAGTTCCTTGATAATGGATTTGAGAATTTTCCCCATTACTAATTTAAGCTTACTGATCTATAATTTTCTGTTTTCTCTCTACCTCCTTTTTTGAGTAACATTAGCTACCCTCCAATCTGCAGAGATTGTTACAGAGTCTGTAGAATCCTGGAAGATGACCACCAACACATCCATTATTTCTAGAGCCTCTTCCTTAAGTACTGTGATATGTAGAATTATCAGATCCTGGGGATTTATCTGCCTTCAATTTTTCTAGTACCATATCTGTGTTAATATTGATCTCTGTCAGTTCTTCCCTCTCTCTATATCTTGCATTCGCCAACATTTCTGGCATTTGATTTGTGTCCTGTTTTTGAAGACAGAACCAGAATATATATTCAGATGTTCAGTCCTGTCTTTGTATCCTATTATACATGCCTCTGGTTATCTCTATAGGGAACTTACATTTGTCTTCACCAACCTCTTTCTCTTCGTGAATCTATAGAAATTCTTAGGCCCAGTTTTGTTACGGGGCGCAAAAACTTGGTAGAATCAGACGTGAGGCAAGTACTGATCTGTGCCAGCTTCCGCACCAGTTCCCCCTTTACTGAGGCCCGAAAATGGCTGCTGTCAGGACCATGCCTGAAACTGGTGCAATATCAATTTAAATGTGTTTGGACTGCAAGTCCAAACTTAATGGCAGGTTCAGAGTGAAACAGCCATGGTCTGCAAAAATCTGATTTGAGCACCCCAGCTTCTGAGGAGGTAAGTTCTGAGCTCCCAGCGGTTCTCTGACTCAGATTGGGGTTGAAGGGAGGTGGGTCGTATGGCTCTCTGGTGGTGGGGAGGAGGTGGGTCAGATTATTTTTGACGGGGAGGGCGGGAAGTTGGTCAGATGGCTCTCTGGTTGAGGGGGGGAGGTGGGTTAGATGGTTCTCTGACTCAGACTGGATGGGGGGTGGGACTTGGGGGATCTGCTGCTACTCTGCATGTGATGAATAGGGGGGAAGGGAATTCTGCTGCCATCTGCATGTGATGGGTGGGGGGTTCCATTGCCATTCTGCGTGCGATCGGCGGGGTGGGGAGCAGTGTCTGCTGCTGCTTTGCTTGTGGTCAATGGGGAAGAGGGCGAAAGGGCCGTGATCAGTTTGGGGATGGGGCAATGGCTTGCGGGGGGCAGGGGGGGAGGTTGGTGGTGGTGAGTATTACCAAGCCCAGGACCAATGTGAAGGGGAGCGTTTCTCTTTTTCCCTGCAAAATGCACAGTTGAAGCTGCTGATGGTAGTTGTGGGGCTCTATTTCACCATTTTAAATCTAAGTGCTGGGAGGACTTGAAACTGGGAATGTTTCAGATCTGATTTTTCACCCATTCTTAGGCACCGTCAAACTCTGCCTGCAAAAATATCAGCCAGTGCGAATCATGCTGCACAAGTCTGTGGGCCCTACCCAGAGGCTTGTGCAGCACAATTCGGACTTGCTGATACTTTTGCAAGCAGAGTATGTATGGGGGCACCTGAGAATGGGTCAAATGTCGGATCTGAAACATTCCCAGTTTCAAATCTGCCCAGAACCAACTGTGGTGCAACAAGTTTGGCTGATGCTTTCCCCTAAAAAGTCATTCCCCTCAACACTATCCAAAGTGTATGTGTTTTGCAGGGGAATGGCTACAGGAAATTCCTGCACTATGTGCCCACATCTCTTGCTCTGTCTGGTGGTTACCTATTCCCTTCCTGCCTGCAGAATCTCAGCCTGCAGAGTGACCATATCTCTGTGTGCTATCCACAATACTCTGTGATTCGAGGATGCCCCACTGTATTTCCAGCCACCTCTGAAATGCGAGCTTCCAGGATCTACAGCTGGAGACACGCCCTGCACATGTGCTGACCCAGGGGACTGGAACTATCCCTAGCCTGCCATGTGGAGCAAGAGGAGCAAACCACAGCTTGGAGCACTCCTGTCATGTCTTTACCTCTTTTCATTAAACTTTTGAAAGATGTTTTATTTCAGATTATAGCCAATTCATTTGGACCCTTCTTTCCTGTTCTTTGTTACTACTAAATACAACCTTTTACAAACTATAAACCTCAGAAATTACACAGAAACTATTATAGTGTACAACTACAATGCCAAGACTAAAAAGAAAAGAAAAAAACTACTTAACAATCACCAACCAATCACTTAACTGCTGGCTGTGACAGCACGGTTCAGTTTTCTTTTATCTCTCACTTGTCTTCAAGTCTCCCTCGCAGATCCGCTCCTTCCAAAGATGAGCACTTTTTTCCCCTCAGCATCAAATTCCCACTCAGCTCAAAATTCCTGATGCTGTCACTCTGGATGAAACTCACTCTAGCTGCAGTCTCTCTCCCACTGCTGTGCGCACAGGCTCACTGGTTGAAACCACTGAGAACTATTATAAAGGTGTAGATTGGTGAATACTTTATAAAGAAGCAGATGAATATTCTTGAACTTTATAGGTTGTCTTTACATCACTTTCACCTTTATTCAGATCAGCCTACGAACTTGAGAATTTCTGCTGCTGGCTACTTACTAGTATATTTTTGAAAATATTAATTGGTAATTCTTGAGTGTCTTCCAATGGTCCCTTTTAAGGACAAATTCTGATTATTGCATTGGAGTTCTACAAGAGATGTAAGGTAGTCATAAAGCTGCCTTATTTCAGCCTAGCTGCTTGTTCATTTTCGGGCCTACCGAAGTGTGACATGAGATAGCCGATCGTGGTAGCCGATGTCCCCTCCCAATGTTCAGCTCCTGGCAATTAATTTGACATAAATGCCTGTAAGTCAAACTTCTCCCTCAATGCGCAATTTACATTAAATTGTCTGGCTGCCCCTGTTTGGGGACAGCCTTAATGAATCCCCTCATGCACAGGCTATCGTGCCCCAAGATTGTCCGGCCAGTCCATTGTCCCAGCATCATCAGAAAGAAATATGGCTGCTGCGTCGAATGCAGGCAGCCCTTAGTAGAAGGATAATGTATTTAAAAGTAAGTCCAGGCATTTTAGACAAGGAAGGATCAGACACTTCAGCCCAGGGAAGGAAGAGGAGGGTGTGGTGGGGGTCGTGGTATGAATGGAGGCACAAAGAGTGGAGACGTAAACGTTCTTGGATGCAAGGGATCCCATCAAAGGCACTATCCCCTCTTCTCCCTTTTTACCCATGCAATGAAGCCTGTTGTGCTAACCATCTTCCTTCCACTTTCCTTAGCTGTTGTGATGGAGATAGAATGTGATCTGTAAGTGACTATCAATTAGCTGCTTAAGGGCATCAGTAGACTTGGGGCAAACAGTCAGGCTGGCTGATACCTGACCCTTGCATACATCCATAATATGGAAGGGGGCTGGGCTGGAAGACGTTGGGCTGGCTGCTACCTTATTTTGTATGTCCCCTGCCTTCAAAGCAGGGGAAACAATAAAATTCGTGTCTTTTTGAATTTTGTATCTTTTCAGATGGAGACTTTTGCACCTTGAGTTTATGCTATATATATCCTGTTTACATTTTTAATTCAAATACAGATTTTTTTTTTATATATGAGGACTTTGTTTTTGTAAAACTGGTTTTATTCCTTCAGGACAAGTTACTGAAAATCTTGCTTGTATTCATTTTGCTGCTATCCTCAACAGTTTCTGAATTATCTTTGTATTTTGATTTGATTTATTGTCACTTAAATTAGTATCAGTAAAAAGTATTATTTCTTGCACGTTATACAGACAAAGCTTACCATTCAGAGCGAAGGAAATGAAAGAGTGCAGAATGTAGTGTTACAGTTGTAGCTAGGGTGTAAAGAGAGACCAACTTAATGTAGGGTAGGTTCATTCAAAAGGCTAATGGCAACTGGGAAGAAGCTATTCTTGTGTTGGTTGTTATGTGACCTCAGATTTTAGTATTTCTTTTCCCCCAACAGAAGAAGGTGGAAGGGAGTGTATCCATGGTGCATGAGGTCCTTGTTATGCTGGCTGCTTTGCCGAGGCAGTGGGAAGTGTAGATGGAAGGCTGGTTTTCTAATTGACTAAATTAATTTTGAAGTTTTAACCTGGAAAATAATTGATTTTACATATGATGTTTAACCTATTGAGCAGACTTTCAGCTAACTAACTAATAGGTTGATGGCTATCTCTTTAAGCAGAGGTGGTTGATGAAATGGTGCAGCCTTTGGATCATAGGTGTAAAAATCTGTTTACAGAAATTGTTTCTGAATAAGAGATGAAAGGGGTTAACACTTAACGAAAAGAAATAAGATGTTTTGGTGGAAATTCTTTGGTCAGAGTGATGATCGTGACTAAAGAGATTTTCACATATTGCAGAAAGGGAAATGTGTAATCATAAGTGCTGATTGTAGTTTAGTGTCTAATTGTAACTGCCAAAGACTGCTTTAACAGTAAATACTCTAATGGAATTCAACACATGAATGTTGTAATAATGAGTCTTCATGATTAACAGATTTCTGATCTGTTTACAGTGACAAGGTACAATCTCTGTGCTACTTGCAGCTAACACGGCAGCTGATTTCCTGCGCTGCTGATGGAGGTATTGTAGTCTGGAACATGGATGTCCAGAGAGAAGAGGTAATGAATTTTCTTCAAACGTGGATATAGTATTGCACCTTGTCACTGTTTCAAAATTGTATTCATTTAAAATGAACAGATGATGACCATAACTTATCCAGAGGTGGACTAATTGTGATCAGTTCATTCATTCAGCGACTTGGGTCACAGTGGTAGGTAAATGTTCCTAAATGATTCCTCAGAATATACCCTTAGCTTGTAATTGATATGTGGGCTTTACTTCTGTGATATTTTATTGTTTAAGGTGCTTAGTATTGTATTAGTGTAACTAGTCTAGCATGTAACAGTTACAAAAAAAGTGATGATCCATTCATATATTCATTGTCCCATACTACTGTAAAATTACAATGTCCACAACAGCTCCATGGGTCACTAATGCAAGTATTCATGTTTGGGGTTAAAATAGACGTGCAATTTTAACAGTGGGATAATTTAGGTGCAGGCAGTTTCATGTCTTAATGCTAGCGTATGACATAGTGGGAAACAAAATTTTCTCTTGTGCTGATAATGATCCTTAATGAAACAAATGCATTTCAGCACCGAAGTTGTAAATGTTGACAATAGTTAGATCCAGTTCTACTTGGGGGAACTGTGACAAATATACTAAGCAATTTAAAGTCTATCCCTTGTGCCTAATGACATATCTTGAATGTTTAAAGTTGGTGAGGGAATAAATGGCTGAAGAATTATTAATCTTTATGAATGCTAGTGTTGCAACATCGTCACATTGGAAGCAAATAGATACTTAGAAGTGTTATTTTGAAAGTCTGAGCTGGGCAACAATTAACTTATTGCACTAACTAATACTAGACTAAATAATGGAAGTTATGTTCTTGGATAGTTATATATGTATTTCTCTAGCCTATTAAACAAGAGGCCATGGATTTGATTTAAAAAGTGATGACCATTCTTCCCAAATGCCCTCAATGTTCTTGTTGGCATAGGAGATGACTGACAAAGAAATTATGATATTCAAACAGACCAGGCTAAACTAGGTCATCTTAGATTTCATGTTCCAGCTGGTCCTATACCTGTGCAATCATACAATTCCCATATTGTGTTATTCCCTTTTCATTCATTCGCCTATCTAACCTACATAGAAATAGAAAACCTACATAGCTTCCATCATTAACTCCAGTAATTTATTCCACAGCTCCTTCATCCTCTCTTGATAAGCATTTCTCCTGGCCTCAGTCCTGAATCACTACATTTAATCTTATCTACACATTACCCAGATTTAGACCTCTCTTGCTGAAAATAATTTGTTGCTATTAAATAACACTACCCCGCCCCTTTATTTTAAACCTCTCTGTCAAATCTCTCTATAACTTTTGTCTGTTTTTCTTTTTTTAAAAAAAAGCCCTATTTTTCAAAGCCAAGTGTTTATATTTTCTCATCCTGAGCAATATTGTAGTGAATCTGTTGTGCCTCTGAAGTGGAGAATGAATTCCCTTAATATGATTTTTGAACATTCAGAAGGAGTTCTATCTCTTTCATATAATCAAATTCTAATTAAGTTGATGGCCGTAAAAACGAAGTGGAATTATTTAAATTGTCGGAATTTGAGTCTAGTGAGAGATGTAACATCTGACTACAAGGAGCTGTTGAGAGGCATCCCCTGGGACTCTAAATTGGATCTCTGCTTTTCGTTATACACACAAATGACCCAGATATCAAAAATAAATTTTGATATTAAAATAGAAAGGATAATAGAAAACTAAAGATACGTTTCAGGATACTTATATAAAACCAAGGCAAAAAAAAACATTCAATAATTTAAAAAAATGTGAGAAGCACTCAATAAGGCAGGCAACATCTGTGGAGAGAGAAATCTTTTCTGTTCAAAGTCAACGAACTCTGATTTATCCATCCAAAATCCTTATCCAGTGATTCTGGTAATGGCTCCTTTACTTTCCGTGACCCCAGCAGCTCCTATTATACAAAACATTAATCACTCTTTCCTACCTTTCTTGGAATTAGCTTTTCCTTAATTCTTCACTCCCTTTTTAAGACTAGCAGTTTGATCCATTTCTGCAATAAATCGATTGATCACCCGCCCAGCTCAAGCACCCAGATTCTCTGGGAGCATTTTCCAAATGTGCATTATCTTGTAGGTGCAGAAAATTGTTTTCTATCAAGACTTATGCATTTTGTATTAATGCTGTCCAGTCTTATCCAATTTATATAACCCATCTACTGCAATATACCTACAACCTACCACTATTTAATTATTGTATTATGTCTCCCTCTGTCAGTTTTTCATTGTAGAATGAAAAAGAATTAGCACAGTAAAATGAAGAAAGAGACCTGGGAATAATAAAGAATTCAGCACTGGTGTATTCCATTTTAACTAAATTAATAGGAAATCCATTTGACTTTTGGGTGTTGCTGCCCTGGTTCCTGCTTTACCTGTGTATCTATCTCAATATTACAAAGTTTATTCAATTTTGGAGCAGAGGACTGCAGGAAACAAACATACTTAGCTTAAAGCTGTTTTTCGTTTATTGACTGTTTCTGCAATTTGCAATTCATTACTCAGCATTATTTTTAAGAAAAGTTTAACATTACCCTTCCTATGGAGAGTGTAAGCCTGCACTCAAACAATGGCTTACTAATCTATTTTGATGTTTCTGGTTTCTCTTGTCCAAAGACACTATCTTCTTCAATGTCAATAATCCATTTGTTTGTTGATGTCATTCTTTCTAATCTTTGTTTTTAGCCATTCTCAAGGTTGCTTGTTTGCTGTGTTTCAACAGTTCATTACTTTCATGAATTAATTACATGTATGAAAATATGCTTGTTCTCCATGTATCAAAATCAAAATGTTTATAATTCTGATCAACAATGCCTTTGTTAAAATCTTACATGAGTCCACTACGTCAATGATGTCCTTGATTTTCAGTCACATCAACTTCAACTACCTTGAGAACTTAAAATGTTAACTTAACTTGGCACTGCATTTTTAATCCATCCATGCAGTTCAGTTTATCAAAACTTGGTTAATGGAACATTAAATATCCTCTATATAATGATACACATCACTGTTTAAAGTCTATATATTAGTGTCACAAGTAGGTTTACGTTAACACTACAATGCCACCACACACCAACCTGTTTGGGTGCACTGAGGGAGTATTGAGCGTGGCCGATGCACCTAATCAGCACGTCTTTTGGACTGTGGGAGGAAACCAGAGCACCAAGAGGAAACCCACTGAATTTCTAAATCAGTGATGGGCAAGCTGCAGCCCAAGGACCATATGTAACCCATCTGAATGTGGCCCGTGAGACATCTTGTTGATTTGCTCATGTGCAGTGTAGCCACATTCTGCTGATTTCCATCCATGTAGTTTTTTTCCTATCAGTATAACTGAAGTGATACTCACATAAAGCAAGGGCAAGTGAAGTGAGATGTATGCTGACTGAGCACAGCATTGACTGACTGAGAGCTCTCTCTGCATCCAAAGTGTAAATAGTTATTTGCTTTTATCATTTGAAATTGATAGTTCAATTAATATATAAATAATTAAGCTTTTTATTATAATTATGAAATTTGACGTGTTAAATGTACTTAATTTTATTCATGGGGTCATACTTAATGAACAAATTTTGTAGCCCGCTGAGATGAAGGTTGCCCATCGCTGGCCTAAATAAGAGGATTAGTCAGTGCTGGTATATGTAATTAGAAAAGTGGATATAGTGATTGAGTATTGAACATGATTCAAATTTAAGGTAAATAGATAATGAGATGAAATTGAACATGCTCCCTCCAGCTGAGAGAATAGTGGAGGAACATTCTTCCTGTTTTCAGTGTTATTTCAGTGCATCATTGGAGCAAGCAACTTTTTGAACGAGGAAAATGGGACAAGTGCCATCTCTGCTGGTTTTCTGTCACAAGATTCTATGGTATTCCTTCATGCATTTTGTTACCGTCCCACTTCCAATTCATCCAGTGAATATAAATATAAAACCCATAACAAATTCATAAACTGAGGATGCAATGTTACGAAACAAATGGAAAAATGACAGCATACGTTTGTCTGCTGCAGTTTTCTTTTAATGTTTGATTGTTGCTTCATAGGCCCCACAATGGCAGGAGAGTGATTCGTGTCAAAACTGTAAACAACCTTTCTTCTGGAACTTGAAACAGATGTGGGATACAAAGAGTCTTGGTTTGCGACAGGTGCGTAGTGTAGCATTTCTTCAATCAAAAATATTCAGCAGCTAAATCAGATGCATAACATTGTAACATCTTGATCAGTCATGGTTGTTTTGGTTATCAGCTTCTAAAGTGTAAAATGGGCTAGTAAGTGTGAGGACGATGTGCAATAAGGCTGAATGTGTGTTTTAGAAAGTATGAAGATGATATTTGAATGCAGCACTCACATGTAACCATTTACAGTAAATTATTGATCACAATACAAGGAGGAAGTAATTTTGATTGCCTGCAACTTTGCACTAGTGCAAAGTTATAATAGATTCTCCAACCTTGGCTGAGTTAGTAAGATCGTTGACTTTTTCTTTGCAATATTCCCTACTGTGGTGAGGTGGCATTCATCCTGCGATCTTGAAAGACTTTTAGTATTTACAGCTGAAGAGAGACCTCCATCACTGGAAGTAGGAAGCCAATACATGACCACAGTGAAATGCTCATAAGCCTGAGAATGCAACTCATCATCCTAACTTAAACAGTATACAATTCAGGCCATAGGACATATAAATTGAGAAGGGATGGAGAGGAGCTGTTCAGTGGCTGGAGTCAGGAATCAAACATTGCACAAAGGATGATAATTGTGGTTTTGGAGACCAGGATATTGCTATCATTGTTTCCAAAAGTAATACCCAAGGCCCAGCTGTCTTCACACACTTCATCAGTGGTCTTCCCTCCAACTTAAGATCAGAAGAGAGGCTTTTTGGTGATGATTGGTAATGGTTACAAATGTAACCTCTCCACGATTGATATAGTCTGTGTCTTTCTGCAACAAGATACAGGCAACATTCAGGATTGGACTGACAATATGGGGTACTGATGAAACTAAGTTACAGATCTGTTAACTACACATTTCATGCTTTTGTGCACAGTGCTGAACAACTTCTGTATCTGGATACACAACAAACTCAGTCATAATCAAATAACAAAGAAAATGGCATGCTTCCAGTTAACAAGCAAGAGGAATTCTCGTTCAACCACAAAGACCACTGGTTGATGAATAGGAATCTCATGAACTGCATCTCCCAGATAATCTAAGGAAAAAAATCTGGTCATCAAGATAGATCCATGAGTTAGAATCCCAGAAGATGAATGGTCAGCACAGCTCAGTTCAAGAGTCAATGTCCTCGAGATCAAGCTGAAACATGCCCAAGGGTTTGAGAGCTTAAAAATGCATACAGTCCCAAGAATTTATTATCTTCTGATTTAGCTTAATTAAAAGATCAATTTCATAACATTGTTAATGAACTATGACGCCCAAGAAACAAAGACTCTGTCACAATTGTGATGACATTAGCCAGGCTAATGAGGTTGGCTTGCTAGAGTATGAAATGCCTGATGGGCCTTTCCTTCTGTGCCCACTGGGCACCACAGAGGCTGGGATGTATTATAAATTGTGAAAATCACATTTTGATTAAATATTTTAAGTTTCCTTTGTGATTTAAGTTTGATTCAGGTTGTTCCCCTCCCCTTTTGGGAAGCTGCCCCTTTTAATTTGTCCCTAAGTTAATTTGACTTGGTTTATTTGGTTGGTGTTGAAAGAGATGCCTGATAAATCTTAATTGATCATTAAATCAGGGCACTTTATGCTCCCTATTTAAAGCAGGTGTGTCAGTCTCCCAGCCTGCATTCAGCAGGGGGCAAGTGGAGAGCTGGCTGTGCATAGATTTATGGTGTAAATAAAATAACTTGGTGATGGGACTTTTGCCTCCATGTTGTTATTACAACAATCACCAAGAAACATAAATACCTAGAAAATTCCAATGCTTCTGTCACTGATGCATCATTCCAATACCATGGGGGGAGAAAGATTCATTAATATTGAAAGATTTAGGAAGCTGGAAGCCTTAAGGGAAAGATGCAAGGTGCTGTTGTGGTTGTCCCTTTAAGACAACATAGGCCATATTGCCCTTAGAGACAATCATCATAGGTACCCTCCTGATGTACCGAGTATCTATATCACAAGTGCACCATCAAGAAGCATTGGAAGATCTTGGAAAAACTATAGATATAAATGTCCATGTATGATGGATCTCTCATTTAGAGTCAGAATCAAAACACCAGGTCAGCACTAGAAATCTAACACAATTTTCAGGAGAGCACGAGGTAGCAGTTTTAGATGTCCTAGTCAGATAGAAAGACATCAGGTTGGCACTTGAAAAGACATGGGATGAGAAATGCAAAAAATACACATACCTCAAGCTTAAGAAATGGCCATTGGCACCACAGGTAAATTCTTTGGTGCTACAATGGGGCAAATAGGAAATGGCTGAAAAAAAATGTTTTTTTTTATTAAGCAACACAGCACGGGAAACAGGCCCTTCGGCCCAACGAGCCCGCGCCGCCGTCATACCAAATACATTATCCTATTTTAATATTCCTATATAATAATATATATATTATTCCTAATATGGAAAATTTTCACCATAGGGACAATTTGTTTCCCAATCAGCCTAAGAGCGAATTTTTTGGTTGTGGGAGGAAACCGGAGTGCCCGGAGAAAACCCACGCAACCACGGGGAGAACGCGCAAACTCCCGCAGACACCGGCCCAATTCCAAGTGTCTGCACAGCCACATCGATAGTCTCTGAGCTGTCATGGTGCCCTTCAGATGGTCCACATAAAGCACTCATTTACGACATGAGGTACCAGGCAACCCATGAATCAACATCCAAGAGCTGTACCCGCACCACCTGCCGAATGCGTGCTCAAATTATGGACCAAATTACCTGTGGAAAAAAGCCGTAGTTAAACAGTCCTAATATATCCCTCTATCTGCATACCGCTCATGTGGCTGTCCAAGAGACCCTTAAACAGCCCCAGCGTGCCTGCTCCCACCACCTTACTCGGCAGTGCATTCCACACCCCCACTACCCTTTGTGTGAAAAACTGCCCTCTAATATTCGTCCTATACATAGCCCCCCTCACCCTATGGCCATGACCTCTCGTCCTATCCATTTCTAAAGGTGGAAAAAGTTTACCTCCATTTACTCTATCTATACCCCTTATAATCTTATACACCTCTATGAGATCCCCTCTAAGCCGACGTCTTTCAAGGGAAAACAACCCCAGTCTATTTAATCGTTCCTCATAAGACAGTCCTTCCATACCAGGCAGCATCCTGGTAAACCTCCTCTGCACTCTCTCCAAGGACTCCACATCCTTCCGATAGTACGGAGACCAGAACTGGGCGCAGTATTCCAAGTGAGGCCTAACCAAAGTTGTATACAACTGCAACATCAAACTCCTACTCTTATATTCTATACCCTTTTCTATGAAAGCTAACATACTATACGCCTTCTTTGTCACCTTCTCCACCTGTGAGGACATCTTCAGAGACTTGTGAACCTGCACCCCCAAGTCTCTCTTTAAGAATGGAAAGGTATGAGGGCTGCTCAAATTAAATATTTAGATTAAGGTCACTCAGTTGAAAATTTTTTAAATCCTCAATGATCTGTAACCTGTGGTGTAATGCTAGTAGCACTGATTGGATCCAAACGTTAACTCAGTCAACAATCATAGTCACATCAGGTCATGACATGATAATAATGGCTAACCTAAAGAATAGTTGCCCAGCATGATGTCTGAAAGGACAAGACTTAACTTGATGGCATGCAAGACTTTCTGGCACTTTTTGTGACATGCCACAGTTTTTATCCCCTTCTTCAACCCTGCCACCTCACTGTCTAATGTCCCCCCACCCATTGCACTGTTGGGCATTTCAATTTGAACACATCTCAAATAATGCATCCTTAAGATGAAGGATCTATTCCCAAGTTTCCTCAACTGGCCAATCTAATCACTTCCAATTCAACATAATTGACTTTCACTTTGTATAAAGCCACAAGTCTATGCTGGCAATAAATTCATATGGTGTTGGGAAAATAACTATTTTGTAGCAGTAAATTGCAAATTTTTAACTTTCTCTAAGTTAATTCAGAGAAGCTGGATAACAGCTTTCGTTACTGGTGCATTTTAGGACATGTAGTAAGGGTAGGAAATACACAATGAGCAATAGGTCCTTAGGGAGTATTGAGGAACAAAGGGACCTTGGCATACAAGTTCATAGATTCCAGAAGGTGGTAGCACAGATAGATAGGATGATGATAAAGGCATTTAGAATACTTGCTTTGGTCATGACATAGAATATAGGAGCACAGAGATCTTAGTCCAACTTTATAAACATTGATTAGGCCACAGATGGAATATTGTGTGCAGTTCTGTTTGCCACACTATCAGAAGAGAACAACATGACTGCAGGGGAGAGGGTGCAGAGGAGATTCAGTATGATATTGGGTGGGATGAAAAACCTCAGCTATGAGAAGATGCTGGATGAGCTGCGTTTATTTTCGCTGGAGTGGAGGAGGCTGAGGGGGCATCTGATAGACGTATTCAAAATTATGAGAAGCATAGATAGGATAAATTGTAAAATCTTTTCCCCATGGCAGAGGAGTAGGTGGTTTAGAGGCAGAGAGTGGTAGAAATACAGAACATCTTGCCCGACAGGGTAGTGGAGGCAGGTATTCTTGGAACATTTAAGAAGCAGCTGAATGAGCACTTAAATCGCCAAGATATAGTAAGCCATAGTCCAATTGCTGGTAAAAGAGCTTAGTATAAATTGGTATTTGATGGTCAGTATAGACATGATGGACTGAAGGGCCTGTTCCATGCTATATACCTTTGATTCCTTTTGTTCAGTAATTCCACAGAAAATTATTGAACAAAATCTAGAGTCTGGTGATTAATTCAACGTTCATTAGAAATTCTGTGACTGTTTGAAAAATGTTCTCATGCTGTGTAGGAGATGGAATTTTAATATTCAAACCTTTGTTTTACCCTTGTCTATTTAGCATCACTGCAGAAAGTGTGGAAAAGCTATTTGTGGGAAATGCAGCACTAAGCGCACTACGTACCCTGTGATGGGCTTTGAGTTTCCAGTACGAATCTGCAATGATTGCTTTGACACAATCAAGGATGAAGAGTGAGTATTGTCCATTCTGCAGCACGGTGGTACAGTGGTTAGCACTCCTGCTTCACAGCGCCAGGGACTCGGGTTCAATTCTGGCATGGGGTGACTGTGTGTGGAGTTTGCACATTCTCGTCATGTCTGTGTATGTTTCCTCTCGGTGCTCCAATTTCCTCCCACACTCCAAAGATCTGTGGTTTAGGTGGATTGGCCATGCTAAATTGCCCCTTAGTGTCCAAAGACATGTAGGTTAGATAGATTAGCCACGTGGTAGATGCACGGTGTTACATTAATGTCAGGGGCTGGGAGGGGTGGGCCTGGGTAAGATGCTCTTTCAGAGAGTTGGTGCAGGCTTGAAAGGCCAAATGGTCTCCTGGGTGGCACAGTGATTAGCACTGCTACTTCACAGTGCTAGGGACCCGGGTTCAATTCCCAGCCTCAGGTCACAGTCTGAGTCCAGACATGCATATTCTCCCCATGTCTGCACGGGTTTCCTCTGGGCACTCTGGTTTCTTCTCTCATTCCAAAGGTGTGTGGGATTGGGTGAATTGGCCATGATAAATTGTCCCTTCGTGTCAGGGAACAAACAAGGATAGCTAGCATGAGGCTATGGGGATAGGGCCTGGGTGCAATTGTGATCAGTGCAGACTTGATGAGCCAAATGGCCTCCTTTTGCATGATTAAAATTCTATGGTTCTATGCTGTTCAGACTATATCTCCTGGGTAAATAAATAAAAAGTAATTGCATTTAGAAGAGAGGCAGCAGTGCAATAAATTAAATTTCATAAAATATTCTCAGCTCTGGATCATTCCTTGCCTCACAATTATGGTTAGAGTGCCAGCAGCTTGTTCCTGGATCTCAATGGATTACAGGTACAGTGGTCTCAAACCAGGCTATCCAAAAACTGACTGAGTGAAAAACAGGCATTTTTAAGCTGCCATGTATGAATTTCAATTCTTATAAAATATAAAATGTCACTTAATGCAGAACTTGAGCATTGCTGAAAAAATGGACATGTCAAAACTTTTTATTCTGCACTCATCGCATTTTACAATAATACAGATATATGGGGAAATCTCAATTTATACTGTATGAGAAGAAAGCACTGATTAGTTGGAAGTAGACTCTGGCAGGGGCAATGCCATGGAGAATGTCCCAGGTGATTGACACTTAATTGCCAGGCATTGCTTGTTTGAAGTTTGATCCTGATTGGCTAAGCCATTGCCCTGAGGGATGAGTCAGCAAATAGCTTGCATCACACTGGCATTGAAATTCATATGTCACATTTCTCCTTTTGTGTGATGGGCAGGATACCTTTCTGGCTTGATGGCAGCATACTGTTGTATCGAATACTACTCGTGTTGCTACTGCATGGTAGTTTCAACGTGTCTCTTTTTCAGCAATTTTTAAATGAGTAAAATAACTTGCTGACTTGTTTAGCTAGATGATGTATTCACACAGTAGTGTGCCAACTAATTACTAGCTTCATTCTCTTGTACTGAGTGGTCCAAATAATTGTTAACCCCACCCAATCTTACTCAGCTCGATCCGTGTGACCCAATCTGCTCACTGAATTAAGGTTGTTATTTCCTTTTCATAAACCAGCAAAATCTGAAATCTGGTGCAGATTCTGTCTCAGGCTCTTGCTGTTTTTGCTGTTTGAAATGTATGTAATTCTGTGTAGCAGCTTCACCAGATTGATGCCTCATTTTTAGATATACCTGGTGCTGCTCCTGGCATGCTCTCCTGTATTCTTTGAAACAAAGCTTGACTGTAATGGTAGAGCAGGGGAATTCTATATTTCCTATGCATGGCTAACTGACTGAGTCTTTTATTCTATGACCCCAGATAAGAAATTTTATTTTCACAATAGCATTTCAAGCATTACCAGTGATAAAAATAGTATTTACAATCCTTGAGCTTTGTATTTAAGAATAACCTCCATGGTATACAGCAATGTACACAATCACGTTTTTATATCGGATTCAATATTTTCTAAATTCATGGAGGGTCACTTCATCACATCTCTGCATTAGGTTGATTTTAGGGAAGAAGGAAAATTCATTTGAATGGAACACTATCTCCATGTGGCTTTTGCTTTGAGTCAGAAACCTCTTCATTGTTCAAAGTATTTACCCTAAATACTTCTCTTTTCATTTTGTAATGAAATGCATTTGTCCCATTTTATAAGGGCTGAAATTTGAGCATTGGATTACTGTTCTGCTGAAGATTAGTGCCAAAGTGTACAAAAGTAAATCCAAGATCTGTGTTAGCAACAATGTTTTCCTGTGGGATGAGGTGGTGCTCTTAACTGTGCCGTCCTTTTGGAAAGGAAGGAAAGACTCCAGGCTGAATTACCTGGGTTGATCCCAAGAATTTTCTTCGAGTGGATATGTGTGATATTGGGCATAGATTACTTAGCAACAATAAGTGAGATGTAAATGGGAGAGAGGGATAAGGGAGGGGGGAAAAAAAACATAGAAAATATAAACAACAAAAAAAGTTGAATTCTATGGGCTTAAATAATCTATTATCCTCTGTAGGGTGTAGATGTGAGATTTTTATTAACATAACATTCATTTTTCAGTGGCCCAGTAGACATATATGGATACAGTGATAGACTGGACTGGCTAGATTGCTGTATGGAGACCTCTTAAGTTGTTTTGACTCTTTCGTGATGTCCTGTGGCTGAATTGTTTACCATGCTAATCTGGGTAATCTAAAGAATTTTTTGAATCGAATTCAAGGAGTAATGATGCTGGAAGACAGCTTGCAAATCATTACCCAGAATAATAAAATTATGTATATTGCTGTACACCTCTGGAATTTATTCTTAAATGTAAAACTCAATGAACGCAGATAAGGTATCATTTTTATCTGCTGTTGCAGAAAATAATTTCTTATCTGGGGGTCATAGTATAAAGGCTTGTAGGAAAGTAGATTTCCCCACTCTACTATTACCATCAAGCTTTGTTTCAGTGAAGAGTGCAGGAAGGCATGACAACAGCAGCACCAAGCATGCCCAAATGAGATGTCAAGCTGGTGAAGCTATAACACAAGACTACATACATGCCAAAAGGCAAAAGGAGCATGCAAAATAAACAGACACATGGAAAATAGGAGCAGGAGTAAGCCATTTGGCTCTTGAACTTGCTTCACCATTTACTATGATCATGGCCAATCTTGTATCAGAACACCATACTCCTGCATTCTCCCTATGCCCCTCAACGACTTCAGAGTCTAGAAATCTATCTATTTCCTCCTTTAATATATTCAGTGATTTGATCTCCACAGCTTTCTGTGGTAGAGAATTCCACTGGTCCATGGCTGTCCGAATGAAGACGTTTTTACTCAGCTCAGTCTTAAATGGCCGACCACTTATCTTAAGCCTGTGACCTTTCATTCTAAATCACCACCCCTCCCCTCAATATGTAATAAACTAATCAAAAAAATTCTGTCACTGTGGGACAGTGGTTACACTGCTGCCTCATATTGCCAGAGATCCAGGTATAATTCCAACCTTGGGTTGCTGTCTATGTGAGGTTTGCGTGTTCCCCCTGTGTCTCCTCATGTGTCTTATGGGTTTCCTCTGGGTGATTCGGTTTCCTCCCACAGTCCAAAGATGAGCGGATTAGGTTGATTGGCCATGTCAATTTAACCCTAGTGTCAGAAGGATTAGCAGGGGTAAGTATGTTGGGTTACAGGAATAGAGCCTGGGTGGGATTGTAGTCGGTGCAGACTCCATGGGCTGAATAGCCTTCTTCTGCACTGCATGGATTCTTTGATTCCAGATTTGAGCAGATTTTTGGGAGACAGTATTCAAGGGCCCTTTGCATGAAGATGTGCTCCCCAGCTTCATCGCAGTGATTTTGTTCTATTTTTGAGATGATTTCCCTTTTTTCTGGACTCCACTACCAGTGGAAACAGTTTGTTTTTCTACCCACAGAAATATATTATGATAATATCTTCACTATGTGTGTCAATACATGCCTATTCATAGAGCAAAATCTATTGGGCCCAGTGCAATTTGGGTGACATTTATTTCAATGCTTCTCAAAATGGCAAATAAGGTAAATGATTCTAAGTGCTATTCATTATCTGTAAATAACATTTGTTACAATACAAAATATTTTCTCAATGGACGGTTTCATTGCTGACACTGAAAGATGCTTATCTCACACTTAATATTACAGTCGGACTTCTTTGGCAACGTTTCATGAAGGCAAACATAATATTGCAGACATGAATCTGGATAACGCAAGAGGACTAATGGTAACCTGTGGAAGTGATCGTATTGTGAAGGTAGTTTTCTTTCTAAATCTCAGATGTCTGTTCGATTGTATTTCTTTGTGGGGGTTTGTTTAACACACTTAACCTATTTTATACATTATGTGTAAAGTAAGTTACTGACAAGAAAGTTGTATTCGGTGTCTTGCATGAAGCTGAAAAACGTGCAAAAATAATGGGCCAGATGTGCATGGAGCAGGATATTTATTTAATCTGCCATTATGTAGATGTACCTCAAACCCATCTGTGCAAAAAAAAAAATTGCTTAGTAAGATTTTAGAAGTGTGCATTGATACAAATGCACTAAGAGAAGCAGCACTTTGGACCCAATAAATCAGCTTTATAGATTGGGAAATAAAAAATAGAAGACTGAGGAGGATGAATTTAAGGGTTTGAATTCAGTGTCAAATCAGATACAGAAAGAAAAAGGAAAAATGGTTGGAGTAAGTAAGAAGATTGAGTAAAAAGGGAAGCACAAACAATTCATAAACTGAGGAGTGGGACTGTATTCTTGTACTAGTTAACTTATCATTGTCAGTAGTTAACATGAATCATATCAGCTATACTTGGACAGCTTCTCATTTTTCTTTTGAATGCATGGGTGATTTCCTACAATGGCAGCTTCCTTTAACTTTTTTGGGCGGCCACACATGTAACTTAAAATAGCCAGTTTGTGTACTGCTATGCAAGAATTATTCAAAACTTTACTTGCACTCCTATTTAATTTACATACTGTGCACATACAGCAACTTAGCCATAGAGGTTTACAGCATGGAAACAGGCCCTTCAGCCCAGCTTGTCCATGTCACTTTTTTTAAATCTCGAAGCTAGTCCCAATTGCCTGCATTTGGCCCATATCCTTCTATACCCATCTTTCTCATGTAACTGTCTAAATGCTTTTTAAAAGGCAAAATTGTACCCACCTCTACTACTATCTCTGGCAGCTTGTTCCTGACACTCACCAACCTGTGTGGGGGAAAAAAAAAATGCCCCTCTGAACACTTTTGTGTCTCTCCCCTTTCATCTTAAACCTGTGCCCCCTAGTTTTTGACTCCCCTTCCTATGGGAAATGATATTGACATTTTATTGACATTGCCCCTCCTTATTTTATAGACCTTTGGAAAATCACCTTTACTTTTCTATGCTGCAGAGAAAAAAAGTCCCAGTATACCCAGCCCTCTCCATATAAACTCAAACCATCAAGTCCTGATAGCATCCTAGTAAATCTCTTCTGCACTGTTTCTAATTTAATAATATCCTTTCTATAATAAGGTGACCAGAACTGTACACAGTATTCCAAGTGTGACCTTAAGAATGTTTTCTACAGCTTCAAGACATCCCAACTCCTATATTAAGTGTTCTGACTAATGAAATCAAGCAAGCTGAATGCCTTCTTCAGCATTCTGTCCATCTGTGACTCCACTTTCAAGGAGCTATGAACATGTACCTCTAGACCTCTTTATTCTGTAACTCTCCCCAATGCCCTACCATTAACTGATTAATTCAAGCTACTGGTTCAAGCTACTAAAAAGCAACACCTCGCATTTATCTAAATTAGATTCCATCTGCCATTCATGGCAAATAATGTATGTCAATGGTGAGAATGATAGTGAAATAGCATTTTGGTGTATCAAATGACAAAGTGCAGCAGTGCAACTCAGACAGTGACCTTCAGATATTCACATTTAACCGTGCCTCTGCCGTTGCCTGAAGCTGCTATTGCATTTACACATAAATAACAGCAAGTGTCATTCGCCTCGCAGGCTGTTTGACAAAAAAGTCTGGCCCAGTTTTTCTCCTTTCAGAAACTGAATGGAAGATTTTGAGGGATGAGGAGATATTGTTAGGTTGTTTACTTTCAAATTGCTAAAAGAAGTAGTGTTAAAAAGGTGCTGTCGCTGAGTTTATCACAGGAAATTACGGATGAGTGTACCCATTTAAAATCTGTTGTTTCCTGAAACATGCTGTCAGCAACCATCACTCCTCACTGGGAGCGTGCAATCACTATCTTGTCTAAACGATTAATAGTCAGTTAGATTGCGTGTCATGCAGAAATACTGGTCACTGTATGTATCTCAAAGTGACATATAGTTATATGGAGAAATCCTATTTCAGGATTTCTTGACCATTTCCCACAACGTATTCACCCATTTGTTTAAAAGACTAATTAGGTTGTTTCCTCAAAGTCTAGCCTGCTACAGAAATTGACAATTTCACACCCATTCAGCTGGAAGGACTTAGCCCTGGCATTCAAAAAATGTCTGCTTTAGGATCTCTTTTTGAAGTTACAAACACAGATGGAAAAGAAGAAGTGCAACAACAAGTGCGAAAAACAACCCAGTCAAAAGGCTCATGGCTAATATCAATGTTTCCCAGCAACTGAATGTTCAATTCAATTTCTCCAAAAAATTACTAAGGGGAGGATTCACCAGTCTCGTTCATCAACGGTGGGAATCTTGATTGCTTGCCAAGTCAAGTGTCAGGCTAAAAATCAGGACTCCTGCCAGCTGTGAGGACTATCGGGATCCACCTGACATGCCCTACTGGCCCTGATTGAGTTCCTGCCCAGAGCAGCAACTTAACAAAAATACAATTCTATTAATTGTAATACAGTTACCAAGTTTGATGGCCCATTCACTGTACTTACACTCTTCTCTCTCTTCTCCCCACCCCGGCAAGAACTGTGCTAGGTGGGGTTTGCACTAGTCATTATCAACATAGACCTGGTGTGCTGGACCATGGGGGTCCAGGGGAGCATCACCAACCCATGGCATCCAGCATTCAAATAAGGAGTCATCCCCACTACACATCACACAATCTTGACTCCCTTTCCCACTCAGGACCCCCTGACAGTGCCAATGCTGCATTACCCCCCTTGTATCTCAGCATGGACACCTTGGCCTGGCACTTGGAGCCCTGGGAAGGGGGGAGGGTGGTCAACGATGTAAATCCAATGGCCACTTTCCCCCTGAAACTACCAGGCTTCAAAGGAAAAGCCCCTCAAGGACCTGGGAATTGGTTGATATAGGTTGGAGGCAATGAGTTGACTTTGCCACTCTGCACTTCAAGCCCTGGCAGACCAGAAGATCATCCCCAGAATGGTGATCCCACTCACCTGATGAAGGGGCAGCGCTCCAAAAGCTAGTGGCTTGTGCTACCAAATAAACCTGTTAGACTTTAACCTGGTGTTGTAGTGGTTTCTGCAGTGCTCAAGTGTCGGAGAATCCTGGGAGCAGAGACAATCTGGCTTGAAACAGACAAAGTATATTTGAATGCATATATGAATTTGCTAACCTGATTGCCACCCTGAGCAGGAGCCGGATTATGTCATGGCGTGGGGAAATCGGAGAATCCCAAAGTGATTTCTCCCTGGCACTAAATGCGACTACCCCTCCCTTGCGTTTCTCTGGCCTCAACACAATTTGTGCTTAAATCACTATCAATAGTTATTACATTAGATTCTTTAATATGTTGAATCTGGATGCCTTAATTCAACTTAATACTGCCCTCAAAAATTAAAATCTATGGCGAATCCGTCCATTGGTGAACTTGACATGACTTAAACTCCAACTGTGCCCAATATCTCCCCAGTGGAATTACCGGGGAAATGCTAAAGTACACAAAGTTGCACCATTGTAAACAGTTGAATGGGTTGCTGTTTTACTTGTCCACTTCCCCATTTGTGTGGTACCTGTGAAAATAGCATAACTGGGTTTAGCCAGCTCTGAAGAATGCAGTGGTTTCTGGTGTGCCAGGACTTGCATGAGCCCCACTGTTCTCCATTTCAAAATATCAAACATTGGCTGGCCGCTGGAGTTTTCGTATCCTGTGTGACAAGATATTTGTTTTGTCTGGAATGTGGGTGTGCATGGCAAAGAGCACAGCATGTAAAGGCTACTGAGGATTGAGTTTCCTGAGCCTCTGGGGATGAACAGGCCCTGGCACACAGTTCAGGGTTGAGCAGAGCAGCTGGTGCCTGCTGACCGGACAGTCAATGTCATATACTGTCTTGTCCTGAATGGTTCCAGTGCATGGTGCACTGAGTCTTCTCTGAAGCTCTAATTGCTTGTCTCCTGAGCAGATATTTCCACCTAGCTTAGTGGAATATATCCACCTTGCTGGGCCGCAGGGAGAACTCCTGCTGCTGGTTTGCCATTTAAGTTGGAGAACTGATCTTCTTGTAAGAACCTGGGAAGTTAATGAAATGAATACCATATAAAGGAATGAACAAAGGTTGTAAAAGTGGAC
This sequence comes from Sphyrna mokarran, assembly GCA_024679065.1. NCBI lineage: Eukaryota > Metazoa > Chordata > Chondrichthyes > Carcharhiniformes > Carcharhinidae > Sphyrna > Sphyrna mokarran. The sequence goes on along the minus strand of JAGIQG010000003.1, from coordinate 47,368,931 downwards.
ATTAGCATCCTTAATGCTGTAACCCACAACTAGGAATTTGTGTATGTGTTTAGACTATGTAAAAATGTTTCTTTGCTGTAACTTTTTTTTACATTCTCTGCAGATCTGGGACATGACGCCAGTTATTGGCTGCAGTCTGGCAACAGGTTTTTCTTCCCGTTGACCTCCAACCTCCTGATAGCAGTGCACCTTTCACTGACACCGCTCAGCAGCAACAGTCCCGCCCACATGTTACCACGGAGACAGTGCTATTAAAGTTGAGTAGAGACTCCGGTGATAAGCTTCCACTTTGCCCAAAGGACTGAAATAAATATTCACTGAGTAAATACAGTGTGTGCCCGAATCTATAAGCACAACAAAAACTCTACAAAAGATATAAAAACATCTACCTTTTCTGACAAAAATTGTAAAATAGCACCAATATTACATATACTCTATATTTGTTCTATATTTATTCTGTGCATAACATGATTTAATGTCTATAATGAAGAAAACCTGCAAGATAATTTTTAGATACAAAAGTGTGATTTTTTGTTTCCTAGTTATAATACAGTTTAGATACTGTAGATGATAGTAATTCCTGGTCTGTTTACAGTATGATGGTTTTCAGTGTTTGATTTAGTTGTACACTGCAAATTCCTGTCCTATGCAGTTTGTGACCAGGTATGGATAAACAGGGGCACTTTAAGGGGAACATGAGCTGCATTTTTAAAATGACACAGATAATATTTGGGTTTACAAAAGAAAAATTCATTCGCATTTTACTTCTTTTTCCAATGGTGATGAACCAGAAGCAGAGTTTTCCTTTTATAACTAGACAAGTGGTTTCACTTGCTTTTGCAATGGAGCACGTTATCTGACACAGAAGGATGAAAGAATTTGGGTTTTATCTCATCATTCTTTTGAATGTGCCATATAGTTATATTCTTCAGCATTATCATGAACCTTTCGAGGACTTGTTGCAATTTGGCAGAAAACATTTTGAAATCAAAAAATCACTCACTGCAGATTGAATTATTAACTCTGTTCAAGTATGTTTAGTTAATGTCAGGATCACAGAAGCAGTCAGCATTCAATTTATGCAGGTTATAGATCCAGTAAAAGCACACACATCTTTTACCTCAAACAATACAGTTAGAATTTTGATCATAATAACCTGTGAGTTATTGCTTTATGATTTCAGATGTTTATTACAATTGTGTTAGTTAATTCCCAGGTTCGGTAGAGCTGATTCACATGATCCAAGTTCTACAGTGAACAATTCACAGTCATGGAAGAATGATAGAAAGCGTGCACCCTTGAGAATAATCAATGTATAATTTTTTTAAAAATGTGAATGATGTCTTGCAAACTTTGCACTACATTATGTTTTCTGCTACTAATAGTCATTCAATCACTTCCCTCTCTTTTTTGCTCTGTTTCTTTTAACACTCAGTCAAATTTGTTTACTAGAAGAATTTTCACCAGTTTAATTTCAGGGAACAGAAGCTCAAAGGAGATAACAACCTTATGTCTTGAACTGAATTCACACATTTATGGCAGGAGATAGGATCAGTGATGTTAAACCACTTCAAAAATACTAAAGTATACCTATAATTCATCCTGAGTAATTAAATAACAACAGGGATCTGTTTAAATTTACATATTAGTCCAAAGTGAGATTTACTGCTGTCCTTCAATTGTTTAACAATCCTCTCCATTTTGGATATCTGGAGTATATCTGGGTAATGTTTTGATTAGTTTGACTTTTATTTTCAATTGGACGGTATTCCTAGCGGTCTTTGTTTTTAAATCCCCTATTTTTTTTAAGTGTTTTGTTTCAAATGTTGTGTTGGGAGATAGAAAGAAAATTGAAAATGCTGCTTCGTTAAATAAACAAGTTCACTCATTCTCCAGATGTTCATTTTTGTATTTACTAATGGGTGTTCTTGAACTTGTCAATATTGAGTGCAGATGATTTTCCCTTTCTTTCCCCCAACACTCAAAAGTTATACTTTGCAGAATAACCTAATTCTTGAAATCTTTCCTTCTGCCATGTCAGATACCATGTTGAAAATGTCTTACTGTCTGAAGCTTGGAAAATGTACCTTTTGCAAAGAATAAAAGAAGGAACAGCATTGTTCAAAGCTGTGTGCAAATGGCATTGACAGGCATTTTACTGTTGAAAAAACATTTATTATCAATTGGTTTTTCAACAATATATTTGAATATTTTCTGCAAAGATCTTCCTGTAGTTATTCATAGATATTGTATAGATTAGTACCACTGCTTAATAGGCTTGGTATTTCATATAGAAATCATCAATTCCTTTATGCTGATGCTGCTGTATTTCACACTGTTTATATGCTATATATTAAAATTGTAAGCAACTTGCTTTCATGAAATAAACTAGCTTCCTAAACATGAATCCTAAACATAACATATTGGTGTTATGCATGGAATAAATGTCACTTATCATTGCGCTTTTAGTCTGAATGCTTGATTTGAATGTTCCAAACGCAGAGTAATGAAGCGATGCAATTCCTGCAAGATCTGCTTTCTTGATAGCACTGTGGGTATATGTCTACCACGTGGACTGTGGAAGTTCAAGAAGGCAGTTCACCACCATCTTCTGGGGGGCAGTTAGGGTTGGGCAGCAGTAAATGCTGGCCTTCCAGCGATGTTCACATCACATGAAAGAATAAAAACAAATGAAAAGTTTTTCCTATTTGAAGGCTTTACCTTTTTCTTGTGTTAGTGTTCTGTGGCTATTTCCTGTGTGAAAATCTGGAAGAGAGTACAGTTCAGTATTTTGGGATGATCTGCTACCTTAATGATGCTAGATACATGACAGTCGCTGTTCCTTTGACCAAATGGGTATGAATTAGTTTTATTTTGTTTCATCCTGTTAACTGCTTTTTTTATTATTAGTCACAAGTAAGGCTTACATTAATACTGCAATGAAGTTACTGTGAAATTTCCCTAGTTGCCACACTCCAGTGCCTGTTTGCGTCAATGCACCTAACCAGTACAACTTTAAAACTGAGAGGGAAACTGGAGCGCCCGGAGGAAACTCATGCAGACACGGGGAGAACGTGCAAACTCCACACAGACAATAACTGAAGCTGGGAATTGAACCTGGGTCCCTGGCACTGAGGCAGCAGTGCTAACTGCTGTGCCACTGTATGCATTATAGTAAGAGTTGTTGCATAGTCACATGTATTTTTTCCTCTTTCCTCCATCTAAATATGCTTATGAATAAACCATCAATATAATAGAGAATTTACTTAAATCATATGACTGATAAAAGGTCACTACCTACTTATATTGAGGGAAATGTGTGTGCTCCATTGATGGGTAGGAGGTGGTAGAGGAAGTATAAGTTACATTCCCATGCTTTTATTTACTATTGTTTCAAGTGATTATAAAGTACTTTACATTGGTAGCACACACAAGTTGAAATCTTAGCAAAAGATGCCAAAGTGTCAGGATCTGATCTGACCTAACCTAGCATGTGAGAGATGGGCCTAAAGAAGCTGGCAAAGTCTGCCTCCATTTTTTTTTAAAAGAGTGGCCCACTCAGAACCTTAGCCTGTTTCTCTCCCCTGGAACTTTACGCACATTTGAATGAACCTGTTGTAAACCTTAACAGTGGGGGAAAATATGGCGCAGGATGCGAGGTGATTTTTCAGGTAAAATTCATGCAAATACGTTGAAATGCTTTGCGGGCATGAACCATGTGACATCACTGGTGAAGGATGGGAGAGATCATTGACTGTTATCACCCCAGAGGGAATTGCGTTTCCTGATTCTCTCCAGATTTTCATCCTGCGTTGCTATTCTCGATGGCAGCGAACACGGGCTGAAAATTGCCCCCACGCTTGATTTTTACAACAGCCGTGGCAGACAGGATCCGACTGAAATCTGACATCTTTCCTCCACTAGGTGGAGACTTGCACCTATAACTTCAGTAAGATTTGGAATTCAATAGGCAGTTTTAACTGTGGAAATAGTGTGTGAAGGGTTGAATATTTTACTGCAGTTACTGTTACAACAAAAAGTTATTAGTCCTGCATCAAAATTCTGTGATTCTATCTGAACTGTTTTGAATGGCAAACCTGAATATGCAGATTAATAAAAAAATTGTTGTTATAATACTGAAGAACAGGTGTACATTGAATACCATACAAATGATACAACCTGGATCTCTCTCAATGGAGTGATTGATCAATTCTGGCTTTCTACGCAGTTTGAGGTGAACTTCTGGTTCTTCTGAGAATTCATTAACTTTCTGGAGAGACCAGGTTCAGGCTTATTATCAGAAAACGTTGAACACCTCTCTCTTTCCTGTTTCTCGGTTGTTAAACTCATATCCTTGTGTTAACTTTGTGTTATCCTGACTAAACAGGGGCCACAAGGTTACTTCATCGTCTGTGTTAACAGTTTGGCCTTTTTGGGAATTCCTTAAATTCTTTTATTAAAATGCTATTTACTTCATGGCTGTCAAATGTTATAAGCGAGAGAAGTTTCCCAAACAGTTAGCATTCTTACCTCATCTCGGTAAGATCATCTTCTTGACCTGGTAGCTACAGCAAAAAGGAATCTTCACCCTCATTGTTTCTAATCTTCCTTTATTTGCAAGCATCAAAATTCCATCCTTATCTACTTGAATATCTTTTGATAATAACTTGCCATACAAAGCACTGCTATAAAGAAACTGGGCCAGTACAATTATAGTATTTGCTGGTCTCACCCCTATCTGCCATAAAGTACTGAAGATCTCACAATCTTGGGCTAGGTTTTGGTCCTCTATATACTATGACATAGCAAAGTAAAATTGTGCCATAAAATGAACTAGCTGTTCTCCTTGATTTTCCTTCCAAACCCTTCCCCTCCACCATCTTCCCTGTAGTTGGAAGAGGACATTCCTTTCCCAACCTGTTCTTGACAAAGAAGTGGAGCGTGTGGCAATCCTGCTGATTTCCTCCATCTTAATTTCCTCTACTGGCACCACTAACTTGGAGTGGCAGCAGAGGTGTTGTCATAACCCTGAGGCAGAGGTGGAAAGTCAGTGATGTCATAATTGGATGAGAAGGATGCAGGTGTGGTCACCTCTCGGGTTCTAACCACACACGATATGAAGACTTCAGTGAAGGCCTAAACGGAAAATGTTCTGCTCCCTTAGAGATGTTTTGTCATCCTGAAGTGGCAATGAATGTTCCACTTCAACTTAGAGTCATTGAGGTTTAAACATGGAAACTGGCCTTCAGCCCAACTTATCCATGCTGCCCCCTTTTGTTTAAACCCCTAAGCTAGTCCCAGTTGCCCACATTCTATAAAAGGGTGACCAGAAGTGTACACGTATTCCAAGTGTGGCCTTACCAATGTCTTGTACAACTTCAACAAGATGTCCCAACTTCTGTATTCAATTTTCTGACCAATGAAACCAAGCATGCCAACTGTCTTCATCACCCACTCTATCCATCTGTGACTCCACTTTCAAAGGGCTATGAATCTGTATCTCTAGATCTCTTTGTTCTATAACTCTCCCCAACACCCTCCCATTAACTGAGCAATTTGACCATAGCTTCTTTCCTCTCAGTGGTGAGTTGTTTTTTTTGAAAGGATAACTTCAGTCTTGGAAAACTGGATCAGATTTGGTGCGCAAGTGGAAAATTTATGCTAACCCTATTGATTCTTATGCTAACTGATGCAGCACAGTGACCAGCACTGCTGCCTCTCAGTGCCAGGGAGCCAGGTTCAATTCCAGCCTCAGGTCACTTTCTTGTGGAGTTTGCACATTTTCCCCATATCTGCATGGGTTTCCTCTGGGTGCTCCGGTTTCCTCCCACAGTTCAAAGATGTGCAGGTTAGTAGATTGGCCGTGTTAAATTGACCGTAGTGTCAGGGGGATTCACTAGGGTAAATATGTGGGGTTACAGGAATAGGCCTGGGTGGGATTGTGGTCGGTGCAGACTTGATTGGCCAAGTGGCCTCCTTCTGTACTGTAGGATTCAGTACAAAGGGCAGCCATTTTGCAAATAACAAACAAAAATGAATGATTCCCCCATCAGATTTGTGAAAAGATGAGGAAAGAACTTTGGCTTCGTGAACTGCCATTTTTTTTGAATAATAGCATTGAAATATTTAATATCAGTCAACTAGGGATGACACTTATTATGTATTTGAGATATGTAATTACGTATTTGAGATATATAAAGAGAAACTTACCTGGAATTGTCAGGTGAGTGAGTGAACTGGCCAAGTTGCATAGGAGAGGGGCAATGCTGTAACACAATGCAGCAAACAGATCTATAACCAATCTCTGTAATAAGTTTTTTGTGACACCACCAGATAAACGCATATGTGACATAGATTACAAGGATTATCACTCCATTAGTTTAGTTTACACACGACCAGTCAGGGTGTCTTTGTTAACCTTGCACCTCTGATGGCATTAATCCTTTCCTCTGTGTCCAAAGTTGCCTTCTCAAAGAGTGAGAGCTGGGCTAGCCTTCTGGAGGTGGTCTAAGGTCTGAGATATTGGGAAAGGCTTCTGATGTTGTCCTGTTACCACGGAAACTTAATGGCTGGCCATTTAGACTAATTTAATAGCTTGGGCCGCTTCCAGCAGTTGCTAGGTGGGGACAGCTTGCTAACAGATTCTTGGGGAGTGGCTGGGATTCCTCTTTCGGGCCACTTTATGACATGGAGATGTCCCTAGCCGCATTGATGGGTGCACCCCTCTCGAATGCCAGGGCCCATCTGAGAAGCTCCAATATGGTAAATCAAAAAGCTTACTTCAGCAAGGAGGCCAAGGCTGTCAAGTTGAAATGTGAGCTGCCATCTTCAATGGGACTAAGATCTTGTTGTGGCCTCTGAATTGGTTACCATTGGTGAAATGACAACTAGGTTCTATCTGCACACAAGTGTCTGATGTGACTTTTGGTTCTGGTGGTGGGACTTCTTACCTCTTGAAAAGATTCCAACCTCTGATTCTTGCTAAGTGACAGTGACCAGCACATTAAAGCTACAAGATACCGTACTCAGCTGCCAAAGTCCAAATCAAAAGAACAATGAAGAAGCAAAGGCAACTGGTCTGATGTCTAGATAGATAAGGAGAGAGTATTACAGATGGCTAGAAACTTCAATATCATTTTACCAACAAAAAAAATTGCCACAGACCACCCACAGCATTGGCCAGCGGTTTGCAGACAGTGGCTGAGACAGGAAAGTATTTTATCCAACTGTTGTTGTAGTTCAAGTTCTTATTGATGATACCTTATTAGTTCCATTGATTACATAAACAATCCCATCTATGGAAGACTCTAAAAGAATATGCCTGCAACATCAAAGCAAATGGAATCACTCCATTGATGATGTTACAATGCTGCAAAAAAGATGACTGATTTCACACATGGTGAGCCATGGTAGAGGTCTGACTATAACTCCATTATAATGTGACATATATATATGTATATACAATATGTGACAATGTCTAGTTTTAGTACTTTTCAAAAAGGTAAATACAATACACTGGTGTAGCACCTTCAATCGCACTGTACTAAGTTTACAAAGTTTTTTGTTATTGTCTCACTGGTAACAGGCTTAAAAAAGAATCTAACATACATTAGGCTTTGTGATTGGTTTGATTATAAATGTGACAAGATTAATCGAAGACTACAAAATAAATGATTTTTGGGTTTCTTTTTAGTGGATTTTCTGTCCAATTTGCGCAGTAATCAATGACCCAGGACAATGAAATGCTGACATATATTACTATTAGCCTATATTGCAACAGTAATTACGCTTCAGAGTAAAATGTTTTGAGATGTAATGAGATCAGGATTCTGGAAGGTTGGTTTAAAAATTGCAAGTTGCTTTTCTTTGTATTCTTCTTCATAGTTGCTTGTGGCTTTAGAAAGCAAGTTCCAATTTGATTTCCTGGGAATCCTTTTTGATTCTAAGTCTTGTGTTTTCCAGTTTGAAAGTGTGGTCTCTGTTCTGTTCTTGCGATTTGAAGTCACTTCCGGGGTTTACCTCCCTCATGGAAATCTACAAGACTGAAAGTGATATTGGGGTATTAAGATAGGGGACCAAATATGAGCAAACGGTGGGTGGAGGGGGTGGGATATGTGGAAAGTGTTTCAGTCTGATGTACTTTGAAATCTTATTTTAGAAATAAAATTTTAGATTATAAATGTTTTGAGATCAGTGCTTCATATGACCCAAAAAAAACCCGTAAGTAAAATATTAGCACAGATGTACTCACAAATGCAGTGCATTTTTAATTGCAGATTATCCTAGCTGCCACCCATGGGGGTTATAGGTTTGGGTAGGAAAATGAAGTTGGGTGCATAACACAGCAATGGAAACATAAATAGTCCCAAAGGTTTCAAAGGGACAAGGACTCCAGGTTTTATTTGCCATATCCGCTATTTTAAAATGCTAGAATATAGTAACACGATTAATAACTTGCAAGAATATTCATGAGATATGCAGGAATTGGAGAGGCTTGCCAGATATATTTTTTGTAATAACATTTAAATCAATCAGGAAAAGGGAGGAATATTGACAAATACCTTGTGGAGAAGACAAAATGTACAAAGTGGTTTGATAGTCAGTAAGTAAACCCACAGTAATCAAAAGAACTAGCAGGAAAATGTAATAACTAGAATATATTTCTATACAGATAAGATTTCCATAAGGGAACATTTTTAAAAACATTTTTTGACAAAAAAAAACATGCAAGAGAACGGACAATCACGTGCAGTTCCTAAATGATAATCAAAACAGTCCAGTAACCCCAAGTTCACTTAATCTATCCTTTGGAGATCAAATGTGTTAAATGAAGTATGTTGAGAGTGAAGGGTAGTCAAGAACAATAGACAGTTAGACGTAACAAAACCCTAATATCTTATATTCTTCATCATTAATTGTTACTTTCATTGCTAGACAAATAGTTCTCGACTTTCTCATTTTTAAAAGAAAACTAAAACCGAAGGATAATATAACGCTTGTCTAATTTGGTCATAGAATTATAAATTGTTGCACATTTGCAGAAGAGAAATCTGATATCTGACCAACAAAAAGTGCAGAAACTGGAAATTTGAAATAAGAACTGCTCAAAATACACAGCCAAACCTACTGACGTCTAAAGACAGGTTAAAAAAAAAACAGGTTGATGTTTCAATTGGGACCCATACAGGATTGATGAAATTCAGGTTTTTGGCCTAATCAAAATGCTACAGGGATATCAAATCTGTCCTATATTTTTGCCAAGATTTCCATCAAAAATTAAGTTGAATGTAATATAAATTTATTAAGCATTTTTGGGTCCACATCAATGCTAATAATTAATTCTCAACATCTAAATGGGAATATGGAAAAAAACTACGTCGAATATAGCCTCTAGAAAAAGTATTTTGTGGCCCATTTTCAAGTATAGTAGGATTCCACAGGATCAGAGGATTCATAGGTTATACTCATGCTCTCTTCACCACCTGAAGAAAGAGGAGATTTCACTCTTTCAATGTCCAGCTTAGTTGGAACTAGCAGAATGGCAACATGCAAATAAGGTCTTGTATTCACAGTTGTTGCTCTCCTATTTTACTATCCCCAACTTCCACCATGCTGTTCCTCCTCCAGGACCGTATGAGGTTCCTCCATCTTGTGGGTAACAGGGCGGAGATCAATGGAAGGTCTCTGTGGTATTTTTTATCCTGTTAATATGGGCTTTCTTGAATGGATAACTTCTTGTAATTTGGATACTGTTAGAATCTGCAGACTTTAAGTGAGAGCACATTGCACTGAAAGCTTGATAGGGTGATTCTCCCCCCAAAAAATCCTAAGTGTAGATTTTGCTTGAAAACTGGAATACATCCCACTGGTATTTTCAGCAGATGTTTCAAAATGAACCTCCCACTCTCTGTGCACTACAGAATAGTTCAGTATGAATCACGCTGAAATTCAGTGGGCAGGGTCTATTCCCACTGAAGAAGCTGGCAGCATAGTGCTGAGTGGGCCACTGCGCACGCATCAATCTATCAGCGCCTACACCAGTGCCTGCGCAGTAGCCCCGCACTTCTGGCTTCCTGCTTGCTGGCTAGTTTAACCACTATGTAGAGATGCTGGCGTTGGACTGGGGTAAACTCAGTAAGAGTCTGGCAACACCAATTTTAAATACAACCGATTTATTTGATCAGTTTAACCACTCGCCAGCTGTGTGACCCTGCATCATTGGCTGTGTGACCACTCCCACAGCCCAATTGCTGGCTCCTCAATTAAGTCTGAGCCAGCCTTGATTTTCCCCCTCTTTCCCACTGCCCCCACCATCCCCCCCGGCCACCACACAGCCCTTATTGCTGGCCTCCCTCCCTATGTCACTGCTGTCTGCAATGACTCCTCATCCTCACCAATCTGCCCCCATCAAACCCCACCCTCCCATTAGGCCATGCCCCATTGCACCACCCGATGCCTGATGGGCAATGCCTAGGCCTTGGCACTTTGCCCTTTGGGCAATGCCAGGCTGGTAATGCCCAGCGGCACCACATCCTGGCCCTTTAGGTAACCTCAATTGTCCCCCCTTCAGTGGGGTTGGGTCACCAGCACCCTGCTAAACCCCAACACTGGCAGGCGAGGGGAAGCTAGAGACTTCAGCCTTGATTCCACAAATGTTATTTAAAGTGTATGTAAATAACTACTAACATAAAATATGTAGCTCCACACTGATTTCTGGCACAGAGTTGATGGTGCTGGAAATTTGGCATCCGGAGAATCGCAGAGGCCATGGTGTCTAGTGGGGAACCTGTGACTCAGCCTCCACTTGACTCTCCTGGTCCACTGCACTACAAAAGGAGTGCAGCAGGCCAGGAGAATCACATCCCTATCTAACTTGAAGTGTCATAAGAAAGACATGTACAGGAGGAGAGTTTTAGGAGGGAAATTCTTGAGTTTGTGGCCTTAGCAACTGAGACATAGGCACTCATGGTGAGTCAATTAAAATCAGATTGGGCTCATGGAGGCCAGAATTTGATGAGGTGGTAGTGCAGTGGCATTATCACTGGAGTAGTGATCCAGTGATCCAAGGGATGCTCTAGAGATGTGTGTTTGAATTCCACCACAGCAGATAGTGAAACTTGAACTTAATAGAAAGAAAAATCTGAAAATAAAAAATTTAACAATGACTTTGAAACCGTCAAAACGTATCTGGCTCACTAATATCCTTCAGAGATGGAAATCTGCCACCCTTACATGGTCCAGCATACATATGACTCCACTCCACACTAATGCGGTTGACTCTTAAATCACATCTGAAATAAGTAGCAAGCCACTTATTCAAGTATAATTATGAGTACTACTGCATCACAGCACCAAGAACTCGCTTCTCAGTCTTTTGGCTAAAATCAGGTACAGTGTGGGCATGCTGCGCTTGGCTGAAGTCATTAGGTTACATTTCAGCTTCATTTAAAACAATTTTTAAAAGCAGCATCTCGGCCTTTTGGCTAAGATGCAAATGAGATCAAACCTTGGAGGAGGAGCTATGCCTACTCCAATTAGCTTGGATCATGTCGATCACGCCCAAGACAGGAGGTGAGAGCCCTGTCTTGTCAGCTTGGATCGGGAATGTCTCAACTTGTTGAGATTCTGAATTGGACTTGATTGGACTGAATTGGAATAAAAACAAAACAAGGACTCTGGTTCAATTCTGGTCTCGGATAACTGTGTGAAGTTTGCATGTTACTCCCGTGTCTGCATGCATTTCCTCTGGGTGCTGCAGTTTCCACCCCCCCACCCCCCGCCCACAGTCCAAAGACATGTGGGATAAATTGATTGACCATGCCCAGGATAAATATATAGGGTTACAGCAATAGGTGGAATTGTTGTGGGACAGGTTCAATGGGCTGAATGGCCTCCTTCTGCATTGTAAGATTCTGTGAAAAGAATTAAGAAGGGCAATAAATGCTGGTCCAGCCAACAATGTCTACATCCCATTAATGAATAAAACAAAACCGGTTAAGTGCAGAGATCTTAGGAGTTGAGGCTGGAAGCGATCACAGAAATGGGGAAGGTGAGTTCATGGAGCAATCTGAAAATACAGATGAAATGTCAAGATTGAGCGCATTGCTCAACGAGGATAAATTAAAGGTCTACATTGTATTTTATAATAATATAAATATGAATAATATAGAAAATTTGCATTCATCTAGCATTGCGTCACCAAAAACCATAGTGTTCAAAAAGTTTTATCATTCCAAAGTTGTCAAGCTCACAGCCACAGAAATAGCAGTAAATAAAATCCTAATTAACATTTATTTGGAAGATTGGCAAGCTTTTGTCTATTCTACTTGTACAAGACATGAAATGTTAAGGATGAGGGTAATAAAAGCCCACAGATGAAGCTAATGAAACACGAAGGGTTTCTCTCCCTGCTGTTTTTATTGCAGGTTAATGTCTAATCCACAGGCAGGGAGGAGCCTTAAACTCAGAGAATTCTGGGATAACTGCCATGGGTTCCTGAATACAAGCTTTGCAGGAAATGTTTTGTGCTCAGATTCTGAGAGAGGCTAAACCCCTCCACCTTTTGATTTAAGGCAGAATGGTAAGTTTTTAAAAAAGCATATTTCATTCCTTGGCAGTGTCTCAAGAAATCTAAGTACAGAGTTATGTAGTCAAGTGCAGTTTTCAGTTCCTTTACCTGGTGGTGCAGGTGAAAATACAATTACACACCTGGTAGCCTCCATTGAAAGAAAAAGTATTAGATTAGGACGTTGTTGCTGTGATTGTGAGTACTTAGTGTGTTTAAAAAACAGGTTAGGAACTATATTACAGGTACTTTTAAAAAAGCTACATGTTAAAATTGATTGTTTTGCAGTACCCATTACAGCAGTAGGTATCTTATAGCTACCAATCAGGTTTATGACTTGCTAAATTGAGGATCTCTTTGAACTTATTTGAATCAAGATCATTACTCAAAAAACACTGATTTTTGAAAAATGTAATGTGTAAGTGTATTTGATTAAATTTATGGCTGATTTTGTGCTTTGTCCCAATTATATATAACCCACAAATCAGGTGTGACAGCTTTTTTAAGCATAGGAACTGCTGGGTAGTCTGAAACAGAATAGGCAGCAGGTCTGATGGCACCTGAGGCAAATATTCCAAATGTAAAGCCAGGGTCAAAGCAAGAGGGGAAGAAGATCTTTTCGAAACCAGTAATCACTATTAAATGAATTTTGTATAAAATACAAAGTACTTTATAACTCCTAAAAACATATTGAATTGGCAAAAACACTTAAATACCCATCAATTGAATCCTTTACCATTTTCCAAATTGCACACCTAATTTTAATTTTTGAGTTGCTGGTTTGCTGCGGAGCGGAAAACTGATTCAATCTGAAATCACCTTGTAAAACATCCTTTGATTTGTTTTTGAAGACCCATGTGAGGAACAATCCTGGTGCTTACATGGATTTTTTAGATGCCTGGTCAGCCAAGCTTGCAATCTGAATTCGCAACACTTCCACAATCCTGAGTGTTTGCTACCTTTTCCTATTCCAAGCAGGTCAACTGTGCCACGGTTGGTAGCACACTTTCCTCTGAATCAGAAGGTTGTGCATCTGTGTGCCACACCAGGAAACTAAGCACAAATATCTAAGCTGCTATGATGGTGTAATGTATTGTCAGAGATCATAGAATTCGATAGTGCAGAAGAGGCCATTTGGCCCACTGAGTCTGCAGTGATGACAATCCCACCCAGACATTACTCCCATTACCCCATGCGTTACCTTACCTAGTGCCCCTGACAATGAGGAACAATTTACCATTGCCAATCCACCTAACCCACGCATCTTTGGAATGTGGGAGGAAACTGAAGCCCTGAAGGAAACCCTCACAGACACAGGGAGAATTTTCAAATTCACACAACAGATGCTGTCTGTTGCATTAGGTGTTAAATTAAAGCCCTATCAGCTCTCTTCCGGGGTTATAGAAAATGGAAGGAGAGCAGGGGGATATTCTTAGGGTGATCAACTCCAGCTGGGCATATTCAGGAAACTAGCAGTGCAAGTGACATCACTGAGAGATTTGAGTGAAACTGGGATTATTTTAGAGCGAGAATCTTAGAAAAAAATATGAAAAGAACTTGGCAGATTATCATTTCATCATCCAGTGATTCAGTGCCACTTTCTGAACTGGAGCCAGAATGTTCTGACACAGACTCCTGCCTGTCCCACTTCCCCGAGATCATCAGCTGCTGCTGTGCGGTGATGGGCTAGCAGCTCCTGCCCATACAAATGGGGCAGGACTTGTACTTGGCCAGTGCCCAGGAAGGGATGACTCACTTGCTGAAAATTGGTTTTATAGATCTCGCTCTCTCCCTGCTCCTTGGCAACATTCAATTGGTGCCACTGGGAACAGGGCCAGGGCAATGGAACCACTGGTTCTCTCCCAGCTGCTGCACTCCTCTGTGGGAGTTTGGTTCAGCATTCAAAGCTGTCTACCCTGCTGCAGAACGCCATTTCCCTGATATGTCTGGTGGATTTGAGTAATTATAGCTCTGCCATCAGTAACTTCTGCACTCATTCCATCTGTGTGAGTGCATAAAGGCATGTACACACTGTCTCCGACTCACTGTCCCTTTACCTCACTGTTACACTCAGCCAAGTTCACTCACTTGTTATGTTTAGTCTTTATTGCTCCTTTGAAATTCAAGAACATTACACAGATTTCTCTCTGCATGTCTCATCACTGTTAAAAAATGCTGAAGTTAATCAGACTAAAACATTTTATTATCTGTTAAAAGGTGAAAATTCTTCCCTTCTGAAGGGCTTTTATTTCTTTTTCAATTTAAGGGTATCTCTGATCTGTGAATACAAGGTGGCATCAAGTATGACCCAGCAGACTGAATCTCAAAGTATGTCCTGCAGCGAAATTCAAACTGCTGCCAATCCCATTGCATCATACCAAAGGCCACAGCCAGTCATGGTCCTCCTGGCTTTATTCAAGTTTAAGAGTTGAATTCAATTGTGTGGCATTATGTTAGATCCAGCTTTGGTTCAGAAAGCACGGCACCGTGGTGCAGTAGTTAGAACTGTTGCCTCACTGTGCCAAGGACCCAGGTTTGATTCCTGGCTTGGGTCACTGTCTGCGCAGAGTCTGGAACTTCTCACCGTGTCTGTGATGGTTTCCTCTGGGTGCTCTGGTTTCCTCCCAAGGTCCAAAAGATGTGCTAGCTAGTTAGATGTTTTATCATGCTAAATTCTCCATTAGTGTACCCGAATAGATGCTGAAGTGTGGCGGCTAGAGGATTTTCACAGTAATTTTGTTGCAGTGTTAAGATCTTTAAGGTTGTTAAGAAGGCGTATGCTGTGTTAGCTTTTATTGGTAAAGGGAATGAACTTTGGAGCTGTGAGGTCATGTTGCAACTGTTGAAAACTCTGGTGCAGCCGCACTTGGGGTATTGCATACAGTTCTGGTCGCCACATTATAAGAAAGACATGAAGCCATTGGAAAGGGTGCAGAGGAGGTTTAGCAGGATGTTGCCTAGTATGGTAGGAAGATCTTATGAGGAAAGGCTGAGGGACTTGAGATTATTTTCATTAGAGAGAAGAAGGTTAAGAGGTGACCTAATTGAGGCATACAAGATGATCAGAGAGTTAGATAGGGTGGAGAGTGAGAGCCTTTTTCCTCGGATGGTGATAGCTAACACGAGGGGACATAGTTTTAAATTAAGGGGTGGTAGTTATAGGACGGATGTCAGAAGTAGGTTCTTTACTCAGAGGGCAGTAAGGGCGTGGAATGCCCTGCCTGCATCAGTTGCGGACTCGCCAACTTTAAGGGCGTTCAGATGGTCAGTGGAAAGGCATATGGATAACATTGGAATAGTTTAGGTTAGAGGGTCATTAGATGGTTCCGCTGGTGGGCCTGTACTGCGCTGTAATTTTCTACGTTCTATGTAAGCCTACTTGTGACATAACCAAAAAAAGTCTTGAATGGTGGGACTATTTTGGTTAAAACAGTGTATTAAAATCTCCTAGAATTTTCTTTGCCTTGCCCACTGGAAAATCGATATTGGTGGGCGATGCAGGCTTGGAGGGCCGAAGGGCCTCTTCCTGTGCTGTAATTTTCTTTGTTCTTTGTTCTGTTTGATTCCAGGATACTCTCAGCCATTCCAGAAGTGTTGGCATCCTCGATATTCCCAGTGCCCTGGTCAATATTTATTCTTCCATTAATGTTACTCAAAAAGATCATCGGTCATTATCGTGTTGTTGTTTCTGGGAATTTGCTGTGTACAAATCATCTGTCTCATTTGCATTACAACAAAGATTGTGGATATTCTCCCAAAAGATTTTTAGGCATCATAATGGTGAGGGTAATGGAGTGATCCTCGCGAATTTCTCAGGTGTGCTCTGTTCTACACTCAGTCATTGATTTGGAGATTTGAGAGTTTCATGCCAGTATTGAGAGGGCAGTGCTTCAACACAACAGTGCGCTCAGCTTCAGAGCACTGGACACTGTTTCACAAGGGTACCCTAATCTCACAGTGCACTGGGAGACCATCTCCCTCCCCTAATGGACATTGGGACTCCTCCTAATCAGCGACATGTCCCCCCACCCCTACCCAACATGGGTGGATGGCATTGGGGCTGTCCTGATGGATTCCACTGCCTGACTCATGACATGCCTCCCAGTCCCATGATCCACCCTTGCATGACCACCCCATCAAAACTGTCTTCACAGTCTCCGCTCAGGCCCCAAGAGGGTAGAGGGTTTTAGTTCAGTCGGGCACATGTTCGGTGCAGGCTAGTGGGGCCAAAGAGCCTGTTCCTGTGCTATAATTTTCTTTGTTTTTCATTCAGTAAAGAAATAATGAGATTTGTAAAAGAAAACTTTCTTGATGATATACAACACAATGTAAATAACATAAAGTGTATTAAATGAAACAAAATTGCCTGCCAATATAAAAAGCTGCTCTTCTGCATCCATGGATGAAAAGACAATATCTAATCTTCAATAGACTAGAACCAAACACTATTTGATCATCATTTAGCAATCTCAATTAGCTATGATATTTAGGTCAGAAAGGGGAGAGAGAACTAAAATGGAGTAAAACATGGGCTTAATTATATATGTTATTTTAATAGTAGCTAAAATAATAGCTATTTCAAAACATGTTAGTTATATCAGGCTTTGTTTGTCAAACTGCTGTTCTGCTTTTAAATGGCCAGCTCATTTGTATATTTTGTTTATTACTTGTTTTAAATGTAAAATTGAGCTCAGTTTCAGTATGCAAATCAGGTATTTAAAATTATTCTATGGAATATGGGTGTTGTTGGTTGGCCAGTATTTGTTGCCCATTCCTAGTTGCCTTTGAACTGATGGTTTGGTAGGCCATTTTAGAAGGCAACTGCATTGCTGTGGCTCTGGAGTCTCATGGAGGTCAGACTCAGTACAGATGACATACTTCCTTCCCTAAAGGACAATAGTGAATCAAATGCATTTCATTGACATATTGTGACATTAATTAATGATATGACACCAGAAATTGTAGCACCCAATCAAATCATAAATCCACTTGTCCGAACATCCTCATGTAGGTCATAAACAATGTTCCTGTTGTAAACATCTATGGAGTCATAGAAAGAATCTTTGCTCTTTGCCTGTCAACCTTCATCATGAATCAAAAACTATACTTGTTATTCAGAGGTTCTGAATAATACCTTTGCACATACAGGAAGATCTAATATGGACTTCAAGCCTGAAGCTATATATTTCTGTAGTTCCTGTAAAGATCTGTTATTCAAGCCAAGCCTCTATTCTTTTCCGCTAGTGCTGTTGTTTATAAATGTTATATGTTGAAAGTATGCCATAGATATTCCATTGAGTATTGGGATACTAGTTACTCCTGTACATGCTCCGAATGCATTGCATTAAAAGTTGTGCCTGTCGTATCAAATGTCTAATTGTAAGCAAAATTAACCCAGGGAAACTGCTTCTTTATTCAAACTGGATGGCATATCATTAACAAGCTTTCTCTGTTGCATTTCTCCCATCTTTTTGAAGATGGGTTAAAACACTTGAGAAGAGGCCAGAGATAATGCTTTTCCAACAATGATAACTTTATTCACTGTAAAACACTTTGGAACATCTTGTGACCTTCAAAATTGCTTCTTAACTAATTTTGGGGATAGATGAATGATAATGCGCAGGTCTGGTTCCTTTCATGGTCTGACTTACTTGCTTTTAGCATTGCCCTTCTTTAATATTATTTCAGTGTTTCTGATCACGGATGGTTATATTGAGGAGACATCCATCCAAGATGTGATGGAGGATCTTGCAAAGGTCTGACAGTGACTGACTACGTAGGAATTGCCTGGGATATTTGGACTTCCAATGGGCAACTCTCCTGCAAGGGACCCTCCAAAACTCTTAAACTTAAGTTGGAGACTTTGGATGGTTCTCACGCACTTAACATAATAGTTACCCATGAAAAGTTAGAAGGATTAAAACAAGTTTGAACTTCCTAGTTAATATGTTACTGCCCCATTAACTCACCATTGGAGTACCCCATATGATCAGCCAAACCCCTTACCTGCATATCTCTGCAGTTTTTCAAAGTGGTTTTGGGAGCTTTAAACTCTCTACTTCCTGGAATACAATAGCTAATGCTATAAAAGGTGGTGTGGTTTGGCTTTCCCCAGCATAAAGGAAGGTTCCCAGATTTGAATACACTGCATTTTTGAGCAGGTATGGTTTGGAAATCTGATGGAGAAATGCTCAGTTCTGGTGCAAGGTAAGTTAAATGGGAGCAAGACAACAATGATTGCCTTTATTGCCACACCTTAGATGATTCAGACCATCATTTGTTTATAAACTGAACTCCTAAACGTTTATCTTCTAGGATTTGGCCAAGGACTATTGCCTTTATTGGAAAATTCACTCCCTTTGTGTATCTTCACTCAGTTAATTCTGGCCTCAGTGGGCAGATAGACAAAGGGGAGAATTTGCCCATCCCATATGCCACTGGAATTGTAGTAGGTTGGGGGATGGGGGAGGGGGAGGAGCGGAAAGATCCATTAACCTCAGGCAGGATTCTCTGGTTTTGGAGCAAGTGCCAAAGAAACCCACTCAAGCTGGGATTTTACAACCTCGCTCTGGTTGTAAAATCCTGCCCGGACCAATGGAGAATTCCAATCTGCAAGCCTCGCCTGCCCCAATTCTAGGGCAGAGTTGGGTTAAAGTGCCAGCTGTGCCTGATTCTTTCTCAGACAATGAGTTACAAACAGGCCCGTCAACATAATCTGCAAACTCTTCATTCTGTGCCCTCTTGACAACAAATCTCCCTCACCACAATGGGTGTAGATTTGTTTTAGTCACCCAAGACAAAGTAATGACTGGTTTAATAGTCCTAGTTATTCTGGATTTGAGGTATGTTATTCCATATCCGTTTTAAACCGTGTGTAAATTCACTTTGGTACCAATATGGGAGCTCTGAATGGCCAGTCACAATTTCAGCATTTCCTCGTCAATCTATGCAGGCCTGACGTCCTGAAGTTGCAGTAAGTTTTAGAGGGGGAATGATGGTGAAAGTTGCCTAGGTTGACTGTCAGCATCCCACCCTACCCCCAAACAATTTGGGCCAAATACATTGCATTACAAATGTTGTATAGGTCAACTAAAATGAATAGATGTTTACTGTATTGCAAAGATGTTTTGGATGAACTTTGTTTAAATTTGTGCTCTCTGCATTGTTTCTTTCCCAGGCAAGGAGCTTTAAACCTTAAACATAGCATTCACTTAAATCAGCAGCAAAACTTGATAGCCCTTCAGTCTAACAGATATTCACTAACTTGAGTGCAGATTTGCATCAATATATGTTCAATCTTTGCAGGACATTAGTATCTGCCATTTTCCTGGATGCCTTTTAGAAATTGCAGGGAAATAGTAGAAAATCTTAGTTCTTCAGCATCTCAAACCATCATTACCGATCTGTATTTGGGTCCAGAATCATGTGAGAATGCTTAAATAGAACACTCTGGCCTGACGAAGCCATAGTGTCGAAAGCTCGCGAATTTACCATCAAATAAATTGGTTGGATTTAAAATTGGTGTTGTGAAACTTTACTGAGTTTACCCCAGTCCAACACCGACATCTCTACATCACCATCTAGTGAACTCAGTGAGAATTAATTCTTCCATTCAGCAGAACAGAGTGGGTAACATTTTCTCAAAATCTGTCAGTGTGTCAGCTTTAGAAGGAAAACCGGCGTGTATCTCTCCAGATGCACAGCAGAATTTGCAATCCAGATTTTTTGGCATTCAGGTGCACGGGTTTGTGCTATAATTCTGGTGGGATGAAGACTGATAGAGTGGCAAGGCTGGCTTCACAAAGATAGGGGCGCCATCTTTAAAGGGTGCCCCGATCTGCACTGCAAATAATCTCAGCCAAACAACAGAGCATCTTCCTCATCAGCAACAACTCTTGTCCTGCCCCGTTTCCTCCTCTCCCAACTCCCAAACTCACAGATATCAAGACTTCCTTCTACACTGTGCCCCTCCAAACTCCATATAAGGGAACCTGCCTTATGGGGGCTGGGTTGGCTTTGGAAGTACTGGGGGCATTGCCAAGGTGGCCATGTCTCTTACCACCAGGGAGTTATATTTACCTGTGTAGTCCCAGCACAGTCATCAGGATTTTTTTTCCAATTTTCAAAACCAGTAGTGATTCACATCAGCTGGGTGGAAGAAGATGGAAGTAGTAACAGTAGGACCTTTAATTAGATTTAATTTTATGTTAAATTATGCTAATCATGGTTGCTTCCTTTTTGATTGTGTGACTGCGGGTAGAGAGCTGGCTGGGAAATTTTCTTTCTGAAAGCTCACCAGAGCATATCCCGATTTGGGCCTCTCACGAGATTTTTTTTTAAGAAAATTATTTATTAGTGCCACAAGAAGGCTGACATTAACACTGCAACAAAGTTTTTGTAAAATCCTTTGAGTCGTCACACTCCGGCACCTGTTTGGATACTTTGAGGGAAAATTTAGCATGGACAATGTACCCAACTAGCACATCTCTTGGACTGTGGGAGAAAACTGGAGCACCGAAGAAATCCACGCAGACAGAGGGAGAATGTGAAAACGCCACACAGACAGTGACCTAAGCAGGGAATCGAACCTAGATCCCTGACGCTGTGAGGCAGCTGTAGACTGTTGCAGGATTTGCAGCTGTGGTTAATGTGGCCAATTGATAGCTGCCTGTATATCATGTGCTGGAGAAAGTATTTTACAAATAATTGAACAACAAATCAGTGCTGGATTTAGACTTGGTGAGGCTCTAAGCAATATAAAACTTGGAGGCTCTTTGTTGAGAAGCTACACCAAAAGGTCTCTCAAAGGTGCATACCAAAACAGGACCTTGGGTCGCCACAAAAAAAATTGAAAACATAATTATGCCTTTTAATTATTTAATAGTGAGATATTTAAAATGAAAAATACAAATTATTTTCAAATGAATGTATTTACTGATTATATATATCATTTGGCTGGCTTGATCTCTCTTATAATATAGTATACCATGGAAACAATACATAAATGTAATTTTTAAAATAATTTTAAGATGCATTAATATGTATAATATATATACAAAATGCTGACAAAATAAGTAATCAGGATCACTTTTATTAATATAAGTAATAATGAAATTGTTTACAAGATCAGAAAAGCTGGTGCTTTCTATTTCATTTCTGGTATCCGCTCTTAAATGTTCTTCTGAAATTTTGTGAGACCCTAAGTTGTAGCTTGTTTACCTTATGCCAAAATCCGGCACTGCAACCAATGCAACCCATGCTTTAAAATGGAGTAAAGCTGCAACTTGCCTAGTTTGAGACTTTATGACCTGTGCTCAGTTTTTAACGATCCCTTAGCACTGTTAAACTTGCATGCCACCTGCTGTCAGCTCCTTTGAGCTCAGTTGAAGTGACAAGCCTGATAATAAGGCTATTGTGCCGCTTGCTGTGCTGCACTATATTGATAATGGAGACATGCTGCTTTTTCATTTCAGGGATTTTGGAGTGTTTGTCACCATTGTACTATTTGAACACTACACATCATGACCACATCATTAAATGTTATCAAGGTCAAGGTTGTGCTTCTCATGCTTTTCCATCCTCAGTTTATCTCAAAAATCCATAAGCAAGATTACGAAAGTGTTATTCAGGATTACTGGAATTAAGTCTGTTCTGATATTTCATTTAGAGGATGTATTTTCCGTTGTTGGGTATCAGGATGTGTTGATTGTCCAATTAAGTTGATGTGAGGCAATAATCTTACTTTGTAGATTTACAATATTAGTAGTCTTGCATTAATTAGCAATTGAGCACTCAGAAGCTATTGCTCCATACCTTCCGGCATCTATTTTTCAAAACTTGCAGGTCTAAGTAGAATCTCTCATTTTTAAAACAGGAAAACAATCATTTTATTGGTTAAATTAGCACAAAATTTGAACTGAAGTTCATAAATATTTTCAGTAAGAATCATTTGGTGGTGCAGTGGTTGGAGCAGCATGGTGGCACTAGTGGTTAGTACTACTGCCTCACAGCACCAGGGACCACGTTCCATTCCTGCCTCGGGTCACTGTCTATGAAGAGTTTGCATATTCTCCCCGTGCCTGCGTGGATTTCCTCTGAATGTTCTTGTCTCCTCCCACATTCCAAAGATATGCAGGTTAGGTTGATTGACCATGCTAAATTGCCATTTAGTGCCAGAGAGAAGCTGGATAACTGCAGGGGATTACAGGGTAGATCTTGGGTGGGATAGTTGACAGTGCTGGGCTGAATGGCCTCCTTCTGGACTACAGGGATTTTATAATAAAAAGCATATGAATTAGGAGCAGGAGTGGGCAATTCAGCCCTTGATATTGCTCTGCACCACTCAGTAAGATTGTGACTGACCCGATTATGTTTTTGTGCATTGAGGATGTGAAATCTTATAGCACCATCCTCTCAGCAGTAAAACATTGGTTTAAATGAATAATGCCATTTTTTATCCATTTATTAATTATAAATGTATGTGTGAAGGAACTACATCCTGAATAAAATTATGCATTGTGCCACTGGGAAATTGACTTGTAATTATGTGTTGATCTTAATTCATACAAACACATAAGTAAAGAGCAGAAATAGGCCACTTGGCCCTTAGAGCCTGCTCCACCTATCAATAAGATGTTGGCTAATCTGATTGTAACCTGCGCTCCACATTCCTGCCTACCCCGGTTAACTTTATTCCATTTTACTTATCAAAAATCTATCTAGCTCTGATTTAAAAATATTCAAATACTCTGCTTCCCTTCCACTGTTTCTTCAGGAAGAGCATTACCACCCTCTGCCCTTATTTTTAAATGTGACCCTTGTTTTAGATTTTCCCATAAGAGAATGGCGGACCAAAGTACCTGTAGGATAAAAACAAATACATCACTATCATTGACTATTTACACACTTCCCAGGGACTCCCAAGGCTCATGATCCCTATTTTAAATCAGTTTTCTATACCCCTCCATTCCCATTCTGTTCATGTGCCCATCTAAGTATTTCTTAAATAACTCCAGAGTGCCTGCCTCCACCACTTTACTTGGCAGCGCATTCCATACCCCCACCATCCTCTGTGTGAAAAACTCCCTCTAGCATCCAAATTATACCTTACCCCCCTCACCCTAAGCCTGTGACCCTCGTGCTATTTGAGTCCATCCTAGGAAAAAGCTTAACCCTTTTACTTTATTTATACCCCTCATAATTTTGTACACCTCTATTAGATCTCCTCTAAGTCTACGTCGTTTCCTTAGAAAAGCACAAGGGTCACGGGCTTAGGGTGAGGGGGGTAAGGTATAATTTGGATGTTTTTTCACACAGAGGATGGTGGGGGTATGGAACGTGCTGCCAAGTAAAGTGGTGGAGGCAGGTACTCTGGAGTTATTGAAGAAATACTCAGATGGGCACATGAACAGAATGGGAATGGAGGGGTATAGAAAACTGATTTAAAATAGGGATCATGAGCCTTGGGAGTCCCTGGGAAGTGTGTAAACAGTCAATGATATTGATGTATCTGTTTTTACCCTACAGGTACATTGGTCCGCCTTGTTGTCTAACAAGGGGCATATACGCAATGGGTCGTGAGAGGGCTGCTCTTGGATTTTTTTTCGAGAATATTCTAATGCTTCACGCCGTTAGTGTACGCTTGACCTGGACCATTTGATGGGCAACACGACAGCTCAGTGACTATTGCTGTGCTGTGCAGATACGTGGATTTGGGCCTGTGTCTGTGGGATTTTGCACATTCTCCCTGTGCTTGCGTGGGTTTTCTCCGGGGTGCTCTGGTTTCCTCCCACATTCCAAAGATGTGCTCTTAGGCTGATTGACAGAATGAATTCTCCCTAAATTGTCTCAAATTTGGTTTCAATCCAAAGTCAGGGATCACGGGTAGAAGTGGGAACATCAACGTGGCGGCGCAGGCTCGTTGGGCCAAAGGACCTGTTTCCTGTGCTTCTTTGTTCTTAATGCATCCTTTCTCTCGAGTGCATAATTGGGGTGCTACATCCCTTTTAAGTGAAAAGATCAGGTGACCAAGCTCCACCCTGGGTGGGGCTTGGGGGAGTCAGCCTTAGATGATTAAGACGTTCAATAAATCATTCCTTGTTTGAATCTTATTTAGTTGCCTCATGTCTTTAGATCGTTCATAATTAAACCAAACATAACACTTTTTACATGCTCAGTGTTAAGATTCCTCAGAAAGTTGTAGGTTTCAATCATGTTACCTCTTACTGTTCTAAATTCTAGTGGATACAAGTCTATCCTGCCCTAATTTTCTTCATAAGACAACCCTCCTTTCTGAGCTATTGGTCCAGTAAACTCTTTCTGAAATACTTCTAACACCTTCAAATCCATCCTTAATTTAGGAGGCTAATACAGTTCTCAGTATCTAAATGTGGTCCTACCAATGCCCTGTATAACTGAAGCATAACCTACTTTCTCTTGTATTCAATTGCCCTCACAAATAGCATTCTATTAGCTTTCCAAATAGATTATTGCACCTGCATATTAACTTTTGTGATTTATGCACTGGAACACTCTGATCCTTCTGTATCGGAGTTCTCCTACTGTTTACATAAAATGTTTTTTATTCTCCCTGCCAGAATGGACAATTTCACATTTTCCCACATTGTATTCATTTGCCAGATCTTTGCCTACTCACTTAACCATTGGTTTTGAGTTATGGATATGTTATCATATTTTTCATGACAGATTTGCAGAATGTGATTCACACGGAAAGCAAAATTTAACCTATTAATTGCTATGAATCAGGCCCTTGATAAACCCTTGAAGATTACTAAGTTCACTTGAGGAAACATGAAAGGTAAAATTTCAGATCTGTTTATTATAAATATTAGTTTTGTGGCATGTGCCACATAAGATTTGCTGCTTCATCTTTGAGAAGTATGTGATCTGCCTGTTTGGTTCCCATAATCAGTAGTAAATTCATTCTTTTAGTTGAAGTAATCATTTCAACTGCTAAATTTATGTTTAGAAAGATAGTTTCGAATAAGCCAACTAGCAAATCAAAGGTTGCCTTGAATCACAAAGTATTGTTTACTTATTGCAAGATCACACATGTTTTTTTCGTCTGTATACAATCTCTTAGGAATAATTATTCCATCGTCAAAGTGGCAGGAGCTATAACAATAACACTAGTTCATTCTTTTCATCTATCATTTCTAATAAAATAACACAATATCTTGGGATTAAATGAGGATCTAGTGAAAGGCCCATGATTTTGGATTGTCTTAGTATGACTGCATCTTTATTTAAATCTCTTCCTTCATTTATTATATTTTAATGATATTTAATTAGCCTTTTTCAGTCTTTTCTTTCTTGTTTTCTTCTATGTTCTTAATTCAATCCAACCAGATTTTAAGTCATTAGGACACCTGACCTTTCCATGATCCTTATTTATAATCAGACATTTAGTGAAAATAAAAGGCTGGTATTTTGGAATTTACTAACAAGTGGGAGAAAAAATCTGATATAACAAAATTTGCTTGATAATTTTTAAAAATGCTTTTGCCCTTGCCTATGACAATAAAAGAACTAAAATAATCCAACAGAATAGGGAATTGAATAAAATTTATTGATTGGATTGGATGTAATGTTAATTGATTTTGATCAAGTATGAAACGTAAAAATATGCTGGCTGAGAGAGACAATGTCCATTGATAGGTGTCACACTGACCTGTAAAGATAGCCAAGTGTAAGACTGAAATATCAATTCAAACTTGAGACATTGGCAAGTCTGACTCTCATTCCATTGCCAAGATGGTTCATCATACTTTAAAAAATTATTTGCATTCTGTAGCTCTTTCTACTATTTGTGGTCAATTTTCACACTCATTCATTATATCTTTAAAGAAAACATAGGTCCACAAAAAAATCAAGATTTAAAAAAAACATTTGCCTCTGCTTGAACAATAATTGTTATTACAATAAGTTGTATTATTTATCAAAATTATCTGATGTTCCTCAAGAATTCTTGGATAGTGGATGCTTCATAAACGTTGATGAACGTTACCGCATGTTGATAATATGTTCTGCAATAACTCAGGAAGCCAATTGGAAAGCAACAAAGTTTTATTCTTAAATCAGTAGTTCAGCCACAATCCTGTGGTGTGCATACATAAGTCCCCTCTGTTACCAGTGGGTGACCAGATCCACTCAGGGGTCTGCTTTATCGAGGGCTTGGTTGACAAGTTCTACCTGGGTAGGTAATTGCCTATTACCATGGGAACTCGTATTCCACAAGTTCAATAGAGAGATCAATTAAGGATTCCCCATCTAAGTCCTGAGGATTATCACATGTTCATTCTTCAATATTATGTGGGAAAAATGAAGACTAATATGTTGAAGAGCGTATGTTATTGGGTTATGAATGAGTGTCAGAGGTTTAAGGTGCTGATATAGGAACAGGAATAATCCAGTCATTAAAACTCAAAATTGCAATCTTATTTATCTATAAAATATTACTGATATTTTTAAAAGAATTATACGGATGAATGCACTGAATAATTCAGAGTATTTAAATATATTAGGCATTGTGTGAAGTGTAATTAATTTTAAAGTTGCAACCATTTTGGTGTCACAATTTTGTCAGTGAAACTACCAATTGTACATTTAGCATAAAGAGGACAATGCACCCAACAGAGATTATTGTAAGAATTTTTTACAAAATTCTGTCATTACAAAATTGTTCATATATTTTCATATCAGAAAACATATTTTGTAAATCATCTGGGAAATTTCTATTGTGCTCATCAACATAGTAATATTGAACCTTATAATGCTTGGATTCTCACTTGTGTATGAAGTCAAAATGGCGGAAAATCATATTCTGCCATGTTCCTCCTCCCTATGTCTGGTTCTATAGAATATAGCTGTCTTTTTCTATGATGATTATGACTTATACCAACATTTCAAGGAAAAATAAAGCAAAGCAAACATAGGCACCAGGAAAGAATCATGTTCTCCAGTGATGTTTTTGATCTTTGATTTCATCAGTTTTAGATCTCAGCAGTTATCTGTATGGAGGAACCAACAGGCACATTGAAATCAACTGAAGAGTCATCTTATAGGCAGGAGGTCTGGTTGGAGAAGAGCTTGACAGTTGCCTGTGTGCCCTCTTTGTTGTATTGAACAAAAGAGAGAATTTGAATTTGTTGCATTTAAGATTTAGTGCATGCCAAAGTAAGGGGAGTGATGACCTAATTGTTTTATCACTGGACTATTAATCCAGATACTCAGCTAATGTTCTGAGGATCCAGCTTCAAATCACGCCATAGCAGATGGTGGAATTCAAATTCAATAAAAGTGTCTGGAATTGAGAATTTACTGATGACCACAAAACCATTGTCAATTGTTGTAAAAACCCATCAGGTTCATTCATGTCATTTAGGGAAGGAAATCTGCTATCCTTACCTGGTCTGGTTTACTTGTGACTCCAGAGCTACAGCAATGTTGTTGACTCTCATCTGCCCTCTGTAATCACCTAGCAAGCCATTCAGTTCAAGGCAACAGGGGTTGAACAACACATGCTGGCCAGCCAGTAATGTCTGTGTCCCTTAAATGAATAAAAAAACTGTTTTACAGTGAAGGAAGTAGTTTTGAAGTATAGTCACCATGATAATTTAGCAGTTTGGAATGCCGGAGGAGGTAGATGGAGAAGGGCAAAATGGATGTAAAATTACAATAATTGTTCACAATTTATTGAAGGTGTTATTGAATTTAATCTTCACAATTTATACCCACAATAAGGAATAGTCAGCACGGATTTCCAAGGGGGATATCTTCCTTGACTAGCCGTCATTTAGGAGGCAACAGCATAGACAATAGTAATGCAGATAATAGTAATATACTTAATGTAATTTAGCTGGATTTCCAAACGATCTTCAAATAAGGTGCTCGATAATTGAATAAGGTCAGCGAATGCAAAGCTGGGGATAAATGGCAGAATGGATTTCTATTTAGCTTCAAAATAGAAAGCAGGGAGTGGGGTAATTATGCAGAATGGCAGAATGTAGATAGTGGTGTTCCAGAACAATCAGTGCTGTTCGCAATTTACATTAACAATTTGTACTTTGGAATCCAAAGCACACTTACTAAATTTGCAGGTGACACAAAATGGGGTGAATAATCCTTACTTCAGAGGACTTGAATAAATTGCAAGAGGACATATCATAATGGACAAATAATTGGCAAATAAATTTTGGTTCATCAATGTGGGGTGAGATCTTTTAGCAGGAAGAATAGGGGAGGTTGTTTATTACTTAGATGGTACAAGTCAAGAAGAGGTTGGTTGAGGAATAGAGAGATCTGAAAAGTACAAGTAACCAATCACTAAAAGCTAAGCTTTAGGTTAATAAAGCTTTAAATAAAAACAAACTAAATCCTAAGATTGGAGAGAGAGAGTGGGAAGTTACGCAAAATCTGCAAAACCTTGGTTAGAGCAAACTTGGAATACAGTATGCTGTTCAGTTTGCCATTATTATGAAAGGGATAAAGAGTAACAAAGAGGGTGCAGAGAAAATTGATACGAATGATACAAGATACACATGTGTCCATATCAGGGAATTATTGACAGGCTGGGTCTCTTTTCTATTGGGAAAATCTAAAGGATGACATAATAAAGGTCTTTAAAATTATTCAAGGTAGTGATAGGGTGGTTATGGAAAGAATATTTCGTCTTATGGGAAAGAATATAACTAGAGGCCTTTACTACACGATAGTCATCAAAAATCCAACAAGAAATTCAGTTGAAATGTTTGGTGGGAAGGTGAAGCTCATTAACAAAGAGTTTGGTTAAAGTGAATTGTATTGATGCAATTGAGAGGAAACAAGAGAAGCAGATGAAGAAGGGAATAGATCAGAATTTGGCTGTGAAAAGATGGGAAATGGCTGAAGTGGAGAACAAAATGCTGGCGTGGACTAGTTGGGTGGAGTGGCTTATATTTCTGTGTCATATCTCCTTATGTAGTATGTTATGCTATGAATTGCTAGTGAGTCGAGCTATAGGATTGAATTTTCTTATGAACCAATTGATGAATAAATGAAAGAATTAGAAGCAAATGTATTTTGAGTTGTATCATCAAGGTCACCTTGTATGTGAACATGTCCTGTATTTGCAGTAAATGAGGTGTAATCAGTTATTCTCACTGGAGTTAATTATCACATTTCAAACAGTAGAATCATCAACTTCCAAAAATAAATAAAGCTATGCGGAGAAAGAAAACACAGGTAAAGAAAAAGAACAGAAATAAGGGAAAATGAATATTAAAGAAAATATGGATGTTACTATTTTTGCATGTGAAGTCAAAGATTATAAATTAAATGAATTTGCATGTAGGTTGTGAAGACATTGTGAAATAGGGAGGAGCTTTTACCTTGAGGAACTCTGGGAAAGCAAGTACAATTTCCTGAACGTAAGATATAAACAGATTTCGAACCAACAATCAGAATGGTAGGTACATTGAAATTTCATTCTAGTAATAAAGTTCATTCAAAATCAATAGCATTCTGATAGTTGTGTGAGTAGGTGCACACCTTACATATCTGGAAAGGTGACTATTATTTCTTTGAATTGGAGTCTATGTGCCTCTTTCTATTATGAATATTGCTGTATATAATTGATTATATATGTTAAGTAGCTTGTGTTTAAATATTACAAAACACTTGAAAAAAATCCCCACAAGATAGTGCAATACCTGGAAACAGGCTGAACAGGTTCAGCAATGTTGTTGCATAATACTTTATTTTCTTAAATGTGAGAAAACATGCCTTTAAATATACACTTGAGTAAATTCCAGAATTAAAATAGCTATTAAGTAGTGTGAATCTCATTTACTGAAGTATATTCTAATGCAAATCCATATTTACATGGTCTGAGCTGATTTGTAGTGTTTTAAATAAATTTTATAATGTAACAATGGATCATGTGCATATGTTGGTGTATTTGTTTATGCAGTGAGTTATGTACATATGTTTATTCAGTAAGTAATTAAGGGAGTGAAATCCATTTTTAGTTATGTACATCTTAACATTAACATGTCATGCAGTGTCATCCTGCACCTTGGCAAAAATGATAATCTTAAAGCTGCATGCTTACTCCAAATGCTTCTCTCCAGCAAGAGAGAATGAAGTATATATTCAGTTATCTTGCAATACAAAGGCTCCGTGACCTTGCTTTTGCAACAATGTACTGAAAACTGGGAGACCTTGCAAATAATGCTTTCTGTAGCTCAGATGGAGCCTACTAGAATAAAATTAGTGGCTTTAGTAATGTTCAGTCAGAAATCTCTCAACACCAGATTAAAGGCAACAGGTTTATTTGGGAGCAGAAGCTTTCAGAGTCTTGGGCTCCCTCTTCAGGTGAGACTTAAAGAGCTTGAGACTCCGAAAGCTTGTGTGCCAAATAAACCCGTTGGATTTTAACCTGGTGTTGTGAGACTTTTTACTGGGCTTACTCCAGTTCAATGTCAGCATCTCCACATTACAGTCATGTTCAATGTTGTTTAAACCCTGCTTTGAGGTTTAAATATGCCTGCAGTGTTCAGTGAGCACCTTGTTAATGAAGTGGAGACATTGGATAGGTTATTACTCACTGAGGTTTAGGAAGGACTGTTGCTATTTAAACACATTGGGTTTTTCTAAGAGCCTTTCTCTACTGCAGTCACCTCCTTCTTTTTCCAGCAACTTATCCTCCTTTATTTTGGAGCAGTCCAAGGGTGCTACTTGCTTCTGCACTTGTATCTGGGAGCAAATGGGTTTTGCAGAATCCTGTGTTAGGAGAAACTCCTGCAGCATGTAGCACATCTGTTCTTTTTTAGATGTCAGCCTCTGGAAGCCAACAAACAGTTTCACAAACTCAACCAGGTTGGCAAAAATCATAGAAGAACATAGAACATTACAGCACAATATAGGTCTTTAGGCCCTCAATGTTGTGCTAAGCTATGTCCAATCCCAAGATCAAGCTATCCCTTCCTTATCATTCTGGTGAAAATCAATTAGCAATTAATGTGATGCTCCCTTTTAGAAAGTGCAGGTGATATGATCCTTCTGCTCTTGAAAGGATATTTAGCTGTGTGAGGATATCGGCTGGAGTGTTGAGCTGCAAAGTGCCAGTGCGAGTATCTTTTGTATGCTGATTTGATTTCACAGTGCAGCTATTCTGAAGACCTCTAGTAGGGGCTCCCTATGCTTATGTTAACACTCTCACCACCATGGTAACCAACGTGGCCAGTTCAAAACAACACTGAGAAACCTGGGTAGGATCTTAAGGATGGTGAGCAGTTGGCACTCGCCAATCTGAGAGTCAGCACTTAACATATAGTCTCCAACTCTTGGAAACCCATTGTCACTTAACATCTACTTGAACATTAATTGGCAGTGAGTGCAATTTCCATTCGCTCTTGAATGGAATCCCTGTTGTGAGAGCTGTCTTTCCAACCTGTCCAGGCACCACGGTGCAGTGGACAGCAAAGGTCCCAGGACTGTTCTCAAGGTAGGTCCTAGACGTGGAGGGGTAATCAGGCATCATGGGGGGAGGGGACGAGGGACAGAGCTCCAAGGTCCCAGAGGGATGGCTGTCTCAAATGTAAGGGGGGGATTCAGATTGAGCCCTCTCCCTGTGCCAGTACACAAGCCCACTCCCACTAGTGGAAATATTGAGGCTGGGTGGGAAAAGGCCCTCACATAGCTGTGAAATTGTATCTGGATTGCGACAAGCGGAATGCTGAGAAGAATCCTCTCCATGCAATTTATGCTCTACCATCCTGACTCCGAATCTGCCTTGGGAGGAGGGAGTGGAGTCAAATCCTGCCCTTTGAGCCTGACCATACACAATCTGGAACATCGGAAAAGTCTCTGATCTGAAATGTTTTACTCGAATTCTCATTTCTGTCTCCACAAATGCTCTCAGTCCTAGTGAATATCTCCAACATGTTTTGTTTTTTATAGACGGTGATAGAACTACCGTCCTCCATCAGAACAATATTGTGTTAAATTACCTGTTCTCTCCACAGATTCTAACTGACGTGATGTGTGCTTTCATTGCTTCCAACATTTGGCGTTTTTTATTATTCCTGGCTTTTGTCACATTGAACAACTTTGCACAGTATTTTGATCATCCTGCCACCAGCTCTGGTGGAAGCACTGGCACTCTGGGATTAGGAATATCCCGAGGTGCTATATAGAGTGATGGTGGCATATTACGGATCACTCTGAGTTTGAGTTGCATGTTGTAATTTGGAGCTACGGATAATGAATGGAGAGATTCTGACTTCCTTTGCAAGACATGGCTAACAGGAATTACTCCTGCTTTTACAGTCTGCTTGCCATTGATGGAAGGATCTTCAGGCTGACGTTTAAGCTGTTTGGCTGCCTTATGAACTTCCCTTCCTCAGCCATAAAGTGCTGAGACTGGGATTCAAACTAGAGTGCTGGGTCAGAGGCAGGGTTTCTACTAAAGTACACTGAAGTTTATTTATTAGTCACAGGTAAGGCTTAACATTGCAATGAAGTTATTGTGAAATTCCCGTTGTCACCACACACACCGGCACATGTTTGAATCAATGTTCCTAACCAGCACATCTTTCAGACTGTGGGAGGAAACCGGAGCATCGGGAGGTAACCCACCCAGACATGTGGAGAACATGCAAACTCCATATAGGCAGTGACCCAGGCTACGGATTGAACCCAGGTTCCTGGCACTATGAGTACTAATCACTGTGTCACCATACTGCCCGGATTCTACCCATTGCACCATGACAACTCTCTCCACTTTATTGAGTATTCAAGGATAAATGTTTGTTTCCACAGATGCGCTTTATGCTGCTTTTCAGCCGTCAAGGCAAATTGAGGCTCCAGAAGTGGTATACCACAATGCCTGATAAAGAGAAGAAAAAGATTACACGGGAACTTATTCAAATTGTGCTGACTCGACAACCCAGAATGTGTAGTTTTGTGGAATGGCGGGATGTCAAAATTATTTATAAAAGGTTTGAATTATGTTTTAGTAAAGCAGAACTGAGCAACATTTTACTATTTCTACTCTAATTAATAACTAGCTATTGATTATTTACTGAACTTGATATAACCGTGACTTCTGATGCATTGTAGAAAACAACAACCAGTTTGAAAGCAGGTGATTGCGCAAGAACTGGTACCAGCTGTTTCTGACACAACAGTCATGGAGCTATTGATTCTTTAAAGAATAAGAAGCATCCTTTTCTATTTTCATTGAATTTTATTAGCAGTCACTTACTTTAGAGTAAAAGCAGGAAATGTTGGACTCTGCAGGCACGGCAGCATCTGCGGAGAGAGGGAAGGAAAGTAATAGAGGTAATGTTTCAAAGACCATGGCTGGAATTCTCTGGTCTCGCACACTTTGCCTCTGCTACCAGCGAGAACGGAGAATTTGGCACTCAGTCAAATCTCTGTTTACAGCAGCGGGACCGGCTAATTCCACTCCTGGGTGAGATAGGAGAATTCCAGCCCATGTGACTCGAGCTCTACAGTAGAATCATACAGATTCTCAAAATGTTAACTGTGTTTCTCTCTCCTTAGATACTGCCAGGGCTCTGGTGTCTTTCCAGCATTCTCTGTTTCTGTTTCGATTTCCAGCATCTGCAGTATTTTGCTTTTATTTTCTTATATTTCAGTTTAGAATGACTATTCCAAAACAGAGTTTATGGCTCCTTGCTTCCCTTCAGTAATTTTCCGTGGTGTGTTACTGAATTTTTACTGTATACCTTTCCAATATTCCAGATGAACTGTGAATTTTCATTTGCTGTTTTGCTTTTGATGAATCAGGAAAGAAAAGAAATGATTTAAAGCCTATTTCAGGACAAATCATGATTAGAATTTTCAGCAGCTCAAACCAACACTATACAAAAATCTAAACATCAATCACAAAATATAAAGAAAGACCACCTCCTATTATATAGGACCTTAAAATGCCTCAGGCCACCCTAAAATACATAGAGCCATTGAAGTGCCTTCTAAGATGTATGTCACTGTTGTAATGTAGAAAACTTGACAGTTACTTTTCATGGAGCACTGAGATAGTAACCAGATCAACTGTTTTGTCATATTCAGAGAAGGATAAATAGTAAGAACAAAGAAAATTACAGCACAGGAACAATTCCATCAGCTACTTGAATGAACTAAAACCCTCTACCCTTCTGGGGACCGTATCCCTCCATTCCCATTCTATTCATGTGTTTGTCAAGATGTCCCTTAAACATCACTATTGTATCTGCTTCTACTGCTTCCCCCAGCAGTGAGTTCCAGGCACTGACCACCCTCTGTATTTTTAAAAAAAAACTTGACTTGTACATCTTTAAACCTTGGCCCCTTGCACCTTAAATCTATACCCCATAATTGACTCTTCCACACTGAGAAAAATCTTTCCATTATCCACTCTGTCCATGCCCCTCATAATCTTGTAGACTTCTATCAGGTCGCCTCTCCATCTCCGTTGTTCCAGTGGGAACAAACCAAATTTCTCCAACCCCTCTTCATAGCTAATGCCCTCCATATCAGGCAACATCCTGCTAAATCTTTTCTGTATTGTCTCTAAAGTGTCCACTGGCAGTGTGGCGATCAGAATTGAAGACTATATCACAAGTGTGGCCTAATTAAGGTTCTAAGAAGCTGGAACATGATTTCCAATTTTTAAATTCAATGCCCCAGCCAATGAAGGCAAGCATGCCATATGCCTTCTTAACTAACTTCTCCACCTGCATTACCACTTTCAATGATTTGTCTATCTGTACACTCAGATCCCTCTGCCTATCAATACTTGTAAGGGTTCTGCCATTTACTGTATATTTTCTATCTGTATTAGACCTTGCAAAATGCATTACCTCAGATTTATCCAGATTAAACTCAATCTGCCATTTCTTTGCCCAAGTCTCCAACTGATCTATGTTCTGCTATATCCTCTGATGGTCCTCATCGCTATCCACAAATCCACCAACCTTTGTGTTGTCCATAAACTTACTAATCAAAACAGTTACATTTTCCTTGAAATCATGTGTATATATATTACAAACTGCAAAGATCCCAGCATTGATCCCTGAGGAATGCTACTTGTCACAGCCCTCCATTCAGAAATGATTTCTTCCACTGTTACCCTCTGTCTTCTATGATTCAGTCAGTTCTATATCTACTTTGCTAGCTCACCTCTAATCCCAAGCAACTTCACCTTTCTGCAACAGTCTGCCATGAGGGACCTTGTCAAAGGCCTTACTGAAGTCCATGTAGACAACATCCACTTCTATACCCTCACCAATCATCGTCATCACTTCCTCAAAAAACTCGATTAAGTTAGTGAGGTATGACCTCCCCTTCACAAAACCATGTTGCCTCTCGCTAATATGTCCATTTATTTCCAAGTGGGAGTAAATCCTGTCTCAAAGAATTCTTTCAATAATTTCATTACTACTGACGTAAGGCTCATCGGCCTGAAATTACTTGGCTTATTCTTGCTACCATCCTTAAACAAAGGAACAACATTGGCTATTCTCCAAACCTATGGGACTTCCCCTGTAGCCAGTGAGGATACAAAGATTTCTCTCAAGGCCCCAGCAACTTCCTCCCTTGCTTCTTTCAATATTCTGAGGTATATCTCATCAGGCACTGGGGACTTATCTATCTTAATGTTTCTCAAGAACCCCAATAACTCCTCCTTTTTGATCTCAACATGATTCGAACTATCTACACAATCTTTCCCAGATTCATCATCCACCAAGTCCTTCTCTTTGCTGAATATTGACGCAAAGTACTCATTTAATACTTCACCCATTTCTTCTGGCTCCACACACAGATTCTCTCCCCTGTCCTGGAGTGGGCCAACCTTCTGCCTGGCTACCCTTTTGCTCTTTATATATGTATAAAAAGCCTTGGGATTTTCCTTATTCCTGCTGACAATGACTTTTCATGACCCCTTTTTAGCCCTCCTTACTCCTTGCATAAGTATCTTTCTGCTTTCCTTGTATTCCACACTTGCTTCATGACAGAGGACAACTTTCCTGCTCCTCTTCAAAATTATGTCATGGGTTGTTTTATATCCACTTGAGTTGACAGGGCCTCAATTTAACATCTCATCCAAAAGACTTCACCTCTGTCAGTGCAGCACTCCCTCAGTACATCACTGGAGCTTTCATTTTGATCTTCAGGCTTGAACTCAGAACCTTGACCAAATCTTCCAGTGCCCATCAGCAGAAGCACGAGAGGACAATATGGAAATTCTGACATGCTCAACTACATGGAATTGCCATGGAAATTTCAACTTCCGATGGGCAATTTCCCTGATTCCTGTGACTCTGTGTAAATGTCTTGACTCTTGATTTGGAGTAGGAGAATTTTGGAACAGTTTGAGCTCACTTGATTATTCATGAAATGTTAAATTAAAAACACATCTAACTCATGGGCAACAACAGAAAAGATCCACCACCACCCCCACACAATCACTCGTACTGAAACCCTGGACTACCCCCTAATGACATAACAGTTCTCCCAACCTGACTACAACCTGCCCTTACCAATTCACTGATCTATCCATCAATATTCAAACCAAACCTCTAAACATGCCATTAAAAGAAAAAAGGGCATGTCCTGACATTCCACACCCCCTGCCTATCCTACACTCTACTCCACTTTGACAGAACTCTCTGAGAGATGCTGCATTCCATGTTTCTGGGAAAGTAGGGCTCAGAATGTCCTAGAAGAAATAGGGAGCAGTGTTGTGTCAGTGGGGTGTGGTGGGGGAATGCTTGAGCAAAGCAGCAATCCAATTATGATCATTGCCGTTGTTCAGAAGATCCAGCCCCCTTGTGACTCAAGTATGAGTTCCATAGCTATCAGCGACCTCATTCTTTAGCGACAATCTGATTAAGCCAGCATGTTTGCAACTATGGTATCAATATTTCACTCCAAAAAGAGTTTCTGACCTCATTCTCAGGCCATCATTAAGAGCACCGATTTCCATCTCCAAATCATCATCCAATTTTTTATTGATGTACAAGCTGTGGATGTGCCAATTGGCCAGCATTTATTGTTCATTTGTAGTTGCCCTTTGGACCGCTGTAGTTGCTGAGGTGTAGGTATATACCCAGCCTTCAGCTTAACCAGGTATCTCTCAGGGCAAACTCAGCTAAATCTCAGTTGGTATCAAGGACAGTCATCGACCACACCTCTAGAATTTTACTCTTTTGCCCATCTTTGGACCAGGGCTATAATGGGTTTTGAAGCAGAGGGGTTCCTGGCTAATCCCTAATTGAGATAATTGTAATAGTTTGGGTGGAGTTCTGGCATGTTGACCCAATGGCAGTGAAGAAACAGTGATACATTTAATGGGATTGGGAGTTACAGATAGTTCTATGGCCTGGTAAGTATAGATATGATCGGCACAACATGTGGGCCGAAGGGCCTGTTTGTGCTGTAGTGTTCTATGTTCTATTTCCAAGTCAGGATGATGAGTTGCTTAAAAGGGAACTTCCAAGTGGTGCTGTTCCCTTGTCTTTCTGGATGGTAGTGGTTGTGGGGTTTGGTAGTTCTTGTCTGAGCAGCCTTGGTGTGTTCCTACAGTGCATCTTGTTGAAGAGGCACATGATTGCTATCATGAATAAATTGATATCATGTGGAGACAATGAATTTTTGCAAATAGAGTGCTAGTCAAGTGGGCTTATTAGCTACTTTGTCCTAGGTGGTGTCAAACATCTTGTCACATGGATGGCACTGTAGCACAGTGGTTTGCACTAATGTCTCTCAATGCCAGGGATCTGGGTTCACTTCCGGCCTTGGGTCACTGCTGTGTGAATTTTGTACATTCTCCCTATATCTGTGTGGGTTTCCTCCCACACTCTAAAGATGTGCAGATTAGGATGAATGGCCATGATAAATTGCCCCTTGGTGACAAGGGGATTAGCAGGATAAATACTTGGGATTTTGAGGGTAGAGTCTGGATGAGATGGTTATTGGTGCAGGCTTGATGGGCCAAATGGCCTCCTTCTGCATTGTAGAAATTCTATCCTACTCTATGAGAAAGGTAAGTGTCATTGGAGTTGCATTCATCCAGGCAAATGGAGAGTATTCCATCACACTCCTGACTTGTGCCTTGTAGATGGTAGACAGGATTTGGGGATTCAGAAGGTGAGTTACTCACTGCAGAATTCCTTACCTGTGGTCTGTTCTTGTAGCCAAAGTATTTATATTGCTCATCCAGTTCAATTTCTGGTCAATGATAACTCTGCAAGATGTTGATTGTGAAGGATTCAGTGATGGTAGTGCCATTAAATGTCAAGGAGCAATGCTCCAATTGTCATATTAGAGATGGTCATTGCCTGCCACTTATGTGTTGCAAATTCTACTTGCTACTTTTCAATTCCAATCGGAATATTATCCAGGTCGTGCTATGCCTGGACATGAACTGCTTCAGTATCTGATGAGTCACAAATGGTGTGAACATTGTGCACCAGTAAACATCCCTACTTCCAACCTTATAATGGAAGGAAGGTCATTGATTAAGTAGTTGAAGTCGTTCGGGCCTAGGGCACACCTCTGAGGAGCTCTTGCAGTAATGTCTTGGAGCTGAGATGATTGACTTCCAACCACAACATCCATCTTCCCTTGTGCTGCTGTGATTCCAACTAGTTCTCATTACCCTCAGTTTTGCTAGAGCTCCTTCAGTCACAAGCTGCCTTGATGTCATAGGCAACCACTCCCATCTCATCCCAGGAGTTGAACTCTGTTGTTCATGCTTGAACCAAGGCTGTAATGAGATCAGGAACTAAGTGATGCTGATGAAACCCAAACTGAATAGGTTATTGCAAAGCAAGTGCCACTTGATAACACTTTATCCGGCCTCAGCTCACCCTGCTGCTGCAGCCCTAATTCGTGTCTTTGTTACATTTAGATTTGACTATTCCAAGGCTGTCCTGGGTGGTGTTCCACATTCATTTCTACATAAACTTTAGGTGATCCAAAACTCTGCTGTCCATTCTTAACTCCCAGTACTCCCTTTCCCCTATTACTTACAGTCAAGCAATGTCTTTATTTTAAATTTTTCATCTTTGTTTTCAAACTCCTTTCGTTACCTTATCTTTGTAAACTCTTCTAGCCCCACAATCCTCAGAGATATCTACATGTTGCTAATTGTGGCTACTTAATATCCCCGACTTCACTCCACCATTGGTGGCTGTGCCTTTCGTTGCCTTTGTCCTGGAATTCATGCTTTACCCCTACTTTGTCACTGAAGATGCTCCTAATTCTTGCCTCAACAGTTAGCCATCTGACCCAACCTCTTGTTATGTGACTTACTATCATAATTAGTTTTATAATGCCCCTGTGAAGCGCCTTGGGACAGTGCTATATGAATATAAGTTGTGCCCCCACTGAACTCTAGCAGATAACCTGTTAGAAAATGTTCTCATGCCCTGCTGCATTAAGTGAACATCCAGTAGCGAAACAGGCAATTCAGTCCAACTAGTCCATGCCAGTGACATATTTACATTTGCAGCCTTTGTGGCTAGATCTTTTCTCATCCCTCTGCCAATTCCTCAAATCATTTCAGTGGTAGGAAATGGGCCTGCCTCAGCTCCACTGTGTCGCTTCTATTTTTCTGTCATCTGGTTTTTAGCAATGACTCATGCATTTCCTGGTCTAAAAAATTTAATTAGTTAAATTGGAGTGATGTCATCCATTTTTCAGTTGTTAGGCAATGATTAGCATCCAATGCTTGAGTTCAACCAAAATCAAAAGTAACTGAGATGTGAAACAAGTTACTGATCGGCTATTGCCCATTTTAAACTATTGCATGCATTGAAAATGAGCGCTGATGTCCTCACAAAGATAGTCTTTGACTATGGTGTTGAGATTTGCCTTTACCATACAGTTTAATGTGTAACTATTGGGTCTCAGTGCTTTGGACTGACCACACTTTCAGTAAAATGGCCATTCAGAGTCCTGAACAATTTAAGCACACATTTCTCAGACTTGCACTCAGCTGCTTTAGCTGAAATATTCACTATTCTGTTTGTTTTCTTTATCACCACCATGTGGCCATTGGGCACATTGAGGACCTAGTCCATCACTTACCATCCCTAGATCTCTTTCAGACCATATCTTTGCCATTTTGACAGCATTCACATACTTAAAGTAGTTTAACGTTTATTTATTAGTGTCACAAGTAAAGCTTTTACATTAATGCTGCAATGGAGTTACTGTGAAATTCCCCTAGTTGCCACACTCCAGAGCCTATTCGGGTCAATGCACTTAACCAGCACATCTTTCAGACTGTGGGGGGAAGCCGGAGCATCTGGAGGAAACCCACAGACACGGAGAAAATATGCAAATTCTATACAGACAGTGACCCAAACTGGGAATCGAACCCAGCTTCCTGGTGCTGTGAGGTGGCAGTGCTAACCACTGTGCCGCCTACTCATTCACCATTTTCCTTCACAGGAAATTTAATTTTCCATGTTACTTCCATTTATGTCATGTGTCTGGGTGCCTCTTCAGATTCACCTATCGCCATTCTTCCCTCTCAATTTGGTATTATCTGTGAATCTGATCACTTTTCATGAATGATTCAAATTTAGAACTTCAATGAAAAATAGTTCTCTCTACATTGTTGGTTTTTAATAGATGTTCCATGTGTTGATTTTCTGTTTATTTGCTAGAACAGATACATTTAAGGGATTCTTGCTGAAAACATTATATCATGCAGCAATTTTGAACATTGCACCTAGATTCTGGCAATATCTCGCTCAGTTCAAGATTTTACTTATTTTGTGCACAGTCTCTGTTTAGAATATTGTTTCACTTAAGTGCTTTATATTTGATCAGAGAACCATTAAATTGAAGTATTCTGTGATGGGAAAATTATTTTTCGAATCGCTTGACAAAGATAATGAACTGAAGCTTCAGCCTGAGGGAAAACTGTCAAAGATCAGGCAGAATGCATCGCCATAATCAGAATCTGGGAAAGGATTTGGGCCCTATAAAGGGAGAACTGAGATTTGATGATTGATATTTTTTTCCCTTAGGAAAGATAATGATAAGCCTTTTTTTTAAATTGATTTTTTTGTTTTTTTTCTCCCCTCTCTCTACAAAGCTGAGGCAAGGTATTTATTCATGGGATCTATGTTCTGCCTACCAATTTCTTTTGTAGAAAAATTGTAAGTTTATAGTTTCAAATAGTGCACAGGAGAAATTCTTCAAAGTGGTGCCGAAAGCTTGCAGTGTTCAAATGCAAGCCACTCAAAATAAAAACGTTATTGTCCTGTGCCAAAATATTATTCATAA
Source organism: Sphyrna mokarran (assembly GCA_024679065.1). Taxonomy (NCBI): domain Eukaryota; kingdom Metazoa; phylum Chordata; class Chondrichthyes; order Carcharhiniformes; family Carcharhinidae; genus Sphyrna; species Sphyrna mokarran. Next base: position 47,327,056 of record JAGIQG010000003.1, on the reverse strand, counting down.
TATGCAGGTATTTATAACCATAGAATCTCTATAGTGCAAATAGAGGCCATTTGGCCCAGCAAGTCTGCACCAACCGCAATCCCACTCAGGCTTTATTCGTGTATCCTCACGTATTTACCCTGCTTATCCCCCTAACGCTAAGAAGCAATTTATCATGACCATCAACCTAACTCGCATATCTTTGGACTGTGGGAGAAAACCAGAGCACCCAGAGGAAACCCATGCAGACACAGGGAGAATGTGCAAACTCTACACAGATCCAAGGCCAGAATTGAATTCAGGTCCCTGGTGCTATGAGGCAGCAGTGCTAACCAGTGTACCACCATGCTGCCCCATGTTGAGTTTTTTCCATTCACAACATACAGCTTGCTTTAATTAGAATAGGCTATCCAAGTCTGTAACAATCTTTAGGCATATTTCCAACTGTAATAATGGTTCCTACAGTTCTTTTCAATCACAATATACAAACTTAAGATTTTGTTGTAAATAATATCAAAGTAAATTTCTGTGATTTTTTTTTTAAATTTACAATTCAATGCCCAATTAGTAGAATTGTTATTTGATTTTTAACAGTTATTATAAGGTTATTTCAAAGGAATATGCAACTTGTATTTTATTAACAAAGGCCTCTAGTTCACAACTGATTATGAAATGTTCACAAATGGAAAAATCAGCAGTGCGTTGGCATAGCCCAAACATTATTACATCAACGGAATAGTATTAAAAAGCTAACAGAACTTCATTGTCAATAACTTAGATTGCTGCGTATAACATCATGTTTCTGGAATTTTGTTTTCGTCCACCTCTTAGGTTTGCTAGTTTATATTTCTGTTGTGCAATCGAGGAACAAGACAATGAGCTTCTGACTCTAGAAATCATCCATCGCTATGTGGAACTGCTGGATAGGTATTTCGGAAATGTATGTTTTTTTGTGGTAAATGCATTTAAATATGCTTAATTTTATCATTGAACATCCCATTGTGCTGGTGAAATTGTTTATTTGATTAAATTCTGCTTTTTTTAAAAAAAAATCAAGGTTTTGATTCAAAGTGAGGCTTATTAATGCTTTGAAATTGAATAAAAACCTTTTGGTCAAGTACTGGTAGAGCATGGTTAGCTACTAAAACATATAAAGCTCATTTAGCTCAGCCTCCACAATTTATTCCAGCCCGAATCTTCTGAGGACACTCCAACTGGAGTGGGTAATTTTTTGTTTTGTAGTAGCCTTAGGGGGAAAATGTTCTGTTGGAGGAACTGGATTAGGACTGCCCAAACTCGTTTTGCAGTCAACATAAGAAGACATAATGTAATCATAAAAGCTTTTAACACAAGGTCTAAAAATGAAAGAACGGCATGCAACAAATTGAACCATTCGGTCTTCAGGTATGACATGCCACAGAAGTTATGTTTAAATATTGTTGCTACTTCAATTGTTTTCATCACATTAGACCGTACAATTCAATATAGCTTTTTGATATCTATTTAGGTTAGAATTTCTTCAAATCAGTTTTGTGGCATGCAGTTGTAGTTGTCAAAGGTGAAAATCAATCCTTCTTTCGTTGGAAATTATTTGATTGTGAAGCTCAAAAATTTTGCCAAGATCCAAATAAATAGCTTTAAAATTTAAATCTCTTTCCATGGTTCCTGCACCAGTTTACTTTCAATTGAAAATTTTGGATTGGGGCCTTTTTTTAATGGAGGTCTGAATTTCTCTGTTGAAATTATGAATAATAAGTAAATTAAATATAATTTCTTTTAGTATGGTGGGTTAGGGAACTGGTGAGTTTCACTGAAGTGGTAGAACCCCCAATTGATGGGTCACATTTCCTTCGGGGAAACTTGGATCTCAGTGATAACAAATCTGGGGAGGCAGCAGAGTTGATAGGAGACTCTCAGAAGAGATAAGGATGTGTGGGTGTTGGGGAGAACACTGGTCAGAAATGTGTATGAATCACAGCTTATTTAGAGAGCATGATGCTGGCCAGGTTTGTGAAAAACTACCTATTCCTCCTCTAAATGGGTTGAACAGCAAACATAGGGCACTGCAAGAGATTTGTGAAAATGTTTCACAAGTTTCTTTTACAAGTTTGCAGTTGTACTGTGAAATGGTAATTTCTATCGAAAATCACTTCTTTAAAATGTTGTTATTTGTCTTTAGGATGTTCATGTGTGCTTGATAAATATTGACTTGTTTTAATGTAATTATAGTACTAGTTATTTTACTTCTGTGAAACAATTTGGTTTATGAGAGTTAGTATTTAATATATCTAAAACTGCTATACAGCCATTTAGTTAATAATGCTCTTACTTATAGAGTCATAGAGATTTACAGCATGGAAACTGGCCCTTTGGCCCAATTTATCCCCTTTAACCACTAAGCTTGTCCCAATTGTCCGTATTTGGCCATATCCCTCTATACTCATCTTAACCACGTAACTGTCTAAATGCTTTGTAAACACAAAATTGCCTCTGGTAGCTTGTTCCAGACACTCACCACCCTCTGTGTGGAAAAAAATTGCCCGTCTGGATTCTTTTGTATCTCTCCCCTGTCACCTTAAAGCTATGCCCATTAGTTTTAGGCTCCCGCACATTTGGGAAACAATGTTGACTATTTCGCTGATCTATGCTCCTCATTATTTTATAGACCTCTGTAAGATCATCCCCAATCCCCTTATGCTCCAGGGAAAATAATCCCAGTCCATCCAGCCTCTCCTTTATAACTCAAACCATCAAGTCCTGGTAGCATCCTAATAAATCTTCTCTGCACTCTTTCTAGTTTAATATTATCTTTCCTTTAATAAGGTGACTAGAACTGTTTGAAAAAGACTTCAAGAGCCACTGCTCTTTTTATGTAGAATGTTATCTATTCAATCCAAAAAAAAATTTTCTACGAAGTTATTTTAGATTTGGGAGCCATGTCGGTAAGCTGAATTGATGGCTAGCTTGTGGTTCAGGACAATGCCAACAACAGAGATATGATTCTCGTTCTGGCTGAAGCAGCCTGGGGTCTTTCTCCACACCATAGAGTCCTGTAGTGCAGAAGAAGGCCACTCAGCCTATCGAGTCTGCACTGACCACAAGTCTAGCCAGGCCCAATCCCTATTACACCATGCATTTACTCTAGCTAGTCCCCCTAACACTAAGAGGCAATTTAGTATGGCTGACCAACCTAACCCTCACATCTTTGGACTGTGGGAGGAAACTGCAGCGCCCAGAGGAAACCCACACAAACACTGGGAGAACCTGCAAACTCCACACATAGTGACCCAAGCCGGGAATTGAAACTGGGTCCATAGCGCTATGAGGCAGCAGTGCTAACCACTGTGTCAGCATGCCCTGTTATAAGTGGAAGACCATGGTAAACCATCACCAGAATATAAATCAGCCAAGAAAAGAGTTCGGGGTCCCTTTGTGTAGAATGTACAACACGTACATTTTAGATTTGTATGAAAATACTGAGTAGACCAATCAGCATCTATGAGTGCAAAGCTGTAAGAATATTCTTGACATTGAATTTTTAGCTTCCTCTAAAGGATGCAAATTCTAATTCTGAATTTGTATTTCTTTTAACTGAATTTTGTAGTTATCAAGATGACGTGAGTATTAGAAAATTATCCGTTTGTTTCATTTTTGTGTGAATGTGCAGGCTATGGATTAGAAATGAAGATAAGGTAAACATCCCATCATTGTCCTCAACAATAATTTCAAAGCACATCTCAAACTGCATTGGACCATACCCAATCAAAAATAAATACTGGCTAGTCTGTACCACCAGCTGCATGGATGAGACTGAATTAATTTCACTTAGGAATGAGAAAGCGTGAATAGACTTCATCAAATTAGTTTGGGTTGGATTTAAACTTCCATCCTAGAATGGAAAATACTAACTGCTTTGCCAATTAACCCTCAGGCTCTTCGTAAAATAATAGTGTAAAATGAAAAGCTTGCAAATGAAACATCATTCCTGGTACTGTCATGCTTCAAAGAGCTGAAGACATAACGCTAACAAAAACTACTCACCGTACATATTGTATAATTCAATAGCAGCTAGAATACTTAGCATTTAGCTGCACTAAGTATGTATTTAAAATATTTTGAGAAAGGCACAGCTACACAACTATTTGTTTAATTATTTACATTAACGAATTACTTCAACCACTCACTATGGGTTCAGTAAACTGGTAATTTTGTTGCTTTGTCTTAGGTCTGTGAACTAGACATCATTTTTAATTTTGAAAAGGCCTATTTCATACTGGATGAATTTCTAATTGGAGGGGAATTGCAAGACACCTCAAAGCAAAGTATACCAAAAGCGATAGAAGAAGCAGATATGCTGCAAGAGGTAAGACATAAACTTGCTGGTATCTGAGGCAAAGGCCTCACGTTTATACAAATGTTTGCATAACATGTGAAAAATATCCTATGTAGTTCTTTTAATTAATTAGATCACATACCTTGTGCAAAGTAATTTTCTTTAACTCTCCCAATCATTCAGTTGGTCAAGGCAGTTTGGGTTGTTCTAAGTCTCATTTCCCAGTCTTTGTGTAGGATGCCAGATAAACAGTCACAGTTTCAGCAAACCTCTTTTGGAATGTCCACAATTGGTCCCTTTTTAATCAAACCAACAGACTGGTTGGTTGTATTTTTTGTAAAATATGCATGGATGTTGACAGATGACAGATTCTGCTCAGCTCTGGTGTCTGTCTGCAGTCAAACAGTCTGCCAGCACTCACTGCTTAGGTTCACACATGAAGAATGGCGCTGACTGGTACTGTAAAACTGTGCTCTAGCAAGGAAGCAAATTGGGTTAGAGAAATGGAAATAAAGATTGTATTTTCCTTTACAACATAATCTTCAGGTACATTTGAGCCTTTGTGGAATATTTTCAGTACAAGAAAACTGAAACATTTACTTTGTACATTCTGGCCTTAGGTTAAAAATACTACCTAGTTGTTACATGGGTTTTCTTTTCCTTAAAATTATTATATATTGGAAGAATCAAATACTAGGAGGCATAGGTTTAAGGTGCAGGGGGAGCAAGATTTAAAGGAGATGTATGAAACAGGTTTTTTACATAGAGGGCGATGGGTGTCTGGAACTCACTGCTGGGGGAGGTAGTGGAACCGGGTACAATAGTGACTTTTAAGGGGTGTCTTGACAAATACACGTATAGGATGGGAACGGAGGGATATGGTCCCTGGAAGGGTAGGAGGTTTTAGTTGAGTCAGGCAATATGGTTGGTGCAGACTTGGAGGGCGTTGTTCTTGCATTGGAGTAGATTCAGTTTTGAAATCTTGTTTTTATTAGTAAATCCCAATACTCAATATATTACCAAATAAATCTCTTTACTGTTCAACTAAAATTTTACAGCCATTTATTTTAAACATGCTCCATTCAGATTATAATGTTTTTTTGGGGATTTTAAAATAATTTATCCAAAACTTGTTTATTGTTTCGGGAGATTCACAGAATTCTCTGCTGACCATCATAGTAAGCACGTGCCTCTAAGTACAAATGCATTTGAATTTCCAGACCTATATATTATTTCTGAAAGACCTAAGCCCTTGTGCTGAAGGCATTACTTCAAGTAGTATTGAATGGTTTCACCATTTAAATGTTTCTCAACTCTTGTGTTGATCCCTTGGTTACATTCACACATTTCATTTGGACAATGGCTTTGCTTTGAAGTCAGTTTCTGTGAAGAATTTGCAGATCAATTTGTAAATTTTCAGAGTTTCTTGTAAATTGTTTTTGGATCATTCTAAATAAATAAACCAGTGTCATAATACATGTTTTGCATATTGTTATCAGCAATTCTATTATGAAACAACTTTAATGTTGAATTGATTTAACCAATGCTATAATATGTTTGTTCCAGACCATGGAAGAATACATGGCTAAGCCAACTTTCTAACTTGGGCTCTTAAAGAACTGGACAATATTTGAATGTCTAAACTATGCACGTAAACCGACAGTGACTTACAAATTTAGCTCCATATGTTTTGCTGCTTATCTAGAAGAAAGTGGAAGGATATCACTAAAATGAAATTAGCAAATTAGCATTGTATAATGTTCAAACATAGCTTGTTTATAATGTTTTGATATGTATAACTGTCGATATACTGTTTATTCTAAACTTTTGTTTGCTGTTAAGCAGGAGGTATGATGTTTTGATACTTTAAAAAATGCATGCCTGACAAATCTCTTAACTAGATAACATCATATCTCTTCTATTGTCATTCAAATTATTCTTTTTTTTAAAACTAAAGTTTGCAGAACTTGCTTCTAATCATTTATAATTAAATTATTAATTACAACATTAGTCCTGAAATTTTGTAATGTACCAAATTCACTTAGGGGACTAATGCCAATAAGTTAATTTATTTTGAAAATTATCACCTCCATTAGGCTTCTGTCGTTTTGATAATCTTTTAAGAATGTTACTTTAAAATGTTTGGAATAGGTTGAAGCTAGGAAGAACTTAAAAACATTGAGTATATAGTTTAGGCTGGTGCTACCATATGGGGGAGAACTGAATTTTCAGAGGTGCTGACTTTCAACATGGGTTCCATCTGTTAGTTCAGATTGATATAAATGATTCATAACCCTATTTGAAAAAGAGCTAGGAAATTATCTTCAGCCAACATTACCAAAACAGATTAACTGATTATTTTACATCAAAACAAAACTGAAATTGTTATTTCTTTCTAAAGCAATTTGATCTGGTGTCTAATTAAGATGTTGGCTCCTTCTGAATCCTTGAGACCCATTTAAATTCTGGTTTGAAACACAAACCAGTGCAGTGTTTTTGACGGTTAACTGAGACCACTGCTCAATAGAAGAACCAAGCTATAGGCAACTGAGGACTAGGAAAATTACCTTTAGAACCAATGGAATTTGAACGTGAAACCTATTTTTACCATCATCTTTTGGAAATACAGAATGAGGTTATTAGTCTGTGTAAAAACTACAATAGGAGCCCAATACATAATTTTATTTATTATTAATAGTCTGGATTAGCACGTTGCAATATACTTTTCTCAGCAGCATTGTGATTTCAATAAGCCATTTTTGTTGATATCCAACTAAGGTTTATTATTGATTATTTAACTTTTTAAAGGATTTTCCCTTTTCAATATCAAAATCTCCATTTTTATTTCACTTTAATCCATTAAAAGAAACAACCAATTATATATGTATTTTTCTAAATTCTTTCACAATGATCCTATTCTCAAAAGTTTGCTTTAATTTAGAAATATATGGGTTATATAATCAACCTGCAAAATGTATTGAAGGCCAAATTTTTAAAAGGAGGCTAAGAAGACTTTTGCAATAATAGTTGTATATAATTTACTTGTATTGTTTAAACATGGATGTAAAATTAATGTGTTTTAATTAAAGTTGCATAGCTAATGCAGTGAATTATTTTAACCAAACGTATTTTTCTACACATACTCCATAAGCGCCACTGCACAAGTTGTTGAAATGGTTGCTTATTAGATAGAGCAAATTGACTAACATCAGTTAGTGTGGGAATTGAGCCCATGCTATTAGTATTGCAGAAAAACAAAGAAGTGCCAATTGGTTCCCAAGTTTTTGAGAAGAAAGATGCAAGTCCAAACAAACTACCCAGCTAACTGAGCTAAATTGATTAAATGCATGCTTTGTAAACATCGTGATTGGAAAAGAGAACATGGCACCTTGTACATGATCCAAACTGTCAAAGGCAGAACATTTATAAACATTGTAGTTAGGACCAAAACAGCACTCAAGGTGCATTCAACTGTGAAGAGAAGAAAAACAAACATAGCTCCTGGCTAGTGGGTAAGTGATCCAACCTGTCAATCAAAGCACTTAAAAGGAACCAGGCAGTAGATGCTACTTTTTCAATGTTAAAAGGGAACACCCAGTGATGCTCAATTCCTGCTGTCCACCAAAGCACCTCAGAGATTTCAGAACCGTGGTGTCTTATGAGAGAAAGCAAGTGGATCTCCATGGTAAAACTGTCAGGTTCTTTCTATAAGAACACTTTAAAGAAGTCATTTAATACTTGGAGTTTATGACATTTACCAGGGCCAATCCCAAATGTTGAATGGCGTGCTGGGTGATTTTGAAGGGTTCCAAATATCCATTAGGTATAGATCGCAAAGTGACCAGGACACATCAAAGGTTTTAAAGGACAGAGAAAATATTAAGAATTTTATTAGATTGCTGTCTGAATCACCATCCTGAAAATGGATAACACTTTTTCCAAGTCAACAAGGATAAGTGCAGCCACTTGACCGCTATCCTGAGGGAGAGTCCTAAGGTCAGCCATCCCCAGTCATCCCCCATTCACCAGCCCAAACCCATTCAACTCTAAGGTCACTTGGGAATGCTCCTTCTATAGCCTGAGGTGCCAGGTATAGGTTTGTCAGGAGCTGCACCAAAGCCTGCCTGCTGGATTTCAGACTTCCATTTGAATATTCATTAGGCACGAACCTGAATGGACCTGACATGACAGGCTGGGAGCATCATGATGTATTTGCCACCCAATGGCAATCCCATTTTAGGCCCAAACCCAATTCAACAGGCCTCTGGGGTACCTGCCTAGGGAAAGCAGGCCCAGTGAATCCTGACCAAAGGCAACATTTTATAAGGTTGTTTGTGTACCTTTACCACATGAACTGAAGCAGTTCAAGGCAGTGGTTCAATACATCTCTAGGTCAATTAGAGTTGGGTGATAATGGCTGTCAGTGAAGCCTATATCTCACAAATGTTGTTTTTAAAAAGGGATTGCATCCAAGTTAATTGAATGGAAAGTTTAGATTAAAATGCATTTTTTTATTAGTTATTTGTGGGATATGGGCATCATTGGTGGCCAGCATTTGTTACTCATCCCTACTTGCCTTTGAGAAGGTGGTAATAAGCTTCTTGAAACGCTGCAGTCTATGTGCTGTTAGGGAAGGAATTCCAGGATTTTGACCCAGTGACTGTGAAGGAACAGCAATATATTTCCAAGTCAGAATGGTGAGTAAGTTGGAAGGGAACTTGCAGGTGGTGATGTTCCCATGTATCTGTTGCCCTTGTCCTTCTTGAGGGAAGTAGTCATGGATTTGCTGTCTAAGGCTCTTTTTGGTAAATTTCTGCAGTGTATTTTGTACATGTACACTTTGCTGTTACTGAGCATCAGTGGTGGAGCAAACTGCTGATCAACAGTAAAAGATCTTCAAAAAGAAATGCATTATAGTACAAAATCATTATGTGCCTACAAGATAATTACTGCTTTTGGTGGAGTACAGACAATCTTTATACATTTCTCCAGACAATATCAGAGCAAAATATATAACATAGCAAATATACGTTACTTATTCAACTGCTTAAGCATAAAATAAATTCAATTAATCATATACCTTGCAATACAAATTGTTGCCATTTGTTTACGTAGCTAGGATAAATATGCCAATATAAAAAGGTTTTCAATAATCCAGACTTTGATCTTTCTGTGCTTTTGTGACCAGTCCTAATGATGTACTGACATTGTGTCAATGCAGAAATGTCAGCTCAATTATGATTGTGAGATGATAACTTGAGGAACGATTTTTTGTAATGTGACGTGTGCATCTATTGTATTTGAACAACTATTGTTAATGAAGAGTTTTTAAGACAAATATTTTCACTAACATTAATTATTTCACTAGCATTGAGCAATGTTTTGTGTACATGTGAACTCAACTGCCTGTGCAGAATTGCAATTTGCCTGAACATTTTAATGATTAAAAAACCAAGACAAAATAGTGAAAGTGAAAATAGGTTAAGCGTGGAAGTGCATGATCTCTGATACTGTGAAATGTTTGCATATGCCTGAGGCAATATTAACTAATTTAAAATTTTCAGAGGTTCAGAAAATAACATGAAATATTTACCACTGGAAAGGTCATGTCTAAAACCTTGTGTAAGCTAGGGTTAATCTGGAACTTGCATAGTAATCGATAATTTTGAGAAGTGAACAACAAATTTAACTCAACTATCTAACTGGCAGTTCTTGAAAGAACTTAGTAGCATCAAACTAGTGCCTGCAGTATTCGGGGAGGCATGGTGGCACAGTGATAGCACTGCTGCCTCACAAGGCCAAAGACGTTGATTCAATTCCCAGCTTGGATCATTAGCTGTGTGGAATTTGCACATTCTTCCTGTGTCTGCATGGGTTTCCTCCCACAGTCCAAAGATGTGCAGGTTAGGTGCATTGGCCATGTTAAATTCTCCCTCAGTGTACCCGAACAGGTGCCAGAGTGAGAGAATTAGGCATTTTTACAGTAACTTTGTTACAGAGTTGGTGTAAGCCTACTTGTGATTAATAAATAAACTTTAACTGATTATGCAGGCTAAGTCTGAAATATTATTTTGTGTTATTGAGTAACCATATCAAGGTGAAGTCACCTAAATTACTTTATTTAAATCCTGTCCAGCATTTTTTTCATCAGTTCTGAGTTTGGAAGAGAAATCTAAAAGAAAAATAAAATGCACCTGATCTAAGGCCAGCACATGAAAATCTGGATGAAAAAATATTTGGCAGGGGTTCTCCCATTCTCTGCCTTTCAAAACTAAATGGCTACTGTATCTTGATAAATTAATAGATTTAGTGCAACTCTTTAGATTGTTCAAAAGTGTGGAAATTTAAACATGTCTCTAAACTTCACATAACTGCCTTTCAGAGCAATATTCAAATCATAGAATTACTTAAAAGAGAACTTTAATAGTCACCTTTGACTTGTTGGGTTCTGCATGCTTCTACTAAAGAATGGTCAATTTTAATCATATACCATTGAGTCCAATCTGAAACTGTGGGTAGGTATTTCTATAGGATCAAATGGAGTGCTAGTCTGATGCCTCATACAGAACAGGTTTCTTTAAAAAATTCCCTTTTTCTTTTATTACTAAACCCTTCAATAAAATAGCTCCCTAGTTGTTGTGCACCAACTTCTGTAGAAAGAATGCATTAGTCTCATTGTTGTTAATGTTTGTGCTATTTTGTGAGATATCTTTAGAAAGTGTGAAGTGGAGAAGCAGAAGACTGTCAACATGTCTTTTAATAATGAATAGGAGGATAGGAACCATAATCCCCCTGTGCTTTGAGAAGATACATATCAAACTGAGGAGACAAGTGTTTAGGGTGTGCAGAGGAAGTTTTTCTGTTAGTAAAGCAAAATGTCCACTTCTACACCTTTGAAATTGGAAACATCACTCAACCTAAAATACAGAAGCAATTTGAATGAGTAAAGTGATCCCTTAATGAGCTGTAAACATTTTTTTATTTAGGCACAAGGCTCGCCAGATGATACCCTTATTCAAATAAGACGCAGATGAGGCAATCAATTGAATGTTTCAGTATTATAGAAAGCTGACAGTGCAGAAGGAAGCCATTCGGTTCACTGAGCCTGTGCCAACAACAATCTCACCCACACATTTACGCTGTTAATTTACTCTGGTCATGCTAAATTGCCCTGTAGTGACAATCAACCTAACTCGCACATCGCATATCGCACAATGCATGCTGATAACATTGAACAGCCTGATTGCCACATCCTAGATGTCTGCCAAATTGGATAAGGTTGTATACTGGATGGAAGAAGTTATGAATGTGAAGGAACTGAGTGGGAGAAAAGTTTAAAATCCTAAGAAACCGATTAAGAGAATGAAGAGAAACACTGTGGGAGGAAATTGGAGCACCTGGAGGAAACCCATGCAGACATGAGGAGAATGTGCAGACTCTGCGCAGATGGTGACCCAAGCCAGGAATTGAACCTAAGTCCTTGGTGCTGTGAGGCAACAGTGCTAACCACCGTGCCGCCCCATATCTGCATTGAAATTCTTATTCAGTACAATTGGAACATTGGAACATTTTGTTACATTAGAGGTGCATGACGAAAATAGGCTGTTGTGGTTGTTGTGTGTGTTCAATTTCCATGATATCTTCATCTCAAACCAGTCCTCTGTCCTACCTCTATTCCAGTGAGGTTACCACATATGAGATTGCCTATTAGAAACCAGAGACATGCTTCAAGAAATGGCTCTGACATATATGTCAAGGACATGGATACAGACTTATAGCTAGCCTACAATGAGAGCCATGCTGCTGATATGTGTGCTATTGCAGACCACAACACTGCATTTGCCTGACGAAGACAAAAGTCGAAAGCTTGCAGATTTACTATCAAATAAATTGGTTGGATTTAAAAGTGGTGTTGCCAGACTCTTGCTGAGCTAACCTACACTTGCACAAATAATGATTCCATTGCTAGGATTGTTCTGGCAAAGATTTGCCTTACACTCTGTATCTCCAAAGTAATTGTGCATGCTGCCTGCTGCATAATTTTGCAACACAGAATCCTTTACCACCATGTGGTCAGGAAGAAGAGCAGCATGATGAGAAGGAAGAGCAGATGAAGCTTTGGCATATGCCTCCCGAGCTGCGAGGTCTTTTCCAAAAAATTGTACAAGATTTTCACAAAACCATTGTCCTTCCCATTTCTCTCCCTTATTGTAATAGTCATTGTCCTTAATGTCACCATCTGATTATTTCCCTGAATGAGTTGATGTTTCCTAAGATCAGGATAAATGGAATCCTTCTTAGCACAGAAGAAGGACACAGATTTAAGGTGCAGGGAAGCAAGTACAGAGGAGATGTTAAGAGTAAGTTTTTCACTCAGAGGGTGGTGAGTAGATGGAATCGGCTGCCGTCAGTGGTGGTAGAGGCGAACTCGCTGGGGTCTTTTAAAAGACTTCTGGATGAGTATTTAGAACATAGAACATAGAACACTACAGCACAAACAGGCCCTTCGGCCCACAGGTTGTGCCAAACACATCAAAACCTACCGAGCCATAGACCTATCTATAACCCCCAATCCCATTGGATCCCATATACCCATCCAGAAGTCTTTTAAAAGACCCCAGCGAGTTCGCCTCGACCACCACCGACGGCAGCCGATTCCATTCACTCACCACCCTCTGAGTGAAAAACTTTCCCCTAGCATCCTCTCTGTACTTGCTTCCCTGCACCTTAAATCTGTGCCCTCTCGTCGCGACCATTTCAGCCCTGGGAAATAGTCTCTGAGAGGCCACCCTATCTATTCCTCTCAACATCTTGTAAACCTCTATCAGGTCGCCTCTCAACCTTAGTCTCTCCAGGGAGAACAGTCCCAGCTCCCTCAACCTGTCTTCATAAGGCATGCCTCCCAATCCAGGCAACATCCTTGTAAATCTCCTCTGCACCCTTTCAATAGCTTCCACGTCCTTCCTAATAGTGAGGCGACCAGAACTGCGCACAGTACTCCAAGTGTGGTCTGACAAGGGTCCTATAAAGCTGCAGCATTACCTCCTGACTCCTGCACTCAATCCCTCAATGAATGAAGGCCAGTACACCGTAAGCTTTCTTAACCACATCCTCCACCTGGGAGGCCGATTTGAGAGTCTTATGGACCCGGACCCCAAGATCCCTCTGCTTTCCACACAGCTAAGACTCCTACCTTTGATAGTGTACTCATTCATCCCGTTGGATCTGCCAAAATGGACCACAACATATTTATCCGCGTTGAAGTCCATCTGCCACTTCTCCGCCCAGTCTTGCATCCTGTCGATGTCCTGCTGCAACTTCTGACATCCCTCCAGACCATCCACAACACCACTGACCTTCGTGTCATCGGCGAACTTACTCACCCATCCCTCTACTTCCTCATCCAGGTCATTTATGAAAATGACAAACAGCAAGGGTCCTAGAACAGATTCCTGGGGCACTCCACTGGTGACCGACCTCCATGCAGAAAAAGAGCCATCCACAACCACCCTCTGCCTTCTGCAGGCAAGCCAGTTCTGGATCCACAAGGCCAAAGCCCCTTGGATACCATGGCCTCTCACCTTCTCAAGAAGTCTTGCATGTGGGACCTTGTCAAATGCCTTGCTGAAGTCCATGTACACCATGTCCACTGCTCTTCCTTCGTCAATGTGTTCAGTCACATTTTCGAAGAACTCAATTAAGCTTGTAAGGCACGACCTGCCTTTTACAAAACCATATATGGGATCTAATGGGATTGGGGGTTATAAATAGGTATATGGCTTGGTAAGTATATATGTGATCGGTGCAACTTGTGGGCCGAAGGGCCTGTTTGTGCTGTAGTGTTCTATGTTCAAAGGTGGTTGTCACTGTTAAGGCCAATCATCTCAGTCCTCCAGTTAGTGACCTTGGTTAAGCCATTTTCAACTGCTGCATCAATGACTTTTCCTTTATTAGAAGGTTAGAATTAAACAAGTTTACTTCTAATTGCAAAGTGTTCAGTTCCATTTGCAACTCCACATCAGGCAGAGTTGGATATCAGGCTTGGCAAGTAGCAAATAGCAAATGCCAGGCAATGCCGATCCCCAACAAGGTGCCTCTTAAACTGCTCTTGCTGTTCAATTGCATTATATTATTGAATTCCCCCATCATCAACATTCTGGTTGTCATCCCTGACTAGAAGCTTAATCAGATCAGCCACAAAAATACTATGGCTACAAGAGCAGGTCAGAAATTGGGTATTCTGTGGTGACTGTCTCATTTCCTGACAAAAGCATTTCCACAATTTTCAAGACATAAATCAATATGCTTCACTTGCCTGGATGTGTGCAGCTCCATAATTCTCTAGAAGTTTGACAGCACACAGGACAAAACAGACCACTTAATTAGCATCCAACATTTATCTCCTTCACCACCATTGTAATATCTGTACTATTGTCTGCATAAATTGCAGCAACTTGCCATGCTTCTTCAAAAAAATATTCCCAACTCAACCTTTCCCCCAAGAAGGACAAGGGGAGCAGATACATGGTATTGTCACCACCTCCAAAATTTAATTGAGTTTTTTGAAGGGGTAACCAAGAAGGTAGATGGAGGCAGTGCAGTTGATGTTGTTTACATGGACTTTAGCAAGGCCTTTGACAAGGTACTACATGGTAAGTTGTTGCATAAAGTTAAATCTCATGGAATCGAGGGTGAGGTACCTAAATGGATACAAAATTGGCTTCTGGTGGTTGTAGAGAGTTGTTTTTCAAACTGGAGATCTGTGACAAGCGGTGTGCCTTGGGGATCAGTGCTGGGTCCACTGTTATTTATCATTTATATTGATGATTTGGAGGAGAATATAGGGGGCATGGTTAGTAAGTTTGCAGATGACACCAAGATTGGTGGCATAGTGGACAGTGAAGAAAGTTATCTCCAATTGCAACGGGGTCTTGATCAACTGGGCAATGGGCTGACAAATGCCAGATAGAATTTAATTTAGACAAATACGAGGTGATGCGTTTTGATAGATTGAATCAGGACACAACTTACTCAGTTAATGGTAAGGTGTTGGGGAGAGTTACAGAACAATGAGATCTAGGGATACGTGTTCATAGCTCCTTGAAAGGGGAGTCACAGGTGGACAGAGTGGTGAAGAAGGCATTGGCGTGCTTGATTTCATCGGTCAGAATATAGGAGTTGGGACATCTTGTTGAAGTTGTATAAGGCCACACTTGGAACATTGTGTGCAATTTTGATCATTGTATTATAGAAAGAATAGTATTAAATTAGAAAGAGTGCAGAAAAGATTTACTAGGATGTTACTGGGACATGATGGTTTGAGTTATAAGGAAATGCTGAATAGACTGGGACTTTTCTCTCTGGAGTGTAGGAGGCTGAGGGATGATCTTATAGAGGCCTATAAAAATAATGAGGGGCACAGAAAAGGTAGATAGTCAATATCTTTTCCTAAATGTAGAGGAGTCTAAAACTAGAGGGCACAGGTTTAAGGTGAGAGGGAAGAGATACAGAAGTGTCCAAAGAGGCAATTTTTTTATACAGAAAATGGTGACTGTCTGGAACAAGCTGCCAGACATAGTAGTAGAGTACAATTTTATCTTTTAAAAAGCATTTAGATAGTTACGCAGGTACAATGGGTAGAGAGGGATATGGGCCAAATGCGGTCAATTGTGATTGGCTTAGGATTTAAAAAAAAGGGTAGCATAGACAAGTTGGGCCATGCTGTAAAGCTCTATGACTTCAATTTCTCCTTCAAGTTTCAGGATATGTTAATTTCAGATGTAATACCATTTCTTCACCATCATTTGAACAAATTCTGAAATTTCCCCACCTAACAGAGGAGGCAATGGCCTAGCAGTATTATTGCTTGACTATTAATCCAAAACTCAGCTCATCTTCTGGGGACCCAGATTTGAATTTCACCATAGCAGATGATGGAATTTGAATTCATTTAAAAAAAATCTGGAATTGAGAATCTGCTGATGATCATGAAACTATTCTCAATTGTTGTAAAAACACATCACTGATGTCCTTTAGGAAAGGGAATCTGCTGTCCTTACCTGGTCTGGCCTACATGTGACTCCAGAGCCACAGCAATATGGTTCATTCTCAACTGCAACTAGGGATGGGCACTAACTGCTGGCCAACACCATGTCTATGTCCCACAAATGAATTAGAAGTATAAGAATATTGAAGAATTACTTTCACCATACCATTGAAGCAATTCAAGAAGTCAGTTCACTAACATCTTCTCAAAAGTAGCGAGTGGCAACCAAATCTAAATGAATACCTTTTGTAACATCTTTGGTATATCTTTTGGGCCTCAATATTTTCTGCATCTTAAATCAGAGGAACGTGAATTTATTTTTATTTACAAGGATACGTGGAAAGAACTAATAGCTTGCTGAAAGCAGATGCAATTTGTCATGCCGGGCGTGTAAAAATGAAAAAGGAGAAAGAGTGTAAGGTGTGAAGAGACCCTATGGCACATCTCCAAAATTTCCACTAGCGACAGTCATGGTTCACAGAGGAGAGGTTGAGGAGAAGCTGGTTAACTTACAACAGTATTAGTGACTCCTGGTGTCTTCCCACCCCAAGCCTGCATCCAACAAGTCATATTGGAGGAGCCATGCCAAATGATCTCCTCACATTACCATCATGTTCACCTCTATAACACCTTGCATATTCTTTCATGTCTAATGATCTCCCAGCCAATCTTTTACATTTTCCTATGATCATGTGCGTTGGTACACCCTGATGTACAGGTGCTATTGAATATTTAGGCTACTCGCTCTAAGATGTAAATCACTGAGGCAGAAATCCATCTTGGCCAATGATACAAAACAGTTTTCATCAGTCACCCAAGTCAGGTTGTGAATCTGGCAGAGCTAATATGTCATTGCACCCTTTGATGAGTTGAAACCTCTTCCCATCCTAGCTCCTGCACACCAATTCCAGTGTTTCACCATGTGATGATGCCTCCTTTGACCTACTGTCTAATGTAGGTGTGAGCTGGTGTTTCCTAAGGTGAAAGCAAAAGTGAATCTGTAGCCCCTCCATTTGGGAGGAATCAGCTGGATGGCATGAAGAAGAATCTGTTGAGTGGCCACTATTCATGTTGTGCTGCTATCCAAGACTAACTCCCACCCCAAAATTGCATGTCCCTGAAGAATTGACCCTGTTAATTCAACCTCAAAGATTAATTCCAAAGGTTAAATAAACTTGTGAAATTTGTGCCTCTAAGCCACTCCATCTGTTCCAAAACACCATACAGGAGTTTTCTCTGAACCATTGTCCCTTCCACCACACTCCCTTATCCAAAGAAGTATTCTGTTTTGTCCTTGTTGGTTATCCAATCTTTGATGTTCCTGCTCTTCTTCCTGCTTCTTAATGCACATTTTTCATCTTTACTGGTTAACAGTGCGATCTGATCAGTTAAGATTTTGTAATACTCCTTGTGGATCGCGTGTATGGCCCCACTGGAATATGGTCATAGGAATGTTTTATTCAACCTCAAAGGTCGCTCTTACTCTGATTTATCTTTAAATTCGAGCGAAAGTTGCAAATTAACATAGAAATCATTTGTCTGTCGTTAGGCCTAATTTTAACTGTGCATGAGTGGATGGGGTTTGAATGGGTGAAAAATCTCTCCCCCTTGCGCTTTAATATTTTAAAATTACAATGTTATCCCCAACCAGGCAATCGACTATCAATTTGCGCTTATTGGAAACTCAACAACAATGACAGACTTGAAAGCAAAATACTGCGGATGCTGGAATCTGAAACAAAAACGGAAAATGCTGGAAAATCTCAGCCGGTCTGTCAACATCTGTGGGGAGAGAATAGAGCCAAGGTTTTCGAGTCTGGATGACCCTTCGTCAGAGCCGGCTCAGGAGTCACCTAGACTGAAAACACTGGTGCTATTCTCTCCCTAAAGATGCTCTCAGACCTGCTGAGATTTTTCCAACAATGACAGGCTCAGAACAATACGAGCGACGTGTACAAGAACTATTGCTTCTTAACGTTACTTTATTCTCAGCTTTTCACAAGAAATAATAGACAATAACGAGCTCATTTCGGTTCAGTAAGAAAAAAACATAATTTTATTGTTTTTTTTAAAATAATCATATTCTGCTAACTGTTTAACAATGGGTGATGGACAAAGGTTTCAGCCAAGAAGTATCGCAACATTTCATAACTTTCAAAACTGCTACGGCATGGAAAGTAAATGTTTTCACAGATAAAAATAATGCCAAAAAGCTGGTGACGAAAGACTCACTGCAACCAGCTCCTGTGCACAATAAGGAGGGTGGATACTCATATCACTGTCCAGGTATGCTAACTATGGAAATTTCAACTAAGTAAGGATGGCAACTGATGATTAGAGTACAATTTACCGTTTCATCTGTTTACAAGACAAACACACCTTTACTCGTCATTAACACTTTAGACATCACTGCCAAACATCCCTCTGTTTAATTCCTTCACAGAGTCCCCCCGCTCTCCATTCTGTTCATTTAGTAATTCCGGATCACTAGGGAAGAGTCGTTTCCATTCTGCTATATTGGTAATCGTTTGCTGCAAGGCGGGCCAGGTTATTTATGATTGCCATGATCTCTGTGGCTCTCTGCGGGTTCACGCCACGCAGTAACTCTCTGAGCGGATCCGGATGGCTGGCTGGTGCCGGCGGGGCGTCGGAATTTTTGGCCAGCATCTCCTCCAGGTACCCGGCCAGCTCCTCATCGTCCATGTCCTGCCTGAGGTCCCTGTCCCCGCCGCGGCCGTACACTTCCCGGTAGCGACTCCCTTTCAACCTTTCAAAGGGGGGCCGGATTCCGGGCTGCTGGTCCTTTCGGAAATGAGTCGCTTTGTCCTGCATCCTGTCCTCCACCCCCAGGATACTCAGGATGTCTTCTGGAGTCAGGTCTTCCTCTTCGCTCTCGGCTACCTTGCGGCCCCGGGGGCTCATTTCTCTAAATCTTTTGTCTTCGCCCTCTGTTTCCGAGCTCTCTGCAGCCGAGTCCCTCAGATCAGCCTGAATCTCTGCCGCCTTCCTTTGCTCTGTCTCTCTCAGCATTTTGAGGATCTCATCTGGGGGTATTTGCAGTCTGCTGGACAGTTCCACCAACTGGTTCACTATCTGGGGCTCGATTTCATCCTCGGAGCCTCGGAGCTGCCTGTTTGGGGTTTTCTCACCCCCTGCTTCCTTGTCTCCATCTCTTTCCCCCGTGTCCCTCCTGAATTCGCCCGTCTCCATTCTGTCCTGAAGCCGTTTGTAATACTGGAGCATCAGGTCTGCCGCCGCATCCGACACCTCATCCTCACTCCCCTTCCCCAGAGTGGCTTTCTCCTGGGAATCGAGCTGGTCCTCGCCTAAAGCAGCTAAGGAATTCTTCGCCCTGTTCCCCCCTACTCTCTCCGAGTCTCTGTCCAGCTCGCTTTCCTCCTCTTGAAGTTGCAATTCTTTGTGCTGGTGCCTGTTCTTCATTTCAACCGAGTTCCAGTCTTCGCGGTCCGCCACGTCCTCGTAGGTAAAGTCGCTGTCCTGGGAGATCTCATCTTCCTCGTCTTTGCGGAATTGTTCTTCCTCCAGCCTTCCTTGCTCCTTGCGGGCGCCTGGGTGTTTCCCCAGTTCCCGGAAGGCAGATTCCACAGTGGCAAGGCTTTGGGGAGCATATTCTTCCTCTACAATTTCATTGGTGCGTTTATAGGGATTGAGCCTGTAGCTGTCCTCGGGAAAGGCAACATGATGCTTCCTCCACACTTTGTCCTTTCTGTCGCTCCCGGGCAACTCGTATCCATCAGAATTCCCCTGGTTACCGAGGAACCCCAGTGCGTTCTCCTCTTGGGTTTGTGGCCGAGCTTCTGAGTTGGAAGGTTTACCGATGGTCCTGTCGTTGCTTTCTGCTTGCATCAGTGCTTGGAGTAAAAGTTTAGCCCATTCGGCCCTCTCCTCGCCCGCGGATGTGTCCCATTGCTGATTCTCTCGGTCGGCTCCATCTAACTTTGCAAAGAGGGGTTCTTGAACTGGACGGAAGGCGCCTCTGGCGTCGTAGTCTGGGATGGATGTGTCTTCGTTGTTTTGTCTTAAATTCTCAATAAACTCCAGGGCTTTAATCATATCCGGGTTCGCATTGTACGGGCTTTCTTTGAAAGTGCTCGGATCATATCTGTTGGGCACCAAGGAAGCAGCCTTAAGACTATCAGAATAAAGCAGGATGCTGAGGGTTAATATGGTGCCGCTTGTAAGTGATTTGATCACCGCCATCTTTCTAATGTTGCCCACAACTAGTGAAATAGAACAAAAACAAAATGATTCACATTTTAATTCGGAAACTCAAACTTCAAGAATACAATCACTTCGAGTACTTGTGCTACAAGTCATTAAATATTTCCTATATTAATTAATGCCAGCCTTTCCAACATTTTAAGCTTTGTACCCGAAAAGGGATTTCTTTACACCAAAAGACTGCGAACGATGGGCATTAACCGCAATTCTGCTGAACCCATTTAACGTGTGGTTTCTCAGTGAGTTGAAGATGCTCCTCTGATCGGGAAGCAATGCACACGTTTAGGCAATTGGGTATTTCTGGTTAGACTGAAGCTGGTAACTCATTCTATTTGTGTCAATGCTAAATTCATCCGGCGTGTTGTTTTCACCGCAGCTTCACTGAGTCTGGAAATGCTGCAGTACTTGTTGCCACGGTAACATGCAATGTATTAGTCTAGCACTACTGGAAGCTGGAAAGGGGCATTTCTTATGCGCCATAATCGCAAAATATGGGACGAGATTACCGAATCTACTCTGTTATGTTAGCAGATTCCAAACCGAGACTTACGTTAACTAAGTCTGGACAAATAGCCAGCAATGTTTATTTCACTTCACTCAGTACACAGTAAAGGTTTACTTTACCAACTTCGGTTCAGGGATGTTGGTCCCTATCGTCTGTCACTTCTCCGGAGTTCACAATGAAAAAGGCTTTAAAACAAACAAATAAAAAACCCAAAATATATCAGTTCAGCTTGAGTTTGTAAATGCAAACATGCCAAAGACCTTTTTCGTAAATCGGGAGTAGAATACAATTTGCAAAGCGCATCAGGTTGCTATTGAAGAACCACGCGGTTAAAAGGATTAGCAGCCGCAATCTCTTCCCCTTAAAGCAGAATGGATTTCTTAATCGTCTTGTGAAAGGGTTACCTGCTCTTTAAGATGAAGCCGAATCGTCTGACAGCATCTTTTTCCCCCTCCCTTGTTTGAGAGCGTCTGGATCAAGTGGGACTGAAAATTTCAGCAGCTGGACAGCTCCTTATATATATATAAAGCAGCCTCACAACAAGTCAGAAACCACCTGACCCTGCGTCAGCCCAACTCTGACGCCAGTACAGTCTGATCACTGATTGCAATGGGAAATGAGAACACGGTGAATCCAGCACCGTAAGGTCGCATAGTGATCTGAAATAACAGCATTGAGTGCGTTATGTCTATAACATGGACACGCAAATACGAAGATCACCTGGGAGTTCAAGAAACATTAATCCTCATCCGAACTTTGCACGAATTTGAATAGATCTTATCCAATTTTCCCATCTCGTGCGTTTGATCGGAACTTCGGCTAGATTTGTGAAACTAATGCGCTTTTTATATGAAGCGCAAAGAGATTTCAATGTATAGGCATTATCTACGATTTTGTGTACTTTTTACAATTGATCACTAATTCATACCCAAAGTTGTGCAGGTTAGGTGGATTGGCCATACTAAATTCCTCCTTAATGTCAGGGGGATTAGTGGAGTAAATACGTGGCGTTACGGGGATAGGGACTGGGTAGGATTAGTGTAGGCGCGATGACCAAATTGTCTCCTTTTGCACTGCTGGGTGCCTATGATCTCTTGCATTGACCTGGTGATATTACAAAACCGTGCATCTTTTAACTAGGCGAGGTCTTGCCTTCTGGAATTGCATGAACAGTTGAATAACCACTGGTCAGGATCTAAGATAATTTGTCCATGGGTCCCATGGAAATGTTAACTTTCAGCTGTTAACTTGTGTATTTTTCTCTCTTTTTATCTTTATCCCTTTTATCCTGCCTCAGTGCATTACTATTTTTGATAATATTGAAGTTGTGTCTATGTATGCATTTCTTATTCGTCATTTCACACTTCTTGAATCACAGTTCTCTCTCAAATTTCGTCAAGTTGACGAGTTCTCCCTATTTTTTGTAATGAACACATGTTTCAGATGAACTGAGTTGGGGAATCAATGGGAAGTCAGTTCCCAGTCATTCCAAAGCTGCCATCATGGAACAGAAGAAAACATTCTTACTATTGTGATAAATGGGAAGAGAGGAAAAATCCTGGAAGCGTGTTAGCATTGGGGAGGGGCTTGGGATGATAAAATCCTAGAGGAGAGAAAATCCATGTTTCTCTATATAGGGTAACCCAAAGGAGCTCTGCTGGCCTAGAAGAACTAAAAAACAAATAATAATTTTCTTTGTTTGACCTTTCTTGGCCTTCATTTTCCAACAGCTTTGGCCTAGATGGGAAGCCACCAGGTTAGAATAGCAGGGAATGTTCTGATGATATCAACATAATCTATTCTGCATATTTACACAGGAGCACACCAACTAATCCACATGCCACTCTCACTTGCAATTTGAAATTCACTAACAAGAGACATGAGACATAAAAAACATGAACGGAAAGTCTCTGAAGGTGGCAGAGCACATGGAGAAGAAGAAAGCATATGGTATGTTAGCCTTTATAGGAAGGGGTATAGAGTACAAGAGTTGTCCTTTAATGTTGCAATTGTATAAAACGTTGGATAGACCTCATTTGGAATACTGCATTAGTTCTGGTCGCTTTACTACCAGAAGGACATGGAATCCCTGGAGAGAGTGCAAAGGAGGTTTACCAGGATGCTGCCTGGAATGGAAGGAGTGGGTTATCAGGAAAGATTAGGTAAATTGGGGCTGTTTTCTTTCAAAAGACGGAGACTGAGAGGGGATCTAATAGAGGTGTACAAAATTACGAAGGGTAATCAGTGAGTAAACAGTGGTAAGCTTTTTCCTGGGTTGGAATCAAATATCACAAGGGGCCATGGGCTTAAGGTGAGGGAGGGCAAGGTATAGTTTGGATGTTGGAGGCAAGTTTTTCACACAGAGGGTTGTGGGGCTATGGAATGCACTGCCAAGTAAGGCAGGCGAGCTGGAGTTATTTAAGAGATACTTAGATAGGCACATGAGTGGAATAGGGATGGAGAGATGTAGAAGACTGATTTAAATAGGGATCATGAGCCTTGGGATGTTCCTGAGAATTGCATAAGTTGTGCATGTTGTTGACATTTTTCTCTGTTATCCTACAGGTACTTCGGTCTGCATACATGCAATGGGTTGTGAGAGGGCTGCTCTTGGATTTTTTCGAGAGTATCCTATTGCTTCATGTTGTTAGTGTACACTTAAAATGGACCAGTTGAAGGGCAACACGACAGCTTGGTGACTATCACTGCTGCTGTGCAGATACAGGGATTTGGGCCGGTATCTGTGGGAGTTTGTGCATTCTCCCCGTGCTTGCGTGGATTTTCTCTGGATGCTCCGGTTTCCTCCCACACCCCAAAGATGTTTTCTTAGGTTGATTGGCAAAACAAATTGTCCCTAAATTGTCTCCCCAAACTGGCTCCAATCCAGATTTCTGTAAACATAGACAAGGGTCATGGGTGGAAGTGGGAATATTAAAATGGCGGCGCGGGCTCGTTGGGTCGAAGGGCCTGTTTCCCATGCTGTTTTGTTCTTTGTTCTTTGTTCACATTCATTACAGCTGGCTTCAGCAATAAAATAAATAGTAATATTTCATATGAGTTTGGAGGAAATAGTCAGCAGAAGATATTAATCAATAAGAATATGGATGGAAACTTCAAAGGGTTCCTAAAGGGTAGGAAGAAATCTTGAGCGCTCATGCAAAACAGATAACATCATCACATTGGTCATCTGGTAAACCTGATATTTAATTAAAGTCTATGGAACTAAGTAGTGGGTGGATGTATCACGGGTAGACAATACACCACTATGTACTATAATCCAAGCTGAATTTCTATCCCTGCGTCTTTGAAGAATTCACTTTGCAAAGGAGAATATGTAAGAAATCTCACTTAGTATTTTGCAATGCTTTTGAATTAGGATTTTGTCATCAACTGAGTTCATCTAAGGAAATGCATGACAACAAATGAGATGGTTTCAGGTAACTGTCCTTGTACTATCACTGCAAACTGCAATCATAGCCATTAGTGGCAGATGATAAATACGACTATCAGCAACCTGAGACACTTGGAACTTTACGTCCCTCTCTGAGTAGGCCAGCAGGTTCTGTCACTGCTGGCCTACACCATTGCCTGCCGTTGTGGAAGCAGCTATTAGTACTAGCAAAATAGTTGATAAGAATGGGATGAAATTGAATTTCAGAGGCCAGTGGGAAACTTAAAACAAGCCGTAATAGATCAGTTAACCAATACAAACCCCAGAATATATCATATCCAAACTACTACTTCTTGTTTTGCAACCAAACAGTGCAGTTAATTCAGCTGTTCTAAAAGCTAGCCTAGAATATAAATGGAATGGTTACAGTAATGGAACATGGGCTGAGACATGAAAGAGATTCTCCAATATTAATGGAAGTTTTAGTACCAAAGTGTGTGATTCTATAAATATTTAATCATTTGAGCTCATATCATTATATCCTAGATTTCAGACTTTGGGGTGTTGATATTTCACAGCATTGTATGGAAAGTAGTAGGATATATTATTTAAAATAAAATTGCAATAAAGATGGAGGTCTGTGAATTAAAAATTAGAATGTGTATTTCAGGGATTATTGGATGAGGCCATCAATTTTGGGAAGAGCTATTTTTCCCTGTTTTTGATAACAGTATTGTTAATACAATTGTTCATAATCTTCTTCATGATTTTGCTACAAGCAAAGGTTATTTGGTGTGAAAATATTATTGGTCCAAACATTAAGACTGCCATTAGTTAATTTGGTATCAGTCCTAACCATTGATAATGTTCTGCATTCAATGAAGAATATGCTCTACCATGTAAGACTTTCTTAACTTTTATTGACTAAGCTTGTTTTGCAACACTGCACTTTTTCATTTGTTCATGGGATGTAGGCATTACTTATAAATCTAGCAATTATTGCTCACCCCTAATTGCTCTTGAGAAGGTGATGGTGAGCTACCTTTTTAAACAACTTGCATTCCCATAGTGCTGTTAGAAAGGGAGTTCCGCGTTTTGACCTAGGAAAGGGTCAAAGGAAAGTGAATAGATTTCCAAGTCAGGATGTTGTGTGACTTGGAGGGGAACTTGGTGTTCTTAAGTATCTGTTGCCTGACGCAAAGGAGGAAACTTAGATCAACAGTTCTCTGTGCTCAACAGCATTTCCTGCAGAATGGAAGTGACAATGCAGCATCCATTGTGGGTACCTACCTGACCGTCTTAATATTAGAATATTTTCACCCAAACAAGCATAGATCAAAATGTGCAGGTTAGGTGGATTGGCCTGCTAAATTGTCCCTTTGTGTCAGGGGCTTAGTAGCCACTTATATTCTAGGCTAGCTTTTAGAACAGCTGAATTAACTGCACTGTTTGGTCGCAAAACAGGAAGTAATAGTATGGACATAGGCTTTTGTGGGGTTGTTGTTGGTGCAGGCATTATGGACCAAATGGCTTCCTTCTGCACTGTGGGGATTCTATGACATATTACAGTCCAAGAGAAACAAAGAAATACATGATAAAAACTAATTACTGCAGATGCTGGAACCTGAAACAAGAACAGAAAATGCTGGAACATTTCAGTGGGTCTGACAGCAGATATTTTTCATCATTCATACTTTAGCAATATGGAATGAAAGAGATGGCCATACATTTCTCATGCCCATCATTGTTAAGGACCATGGCATCAGGAATGATTCCATTTTCAAAGCATTTTCTTTGTATGATAGACACACAACAGGGAATCAGAAACTTTAAGAATGTTTAATATCCATTCTCTCAGGACAATAGGCACATTTATATTTTAACAAGACATTCTCTGTCCAATGCATGGTCACCCTTTCCCACTTAAATGAATATTTTAGTGTTCCAATCACTGAAATGGACCTAAGTTGTAAACAATGGAAAACTTAGCTTATGAAAATACTTAATTACAAATATATTGTAATCCAAGACTGAAGACAGATCAGACAAAATACTTTGCTTTTTAAACAGGTTGAGCAAAAACATACTTTAAGCATACAACTTTTTGTTGACATGAACTATGTTTGAGTGCCAATTGACTTGAAAACCTATTTCCTGTATCAGGCCATCATCTCACAGTGAGGTGTATGAATGTTACTTGATCTATCATCTCCTTAAATAGGGTTTCTCACAGGAATAGGGTTTCACAAAGTTACAATTTAACTTCAATCTAGTTTGAAGGTGGTGCCTAGGTAGTTATTTGCATGTTTGTAGATTCTTGAAACTCTCAAATGAAGTGTTTTAAATCTCTCTTTATTTTTGACCTTAAAAAGATTACTAGTTTGGAAATTAACTCTGCATTGGTGCCAAAGGATGTGCTCAGATAATCATTATTATCATTATTATACATCAGTTAGACTTTGGTGTATTTTATTCACTTCATATTGAAATCACTAGATACTATTATCAATCCAACTGCAATTTTAAAATGTGTAAAGGGTTAACTGATGGGTATCTTAATGGACAACAGATCGTGTTGCTCCACTGCCATCAATCAGTCATAGGTTAGACTCTCTCTCTCTCTCTCTCTCTCTCTCTGTCTTGAGAGATAGAGAGGTTGGATCACAATGCCAAGGAGTAATCTCTGTGACTTGGTTAGATGTACTCATAATACACAAGTATTCAATAGATACTGGTGTGTATGACTATAGTCTGTCTAATAACCAAAAATCATGCCTAGAGCCCATAAGTAAGAAGGATCATCTCAGAACATGGTGGTAAGAGTCAGATATTCGTGTAAAAAATACATTGGTGTTATTGAAGGAATCGCAACGTAAAGGAAAGCTCAGTAGTAACTCGTAACAAATCGGCAAAAGGAGGAGGCATGCTGGAGAAAGGTAGAGTGATGACCATTCTTGATGAGTAGCCCCTGCCCCTACTCTGCCCATTTGACTACCTGGAGCGCCAGCAGAGAGGCTAGCAGTGGGACTTACGAAAGTGCCATTTCTTCCAGTGTCAAGCAGGATCAGGTCTTCATTCTAATCAACAAAAGCAGAAAGTCAATCTCTTTCTTTATGTTGTATGTCCGGTATCATATGACATTCTCTAGAGGCAGGAAGTGCAGGAACCCTCTGAGGATATTGAGACTATTTTCAAAATTTTTGATACCTAATTTAGCCTGAAGCAGAGCTCAGTTATAGAACAGACATGGTTTAGCCAAATGTTGCTATTGATTGAACTATTTTTAACTGACCTATATTGCCTTTCTAATTTCAGACACAGGGAGCTGAAGGACTAGCTAATCTGTGATGACACAGTCATACATGTCTGAATGAAAACTATCCAAGTTTCTGCAGAGCCAAGCTGACATTACTTCAAATCAAGTCCAGTAAGTCAGGCAAGCTGAGCTTAAAGAGTTAAACCAGGCTGTAATTCAGTATGGCTTTTAGGTTTCATGTGACTCTGTTGATTGGGTAGGACCACAGCCAGTGCTGCACCCCTAGCCAAACCAAGTGAAATTCCACACCTACAGCCAGTTGCAGATGCTTGCATGGATTTCAAGCTATGAATTTCATTTTGAACTCAAAGCTATTCAAGAAAGGAAAGGTTCCAGTTATGGTTTTTCATGCAGAGAATGAATCCTGCAAACTTAAGTGTGCCTTTTAGAATGACTGGCACAGAAACCACTATCAATACTAGAACTGCCCACCAGGGGTTGCAAAATGTTTCCATGCAGCACAACTGGACATTTCAAGCATTCCTGTAAATCCAACAACTATAATTGGGATTGTAAACAAGAAATTCTGAAATATATGAAATACACATCATCCTAGAAACTGGAAATCAAGATGAATACAAAATTACAATGTTCCTATTCTGATATCCTAACATCCCTTATCCTAAAACTATATCCCTTGTTCCAGATTCCCTCACAACAGGAAGCATCTGCTCTATGCATACTTTATCAATATCTTTTATCATCTTGTACACCTCAATTAGATCTCCTCTCATTCTT
Source organism: Sphyrna mokarran (assembly GCA_024679065.1). Classification (NCBI taxonomy): domain Eukaryota; kingdom Metazoa; phylum Chordata; class Chondrichthyes; order Carcharhiniformes; family Carcharhinidae; genus Sphyrna; species Sphyrna mokarran. The sequence continues at coordinate 47,298,506 of JAGIQG010000003.1, read as the reverse complement.
CTAAACTCTAGCAAGTATGGGCCTAATCTGCTCAATCTTTCTTCATAAAGACAAAACCCCTCATCTCAAATCAATCTAATAAACCACCTCTGAACTGCATCTAATGCCACTATATTCTTCCACAAATAAGGGGACCAAAACTTTAAACAATTCTTCAGATGTGGTCTCACCAATGCCTTGTATAATTGCAACAACACTGCTTTATATTTATACTCTATTCCTCTCACTATAAATGTCAATATTCCATTTGCTTTCCTTATTACCTGCTATTCCTGCATATCAGTTTCCTGTGAGTCATGCATGAGGACCTCCAGATCCCTCCTCGCTGAAGCATCCCAAAGTCTCTGTTTATTTAAATAATAAGTTGACTTTCCATTTTTCTGACCAAAATGGATAACCTCACATTTATCCATGTTAAACTCCATATGCCAGATTTTGGCCCACTCACTTAACCTGTCTCTATCCATTTATAAATTTCTTATTTCCTCAGTGCAACTTATGACTTATTTTAGTGTAATTTGCAAATTTGGTTCTAGTGCCTTCTCTACCTGCATCCAAATGATTAACTTAGATTGTAAATAATTGGTACTCAAGGATCGAACCACCTGTAGCACTCCACTAATTACATCTTGCCAACCTGAAAAACATCCATTTATCCTGACCCTGCCTTCTGTCAGTCAGCAAGTTTTCTATCCAAACTAATAAATTACTCTAACCCCATGTGATTTTACATTATGTATTCCCCTTCCGTGTGACATCTTATCAATTGTCTTCCTGAAGTCTAGATATATTACATCTATCAGATTTCCCTTATCCAGTTAGCTTGTCATATCTTGAGAACACTAGAAAGTGAGCCAAAAACGATTTACCCTTCATAAAACCATGCTGATTCTGCTGGATTGTATTTTGACTTGCCAAATGTCCTGTCATTACTTCCTTAATGATGGATTCTAACAATTTCCCAACAACAGATGTTAAGCTAACTGGTCTATAATTTCCTACACGCTGTCCCCTAAATACAATGCTCTTCAACTTCCCTTTTGGATTTTTGTTTAAAAATGTTCAATATATTTGTATTCCAGTAGTTCTGAAACGTACACTCTGCTTAGCAACAATGTTGCTAAATTGCAGGCCTTTTCTGATATGATGTTATTCAAGAGAATCAACATCTCCAAGATGTTTTCCCTAAGATCTGAGAATTCTATGGATGATTAGATCCTTCAGAATGGTGACTTGGGGAGGGGAAAGTATATGAATTGGAGTTGAGTAGAATCTGGAGGTGTCAAAAAGGAGTTACAGAAATATAATGTGAATAGTCAAAGATGTGCTTTAATATTGTTGAAAATGGAACAGTAGGCTTGGGGAGGTGAAATATAAAGAGGTATAAAAAGATGTAGATAATGATATACTATTGACACACATCAGACTCTGTCTTTTTCAGAGAGAGAGAGAAAAAGAGAGAGGTTAGTACGCAATGCCTAGGAGCAACATGTCTACTCTATGACCTGTTTAAATGTAGTACTAATAAATAAATGTTAAACAGATACCTATCCACTAATCAAGTACGAGTTCTGTAAGTCCATAGTTAAGAAGGATATCTCAGAATTGAACCCATATACATAAAGATCCAAAGAAAGACAGTTCAAAACTGTTCTGATGAAAAGTTATCCAGCTGAAATGTCAAATTTCTTTCTTTCTTCTTCTTTCTTCATTTGACCCAGATGTAGTGCAGTAAGGAAAATCTGTAATTTCCTTTAAATGTCTGTGGATTTTTAAAAATGTTTGAAAATGATTTTAGCATTAATTGTAAAGGGATTTGCTTGAATCATAAGAAATGCTGGTCCATGTGCCCTAGATGGAGGAAGGAAGTTAAAAATGAAACTGTATGGCTAGTAGACACAAGGAAAAGCTGTATACAGAAACAGAAGCTATGAGCAGAGGAGTTGGAGGGTGAAGGCAATCAGTGCACAGGCTCAAACGCAAAGAGAACTCAGAAAAAAGACTGAAAGAGGAACATAGAAAATTACTAGGAAGAGATCAAGCAAATCGCTCTCAGGAAGAGGTCATTTTTCCTATTTCACAGAAAAGTTGATAAGAGCTCTTAGATTTACTCTGTGAGCTGGCTAAAAAAATTCTAAAACATGAAAAGTTATGTAAATAGGTTGGGAATGTTAAAAGGCTGTCTATTTTCCCGAAGTGCTCAAACCATGCTTTGGGATCTTATTCATTGGTTAGTTGAAAAGAAGCTCTGGAAAGCCTTACCATCAGGACAATATTGGTCCAAAGTACAGAAGGTTTATAGAAGCATGCCTTGCTGATGATAATTGTACCTCTGAATCTCAAAGATGAAAGCTATTGACAGATAAATTTCCTGACTAACAGAGTATAAATAAATAATATCATATTATGGAATTATCTAGTTACTATGTGATGCCATTTCTATGTGGAAATGGATGTGGATGCTCGTGGTTTTGTTTTTGTGTATCAACTATTTAAAATGCAATTTTCTTTTTTATGGTTGGTTAGACCTCATTTGGAATACTGCGTCCAGTTCTGGTCGCCTTACAACTGGAAGGACGTGGAGACTCTGGAGAGAGTGCAGAGGAAGTTTACCAGGATGCTGCCTGGTATGGAAGGTCTGAGTTACGAGGAGAGGTTAGGCAAATTGGAACTGTTTTCCTTAGAAAGACGTAGACTTAGAGGAGATCTGATAGAGGTGTACAAGATTATGAGGGGTATAGATAGAGTAAACAGGGTTAAGCTTTTTCCTAGGATGGACTCAAATGTCACAAGGGATCACGGGCTTAGGGTGAGGGGGGTAAGGTATAATTTGGATGCTAGAGGGAGTTTTTCACACAGAGGGTGGTGGGGGTCTGGAATGCACTGCTAAGTAAAGTGGTGGAGGCAGGCGCTCTGGAGTTATTTAAGAAATACTTAGATGGGCACATGAACAGAATGGGAATGGAGGGGTATAGAAAACTGATTTAAAATGGGGATCATGAGCCTTGGGAATCCCTGGGAAGTGTGTAAATAGATGATGATATTGATGTACTTATTTTTATCCTACAGGTGCTTTGGTCCACCTTATTGTCTAACAAGGGGGCATATACGCGATGAGTCGAGAGAGGGCTGCTCTTGGATTTTTTTTCGAGAGTATCCTAGTGCTTCATGTCATTAGTGTATGCTTGACCTGGACCATTTGATGGGCAACAATGACAGCTCAGTGACTATCGCTGTGCTGTACAGATATATGGATTTGGGCCTGTGTCTGTGGGAATTTGCACATTCTCCCCGTGCTTGTGTGGGTTTTCTCCGGGTGCTCTGGTTTCCTCCCACATCCCAAAGACGTGCTCTTAGGCTAATTGGCAAAACAAATTCTCCCAAAATTGTCTCAAATTTGGTTTTTAATCTATAGATCTATAAACATAGACAGGGATCATGGGTAGAGGTGGGAACATCAGGGTGGTGGCGTGGGCTCGTTGGGCCGAAGCGTCTGTTTCCCGTGTTGTTTTGTTCTTTATGTGAAGTATCCTTTTCGTTTTAATTCATTTAATTTGTTTTGGGCCTGATTGTGTTAAAATAAAAGTTACAAAGGTGGAATCTTGGTGGTAGTTACTTCATTTGTGTGTCTTTTAGTGAGTTTGGCTATTTTAGTTTATTCTGTTGTAGATACCACATGAGCTGTTGAGCGTCTCCGGCACTTTTCGTTTTTATTTCCAAAACTTGGGCTGTCATGAATAATGGCAGAATGTTTGGTTTGGGAATGACCGACCACAGTGGTCATAAGAAAGATTAATGTAGGTTGCAGGTTGATGAGTAGCATTCCATGTTTATTGCATTTAATATTTCAATACGGTCATACTAAGCTCTGAAAGCATTTTATACTTCCAATATAACTGTTGTATTCTGTACCCATTGGAAAACAAAGGCACGCATCTTTAGTTGAATGACTGTTTTTACCAAATGTTATTTTTATTGCCACTTCACTAAGCCTTTGAGCCTGGTGTACACTGTTGGTAGATGATTCATGAGCAAAATCCCATTCTCCCTCTCTGTAGGAGCTCTCAGATGTACAAGTGCAGCATTTTCAAACTAATTTATTCACTATTTGAAGTTGAAGATCAAGCAATGTTAAGAAGCAAATGCCACAAATGGAAGGCACATAGAGAAAATTTAAATGCTTCCTTAATTAAAAATTGTTGATTCTTTTTAAGCAGATCGATCAGATGTTAACTACTAATGTGTCACAACCCACAGTTGCATTAACAGCAACAAATAAACTATTGAGATTGAACAAATGAATAGTGACAGCAAAATAATGGTAAGAATAACATTCCATTTGAAAATATTCCACAGCTGTAAAATTGCATGTGTTTTTCATCATCACTTTTCTTTACTAATGCTTCATTGACATGAGAAATCTGCATTAGCTTTCACAAGTTAAATAAAGATACAAAGAATGATGAATTCAGATTAACAGCAGAAAAAGCTCCAAAGATAGCAGTCATCCTTATCATCTGCAAAAAAGAAAAATCAGATCAATGGTTTCAGTGGAATGCTTCAAAACTGATAAAAAATAGGTAGTCAAGCTTTTTTACAACACTAATGAACAACAATGAAGGGGACTACAGTCATTATTATTGATTATTAACACAATTAACAGAGAGGAACTATGTCTCAAGTCCTTTCTCAGGACTGGAAAAGATAGATTAACAACATTTAAGGCAGACCAGAATAAGGGATAAGCAGAAGGGAACAAAAACGCACACAGGAAATTAAATGGGTGAGAACAAGGAATGGTTATAGAGCTGAGGAGTAATTAACAGGAAATAAAGAGTGATATAATGAAAAAAATTGAAGAAATCAACAATATATGAGACACAGAGAGAGTGTGACTAGTTACAGAGATAGAAAGGGAAACAAGAAAACCTGATGGGAGTGTGTCAGGGTGTTCAGTTAATTGTTTGGCAGAGATTGGAGGAGTCATCAGAATGTTCAGTTTCAGCTGTTAAAAGATATTTCTTGGTCACAAGTAAGCTTACATTAACATTGCATTGAAGTTACTGTGAAATTCCTCTAGTCACCACACTCCGGTGCCTGTTCAAGTCAATGCATGTAACCAGTACACCTTTTGGACTGTGGGAGGAAACTGGAGCACTGGGAAGAAACACATGCAGATATGGGGAGAACGTGCAAGCTCTACATAGACAGTGATCCAAGCTGGGAATCAAACCGGGGTCCCTCGCACTGTAAGGCAGCAGTGCTAGCCAGTGTGTTCCCATACTGCCTATTGTCAAAGGTCCTTTGACAGCACATCAGCAGTTTTCAGTGGGATATTCTCCCCATTGCACTAAGTGCAGGAGTGACCATGAAGAACAGCATTTTATTTACCAGTTGCAGTGGCAGATATTTGCACCATATCATTTGCTCCCTGGCTCATTGATTATGCACACATCTGAACCATGCTGGATTGCTGGCAGGTGGCCTCTAATTTGCCTGATCTGCCGTCAGATTTCTTGTCCTCACTCCAAGCATCATATTTAAAATTCAGCTACTTACAGCTTTCTCAAGGAGAAATTGAAGGAAATTAGTATTCGTAAGAAAATCCTGGAGAAATTGATGGGACTGAAATTTGTTATTCTATATCCCAGGGTACTAAAGATAATGGCCATGGAAATAGTGGAGGTTTTGTCATCCAAAGTTCTGTAGATTCTGGAACAGTCCCGTCAGATTGGAGAGTGGCAAATGTAACCCCACGATCAATTTCTCCAGGATTTTCTTACTACTACTAATTTCCTTCAATTTCTTCTTGAGAAGACAACCCAGGGTTACTCCATTAAAGACATGGTGCCCAAATCCCAACAGGACAGCAGGCCTCAAATTCTGTGATGCCTCACTTGAGTGTCTGCTGGATACAGTCAAAGCCTGCAGCAGTTCTTCTAACCACTGGCAACAGGAGTCCAGCAAAGTGACCAATCCAGCTCTTCCCCTGCAGCTTTGGCTTCACGGACCTCATCATTCTCATCACTTTTGACGCCGTTTTCATCAGAGGAGATGCACAATTTCTCAATCTGGCGAGTCCTCCTCACTTTATAGCACCAGGTTGTGCAGCACCCAGCAATAATCCATGAGACCGTCTGGGGATTGTATGGGAGTACTCTGCCGCATTAGTCCAGATATAGAATTTGTATCTTTAGGATCTTTATGGTATGCACCACAAATACTTGACTAGTAGCTTGAGCCTTGTTGTATCTTCTCTCTGCAAGAATCTGAGGATACTGGACAGGCATCATCAGCTGCTTTCTTTGCTGGTAAGCTTTGTCTCCAATTTTGAATGATGTGCGATCCCTCAAAGATATCTGAGATCTATAATCTACGCAAGATGTATGAGTCATGCTGCTTTTGGGAATCTGACACATACAGAATTTTTGTATGGCCACAGACCAGCTGTACATTGAGAGAGTGACTTATATATTGCAGAGCCTGCTCTTCCATTCACTGTGATAATGAGTAATGCTGTATCTCATCATCATACTCCCTCACTCTCCCAATACCCCTTGAAACCATTAGTGTCCAGAGATCTGTTCATTTGTTTCTAAATACGTTCAGCAATTTGACATCTACAGCCTTCATTGGTATACAATTCTATGGTTTCACTATCCTCTAAATGAAAATATTTCTCCTTGTCTCAGTCATAACTATCCTGATCCCATGACGCCTTGTTTGAGAACCTCCAGTCAGAGGAAATATCATCCCTGTATCCAGTCTGTCCAACGTTGTCAAAATTGTCTTTATTTCACTCTTATTCTTCTAAACTCCGGTGAATGTATGCCTAGTCAGCACAATCTCTCCACAAAATTCTGCCATCCCAGGGATCATTCTGGTGAAACCTTGCTGAACTCCCACCATGGCAAGTATATCTTTTCTTCAGAAAGGAGACCAAAATTGCCCACGGTACGCCAGGTGTAATCTCACCAAGGCCCTATACAACTGAAGTAAGAAATCGTTGCTCCTGTACTAAAAATCCTCTTGCAATAAAGGCCAACATACCATTTGGCTTCCTAAGTGCTTACTGCATCTTCATGCTTGCCTTCCATGACTGACATACAAGGACACCCAGGTCACTTTCTATCTTAATACTTCCCATTCTATCACCTTATAATTAATTCTCTTTTGCTACTGAATTGCATAACCTCACATTTATCCATGTCATACTGCACCTGCCATGTATTTAGCCAGTCACTCAACTTATCTGAATCACCTTGAAGTCTCTTTACTTCCTCCTCACCGTTCATAATTCCACCTGGTTTTATGTCATCAGCAAACTTAGAAATATTACATTTGATTCCTTCATTCAAATCATTGATTTATTGTAAATGGCTAGGGCCCCAAGCACGGGTCCCTATGTAAAACACCAGTCACTGCCTTCTATTCTGAAAAAGGCCCATTTATTCCTATCTCTGTTGCCTGTCTGCTAACAAATTCTCAATTCATGCCAGTATATTATACCCAATCCTATTAAGTAGGAGGTTTTGTGGAAATCCAAATATATCATATCCACTGGTTCACCCCTATCTATTCTACTGAACTATAGTAGGTTTGTCAAACAGAATCTTCCTTGCACAAATTCATGTTGACTTTGTCCAATCTGTATAATTTCTAAGTGTCTTGTTATCACACTCTTTAACATTTTCCCTACTACTAACTGAACTGAAACTCACTGCTTTCTCCTTTTTTTTAGATAGTGGGGTTACATTTGCCATTCTTCAATCTGATGGGACTGTTACAGAATCTACAGAACTTTGGATGACAAAACCTCCACTATTTCCATGGCCATTTCCTTTAGTACACTGGGATATAGAATAACAAATTTCAGTCTCATCAGTTTCTCCTAGATTTAGGATTCTAGTGACTAGATTTAGGATTCTAGTTTCAAATTACGTTACTTTATTTTCTAATATACTGAATAATTCTCTCATGTTCTGGTCACTTCTCCTTAAAGGACCCCACATAACAAGATTATTAATTAATCCCATCTAATTGCACAATATAAAATCAAGATAGCCTGTTCCCTGTTGGTTCTTCAAAAAAAAAACGTGTGTAACACTCCAGGAATTCATCTGCCACAGCTTTACTATTAATGTGGTTTGTCCAGTCTATATGTAGAATAAAGTCACCCATGATCACTGGAGCACTAAATGGATGCAGCACTATGACATCCATTGGCTATATAAGAATTAGCCTCCTGGTTAAACCAATAGTTGCAGGGGCAAAGGAGGCAGATAAATTATTCAGTATACCATCAAGTTCAGAGTTTGTTCAGGTAGTGTACAAAGGAATGAAGCTATTAGAACAACTGGTGAATACAACAGGAAATCTCTATGGCATAAATCTGATCAAGAAAATTCCAGGCCTAAACTGTAATCAGCCATAGTCAAGAGAGCTTATAGAACTGTACTATCAGTTAATTTAAGTGCCATGTTGCACTGTTGAAATCATTTATACTGCAGACAGAAGAAAACAGTTTCAAGCTTAGCCTAATTTTAATTTGAGGTAAACAAGTTGTCTTCCACTTGGCAATTTTCTTTGGAGGTGCTATTTCACTTGGACACTCTAAATAATGCATCAAGAATAAAGTGAAAGTAGGACAGATTTATTTCCCCCTTCCACGTGCCTGCCCTGAATTTACAGAGTTTAGTGTAATTTATGGTTCCTTGAACAGGTTTGAATTTTCCTTCAGTTCAAATACACTTCTTTTTTAAGACTTGTATGTATAATTTTTTCTCAGCAATACACACAGCATTTAAACTTTTCTTTGAAACTTTTAATTTATTTGATAGCTAACTTTACATTTGATTTATTTTTTACTGGTTTTCTGCATATCTCCAAGTTAAGATTTATGTCTTGGAGATAATTAAGAAAATGGTGACGGGGATTTGGGGGTGGGGGGGTGGTGGTGGTGGGGGAGGCGTTGCATGGGGAAACGATTCTACCAAAAGTACTGAATTGCTGGGACAACTTCTAGATCACAATTGTTTTCTCAGTTCAACTTTACATACGAATCTCCCCACTCTGTGCACTGCAGAGGTCACAATTGTGAGTATCATTAAAAATCCAGTTTGGCAGGGGGTTGGGGGCACTATTTGAGTTGGAATTTGACAAATCTGGAACTCCGCGTCTGTGCACTGTCCCAATCTGTCAGTGTCCTCATTTGCTGGCCAGCTCAATAGCTAGCTAACCTGGGACCCCCACAGTGCTGCTCTCCAGCGCACCCCCACCCCCCACAGCTCAATTGTGGCCCCCAGAACAATTCCTGGGTCAGTCCTGACCCCTCTCCCCCCCACCCTGGAGCATCCCAATATCCAACCCAGCAGTGGTGATCCCCAAACCATCCCCCCACCCCTCCCCACCCCAGCCAACTAGGATCAGATCCTACCTGGGAGACAGGCCCCCATGGCAGACCAACACTACACCCCCGCCACACTCCTCCCTGGCCTGCCCCAATCGCTGTCTTCCCTCCATCCCAGACTGATCCCCATGCAGAATGGCAATGGGACTCCCCACCCCACTGATTGCCCCTAGACCCCACACATATTAGGTCCTGCCCCCTTCGCACTGTCCAATGCATGGGCAATTCTGGGCAAGGGCACTTTGCCTCTTGGGCTGTGCCAGGAGGCATAGATTGACACTGACAGGGTGCCCATGCCCCACTGCCCAACTGTCCTGGGGGCCTTGATTGCCCCCTTTATTTCAGCAGGGTCTTCTGCTAGTTCCCTGAACATGGGGAGCTACTCTAAGCCCTGCTGGAATGAAGTACTCCTGGCCGGTGGGAGAATCAATCAGGGCCCGAAAGTTCCCAATAATTACATCTAAAACATGTTAAAAAAAGCTTCAAATGACTTACCTCTCTTCCTGCCGGATCTGGTCTCCACTGTTCTCTGACTCTGGGAGATGGGCATATGTTCACGGTGCATGCGCAAATTCTGGAACAGAGCGGTGATGCTCATCTCCCACTCTGACTCTCCAGAAAAGTTGTGGGTCAGGATGGAAGAATCACCCCCAAGATTTATTCTAAGGCTTGAAGCTGTGAAGACTGAGGCCCAAAGTCAACTTGTTTATCAGTGGAGTTTGACAGGAGACATAATCCAACTTTTTTGAAATACCCACACAATGTAAATAAAAAGACAAAGATAAAGATAAAAACAAAATACTACGGATACTGGAATCTGAAACAAAAAGAGAAAATTCCGCCCTCTGACAAAGGACCATCCAGATTCGAAACATTAGCTCTATTCTCTCTCCAAAGATTTTGTGAGAGATTTTCCAACATTTTCTTTCTTTTCGTAGATATAAATAATTTAGCTTAATTTGTGGCTGCAGGTTTCAAGAGCACAATTTTGCAACACTAGAAATTGCAAAAAAAATTCTCTCCTCACTGAGTGTTAGATATATGAGAATGGCTCCTGGCAAAAGAATTAGGCTGATCAATTCCTGCTAAATGATGCTGGATAAATAACGCTGACAAATGTGTGACTGAAGGTTTTAAGGATAAAGGTAAAGATAGATGATCAAATGCTTGAAGAGCACATGATTTATTTTATTATTGGATCCAGAAAGGAAAATGTATCTGATCAGTGTTGCTTAACTATTTTAATGCTGGACTGACTTCCAAGAGTTCAAAAACTAAACACTGGTTACATTCTAGCCTCTGAGTTGGGAGCAGATACAATTTGCCCTTCCTACTGCTATCAACTTAAGAGCATCCAAAGCTACATTATGCACGCCTGTACAACACTGAACACAATAGTTGATTACAATAATCCTCAAACATGGGGTCTACCTGTTTGGTACTCTCATATTTGCACCATTCACAAACCACCTCTGTAATAGGTGTTTGGCATTCATTATTCAACCAGAGCAAGCAGAGAGGAACAATTTGTGGTGAGAGTGTGAAGGCAAATGATTAACTTTTTGTCTTAGCTTTTCATGGGGCTTCTCTTTTTTTCCCAGTTTTTTAACAGTAAAGCGGAAATAGGCCATAGGGTGATCTGAGAAGAATTTGTTAGCACACAAGATTTAAAAAGCAGGACGCACTATACAGCGGGCAGTGTTGGTAGCAGGCAGCGGAGTGAAGGCTGAAAGGCTTTGACTCAATGGGCTGAGGCGGAAACGGGCGAGGCAGGGTAGGTTTAGTTCTTAGTTTGTAAAAATTTAAAAACTAAGTAAATAAAATAAGGACGTAGGATTATGTGATTTGTTGTTCCTGTATGATGTGGGAGCTGATGGACCCCAATGTGATTTCCAGTGAATGTGTCTGCAGTAAGTGTTGGTTGCTTGAGGAACTCCGGCTCAGGGTTGATGAGCTGGATTGTGAGCTTTGGACACTGTGACACATCAGGGAGGGGGAGAGTTACTTGGGCGCTGTGTTTCAGGAGACTGTCACAATCCTTAGACTAACTAACTTGCATTCAGCCAATGGTCAGGGACAGTAGGACGTGACTGCGAGTGAGGCTGGTAGAAGAATCCAGGAGGTAGAGTTCCAGAAGCCTCAGTCTCTGAACCTGTCCAACAGGTTTGGGATCTTTGCTCCCAGTGTGGATGGGAAAGGGGACTGCAGGGAGGATGACCACGGCACCATGGTACAGGGAGCTGTTCAAGTGGAGGGAGAAAAAAGAAATGTAGTTGTAATTGGGGATAGTGTAGCTAGGAGCATTGACTGTTCTCTGTGATCCTGAAGGTTGTATTGTCTGTCTGGTGTTTGGGTTCAGGATATCTCATCTGGGCTGCAGAGGAACTTAAAGTGGGACGGTAAAAGTCTAGTTGTCATGGTCCATGTAGATACCAACAACATAGGTAGAACAGGAACAAAGATTCTGCTAAAGGAATATGAAAAGCTAGGAACTAAATTGGAAAGCAGAACTAATAAGGTAATAATCTCTGGATTATTATCTGAGCCATGAGCAAATTGGCACAGGGTCAATAAGATTAAGCAGGTAAATGTATGGCTCAAAGATTGCTGTGGGAGGAATGGGTTTGAATTCATGGGACATTGGCACCTGTTCCCAGCTTCCTGTTAGGGAGCACCAGGGTGGTGTTCCCATCTGTTCCTGTTAGGGACAGGAATAATTGTTGCAGGTTCTGGGGCTTAGATGTTTCAATAAGAGTAAGGAAAGTGGTAAAAGAGGGGGAGGTGTGGCATTGTTAGTCAAGGGCAATATTACAGTGGCAGAAAGGTCGCTTGATGAGGACTCATCTACTGAGATAGTATGGGCTGAGATTAGGAAAGGAGAGGTCACCCTGCTGGGAGTTTTTTGCAGGCCTCCAAAAAGTTCCAGAGATGTAGAGGAAAGGATTGCAAAGATGATTCTGGATAGGAGAGGAAGTAACAGGGTACTTGTTAAGGAGGACTTTAACTTTACAAATATTGACTAGAAAAACAATAGTTCGAGTACTTCAGAAGGGTCAGTTTTTGCCCAATGTGTGCAGGAAGGTTTCCTGACACAATATGTAGATAGGCCAACAAAAGGCGAGGTCACATTGGATTCGGTATTGGATAATGAACCAGACCAGGTGTTAGACTCGGAGGTAGGTGAGCACTTTGGTGATAGTGACCATAATTTGGTTACATTTACCTTAGTGATGGAAAGGGATAGGTATATACCGAAGGGCAAAAGCTATAGCTGAGGGAAAGGAAATTATGAGGGGATTAGGTGAGATTTAGGACACATATGTTGGAGAAGGAAACTGCAGGGGATGGGCACAATTGAAATGTGGAGCTTGTTCAAAAAGCAGCTACTGTGGCTATCAGGGAGGGAGGGAGTGGTCGAGCGAGAGAACCCTGATTTACTAAGGAAGCTGAATCTCTTCTGAAGAGGAAGGAGGAGACTTATGTAAAGATGAGATGGAAAGGCTCAGTTAGGGCACTGCAGAGTTACAAGTTAGCCAAGAAGGACCTAAAGAGAGAATTAAGAAGAGCCAGAAGAGGACATGAGAAGACTTTGGTAGGTAGGATCAAGGAAAATACTGAAGCTTTCTATAGGTATGTCAGGAATAAAAAAATGATTAGGGCCAGTCAAGGACAGTAGTGGGAAGTTATGTGTGGAGTCTGAAGAGATAGGAGAGTCACTAAATGAATATTTTTCATCATTTTTCAATATGTTTCATTACATTGACTGGAAAAAGTCAATGTAATTGAGGAGAATACTGAGATACTGGCTTTTAGACCAGACTGATTAAGGTTCATAAGGAGAAGGTGTTAGCAATTCTAGAAAGTGTGAAAATAAATAAGTCCCCTGGGCTGGATGGGATTTATCTTAGGATTCTTTGGGAGGCTAGGGAGGAGATTGCAGAGCCTTCAGCTTTGATCTTTATGTCATCATTGGCTACAGGAATAGTACCAGAAGACTGGAGGATAGCAAATGTTGTCCCCTTGTTCAGGATGGGGAGTAAACACTATCCTGGAAATTATAGACTGGTGAGCCTTACTTCTGTTGTGGGCAAAGTTTGGAAAGGATTATAAGAGATAGGATTTATAATCATTTACAGAGAAATCATTGGTTAGGAACAGTCAACATGGTTTTGTGAAGGGTAGGTCATGCCTTACAAACATTATTGAGTTCTTTGAGAAGGTGACCAACGAGATGGATAGGGTAAAGCAGTTGATGTGGTACATATGGATTTCAGTAAAGCATTTGGTAAGGTTCCCCATGATAATCTACTGCAGAAAATACAGATGCATGGGTTGAGTTGATTTAGCAATTTGAATCTAGAATTGGCTAGCTGAAAGAAGACAGAGGGTGGTAGTTGATGGGAAATGTTCAACCTGGAGTTCAGTTGCTAGGGTGTACTGCAGGGATCTGTTTTGGGGCCACTGCTATTTGTCATTTTTATAAATGACTAGATGAGGGTTTAGAAGGATGGGTTAGTAAATTTGCGGATGACACTAAAGTTGGAGGAGTTGTGGACAGTGCAGATGGATGTTGCAGTTTGCAAAGGGACATAGATAAGCTGCAGAACTGGGCTGAGAGGTGGCAAATGGAGTTTAATGCGGAAAAGTGTGAGGTGATTCACTTTGGAAGGAGTAACAGGATTACAGAGTATTGGGCTAATGGAAAGACTTTTGCTAGTTGGACAAACAGAGAGATCTCGATGTCCATCTGCATATATCCCTGAAAGTTGGTACCCAGATTGATAGGTTGTTAAGAAGGTGTACAGTGTGTTAGCTTTTATTGGTAGGGGGATTGAATTTCAGAGCCATGAGATCATGTTGCAGCTGTGCAAAACTCTGGTGCAGCTGCAATTGGGGTATTGCATACAGTTCTGGTTGCCGCATTATAGGAAAGATGTTGGAAGCATTGGAAAGGATGCAGAGAAGGTTTACCAGGATGTTGCCTGGTATGGTGGGAAGGTCTTATGAGGAAAGGCTGAGGGACTTGAGGTTGTTACCATTAGAGAGAAGAAGATTAAGAGGTGACTTAATTGAGGCATACAAGATGATCAGAGGATTAGATAGGGTGGACAGTGAGAGCTTTTCTCCTCGGATGGTGATGGCTAACATGAGAGGACGTAGCTTTAAATTGAGGGGTGATAAATATCGGATAGATGTCAGATGTAGGTTCTTTCTTGAAAGGGTAGTAAGGGCGTGGAATGCCTTGCCTGCAGCAGTGGACTCGCCAACTTTAAGAGCATTCAAATAGACATTGGATAGACATACGGATAATATTGGAATAATTTAGGTCAGAGGGTCATTAGATTGATTCCACTGGTCGGTGCAACATCGAGGGCTGAAGGACCTGTACTGCGCTGTAACATTCAATGTTCTATGTTCCGATGGGATGGTCTTCGTCTGAATCGTGCTGGGACCAGATTCCTAATTGTATAACTAGGGTTGTAAATAGGGCTTTAAACTAAATAGTGGGAGGGAGGGTTCAGTTGTATGGAGAATTACAAAATCAAAGGTAAAGGAGAGAATAGGAGTGCAGGTTAATGATGAGGACATTCAATTAGTTAAAGGAGCTGAGGGCTCAAGAGAGGTCAGTAAAGTTTCCAGACCACATAATAGGACACAGAGTATAGAAGGTGGCAGGAATCTAACCTCAGGCAGAGTAAAAAAAGGCGACAAGCATGAGAAGGGAAGTGGTTAACACAGTGCAGGGAGATGGTCTGGGGACGAATAACCAGTCTGTGACAGGAAGGGACAGAGCATGCAAACAAAGGAATGCACTAACAAATCAGGTCCAGGTGAAAAAAAAAACTAACATAAAGACACTGAATGCACGTAGCATTTGAAACAAAGTGAATGAGTTGATGGCATAAATCAGTACAAATGGGTATGATCTAGTGGCCATTTTTTTTTGCAGGGTGACCAGGACTGGAAATGAAATATCCAGGGGTATCAGACATTTCGGAAGGATAAACAGGAAGGAAAAGGAGACTGGGTAGCTCTGGTAATTAAGGATAACAGCACAACGGTAGTGAGAGATGATATAGGCTCTGAGGAGCAAAATGTGGAATCAATGTGGGTGGAAATGAGAAAAAATCACTGGTGGGCGTAGTCTATAGGACCCCAAATAATAACTTGGAGGTGGGAAGGCTATAAACAAACAAATAACAGATGCACATAAAAATGAAACAGCAATATTCATGGGGGATTTTTCCATATTGATTGCTTGACTCAAGTCTCATATGGTGGACTTGAGGAAGAGTTCTTAGAATGCTGTCAAGATAGTTTCCTCAAACAGTATGTTACAGAACCTATGAGGGATTGAGCTCTCTTGGATCTGGACCTGTGTAATGAGATAGGTAAAATTAATGATCTCCTTATGAGGGATCCTCTTGGAATGAGTGATCACAATATGGTTGAATTTCTAATACAGATGAGGGGTGAGAAAGCAGAGTCCCAAATCAGTGTCCTCTGCTTGAACAAAGGGAGTACAATAGGATAAGTTTGGAGTTGGCTAATGTAGACTGGGAACATAAACTAGTTGGTGGGACAGTTGAAGAACAATGGAGGATTTTTAAGGAGATTTTTTTCAGTACTCAGCAAAAATATATTCTAGTGAAAAAGAAGGAATATAAGAAAAGCGATAACCAGCCATGGATAACTAAGGAAATAAAGGAGAGTATCAAATTAAAAAACAATGCATACAGAGTGGCCAAAATTAGTGGGGAACTAGAAGATTGGGAAAGCTTTAAAAAACAACAAAGAACTACTAAGAAAGCAATAAAGAAAGGAAAGTAAACTAGCACAGAATATAAAAACTGATAGTAAAAGTTTTTACAAATATATAAAATGGAAAAGAGTGGCTAAAGTAAATGTTGGACTCTCAGAAGATGAGAAGGGAGATTTAATAATGGGAAACAATGAAATGGCTGAGGTCTTAAACAAGTTTTTTGTTTCAGTTTTCACAGTGCAGGACAGAAATAGCTTACCGATAATTGACGGTCATGGGACTATTGGAGGTGAGGACCTTAAAGCGATCACTATTACTAAAGAGGTAGTGCTGGGTAGGCTAATGGGATTAAAGGTAGACAAGTCCCCAGGTTCAGATGGAATGCATCCCAGGGTACCAAAAGAAACAGCAGAAGTAGTAGCAGATGTATTAGTTGTAATGTATCAAAATTCGCTGGACACTGGGGAGGTGTCAGCTAATTGGAAAACAGCTAATGTAATGCCACTGTTTAAAAGAGGCAGACAAAAAGCATGTAACTACAGGCTGGTTAGCTTAACATGCGTAGTTGTGAAAACACTGGAATCTATCATTAAGGAAGAAATAGCAGGACACCTGGAAAAGAATGCTTCAATCAAGCAGACACAGCATGGATTCATAAAGGAAAAGTCATGTTTGATGAATCTACTGGAATTTTATGAATATATAATGAGTGCGGTTGATGGAGGGGAACTGGTGGAAATGGTATATTTAGATTTCCAGAAGGCATTCGATAAGGTACCTCACAAAACGTTGCCGCATAAGATAAAGGTACATGGAGTTGGGGGTAAAGTGTTAGCATGGATTGAGGATTGGCTAAGTAATAGAAAACAGAGAGTCAGAATAAATGGGTGCTTTTCCAGTGGGCAATTGGTGACTAATGGCATGCCACAGGGATCGGTGCTGGAGCCTCAACTGTTTACCATATACATAGATGATCTGGAGGAGGGGACCAAGTGTAGGGTAACAAAGTTTGTAGATGACACTAAGATGAGTGGGAAAGCAAATTGCATGAAGGACACAGAAAGTCTACAGAAAGATTTGGATAGGCTAAGTGAGTGGGCAAGGATTTGGCAAATGGAATATAATGTTGGTAACCGTGAGGTTATCTACTTTGGAAGGAATAATAGTAAAGTGGACTATTATTTAAACAGTAAAAAAATTACAACATGCTACTGTGCAGAGGAACCTTGCAGAAGGGGTCCTTGTGCATGAATCACAAAAACTCAGTTTGCAGGTGCAGCAGGTGATCAAGAAGGCAAATGGAAAGTTGGCCTTTATCGCGAGAGGGATGGAATATAAAAGTAGGGATGTCCTGCTGCAACTCTACAAGGTACTGGTGAGGCAGCACCTAGAATACTGTGTACAATTTTGGTCCCCTTATTTAAGAAAGGATATATTAACTTTGGAGGGGGTGCAGAGAAGGTTCACCAGGTTGATTCCAGAGATGAGGGGGTTAGCTTATGAAGAGAGATTGAGCAGGCAGGGCCTGTACTCATTGGAGTTTAGAAGGCTGAGGGGAGATCTTATAGAGACATGTAAGATAATGAAGGGGTTAGACAGGGTAGAAGCACAACGCCATTTCCACTTAGAATGTAAACAAGACCTAGGGAGCACAGCCTCAAAATACGGGAGAATAAATTTAGAACAGAGTTGAAGAGGAACTTCTTCTCCCAGAGGGTAGTGAATCTTTGGAATTCTCTGCCAGTTGAAGCAGTCGAGGCTACCTTGTTAAATGTGTTTAAGTCACAGATGGATTGATTTTTGACCAATGAAGGAATTAAGGATTATGGGGAGCAGGCAGCTTATCAGGTTACAGCCTTTCAATATCAGACAGCCCAAAGGTTTCCTGAACAGCCTTCAGGTAATTCATCTGGGAGGGAAGCACTGACTGAGATTCTATTAAAGAAGCAGAGAGAGGCATCATACATTCGATGTTCACTATTATTATTACCATGTGTTTGGGAATCTAGACCTAGAATGTTGCCTAGAGATTCAAAGATATTGCAAATATTATTAATTTTTTGCACCGGGCACATGGATGTGTAATGTTGTGTGGGCACTTCTGGGCAGAATATACTTAAGGGAATTCACCCTAATGCCATGAGCATTGAGAGGTAGTGTTGATAGTTCCTTTGGGCATATTCACACAGATAATTACAATTGGATTTCCAACCCTATTAACAGTTTAACTGTTCCCACTATCTCTAATTTTGCACTCACACACGACAAGTAATCAGGAACCACCATAAATATTTGCATTGCTGTTGCTGCTTCTTCACCAATTCCAACTCTCAGGTCCTGAGATTGAACATCATTCATTTTGAAGGGCTCAGGAATCTTAAATGTAGCTATGATACTTTGCAATCGCTCTTTCTCTTGACCTACCTCTCTTTTTGTGGCCCGGAACTTGAGGTCTGACACACGTCTGGAACTTACTTTTCACTGTTTTACATTAATGTGGAAATGATGAAGCTCAACCAATTGACAGATCAGGGCTGCTGTGAATTGGGCCATGAAACACTAAACTTTGTTTCTTCCTGCTGGAAAATCAACTTCCCTGTGCCTTGCTGAACCCCATGCCCTTTTATGCGGCCTTTCAGTGAACCTGAGAACAACATGTACATGCACCTCTTCAGAATTATGGTTAAAGCAACAGCGAAATTCTTTTGTCCCGTGCACTATTTTTGTGTAATGTCTGGGTTTTGTAAGCCCTAAAAAAAGGATCTCCTTCAAGATTTTGAAACTAATGGGGGAAACCTGTTGAGGAGTTAGGGACATTTTGAAACATAATTATAAACTAAAAAAAAGGGATGGCATGGACAAGTTGGGCTGAAGGGCTATTTACGTGCTGTAAATCTCTATGTCTATGACTATGAGTAAATGTTTTGACATCTTCAGATGTTAGATGCTGTAATGTAATGCAGACGTGTTTTAAAAGCAATGATTCATCATATTGCCTGTCCTGCAATGGTAAGTTGATTCTTGCATTGAGTAGTATTGGTAATCGTTGTCATGACTTTTTCCATTGTCAAACATGCTATGTTGCATTAAAAATATAAAAACAAAAGGTCCTGTTGGCCTCTGCTATCATGTTTTGTGTTGTGATTTACATCAGCTAACAGCTCTAATGGTTAAAAAGTACAGCGTTTGAAAGTTTTAGTAAGTCTCTGTATCTGTTTGCCTCTGTTGATTGACAGGCACTTTGCTTTGGAATGGAAATTATGATTTCTGTAATCATAATGAATAATGGAAGTCTGATCATTACTTCAGCTCAACGAGTGGTGAATTGATCCAAGAACATGTCGACATACAAATCAGGAGCAGGAGTAGGCCACTTGGTCACAGGAACAGTTGTAAACCCTGCGGTGGGAACCT
The DNA here is from genome assembly GCA_024679065.1 of Sphyrna mokarran. Taxonomy (NCBI): domain Eukaryota; kingdom Metazoa; phylum Chordata; class Chondrichthyes; order Carcharhiniformes; family Carcharhinidae; genus Sphyrna; species Sphyrna mokarran. The sequence continues at coordinate 47,278,920 of JAGIQG010000003.1, read as the reverse complement.
TTTCCTTTGGGGAGGGGGTTGGGGAGACACTAGTAGACTAGTGGATCAGGAGAATAGTGTCCCAGACTCGTTAATCATATTGAAATTCAAATTTCCATATGATAATCAGTTCTGCGCTGATTTCCAGCATGGAGTTGATTGCACTTAAAAAAAAAAGCACCTCGGAAACTCAGGAGCAGTGTGAATCTCACAAAAGGCCTCCTGCTGTTGTCTCCTGGCCCGGTGTACTACCCAAGCAACACAGCGGGCTGGGAGAATCCCTGCCAATATTTTTGGGATTTAAGATAAAGCACTAGGACTAATTTTGTGATGGGCAGAATTCTAGCAATTGCAATAAACCATTGGCTGTACATTTGTTGTATGGCCTGGGCTTTCAAGAGAACAAATGGCAGCAATTCAGCACTCAGCACAGGGATGTGAGATTTATTGAATGAGGTATGTGGAGAAGAATATCAGCTTGACAGAAGAAAGTAAAGAAGGACATAGAACATAGAACATTACAGCGCAGAACAGGCCCTTCAGCCTTCGATGTTGCGTCGACCAATTATGAAAAAAGCAATGACCCTCCAAACTAAACCATTCCCTTCTCTTCCATAAACTTATCAACTAACCTCTTAAACGCCACCAAACTTGGCGCATCTACAACTGCCGCAGGCAGGGCATTCCACTCCCTAACCACCCTCTGGGTAAAGAACCTACCTCTGATATCCGGAAGAAGGGACTGACAAAATTAAGGACAGAAAAAGGTTGAAAAAGAGTCGGAGGCAGTGATAAAAACGACAAGATGATAGATGGCAAACTAAGAGGCTGTGAGAGTATCATCACCATAAGGATTACAGTGATTCAAGAAGGAACATCATTATCTCGAGCAAACAGAGATGGACAATAAATGCTGCATTGTCAGAGTCACCCACACCCTGAGAACAAATAAAAAATACAGTAAGAAGTTATTAGAGAACGCAAGACAAAATATTTTGCAGTGAGATTTTCAGTGTCTGCTTATTTGTTTGCTTTCCTTCTTTGCACTTTGTTCAACCATATACACATTACTGTTTGATTTTGATCCATTATTTCTCTTTAGTTTCAACAATATCATAAGAGAAGAACAAAATATTGAAATTGCTATGGCAACGCAAGTATAACAGATGTTTTGCTGCTGAACAATCTTTTGAAAAGTGCATTAAAGGTCACTCTCTTAAACCTTGTCTCTATGGAGAGGAATAATGACAATTATGTTATTTGCACAATGTTATTGTACATACGTTCTTTTATTAAAGTACATATTTAGTTAATAGTTTAGATATTAACATAAATTACTTTCTGGCAAGAAGTGGACAATTGGCAAATCTAAGTGTACAAATCTCTTCCATTATAGCAACATTTAGCATTGCCAGCCAGTTCACTAGATGCTACTTCCCATAAAATGATTATGGCCTGAATTTTCCACTGCTGCTGGATGTAGGGCCCAATTTTGCCATTGCATTGTGTACATTTTCAGGTGCGAAAACTTGGTAAAGTTGGGCATGAAGCAAGTAGCTCGATCCGCTAAACGGTTCTCCCTTTACCAAGGCCTGAAAATTGTTGTTGACAATTATTTCATTTACCACAATTTATATACAATGGAATGACCAAGATTTTGGTTGTCAACATCCATGTTGATATGGTGAGAATAAAATGTTTGAGCAGGGGGTGGTGGAAACAGGGATTTGGCCTCTCCACCTTACGTTCCTTGAGGCACCGCGCTGAGAGCTTTGGGGAAAAAATACAGTCAGCTTCCCAGAGGAAAATCTATGCCTTTATCTCACATTGAGCAACATTTACTAAATTAAGAAGTATGCCACAACTTCAGAATGAAATATTTTAAATTTTTTTTTTGCATGGAAGGTTACCTTAAGTTCAGATAACTGACAATAGTCTGGGTCCATAGGTCTCTTAATCGGCCCCGCAAGTGGAGGATGTGGTCAAGAAGGCATATGGAGTACTGGCCTTCATTAATAGAGGGATGAGTTTAGGAGTCGGGAGGTAATGCTGCAACTTTATAAGACCCTTGTCAGACCCCACTTGGAATATTGTGTGCAGTTCTGGTCACCTCACTATAAGAAGGATGTGGAAGCTGTTGAGAGGGTGCAGAGGAGATTTACAAGGATGTTGCCTGGATTGGGGGGCATGCCTTATGAAGATAGGTTGAGAGAGCTAGGTGTCTTCTCCCTGGAGAGACAAAGGTTGAGAGGTGACCTGATAGAGGTTTATAAGATGTTGAGAGGAATAGATAGGATGGATTCTCGGAGGCTATTTCCCAGAGCTGAAATGGTCGCTGTGAGAGGACACAGATTTAAGGTGCTGGGGGGTAAGTACAGAGGAGATGTTAGAGGTAAGTTTTTCACTCAGAGGGTGGTGAGTGAATGGAATCGGTTGCCGTCAGTGGTGATAGAGGCGAACTTGCTGGGGTCTTTTAAGAGACTTCTGGATGAGTACATGGATTTAATGGGATTGGGAGTTACAGATAGTTCTATGGCCTGGTAAGTAGAGATATGATGGGCACAATTTGTGGGCTGAAGGGCCTGTTTGTGCTGTAATGTTCTATGTTCTATCACTATTTTCAAAAGTTCATTGTTATATAACCGACTGTGCTTCTCAGCTAACTTCCTTGTCTTACAAGGACTTGAGGGAAAACTAACCTATGTGTATCAGAAGACTGGCTGTGCAGTAAAAATTGTGGGGAGAAACACTACTATCAATCCCTCACATCCAGGTACTCATAGCCATCTGAAATTATATATGTAAAAAGTTTCATACAAAGAACAATTGGAAGTAAAGTTAGAATTATACCCCACATGGCTTCATCTAATAATACTCAGTTGGAAGTGCACTTGAGGAAGGATGAAAAGATTTAAGAGAGGATCTTAAAACTCTCTTTTTAAGAAAAGACTTAAAACAATGGCTCCAGTGATGAGGGATTTCAGTTATGTGGATAGATTGGAAAATCTGGGATTGGTCTTCTTAGAAAAGAGAAGATTGAGAATGGATTTGAGAGAAGTACAAAACCATGAAGAGTCAACACAGCAAAACCGTTCCCATTGGCTTACAGGACAAGAACCAGAGCACACTAATATAAATGGAATGGTAAAAGAATCAGTGGCAATATGGGGAAAAAAGCAAAACATTACAAATGCTGGAAAATCTCAGCAGGTCTGTCAGCATCTGTGTAGAGAGAATAGAGTTAATGTTTTGAGTTTGACTCGAAACTCTATTCTCTCTCCACATGAGATTTTCCAGCATTATCTGCATTTGCAGCATGAGGAATTTGTTCTATGCAACAAGTTTAGAATCAGGAGTATCTGCGTGAGAGTGTAGAGGAGTCAGAATCCATCGTGGTTTTCAAGATAAATTTGGATAAGTGCCTGAAGAGAAAAGGATTTCAGGGCTATGTGGAATGGATGGGAGAATGGAGCTAGCTGAGTTGCTTTTGAAGAGGGCAGACACAGACACAATAGGCTTACGTGACTTCTTCCTGTTCTGTGATTCTACTCATACCAGTAGGTAATACATAATATATATGTGCAGATTATATTTTGCAGAATGCTGTGATCTCATTGTTACCTCTGTGAAAGCAAATGGTTTCAAAGGAGACTGCAGTTTACAATGTTTTGGAAATAGAATGAGCATATATTATAACACCAGGCTCAGTCATTTCATCACAGTGAAACACTGAATATGAGAAGGTTCAGAATCTAATGCATGTCATTGCTGGCAATCGGTGCTCAGTCTATTCTCAAAAGATTACTCACAGCAACCAAAAATATTCAACCATCTCTTGAGATAGCTTCTTCAGCTTAAAATACCACGCTTGTCAATTTGTTGTGCGTCAGGCAATTCACTTTGAAGTCTAGGCACATTTAGTAATGGATAATAAGAAAACCTGAGTCATCCAGGTCTTAGATGAAGTGACTGTGATATATAAGAAAGAAGTGCCAAATTTAATAAGTTGCCTTGTTTGAATGGAGCGAAAGTTTTCTTGCCTTTAAAACATCATATATGAAGAAGATCTAAAGTATTTTACTGAGTTGCAGACAGTGGGAAGAAACAATTTTCAGTTAATTTGATGGAAAAATGATGGGTGGAACTCTCCCAAAAAATTCCAGGCGTCAAATTTGTGTAAAAACTGGAGTAAGTCTCATCTTTTTTTTCAGCAGGATTTTCAAAATGTATTTCCCACGCTCTGTGATGCATAAAGTGCCCTAGTACAAATCATGCTAAAAATCAGTGGGTGGGCCCTGTTCCCACTGAAGAGGCCAGCAGTATAGCATTGAGTGGGCCACTGCTCATGGGCCAATCTGTCAGTGCGAAGATCAGCGCATGCACAGTAGCCCACACTGCTGGTCTTCTGATCGTTGGCCAATGGTTGAGCTGGTCAATCCCCACAATACCAGCTAATCCCCTCATGGCCCAATTGCTGGCTCCCCCCAGCCGTATCTGGTCCAGCCCTGTACACCCCCCAAACCCTCCCCACCCTGGCAGTCCCAATCTCCCAAACACCCTCCATCCCCACCATTCCCGACTCTCGCGGCAGGCCAACCACCCTCCCCGACCCCGTTGCCATCCCTGATTACTAGCTTCTGTCCCTCTGTCACTGTCAAGTGCGCCTTGGGCAATTCCATTTTGCCCCTTGGGCAGTACCAGGGGGCCAGGCTGGCACAACCAAGCTCTCAATGTCGCCCTTACTCCCGATCTTTGGGGGGGCTGGGTGGTGGGGGGCGCCACCATGGCCTTCCCTTCACTCCAGCAGGGTCTGGCTGCTACCTCCCTAAAAATGGGGAGCTATAGTAAACTCTGCTGAAGTGAAACCCTCCCGGCGAGGGAAAACGTTAGCAGGCCCAGAGACTTCAGTCCCAAGCTCGCTAACTATATGCTAACGCACATTACAATAATTCATGCAGCTCTGGTGCGGAGCTGATGCTGCCGGAAATCTGGCAGCCAGAGACTCACTTGAGTCTCCTGGCCCATTTGAGCTGGAAGAATCACTCCCCCACCCCCGCAATTAGTTTTTGTTGGAAAAATTGATACCTTGAAAAATAAAAGACAATTCTCATTATTGTTCTGCAACCACAGCTTATTGTGTTTAATTTAGTAAAGCAGAAAGATAGATCTCCTCTTGCTGGAAACAGTTTATATTTCAGTTGCATTAGTGGAAAATTATTGTTTTGAATTCTGCTTCATTTTTACTGGTAATGTGACATTGGGATTTTACCTTAATGAAACACGAGAATGAGTTCAGTATCTCTTTTGCTTGGTATTTTGTTGATTCTGCTCATGTATTGTTATCTTCAAAAATCACTACCTTAAGGCAGTCTGCAAAATCAGCCTGAAATGCTTTTCACCCTAATAATGCATTTCATTTATTATTTATTATCATTTATCATTTATAACTAAACGTTGTTTAGTTATATAGTAAACACTTCCAGAAAGATAAATTTGGTACCAAGGTACAATGTTTTATTAAATAGAGACACAAGTAGGCTTACATTAACACTGCAATGAAGTTATAGTGGAAATACCCTAGTTGTCACATACCGGAGCCTATTTGGATACAACTGAGGGAGAATTGAACATGATCAATGCATTTCCAGCACACCTGCCAATGTGAATCAAAAAGATATGGTTTTTTTTTCCAAACACTATATTTGCAAAAATATAGTATTTGCAAACTATATTATATAATTTTATACTATATAACTAATTTACTACTTAGTTATATAGTAAATATAATTATTTATTATATAACTAAACAACATTGACACATAATAAATGAAATGCATTATTAGGATGAAAAACATTTCAGGCTGATTTTATAGACTGCCTAAAGATAGTGATTTTTGAAGATACCAAATACAAGAATCAATGAAATAATAAGTGAAAGAGATACGGAACTCATTCTTGCAGGTCTTTTGATTGTGAAGGAAACTGGAGCACCCAGAGGAAGCCTATGCAGACATGGGGAGAATATGCAGACTCTGCATCGATAGTGACCCAAGCCAGGGATCAAACCCTAGTCCCTGGTGTTGTGAGGCAGCAGTTCTAACCACTATCCACCATTAGGTCTTCATTTGTTATTCTTGGATCTTTTTCATGCATGACTACAGAATCCCATACATTTCTATTCCTTTATCCTGCTTTGCATTATTATATAATAGCTTATTTTAAATGGTTTCTCATTTCAATGAATGAAGAAACACAGAAGATAGTACAAATTTACAAAAGCTGGTGCAATCTAAAGAATGAAGGGGGTGATATTCCCCAGATATATTAATACTAAAGAGACTCAGGATCTGACCATGATGGACGTTTAAACTGCAATATGGGTTTAGCCCAACTGTAGCACAAGACAACATCTTGATAAAGGAATTATAGCATTCACTAGGAATGGCCTCCCTGGAGAATAATTAATAGGCTGATTGGCAATTTAAATGCCTGCTAATGTTCAGTAAAGAGGCTGCAAAGGATTTTGTGGATAATACTAGATTTAACAGTCTCTCGTACCAGTGCTGAGCCGAACAGGAGCAATCAAGTTGATGACTATCTGGTGAGGTGTCCTTGCCTTTGCTTGTTTGGCTATGCAAATTTAATAAAATGAATTAGCCTGAATATTACAGTCACAAATGGTTTCATTGGCACCAAATCAGCTTGAAACTGATATCAGATATATTGATTAAACTGATGTTCACTGTATATTTCTGGTGCACATTTCAAACACGCATAAAACTAAAACTGGACTCACGTCATTTTGGTACCATCAAATCTTTGGGTTCAAAAATATATTGGTGGCTGGGCATGGAAACTTCCTTGTATTTTGTTGAACTTCATTGTTATTTGAGAAACCTCTGCTGATTAGACAATTTAGATAGGATATAATAGGGAAGTAGGTAAGTAAGATGTGGAGGGGAAATAGATAGAATATAATAAATGGGGTAGGTAGGAAATGGGAGTAGATAGAATATGGCAGAGAGGTTGGTATAATATGATAATAGGCAGATTATAGTGGGTGGATAAGTAGGATACAATAGTAATAAGTAGGATATGCTAAACAGTTAAATAGGACACGATTGGTAGATAGGTAGGATTCAATAGCTATTTACGATATGATAGGTAGGAAGATAGGTACATGGGATATGATAGGTAGATAGATGGATAGGTAGGCAGGTTTGATAGAAGGTAGATAGGTGTGATAGAATAAAATAGGTTGATAGGCAAGCAGATCAGTAGGTATTTAGTTGCAATCTGTAGAATCTATAGATTATATATTTTCAGACAAAAGTTCATCCCTGCATAATTATTTCTTCTTCTCCATCAAACGAGGGTAGATTTTCTGGTCCTGTCCAGTTATAGGTGGGACAGAAATTTTGATAGACCATTGAAAGATCTGTTGACCTCGGGCAGGCATTTCTGATCTCAGGTGGGTGGGACCAGAATATCTAGACATCTCTGATATTGGCACTCGGTATATTCTCCTGTCATTCAGGTCATTGTTTTTTCTGATAGTGATAATATTATGCAACGTGACCTTCAGTTCAATAAAACTGAGTTACAGATGTCCAGTTGCTGGATTAATTAAGTATCTAACTATTTCTTAATGGTTAGTAGAAAAGTGATGAACAATGAGAAATGGGGTGGAAAGAGTAGTCTTGCTAGCACTATAAAAGGTAAGGCAAAGCCATTATGCCTGGACACAAATGGAATAAGTGTTCCACTTTGTTTATGCAACAATGATTTACCATTCCATTTCATGGAAAGTGTGTTTATTTAGTCATAAATTCATTGTAAAGCCTGACCTATTAATCTCAAATATCTAACTTACGGAGATGTTGTTGCAGGAAGCATCCATTGAGTTTAGTCTTATCGTAATATTATTTTATTTTGACTCATAGATTACACTTCCAACCTGGAAACATCTTGAAATGAACTGAAATTCAGAACAAAGAACTAAGTATGAACTATGGATGACAAGGAAATGTTTAGACAGGTTATTTAATGGCGTTCTCCTGGTAAAGAGCAGCTCTCACAGGAAGCAATATTTGTGAAGTGTGGGTCTGCAGTACTTGATGTTCTGTCCATTTAACTTATAATTTTTATGTCAGCAAGTAAGACAGACTTGACAACCTGCTGCCTCAGGAATACAAATAAAATTGTATTTTACTTACTTTGTTTTGGTTCTAACTGCCATTGGTTCAATAATTCAATTGTTTTAGCGTATGCTTTTAAAAATATATTTATAATTACTTTACAATCTGTATGGTATTCTTCCAAATACATTTTGCTAGTTTCCTTCCTCTATTTCCCTTAGAAATGCATAACTATAAATTCAGTATCCCAAACCTCAAGCTCCTAATTTTCTTGATATAAGTCTATGTCATTATTGTGTTGGAAAATCACACTGTTTCACCAGTCTCAATACAGTGATGGTGGATTGGGAGTGCAGCGCTGCTGGATTGAGGGTACAGTGGCAGTGAGTAGAGATGTGACAGCAATGGAGTGAGGGTGCAATGGTAATGGACTGGGGGTGCAAAGATGATGGGATGGTGGTGGGATGGTGAAGTAATGGCAGGAGGGTGAGTGTGTGATGGTGGGGGTGTGATGATCATGGAGTGAGGGTGCAACAGCAGTGGGGTGCGGTGAAATAGAACATAGAACATTACAGCGCAGAACAGGCCCTTCGGCCCTCGATGTTGCACCAACCATTATAAAAAAGCAATGACCCTCCAAACTAAACCATTCCCTTCTCTTCCATAAACTTATCAACTAACCTCTTAAACGCCACCAAACTTGGCGCATCTACAACTGACACAGGCAGGGCATTCCACTCCCTAACCACCCTCTGGGTAAAGAACCTACTTCTGATATCCGTCCTATAACTATCACCCCTTAATTTAAAGCTGTGTCCCCTCGTGCTAGCTTTCTCCATCCTAGGAAAAAGGCTATCACTGTCCACCCTATCTAAACCTCTAATCATCTTATATGTTTCGATTAGGTCCCCTCTTAGCCTCCTCCTTTCTAACGAAAACAACTCAAATCCCTCAGCCTCTCTTCATAAGACCTGCCCTCCATACCAGGCAACATCCTGGTAAACCTCCTCTGTACCCTCTCCAATGCCTCCACATCTTTCTTATAATGTGGGGACCAGAACTGCACACAATACTCCAAGTGCGGCCGCACTAGAGTTTGTACAGTTGCAACATGACGTTGCGGCTCCGAAATTCAATCCCCCTACCAATAAAGCTAAGACTCCGTATGCCTTCTTAACAACCTTATCGACTTGACTGCCTACTTTCAGGGATCTATGCACAAATACACCAAGATCCATCTGTTCATCAACACTATTAAGAATCCTACCATTAGCCCTATACTCTACACATTTATTATTCCTGCCAAAGTGCATTACCTCACACTTTTCCACATTAAACTCCATTTGCAACCTCTCGGCCCAGCTCTGCAACTTGTCCAAGTCTCTCTGCAAACTATAACACCCCTCTTCACTATCTACCACTCCACCGACTTAGTGTCATCTGCAAATTTACTAATCCATCCTTCAATACCCTCATCCAGATCATTTATAAAAATTACAAACAGCAGGGCCCCAAAACAGACCCCTGAGGTACACCACTTGTCACCGAACTCCACGATGAATATCTCCCATCAACCACCACCCTCTGTCTTCTATCTGCTAGCCAATTCCGAATCCAATTAGCTAAATCACCCTCTATCCCATACATCTGCATTTTCTGCAGAAGCCTTCCATGGGCCACCTTATCGAACGCCTTACTAAAGTCCATATATACCACATCAACCGCCTTACCCCCATCAAAATGGCGATAAGGTGGGGATAGGGAAATTTCCTGGGCATGGTAGTTAGCTGTATAAGCAACTGAATACCCAAAGTCAGCAACGCAACCTTGTGAGTAATTCTCAGTTCTGCTCATCGTGTGCCATGGCATCTATATTGTCTTTATTGCAGAGAAACTACAGCATAGATATAGCTCAGTCAGCTCAATGTCTGTTGCTGTGGCTTCACATGAATTTTTTCTTACTTTACATCAGCTCTATTATCACTGCTTACTCCTTCATATACTTATTTAGCTTCTTGATCTTTAAATAAATGAAGAACCAGTAAATCCAGCATACTTGGATTTCCCAAAGGCATTAGACAAGATGCCACATAAAAGGTTAATTTTATGTGGTGCCTTGTACAAGAAATGATATTACGGTGTTTGCAGTAATGGGGCAGCATAGTGGCATAATGGTTACTGCTGCTGCCTTACGGTGCCAAAGATCTGAATTCGTTTCCCCACTTGGTTCACTGTCAGTGCAGAGTCTGCATGTTCTCCCTGTGTCTGCATGGGTTTCCTCTGGGTGCTCTGATTTCCTCCCATATTCTGAAAGACGTGCTGGTTAGGCACCTGAACAGCTGCTGGCTTGTGGCAATTAGGGAAATTTCACAGAAACTTCATTGCAGTGTTAATGTAATTGTGACTAATAAATAAATTTTGCTTTACCTTTACTATATTAGCATTGTTTTCTGTTAGTTAACCAGAGTAAGATGAGCGTCATTTTCAAGCTGGCAAACTGTTAATATGTAGGCTGTCACAGGGATCAGAACAAGGCTCTCAACTATTTGTAATCTAGATGAAAGGACCAACTCTATTTGCTGACAATACAAATATAGGTGGTAAAGCAAACTGTGAGGATACAAACAGTCTGGCAAAAGATATAAATAGGTTCAGTGAATGGGCAAAACATTAACAGATGACAGATGGAGTATAATGTGGGAATATGTGAGATTATTTACTTTGGTAGGAAGAATATGTTAGGTACAGATCAGAAATTCCAAGGAAGTTATGAAGTTCACTTTATGAAGTTAATCTAGACTGCAATTTTATTTGATTTTGGCATTAGTACTATGTTGTTTCACACCGATATGTATCTATTAACTCACTAGATAGTTTTTATTAAAACAAATTTTGTTTAAAAACACAGTTAGAATATAACAAAAAGAATTAGCATACCTTTTACCACTTAAAGATGACAAAGTATAATTCTTAACTTAATTCTTAATGAATTTCTATAGTTCCAATGCAAGTAATATCTTTCTTCAGAATCAGCACAAAACAGATATGCATTCGTGGGTGCTACATGTTCAACCTTTTAACTCCTCAGGACAGATACAGAAGGATATTTGTCTTCTGACTTTCATACAGCAGCCTCTAGGGGAAAAACTTAATTCCCGGTCTCCAAATACAGAGAGAGAAAGAGACACAGAGAAAGCTACCTATTTCTAAAGACCCCAAGCAGGAACTGATCTGATATCTCCAATAAGTTTATTTGGAATCACAAGCTTTTGGAGCACTGCTCCTTCGCCGGGATTTAGCTGATGAAATAGCAGCACTCCCAAAGCTTATTACTCCAAATTCACCTGTTGGACTTTAACCTGGTGTTCTGAGACTTCTCACTATGCACATCCCAATCCAATGTTGGCACCCCCACATCTTGATTTCTCTAGGTAAGCCTAATCCCACCAAATCACATGATTTCCCTGTCAATCTGTCTAATAAAGCCCCACTCTGTAAAACCTCCGAGAATGATAGAACTGCATTAGTCCGGCTTAAAACAAATGTTCCAGCAATTAATATCAATTATACTGCTGTAATAATAACACAGGCTGTCGGGTGCAGAAAAAATGGCACTGATATTAGAATTAACTGCTAAGACAAATCTTGCCCATGACATAAATACATTTTTTAGAGGTGCAGTATTGTCAAAAATAGAAAAGCAATATATTATTTAAATCAAGACAATTTAGCTCAGTTGGCTGGTCTTGGTTAGTGATCCCAACAGTGTGGATTACATTCCTGTAACAGCTGAGGTTATTCATGAAGGCCCATCTTCTCAACCTTGTGCCTCGCTTGAGGTGTGGTGATTCTCAGATGAAATCACCACCAGTCAAGCCTATGGTCATCTGGAACTATGGAGACTTTACTTTTAATAGTCCAGAAATAATAACTTTATTGCAGTGTTAATGCAAGCATACCTGTGACACTAAGAAGTGGCCAATGTGAGTAGCTCCATTCCCCTGCCTTTTTATCCCAATATAGCTCTGCCTGCTTTTTAAAAAGCATAGAACGAATTGTTGAGGCAAAATGGAGAGCTTTGTAGAAAAGAAATGAAGCAGGAACAATATAGATTTGTAGGCCAAACCCAAGGATTTAAGATGGTCAACAGAGTTGCTGGGAATGAAACAAAGGAACATGGGACTTGGGAGACAGGAGTAGACCATTTAGCCCTTCGAGCCTCATTCACCATTCAACAAGATCATGAGTCATAAGAAGCAGCAGTGATTTTCCAATCCTGCTCCAACAGAGAAACTTGATAAATGATGAACAAAATGGAATTAAACAATTTTCCTCTAACTCTTTGAGTTGAAGGACAACCATGTATTGTAGCATTTGTCATTCTCTCCAGAACTTTGTTCTAGATATTAGTCAGCTGAATTATCTATTCTGTTCCTGTTGATTTGCTCTGTCTGCTCTAGCTGTACAGGCTGCAGATAATTCATTTCCCACCAATCTCTCCAAGTACACAATGATGTATGTGCCTTCCAGGATCTAAAAAAGCTTTCATTATTGATTCCCACTTAACAATACACATTTTCCCTTCTGTTTCCATGACAAGATATTGCATTCTTTAAGACTTGAAAAGACGGTGATTTAAAAACAAAGAATTTTTAATTAGACATTTTAATTTAAAATGCCACTGTTTATTGATTAGTTAACTGTGCTGACTTAAAGCATTCATTTTCATTTCCACTGTCTGTTCTTTAGGAGTAATTCTAAATGACTGCTTTTAGAAATTATCAAGATAGCCTGTGTCCAAACAAAATTACAGAGAATAGACTTTACAAAAACCCCAATCCTTCACTGAAGAATTATTAACCCTGATATCTGGTGAAACCATAGTTACCTTTTATTATTGTAATGATTTAATTTGATTTGATTTGTTTTTTTGTCACATACATTAGCGTAAAGTGAAAAGTATTGCTTCTTGCTCACTATACAGAAAAGTATACCATTCATAGAGAAGGAAAGGATAAAGTGCAGAATGTAATGTTGCAGTCATAGCTAGAGTGTAGAGAAAGATTAACCTACTGTAAGGTAGGTCCTTTATATTATAAATGATATATAATGAAATATGATGTTACTAATGATTTATAATGCTACAAAGAACAGACTAAATGTGTAGTTGTGATGAAACTATAAGCTGAAATAACATTAAAATGTAATTTTATTGATGTGATCTGGAGGGAATATGTAGGAGGTTTAGAGATATTGAAGCCCTTAATGTGAATGTATACACTGGTAGTAATCCACAAAGCTGATTTGAACATGGGGCAATATTATCACTGTACTATTAATCTAGAAACTCAGCTAATGTTCTGGGGACCTGGGTTCGAATCCCACAACTGCAGATGGAATTTGAATTCAAGGGAAAAAGATCTGGAATTAAGAATCTACCGATGACCATGAAACCATTGCCGGTTGTCAGAAAAATCCACCTGGCTCATTAATATTCTTTAGGGAAGGAAATCAGCCGTCCTTACCCAGTTTGGCCTACATGTGACTCCAGGGTCACAGCAATGTGATTGCATGTGTCAACTGCATTCAGGGAACTAGGGATGGGCAATAAATACTGGCCAGCCAGCGATGCCCATGACTGAATAAAAAAAAATGATCCATTCTCCTCACTTAGCCTGGAAAAGTTATGCAAATATGCTGAAAACACCTCTTGGCACATATTCAACACCACAAATACACGAGTCATTCTCGCTTGCTGCAACTTTTTCAGCCATTTTAGGCAGTCGGAGAAAGATGAGTTTATACATGTGATGGATTTGCTGCACTCCACCTATCCAGACATCAATGTTTACAAACCAAGATGATTAGATTTATCTGAGGTCATTGTTCAGACAAATATCTGATCCCCTTATGCCAGCTCTTTCAGACAAGTTCCATAAATGGGATCACATTGCCATTGGTTATTTAGGTAACTGAAGTCTTGAATTGCTTCACTATTGATCCTTTCAAGCCAAGTTCACAAGCAGCAATGTAGAAACAAAAGGTCTGTTGAGTTACTTCCAGTCCACTGCGAGGAGTTAATGGAGGATGTCTATTTTTGAAATCACCGCAATCATCATAGAATCCCTACCATTTAGAAGGAGGGCATTCAGACCCTTGAATTTGCACCAGCTCTCTGACAGTGCACCTATCCATGCCCTATCCCTGTATTCCCCACAACCTACATATCTTGGGACACTAAGGACCAATTAACCTGATTTGCACATCTTTGGACTGTGGAAGAAAACTGGAGCACCAGAAGGGAATCAACACTGACATAGTAAAAATATGCAAACTCCATACAGACAGTCACCCAAGGCCGGAATTGAACCAGGTCCCTAGCTCTGTGAGGCAGCAGTGCTAACCACTGTGCCACCATGCCACCCTATATGTAAAGCATTTAGACAAATATAGAATATCACTATATATAATGTCATATATAATGAACGGCATTGCCATAGTAAACTGCAAGGAAACTGCAAAGCACAAATATTCATGCATGAATTTGACTTTCTCGTATAGATAACAGTTAACATAAAAGATAGGAAACCTTTTGAATTCTCTGTTCCATGGGTCTGTAGAGGCTCAGTCAATGAGTATGTTCAAGGCAGAGATTGGTAAATTTCTAGATAGGGAAGACATCAACCATTGTGGGAATTGTGTAGGTAAAAGGTATTGAGGTGAAAGGTCAGCCCTGATCTATTTGAATGACAGAGCAGTGCAAGAGGTCGAGTGGCTTACTCCTGCTCGTATCTCTTATGTTCCTATGTACTTGAAATCTTAAATCTCCACTTGTGTGAATGCCATTGTCAATTGTAATAGACTGGGAAATTCAGTCTTCACTCTGGCAAGGTGAGAGCAGGATTGAGGTGAGCCCAATAACCCTGGAAATAAATGCTAGGTGATGCCAGGGCAGACAAGAACTAATGTGGGCTGGTTAAATGACCTATCTCAGTTCTCTGGAACTTTGTTCCAGTTATCTTACAAGCTGTTAGGCTCTCTAACCATACTGAGCCAGTCATGCTTTGGTAGACTAGGCTTCTTCCTTTTAACTACTAGGAGACACATGCTTGCTTCTTGCTTCTGTTGTTTGCAATGTCCATCTCTAATGCTCCAAGCAATAGTATGGCTTCTCTGGTGTATGTCCAAAGTTAGTTCCTTGTCTGATTAAGGGCTGGCAGTTGCTTGGAACCCAAATCTTCCTGTAGATCTCTTCACTAATTAAGATGCAGACTCACATGTCCATCTACATCTTAATTTCCTTTCCATTAACTTCTACTTAGCATAGATAAGTACTGCATGCCCCTCACTCACATTAAACATATTTAAAAGTGCTCCTCTGCTAGCTCTGAGGTTATGATGTAGAGATGCCGGTGTTGGCCTGGGGTAAACACAGTAAGAAGTCTGACAACACTAGGTTTAAGTCCAACCGATTTATTTGATAGTAAACTCACAAGCTTTCGACTCTATGGCTTTCGTCAGGCGAATGAGGTGTTCTGTGCTGGTATATGTGCTGTTGCGAGTTTACTATCAAATAAATCGGTTGGATTTAAACCTGGTGTTGTCAGACTTCTAGCTCTGAGATTTCCAGGTGATGTATAACTGACCAAGGCTTTTTAGACTTTGAATTTCTCTGCTTAGCTTTCGACTTGTACTTAGCATCCCTGCATTTCTTAGCTAAATATTGCAACGGTGACAAGTAGCATCCATAAATTTGCAATAACTCACATAGTATATCCCTTTATGCCTGAAATATTCTACTGCTTTCACCTTTTTGCTTGCATATTCTTTCTTCACCTGATGCACTGCACCCACCTATACACTGCCATTAGCTTTTTGACTATCTTCTGCATTGCTGGCAGTCATATCCAAGCCCTGAGAAATTCCTAGTGCCTTCTTGAAATCCAGCCTGGCTTCTCCCAACAAACGATGCTGAATGCTGTCCTCATTAATGATTAGTCTCCCATGTCCTCCAATATGTTCCAAACTCACAATGTTCAGAAAGCTGATATAATTCAGCAGCAGTTAGCTACAGACTGTCCTGTCCTCTGAAAGTGATTATGGAACTTGAACTGCTGGAAAAGCACTGAAGGCTTAATATTGTCGTGATTTTGAATGAATGCAAGTAAATCCACAGAATGTTCCCCACTCTCCCTGATATTAAGAAATTCCTTACCAGCTTGTAACTGTTCATTTCACACACATTTAGGAGAATTGACTGCTTTTTAGCCTCATCTGCAATTCCATTTATCGATAAAAAGTGTCCCAAACTTTCCACATATTCAGTCTGGTCTCTGTTCTCTTCCACAAGCTTACTGATAGTGCCTAACATAGTCATAATGCTGTCAACTGCTTTTTGTCGGTGAACTCACTAACTCACTGATCAGAGTCTTTGACACTCGCTTACATTGCAAATTAGTTACTCACTATACAGATCTTCATAGCGCCACACTGAACTCAAATTTTCTCCTTTTCTTTTATTTTGCTGTTTTCCCTTCATCACCAAAATGATGTGACAATTTGGCACCAAGGCAATTGAAATCTTTGTGACATTGAATTCTCCTAACTTACAAAAATATTGAAATACAGTACATATGGCCTCAGAATCAGAGGCAGCTAGTTCCACAGGTCCTTCATAGTAAGACTAAACACCCAAAAGCCTGCACTACCAATGATGTCATTCATTGCTTATACCCGCTAAAGACATCAATGTGTCCATTCAAATAGGAAGAAGCTTATTATAACATTCTACAACACTTCGGACAAAACTTGGGCAGAACTACTATATTACTGGATATAAAGTGCAAACAAAGTGATCAGCTGGTACCTGTATGAGGACATGTATGCAAAGAAATAGAAAAGATTAACTTACAATATAAGGCTTAGTGTTTGAGTTATTTCTATAGATAATTACTTTTAGTTACTTTGGCAACACTGCCAGATGGATTTTGGGCCCAAGTTTACCATCAAGTTGTGTGAGGCAAGTAGTGTGATCTGCATCTGCCTCCACCCTTTACCAAAACCCAAAAATGGACGCAATTGGGACTGCTCCCAAAATGGGTGCATGCATTTCAATTGACTTAATGGGCTGCATGTCCAACTTTACCAGCTTTCGCCAATCTGGAATAGGCACAAAACAGACATTTCCACAAAAGTCCGACTTGGGCACTCCATCAGGTTTAGTGAGGAGCTAAGTGCCTAGCACCCGACACCTCATTGCTTAAGATTGGTGGGGGGAGGTGAGAGGTGGATCCACTGCCACTCTGCCTGAGATTAGTAGATCAGTGGATGGGAAAGGGAGCTCGCTGCCATTTTACCTGTAACTAGTGGGCAGTAAGGGGTTCTGCTGCCACTCTGCCTGTGATCAGTGGAGGGGGGGGGAATGAGGGTCTACTGCCACTCTGCCTGTGATCAGTGGAGGGGGCAAGAGAGAGAGGGGCCCATGATCAGTCTGGCGGTGGAGGGGGCGAGGGGATAAGTGGGTCAATAATATTGGGGTGGTGGGGCAATGTTTGTGGGAGTCAGGGGAAGCATTATCTGTCTGTGGCAGGGGAGCACCATTCTATCATTAGTTTTCTGCTCATGCGCTGATCAGAGCTGCAGGGTTTTGGGTGAGTTAAGCTCTGCCAAGGTTTGTGCAGCACCATTCAGAATCGCTGACTTTGTTCAGGAAGAGTGCATATGGAGACACCTCAGAATAGGTCGAAAAATTGGATCTGAAACACTCCCAGTTTCAAGTCTGCCCAGCACTTAGAATCAAAATGATAGAGTAAGACCCTATCACACTTGGACAAAACTTGAGCAGATCTACTGTATCACTGGATATAAAGTGGGAACAAAGTGCTTAGCAGGGATCTGTATGAGGACACATCTGCAAAGAAATAGAAAAGATCAATTTATAAACAGGATATATTTGAAATTATTGGAATTATTCTAGGTAGTCACTTTTAGTTACTTTGTCAACACTGCAGACACATCCTGTCTCTTGATTTTAATTGATGTTGAAATTAGCTTTCTTTGAACAAACAGATGGGGTTTTAACATCTAGTTATAATGGAGTGACACTTTTTTTGTTTACTTCAGTTTATTGCCATCTTTAGTTGCCACCATTTGTCATTAATTAAAAACAGTCTGCCAAATAAACTGGTAAAGTTTTTTTTCTCATGGGATGAAAACTAACATTATGTCACAGAAATTAAATGCATCAATTTACTATATCAACATAATCTATTGAATTTAATATTTTGACTTCAAGGTTCCAATTGCATTTGACTTGAAGGTGACCCTGTAAATATAATGTTACATGACAGCTTTCAATAAAATGGTGTATCATCTAACATTTCATGAGAGCTCCAAACTTAACCCTACCATTTATGTCTCTTCAGAGACTTCAAGTCATTGACATAAACACATCAACAACAAATTTCCTGGGGCGTTTCAACATTCCTTCTTAACCTCTTCAAAACTTACCAGTATGGAAATAGAATGATGTTGTTACTGGATTAGTGAACCCCTCGTCTGTACTAATAGTTCATCAAATCTGAATTTAAATGCCATCTAGACAATTTGAGGATTTAAATTTCATTTCAGAACTCTGAAAATAAAAAGCTAACTAGAGTAACTGCAGAATTATTGGCTTGTTGTCAAAATCTAACTGGTTTACTAATGTTTGTTAGTGAAGGAAGCAGACTGTCCTCATCCAATTTAGTTTAACACTATAGTTAAGAAAGCCCACTTATACCTCTACTTTCTTAGAAGACAAAGGAAATTTGGCTTGTCAGCAATGACTCTCACCAATGTTTGTAGATGCATCATAGAAAGCATTCTTTCCAGATGTATCACAGCTTGATATGGTTCCTGCTGTGCCCAAAACCGCAAAAAACTATGAAAGATCATGAATGAAACCCAGTCCATCGCACAAACCAATCTCCCATCCATTGATTCCAGCTGTCTTGGAAAAGCAGCCAGCATAATTAAGGATCCCATTCACTCCAGACATAATCTCTTCCACCTTCTTCCATTGGGAAAAAGATGCAAAAGTCTGAGATCATGTACCAGCCGACTCAAGAACAGCTTCTTCCCTACTGCCATCAGACTTTTGAATGGACCCATCTTGCATTAAGTTGATCTTTCTCTATGCCCTAGCTATGACTGTAGCACTACATTCTACGTTCTCTCCTTTCCTTCTCTAAGAACACTATGCTTTGCTTGTATAGCAGGCAAAAAAAATACTTTTCATTGTATACTAATACATATGACAATAATAAATCAAAATCAAATTTATACATCATCCTAGTATCACACCAACATGTTTCATTTTTAAGTGGCACACTGAGCTATTCAATTTGCAACCTGGGTTAGTCAAATATCAGTCATGCTGGCAACATCCAGAATCCAGCGGTTTGTTTTATTAAACTGAACTTTCACCGCCATGAACTTCTTGCCATTTTCCAGAATCCAACTATTTTCTTATTTTCTCTAACGGCAGGATATTTTGGATGGCGGAGCTTTCCTGCTCACCACCTGAAGATTTGGTGGAGACACACCCCATGGACCCTGCAGCCATTCAATGTTTGGAGGGGCATTAACTGGCTAAGGGAGGACACTTCCACCCCCATCTGGGGAGCAAATCCCAACTGAAAGAATTGACAGCTAATTGGATGGACGAAGGCTGGGTAATCTTAGCAGTGCCAGACTCGAGTGGTGGCTATTATAGGATCTCCCTGAAAAAAAGAACAAAAGGAGGCCAGACTGAAAATAAATCTGGGATTTCAATGGGGTCTGGCTGGTAGTCTTAAGAAAGGGGTAAGTGGTTATAGGTGGGGATGGATTTCAGAGGCCAGTGTGGGAAAGTTCAAAGGGAAGGTTATCACTTTGTGGGGGGGGGGCGTAGGAAGTGTTCCTCTGGTGAGCACAGGAAATCCCTAAACAAGATGCCTCCATATCCTGACATGCAGCTAAAACTGCCAGGCTACTCACTTGGTGCCACCCCGACTGCTGTGGGTAAAATAGTCCTTGTAGAATGAGAGGCAGGTTGGTATGTAGGGAGCAGCCTACCCACTGCCTTTTATGAGCAAACTGGTGAGAAAAGGTAAAACTCCATCCATGTGTTTGCATTTTTTTCAGTTTCACCTCAATTCTGATCTTTCAACTCCCATTCACCTTCATCCTGAACTTCCTCAGACCACCAATCAGCATCGGACTGCCAAACCATGCCCATTTTCTCACCTTATCATTTCTCTGATGCCATCTCACTGACCTTCCAATTTGGACCGAGGGAGCTCCAAGCAGTGTAGGACATCCCTGAGGCCTAGCATCAAAGTGCAGTTGAAGTGAGGGAGACCACTCACTCTTTTGCACAGCATTGGCTGCCATAAAGCAGGTAAATTTAAAGGTCCATTGAAATTAAGAGGCCAGGGAGAAAGTAATTATCAAAAGGTAAGTGGATAGGATTTGGAGAGTGGGGAGGGGAAATCAGAGGTCTTTGGTGGGATTGCAGATTGTGGAGTCAGAGGTCAGGGTGTGTTGAGTCTTGAGAGGGTCAGATTGGCTTGAGCCTGTGGGGCCCTAGGGGTGGCATGGGGGTAAGTTTTTAGGCCTCAGGATGGAGGGAAGGGTTAGGCCTTGGGTTATGGGGTCAGGATGTGAATGATAGTGCGGCAGGGTGTCAAAATTTAAGTTGGGTTGGCTTGGGTTATGGTGGATGCAGTAGAATGTATTGGGCCTTGATTGGGGGAGGGAGAGGACTTTTGATTGGGTTGGGGCAGGGGAATGGGCTTGTTTCATCTCATGGAGGTGGACTGGGTTGAGCCTAGGAGAGGAGTACGGTGAGGGAATGGGCATCAGGCCTTAGGGTGGGGAGGTTTGGATGCTGGACCTTAGTTGGGGGAGGCAGTAGGCCCAAATATTACAGTTTTTAAAAATCATATATTTTTAATTTCTGCTGTTTCTTTCTCTTTTACATCCTTCATTGCATCCCACATGGATCTCCTAATATTTATTGTGCATCCTGATCAACTGTTTAGATATAAAAGATGTTTTCTGTTTGGCTTCCTCTTTTGTAGTCTGCATATCTCAGTGAGAATTCTTCAACTGATTGAATGAAGAGTCTCATGCTGTTTAACCTGCCCACAAATACCACAGAATTGCCTCTAGTTTGCATAGCACTTGGTCAGATACCTGACATACTGCCCAAAATCTACAGCTAACTATATAGAGGGTGAATGTTGAGGTGGAAAAAGCCAACACTTCATTGTTCGCAGTAAAATCCAGTTCAGCATTTCAAGTCAATGATCTTTCATTTGTTCTTGAGTGTTTATGCGAGGAAACATTGCTACAATTTCAGAACCTCCAAAAGACAATGATGATAAACTACTCGCCAAATGAAACTGAACATGAAAAGGGAAGTGATCAATTTATATTACAAAAGCAGTGACCTTTGTTTTCCAGGTGATTTATTAAAATACTAAAACATAGAAGAACAAGACCTTTATGCATCACAGTTAAGATAACCAAACTTTTTAAAACTATTGTGATTTGACAGTGTCATGAAACGTTAAACCAGTCAGTTAAGTTTCTGTTCTGCATGAATAATGAAATAGATTCTCTTTTCAATTACTGACACTTTAATTTTTAACAATTATTTTTAGTAATGAACATTTAAATCATTCATGTCTTCAGATGTAAAAGTTCCTCCAGGGACTGACATGGCCCTTGACAATAATTTGATGTAAATAACCAGACCTGCAATGACCCCCATCGCTGAGTCATAGCCAGTGTGCGAACTCAAGATTTCAAACGCATTAGTTGATTTCCCATAGTATTACTCATGGCTAGCCTGGCATCTGGAGTGCAGCTATTGGTATTTAACATGGCTCCCACACTGTTCTGGAGCAGAAACGCAGCAAGTTATATAGCAGATTAGGATGGATGAAGGGAATGATGCACAGCAGGAACTTGGTGAAATACATATGGAGAGTATGTGGAATATGGCTTGAAGACCAGGAAAGGCATTTTAAAATAAACACAGCTGCACTTATAGAACTTGCCTGGGATCAGTGAAGGAGACTACCATAATCAGAGAGTCTGTAACCAATCTCCAATCAAAAGGCATTATTATGTCAGAGAAAAATGTTGTCTAGAGAGAAAATTGGGGTATTAACATTAAAGCATTAAAGAAATCTCATGCATAATGCTGACCATTTACAGAATGTGATGCAACTTCCAGTTTCTGAGTCATACAGTATCTGAAGAAGTACTGTGTTGCAAGGGCTGGTGAGAGAGACAAAAGTACACAGTTTAAAAGCAAAGGTTCTCCCATTTAATGATGTGGAGATGCTGGCATTGGACTGGGGTAAAGACTAGCCACTAGCTTTTGCTACCAAATAAATCTGTTGGACTTTAACCTGGTGCTGTGAGACTTCTTACTGTGTTTCTCCCATTTAAGACAGAGATGGGGAGAATTTTGTTCACTTGTTAGTCTGTAGCATTAGTATGTATACACAGATCCAAGGAGACAGGATCATTGGATATTTTTGATTGATTCTTGATAACAAGGGGGGTCAAAGGGGATAAGGGGTAGACAGGAAAATGGAGTTGAAGCTACAATCAGATCAGCCAATGCCTTATCAAGTGGCGAAGCAAGGTCGAGAGGCTGAATGGCCCACTCCTTCTTCAAACTTGCACATTCAAATGCAAGGATAGAAATGTTAATGATACTGGGAATTTCTCATTTGGTTACATATAACATTGAATATCAAGATCTGAATAAGTTAGATGTGCTTTTCCCGGCAATCTTCACTATACTGGTTAATTGGATAGTTAATCTTTGATTAACTTCCAGCCTTACTTATAAATATGTTTGGTCACCCTCCTCAATTTACACCTAAACCTCCTGCAGTAGGTAGATTAATTTGATGCCATGTGTTTATACTCAGGCAAAATATATTCCATATCTGGCTAAAATAAATGCCAGAATGTGGGTTTCTCAGTAATCTGATTTGGAGAATTCAAGATGATGCTGGGATTAAATATTTGCAAATTCAGACTAATGGAAAACAAACTTCACTTAGTAACTTCACAACATTTTGCCAAATGGTTCATTCCAGATGTAATACTGCACACTTTCTTCCAGTTGATATCATGTACATACAACATTAGTAGTAGTTTTAATGCTATAACTGATCAATTTTCAGTGCAGACTTTCAACTGCTAAATGAGCAAACATAGCATTAATGGCTATCATGGTGATGCTTTGAGTGTCTAAACAAACTGTCTTTCAAATTATTGACTCCACTAGAAATGCAAACCATCTGCTTGGCCACAAATCTACTTTTAAGGAGACATTATTTGCAGACTTTCCTGTTACATTAAACAGCTGCAACATTTTTTTATCTCCCTATTGATTCCAAACTATGTCAGTCAATTGATTTGTCACTTCCTAATCTTTGAATCCCTCTCAGAAGACTGTCATTAATGTACTGCTGGACAGATGATAATCTGACAGAGTTTTATGAAAATATTAGATCACCATTCAGGAACATTTGAACACATTGAGCTGTTTGGCATTCACCATCCTATCCTTGAAGCCATAGATTGGTAATCAAATTGTTGACTTCTTAATTTGAGGAAAAGATTGATTAGTTCAAAAGATTTTGCAAAATCAACCCTGATCCAGAATTTGAAGATTCTCATATTCCTGCAGTGAGCAGAATATAATTACACTATGCCAATTTTTATTTTCAAATATATATTAAGCACTTCTTTTTGAATTGTGTAATGATATATTTGCATTATTAATAAATTCTAATTACACAACTTATTTATTGTTTTTCACTACCAAATAATAATGAACATTTAACACCCACATTATATTAGCAAGTAGAATCTTCACATTATAGTAAGAAAAGGTTTTGACAATGAGTTTTTGTACAATAATGATAACATTAGAAAGAAATGTTATCAGCAGTTGAATTTTACTGGTGAAATCAACCAATCTGTAACTCTATGTTTAATATAAATCAGGATCATTCCATCTGCTCTTTTGTTGCTGAGTGAATTTAAACTAATTTTTTTTTACCACTGGGGTTTAATTGCCATGCAAAACATTGCTATAAGAGGTAGCATCCACAGTAGAAAATAAATTGCTCTCAATGTAATTTTAAAGATGGTATGCAGGGAGTTTGCTGCAATTGGCATTCTTTCAATGAAGACCTAATGTGAAACTGCAAAGTTGAACTAAATGGTATGAGAAAGAATGTTGAAATGTTTGCAACAGACGGTTGGATCTATGTCCAACAACCAAATGCAAAACTGCACATAATTAAATCTCTCCTGGGTCAAGCTGAATCCTGAATGTAATGACCAACTTTTCAAATAAACATGTTCACACATTTATTGGATAAGCATTTTAAATCATCCCAAATATTACAAGAATTTAATATCATCCAATGTGTCATTTCCTATTGACACTGATATAAAATTCTGCATGCATGTAAAAAGATAGATATTTATTAATATTTAATTTAATTTATTGTGCTGATAAATTTACATCCATACATTAAAAATGGCACATTACATTAAAACATAATTTAAAATAAAGGCAGGAGTTCTCTGGCCTTTCACCCCAGTGGGATTTTCTGGTCCTGTCGGCAGCGCATCTTCACCTGCACTTTTCCTGTGGGCATGGGGTGAAGTCAATGGGAATTTCCATTGACTGCAGGAGGACCATTGAATCCTGGTATTAGTGAACAATGCCCCACCTTTCATCAAAAGAAAACATGTGGTTGGGAGGCTGGAGAATTCCAGCCTAAATGTTAAAACTTGAATTGATATAAAATAGTACTTATTAAAAGTACAATTACCATCAACAGTTTTAGTTTAAAAGAGACTGTTGGCTTCTTGATTTCTTCAGTATGCCACTATGTTCCTTTCTAAACTAGATATTTCTTCAATAGAAAGACCATTGTACCATTAGCTTTGCAGATAGAAATCCATCATGTTTATACCAGCTTATGCGACTGCAATTTAAAACTAATGTCACTGCCTGGTTTTCTACCCAAAGCTCTGTTACATTTTTCTACTTTAAATATGTATCTACTTTTTCCTTAAAAGCTGTACTGGTCTCTGACATAACTATCTTCTCTGGCAAAACATTCTATCATTCTATAACACCTCTCTCCACTTTCTTTTGCAATTATAAATTGTTGGCACTTCATCACGTGCATTTATTTTTGCATGTCCGCTCACATTAATGTCATTTGGTATATTTTTATTTTCAGGTAACACTATCTAAATATATACTGACACCAAATAAAGAGTGGATTCTCCCAAATAAAAATTCCAAGGTCCCTATTTTAGCATTTTTGATTCTAAGTGCTGGGCAAACCTGAACCTGGGAGTGTTTCAGATCTGACTTTTAAACCCGTTCTCAGAAACCCCCACACACACTCTGCCTGCAAAAACATTAGCAATTCTGAATCACACTGCACAAGCCTGTGTGTGTGGTTTAACACACCCGTAATCCTGCAGTTCTGATTGGTGCCTCCAACTGTGCATGCACTGAAAAAAGATGATAGAATGCGGCTCCCGTGCTGGATAATGCCTCACTTTGGCCCCACAGACATTGCCCCATCCTCACAACTTACTGACCCCTTTATCCTTCCTATGCTTCCGCCATCCAGACCAAACGCAGCCCCATTCCCCTTTCCTCCCACTGATCTCAGGCAGAGTGGCAGCAGACCCCCTTCACCCTCACTGATCTCAGACAGCAAACTCAGCTCCCACACCCCATCACTATCAAGCAGAGTTGCACGGACTCTCCTCCCTATTCACTAATGTCAGGCAGAGTGACCCCCCCTCCCCCCCAACCCAGACCTTCCTGCACAGGCCCCTATCTCTTATGGGCTCCAATGGCTGTGTGACACCTTCCTCTCTCTTCTCTGTCCCCAGTCATTGAGGCATTGATCCATCCCTCCACCTGCCCCCCATCAGCACACCTGCAAGTGCTCACTTGCCTTCCCCTCAATGCCAACAGGCAAACAGCACGTAACTTGCTGTGTCAAACTGCCTGCAGCTGATTTACCCTAACAAGAGGCAGCTCCTAAGGATGGACAGATAGGCAGGCAGTACTGCCCAATTTACTGAGGGTGACCTTGCAAGGCTACTGGATACAGCAGTGAGGCAGGACACCCTCTTGCCCCCAGGAGGGCGCAGACGAGGGGGGCTGATAGAAATGCAGCCTGGGAAGCAGTTAATGACTGGGTCAGTGCCATGGCACTAGTCCCCAGAACAGTGTAGCAGTGCTGC
Source organism: Sphyrna mokarran (assembly GCA_024679065.1). Taxonomy (NCBI): domain Eukaryota; kingdom Metazoa; phylum Chordata; class Chondrichthyes; order Carcharhiniformes; family Carcharhinidae; genus Sphyrna; species Sphyrna mokarran. The sequence goes on along the minus strand of JAGIQG010000003.1, from coordinate 47,252,458 downwards.
AAGAAGGTCAATGACATCATCTGGGCAGCAAAGATGAATGCTTAACTCCATTTAGCATCCTCCCCCAAATCTCCTCCAGATTCTCCCATCCCAGAACCCTGTGTGCTTCCAACCCCTGATTCCCAAGTATCTCCTTCCTATGTCCCCAAGACTTGCACTGCGTTTGCCCTCTAAGGGCCTGATACTCTGCAGGAGTCACACTTTAATTTCTTTCACGGCTCTTTCTGTTTCCAAAACAGAGACCAATCATAACACCAGAGTGAGAGCGAAGACAGGGTTGGTGAGCCAGACCTCCAGCTTTGAGATGTGGGTGCTGGAGCTATTAAGGGAAGGGGAGATGCAGACTGTCAGCGACAGCATGATCGGGCTGCTGTCAAGACGTAAGCATCTGTCAATCCTCCACTCAATTTGAAACAACTTGTTGGGGACATGAGGTTTAGGTGTGAAGGGCAAGGTTTGAAGGAGCTGTACAAGGCAAGTTCATTTGCACAGAGTGGTGGATGCCTGGAACTCGCTGCTGGGAGAGGTTGCAGAGGCAAATACAATAGTGACATTTAAGGGGCGTCCTTACAGCTATGTGAATGGGATGGAAATAGAAACATATGGTCCCCAGAAGGATAAGGGGTTACAATTCAGATGGGCAGCCTGATGGCTACAGACTTGGAACTCCAAAAGGCCTGTATCTGTGATGTAATCTTCTTTGTGCTTTGTTCTATTTTCAGTGAAGAAATGTGAATTAAGTTTTTTGCATCCCAGATTCCTCTCTTTCTCTTGCACTTCACCTCATGTCCTGTGTTGCAGGAACAGACCCTATCCCCTGGGGCCATCTGGCATTGTGGCCCCTACTGTAGCTCCTGTCCATCCTGCTCCAGACAGCTCAGACGAGTCCTTGGAGGATATGGGTTAAGGGACCTCCAAGAGTAGCACCATTTTGGTGTCATCTTCCACCTCACCACTCACCATCCCAGATACTGACATATCGGTGGCCCAGTTAGTGATGAGACTTCTGGGTCACTCTCTGGTGAGCATGACACATCTGATAATGTACATCAGGTGGAGGAGGGAATGTCCAAAGCCTCCGGTGTGTGGGGACCTGTTGGCGGCGAGGACTCAGCTGGTCGCAGGCTACATGCTGGGCCTCTGAGACCACTTCTCCCTCAGCTGCTGGAGATGCAGCAACAGAGCCAGGGAATACAGGAGGGGCTGACAGCCACACTGGACCAACTGGGAGGAGTCCCAAACCTTTCAGGCAGACCAGTTATTAGGCCAACCCTGCAAAGTGGCATTTGCAGTGAAAAGTCTGTGAAGGGGTTCCTCACTATCAGTGGCAGGCTCCAAGCAATGGCCTCTCACACACCATAGCTGAGGGACTGAACAAGATTCTCGAGGTTGTGTGACCCTTGGCTGAGAGGCTCAAGAGCTTGCAGGAGACCCAGTAGGACAGTGCTGAGACACAGTGGCCTACAACAGCAGCCCTTGAGAACATGGCTCCATTGCAGAGGGTTACGGATAAGGGACTGCAGAGCGTAGCCCTGTCTCTGAGGGCATTTGCTGTGACCATTGACCAATGGCCCCGACTCAGGTGGCTATCGCTGATGGCTCGAACACTACAGACAGAAGGCAGGTTGTTCTCCAGGACTGGCTGGGCCAGCTGATGCCAGAGCTATTGGAGCTCACTGCAGAAGCACCACTGTCCCATTGAGTGACCCAGGGGCTCACAGCAACCCCAATGAAGGAGGAAGGGCTCGTTCCCATGCTGCTGCCTTCCAGTTAGAAGACTGGCTGTGGCTATACCTTCTGACGTCAGGGTATCTCAGGGGCAATCGGATGAAGAGGGTGTCACGGAAACATCCCAGACACCTGGAAGCCAAACAGGGCCCTCAAGGCCCAAGCTCTCCAGGGGATGTCCTTCACGTATATCACAGACAATGGGATGAGGGGCTGTAGATAGATCTTTAAGCACCATTTTCCCGTTCATAAGTTTTTGTGTTAGAACTTAATATCTAAACCTCTTTATTGCAATAATATTTTTTCACCACCCACCTGTGACTAGTTTGTCTCAGATTTGTCTCGAATAGAATCGTCTTCCATTGTTGATCGATTGAGGGATGCTTCATGTTGATGTCAGTAAGGGAGGCCCCTCAATGCTTGTCATTAAGAAAAGAATGCCATTAATTCCTCCCGTCCCCCACCCCATCTGCCTCAAGACCCTCAAGGCGTGGGTCCAAGTGCCAGCGTGCGTACGGAGCTCAGGTAGGAGTCAGATTAATTTGCATCAGGGTATCTTCATAATGATGCTTAGCAAATCATCATCACCCTTCTGTCTGCCAAAGAAAGTCGCTAACACAGAGTACTCAGGCCCACCACATTGGTGTGATGATGCTGCAAGAGCTAGAAGGACCTTGGAAAGGAGTAGGGATGGAACTGAACCACCTGGTGACCAGGGTCTTTCTAACTGTCCTTGCATGCCTCATTTGAGCTGCCAGCCCAGCAGCACCTGGGTGGCTTTGCGCAATGTGCTCCTCCTCTTCCTGCTGGTCAGCCTCCAATGCTCTCCTCCCCCTCCTCTAATAGGTCAGCTCTCTACTGTGCCAGGTTCTGCACGGCACAGTACCTGGCACAGCAGAGAGGTGACAGATTGGAGGAAGAGGAGAAGGAGGTGTGTGTCTGGAAAATGTCAAATACATCATAGTTAGAGTCAGGAAGGAGCCAGCAGCATAGAAGTTCAGAGAAGTGTCAATGTGACAGTCATCGAGAGTGGGTACCTCACTTCCCCACTGCCTTCAGATGCCAGATCCTGCAACAGGTGGCACAGATAGAGGTGGAGCCATTTTTTCAAATGATACTTTGGAGTCTCTGCTCCCTCCTTCTCCTGTGCACTCCCTCTAGGTGAATGGTGGCCACCTCCTGCCTCTGGTGGTCATCTCCCTCTACTCCTGCAAGTGGTAAGGCCTCCTGTGCCCATAATTCTTCTTCCAGCTCCAGCAGCAATCAAAAGAACAGCAAGACAGATTGCTTGCATCGCAAAAGCCATCTCATCACTTTAAGGATGGGGGAAATGGAGAGGAACACATGTAGGGGGTTAAGGAATGATGCTTGCCCCTAATCCAGCAATAGTCACTGCCCAATTTCCCTAACCACATGCTCCCCAAAACCACAGCCACACCCTCCCCCAGCCACATGCTTCCCACAATCTCAACACCTCCCTAATTCCCCCACGCACATGCTCCCCAGAATTATAGCTCCTCAAAAAGCTGAGAGGCCGCAGCAGTGCAATTTGCAAAAGCTTTGTGCACATCCTTTGGTTGGCAGAGTGCTGAGTGCACTCGGACCCAGCAGCATCACAGGACTCAAGGTCAATGCTGAGACCCGGGTCTGTGCTACAAGCCAGAAATCGGATACCCTGTTGAGCAACAGCTCCTCCCTGCCCCTGCCCCACATACTAACAGAGCCTCCGCTGATCCGAGAAACAAAATGTCTGCAACAAAAGGACTCCCATAAGCAGCATGGAGCCTTTGGACATTAGGCACTTACCACCTCACTGATGGAGCGCTGGAGTCGGACTTTTATGGACAATGTCTGTTTCGCACCAAATCCGGATGGGCAAATGCAATGGTCAGGGAGAGATGCTGGTAAAGTTGGGTGTGCAGCCCATTACGTTTATTGAAATGCATCTAAATATATTTAAATGGTTATTGTGACCACTTTTGGTGCGGTCCTGATTGTGGCATTTTGGGGCCTTGGTAAAGGGGGAACCGGTGCAGAGGCAGGCACAGATCGCACTACTTTCCTCATGCCTGACTTTACCAAGTTTTCTCCAAGAACGGGTACAACGCAATGGTAAAATAAAGCAGCGCGTAACAGCACATTGCATCATCATCTACTGGTAACTCGATGACTGATCCGAATAATTTTTTTTAACATTTATTTACTGTTATCTCTAATTCATGTGAATGAAAATGTATGTGTTTTACCATCTGGCCTTATCATTTTCAGTTAATAATAATCATCATCAGAATCATTGAATCCTTACAATGCAGGAGGAGGTCATTCAGCCCATCAAGCCTGTACTGACAATTATCCCTGTAATTCCATATATTGACCCTGCTAATCCCCCTGACACTAATAGAACATAGAACATAGAACATTACAGCACAGAACAGGCCCTTCGGCCTTCGATGTTGTGCCGACCAAAATAAAAAGCAATGCCCCTCCAAACTAAACCATTCCCTTCTCTTCCATATACTTATCAATTAACCTCTTAAACGCCACCAAACTTGGCGCATCTACAACAGCTGCAGGCAGGGCATTCCACTCCCTAATCACTCTTTGAGTAAAGAACCTACCTCTGATATCCGTCCTATAACTCATACCCCTTAATTTAAAGCTGTGTCCCCTCGTGCTAGCTTTCTCCATCCTAGGAAAAAGGCTATCACTGTCCACCCTATCTAAACCTCTAATCATCTTATATGCTTCAATAAGATCCCCTCTTAGCCGCCTCCTTTCTAACGAAAACAACCTCAAATCCTTCAACCTCTCTTCATAGGACCTGCCCTCCATACCAGGCAACATCCTGGTAAATGGGCAATTTAGCATGGCCAATCCACCTAACTTGCACATCTTTGGAGTATGGGAGGAAACTTGATCGCCCAAAGGAAACTCACACAGAGAACGTGAGAGAACAAGCAGACTCCACTTGGATAGTGACCCAAGCTGGGAATCAAACCTGGGTCCCCAGTGCTATGAGGCAGCAGTGCTAACCATTGCATCACTGCGCCACCCAATTAATAATTGTACTCAATCTTAACCGAGAAAGCCTGGCTGAATTGGTTCTTTTTAAATATAACTCCTGGGTCTGGAAATGGTAACAAACAGAAAGGAAAGCATTTAGATTAAACTTTTTTGCTACCAGCAGAGAATGCGTTGAATAAGGAATAAAAGCATTTTTCCTCACACGGGTTTGTAACATTTGGGGGGGTATCCAGCCAGACAGTGACAAATTGAAGCGTCTCACCCAGGTCAATAACGTTTGGAAACCCCACCTGGGGCTGGTCACCTGCAACGTTCGTTCATGAATAGCAGGCAATGGATCAGTATACCAGAAGCTATCCCATCTGTGCTATTGTGGCCAAGCAAAGCATCAATTATTTCCGACAGGCAGGAAGAAAATAAATCAGTCAGATAGGAATGGAAATTCATATAATTTGGATTTAGGAAGCTTCATTTGACTGATACATTGGTAAAGTATTGGATCAATCACATCACTTGCTCATGTCACATCTCTAGCTAGAGCTGGCATTAAAACTGAGATGTAACAGCAGACTTCAGCTTGTTAGTAGCTTGTCATTCTACAACTTGTGTATTACAGAAATACCTTTCGTATCAAGTAATAAAACACGTAACCTGGTCTAGTATTTTGGTTTTCATTTACACTGTTGCTAATTGGTGTTGCCATTTGTATGAAATAATATAAACAACAGCAAATTTATGTGGAGTGAAATTCCAAACCTCTCTCCTTAAATGAGAATTTCAGGGGAACAGCATGTTTATTAAAAAAATGTGAGGATAATTGTGATGGAAAGGGACATTATGTCAGAGGTAATTGGATCTCAAAAAGCTAAAGGCATAGATATACACAACTTCATTCTGAAATCTTCAGCGATACTGTTTCTTTGACCTTTCGCTATGAAATGTCTTTCTCAGCAGGCCTGTAGAAAGCACACAACCCTGCTGTCTGCAGTGGAAGCCAAAAATAAATCAAGAACAGATCAACCTTTTGTCAGTACATCTATAATTTAGCTTGCTAACTAACACTTGTTGACAATTTAAGGAGAATGGTAGACTGATAGAGAAGGTGAAGGCGCATGGGATACAGGGTCGGGTATGTAGATGGGTCGAAAACTGGCTCGGAAGGAGGAGACAGAGGGTAGTAGTGGAAGGCTCTTTTTCCAGCTGGAAGCCTGTCACTAGTGGAGTGCCACAAGGCTCAGTACTAGGTCCTCTTCTATTTGTGGTCTACATAAACGACTTGGAAGTAGGGGTAGGTGGTGAGATCAGCAAATTTGCTGATGACACCAAGATGCTTGGATTGGCGGGTACAGAAGAGCAGTGTCAGGCAATACAACAGGACATAGACAGGTTGGTAGATTGGGCAGATAGATGGCAAATGGAATTTAATCCGGAAAAATGCGAGGTGATGCATTTTGGCCGGAAAAATGTAGAAGAGAATTATAGGATAAAAGGTAAAACTATAAGGAGCATAGAGACGCAGAGAGACTTGGGGGTGCAGGTTCACAAGTCTCTGAAGGTGTCCTCACAGGTGGAGAAGGTGACAAAGAAGGCGTATAGTATGTTAGCTTTCATAGAAAAGGGTATAGAATATAAGAGTAGGAGTTTGATGTTGCAGTTGTATACAACTTTGGTTAGGCCTCACTTGGAATACTGCGCCCAGTTCTGGTCTCCGTACTATCGGAAGGATGTGGAGTCCTTGGAGAGAGTGCAGAGGAGGTTTACCAGGATGCTGCCTGGTATGGAAGGACTGTCCTATGAGGAACGATTAGATAGACTGGGGTTGTTTTCCCTTGAAAGACGTCGGCTTAGAGGGGATCTCATAGAGGTGTATAAGATTATAAGGGGTATAGATAGAGTAAATGGAGGTAAACTTTTTCCACCTTTAGAAATGGATAGGACGAGGGGTCATGGCCATAGGGTGAGGGGGGCTATGTATAGGACGAATATTAGAGGGCAGTTTTTCACACAAAGGGTAGTGGGGGTGTGGAATGCACTGCCGAGTAAGGTGGTGGGAGCAGGCACGCTGGGGCTGTTTAAGGGTCTCTTGGACAGCCACATGAGCGGTATGCAGATAGAGGGATATATTAGGACTGTTTAACTACGGCTTTTTCCACAGGTAATTCGGTCCATAATTTGAGCACGCATTCGGCAGGTGGTGCGGGTACAGCTCTTGGATGTTGATTCATGGGTTGCCTGGTACCTCATGTCGTAAATGAGTGCTTTATGTGGACCATCTGAAGGGCACCATGACAGCTCAGAGACTATCGATGTGGCTGTGCAGACACTTGGAATTGGGCCGGTGTCTGCGGGAGTTTGCGCGTTCTCCCCGTGGTTGCGTGGGTTTTCTCCGGGCACTCCGGTTTCCTCCCACAACCCAAAAATTCGCTCTTAGGCTGATTGGGTAACAAATTGTCCCTATGGTGAAAATTTTCCAAATTAGGATTAATATATATATTATTATATAGGACTATTAAAATAGGATAATGATTTGGTATTACGGTGGCGCGGGCTCGTTGGGCCGAAGGGCCTGTTTCCCGTGCTGTGTTGCTTAATAAAAAAAAAAAATTACGTTTGCATGAGAGACAAGATATTTTTTAAAATCTAGAAAAAACATAAAATCTTAGTGCCATGACTAAAATGGTAAAGATCTTTTTACTTCTTTTTACAAATATTCTGAATTTCCGATGTAAGTTTCACCTTTGCACTGTCAGGCCTTTCAAAACAGAAGCTACTATAGTTTCGTTCAACATCATGGTCCAGAATTTCTCAGAGACTTATGCTATTGTGACAGATCAACACCATACACTTTGGGATGGCACAAAGATCCCAGGAAATTAGTGTTTAAGTTCCTTACACAATTATGTAGACCATGCCAGAATTTTTGGATTTATCTCTAACTCCACTGTTACCCTCTCTGCACAGTGAATTTCTAATTCCAAGAACTCTTCCCCAATTTAAATCAATGGCAATCACCATTTTGGTAAATGCTAATTTGATTACCACTGCAAATTGATTTATCAAAGAAAGGTGATGGATTCTAATTTTAATTAACATTGCCCCTGTTCATTCAATGAAACATTAATCCATATTTATGACACTGCAATGACTGGAAAGTGTGGTGATTCAATGGGTGGAATCGTACCAAAGTGTCAGCATCTGACTGAAAACCGATGGTCAGAGAAACAGGCAGTCTTTCTCTCCAGTCTTATGGCATTTTGTCAAGAGTAAACAGGGAGGTTGAGCAGTGGGGCTTAAACCCGTCAGCAAAGCCCGGCTTCACTGAGATCAGGGCACCCCTTAAGGAAACACTCCTCCCCTATCCAATAGTTAACACCAGTATCCACACAGCTCAGATGACCGCTCCTCCCCATACCACAAATAAATTATTTCTCCTCCTCAAAAAGTCTCCCACTAGGGTCTGCCTCTGACACTACCCCCTGGCACAGGTTGGCACTGCTGGGTTGGCACTGCTAGGTTGGTGTGGTGTCAACCTGGTAGTACCAACCTGTGTCAGGAGACATGCTGGGAATCAGTATCAGGATACTGCCTGGCCATACCCGTGGGAGCTATAGTCACTTTTGTGCCCCTGGGGGAATCCCCATGACAGTTTCACATCAAGGTGAACCTACTGTAAACCTCAGTGACACAATGTCACATTGACGAGGTTTGAAAATACATCTAAAGGTCAATATCTAATGGAAGAGGGGACTGTTAATGATAATAAAATTAATGCAAATACATCAAAATGAGGCTTTCATCATTTGTGGTCATGAACATCACCAAGTCGCCGATAAGAGGCAAGGTAAATCATGAATGCCCGCAATGTAAATTGCCTTCGTTTCATTTCTTTAAGCTTACTGAGATTGACATTCAGATCTGTAATGCAGCTAGGGTGCTAAGGGTTCCACAGGTCCATTGAATAGGACGTGCAGTAATATCTGGTGTGGTCTGCTTGCTGACCCTTGCAAGGGAGGATACTTGACCTGGCAAGTTGTGAACATTGCAGAAACGCCCTAACTAGCCAAATTGTGATGTCAATGAGCCTTACTGTTTGATTTGACATATTGGTTTGCAATTGCAGAATTTAGTGAAAATCACAAAGTGCGTACCGGTCTCTTCAAATCACATTAGTAGTGAGTTCTTCTCGCAACTGTATCATGTCCTTTCATGAGTGACAAGAGTTATGATCTCCATGAAGACCAATAATATGAAATAACCAAACTTTCCAAACAACACCAAGAGAAAAAAAAACTACTGGACAAGATTACACTTTGTAAAACTTATATCATAATAATGAAATCAAACTTAACAAAAGTTCAACATGAATGAACAAGCAAATTGCATTCAGTAGAAACTAAGTAAGTTCATTAAACATATTCACTCATTTCATGTAATAGTTTCAAAGCCTGTATTTTTTGAGACTGTCCGTAATTGAAATAAAATCCAGGCACAAGTATCTGGGGAGACGAATTTGGAACTGGATTTCCTCACAGTGACATCAGACTTTTGACAATTGAACCTGTGCATTTGTTTGCTAAGGAAACGGAAGGTAATTGGAAAGAACTAACCAGACAGCGAGATCAGATTTCAGCCTGAGGCCAGAACAGGAGTGTGGCTGTGAAACAGTATGCATTAGACAGCTGAAAGGGCTGAGCTATAAAAACGCGGTTTAAGCCTTTCAGACAAGAGCTGAATGGTTTTTATTAGAGTTGGCTATACTATGTACCTGGGTGTCATTAAATGGTTGAAGATCACTCTGGGAAAGCTATGCCATCCAACTATCTTGACTCAAGTGAAAGAAGTTCCACAGAAGTCTGTCTAGTTGGAACCTGGATAACCATTTATGCATCAGATCCTGTGTGACAAACAGTGATTGATGTCTACAAATGGAAGATAGAGTTGTGAGAGACATTGGAATCACATTTGGTATCAAGTGAAAGAAGTTCCACAGAAGTCTGTCTATTTAGAACCTGGATGACTCCTTGTGAATCAGATCCTATTTGACAAATAAGAGGAAGATAGAGTTGAGAGACATTGGAATTGCATGGGGTACCAGGTGTTAAACAATTTATAAGACACATTTTTATCATTTCAGTTATTTGAAGTGTATTTAGTTTATTTACTTAATTTCTACTGAATGCAATTTGCTTGTTAGTTCATGTTGAATTTTTGTTGAGTTTAATTTCATTGTTATTTGAAAGTTTTACAAAGTGTAATCTTATCCAGTGTTTTTTTTCTCTCTTGGTGTTGTTTGGGAAGTTTGGTTATTTCATATTATTGGTCTTCATGGGGATCATAACACTTGTCACCCATGAAAGGACATGATACAGTAATGAGAAGGACCCACCATTAATGTGATTTGAAGAGATGGGTGCCCATTTTGTGATTTTCACTAAATTCTACCATTGCTAAGTCTCAGTATTTTCTGATGCAGAGTTCATGGATTTGGCAGCTTGGGAATGCTGCATTAACTCAGTAGGGATAAAGAATTTGGGGATCTTTTCAAATAAGGGTTGCAACAGGTTTGGGATCTATATTTGCAATGGTTCTGAAGCTGCAACACCAGAAGGAGATGGAGCAGAGATGGAACCATCGTAAAGCTCTTTAACAGTGACAGAAAACAGTGTGCAGGCCGGCCAATTATCAATCATTTTGACAATTAGTGTTTCCCTATGTACACCAGAGTCAGATACAACTAATGAACCTTTATTGACTTTCCTTTTTACATAATTTACATTTTAACTTGGCCAAATTTAACATTTGAATCTCTATAAAGTTGTATTCTTTACTGCATGCTTGGAATTTGAGTATGTTTGCACATGTTACTTGAAATTAGGATATATTGGTATATTTTACACATTTTTAATATATTATCTGTAAGAAATTCCGTACAATAAAATTAATCCCTTATGTGTTTAATTCAAGAATGCCTATAAGCCCAATGTTTCCAAATTGCACAGAGTTAACTGCATACTGAATTGGCAATACAGCAGTCTTTTCAAATTCAAAGCACTTTGAGAGGAATGGATTAATGACCATTAGTGGGGCAGGGGGAGAGTGGAGGGCAAGGGAATATAGCATCCCATAAAATCCATTCTATAATCTTTTCTCACCAGAAAGTTTAACAACAGTTTGCCACATGTAACAATGGATGTTCAGTGAGGAATATAACTGAATTTTAGTTTTAATGTGGTATGTTCCTAAAGTTTAATGATCCCAAACTTCCCACTGTAACAGATCTGTACAATCTGTGGGGACCCATTCTACCAGTCCTTTTACTTCAATAATTTACTGCTAGAACAGACAGTGGCTACTAACCATACCTCCCCAAATGTGGCTGGGTATATTCAAAGTAGGAGGGAATGTTGACTCAATGTCAACTACAATAGCAATGAAGAGACATCACAATGTTATTGAGTTTGCTAGAAAGTATGGATTTAAAATTTAGCATCCCATCCTCATAGATGTTTGTATATATTGAATGCAATTCTTGCTTTCAGGAAAAAAAACATCCATGATCCACAGCTGAAAGTATTTGAAATAAGAGCAACTTTCTTTCTTCGCACAGATAGACTGACAAGCATAGAGTGAAATCCCATTGGAAACTCAATACATGTATTCTGAGACCCTGACTCTAGAACAATCAACAGGAAAAACACTGATACTCTCAAAGTTGAAATTATATTAGGTTTCGAATAAAACTGAAAATTCCCACATGTCTTCAGATTTCTCTTTGAAAAGCTCAATGTACAAAGCAGTTGCCATCCTGTAAAACTGTTGTTTTTTGCTGCAATATACTTTTGTCTTTTAGATCAAGCACATATTTGAGGTCTGGCCCTTGGAGGCAATGCACAGTAACTGTAAGGATTAAATTACAAGAAGCGATTACCTAAACTTGGGTTGTAATCCCTGAAATTTAGAAAGCTAAGCAGTGATGTGATCAAAGTTTTCAAAATGTTAAGAGCAACAAATAGAGTAAACAGAGATAAACTATTGTTGCCAGTCTGGAAATCTAAAAGTTAGACGAAAGCTATTCTGTGGTGAAATTAGGAAACAGTTCTGCACAGGTGTGTTAAAAGTTTACAAATTTTCTGTAACTTATGTTAGATCAGTTGTTAATCTTAAATCTGAGATTGATAGATTTTTATCCAAAGGTAATAAGGAATTTGGAGCAAAGGTGGACACATGGACTGGTTCACAGACTAAGCATGACCTCAATGAATTGGAAGAAGCTGAGGGGCTGGTTTCCTTCTGTCCTCTTGTTCCAAAGAAATTCACACTGGGTGGCATGATCTGGGGGTGAGGGGAATGCTCTTTAGGAATTGAACTTGAGACAAATAGGTTTTGGGAAGACTACGCCATGCTATACCAAGTTTACTGAATAGCAAAACAAAAGATTTGCATTCAGCAGCAGGGTCATCCCCTAATTGCATGCTGAGATGTTCTGTTGTTGCCCTGTATAGATTCTGAGAGAGTAGTTCTAGCTTTTCCTCCAACTTTGCGTGAAAAAAATTGTTCCTACTTACCATCTGTCTACAATCGCATAGGTAACGCTAGCAACAGACCACGTGAATAGTCTTCAGTGAATACATAAAAATGCGTAGGAGATTTCTTTTAATTCCTTCAAGTTATCAAGACCTTGCAAAAAAAGGTCTTGCCTGAGATGTACATTGTAAAATAAATTCATTTGTAAGAATTTAGATTTGTTAAAGTATGATTATATTATAAAGCATTTTTAGATTTACTAGGGTGATAATTTTAAAAAGTTACAATAGTTAAATTGGAAGATGACACAAATATAACATTAAATAAGCATTGGCACATTCATGTTCTTGTGCAAAGAAAGAATATAAATCAAGACCTTCACTTCCACCCATATATTATTTTTAATGATGTCGTACACGTAAGAAATAATTAGATCTCATGAGAATTCTAGACATCATCTCCTGTTAAGTTGTGACAATTTATGGACAGCATTTAACAAGCTTTCTGCAGACAAGCAATTTAAAATACTCAATCCCTGTCATAACAGTTGCATGTTGCACAATTGCATCTGAATTGCTATGATGGATTATTGTTTTAATAAGAGATCTTATCCTAATGAACTGCATTAAATTTTTTGCAGTCAAGATGCACAAATTACTTTCAAAGATATTGATTGTTGTGCTCTTTTCAGTACCAGGTTTAGATTTTATCATACATCCAATAACAAATTGAAAAAAAAGAGTTTGACATAAAGTGCCAATGTCCAAATAGTGTAAGTCAATTCTCAGCTCAACTGTATAGGTTAGAGAGCCATATGCCCAGACGGAATCAAATTTTTCACAATGTTAAAGAGAAATGTTTCTGACTGATAATGACTTGTTGTTGTGTCCCATAATAGTTCCAATGGGACTATGAGATCCTATGTTTTAATTAGCATTTTTTTTCTTAGATCATGGTGAGTACTGTGTTGGTAGCCTTGGTGCAGATAAAACTCAATATTATGCAAGGCTGGTCACTGGAAAATGTAGAAAGATATAGAACATAGAACATAACAGCACTGAACAGGCCCTTCGGCCCTCAATGTTGCGCTGACCAATTAGGAACAAGCAGTGATCCTCTAACCTAAACCATTCCCTTTTCATCCATAAACTTATCTACTAACCTCTTAAACGCCACCAAACTTGGCGTTTGGTATCTAGATATGAATCTAGATTTATAAGAACTTTGTAAGAAAAACAGTCGTGAAAACTTTTCAGAGAATTTTGACAAAGTTTATACAAAGTTGAGAGGTTTCAAAGATGTTGGTAAGTGGTGCAAAGTTATCAAATGAGTCATGGAAAATTGCTCTCAGATTTAGCAGAATAGGAAAGGGGCCCCACAACAAAAACAGTCATTTATATTACAGGTACATTGAAGTCCAAATTGGATTGATGCTACACAACAATAACAGACTATCTGATACATTATGAAATGTTGGCCAGTGCTCTGATAGATTCAATTTTAAACAGAATTGCAAGTGCCAATTTCTGGAAATGATAAAACAGACAAGTTGAATACTGCTGAGGAATCTTGCTTTTTCTGGATCAGAGAGAAAACAGGCAGAAACAGGACACTTGTTAAGATTGAAAACAATAGGATAATTCAAGAGATAGCATGATGGTATAGTGGTTAACACTGCTTCCTCATAGTGCCAGGGACCCTAGTTCAATTTTGGCCTTAGGTCACTGTCTGTGTGGAGTGTGCACAGTTCTCTCCATGTCTGGGTGGGTTTCCTCAAACAGTCCAAAGATATATGGGTTACGTTGATTGGCCAAGCAAAATTGTCCCTTTGTGTCAGCAGGTTAAATACATGAGATTACAGAAATAGAGTCTGAGTGGGATTGTTGTCGGTGCAGAGCTGAGTGGTCTCTTTCTGCATTGTAGTGATTCTATTATTTGTAAATAAGTAATACCAAGCTTGGAGTTTTATGAGACTGCATGAAAGGGGAATGGGTGGGTGATGAACTCTTTGGAAGAATTATTTGGGGAGGAGACAACAGAGTAAGATTTGTTTTTAATGCCATGAATATTCAGGGAGCAGGAAAGGTCAATAGGATAACATATTTGTAGTTTTGGAACAGCAGAGGAGAAAAATGCAGAAGAGAATTAGGCATACAAGCACTGATAACGTGAACAGATACAATTGACTAGATTTGTATTTTCCAGTCATTTCCTTATCATGCTGAAGGACCATGTGAATAACAAAATATTTATCATTGCAATGAGAGGAACTGCAGTCTCTGCTTTGAGGAATTGCAGTCTGATAAAGCATTCCCTGTTAAGACTTCATCATATTTTTCCATAAAGTAAGAAAATGTAGAATCATACAGAATAAAAGCAGATTTATCTTTAAAGGTTTCACTTGGAGTGATGGCAATTATACATTACAAGTGCAAAATCCTGTTGAGCCAATGGAAAAATACATTATTAAGCAGTTTATTAATTCAAGTCATGGGAAAGGGACTTCAATTGCTTTCTCCTGATCTGGAGTTGTATTTTGACGTTTTTGTCATCACATCATGCAGAAACGTGAATGATTGCACAGCTGGAGCGAGAAAAAATATAAAATGTGGCAGACTAATAGATAGTTGGACTTGTAAAAGCTTATGATACTGAACTCGAACTGCAATCTGTTTGAGTCTTCAACCCATCCATGATCTGATGTGGTTGTCAGTATAACCTTTTACCTGGATGTTTAAATATGTGCTAAAAGCATAAACTATACAAGTAGGTCAACAAGAGCTCAACAAGTAGGAAGCTTATTGATTTAAATAAATAGATTAATCATTAGCTATAGCCTTCCACTACCAATAAGGAGCCTACACTATCTGAATTATGGATAGGAGGCTCAGCCAGTGGAGGCTGGGTTTCCAGCTTGCTGGCTTGCACTGCCTATTAACTGCCAAGAGTCTGCAATCCGCAACTGAGCCCACTCAGGCTGGAGCCCCCAAGAGGACACCAACCACAAACATTTCACAAGCCCTTAACTGAGGTAAAATAATTCTGCTGCAACCATTGGCGGAGAACCTTATAAGAGCACCAGTTTAGTTAAGATGCACACAAGACCTTCCACTGATTTGTTTGGGAAAATTGGAAATCACAAAATGCTTACTGAAATCTTTGGGCTGATCTTATCATTGTGTTGTGCCTGTTTTCAGGCACAAAAATTTGGTAAAATCAGGCGTGAGGCAAGTGGCATGATACATGCTCTTCTTTGCACCAGTTCCCCCTTTACCAAGGCCTGAAATTGGCCCCTGAAACGGCATGCATTCAGTAGACTTAATGGGCTGCACGCCAAACTTTATTGGCACTTCTCCCTTTACCATTGCATTTGCCAATCCAGAATCAGTATGAAACACTCATGCTCCATACGTGTCCGATTCGGACTAAGTGAGGACTAAGTGCCCAGTGTCTGATGGCTCTCTACTGCTTACGGGGTCCTTTCATTGTGGCCATTTTATTTCACAGGTTGGGGGAGGGTCTGTGTGTAGGGGGAGGAGAGGGGTTGTTGCTCAGCAGGGTGTCTGATGTCCGATTTGTGGCATGGACCCGGGCCTCAGTACTGACCTTGGGTCTTGTAGATGCTGTTGGGTCCGAGTACACTCGGCACTCTTCCAGCTGAAGGATGTGCACAAATCCTTGCAAATTGCACTGCTGCAGTCTCTCAAATTTGTAATGGGCAAGGGATCAGAAACCCTCACATAGGGCCCTGGAGCGGGTGGGTAAGGGAAAGGAAGGAGTCACTCATGGTTTCTGGTGAACCAATGGCTTCCTTTTCTCAGTGAAACAGAATTGAGGGGCCTCCCCAACTGACAGCAACATGAAGCATCTCTCCGGCAATCATCAATGGAAGAGGATTCCTATTCGAGATAAATCAGTCACAGGTGGCTTGTGATAAAACGTTTAATGATTACAATAAATGTAAATTTAATTTAAATAATAAGTTTTAATATAAAAGTGTGAGAACGGAAAATGTTAAGATACTCAGAGATCTATCTAACCAGTGCAGCCCTTCACCTGTGTCATCTTAGTGCAACTACAACTTTCTAACCTTACATGGTCCAGCATTATGTCTCAATGTCTCCCCAAAATGTACATCGGAGGTGAAGGGGGCCAGCTGCCTACCTCAGACCATGGCAGGTGTCCTTTGGAGGCCCTGGACCTTGAGGACCCTGGCTGGCGTCCAGGTGTCTGGGATGTTTCCATGACACACTCTTCATCCCTCTCCCCTAAGATGCCACAGTGTCAGGAAGCAGAGAGACAGAAGGTGCAGCTACAACCTCAGTCCCTCGGCTGGAAGGCCCTGGCGTGGTTTTGAGCCCTTCCTCCTCCTTTGGGGTTTCTGTGAGCCCCGGATCATTCCATGGGTGCTTCTGCACTGGGCTCCACTACAGACACTGACTGTCCTGGAGGAATACCTGTGTCCGACACATGGTGGTTGAGCCCTGTACGATAGCCACCTAAGTTGGGGGCCACCTGTCAATGGCTGCAGCAAGTGCCCTCTGAGACTGGACCATGCTCTACAGCTCCTCAGCCATGACCCTATGCAACTGGGCCAGGTTCTCAAGGGCTGCTACCGTAGCCCACTGTGTCTCAGTGCTGTCCCACATGGTCTCCTGCAAGCTTTTGAGCCTTTAGCTATGGGCCACAGAACCTTGAGGATCCTATTCAGTCCCTCACCTGTGGTCTGCTGTGAACGGACCACATTCTCAATGGCTGCAGCCATAGCCCGTTATGTCTCAGCACTGTCCAACTAGATCTCCTTCAAGTTCTCAAGGCTCTCAGCCATGGACAGAACAGAACATCAAGAAGCCTGTTGAGTCCCTTAGCTGTGACCCACTATGACACAGCCATCGCTTGGCGCGTACAAATTCATGGAGAGGATCCCCTGCCCCAGGCTTTCCACTGCAGATGTCACACTTGCAGCGTTGGCCTGGGTAGCCTGGATGGGTTACCCGGATGTGGACTCAGATCCTGTGCGTATCAGCTGGCAGACGTATTCACAGACATCTTCAATCTCTCTTTACAACAATCTGATGTCTTTATTTGCCTCAAAAAGACAACTATCATCCCGCTACCTAAGAAACACCAACGACTATTGGCCAGTAGCTCTGACATCCATCATTATGAAGTCCTTGGAAAGGTTAGTCATGGCACGAATCAGTTCCAGCATGCTGAAATACCTACATCCACTATAATTTGCCTATCGCTGCAACAGTCCACAGCAGATGCCATTTCCCTGGCCCTGCACGCAACACTGGAACACTGAGATAACAAGGACATATATGTCAGACTGCTATTTATTGACGACCTTCAACACTATTATTCCCACGAAACACATCTCCAATCTCCATGTCCTGGGCCCCAGCACCTCCCTTTGCGACTGGATCCTGAACTTCCTAACTCACAGGCCACACTCAGTAAGGATAGACAACAACACCTCCTCCATGATCATCCTCAATACCAGTGCCCCACAAGGTGGTGTTCTCAGCCCCCTACTACACTCCTTACACACCTATGACTGTGTGGCCAAATTCCCCTCCAATTCAATTTTCAAATTTGCTGACGACACCACCATAGCAGATTTGGTCACAAACAGTGACAAGACCGAGTACAGGAATGAGATAGAGAATCTGGTCAACTAGTACGGCAATAATAATCTCTCCCTCAATGTCAACAAAATGAAGGAGATTGTCATCAACTTCAGGAAGCATAAAGGAGAACACATCAATCTGTCTACATCAATGTGGATGAAGTAGAAAGGATCGAGAGCTTCAAATTTTTAGATCACCAACAATCTGTCCTGGGTTCCTCATGCCGACACTTTAATTAAGAAAGCTCACCAACTTTCTCAGAAAACTAAGGAAATTTGGCACATCAGTTACAATTCTCACCAACTTTTACAGATGCACCATAGAAAGCATTCTTTCTGGTTGGTATGGCCAAAGACCACAAGGATCTGCAAAAGGTCATCAATGTAGCCCAATCCATCACGTAAACCTATCCATCGACTCTGTCTACACTTCCCACTGCCTTGGCAAAGCAGTCGATATAATTTAAGGATCCCACGCACCCCAGATACTCTTTCTTCCACCTTCTTCCTTCAGGAAAAAGGTATGAAGTCTGAGGTCACGTATCAACCAATTCAAGAACAGCTTCTTCCCTGCTGCTGTCTTTTGAATGGACTTACCTTGCATTAAGTTGATCTTTCTCTACACCCCAGCTATGACTGTAACACTACAATCTGCACTCTCTTGTTTTCTTCTCTTTAAACAGTATGTTTTGTCTGGATAGTGTGCAAGAAAAAATACTTTTCACCTCATGTCAGTACATGTGATAGTAATAAAACAAATCAAAAACAGGCATTGGCTGACCCACCTGAATGCTTTGGGACTCCTCCCAACATCCTCACAGTTGGTTCAGTGGGGCCATCAGCCCTTCCTGCATTCTCTGGCACTGTTGCTGCATCTCCACCAGCTGAGGGAGAAGTGGTCTCACAGGTCCAGCATATAGCCTGGGACCAGCTGAGTTCTCGCTTCCAAAAGGCCTCCACATGCCAGATGCCTCAGACATTCTCTCCTCCATCTGGAATACATTAGCAGATGTATCATGCTCACCAGAGAGTGACCCAGAAGCTTCACCACTAACTGAATGCACCAACGTGTCAGTATCTGAGATGGTGAACTGCAAGGTTTGAAAGCTGATGCCAAAACTGTGCCACCCTCGGAGACCTTTCATCCATATCTTCCAAGGACTCATCTGAGCCGGAAGATCCTGGAGCATTCAGGGTTGATCCTGCAACACAGAACACAAGGTTAAGTGCAAGGGAGGGAGAGGAACCAGGATGCAAAAAATTTGATTTACGTTTCTCTATTGAACATAGAACAAAGCACAAAGAAGGTTACATCGCAAGAACAGGCTTTTTGGTTCTCCAACTCTACAATGACAAGGCTGCCCATCTGAATTGTAACCCCTATCCTTCCAAGGGCCATATGCTGCTATTCCCATCCCATTCATGTAGCTGTAAAGATGCTCCTTAAAGGTCACTTTGTATCCGTCTCCATGACGTCTCCTAGCAGCAAGTTCCAGGTACCCACCAACCTCTCGTGCAAATAAGCTTGTCTTATGTATCTCCTTTAAACCTTGCCCATTGCACCTAAGACTCATATCCCTGAGAAGTTGTCTCAAATTGAGTGGAGGATTGACAGAAAGAACATAGAACACTACAGCACAAACAGGCTTTTCGGCCCACAAGTTGCGCAAACGCTTCTTAACTGCAGTCTGACCATGTATTCGCTGTCAGCCCCCATCTTCTCTTCCCTGCCTTCACTGGATGTCTCCAGCAGCCTCTCTACAAAGAGGGTGAGGACTTGGAGGTCCGGCTGACCACGCCCTGTCTTTGCCCTCCCTCGGGTGATATGATTGATCTTCTCTTATGGGGACAGAAGGATCCATGAAAGAAAAGATGGCATGACTCCTGCAGAATATCAGATGGTGGTGCTTGGAGGACAAGCACAGTGCTACTCTTGGGCTGGGACGGGATAGGAAGGGTCAGGACCTGGAAGCATGCAGGGTGCTGTGGGTGGGAGGATTTGGGAGAAGATACTAGATAGTGTTACGCACTCATCCTTGTTGCCTGGATAAAGTCATTAACCATCTTGCGGCACTGCTTTCCCATTCTGGGGGCCAGTGCCATGGAAGTGATGGAAGTGACAACTGCCTCCCATGTTGTTTTGCCATCATCCACCCTTGGGTCTGCGTCCTGCTGGGGGAAAAGGGTGTCCCACCTCTCCTCTGCCACATCTAGCAGCCTCCTGAGGTCACCTTCAGTGAATCTGGGAGCTGATCATGTTTTTTTTTCCCTGCACTGCCTGTCCATCCTAAGGGTTTTTTATGGAGCTGTCTCTCATTAGGGCAGATCAGCTACAGGCAGTTTGGTTAGAGCATTCCAGCAGTTCCGTGCAGTTTACTTGTTAGCATTGAGGGGAAGGCAAGTGAGCTCTTGTAAGTCTGCTGATGGGGAGGGCTGGATCAGTGCTGCTATGATTGGAGACAAGGGAGGAAGAAGGAGGTGTCGCACAGCCATCGGAGTCCAGGGACCTGAGATTGGGGGGGGTAGCCGTTGCCACTCTGTCTGAGGTCGAGGTGGGGGGAGTGGGGGCTGTTGTTACTTTGCCTCAGATCAATGGTGAAAGTGGGGGGATGCTCACTGCCCTTCTGCCTGAGATTGGTGAAGAAAAGGGGAAGAGAACTGCAATCAGTTTGGTGGGAAAGGGTGGGAAATAATGGGTTCAGTAATGGTGGGAGGGGCAATGTCTATGGGGGCCGGAGGGAGTTATTATCCAGCCCAAGAAGAATGCAGCACAGGAGCAGCATTCTATCTTTTGGCCTCCCCTTGTCCCCCCAACCTCCCCCCTCCCCCTGGGAGTTGTTCCCTTCTGTGGGGTTTACAACTGCTTTCCCCTACTCCCCACCAATGGGGAACAGGTGCCCGTCGCCACTGCAGGGAAGAGAGTTTGGAGGAAAGAGGGGTGTGTCTTGGGCACTTCTCAAGCAGCAAACTGGCACTGCCCACTTGGCACTGGCAGCGCCTTTTAATGTGGGACCTATTGGGGGACTGATCGGTGAGGGATGCATTGCCACTCTGCACTGGGAGAGAGAGTGAGTGAGGCCAATCAGGCTTGCCATTAGGGTGGGCGGGATATGGAGGGAGGGGGAAGGAGAGGGGGTGGGGTTGGGGTCGGGATTATTGCGATGGAGATTGAGACGGGCTGGCGGTGTATGGGTACATAGGGGCTCACCTCTATGCAGGGGAGGTCAGTGACTGGGCTGGTCTGAGAGCTGAAGGCTGGCAATGGTTGGGGGGGGGGGGGGTGTGGGTGTGGGCATTATGTATGCACCAATCCCTGTGCTGACAGATTGGCACATGAGCAGTGGTCCGCTCAGCGCTATGGTGCCAACCTCTCGGGTGGGAATAGACCTCGCCCACCACTTTGCGGAGGGAATCCCACTAGGGCACTCTGTGGTGCACAGAATGTCAGAGAAACATTCTGGAAATCACATTTAAAAATTGGCATGATTTACTTCCATTTTTCTGCATGTTGGGAGCTTAGAATTTTTTGGTGAGAATCCTGGCCATAAGATTTTCCTTACAAGCTGAATAATCCTTTAAAATGTGAGTAATATGTATTGAAGATAGCAATGTATAGTAATTGGACATAGCCCATGAGGGACCATAGGCACCTCTCTCTGTTAGAGAAAGACAAGGGGCTATACAACTTGAGGGGCACGACTTCACACTAAGGCAAGAAAGCAGGTCTCCATGAACTACCACAGCTAGTAGTGGGATTGAACCCACATTCTACATCACAGTCCAGCCAACTGAGCTAAAAGGAGCCCCACAATCACGATAGCAAAGGCAGCTGATTGAAGGAATGAATCATATTTCTCATGTTATTTAAGACCCTGGCCTTTAACTACATAGCCACAATTTTCTACATTATTAGTGTTTGTGTTTAAGTGAGGTGATCTGTTTTAGTCAGTGAAGTGCCATTTTTTTCTCTAAAACAATTGATGTTTTTAACACAGTTATGTTAGCAATTGCTCCATTGGGAGAGGAGCTTTAGTGCATTGAGGTTGTGAAATCTTACAGCACCATCCACATGTAGTAATGCATTTTTTCAACAATTAATGGAGTTATTTTATCAACTTATCAATTATACATGTGAAGGAATTACATCCTGAATAAAATTGTGAACTGTTCCTTTGGGGAATTGGCTCGTAGTTATTAGTTCATCTTAATTCATATGAGCCAAGGAGAAGTGGGCCACTCAGCCCTTTGAACCTGCTCTGCCATTCAAATAGATCATGGCTGATCTGATTGTAACCTTGACTCCACATACCCACTTCACCCACTTGCTTATCAGGAATCTATCTAGTCCTGTCTTAAAAATATTGAAAGACAATCTACCTCTACCAGCTTTTGAGAAAGATAATTCCTTCTGAGATAAATATAATTCTGTCTTAAATGGGCAACCCCTTATTTTTTAACAGTGGCCCCTAATTCTAATTCCTCCCACAAAAGGAAATTTTCTCCAATCAACCCTGTCAAGATCCCTTATGATCTTTTGTTTCAACTAAGTTTACTCTTACTCTTCTAAATTCCAGGCAAATACAAGCCTCACCTGCCCAACCTTTCCCCATGAGCAACTCTCCTAATCCTGGTATTTGTCTATTAAACCTTCTTTGACCTGCTGGCAAAGTATTTACATGCTTCCTTAAATAAAGAAATCTGTGTTGTGCATAGTACTCTAGATGTGGTCTAACTAATGCCCTATATAACCCAAAACATAACCTCTCTGCCTTTGTATTCAATTCCCCTTGCATTAACTGATACGTTTCTATTAGCTTTCCTAATTAGTTGCTGTACCTGCACACTAACCTTTTGCAATTCATGCATTAGGATCCTTAGATCCCTTTGCTTAGAGCTTTGAAATCTCTTCTCATATAGGTAATGTGGTTATTTATTTATTTTCCTGCCAAAATAAACAATTTCACACTTTCCCACAGTATACTCCATTTTTACTTACCCTATCTATGTTCCTTTGCAGACTCCTGATGTCCTCTTCAACTTTACTTTCCTATCTATCTTTGTGTCATCAGCAAATTTAGCAACCACAGCTTCAATCTCTTCATCCAAATTATTGATAACAATTGTCAAAAATTGAGGTCCCAGCACTGATCCCTGTGGCACACATTGTACATTGACAACCAGAAAAAAAAATCATCTTTAAACATTATAAAGAATAACTCAACTGTTAAAGCTATAAAACCTTTATTTGTCCCAGTGACTCACATATGCAGGTCATGAATCCCTTGAATTAACAGTAGGAAAAAAAATCATCCCTTAGCTATATCACTTTAATGACCACATGTTTTCTGCAGTATTACTGCAACATTCTGGAAATGTAATTGTACAAGTAACTTCCAAGACAAATGAGAAAATACTGTGACAATTATAATATTGCTATATCCAAAGGGCATAATTTATCAGTGTGTCAAGCTCTGACTAAAAACTGCATATATCTCTCCAGATGCACTACAGAGTTTTCAACCCAGATTTTCTGGCAATTCAAGTGGGGTGGCACCTGATAGAGTCGCCAGCTCACAGAGATCAAGTTGCTATCTTTAAAGGGGCACATTGCATTTTGGAGGGAGGGCGGAGCACCAGCAATACTACTGTAACGGTTGTGATCATGGGGGGCAGGGTGCCAGTGATACTACTGCAACGGTTGTTGATGTTTTGGGGGCTCTTCCCCACCCCACAATCAACAACCATTGCAGCAGTATCACCAAGGCTACCCATTCTCAATGCCATGTGCCCCTCCTCACCGCCAACATATGCACAGTGCCAGCATTCTGTTTATTGTTAAATTTACCTTAATGAGTTCTCTATATTGAAGATATTATTCAAGATGGAATATACCCACCTTATTAATAAATATAAATCATTAATCCACTTTCAAAATGCGAGGGGTAGCCATGTAATAACTGAGAATCTGTGCAACTAGATAACGGGCACGAAATCATGATAAAATTGGGTGTGAGGCCTTTATCGTGATCTGCACCCAAGTCCGAGCAGATTGTAACTTCACTGAGACCAGCGAATGGCGCACATCTATTAATCTGGGACTGCATTGTTTCAGACCTGCTAAATAAAACTCTGACTCGGCTGCTCCAGCCTCTGAAGAGGGCCTTCATCGTTTCCAACGGCACTCTGACTCTGATCAACGGTGGGGTTGGGGGTGGAGGCGAGTCAGATCATTCTCTGGTTGGAGGGGGAAGGTGGGGAGTGAGAGCAGATCGCTGTTTGCTGGGGGTGATGGGAAGAGAGGTCAGATGGATCTCTGATGGGGTGAGGTGGTGGGGGTTCGCTGCCACTCTGCGGGGAAAAAAAAAAATTCAGTGGAAGGGAGGGAGCAGGGTTGGCAATCAGTCCGGTTAGTGGGGAGGTGGATAAGGGCGGCAGTGATGTGTGCCTGTTCTCCTTATCCTCCCGCCTCCACTACTCAGACACGTCACTGCCCCCCATTATCCACCCCCCCTCTACCCAGACTGATCGCCACCCCTGCTCCCACCAATCACCTACAGAGGAGCAACTGATCCACCTGTCCCCTCCATAAGAGATCCATCTTATCCCCCCACCAGAGATCCAACTTATCCCCCCTCCCCATCCTGAGATTCACTCTCGCTCCCACATTTCACTCCCGGGCTGCTTTCTCCGCTTTCTGTGGCTCGGGAGCAATCTGACACGAGTGGGCTTTTGCCAATTTTTCTCTAACTGCGCATCCACAGTTCAGAGCTCTGATAATTCCAGCAGAGCTAAACCCCATCCACAGCACGAATGGGGCTGAAGATGGCTGAGAGCATATGGGGATGCCTGAAAGTGGATTTCTGAGTCAGACCTGCACCATGCCCAAACTCAGCACATCTACTGAAACATGGAAAGTGAGAAGTGACTATGAATAAATGCACAAGAACTAAATGGATAAATTCTAAATCTGAATTTCAGCAAGAGAAAGAAAACATTTAGGACAAAAGACTGAAATCCAGAGGTGGGGTGTGAATGACTGCCTTTGGCGATTGCTAATGTTAGCCCACTATTCAAAAAGGGAATCAGAGAGAAAACAGGGAACTATAGACCAGTTAGAGTAATGTTGGTAATAGGGAAGTTGCTAGAGTCCATTAGCAACAGAACATGTTTCTGAATATGGCAGATATTGTTTTTTCTTCACCATTTCAATTTCTTCAGTAAAAAAAGTTGGGAATCCTGTTAGATTTACTGACTGAATCTAAGATCACATTATTATTTGAAGAAATTATGAAAGAATTAAAATTTTGGAAGTCAAACAGTAGACTAAAAGATGTAGAACAAAAATACATAAAGGAGACATGGCCATAATCTTAGCGATTTGGGGTGAGGTTGAGGGGGGAGTTGGTTGAGATTCACATCGGTGAACTGAATATAGTATTTACATATTCACTACTCATGAAGGATCAGAAAATGTCCCTAACTGCTTAATTTATTAGTTGCAGAGAAAATATTGGAGGTCAATAATAAGTGATGCAACTCAGGGATATTGGCTTAAATTGAACATGATAGACGAGTGTTAGCAAAGATTTAGGAAACGTGAGTCATGCTTATCAAAAGTATTAGATTCTTAAAAGATATTATGACTATGTAATAGGGAAATGGGTTTTGTATTATATAATCCAATTTCAAGAAGCATTTGATAAGACCCCGTACAAGAAATATAATAATAGACACAATAGAATTAAGAGGTGCTGGTAAACTAGACAAAGAAATGATTGGAACATGGAAAGCAGAAGTTTTTAATGAATGTCAACATTGTACAATTGTCAAGATAGTGAAGAGTATGGGGTTGTCTGTGAAGCTTGCAGCTGGAGATCCAAAAGAAATGGCAGCATTTCAGCTCCAATAATATGAAAAGTGATAGCATGCTGCTCCAGTGATGTCAAACCTACTTTACAATAATTGATCCACAGTGCTCGATTATAAATAAATGGAAGAGAAGGCAATATTTTCACCCACATGTGAATGAATAGGAAATGACATAAATGTGAAGCTGAAGGTGACGTTCTTTATGGTGTATCAAAAAAAAATCATTCGTGTGCAGCAATGAAATCACCAGGGACATACCTAAAAATTTAAAATGCCTATTATAATATTCCATCCAATGGGGAGCTTGTTAATTTTGTTCCATTCAAATATTCAGTCTAAAGATGGACTGCTGTACCAATCCAACACTCCCAAACACCCATCTGTCCCATTGATGCAACCAGCACCTTACCCAATAGCTGCATTGCCCACCTACCACTTCAGCCACCTTAACATTTCACCTAATTACTCATCTCTACCTACTCACTTACCCACAGCCATGGACCCACCTACCTTCCTGAGCTACTTAATCCACTCACCACTCCACCTTAACTATTCACTCACCAACTCACTAACTTTCAACCTAAACATTTAAACTAATCTTATAGCAGCTGGCACTGTGAAAAGGGAGCACGTTCTATCTTCCATTCTACTTTACTCCACTTATATGGAATGAAGAACTCTGTGCTCCATATTTCCAGGAAAGTTGGGTTCTGAAGATTCCAGATAAAATCCCTGCTGAATTTGGTGGTGATGGAGGTGTAACATGAGATTTTTTTGAGGATCTGTATAATCTAACAGATTACATTATATTTTGGATTATAAACAGTGCCATGGATTATATTTTTTTTTAAAAAAATCACTTTATCAGATACAGATTAAATTCTGAATTTCAGTGTGGTGTTGATTCATTCCCATTGTCCCATATTAGAAAAGCATTGTACAATGCAAAGTGGACTGCATTTATCTTTTACTTTCTGAGGCATTTCTAATTGCTCCTGGCCAAGTCACTGTAGGGCCAAAGGGAAAACATGGCTATGACTGCTGGGGACCAATGGTCTGGGAACTGGGAGACATGAGTGGGAGTGGCCATGACAAGAACAGTGATAATAAGGGTAGACTGTGAATTTTGTAAGAGATCAGTTATCTGGCATTCAGGATCTTGGTGCAAGACTATACTACAAATCATAAATCAGGAGAAAGACTACCCATTAGCACTGCTGCCAAAAGGTCCAGCAGTTTAATCTGAACATCACGCTCAGACAACAAAGTGTCTTGTTGTAAAATATATTATCTACAACACACCTATGAGAATGCTGCTGAATATGAGTTCACAGCATTTTCTTCAGTTTGAAGCATGCGTCTTGTGAATTATTATAGATAGAACCTCCAGCGGTGTTATGGGAATATCCAGCTTAGTTTGGGTAGAGAAGCCACAAATCTAAAAGGGATTCAATAGATGAACTGTTACATTAATAGATAGACATGTTTTGAGAAACAATTATGGGCTGGTAGTTTCCTTTCAGAAGATATTTCTGGAAGCAATTAGTCTAGCACATCATTCACAGGACCATTTTCCCAAATGCTATGTTGTGAAAAAATGCTTTATGAAAAACAACTTTATAAATTTACTGGCTGGAAATCCCAACTGAATTGCTTAAAATGCTAAAACCACATATAAGGCCTTAAAATCACAGTAAAAGGTGGCTGTATATTTGCAAAACTCTACCTTAGATAATCCAAGTGCAGCTAACCTGTCAACAGGAACAGTTAACTTGAAAGAATAGGACCCACCTTCTATCCCATTAGCAAAGCATCCAATCACCTGGATATTCAACTGGGTGAAGACAAAATCAGTGGATAATGGGAATCTAGAGTGAGGAATTCTCAGCTTTGAACTAATCAATTTACAACTAGTATCTATTGGTCATGACCATATTTTGGTCATTGGGTAATTGTAAGGAATGATTTGATGTTTTAAGTTTCCTTCCTACTTGTCTTTTGTTTCAGATGGTTTCCCTTCTTTTGGGAGCTGCCCCTTTCAATTTGTCCCTTTGATTTAGTTTATTTGGTTGGCTAAAAAGACCGGTAGTAGTTGGGAGAACGGTCATGTGACAAGGCAACCCTTTGTTTGTTTAAGCACTTGTTCCACTCCAGATCAACTGAGATGCTGAATGAACAAGACTCTGAATGAAGTTTCTTTTCTCTCCATTCTATTTTTGAACCCTGCCTGCTCATTTTGACTGTCAAAGTACTGCAGTCAGAAATTATTTAAAAGGAACTCAACTGCATAGCTGCTATCTTCAAAAGAACAAACAAATTGCTAAATCTGTTCTTCCAATCTGTAATGTCTCTGTATGCATGTGAACTTTGAATGTCTGTAAACATTAAACGTGTGTGGAGTGTTTTACTTATCATGTTAGACCATGTTAAGTACAATAAATACTGTTCTTTCTTAAAAACTCATGGAAAACTATCTGGGCTTTTTATAATCACAGCACGTTAACATTGAAACTGAATTGGCAAGCAAATCCTTAAAAAAAATCTATTGTAGCCAAATGAAGAGTGGGAAAGAATAGGACCATTCAACCCCTCCTCATTAGACTGTAACAGAAATTTCATAGAACCCTACAGTGCAGACCATCGAGTCTATTTTGACCACCCAAGCCCTACCCACTAATATTTTGCCCACTAATCCCTCTAACCAATGCACCTCAGATCACTAAGGGGCATTTTTTTTTAGCATGAACAATCAGCCTAACACACATATCCTTGGACAGTGGGAAGAAACCAAAGTACCCGGAGGAAACCCATGCAGTCATGAGGAGAATGTGAAACTCCACGCAGACAGTGACCTGAGCCAGGAATCGAACCCAGCTCTCTGGAGCTGTGAAGCAGCAACGATAACCATTGTGCTACGGTGCCGCTCGATACTGTGTCCATGTTCAGATTCATGGGCAACTAAGGAATTGGATAAAGGAAATAAAATTGATTCCTAAAAGTATTTTAAAATACTCATGCATGTTTTTCTGTGGCTTTCAGTACCAAGGTATTTAAAATGTCCATGAATGAAGCCTGTACGTTCCTTGAACAGAGTAAAATAATATAGCACAGTTTAAAATCCATTTTCATTGAAGAGTTAAGGAGTGTGACTAGCATTTAGAGATAAGTGTCCATTCAATAGACAGGAACTTGAAATTGTGAAAATTATGGCCAACTATTTTGCAATTAAGCTTGAAGGATAGGAGACAGACATGGAATCAGAAATGGACAGACTGCCGTCAGCAAAGATTCAGCTGGAACAGTAGAGAGCACAGATAGAATTCTAAGCAGAAAAGAAAGGAAAAGAAAAAGACAGGAATGGAAAGGGGATGGAGAATTGCTGGAAAGAATGAAAGAACAAACTTTCTAGAAGGAAAAGCAAGAAATGAAATAAAGGCCATTAGAATTGAATAGGAAAATGTTCACTGTACCATGAGGATGCTACCCCTGGCTCAGGGCCAAGTATTGAGCATCTAAAGTACTCATAGCTGATACCAAAATTTAATGAGAGGATGTAAAAGAATTTTTCATTGCATTTGAGAAGCTTGCAATGAGGCTGAAATGGTTAGCTGAGGTTTAAACCCTTCTAGAACACAGATTAATAAGAAAAATCCATGAGTTTATCTGTGGAATTCCCTGCCCAGTGAGGCAATCTCATTGAATGTTTTTAAGAACATAAGGACATAAGAACTAAAAGCAGGAGTGGGCCACCTGGCCTCTCGATCATGGCTGATCTTTTTGTGGACTCAGTACTGCTTACCCGCCCGTTCACCATTATCCTTAATTCCTTCACTGTTCAAAAATTTATCTATCCCTGCCTTAAAAACATTCAATGAGGTAGCCTCAACTGCTTCACTGGGCAGGGAATTCCACAGATCCACAATCCTTTGTGTTAAGAATTTCCTCTTTAACTCAGTCCTAAGTTGGCTTCCCCTTATTTTGAGGCAATGCCCCTTAATTCTAGTTTCACCCACAAGTGGAAACAACTTCCTTGCTTCTACCTTATCTATTCCCCTCATACGTTTCTAGAAGATTGCCCCTCATTCTTCTAAATCCCAATGAGTATAGCCCCAGTCTACTCAATCTCTCCTCATAAGCCAAACTTCTGAACTCCAGAATCAATCTACTGAATCTCCTCTGCACCCTCTCCAGTGCCAGTGTATCTTTTCTCAAGTAAGGAGACCAAAACTGTACACAGTACTCCAGGTGTGCTCTCACCAGCACCTTATACAGCTGGAATATAACCTCACTGTTTTTAAACTCCATCCCTTAGCAATGAAGAGGAAAATTCCAATTGCCTGCTTAATTATTTGCTGCACCTACAAACCAATTATTTGAGATTCCTACACAAGGACACCCAGTTCTCTTTGCACAGCAGCATGCTGCAATTTTTTACCATTTAAATAATGGTTCATTTTGCTATTGTTCCTACCAAAATGAATGACCTCACATTTATCAACATTGTACTCCATCTGCTATACCTTGCCCACTCAGACTATGTCCCTTTGCAGACTTTCAGCATCATCTGCACAGTTTGCTCTTCCACCTGTTTTAGTGTCATCTGCAAATTTTGATACACTGCAATATGAGGGAAATAGATAAGATAGAATTCAGTAATATGGGGAATTACAAAATCAAATGTAAAGGAGAGGGTATGACTGCAGGTTAATAATGAGGACATTCAACTAGTTAAAGGAGTCAAGGGCTCAGGATAGGTTAGTAATGTTTCTAGCCCATGTAATAGGATAGAGAGTATGGAATCTAATCTCAGGCTGAGTAATAAAGGCACGAAAAGAGAGGTGTCAACGCAGTGCAGGGAGATGGCCTGGGGAAGCTTAACCAGTTTGCAGCAGGTAGGGACAGAGTGTGCAAACAAAATAACGCACTAACAGATCGGTCCAGATAAAGGCTGGCATAAAGACACTTTACCTGAATGCACATAGCATTCGAAACAGAGAATGAGTTGTTGGCACAAATCAGTACAAATGGGTACGATCTAGTGGGCATTACAGAAACGTGGTTGCAGGGTAACCGGGACTGGGAACTGAATATCCAGGCATTTTGGAAAGATAATCAGGAAGGAAAAGGAGGCAGGGTAGCTCTGTTAATTAAGGATAACATCAGGTATTGAAAGACGATATAGGCTCTAAGAGACAAAATGTGGAATCGATATGGGTGGAGATACAGAATAGTAAGGGGAGAAAGTCACTGATGGGTGTGGTCTATAGGCTCCCAAGTAATAACTTTGAGGTGGGGCAGACTATAAATAAACAAATAATGGATGCGTGCAAAAACAGAACAGCAATAATCATGGGGGATTTTAACCTGCATATTGATTGGTTGACTCAAGTTGGACACAGTGGACTTGAGAAAGAGTTCTTAGAATGCTGTTGGAATAGTTTTCTCAAACAGTATGTTACAGAACCTACGAGGGAGCAAGCCATCTTCGATCTGGACCTGTGTAATGAGATAGGTAAAATTAATAATCTTCTTGTGAGGTTTTCTCTTGGAATGAGTGATCAAAATACAGTTGAATTTCTAATACAGATGAAGGGTGAGAAAGTAGGGTCCCAAACCAGTATCCTCTGCTTGAACAGAGGGGAGTACAATAGGATGAGGGTGGAGTTGGCTAATGTAGATTAGGAACACAGACTAGTTGATAGGATGGCTGAGGAACAGCGAAGATTTTTAAGGAGATTTTTCTCAGTACTTAGCAAAAATATATTCTGGTGATAAAGAAGGAATGTAAGAAAACCAGCTGTGGATAACTAAGGAAATAAAGGAGAGTATCAAATTAAAAACTAATGTGTACAGAGTGGCCAAAACTAGTGGGGAACTAAAAGATTGGGAAAGCTTTAAAAAACAACAAAGAACTACTAAGAAAGCGATAAAGAAAAGAAAGATAGATTATGAAACTAAAGTGGACAAAATATAAAAACTGATAGCAAAAGTTTTTACAAATATATAAAAAGGAAAAGAGTGGCTAAAGTAAATGTTGGACTGATAGAAGATGAGAAGGGGGGTTTAATAATGAGAAATGAAGAAATGGCCAAGGCCTTAAACAAGTTTTTTGTGTCAGTCTTCATGGTAGAGGACACAAATAGCTTACTGAAAATTGACAGTCATGGGACTGTAGGGAGTGAGGACCTTAAAACAATTACTATTACTGAAGAGGTAGTGCTTGGTAGGCTAATGGGACTAAAGATAGACAAGTTCCCCAGGTTCGGATGGAATGCATCCAGAGTACTAAAAGAAATGGCAGAAGTAATAGCAGATGCATTAGTTGTAATTTATCAAAATTCGCTGGACTCTGGAGAGATGCCAATTGATTGGAAAACAGCTAATATGATGCCACTGTTTAAAAAAGAAGGTAGACAAAAGGCAAGCTAACTGGCCTGTAGTTACCTAATATCTGTAATTGGGAAAATGCTGGAATCATCATTAAAGAAGAAATAGCAGGACACCTGGAAAAGAATGGTTTAATCAAGCCGACGCAGCATGGATTCATGAAGGGAAAGTTGTTTTTGACAAATTTACTGGATTTTTGTGAAGATGTAACTAGTGTGGTAGACAGAGGGGAACCGGTGGATGTGGTGCTTTTAGATTTCCAGAAGGCGTTCAATAAGGTGCCTCATAAAAGGTTGCTGCACAAGATTAAGCTACATGGAGTTGGGGGTAAAATGTTAGTGTGGATTGAGGATTGGCTATTTAACTGGAAACAGAGAGTTAGAATAAATGGGTGCTTTTCTGGTTGTAATTGGTGACTAGTGGCATGCCACAGGGATTGGTGCTGGAGCCTCAACTGTTTACTATATACATAGACGATCTGGAGGAGGGGATCGAGTGTAGGGTAATGAAATTTGCAGATAACACAAAGATGAGTGGGAAAGCAAATTCTGTGGAGGATGCAGAAAGTCTGCAGAGAGATTTGGATAGGCTAAGTGAGGATCTGGCAGATGGAATATAACATTTGGCAAGTGTGAGGTTATCCACTTTGGAAAGAATAATAGTAAAATGGACTATTATTTAAATGGTGAAAAATTACAACACGTTACTATGCAGAGGGACCTGGGGATCTTTTTGCACGAATTGCAAAAATTCAGTTTGCAAGTGCAGCAGGTGATTAAGAAGGTAAATGGAATGTTGGCCTTTATTGTGAGAGGGATAGAATATAAAAGTAGGGAGGTCATGCTGCAACTGTACAACGTACTGGTGAGGCAGCAACTCGAGTTCTGTGGGCAATTTTGGTTTCTTTATTTGCAAAAGGATATATTGGCCTTGGAAGGAGTGCAGAGAAGGTTCACCAGGTTGATTCTGGAGATGAGAAGATTAGCTTATGAGGAGAGATTAAGTAGATTGGGCCGGTATCATTGGAGTTTAGAAGGCTAAGGGAAGATCTTATAGAAACATATAAGATAATGAAGGGGTTAGACGGGGTAGAAGCAGAGAGATTCTTTCCACTTAGATAGGAAACAAGAACTAGAGGGCACAGCCTCAAAATAAGAGGGAATCAGTTTAGAACAGAGTTGAGGAGGAACTTCTTCTCCCAGAGGATAGTGAATCTTTGGAATTCTCTGCCCATTGAAGCAATGGAAGCTACCTTGTTAAATGTGTTTAAGTCACAGGTAGATAGATTTCTGACCAATAAGGGTTATGGGAAGCAGGTGAGTAAGTAGAATTGAACCACTATCAGATCAGCCATGATCTTATTGAATGGTGGGGCAGGCTGGTGGGGCTAGATGGCCTACTCCTGCTCCTATTTCTTATGTTCTTATTTCCTTATGTCCCCAATTCCAAATCAACTATGTAAATCGTAAACAATTGTTAAGGCAAGGACATATAAATTTTTGAACAATAAAGGAATTAAGGGTTATGATGAGTGACCAGGTAAGTGGAGCTGAGTCTGCAAAAAACATCAGTCATGATCTTGTTGAATGACGGAGCAAGCTCAAGGAGCCAGGTGGCCTATTCCTGCTCCCAGTTCTTATGTTTTGAGGTTGTAGGTTTACCATCTTTTGTCCGATGAGCATTCACCAGTTTATGAGATGACTAAAAATGTTATTCCAAGTGCAGACGAGCTGGTACTGAAGGTTTATCATCCAAAATTTAGAACTTTCTGAAAACGACCTGAGCAATTCTACGTTGAGTTTGAAAGGATTAAGCAACCTGCTCTCAACTGATAGACACAGATGTTTAAGATAAATCCAACCAATGAGAGCATCAGAGGTGTGATTCTCTCAATGAGCACAAAACTCATTCCTCATCTGAAAGAACAAAGCATTTCCAAAGTTAGATCGGCAGGTGTTAGATCAGATGAATTAACACACAGATCGCTAATTCAAAATAAGCTAGGATCTTGTATTTCATAGAGGGTGGGGAGAGTTAGAATGAACAAAGACAAAACAGGCAAATAATGAACAAAATACAGAAAATATAGAGCAATCACTAACTTTCAAATGGTAGAACCAAGAAAGTAAACTTTTAGGGGAACAGCTAGTGTATTTTCAATGTGAACTGCCTGAACACCTGAGACAATTGTTGGCATGCTGAAAGGCCAATAGGATGTGCTGTAGTCAAATGGTGACTGTGGCCATGAAGGTCAAAAGTGTGCATTTCAATATGACTGAAGATCACAAGATTTTGGAATTAAAGAAAAAATGAGCTCTTGCTTAAGCAAAGAAAAGGGATCAGCATTCTCAGAGATATTAGTTGTTGGCAAACACTGCCCACACCAGAGAAGGGGAAGTTTCTATCTGAAAGTAAAGTGAAAATGTGCTAGTTAAAGGATTTACTGGACAATATTTAAATGGAACAACTGATTCTAATGGATATTAATAGCTCTGGAATAGATAAATGTGATTATGGGAGCTTTCTCTAAGAATAATGGAAAACATAGCTAACATATTAACATGATGACAAACATTCAGTTGGAAAGAGGTGTTTATCCCGTCCTGTACACACTGTGAATGGAAGCTTGTGAAGTCCCGTAGAGATTCACAGTGGAGCTCTGGAAAGAGCCATTTATGTAGAAGTTAAGAATGGCAGTGACTTGCAAGGGATACTACCCAGTGCCTGCAGTGACCACCTATAGAGAATGTGACATGTGTAAGCTACCAGATCCCAGGACATGCAAAGATGTCAATGACACTATCTCTTCTTTACCTGCACAAAAATCATGCGCCTTTTGTACACCCTTGATCTTGAAAGACACCCATGTGCATCATTTCTATGAAACTCATTCTCTGGGTCCAGAGGGGTCCATGCTGCTCCTTGCTCATCTTGGTGAAATTCCTTGACAGGTGAGCCTGGCACTGCCATTGCACTCTTTCTTCCTCTTGCTGCTTCTGCAGAAGTGTAATGTTTCAAATGTTTTGCGGCCATTGCAGCCTTCAGTGATCTATTTAAGAATTGCAAATCAATTGCTTAGTCAGAGTATAAAATGCATGATACAACAGATTCGTTTGTACCCAAATTGTAGGCCAGGGTTCTGCAACCAGATGAAGGATCTTGATTTTTACAATCAGGAGATCTTTTTAGGTAGATGACGTGGCCACGTGCAAAGAGTTTGCTTCCAATTGCAAGGCCATATTACTTGCAACAAGAGATCACCATCTGAAATTTGCAGGCAAGACAACCAGTTTAATTTCTTCGGTATTTAATTTCATAGATGCTTGTATGTGATTTAATCTCAAGATTTCAAGATGATGTCCATAAACCACTCAGTCTTAGTTGCAATGCTTTACAACATACATTGACTAAAGTGCAATCTTACCTCTTGGCCATCCTCACAATCTAATATATTTTATATTATGCCTATGTAACCTCATATAATTATTGCATCTATACTTAATAGTGTTGAAGAACAGAGGGATCTTGGTGTATATGTGCATAGATCCCTGAAAGGTGGCAATCAAGTCAATAAGGTTGTTAAGAAGGCATACGGAGTCTTACCTTTTATTGGTGGGGGGATTGAATTTCGGAGCCGCAACGTCATGTTGTAACTGTACAAAACTCTAGTGCGGCCACACTTGGAGTATTGTGTGAAGTTCTGGTCCCCACATTATAAGAAAGATGTGGAGGCATTGGAGAGGGTACAGAGGAGGTTTACCAGGATGTTGCCTGGTATGGAGGGCAGGTCTTATGAAGAGAGGCTGAGGGATTTGAGGTTGTTTTCGTTAGAAAGAAGGCGGCTAAGAGGAGACCTTATTGAAACATATAAGATGATTAGAGGTTTAGATAGGGTGGACAGTGATAGCCTTTTTCCTAGGATGGAGAAAGCTAGCACGAGGGGACATAGCTTTAAATTAAGGGGTGGTAGTTATAGGACGGATGTCAGAGGTAGGTTCTTTACCCAGAGGGTGGTAAGGGTATGGAATGCCCTGCCTGCTGCAGTTGTAGATGCGCCAAGTTTGGTGGCGTTTAAGAGGTTAGTGGATAAGTTTATGGACGAAAAGGGAATGGTTTAAGTTAGAGGGTCATTGTTTTTTCCTAATTGGTCGGCGCAACATTGAAGGCCGAAGGGCCTGTTCTGCGCTGTAATGTTCTATGTTCTATACTTGTCAGCAGAGTTCTCTTGCAAATTCATTCATACAAAAGTGGTTAGGTTGATAGCATCAATTCAAATTATATTCAGATTACTTTTGTCATTCTGTTCCTTATTTCAAGAAAGAATGTGATTAAAAATTAATCCTGGTACAGTATGTCTTGCAGACTCTTGTGACCACTAAGTGATATCACATTTGCATTGAAGCAGAGTGAGAGACTGTTTCTGTGTTTGTGGAAAGTCACAAATCATTAATATCTCAAAATAACATGTGAAAAGCCTCAATGAAGTCAACAAAATCCATTCAATGTTGATCCTGAGATACTCATTTAAAATGCAGCTTTTTTTTAAAGGCGGTGACGAATAAGTCAAAAGGCATAGGTTAATAATTGAAAACTAACTAAAGTTCAGAATCACTCGTCTTCGTTCCAGTTAATTATATTCCTGTGAATTAATAATGACTGTAGCAACTATCTGAAATAAACATTTTCCTTCAAATTAATTTGATAAAAACAAATGTCAAAAAAAAATTTATCAATTCTTATCTGTCTCATTATTTCAGTACTCCATATCATTCAATGATTCCCAGCCATTTATGAAAGGATATTATATGTTTAAATAATGCATTTTGTGTTGGCTCGTGTGCTTGTTGGAGAAAAAACAAAGGAACGAAGGTTTCCATTCCACCCACCACAGGAATCATAGCAAGCAAGGGGCAGACTATAGAAAGGTCTATTGACCTTGGGTGGGATTTTCCAGTTTTGTGGTGAGTGCAGCTAGAATATCCCACCCATATATTTTAATTTGAAATGATTGTCCTTTTAAGAACTAAGCTTCTCTATGAGATGATTTCTGGTAAAGCAACTGACTTCCAATAACTGTTTGTGTAACCAAGTCATCTGGGCAATAAACAATAGAAAAAAGGTCAACAAGAAGTTAATTATAGGGAGAATAGATTGTAAGTGGGGCTCTGATTTCAAGTAGAGTTTTTAATTTTAAAACTAACAGTGTAGACAACATGGTGGCAAGGTGGCACAGTGTTTAGCCCTGCTGCCTCACAGCTCCAAAGACCCAGGTTCAATTCCAGGCTTGGGTCACTGTCGGTATGAAATTTGCACTTTCTTCATGTCTGCATGGGTTTCCTTCCAGTCCAAAAATGTATGGCTTAGGTTGATTGGCCATGTTAAATTGCCCCTTACTTTCCCTGGATGTGTAGGTTAGAGGGATTAGTGAGGTAAATGTGTGCACTTGGGCACAGGGCTTGGGATGGGATTGTTGTCGATGCAGACTCGATGGGCTGAATGGCCTCCTTCTGCATTGTAGGGCTTTTATGCACATCTCTTTCAGCAAAGTTGAAAGTTTTTGTACACAACGACTGAAGGGGTACGTAAACCTTGGTAATTAAGGGGCAATACTAGAAGTGAGTTGAACTTCTGGAATAGCCAAACTGAGAAGAGAGAGAAGAATTTTAGATTAAGATTCTAGAGTTGAAGAATATTTGAATTAAGAGAGTTCTAATCTGTGCTGGCTACACTTAAGATGTTAACAAAAGTTCAATTTTGCCATTGTATTGCGCCCATTTTCAGGTGCAAAAAATTGGCAATCTACACCCGCCTTCATGCCAGTTCCCACTTTGACTGAAAATGGCCGTGATTGGGCTGTGTGTGAAACAGGTGCGACAGCCAGTTAAATGCATTTTCACTTCCAGTAACTACATGCATTTTAATTGAGTTAATGGGTTGCACACCCAGTTTTACCAGCACTTTCTCCTTCACCATCATGTTCGCCCCATCTGGAATCGGCACGTAACAGACAAGCTCTATGTAAGTTCAATTTGGGTGCTTTATCAGTGAGGGTTGGTGATGATGTAAGTTCCAAGTGTTCAATGGCTCTCTGCTTAAGATCAGTGGGGATGAAGATGGGATTGGCTGGGAAGTGTGGAATGAAGGTAAGTCTACTTTCTATCATTTTTTTCTGCGCATGCACAGAAAAAGTTTAGATGCATTTAGCCTCACCCATAAGCTTCTGCAGTGTGACTTGCTGATGTCTTTTCCGGGCAGAATGTTTATGGGGGTGCCTCAGAATGGGCCTAAGTGTCAGATCTGAAACACTCCCAGTTTCAAGTCTGCTGAGCACTTAGAATCAAAATGGAAAAGTAAGACCCAATGTCTGTGTTGACCTGAGCATCTACAACTTTGGGATGGTTGGAGGAAATTTGACTGGACAAGCTTGATAAAGTAAGTGAAAAACCCAAGAAATCTCAGCCCTCATACAAATGTTTGAAAATGAATTTAGATCAAGTGGTTGATCTCCAAATGTCTGAGAGCTACTTCTCTTGAGTTATTGTGGGTATGTACCAAATGGGTGCAGAAGGGAATTTGAATTAAGAAGTTTGATGTGAATTTTATTCATAAAATTCCCTACAAATGCACAAAGAGGCCATTCAGCCCATCAACTCTGCACCAATTCTCTGGACACAGCTTCTTACCCAGGCCCACTCCCACCCTATCCCTATAACCCCGCAGATTTACCCAGCTAATCTCCCTAATCTTGGGACATCTAACCAGCATATTTTTGGATTGTAGGAGGAAACCCAAACAGCCACAGAGAGAATGTGCAAACTCCACACAGATAGAGACCCAAGACTGGAATGGAACCCAGGTCCCTGGTACTATGAGACAGCAGTGCAAACCATTGTGTCACCATGCTACCCTAAGTGCCTGTGTTCATTGTGCTTTTGATATACTTAATAAACAGACTATTAAAGATAGAATGTACTTATTAATATACATGCTCATTGATATTTGATTCAGTAGAAGTCTTTGTTTTAAATTCTGAACTCTGTGGCTTGGTTCTTTCAATAATTACTTGAGTTTTCAGATTGGCACAAAAAAGCATTTCTGGTCTCTACTGAGATCTTAACAATTTATGTAATATAGACACCTGGACTTATTAATTAAAATAGCTGTATGATTATTCCATGATGAACACTTGGTAATTGATATGATGAATTCATCCTGAGTAGGGATCAAATAGATGCTGTAATTGTAAGTGTATAATGCTCCGTACCCAGGATGGCATTCATTCTTTGAAATTACATGTATTCCCGATGCATTCAGAAGTGCTAGTGAGACATTTGAGGATAGTCTCACTGCCCAGCAATTCCATCTTTCACCAACAGACTTTCCTACATGTAAGAGTTATCATCACTAAACCTAAAAAAGGTGGGTATAACTTGTTTTAGAATACTGGTTATGTTCTGATTCTATGCTGGAGAGATGCATGGACTCTGCTACCAACGACCTTCTCCTCCCTCTCCTTTCCACTCCTATCATTCATAATTTACAATTACAAGCACAATATGATTCTTTCTCTGCAAGTGTAAAGAGAGTTAAGTGTAAGGATTATCACCCAACCTGCTTGGGAGATCTCTCCCTCCTCCCCTTTCTTTTTTATAATGTTGCTAACCAGATCCTTGAGGAAGAGACTGTTGCCATGGTAACACACAGACTAATTAGGGAAACATCACTATGTCTCACTTATCTAAAAGGTGATACTGGTTCCAATGACATGTATGCCTATTCAAGTAAAGTATGTTTTATAAGGAACCTCAGAAGGCCCATTGTTCAAATAGAATGTGGGAATATTGAACAATTCTGAAAGAAGGATTGGAGTATTAGACTGAAGTGTCAACATGCAGCGACAACATCCATCCTAGCTGTATTAAGGTATAAAGTCACTGCAAACCAGGAGAAACAAACAGTCTGAGGCAAGACCTCCAAAATCATTGGCTTTACAAGGAGTATATTAGAGATTCAGCATTCTCAGTAGAAGATTCTCTTCAATATTATAGTGATAGAACTCCTGAGGAAATCTGAGGCCAATGTATCATAAAATTGTGCATGCAATAAAACTGAATATGTTGCAGATCACAGCAACCAGAACAATTCTTTTCCCAAGATTGTAACAAGCTAACTAGTCAGCAAAACATGACAGTTTTCCCAATTAAATTTATCAACTTATACTATTTCAGGGGCAGGATTTTACAATTAAGAGTGTTACCAATAGAGAAGGGGGAGTGTATAATGCCTTGGATGACAAAGCCACACCTGCATCCATTACTGAGCTTCTCCCATAACACTGTAGATTGACAGACATTAACACTGGCAGCCTACCTATCTGTCTAGTGTGGCCCCTTTAAGGGGTGTTCCCTGGGACCATGTGATCAGGCTGGACCCTCTGGAGATTCAAGGTGGGAAGCTGAACCAATCGAGTGCTAAGTCAGGGAGGATTCCCCAGTTGGAGCCAGGGGGGAGTATTGTACAGCTGCATAATTACTCTGTCTGAGCCTATTAGTATAAATACTTCTTAATTCATGAGCAATAAACTCTTTTGTTACTTAAACCTCATTGAGTCACCTTTGATGATTTACTACACTGTCATTTTTAAATAAACAATGAAGGGTCAATTGCACTTGTTAACAAGCCGATTGGCCAGTTAATATGCCTGCCCATGCTATGATATGGTGACGAGGGCAAGCAGGTAGCAGTGGACAGGCTATGTTTAAACACATGAATTTAAAAGGTGCGAAGGAAGGTGGGAACATATTTTGGGAGCTGCCTTGTGTGCATCAGGAGTATTACCCCCAGAGTTTTACACCCCCCTCCCCGATACCGCTGCTTTATTTCCTCCTATTTGGCCTCCAAAACCAGTCTCTCCAGCATTCTCACCTCGTTGTTAAGTTGCCTTTTACCTCTCCACTCAAAAAGGCTACTGCTGGCTTTGGCATTCATCATCTCTTCTTTTGGGGCCTGCTTGCCATCCCATGGCACTGCCCACCACCGAGCTCTGGCATTGCTATGACTGCTGGAGCTGCCAGTCAATCTGACTGATTAGCATCTGTTGAGGGGTGGATGTCCCACTGACAGCTTGCTTAGCCTGTTCGCAGCATGCTCTTACTGCAGGGTGGATGAGCTTCTTTCGAATGCATCGGCTGCCAGCTCTCTTAACTTTCTCTGGGGAGGGGTGGGGATTGGGCGCTGAGTAAAATCCAAATCCGGAACACAGCACTGCTGCACCAATACTTTTGGGGAGTTTGACATAATCTCGGACACTGTCCCTACCAGCATTGAATGAAAAAGCTTTTTATTTTCTTTTTATGATCTCATACAGAGTAACATTTGTCCAGCTGTGATGCATGACAGCGAAAGCTGAGAAAGGAAAGTCAGTAACAGCAGGAATCCAAGACAAACGAACATCGGCAACTCGCTTCTCCAGAAATATTCCAGGAGCTACAAACCAGAACAAAACACATCTCAAAGAACAAACCAGATTACCGTGAGAAACAGAGACAGAAGCCTTCTTCTGTCCAGAAATGGTCCAGAACTAATGCAAGCTTTATCAGCTGTTTGCTAGTGGACCTGGTTCGCCAGTAATTGGACTTCCAGGAAACTACATTTTTAATTTTTTTAATTAAAATTTTTAAGGGAGGGCATGGAATTTGAGGCATCATTACCCAGTGTTTATTACCCATCCCTAATTGCCCATGAGAAAGTGGTGATGAGCTGTTTTCTTGAGACCATGTCATTTAGGTGCACTCATAATGCTGTTAGAGAGGGAGTGCTAGGATTTTGACCCCGTGACAGTGAAGGAACAACACTATATTTCCAAGTCAGAAATGGTGAGTACTTGAAGGAGAACTTGCAGATGTTGATGCTCCATTTGTCTGATGCCCTTCTCCTTCTAGATGGTAGTGGTTCTGGGTTTGGAAGATGCTGCCAAAGGAGCCTTGATGAGTCCTTACAGAATATTTTCTATATGGTACACACTGCTGCTACTGTTTGTTGGTGGTGGAGGGAGTGAATATTTGTGGATTATTGTCAATCAAGCTGGTTGCTTGGTCTTGGACGGTGTCAAGCTTCTTGAGTGTTGGAGCTGCACTCATCCAGGCACATGGAGATCACACTCCTCACTTGTGCTTTGTAGGTGGTGGACAGGCTTTGAGGAGTCAAGAGGATTCCTTGCCTTTGACCTACCCTTGTACTCAGTATTTACATGGCTAGTCCACTTTAGTTTCTAGTCAGTGATAGCCCTCAGAGTGTTAATAATAGGATAGAAGAGGTGGGTGCTTTAGTAATAGTAATAACATTGAAAGTCGAATGTGAATGTTAGATTCTTTTGTGTTGGTGATGTTCATTACCTGGCATTTGTGCAGCGTGAATGTTACCTGCCACTTGTCAGTCCAAGTCTAGATATTGTTCATGTCTAACTGCATTTGGATCTGGACTCCTTCGGTATCTGAAGAGCAACAAATGGTGTTGAACATCGTGCAACAGCAGGAAAAAATCCCCACGTATGACATTACAATGGGAGGAAGGCCATTAATGAAACAGATGAGGATGGTTAGGCTTAGGACACTCCGCTGAGGATGTCCTGAAACTGAAATGATTGACCTCCACTAACCACATCCATCTTCCTTTGTGTTAGATGTAATCCAATCAGTGGAGAGTTTCTCCCCAATTCCTGATGACTCCCGTTTTGCTTGGGCTCCTCGATGTCACTTTTGATCAAATGCTGCTTTGATGGCAGGAGGAGTCACTTTCATCTCACTGCTGGAGTTCAGTTCTTTAATCCATGTTTGCACCAAGTCTGTAATGAAATTAGGAACTGATTTATTCTGGCGGAACCCAAATTGAGCATCAGTGAGCAGTTATTGCTAAACAAGTGAAGTTTGATAAGACTGTTGATGACCCCTTCCATCACTTTACTGATGATCAAGAGTAGGCTGATGGGATGTGAATTGGCTGGGTTGGATTTGTCTTTCTTATTAGGCACATGGCATACCTGGGCA
The DNA here is from genome assembly GCA_024679065.1 of Sphyrna mokarran. Lineage (NCBI taxonomy): Eukaryota > Metazoa > Chordata > Chondrichthyes > Carcharhiniformes > Carcharhinidae > Sphyrna > Sphyrna mokarran. Next base: position 47,209,249 of record JAGIQG010000003.1, on the reverse strand, counting down.
TTTTTCCACATTGCCAGATAGCTCCCAGTATTGTTGCTGTACAGGAACAGCTTGGCCAGAGGCAAGTTCTGAAGTCTTCAGTCTTCAGTACTATTGTCAGAATATTGTCAGGACCCATAACCTTTGTGTTATTTAGTGCTCTCAGCTATTTCTTGACATCACATATAGTGAAGAAAACTGACTGAAGACTATGATGCTGGGCCTTCCGAAGGAGGCTGAGATGTCTTATCCACCCAGCACTTCTGGTTGAAAACTGTTGCAAATGTTTCAGCCTTATCTTTTGCATCCACATTATAGAAGCTAGGGATATTTGTGAAGCTTCCTCCTCCAGTGAGTTATTTCATTGTTTACTACTGTTCATGATTGGAGATAGCAGGACTGTAGAGCATAGATCTGATCCGTTGGCTGTAGAATCATTTCCCTCTATCACTTGCTGTTTATGCTGCTTGGCTTGCAAGTAGCCCTGTGTATTGACTTACCAGTTGACATCTCATTTTTAGGCATGCCTGGTGCTGCTCTTGCTATACCTTCCTGTACTCTTCATTGAACCAGTGTTGATCCTTTGACTTCATAGTAATGTGAGAATTGGGGATATGCCAGGCCCTTAAGTTACAGATTATGGTTGAATACAATTCTGCTGCTAAAGGCCCACAATGTCTCACCAATACACAGTCCTGAGTTACAGATCTGTTTGAAATCCATCTCATTTAGCATGGTGGTAATGGCACACAACACAATGAAGTATATTCTCAAAATGAAGACAGGTGATTTTATCTCCATAAAGACTCAATAAATGGGACTCACTCCTACCAATCGTTATGGACAGATGTATCTTGGCAAGCAGGTTGGTGAGTGTGAGGTTAAGTATGTTTTTTTTTCCTTTTGTTGGTTTTCCTCACCACCTGACCCCGTCCAGCAGTTATATCGTAAGGACCCAGCCAGCTCAGTCTGTGGTGGTACTGCTGAGCCACACTTGGTGATGGACATTGAGGGCCCCCACCCCAAGTACGTTCTGTGTCATTGCCACAATGAGTACTTCCTCCAAGTGATGTTCAACATGGTGGAGTACTGACTTGTTAGCTGAGGGAGGACAGTACCTGGTAATCTGCTGAAAATTTCCTTGCCCATGTTTGATCTGATGCCATGAGACTTCATGGGTCCAGAAACAATGCTGAGGACTCCGAAAGCAACTCCTTCTTAACCTTTAACACTGTGCCACCACTACCTCTGATGGAGATGGCAGTGCCTGGGACATTACTTGGAAGGTATGATTCTGTGAATAAGGCTATATCTTAGCTTGACTCTCCCAATTTTGGCACAAATTCCTGGACTTTGTAGGCTTGAGAGGGCTGGACTTGCTGCTTTCTGGTGCCCAGATCCATCCTTTCTGGTCTGTCTGGCTTCATTCTTTTTAAACTCTGTAGTAGCTTGAAACAACAGTGGCTTGCTAAGCCATTTCAATTGTATCAAATTAAGAGTCAACCATATTGCTGTGAGCCTGAAGTCACATGTAGACCAGGTGAAGATAACAGATTTCCTTCTGGGGGCACTTGTTTAAGGTGCGAGGAGAAAGATTTAAAGGAGATGTACAAGGCAAATTTTTTACATGGAGGGTGGCGGGTGCCTGGAACTCGCTGTCAGGGGAGGTAGTGGAAGTGGATACAGTAGTAGTTTTTAAGGGGCATCTTGATAAATACATGAATAGGATAAGAAAAGAGGAATATGGTTCCCAATTACTAGTCCAGTGACAATTCCACTGTACCACATCCTTACCCTGAGCCTAATCCAACCATATCCATAATGATAGGAACTTCTGCAATGTTAGTTGAGCTTTGTGAGAAGATTTCTGGGCAACAAGGGTGAAGAAGCCTGGACTCATCAAATGGCTTTAACCACAGTGGAAAAGAAAAACCTCTAAATTGGTAAACTGGTGTCCAAGATGTTGTATAATAGCAATGAGTATACATGAAAGATTCAATTTCAGTTTGAAGAACCTATTTTGGCAAAGATTTGCATGAAATTGCTATATTGAAAATCAAGGCTACATGCATAACTGAGTTGTGGACTCCTCTTAAAAATAAAATGCACCTGAGTTTTGTTATACAACAAATCCTTCTGTTAAGATGTCAATGGATTGAGATGTTCAGTTGCAGTGCAATTTTTTTCCCTGCTGGATAAGAAATGTACAGTAACATACAGACTAACTAATTGTATAAAATAGCAGCAAACAAGAGCTGGTCTATCTCACAAGCTAACACAATGATATATCAAGCCATAAGGACTCCACCACTACATTGCAACCAAACATCTCATTTAATCATCCTACTCAAATGATTCAGAACTCAAACAATGTGCGCTCTATTGAGGAGAAATGGCAACATTAATTGTGGTGACTTCAGTTTCACAGTTATTTCTGTTAGCTACCATAAGCAATGAGCATAAGAACATATCGAATAGGAACATGAGTAAGCAATCTGCTCCATGAGCATGCTCCACCATTCAATAAGATCACGGGCAATCTGAACATGGCATCAACTCTACTTTCCTGCCTGCTCCCCATAATCCTCGACTCCCTTTTAGACCAAAAATCTAACCTTACCTTGAATATAATCTTCTTTAGCTTTGTTTTTAGATGAGCTACTCCTAAATTTCCACCAGACATTTATGGCTTTTTAAGTGTCAAAATTTCAAGCATCGTACAAATGGATATAACCTTGAAGACCCCACTACCGCAAAACATCCACATTTCAAAGCGCCTGCTCTTCTGGCGGGACATCTGCCACATTGCTTCAAGAGGTCAATAATTTCTCCAAACTGCACACAAAGAACTGACAGCTTTGCTGCCCTTGCTGTTGCAAGGGAACTTTAGGACTCTGTTTACATAGATCAATCTCTAGATCTCTTAAGCATATTGCAACCTGCCATCTTATATATTCTTGCTTTTGGCAAAGAACATTGAAATAGTCCAAGTTGGGATTCAACCACACAATATTCCCATGGTGTCCAAAGGTTCAAGCTAGCTCATAGTCATAAGGCGCACAGAACAAAGGTGGGCATTAAAACCTGTTTATCCTTAAGTTTTACCATATGTTGAGAGTTTTCTTGTGTTGTTGCATTTCACATTAGCAGGTGATATTTGATCAGTATGAAGTTAGGGCAACATAATTGAAGAATTATTTACTGAGGGCATTATGAAGAAAAGAATACTGTTTCTACCATGGTCAAAGGAAGTAATTAGGGGAAGATCCAATTGAATGCTTCTGGTGAAAGTAAGATTGTAACTGTAACTTCAGGCCCTTAAGCCAGGTTTTTGGTGCTCTTTATTGTCTTTTTCCAAGAAGCTCCTAATTGTACTGCAAAGTTGTGCATCATACAACAGTTTTTGATTCAGCCGTATTGTGAAAATTACCCTCACTGATCAGTCTAGACATCTCTGCTTCATCGTATCTCTGGTTCATTCAACAATGACCTTGAGCAATGAGTGAACCTCATTAGATCAGTTGTTAGAAGATGTTTTTGCAATGAGTCGCCTGGACTACAAGGCTATGAATTATCTCCAAAACGCAATTTGGCATTTTTTTCTATAGGTCAAGTTTCACATTCAGGTTTTGCACAATAAGCAAGCCAAATACAACCTGTTATTTCATCTTACTTTTATTAAAATGCTGATGATTGGCCTACCAATTTTATGCTATTTCTTTTTGTTGCTAATTTTTTCTGGTTTCCCCCCCTTTCACAAAAACATTTACTTTTTGTTCTAATAGCTTTACAGATACCAGTTGTCCTCCAGTACCTCATCCAAGTGTCATTATCCATTATGAACCTTGACAGCAAGGGCAAATTGTCTATTTGATACAAGTAACATGAGAATCAAGGAAAATTCTCTCATCATCCAACACACACAGATTCCAGCAAGGACAGCATTTAGAAGTAGAAACACAATGATTTTGTTTTTCCTAAGATCAGGCAGTTGAGTACAACCTCAATGTCCCCCCCATGCCCAAATGGGATCAGCTAATCCAGCACCGTCTGGGAATAAAGTGTGGAACCTTTCCAGCCTTGTGTATTTGGCTGTATATTTACTGAGCCATTAAAAAAGCTTGCTTACCATTATATTTAAGAGAAAGCAATTTGTTTGAAATATACTGCTAACTCCAAACATTCACCAGAGATAACTATGCTATTAAAGGGCAACGCAAAGAAAAAAATAAAGGCTCATTTTTCAAAAGTGAGGATGTGAATATTCTAACCCCCAAAGGTCATTGGATAAGCTAAAAAAAAGAAAATCTTTCTCATTAGCCCAATTTTAATTTGTTGCAGTGAAATATTAAGGATCTTGTTATCTTCAATGTGACATCTTTGTTCCACTTCCTTATTTAATTTGCCAGATTTTGATATTGTTTGAGCAACACTGCATTCCCACAGAAACATCATCTCATATTGCATCACAATGGTTTGTTCCCACAGTTTATTCATGTGGTGTAAGTGCATTTTTAAGTAAATAACTAGAAACAGATCAGAGGTTTCTGTGAGAATGCATTATTCCTTTGAGAAGTACAGGGACACTTTGATCAGCATCAGTGCAGAATGGCCACCATGGTAACCAGAGCTGGTGTGCATATATGTATCTAAGCAACGAACATTCTGCAGTGAATATTATTCGGTCACTCTCCATTTTCCCCTGAGCAACTCCTTATAATAGGAAGCTTTGAATTAAAACTAAATTGCTTGAAAACTAAAAATAATGCCACTCTTCTGATAGGCTAATATTCCTATGAAATCTAACAAGAATCGTGATGGGCTTAAACTAACAGTAAGTTATCCGTACAGTTAGGGAGGAGTCAAGGAAGTATCTGTCTCACATACGATTGAGGGGAGAATGAGAATAAAATTGGAAGTGTTGAATTATCCTATAATAACTGGTATAAGTCAATGATAGAACAAGAACAATACAGCACAGGAACAGGCCCTTCGGCTCTCCAAGTCTGCACTGATCATGAGTTCCTAAGCAGACCATCTGTTTGTATCCCTCTATTCCCAGTCTGTCCAAATGGCTATCTAGATAAGTCTTAAATGATCATAGCTTGTCTGCCTCAACCATCTTGCTTGGTGGTGCATTGCAGACCCCCACCAACCTCTGTGTAAAAAATGTCCCCTGCATATTTGCATTGAACCTTGCCCCCTTTACTTTGAACTTGTGACCCCTTGTGTTTGTCATTTCTGACCTAAGAGCTTCCTTATTTGATACATTATACTTACTTGCCCTGTTGTTCTTAAAATCTCTGCACATTCATGAACCGGTGTTACTATCTAATACTGGAAGATTGCTTTCATGAATAACACATGACCTTACTTTGATTTGTTGAGATTAAAAACACTGCTTTGTGTCTAGAATTTTATGTGGAGTTCTTTTATGCGATTTGGGCTTTTTCCAAACATGTCAAACTTGTATAGAAAGAAGAACTTCCACGATCAGATAAGTCTCCTTAAAGTGAAAACTCAAACTCTTATGCATAGAATGAGCGGAATAGGATGCCCTGGGACTATCCCATAATTCTGATAGCACACCCCAGGGAATAAGTTAAATGTCAGCGTATTCTCCTATCTACTCCAAAAAGTGTTCAACAGTATGTCAGGACAAATACATCAGATTCAAACAAAAACAGAAATTGCTGGAAATACTCAGCAAGCCAGGCACAGCATCTATGCAGAGATCTAGCAATTTAATATTTCAGACAGAGTTATGGCTGGAAAATTGACTTATCGCTTCTCTCCACACATGTTGTGCCTGACCTGTTGAATGTTTTCAGCATTTTCTGTTCTTGTTTGATTTTCAATATCTGCAGTATACATTTTTTTCCATTTTCATGCTTAACACTGCCATAGTTATAGTTCTTTTTTGTGAGATTATGCACTCTGTGACAGATAGGAGAGAAATGCAAACTGAACAGCTTTCTCTCACAAACTGTCCATAAGCAGGTGTTTATGAATTGTTTTTAAATAAGGTTGTGGCATATTTTCCAAACCCTCAGTTTGCTAATTACTCACAGAAAACTCACATTATGTTTAACTCAGAAGATTAGTTTATTCAAATTCAAATACAGGGGAGGTGTGTTTGCATAATTCCAATCCATTATATCTACAGAAAGTAAAGGGAATGGAAGAAAATAATTTTTTACAGCTATGAATAAAACAGTAAAAGAAGCACATAAATGAATATTAAATCAAGTGGTTATCAGGGTCTAGTGAAGAGTTCTTTCATACAGAAGCTTGATGTCAGCTGGCTGAAGACCGGAGTTGTAGCATATTCGTTACAGTTAGTACTGATGCCGTAACAGGAAGTTGGTATATAAAGACTGAGTCAACTCTGCAGACAATAATAGGAAACTATCTAGCAGAGACAAGCTGCGAGGAGCAAGCTGTGCTTGTTCAGTCTGATTTCTGCTTCTTGACCTTCACCGGTTAGATTTGAAACAGCAGACTGAGAGTTTTCTCAGTCCTCAAAGAAACATAAAGATTTCAAAATTGTCACTTGGATCATATGACTCTCTTTCTCCATAATGATTACAAAGGAATGTTTATCTACTGTCTGGAACTGGTTTTGATTTCATAATTGATAATGTCGCATTGATTTGTTTTTTAAAGAGTTACCATCCATATTGATGTTCTTGTGCTGGGAAGCCATTGTCTAAGCTGACCAGCCCCCTCCCCGACTCTGCTAGAGGACAAGCTTATCAAGAGGCAAAAGGCATCCATGATCCTGTCAACAGTTCCCTTTGAAATGGAACTTGATAATCCCAGGTGTGAGATGAATCTACACGTATAACAAGTTTCTGTGAGTCACCTGGTTTTGGGATTATAAAGTCTATACAAGTGGATACGAGATTCCTCAATAATGAGAGGAGAATTACTTTGTTCTCGCAACTCCTACTGTTATCTTCCAGAAGAAAGGGTTAGTTCTGTGCTTATCTGACTTGTAGCTATCATCTTTTTGGTTTTGCAGAAAGTCCATTTTACAACTATTAAAAAGAATGAAGTTTTGATACATACAGTTTTGAATTTCTTTCCTTGCCAAATTAGCACAACAATTGAAGCAGAAAAACACAGCAAGACATGAATATAAATAGACAGATGGAATCTCTATAAGTAAAGATGGAATCAGAACTATAAGATATTTAAGTATTCTTTTTGCTAAACGTTTCTTCCAATTTACAACTTTTTTTATGTACTTTCCAATGGATTGGCCATACAAGAGTAATATGAAATTCTGGTTTACTCTATAAAATGACAAGTGAAACAGTTTTAAACAAACCTATGTTTCTGTCAACTGTAAAATGTTGAAAATAACTAAGACTATTCCTAATTATTAAACCTGGTCAGAAAGGGGAGAATAGTGAAATATACTTGATATTGGCTTCTTGGTTGTCAGAGCAGTCTTCTGGCTTAATGAGGTAGGATGAACATACCTGGCACTAAGGATCTGAAAAACTTATTTGTTAGTCACAAGTAGTCTTACATTAACACTGTAATTGCTGTGAAAATCTCCTAGTTGCCACACTCTGGCACCTGTTTGGGTACACTGAGGGAAAATTTAGCATGGTCAATTCACCTAACCTGCACATCTTTGAACTGTGGAAGGAAACCAGAGCACCTGGGGGAAACCTACGCAGACACAGGAAGAATGTGCGAATTCCATACAAGCTGGGAATTGAACCCAGGTTGTTGGCGCACTGAGATGTTCTGGGCATAGTTCAGAGCTATAGGTAGAACCATAAAGCTTTTGTTGATTTTCAGGCTACTGAGAACTGCTCTTTAAAGTTGAGTTGGAATATTTTCTTGACAAAGAACAGGAATTGTGCATTAATTTGCATGCTGAAAACACACACCATTGATCTCTGTAAAGGAATACCCGGGGTCAGAATAGCCTGCCAGTCTGCTGCAGTAACAACTGAGAGATCTTCATCCAAATCTACGTTTCTGCCTATTGAGAAATGTTTGAAAATTGCCAAGACACACGTAGTGTTGAGTGAAGCTTGGTTATTATACCCTTCTCTATGAGGGAGAGTGAGACACTCTTACTATTCCCAACTAAATGGGATACATTCAGTCCAGCACATCAGTTCAAAATACAAGCTTAATGCATTTGCAACCATTTTCAGCCTGAAGTGCCAAGTGGGTGTTCCATCTCTGCCTGCTCCTGATGTTCCCAGCATCAGAGATGCTAGTCAATTTGGTCCCCTCCACCTGATATAAAGAAATGACTGAAGCCTTTGGACACGGCTGGGCCTTGATAATATCCTGGTAATAGTACAGATAACCTATATTCCAGAATTAGCCATGGTCCTAGCCAAGCTGTTCCAAAGTAGATATACAGGTATAATTATCCAGGTGTGGGCCATGGTTCTCCCATTCTAACCCACTAATTCTTTGGCAGGTCGGGCTGAGAGAATCACGCATACAGCAATTCATGGGATGGTCCCAATGCACGCACATCTCCGAGAGTTGGATATCCGGTGCAGTCGGGACCACACTGGGAACAGTGGGTAAGTCATTTCAATTTTGTTTCAATGTTACTTGCATGTAATTATCAAGCCAGGGACTGAATTCTATGGCCTGATAGCCCCACCAGTACAATTTCATTCCGGTGGGATTTAGAATAACTTCTCATTTTCAGGGAACTAGAGGGAGTTCTTGCTGGAGTGAAGGGAGGCAACTGATGCAATCAGTGGTGCCCCTGGGGAAGGACACCTGGCAGTGCCAACCTGTGCCCACAGCACTGTGCAAGCAGCAAAGTGCCTATGCCTAGGGGGCACTTTGGCACTGCCCACCTGTCATGGGGCAGTGACGAGATGGAGGAACTTAGGGGCCATCAGTGTGGGTAAGAGGTCCTGCTGCCACCCTGCCAATGGGAGCTGGTCAGGACTGGAGGGAGACTGGAGACTGGGGAGTGCGGAAGGGGTATGTCAGCCGGGGATGTTTGCCAGGGTGGATGTTAGGGGAATTGTCACTGTTAGGCATTCCTTCCTGGAAGGGTGGGAGGGGGAAATTGGGGCTGGCCCAGGAATGCTTGTAAAGGCTGCAATCAGGCTGTGAGGCAGCACTGTGAGGGGGTCCCGAGCTGGCCAGCAAAGTGCAGGCTGACTGTTCGGGATCACTGTGCATACACAGAGGCCCAGGACTGTCAGATTATGGTGTGAAAAGCCCTCATCAGCCATTTCATTTTGGAATCTGCTAGGACTACTCAGCTTTTGACTTCATTACTGCCCTGCTCCAATCATAGACAAAAGGAGCTGAACTCAAATACATGTACTGACAAATACATGAATATGATGGGAATAGAGGGATATGGTCCCTAAAAAGATAGGGGGGGGGGGTTAATTAAGACAGACAGCATGGTCAGCGCAGGCTTGGAGGGCCAAAGATGTTCCAGTGGTGTAATTTTCTTTGTTCTTTGCTCTAGGGGAGGTGAGTGTAACTGTTTTTGACATAAAGGCAATATGTACTGAGTATGGCATCAAGGAGCCCAAGGAAATTGAAAACAATGTAAATCAGAGGAAAACCTCTCCACTGATTGGAGTCACACCTGGTACAAAGGAAAATGGCTGTTGTTGTTGAAGGTCAATCATCTCAGTATCATGATATCACTGCAGGAGTCCCTCAGTGTAGTGTCCTAGACCCAGCCACCTTCAGCTGCTTCTCCAATGATTTTCCTTCAATCATTAGATCAAAAGTGGGAATATTCGCTGATGACTGAACAATGTTCAGCACTATTCACAACTCCTCAGATATTGAAGCTGTTTCACGTACCTATTTAGCAAGATCTGAATGACATACAGGCTTGAGCTAATAAGTGGCAAGGAACATTTGTGCCACACAAATGCTCGCAATGACGGTCTCTCACAACAGTTAACTTAACTTCCTTGTCATTCAATGGCAATATCATTGCTGAATACTCCATTATCAGCATCATGCGGGTTACGATTAACCAGAAACTGAACAGGACCACCTATATAGATATACTGCAATGGCAACATCAGCAGGGAATTCTGAGATGAGACATTTATTGCCTGGCTTCTTAAAGTCTTCCCATTATCTACAAGGAACAATTCAGGAACGTAATGAAATACCTGATTGAATGATTATGATCCAAAACAACACTCAAGGAGCTTGACACAAATGAGGACAAAGTAATCCATTTGATTGGCACCTCATCCACAAATGTAAACATTTCACTCCCTCCACCTCCAATGCATTATGGAGGCCATATATTGTATAAGAAAATGCACTGAAGTAACTTGTGAAGGTTTCGTACACAGCACCTTCTAAGCCTGTGGCTTTTACCACCTAGAAAGACAAAGGAAGCACCAGAACCTGCATCTTCCCCTCCAAACCATATACTGTCCTGACTTGGAATTATGGGTGGAATCTTTTCACAAAATGGCACAGTATCAGTGTCTGACTGAAAATTGGTATATTCTTCTCCAGAGTCATGTTTTCTTGCTAGATGTTATAAACCCCTCCATCCACAGCTCTGTGATCGAAGTTGACATCTCTTGCCCCTCCAGATCAATACTGGCAGCCCTCGCGTCCTCCTCCCCATGACCCACAATCACTAGTGGATGACATGGTGACATAGTGATTAGCAATTTCTTATAATACCAGGCACCTGGGCTCAATTCCCAGCTTGGATCACTGCCTGTGTGGAGTTTGCACATTCTCCCCATGACTGCATGGGTTTCCTCCCACAGTCCAAAAATATGCAGGTTAGATGCATTGGCCATGTTAAATTGTCATTTGATGTTACAGGGTTACAGGGATTAGTGGCATAAGTATATGGGTTATGGGGATAGGGCCTGGGTAGTATTGTTCTCAGTACAAATTGATGGACCAAATGGCCTCTTTCTGCTCTGAAAGAATTTTATGATCATTGCTGGCATCACCCTTTCTCTTTCACTCTCTCCTCATCCCTGCCCCACCAACAATCATTGCTAACATTGAACCCCTTCCTACTCCCGCCACGGTCAAAGTTGGCATTCCCATAGCTCCTACATCCATTCTCCCCTACTACCACAAATAAATGAGACCTCCCTTGCCATGAGGTTCTCATTAGGGTTCACCCTGGCATTGGTCCCTGATGTGGAGATGCCAGTGTTGGACTGGAGTAAACACAGTAAGAAGTCTCACAACACCAGGTTAAAGTCCAACAGGTTTATTTGGTAGCAAAAACCATTAGCTCTCAGAGCGCCTGCTGTTCCTTCATCAATTGATGAATGTTATTACTACTGATTTTTTTAAAAATGGTTTACAAACTTGAAGAATGAATGAACAGATACACCCAAGGGATTAAAGGAAACAAACACTTCAAAATAGTATTTCAATGCAATACATTCTAAATGATTGGAGGTATGGAGAGAGGTGAACTAGTAATCTGAAAACACCAGGAGGTTTAGAAGGATGAAAAAATATTCAAATGCTTAACAGCAATTTGCTAAGAAACAGTAATCAGCTGACATAGAATAATATGGTACCTTCTCTGTGTAATACCAAGCATTTAGCAAATGTAATTATATTGAACAAATATAAAGCCTTTCACATTTCATGTAATTATTGGATCCATGTCAAACTTGAAACCTCAAAACCTGACAAGAAGGGAAACTGGATGCCTAAAATAAAATGTCACGCCAGATGTTTTGAAAGGATTCTAGCCATCTTATACTCATCACTGAAATAAGAAAATGCCCCAAACTACCTCCTATTTCATTGTTCATTTGCAAAAGACAACTCAGTTGGCTTTGTCATGCCACTGACTTCTGTAATTGCGGCCTGCCCACCAGATAGATTCCCTATAGTTCCCTATAGCGCGGCTGTCTGAAAGCAAGATGTGGGGGGGTGGGGATGGCCCTAGCGAGATGTTCATCATCATCAATGATATGCTGAAGACTCCGGAGAAGATGTCGTAGCTTCTCCGCTCTGGGAAAGTACTGGACAACAAAGGGTACTCTGCCCACCCTCCCACTTCTTGCTTTCAGACAACCGCGCAACCTCAAACAGACCATTGTTCGCAGCAAACTACCCAACCTTCAGGAGAACAGTGACTACAATACCACACAACCCGGCCACAGCAGCCTCTGCAAGACATGCCGGATCATCGACATGGGTGACATCATCAAACGTGAGGATACCATTCACCAGGTACACGGTACATACTCTTGCAACTCGGCCAACATTGTCTACCTAATACGTTGCAAGAAAGGATGTCCCGAAGCATGGTACATTGGGGAGACCATGCAGACACTACGACAACAGATGAATGAACATCGCTCAACAATCACTAGGCAAAACAGTTGCCTTCCTGTGGGCGAACTCTTCAGCAGTCACGGGCATTCGGCCTCCGACCTTCGGGTAAATGTTCTTCAAGGGGGCCTTCACGACACATGACTGCGCAGAGTCGCTGAGCAGAGACTGATAGCCAAGTTCCGCACACATGAGAACGGTCTCAACAGGGATCTTGGCTTCATGTCACACTATCTGTAACCCCCATGACTTACCTGGGTTAGCAAAAAACCTCACTTACTGTGCTGTCTGGGGACAATACACATCCCTCTAACCTGTGCTCAATATTCCTTCCACCTACATTGTTAGCCACTTTAAGACTTGAATAGCAGGTTAGGTGTAAGGATTCGCATTCTAATCAGCAATCTGTAAACTGTCTGTGCTGATATGTGTGCTTTTGGAGACCAGAACACCTCATTCGCCTGACGAAGGCTACAAAGGCCGAAAGCTAGCAGATTTACTATCAAATAAATCGGTTGGATTTAAAATTGATGTTGCCAGACTCTTACTGAGTCCACCCTTAAACAGGCAGTGGGTTCAAATTGAACACGGAACAAGAGAGTAACCCAAGATGAACTGGTACCAGACTGCCAATAGAAAGCTCCAGTTAATCAACAGGCACTGAAATGACAATGAGAAGACATTAGATGTGGGCAGGGGAAGCAGGAGTGCTGTGACCACAAAATGCATCTCGAGCACTGCAGTTACTAACTTTGAGCAAGTAAGCCTTGTGTTGGACAGCTTTTTCTGGAAACATGAATGAATCTGGGCAGCAAGAATGTGCCACTTACCTCAAGCCCGACTTGCTAATTTTGCCACTCTATGTTTTCATGATTATGTTTACTTGAGAACTGTTGCTGCAACAGCAAATGGATAACAATGTTATCCAAGTGAAAGGAAGAGTGAAAACTAAAAATAAGTGACAAATCTTCCCTTGCAATTTTGATCTCAACACCTACTATTAAATGTTAAACTGTTTTTCCTCTATCAGATTGATTGCCAATTTTAAATGAGGGGGTGGAGATAAGAAGGGCAGTTTTCAATATTGGAACATTGGAGAACCTAGTGGAGCTACAAGTAACATGGCAACTAATTGATATGCACTGGGATTCTAATGTTGCCAGACCCACTGTTATTGGAGAAATTGCTTTGTTATTTGGGGAAGCATTCAAGAGGGAAAAGTAATAGATAATATGACCTGCATATGTGATGATTCCCTCTTCCTCCAGATACACATATGTACACATACACTTTAAAAATAAGTAAACAAATTGTATTTAAAAACCAAATTGAGTATGTTCAGCCCCAAATAGATATCTCAATGTCACATGGGAAAGCTCTCCTGTCCCGCCTGCCAAGGTAATCATAGTTGACTGTGAGTCGGGTGAGGGGGTGGTGCAGAATCAACCATACACAGATCTGTTACCCTCAGGTGGGGTTTTCAGGTTTGGGATCAAAAGTTCAACCACCTTTGGATTCCATCGTAAACCATTCTCAATTAAGCCATTGAGGAAGGGGCTGCATGCTTGTAAGAATTCATCAGATGTGACCACCTAAACTGCAACCAGGTTAGCCAAATTGGAAGATGAGAATGGATAAGAGAACTTCCAAAGTTATAAAAGTACTTCTTAGGGAACTATAGGCCACAGTGCAATGACTCATAGCTCAGAATGAAACATGTTCCGTCTCTTTATAATTTTGACATTTGTGTTGGCCTTACAGCAATTGCTTCCCAAATGCTTCTTTTATGATTCATGGACTATTATCTTGATACAAATGTACCCTTGAAAACAGAGATGTTTTCGTTACTAAGTGATGATTCAGAGCACAGTGTTTTCATTGTTTGTAATGATTTATATCAGCTAATTGAATGGAACAAAGTTTTTTTAACCAGTTGAAACAGTGAACTCTCCCATCATCACATTTAAGATGATTTAACTTATTTCCTCATTAACTGTGCTTTAGACTTTGTTAAGATATCTCAGCCCAACCTTTCCTCCCTATTGCTACACTTGGTTTTACTTTTAGCAAGAAGTGTGTCTAATATGCAGCAAGGACAATATCCAAGCTCAGGCTGATAAGTAACATTCACACCATATAGATGCTACGCAATGACAATCTCCAACAAGAGGGACTCCCACTTCGACATCCAACGGCATGACCAGCAAACTGGTCCAGCCATATAAATACTGTGGCTACAAGCACAAGTCAAAGGCCAGGAATTCTCTGAAGAGTAACAAACTTCCTAACTTACCAAAGCTTGTCCATCATCTAAAAGGCATAAGTCAGGAGTGTGATGGAATACCACTACACTGGAAAAGTTAGGTTTCAACCTCCATGCAAAGCCATGTGTCAAGATGGAATCACCCTTCTCAGTCCTCCTCAAATTAATCGCAGGCTTCTTGGAAGACCTGCTGATAAGCATTTCATGCTGCATGCCCATCAGCCTTTCTCTATCAAAGTTCTCATCTGATTCCTCTGCAGCAGAACATGCATGCCACCTTGCCCTCTGATGAGTTGGTAACTACAGTATTCTTTACCCCTTCCCTCATTGAAGGTCATCCATTCCTATTGATGCTGCATGAGTGATCCACTTTGTGTTACATTCTAAAGAATTTGCGTGCTGTCATCTGAGCTAGTAGTTATAACTGAATAATCTTCAGCACTAGTCCTGCTTCCTTTAGACTTTATTCTTCTACTCTGATTTTTAACCATTTCCTGATTGTCTGAAAAAAGAAAGGCACAATGATTGGGCTGTGCTGGGAGAAGGGAGGGAAAAATGGTCTTTACACCATCTGCAACTTGTATATCAGAAGGGATTTAGGGACAACAGGAAGTGAGAAGGTGCATTAGGTATAAAAATACCATCATCTTCTATAATCTCAATCTTGCCATTGAACAAGACAGCTCCAATATCATTAATGACTATCTCTTCTTTGGGACTTAGGAAATCACCTGTCTCTATTGCTTGGCAGTTGGGTGCTACTGCTTGTGGTTATGTGCCACCTTGTTCTGCAAAAGAGAGTAGCTTGTAATAGTGAGTATGGCACAATGTATTTAGTGATGTGCCTGCCATGGTTCCAAAGGTGGCAGTATGTGCAAGCTGGGAGTTGCACATATGAGTCTGAGCAGCAGTGTGAAGTTTGTGAGAAAGAAATGAAGTTATGAATGTGAGCTTGAGTCTGGTTTGACAAAAACTGTTAATAGTGAAGAGCTGGTGGTGAATCTGTGAGGCTTGTGGTTCATTTGTAAGGATATGACATTTGAAAACAAAGTCAACATGATAACCCATTGGTATGAGGTCTGCAGCAGTGCATCTGACCCTTGGGACAACATTGTTTATGTCCACCTCAATGATCATTTGTTCCCATTCCCTTCTAAATAATAGAGTTTTTCCTAACCCTCCCTGGATACAGGACATCTGTCCTTTTGTATGAGGGCCTCAAATGCTGCACGAAAAATTCTGGGACAACCTCACCACCACCCCCCACCCCGCCCCTACACTTTTGCTATAGTCATCAACAGTCTGTTTCATCTGTGTCTCAGTATGCTAGTATAGTAACTGAATCTTATGCACTTGCTTGGTTGCTTCAGCCTCTAAGTGGAGCTCGAGAATTTTAAAAAAAGAGAAGGTTCTAGAAATGATCTGGGCTCTGAGCTGTGAATGTGCATGTGTTGTAAATTGTGAGATGTTCTCTAAAGTTTTGTAAATAAACTATTTGGATTTAGAATTAGAGTTATCTCCTTACTTTTCTGAGATAAATAAGATATATCACAAACCAGTGAAAACATAATCCCTGCCATAGTACATTATTTTCACTCTTCCTTTAGGTCAGATGCTCTTTTTACAATGAACCTCCACACCTGCTTCAGCAAAACTTCACTTGTGATTTATTAGGTGCAGTCTGGCTTTAAGTAGTGCAAACTAGCCTTAATTGGTGCTAAGCTTATGTGAACTTGAGATCCATGCTGAGGCAGATAGCTCAGCAGTATGTTTACCATTGAACTGCACAACATTATCACTTAAACTGACAGGAAGCACAAAGTTTGTTTGCTGCCTGCATGATCTAAATTAATATGTGTCAAGATATCTCTGGGATATTGGGTTCCACTGTCTCTAAGTATCCTCATAAAAGATCTTTTACAGTTTGAACTTTTTTCCTTTCTACCAGATTATTCTTTGTTAGGATAAAAGATAAAGAGTAGAAATAGATAAGAAACAGATGTTTCAAGCCTAAAATACAATAAATAAATTCAGGTGCAGAGCAAGATATAAAGATTAATGCCTAGATGATAGAAGCTGTAAGATGTGGTTTATCTGAAGGTTGAAGTGAAGAGATTGTCAGATTGTCTGATCTTTCTGGAAAATTTACAATCACTAATGTTTGCTACATCTGAGGGTTCATTTGTGAATTACAGGACATTTTTCACAAAGTTTTAATTGAACCAAACCTTAAAAAATAAAATGCAATATCAAATGTCATCAACAATGCAACTACAAATAATTATTACCTTTCCTCTTTATGTGAGCATAATTAAGTTTCTCGGATGATAACCATCAAATGAAAGACTCTTTAAGGTACAGAATTATTCAAAGCAAAATGTAGCAGAATCAGAGCTTGAATCTGAACATTGAGATATGACCATAAAGGGGCTAAAATTACCAAATTTTACAAAGTTTACTCCTTGCAATTGAATTTGATCATTATTTTTATATTTAAGTGTGTTTCTTCTTGATTATGGAATCCTACAATTATCAAATTAACAACGTAATACTCATAGAATTATAGAATACAATTGAAGTTGTCCACATGGACTTTAGCAAAGCCTTTGACAAGGTACCGCATGGTAGGTTATTGCATTAGGTTAAATTGAATGGGATCCAGGGTGAGGTGGCCAAATGAATACAAAATTGGCAGGATTACAGAAGACAGAGGTTGGTTGTAGAGGGTTGTTTTTCAAACTGGAGCCTGTGACCAGTAGTGTGCCTCAGGGATCAGTGCTGGGTCCACTGTTATTTGTCATTTATATTAATGAATTGGATGAGAATTAAGAAGGCATGGTCAGTAAGTTTGCAAATGACCAAAACTGGTGGCATAGTGGACAGTGAAGAGGGTTATCGAGGATTGCAGCAGGATCTTGATCAATTGAGCCAATGGACGGACACATGGCAGATGGATTTTAATTTCGATAAATGCAAAGTGGTGCATTTTGATAGATCAAACCAGGGCAGGACTTACTCAGTTAATGGTAGGGCATTCGGGAGAGTTATAGAACAAAGAAATCTACGGCTACAGGTTCATAGTTCCCTGAGTATGAAATCACAGGTGGATAGGATGGTGAAGAAGACATTCAGCATGCTTAGTTTCATTGGTCAGAACATTGAACATAGGAGTTGGAACATCTTGTTGAAGTTATACAAGATATTGGTAGGGCCACACTTGGAATACTGCATACAATCCTCGTCGCCCTAACATAGAAAAGATATTATTAAACTAGAAAGAAAGAATGCACTAAGGGTTTACTAGGCCACTACCAGAACTTGATGGTTTGAGCTATAAGGAGAGGCTGGATAGACTGGGACATTTTTCTCTGGAGCGTAGGAGGCTTAAAGCTGATCTTATAAAGTCTATAAAATAATCATAGATATCATAGACACCCTACAGTACAGAAGGAGGCCCTTTGGCTCTTGAGTCTGCACCGACCACAATCCCACCCAGGCCCTATCCCTAACCCATACATATTTTAGCTACTAATTCTCTCTAACCTGTGCATCTACAGTCAAATTAACATGGCCAATCAACCTATCTGCACATCTTTGGACTGTGGGAAGAAACCGGAGCACCCGGAGGAAACCCATGCAAACACGAGGGGCTTATAATGAGGGGCATAGATCAGCTAGATAGTCAATATCTTTTCCCAAAGGTAAAAATTAGAGGGCACAGGTTTAAGGTGAGAATAGAGATATACAGAAAGCTCCAGAAGGGCAATTCTTTCACACAGAGGGTGGTGAGTGTCTGGAACAAACTGCCAGAGGCGGGTAGAATTTTGTCTTTTGAAAAGCATTTATATATAGGTAAGGTGTGTACAGAGGGAAAGGGACCAAATTTGGGCAATTGGGGCTAGTGTAGTCGTTAAAAACAAAGGGGTGACATGGACAAACTGGGCTAAAGGGCCTGTTTCCATACTATAAATCTCCATGACTCTATAAGAATGCTACAGTTTAGAAGAAGGCTATTCAGACTATCGAATCTGCACCGACCACAATCCTAACCAGGCTCTATGCCCACAATCCCATACATTACCCCAGCTAGTCCCCTGACACTAACGGGAAATTTAGCATAGCCAATCCATTTAAATTGCACATCTTTGGACTAGGGGAGGAACCCTGGAGGAAACCCATGCAACTACGAGGACAATGTGCAAATTTCATACAAACAGTGACCCAAGCTGGGAATCGAACTCGGATCACTGTCTGTGAGGCTGTAGTACTAACCACTGTGCCAGCATATTGTCCTATATAGATACATCTTAACAACTAATACAATGGCTGAATTTTGTACAAGTTGTGGGCTATTAATACTGAGTTATTAACGATACAACATAAAGTTAAATTGGATAAAATGTACATATTATTACAATTCTGCAAACAGTTCTGAAATTGTAAGATCTGGTTTATCCAAAAGTTTGAAGTTTTCAGATTGTAAATGTTCTAGAAAAATCGGGCAATTATAAATGTTGCTGCTTCACAGATTTAATCTGTGGATTACAGGACATTTTTCACAATATTTTAATTAAATCAAGCCTTGAAAAATAAAAATGTAATACTCAATGTCATCAAAAAAAATTAATCAATATTGCTCAACTTGATAGCCTGATTAACTTGTACTCCCACATATGTAGGCTGTCTTGTCTGGCTTCAACAGAGGGACTATAGGTGCTACCCATCTGTGAACTGAACTGGCTGGATAATTCCCAGTTGGTCCACATTCTTTAATCAAGTATTTAATTTCGTATCCATGTACAAAGTACTGGTCTTGCCATAAAAAAAATTGAGGGGTTGCCTCTACATTCACATAGATCTTCATCTGCAGGCCTCTTATCTTACCTAATTTATCACTGAAAATACCCTCATATTTCTTCATAGATTTGAGCAGTCCTTCCTGCACTTGGAAAATTTGAGTCCAATTTCATTTGATTTCCTTCAGATAACTATGTCCTAGAAGGCTTTGTCCTTTGCCTGAAACTTATTATTGAGCAGACTGTTGCCCACAGCTTACAAGAACATTGCTGTGCCCATCTTTCTTTTGGCTTCTATGTGAGCTATTAACTTTATTGCAGTACTCTTTAAATTCAAAAGCTGGGTTTCTTCTCTCAAGTACTGACATGTTGACCTATCACAGTAACAGATACCCAAGTTTCTATTTCCATATTAAAGGCTTTCCATTTACTAAGAGGATTACAACAAAGAGGTTAGAAGAGAAAAATATGGGGCTATCTTGTCCACTTCCACATTAAACAGGGAGTGAACATCTATATTGTTGATGCTAGCTTCTTTCACATGAGATATTTGTGAAGCTCTATTTATTTGGTACTGGGTTGACTTGACTTGCTTTTGGATTGATGCCTTAAATAGCCCTTCTTGTGACAGAAGAAATGTTTAGCCTAATATTATCTGTAGAATTCAGATGGATGGTAATCCCCAGAATGGTAACATTCTGCTTCAATCTTTGTCAATTGATTTCCTCTTTGAACTTTCTGTGGCTGAATTTGCTTTCCACTTCGCTACTGCTTCTTCACTTTTAGTGTCACTTCTGACTGCAGGTTCCCACCCTAACTGATGAATGTCA
Source organism: Sphyrna mokarran (assembly GCA_024679065.1). Classification (NCBI taxonomy): domain Eukaryota; kingdom Metazoa; phylum Chordata; class Chondrichthyes; order Carcharhiniformes; family Carcharhinidae; genus Sphyrna; species Sphyrna mokarran. The sequence goes on along the minus strand of JAGIQG010000003.1, from coordinate 47,189,066 downwards.
CCATTTTATGCACTTTGTAACTCTTGCACACCTTTCTCAGCACCCTCCAAAGCCAAGCTCTCTCCAACACTCGCTTAAAATTATATCTGCCTCTGCTTTTAAATTTCCATTGAATAGCTTCATCATTCACCCTGCAAGCTATTCTGTCCTGCAGCAGATATTGAAAATGGCTCCAAAGTTACTGTGCCCCAGGATTTGCTTCAACTTAGTGATGCAAGTCTCAATTGTTTTTCTGGGGCTCTCCCCCTTGAGTTATACTAAAATCTTTTCAATATCTGCTAACCTCTCATATTTCTTCATCAGCTAGGGCAATCCTCCTTCCTGTACTTGGAAAATTTGAGTTCAATTTCGCTTGATTTCCTTAAGCCAATTTTGGCCCAGAAGGCAGCACAATGGCACAGTGATGAGCACTACTGCCTCACAGTGCCAGGGACACAGGTTCAATTCCTGGCTTGGGTCACTGTCTGTGGGGAGTTTGCATGTTCTCCCCCTGTCTGAATGCATTTCCTCTGGGTGTTCAGGTTTCCTCCCACTGTCCAAAGATGTGCGAGTAAGGTTGATTGGCCATGATAAATTACCCCTTGGTGTCAGGGGACTAGGAGAATAAATATGTTGGATTATAGTGAAAGGACTGGCGTGGGATTATTGTCAGTGAAGGCTTGATGTGCCAAATGGCCTTTCCCTGCACTGTCAATTCTTGGTTCTAGCAGGTACAAATTTACACATATATACCACTTTGGAAAATTAGTCAATGTCAATGAGCTTTTAAAATGTTGGTAGCGATAGGAAAAACAGTTGGCATTCTCAAGCATCTCTGAAGCTAAATCTCTGACATACCAAATAAATAATTACAGGGTGGACTGAATTTAATGCCCTGACCATGGGTCAGAGAGCCAGTGAAAATCCCATCTTTGCAATTTCCTGGATGCTGTGCCTACCTGGTGCCAGAGCTACTGTCCCTTAAATGAAAATCCTGGCCAAATTCTCCAGCCTCGTACGTGTAATTCAATCAGCCTCGGGGATGGTTGAGGATGACATTTCCACTCAGATTCCATTTGAGGTCTCTTTATACTGCTGCTGACATTCCATTAGCTGTGGATCTTTTTCTCTGCCCAGTGAGGACACACTATCCAGAAAAAGCTGTAAATCTGCATGTCAGTCTGGTGGGTGGGTGGGTGTGGTGCATAGCAGTCAGAGGCAGTGAGGCGGAAGTACATTCTGATCAAACACATTGCATCTTACACAGAGCGTGCCAGTAGTGAGGAAACATAGAAACATAGAAAACAGCAGCAGGAGTAGGTCATTCAGCCCTTTGAGTCTGCTCCTCCATTTATTATGGTCATGACTGATCACCCATCTCAATAACCTGATCGCACCTTCCCTCCATATCCTTTGATCACCATTCACCCCAGGTGATATATCTATCGAATCCTTGAGAAAATACAGGCCGGAATTCTCCCAAAAAAATTCTAGGGCTCAAATTTGCATAAAAACTGGAACTACCCCTGCCAATTTTTTAGTGGGATTTTCAAAATGAATCTCCTGCACTTTGATCACTGCAAAGTCCTAGCGTGATTCACTCGGAAAAGTGGTGGTTGGGCTTATTCCCGCTGAGGAGGCTGAAATCAGTGGGCTGAGTGGGCCACAGCGCATGTGCCAATCTCAGGGAAATCGCTGAACAAATCCTCCCAGCACAGACATTGCTGGCCTCTCACTCCCCCACTAACACTGCTGGCCTGATCACTGGCGTCTCATTCCCACACAGACATTGCAAGCTTCCTGGCCTCTCTATCTGCCAGCAATTCAGACGTCACTGGCCTCCCCCGTTTACAACAGAGTGCTGCCCCCCTTCCAATTCATCCACAGGGTGCTGCCCCCCTCATTCCCCCACCCGTTCACCCACAGAACATTGTCCTCACTGCTGACTTTCACCCAGAGAGCACTGGGCTACCGTGCACACCCCCTGACTGCAAGTATTCCCCCTTGTTGAGTGAGACCTTTGAGTGAGAGCAATGCAGCCCCCCTGCCCATCCCAGTCACAGCATCTTATTGAGTTAACCCAATCAACATCTTTGGAGGTAGTTCACTCACTATTGAAACCAAGTTGCCTTTAGATTATTCACAATGAAATTCATCTAATGGACCAAAATTGGCCCAAACTGATTGCACTTGGACTTCCTTAACAAGGTAGAGCTGTATATAAGCCATAAGAATGGACCCAAAGGCAGCCAAGCCAGGAAGATAACACAAAGGAGATTATCTCCAGATTCTCAGGAAGTGAGCAGACCCGGCTACTAAAAGCAGAAGTGGGTGAGTTGCTCTACCCCAATGAGGGGCATCATCAAAGGGTCACATAGCAAATGTGTAATGAGAGGTGTGGCTGCAACTGTAAGTGCCTTGGCATATTGGACCAGAGACCAGTGCTGCTAAAAATGAATGACCTTCTTTGAGCAGCAGGCGTGAGTGTGCATTACATTCTGAAAGCAGTCCATGTGTTGTGCTTACAATGTGCCACCATTCAATCATGCTGATATTTTTCTAATCCGCATTCTCCTGCCTTTCCTACATAATCTCATACATTGTGTGAAAGTTTAGTTCATGTTCATTCAAGCTAAACCTTGGAAGAATAGTTTCCATCTGGTAAGTTTCATACAATCCACTATACAAGGCAAAAAATGATATTTTGATGCAGGTGAAATGAATGACTTAGGATGACAATCTCTCTGCATCCACCCCCCAGTCTTAGATATTACAGCTGGAGAGTACTTCTTATGTCGCTGGTAAAGAGTAATCCCCCTGCATAAATATTGAGTCCTGCTGATGGGCGATGATATAACTCTCACTAGTTTAGGACAGAAATCAGATGATAGAGTTAAACCTCCTCCCCGACTTCATGTCATGGGGCATAGGTCCAAGGGGATCAGATGTTATGAGGAAAAGGAAACAGAATGTCTATGAGAGAAAAAAAATAGTCAGCCATGATTGGTCTTATGGTCAATTCACTGCCTGCTACATCCTCTGCAACCTTCAATTCATCCCCAAGGTTGAACTCAGAATTATACTGTGTGTTAGCCAATGCAAGGGCCTGCTATGCTCCTTCTGTTAATATTGTAGACTTCAAATGAAAATATTCAAAAGCTCACTTCTGCAATACAGCTGGTGCAAACCAATATCTCATTGCTATGGCAACGTAATTTTGAAAGTTCACAGAAGTAGCGATGCAGACGTTTGGTTGTTAGGGTTACTAGCTATATTGCCAAATAAAAACAAAGTAAATAAAGCAATGTATTAGAATAGGAAACAGAATAACTAATCACTGAACCTATTAACTACCTGTTAGTAAAATGGAAAAAGTGCATTGCAATTATTGATTTCATTTCTACAAAATTCAGGGAAAACATTTTGCAGAAATGTTTTAATAGCCCATAGAAATTAAAGGAGTAAAGCATTTGGGGACAAGCTGGGAGGCCAAAACTCCAATCACTTATCATTCTAACTTCTAAATATATTCCTATCTTGTAACAAGTTAACTTAGTTACTGGTGATGGAAGTAAGTGATATCTCTGATGATGGTTTTAACCTGTTCTTGGTGACATTTTGCTGACAGTAGGTATCATAGTGTCACATATGGACAGCAAGCTGTGCTCGATGAAACTCATAACTTGAACTGAACAGTTGTGCTACTTAAATGGAATATAAAATTTTATTGTACCTATAGTGATGCCAAGGTGATTTTGTGAATTGCTGGAAAGAATACGAGATTTGTTCAATTGTAATGTTGATTCAATCACCAGTCCCTCGTATTGCAAATGCTCAACTGAGGACAAGTGATGTAACTAGTGCAAGAGCTGGTAAGATCCCCAGCAAGGACAAAGCCCAGAGTGTGTGAAATACGGGAATGGAAAGGAAGGAACTATCAAGCTATTGATGAGCCAAAGCTTTTGAACGATTAAACTGCAAAGTGGCCTAGTTTCAGTGAGGAAAAAGTTGCATGTGCAAGATGTCACCGTCATAGTCATTGACCACAGTTTACAGGAGGCACCCCGTGACATGAGGTCATAGGGGTGGTAAGTCTACCATGCTTTGGCATTTTTGTCAACACATACTTAAACAATCTGCATTCTTGTAGCACCTTTAGGACAGTTAAATGTCCCATGTCACTTCAAATGAACATCATCAAACAAAATAGGAACATCAAACCTGATAAGGGGACATTAGGATAAGTAAACAAACACATGAACAAGAACTCAGGTTTTCTGGAGCATTTTAAAGGAGAGAGATTTTGATGAAACAAAGCTTCTCAAATAATAAACATAACCATAAATTGCAAATATTCCCTTTTAATGCAGTAACTGAATATGTTGGAAGAACTTAACTGAAACCACATTGCAGCTGCAGAGAGCAAAAGGGAAAATAATGTGCCCTCAGTTAAGTTTGAGGACAGAGTTATGAAGAATAACATGTGAACAGAATGGCACAGTCAGCAAATGGTGAAGTCTTCTAACACTGAAGAATTGCATCTGATGTGAACATTACATTGACAATGGCAGACAACAACGCGAATGTTGTTTCTCATCACAAACATCAAAATAAGTGCACTAGCAGACTCTGCTGTGAGAATCCACATAGAAATCAGTTGAAATAGTTAGATCTGAAATCTAAGATGTCTTTGACTAATGTTTTATTCTTCAAGAGTAAAAGGTGTAGAATTGAAAGTTGAAAACAATTAATGCTTAGCATTTTGGAAGAGATGGCAGAAATGTATTTAGCTGGAGAGTTACTATAGCTGCAGGGAGTCGAGATGAACGTATAAAGATTGAGGGAAGAAGCAGTGAGCCATTCAAAGAACAAAAAACAAAACAGCATGGGAAACAGGCCCTTCGGCCCAACGAGCCCACGCTGCCACCCCGATGTTCCCACCTCTACCCGCGATCCCTGTCCATGTTTATAGATCTATGGATTAAAAACCAAATTTGAGACAATTTTAAGGACAATTTTGTTTTGCCGATTAGCCTAAGAGCACACCTTTGGGATGTGGGAGGAAACCGGAGCACCTGGAGAATGTGCAAACTCCCACAGACACAGGCCCAAATCCATGTATCTGCACAGCACAGCGATAGTCACTGAGCTGTCGTGTTGCCCATCAGATGGTCCAGGTCAAGCGTACACTAACAACATGAAGCACTAGGATACTTGCAAAAAAAATCCAAGAGCAGCCCTCTCTCGACCCATCGCGTGTATGCCCCTTGTTAGACAACAAGGTGGACCAAAGCACCTGTAGGATAAAAACAAGTACATCAATATCATCATCTATTTACACATTTCCCAGGGACTCCCCAGGCTCATGATCTCTATTTTAAATCAGTTTTCTATACCACTCCATTCCTATTCTGTTCATGTGCCCATCTAAGTATTTCTTAAATAACTCCAGAGTGCCTGCCTCCATCACTTTACTTGGCAGCGCACTCCAGACCCCAACCACCCTCTGTGTGAAAAAACTCCCTCTGGCATCCAAATTATACCTTACTCCCCTCACCCTAAGCCCGTGACCCCTCGTGCCATTCGAGTCCATCCTAGGAAAAAGCTTAACCTTGTTTACTCTATCTATACCCCTCATAATCTTGTACACCTCTATTAGATCTCCTCTAAGTCTACATCTTTCTAAGGAAAACAGTCCCAATTTGCCTAATCTCTCCTCGTAACTCAGACCTTCCATACCAGGCAGCATCCTGGTAAACCTCCTCTGCACTCTCTCCAGAATCTCCACGTCCTTCCAGTAGTAAGGCGACCAGAACTGGACGCAGTATTCCAAATGAGGTGTAACCGACGTTTTATACAACTGCAGCATTAAAGGCCAGCTCTTGTACTCTATACCCCTTCCTATAAAGGCTAGCATACCATATGCTTTCCTCACAACCTTCTCCACTTGCTCTGCCACCTTCAGAGACTTGTTCACCCGCACCCCAAGGTCCCTCTGCGTTTCTATACTCTTAATAGGTCTACCCTTTATCATATGCCTCCCCCCTACATTCTTTCTCCTGAAATGCATCACCTTACATTTATCAGGATTGAATTCTATCTGCCCAAACTACCAGCCTATCTATGTCCTGCTGCATCGCCTGACAATGCTCCTCACTGTCCGCAAGTCCAGCCATCTTTGTATCGTCTGCAAACTTGCTGATCACTCCACTTACTCCCTCTTCCAAGTCATTTATATATATTACAAATAGAAGAGGTTCCAGTACCGAGCCCTGCGGCACACCACTCAGATTGAAGCATAGTAATAATCCTTCAATCGGAATGGCTCACTGCTTTTCCCCTCAATCTTTATAGAGACCTATACCTGACATGATGTCCTGATCTTGTGCAAACCAGGGCGAATATCACTTTTGTTTATAAAACGCTTTAAATTTACACATTTAGTGGCTCCAAACCATTTTGTCTCCCGGTTCCAGGCCATAACTTTCAGTGTTTCATCCAAACACTGGCTCATAAATAACCTCTTTAAATTGTTGCATAGAAATATTTCAGTAAATGATTGTTTCCAGAGTTTTTTATTTCCTTGCTCTGGTAGATCACGAAAGATACTAGAGTTTTTAATAAAGCCAGAGACAGTACATTCATAAACAAGAATGAATTCAGTCTCATATTGATTTGAACAAAGTCATCCTCTACCACTTACTTCTTCCGACAAAACAGAAATTGTGAAACTCCATTTGGGAAATTAAAGAAATTCTTTCAGCAACAAACCATCAGATTAGCTCAAATCGCTACAAAATCAATATTAGACACAGACTCAAGGATTGATATTCCCCCTGCAGCAAATCCTGTATTCCTCACAAGATTTTAAAAAATCATGGATCAGAATTATATGTGAAGGTGGTCAATCTCTCCCCTTCGGTTCTCCTGCATGCCATCCCACACTGAAAATCAGGGATGAACCCACTTGTGCACGGCAGAGTAGTCCTACCTGAATGGTTTGGGTCGTGGCTTCTACCCTAATCTGGGATGAAATCCTGCCTCTAAGAGCTGCCAGTCAGATGGCCAGCCACTCCGCAGTGTCAGCACAGCCATCAGGGTCAGTAGTCAATGCTAGGACTGCAGTTAGATCTCCACGAGGATTGTCACTGGTGTTAAGTAGGGTACTTTTTCTGGGGCCAGTCAGGCTCCTGCATGTAGGCTGGGCTGGGGACAAGGTTGGGAAGGGTCCATGATCCATAGTCAGGGCAACAATCACCATTGGTGGGAGTCTTCCACTGGACAAAGGATACCGAAGGGGAGGCACCATCCGAGCCTGCAAGTAGGTCATGGTTTATCTAGTGACATTGTGGCATGGGCAACCCACTCCCCTCCCACCCTGTCATTGAAAAGATACCTATAGTGAGTGGCCAGTAGTGGACTTTCCTTGGCTATTAATTAGCTATTTAGTGGTGTCAATTGAGGTAAGTGGGCAACCCAACAGCTATCCCCACCATTGATACAATTCCACCATAGGTGGGTAGTTGAGGTCTGCCCCTGCCATGCTACCCAATTTAATCTCCTGCTGCCCCACTTGTCAACCCACTCAGGTTAGAGATGGGGAGTGTAAGATTCTGGTCATGGAACCCTTGGAATTGCACAAGAAGTTCAATATTTGAATACTGTGACCTTTAAGAATTTTTTAAATCATGTACTGTGTAGTTGTAATCAAAATTTTTCAGTATGTTTTTCTCAGCGTTGCCTGACTATCTATGAATATTTTGATTGCTGCTTAAACGGGGAGTTTGTTTATTGCTACTGAGGTGTTTATGACTCTGCACTGTTAGATTAGGTGATAGAAGTTCATTTTGCAGTTTCAGTTTGGAGCTGGTTTTAGTTCTAATTTTAAATGGGATAGCAAGCTGAAAAGAAGTGTTTTCCCTCTCTCGCTGTTGTTTTGAAAATTCTGTTGGTTAGCTGAAAAATTTTATCATTTTGATTCTAAGTGCTGGGCAGATTTGAAGCTGGGAGTATTTCAGATCTGTTTTAGATCTTTTTCAGGTGCCCCATATGCACTTTGCCTGGAAAAATATCAGTGATGCTGAATCACACTGCATCACCTTTGGATGAGGCTTAACGTGCCTGAAAACTTGCAGCTTTGATTGACATCTCCAATTGTGCATGCACAGAAAAGAAATGATAGCATGCTGCTCCCCTACCACATCCCTCCCAGGCTGGATAATGCCTCCTGCTGGTCCCCACAGACACTGCCCCACCCCAACAGCATTACTGACCCCCTTACTCCCACATTCCCATGACCTGCTTACAGACTCAGATGGTGCCTGTCCTTTGGGCATCCTTTGCCCAGTGGAAGACATCCACCAACGGTCAGTGTTGCCTGACTATGGATCATGCACCCTGCCCTCCCAACCATGTCCTCAGCCCAGTCCGTATGCAGGAGCCTGATTGGCCACCCAGACTAATTGCGGGCCCTTCCCCTTTCCTTCCACACTGATCTCAAGCAGACCTCTGATGGTGGGAAGCTTTGTGGGCAGATGGGAAGTACTCCTTTTCCTCCTGGTCCCCAAACAGTGCTTCTTTGAGGAAGGAGGTTCCTGCTATAGACGAAGTGCAGTAAAGGTTTGCCAGACTGATTTCTGGGATGAGGCGATTAGGATTATATTTCCTGGAATTTAAAAGAATGAGGGGTTGGGGGGTTTTCGTAGCAACATATAAAATTCTAACAAGCCCAGACATAGTAGTTGCAGGAAAGATTTTCCCAATAATGAGATGTCCAGAACCAGGGGACATAATCTAAACACAAGGGGAAAACCTTTTAGGACTGAGGGGAGAAACAATTTCTTCACTCAAAGTGGTCAACTGTGGAATTCTCTAACACTGAAAACACCTGAGACCAAAACATTGTATGTTTCCAAGAGGGAGTTAGATATAACTGTTGAGGTGAAGGGGATCAAAGGACATGAGGGGAAGGCATGATCAGGATACTGAGTTGGATAATCAACCATGATCATAATGAATGGTGTAGCAGGCTCAAAGGGCCAAATGACTTACTCCTGATCTTACTTTCCATATTTCTATGTTTCCCCCTGAAGCTGTCCTTACTTTACTTCAGCTGTCGGGTTTCCCAAGACTGGGAAGGATTAAATCAGAGCTTGCCTTCCTCCATTAACATATGTAACATGCCAACTTGCCTCCTGATAGCGGAGGATGCTTGGGGGTAGGATTGGTGTGATGGGCAAGAGATAAAGAGGGGGGGGGGTGCACAGGTGATGCCCCCCCAAAAATAAAGGTACCTCCCTCTTCATAAAACGGGAGACATCTCAGCGATGGGCAGGAAGGTGATGGGCTGACCACTCACTTTGTTTCATGAACATCCCTCCCACTTTCAAACAACATGGCAGTGGGGCAATAAAATTTAGCCCAATGCTTGTTTGTTCTGTGTGGTTCTGGTACACTTGAAGAGCCCCTCTCAGCCATCCTATTGCTATTCCAATTTATGTTTAACTGTGCTCCCTGTTCTTATACAGTGAAGTATCACTGGGTGAACTTATCAGGACATTATAGAAACATTAGGTTGACCCGTCCTTTCATCTTTACCCGAAATCTGACAGTTTTAATGGATATTGGCAACGAAGGAAAAATTATTAGTGACAATGGAGCAGGTGAGGGGTATTGAAATGGCAATTTGAAATGTGTAATCCTCAGCAACTCCTCATGGGATACAATTGTTTTAATGAATTCTTACTAAATATGCCATTCTAGATAAGGTAATTAATCTGATATCGTTTGATTAGTTTGTAATTTGCTGAGAAAAATTGCCCTGTTTGGTCTGTTCCATGCAAGTGAATGTAAGAGTGAATCATCCAAAAATTGAGAAATTAAAGGGAGATGTAAATGCAGAAAGTAGCACTGCGATCAAAACTAATGGGCTCAGCTGTTAATTTTTAGTTGAATGGTGCAATATATTAAATTTTATTACATTATAAAAGGTTAAAAAGAGGCATATCCTTACAGAGGGTCACTTGTAAACCCTGACAGGTAATAAATAGCAGGCATTATTTATGAGGTTTAGATGTATTTATTTTTTTTAAACTGGAGATAATATACTCAAAAAATCGTGAATATCCTGAATAGTTTTGCTTTTAACCAGTACAGTGAAAGAATTTTGTAAACAAGAATGAAGCTGCATTTTGTGCCTTTATATCATAGAAGAAAATTTAAATGCCTTGTTTAGGGCAATAATTATACTCAAAACTAATTTATTCAGCCAAGGAAATATCATTGCAATTGCAAACAAAAATGTAACATAGAAAGATATTTCAGCTCCTGAGTAATGTCAATCAGCATGCTGAACAAAAACCAGAAGGATCAGATAATTGGGTGTAATGGGGATGCAGTAAAATTTAGCAGTGCAAGGTACAGTTGTAAGCAGACCCCATTTTCTTTCCTTTCTCTGCTTTTTTAGTAAAAAGGAAAGTGAAGTAAGATGTTCGATGGCATTTCCAAACCGCTCCTCCCCACTCCCAGAGAAGTATGCTAGAGTAGTGAAAAGTCATGATTTTCATTTCAGATTGTCCACTTTTCACCTCATTACATGTGCACAAATTAACAATGGTAGCACAGTGATTAGCACTGCTGCCTCACAGTGCCAAGGACCTGGGTTTGATTCCCGGCTTGAGTCACTGTCCAGCACGGGAAACAGACCCTTCGGCCCAACGAGCCCACGCAGCCGTCCTAACGTCTTAATGACATATCCTTGACTTTAGGCTATGCCTATTGTTGAAGATTCCCATATAGGGACCAATATAGGGACAATTTGTTACCCAATCAGCCTAAGAGCACATTTTTGGGATGTGGGAGGAAACCGGAGCACCGGAGGAAACCCACGCAACCACGGGGAGAACGCGCAAACTCCCGCAGACACAGGCCCAAATCCATGTGTCAGCACAGCAACAGCGATAGTCTCTGAGCTGTCATGTTGCCCAACAATGGTCCAGTTTAAGCATACACTGATGACATGAAGCACTAGGCAACTCCTGAAGCAACCTCCAAGAGCAGCTCTCGCACGACATGCCGCATGCATGCCCCTTGTTGGTCAACAAGGTGGACCGAATTGCCTGCGGAAACAAATAAGACTTAATTAAACATGCTAAAAAAACTAAGACATTCCCGAGATGAAACTAAAAGATAGTCTACTACTATTTGGTCCTCCTGATATTCAAACAGTCCTGCTATATCCCTCTATCTGCAGACCGCTCATGTGGCTGTCCAAGAGACCCTTAAACACCCCTAGCGTGCCTGCTCCCACCACCTTACTCGGCAGTGCATTCCACACCCCCACTACCCTTTGTGTGAAAAACTGCCCTCTAATATTCGTCTTATGCATAGCCCCCCTCACCCTAAGGCCATGACCCCTTGTTCTATCCATTTCTAATGGTGGAAAAAGCTTACCACCATTTACTCTATCTATACTCCTCATAATCTTATATACCTCTAAAAGATCCCCTCTCAGCCGACGTCTTTCAAGGGAAAACAACCCCAGTGTTTTCAATCTTTCCTCGTAAGACAGCCTTTCCATACCAAGCAGCATCCTGGTAAATCTCCTCTGCAATCTCTCCAGGCCTCTACATCCTTCCTGTAGTACGGCGACCAGAACTGGACGCAGTACTCCAGATGAGGCCTAACCAACGTTCTATACACCTGCAACATCAGACTCCTACTCTTGTATTCTATACCCCTTCCTATGAAGGCTAACATACCATACGCTTTTTTTTTTACCACATTCTCCACCTGTACTGACACCTTCAGAGACTTGTGAACTTGCACCCCCAGGTCTCTCTGCATCTCTATACTCCGGATAGTTTTACCTTTTATCCTATAACTCCCCTCTACATTATTCCAGCCAAAATGCATCACCTTGCATTTCCTCCCACAGTCCATAAGACATGCTGGTTAGATGGATCAGCCATGCTAATTTCTCCCTCAGTGTACCCAAACAGATGCCAGAGTACAGCGACTAGGGAATTTTCATGGTAACTTCATTGCAGTGTTAACTTAGACCTACTTGCAACTAATCAATAAATAAATCTAAAATAAACTAAAGCAGTAGAACCAAAAGTTCCACTGGATCATGGGTTAGGCTGTAACTGCAAAACTATCTTTTGGATGACATAGTGGCACAGTAGCTAGCACTGCTGCCTGACAGCGCTAGGGACTCAGGTTCAATTCACAGGTCACTGTCTATGTGGAGTTTGCATATTCTCTGAGTTTCCTCTGGGTGCTCCGGTTTCCTCCCATAGCCCAAAAATGTGCGGGTTAGGTTGATTGGCCATGATAAATTGATCCTAGAGTTGGGATTAGCAGGGTAAATATGTGGGGCCTGGATGGAATTGTGGTCAATGCAGACTCGATGGACCAAATGGCCTCTTCTTCATTGTGAAGATTTTATGAATTCTATGAATAGGTGGGCAGAATTTTCTAGCCGCGTTTGTTCTGAAACAGAAATCCCACTGCGAGGTCAACGGATGTTTCCATGGTCCGCTTCCCGTCTGCTACAATTCCCATGGTGGACGGAATGGGAATATTCATCTCATCATAGTCCATAGCATGGTGGGAAGGGATTCATCTACCCCATCATTCCAACATTGGCTTATATTTCCAGCTTCCATATTTAGACCAATAATGCATTAGTCTGCTGCACAATTTAGAGAAGCTAGGGCTGTTTTATCAGTTCAGTCCTGGGATAAAAATGTCTTCGCTTTAACAGCTTTTAAGTACAAAAAGGTTCAATCGGCTTTATCTCAAAGATACATTAAAATATAGCACTGATAATTATTGATTCACCAATCTCTGGTTAAAAATTAAAGCAGGTACTACCTTCGTTGTACACAAGATGAGAAAAGGCCTAAGTATTAAAGATAAGGATGCAGAGATAAATCATAGTAATAAGGTTGATAGAGGGCCATCTGCTGTGGGGTGGAAATCCAGCATGCGGATTGCCTCTTCTGAGTTGATTGGGATTCATAAGGTTAGCAGGCCTGTTTTTACACTGATGGATTCACAGCACTTTCTGAACAGTCACTACTACTTGGCATAGGAATGTAGTTAGTTAGTCTAACCTCCAATTAATTTGTGACAAAGCTAAGGGTTTGCTGCAAAGATTTTCAATTATCGAAGTTCCAGGTACAGCAGAAGCAGCTCTCCTGAAATCCTGAATATGGTTTCTATTATTGAGGTTTTAACATCCAATCCAGGTAAGTTGCAAATGAAAGCAATAGCCAGCCGTCTCCTCCAAACATTTAAAGTTGGTTATGCACAGTGTCTCTGTATATTCTTACTGCTCTCTTTTGCTGCATCTTCACAATGAAATGCCCAGCTACGTGTGACATTGGGGCAGCAAGCATTGCAGCATCATAAATTTCTTTATATTATTGTGATTCTATTTCAAGTTTTTCTGACCTATTAAGTGCATCAATGTGAGACCTGTTTTGGAATTAAGTTTTTTTGTTAATCATAACAATTGTATAATTGCTCATAAATATTTTTATACTTCTATTTTGTTCAATATTTATACTTTGCTACTATCCACTTCCATTGTGAGATCTTGCTCAGGGATTGGTTAAAGATGCAATGCCATTTTTGCAGGGATAGAAATCAGAGTTGCAATAAACCAACCTGATGGGCAGGATCTTCTACTTACACCAGACATCCATAAAATTTGGAATATGGCAAAAGGTCAGCTTCCTGCTGGTGTTAAAGATGGATTCTAATTATTCTCTGCTCCCACAGTATCATAGACAGATGGGTTGCCCATCATTGTAACCACCGGACTATGCCGGAAAGCATATTATCAAGTATTTGAATATCATGAATGCTCATTAAAAACCAGCTCACCAGAATCACACAACACCCCTACTGCCAGCTGCTCTGTGTCGAAGCTGCTCACAATATGGAGGTGCCGGCATTGGACTGGGCTAAACACAGTAAGAAGTCTCTCAACACCAGCTGCTCAACCAGACAAGGAGAGACCAGTGGGAAGGCAAGAGGTCAGGGCCTGCAAGGCATGTGCTTGACTGTTGGTAGAGGCAAGGAAAGGGAATGGAAGGCGTAAGGTTGATTGGGAGGGCATCTGATTGGAGAGAAAAGGGAGGATGCAAACACATGATTGGGCAGCGAGTGAGAAGAAGAGGGTAGAAGAAGGAATAGCACTAGAGTAGAGTGAGTACACCATGTAGTCAGGGTCAGAAAGCAGAGACAGCCCTTGGGCAGCGTGCCTCATGCTACAAGGCTGGGCCTGGCATAAATCTCCTGCTCTTAGTCCAGGAAGGAGGAAGACTCATCCATCTGGCATCAGTCCTGCGTAGCGTAAGGGCCAGGATATGAACAGTTCTTCACATATTTCAATCCTAGGCTTCATATTGAATTCTAGACGACAATATCTATAGAGGGGAACTGGTAATTAAGAGCGGGGCACTCATTGGTCAAATTTGGGGGAGTTCGGGGGAAAGAGGAGGGAATGTCTTAACAGGTCATAGTGCATGCCTTAAGATGGGGAGGGGTCACATTAACACTGGGAATTAGCAGAAAACAATTCAGGGATAGGGACTGGGATATATTCAAGAATTACAAATATTCCAGGATTAGAGGGCAAAGATGATGAATGAGTAGAGGAAAAGAAACATAGCCATGTTGCATCTCCAGCATCTGGCCAGTCATGGAGTTGTTGAAAGCTGGTCTCATAACCAAAGTAGATTAGAGTCATTTCAACAGTAAAGTGAATGATGCAGTTTCAAAATAACCTAGGAAATGAATACTGGAGAGGGGTTTGAGGGCTTGTGGGGGGTGTCCAATACTGCACTTTTGGGCTGATTGAAGGAATACTCTAATAATTGAAGTTCGGGACATAGTGAGTAAGGATCAGTTGGGATATGTTAGGGAAACGCAAATGCCAATGAAAAAGTTTTGTATCTTAATTCATGTTGCACATTTTTGTAAGAATCCAAAACAGCTTGGGATCAAATGTTGATTGGATTTGAATGCCCATTTGTTTCTCTGATAGAAACATACAAAGTCAGAAGCATCTAACTGTGAAAGGGTAACAGTTACAGTGCATATGAAAAATGTTCAAGGAATGCTATACATTGCAGCTGAGAGGTTCACGCTTTACACACCTCAACAATTACCATTGTCACAATAATGTAAAGCTGGACTCCAGTACAGAAGGCAACCGTCAGAGCCCTGACTGAAGCTAATAGTGCCTGTGCTCATCCAGATCCAACCATCTTTGTGGAAGCACTGTCCATTAGACTATAAGAAACAGGGACATGAGTAGGCTGTTTGGCCCCTCCAAGCCTGCTCCCATTCAATAGGATCATGACTCATCCAATATTTCTCACATCTACTTTTCTGTTCTTTCCCCATAATCCTGATTCTCTTACTGATCAAAAGTCTATCTGTCACAGCCTTAAATATGCCCATGGGTGGGATTTTCCATCCATGTTCGGTCCCAAGGTTAGAAAATTCTGCCTGAGGTCAGAGGACCTTTGCAAAGTCTGTGTCCCACCTACTGCAATTCCATGGTAGGTGAGATAGGAAAATTCCGCCGGACAAGAAGCTCCAAAGACTCAGTCCTCTGAGAGAAAAAATTCCTTCTTATTTCAGTCTTAAATCGGCATCCCCTTGTTCTAAACTCTCCCATGAGTTGAAATATCTTCTCAGCATTTATCCTGTCAAATTTCTTAAGAGTCCTTTATGTTTCAATGAGGTCACTTCTCATTCTTCTAAATTCCCAACCTGTTTAACCTTTCCGCATAGGACAATGCTTCTACACTGGGGATCATCCCAGTGAACCTTCCCTGAACTGTCTCCAATAAAATATTATCTTTCCTTAAATAAGGGGCCCAAAACTGCTCACAATATCCAGATGTGTTCTCACTAGTATCTTGTACAGTTGCAGCAAAACTTCCCTACTCTCATACTCCAACCCCTTTAAAATTACTAGCAGCAGCTATTTTCTCTCTCTTTATTACCTTTTCAATCCTCCTGGACTTTAATCATGCCTGGGGTATTTGGGTGGCAGGCATCAGCTTCTAGTGATCCTTAAGGCTGCGATTGCTGCAAGGGAGGACCTGAGGATGGAATCCCGGAATAAGTATGACAATGTTTTATTTGATTTGATTTAATATTTCTCATGAAAATTATTATTTTTTATAATACAAATAAAGCATACTGTTCATAGAGAAGGAAAGGAGCGAGTACAGAATATAATGTTACAGTTATTGTTACAGTGTAGAAAAAGATTAATTTAATGTGAGGTGCAACCATTCAAAAGTCTGATGGTAGCAGGGAAGAAGCTGTTCTTGAGTCGGTTGGTAAATGTCCTCAGATTTTTATATCCTTTTCCTGACAGAAAAGGTGGAAGACAGTATGTTCGGGGACCATGTATGCAGCTAGATATCACCCCTAAAGTGGTTCCAGATCTCCTCCTACATGATAAAAAAACTTTAGACCTAGCTAGTACTTAGTGGCTCCTGAAATTCTCCTATTTTCACCCGAGGATGCACCATACACCTTGGTCGTTTTTTTTGGTTGAGCATTGTTTGCTGCATATGTATTTTATTTATTTCAGTCTCCTGAAAGAAAGGAGCTATAAAGCTACCCCAAAATGCTTCATATCTAATCAATTACTTTTTTAAGTGCAAGTGTTGTAGGTATTTAAGATCAACAAGGTCAGATCAGCAGTAAATGGGATGAACAACTAGTTAAAATTGTTTTGGTGGTGCTTTTTGAGAGTAGTGTAGGCCATGAGCTAGAATATTGCCTTCAAATAATGCTACATAATCAGTTACAATTATTTGATAAGGAAAATGGGGCGACTATGCAAGATACGTATCTAGGCTTCAGGTGCTGGACTATTAAATAGTACAAAGCTGATTTGGACTTGAAAGTTTGATTGACCTGGCTTAATCCAATTCCTGTGCTGGCTCTCTGATGACATGAATACCTCGTTCATGACAATGCCATCAGTATTACAAGTTTCTTGGTGTACATCCAAAACTGCTGGAATGAAAATACGAAAGCCTCAAACCACGATCTCAGATTTGTGTGTAACCTTAGTGAAGCTCTACTATATCTGATCTGACCTCTGTTACCACCCAGTCCAAGTGACAGTCCTTATATTGTTGATCTGGACAACAACCCTCACCGTCCAACTTGGATGCCCCAACATTGTTACAATCCTGGGTGAGGAACTCCACTGAAGAAAAGTCCTAACCCCTAGTCAATCTCTCCTCATTCATCAGTCCTGGAAACAGCCTGATAAACCTTCACAGAGCAAGGACATCTCTCTTCTGAAAAGGAGACCAAAACTACACACAATGCTCTAGGTGTGGCCTCACCAGGACTATGTATAATTACTCAAAAACTCTCGTAATGAAGACCAGCATTGCCTTCTTTACCACCTGCTGCACTTGCATGCTTGCTTTCAGCAACTGGTGCACAAGCTTGCCTAGATTCTGTTGCACACTCCTCTCTTCCATTTTACAGCCATTCAGGTAATAATCTGCTTTCTTGTTTTTGCTTCCAGAGTGAATAATCTTGGTTATGTGCATTGATCCGAACAGGCATCAGAGTATGGCAACTAGGGGAATTTCTCAGTAACTTAATTGCAGTGTTAACATAAGTCTTACCTATGACTAATAAATTTTTAACCTCACATTTATCCAAATTATACTGCATCTGCCATTGATTTGCTCACTCACCCAACCCAACAAATCATGCTAAAGGATCTCTGCATCTTCGTCACAGTTCACCCTTCCACTCAATATGGTATCATCGGCAAACTTTGAGATGTTGCATTTTGTTCTCTCATCCAAATCATTAATATATATTGTAAATAACTATGGTTCCCAGCATCAATCCCACTAGTCATTTCCTGCCAATGTGAAATAAACCCATTAATTCTCACTCTTTGTTTCCTCCCTGGCAACCAGTTTTCTATCCATCTCAAAACACTTGCCCCAACCCATGTATTTCAATTTTGCCTGATAATCTCTTATCTAAATTGAAACACTGATATTTGTACTGTTTCAGCCATTAGTGTGCCTATTAAAACAAATAATCAATTACATTTAAATATAAAAAGCAGGATATAAGTTACTGAAGTGCTGTACTAATTAGATTACCTGTGAATTGTGACAACAATGAACTGGATCATCCATTAACTGATTAGATCACTGTGGTCACTCAAAATCCTGAATGTGTGAAAACAACCCTGCAGAAAAGGAGCAGGACCTGTTAGCTTCAAGCCATAGAAAGAGAAAAACAAAGTAGAGAGAGGGAGAAGATAGTAAAATGCAAGAAGACGGATGATCTGCAGACAGATACAAAAAGAGGAGATTGACATCACTGGCTCCACAGAATCCACTTTACCAGCCACGTGATTGATAATGATCATATCTGAACAACATATGTGCATGTGGTCTATTATACATTTACACAATAAAGAACACACTGAACAGATTTGCAACCAATCTTGGTGTTGATGTCACATTTTGTAATTCTCGTCTTTGAGAATTAACAAAGGGAATTGAACAGCTGCACTTCAGAGATGTATAATCCGGGAATACGGACATCTGTCAGGATGTGTAATCCAGGAACACATTATCAGGGTATACAGTCACAGATAGGAAACATATGATCAGGATATATACGCACATGCCAGGACATGTAATCCATGGAGATACAGCCACACATCAAGAACATTCGCTGGAGGATGGCGAATGTGGTCCCATTGTTTAAGAAGGGGAAGAGAGACCTTCCTGGGAATTATAGGCCAGTGAGTCTTACTTCTGTGGTGGGCAAGGTATTGGAGAGAATTATTAGGGATAGGATTTATAGTTATTTAGAGAGAAATGAATTGATTGGGGATAGTCAGCATGGTTTCGTGAAGGGTAGGTCATGCCTTACTAACCTCATTGAGTTTTTGAGAAAGTGACCAGAGAGGTGGATGGGGGTAAGGCGGTTGATGTAGTATATATGGACTTTAGTAAGGCGTTTGATAAGGTGGCCCATGGAAGACTTCTACAGAAAATGCAGATGTGTGGAATAGAGGGTGATTTAGCTAATTGGATTAGGAATTGGCTGGCAGATAGAAGACAGAGGGTGGTGGTTGATGGGAGATATTCATCGTGGAGTTCGGTGACGAGTGGTGTGCCTCAGGGGTCTGTTTTGGGGCCCCTGCTGTTTGTAATTTTTATAAATGATCTGGATGAGGGTATTGAGGGATGGATCAGTAAATTTGCAGATGATACTAAAGTTGGTGGGGTGGTAGATAGTGAAGAGGGGTGTTTTAGTTTACAGAGTGACTTGGACAAGTTGCAGAGCTGGGCCGAGAGGTGGCAAATGGAGTTTAATGTGGAAAAGTGTGAGGTAATGCACTTTGGCAGGAACAATAAATGTGTAGAGTATAGGGCTAATGGTAGGGCTCTTAATAGTGTTGAGGAACAGAAGGATCTTGGTGTATGTGTCAATAGATCCCTGAAAGTAGGCAGTCAAGTGGATAAAGTTGTTAAGAAGGCATATGGAGTCTTAGCTTTTATTGGTAGGGGGATTGAATTTAGGAGCCGCAGCATCATGTTGCAACTGTACAAAACTCTAGTGCGGCCGCACTTGGAGTATTGTGTGCAGTTCTGGTCGCCACATTATAAGAAAGATGTGGAGGCATTGGAGAGGGTACAGAGGAGGTTTACCAGGATGTTGCCTGGTATGGAGGGCAGGTCCTATGAAGAGAGGTTGAAGGATTTGAGGTTGTTTTCGTTAGAAAGGAGGCGGCTAAGAGGGGATCTTATTGAAGCATATAAGATGATTAGAGGTTTAGATAGGGTGGACAGTGATAGCCTTTTTCCTAGGATGGAGAAAGCTAGCACGAGGGGACACAGCTTTAAATTAAGGGGTATGAGTTATAGGACGGATATCAGAGGTAGGTTCTTTACTCAAAGAGTGATTAGGGAGTGGAATGCCCTGCCTGCAGCTGTTGTAGATGCGCCAAGTTTGGTGGCGTTTAAGAGGTTAGTTGATAAGTATATGGATGAGAAGGGAATGGTTTAGTTAGGAGGGGCATTGCTTTTTATTTTGGTCGGCACAACATCGAAGGCCGAAGGGCCTGTTCTGTGCTGTATTGTTCTATGTTCTATGTTCTAACATGTAATCATGGGATATGGCCACACGTCGGGGATATGTAATTAGGGAGATGTAAGCATCTAAAATCCTAAATTATCTAAAATTAACTGGAAATGTAACAGAACAAATGTGCAATAATCTGAGTGCAACAAACATGTAGATTTTCAGTAATCAGCTTGTCCCCTTGAAATTATTCCCAACAACTCAGGAGGCCATATAGAAGTAAATTTGTAAAGCAATATAGTACAATTGTTTGCTTTAGTACAAGGCCTGTAAATGTTTTATTTCTGAGATGCTGTTATACAAACACCAGTCATAAAGTCATAGAGATTTAGTCAAGTAACCATTGTCAGTATCAGGATTACTATAGCTATTGCTGAGTCCCATTATAGCCTGCTGACATGGATAAAGAGTCCTGTACAGTTGATAACTCCTCTCAAGTGAACATATCTTCATACTCCCCATATTTGGCAAGATCTTCTTTTCTCCCTGCCAAGAATTAAGTGATTAAGTGGGCACAAAATGCAGGATTTATTTCCTGTGGGCATTAATATCCCATAGCTCATTTTCAAAGGAAATTCTAAGATTCACAGATCTGAAATATTGAGTTTCCTCAGAAGGGTTCTGGATAGACTCTGCAATACAGATACCATGGGATAGTCTGATAACATTCTCCTGTCAAAATTATAATTTGTTTTGTAAGCTGTGACTGTGCTCATGAGACTGAAATTAAGACAGCGAGAAGATTTTCTTTTTGTTTCAATTTAATTTTTATTCAGGCTGTGACTGGCACTGACTGAGGTTTAAATTCAATTCTTGAAAGAATTTACAATGATAGAAATCATTTTCATGTTCAGCAGATGATGATCTCACAAAACAGCCACTAAACCCATAAATCTGTAATCCTATATCAGGAATCATACTGTAAGTCATCTCATAACACCAGGTTAAAATTCAACAGCTTTACTTGGAATCACCAAATAACTATTAGACTTTAAGCTGGTGTTGTGAGACTTTTTACTGTCATACCCCAGTCCAATGCCAGCATCTCCACCATAACAATCATACTGTTTCATTGCCAAGCTGTGTCCATAGAAAATGAATTGTTATTGTAAACCTAAAGTGGTTCATGACTATCTTTCTACTGGTCCTACTGAATTTGCCTATACTATTCTGAATCCCATATTGTATTATAGAATTCCTACAATGCAGAAGAAGGCCATTCAGTCTATTGAGTCTGCACCAACTCTCCAACACAACATCTCACTCAGGCCTATTCCAGCAACCCCCTCCCTCTGTAATCCTATGCTTTTATCTCACCAATTCTCCCTGATCTATACTAGGGAGCAATTTAGCATGGCCAATCCAACTAATCTGCACATCTTTGGACAGTAGGAGGAAACCGAAGCATCCGGACTAAACCTGCACAGAGGGAAAATGTGCAAACTCTGCAGTCACCCAAGGTCAATATTGAACTCAGGGCGCAGGTGCTGTGAGGTAGCAGTGCTAACCATTGTGTAATTATACCACTGCGTTGTTTATTCTTGATATTGTTCACTCTTAATATCCTTTGTAATAATTCTTACTATCTTCTTAAGACAAGTCTTTGTCAGCACTAGTAATACTTCGAGTTTAAAAAAATGAACAGAAAAATCATACAACTGCTGCCACTTTCACCAGCAGAATCTGTTGCTACGTGCTACCATGGAGACAGGTCTTTTCTTCTACTCTTATGCGACCTCATCATACTTGCCGTAAACCATTCCTAAACGTGGCCTGTCCAACGTCCGAAAAACGCAACTGGCAATAAAATAATTGCATTCAAGTGGTTCTTTAACAAGCTTATTCAGTGATTATTTCAATGTGGCAGACAGGTATCAGATCTTGGTGCTAATTTATCTTTTGTCTGAGACTGGCATGAGAACATTGCTGACCCAAAGCCAGTATGCCATATTGTACATTTGTGCTGGGATCAGCCTGCCCCATTTACAGTAATCCAACCATTCTAACATTTCCACATTTCACAGAATCCTGACAGTGCAGAGGAGGCCATTTGGCCCATCAAGTCTCTCTGCCTGTTTCAATATTGACTCTCCGATTGTTTCAACATCTAAAGGATAAAACCAAATTTAGTGGCAACTAAGGAGTAATTATTGATAACTTCCCTGGCAGGAATTCAGATTTCACAAATTAATTTGATTTTGGATCTCTACAGGTTACAGCCCTTGACTTCTGTCTCATCAGTCTGGGTTAGGTTCAAAGCCAGCAATGAAAGTGGAATATTTTAACCCAGTGTGCCTTCAGTCTTTCTAGGTTACTGCTCTGATCAATGTTAAACACAGTTTTCATCAGTTATATTTTATTACAATCTGAATTTATATTTTTCACATTGTCCTGGATATTTTATACAGTGTCTTATATCTTCAGCAACATGATGGATAACCGCAAAACAACAGCTTCCAGGGTGCATAGATTTTAGACTTTTTGGTATAGTCAATAATTGAGAAAATGAGTTTGTGTTTACTTGTTCCCATTCAAATAGTTCGCAGCAGAATTGCCAATTTGAACCATTTTTTTTGAAACAGCATTAAAAGCCTTTGGCCTAATTTTTTCTGTGCCATCCTCCGCAGAAATCAGTGCAGGCGGGATGGATAATTTGATGGACACACGAAAGATCCATTGATCTTGGGTGGGAATTTCCAGTCCTGAGGTGGGTGGATCTGGAAAATCCCACATTCTGTTAATAAACTAATGGATAAAACTAATTGGAGAAATTTTGTGTTATTAGGGAAACATCTGTATTTGTTTGCAGCCTGAAACCAGTTTTTAAAATGTTGAAGAGTAGGCATTGTGTTACAGCTAAAAACAAAGTCAATAGCCTGGATCTTCTTGCCTGATTTGGGCAGGACACTGGCACAGTCTGAGCAGTGAGAAATGCAGGTAGTACCCATTCCAAACACATCTTTTCTCATCTTTAACCACTTTCATAAATTGCAGTGAGGCAAATGAAGGATGCATACAGGGGTTTGTCCTATTATAAAGAAAAACTATTGATTGGTTTTAAAAAAATTATTGTGGCAAACTCCTATTGGTGGCTTGAAATAAATTGGAATTGTTGCTTGGTAGTGCAGAACTTGAATAAATTGCACAGTTTCGCTTAGCATAAAGCCAACGGAAAATGTCCTTGCCTGATGTGCTCCAGCTGCACAATTACAATAAGTGGTGTCTTAAGTGGAATTTCACAACAGCATTCAATTATGTGCAATTACATGGAATTTATGGCACAGAAACAGGCCATTCAGCCCAACTAGCCTACACAGGTGTTTATGCTCCACATGAGCTATTTCATTGCACCTTATCAACATATTCCTCAATTCCTTTCTCTTTCACATATCTTTCTAGCTTTCTCTTAAATGAACCAATGTTATTTGTCTCTTATCTTTAAAAACGTGCAAATAACCATGGAACAGCTGGTAAATGATAGTATTTACAAGGGATATTAAATGTACCATTAAAGAAAACTTTTTGATGCATGTGAATGTACTTCTAGTTGCTGCCCAGACTGGTTTCTCTTCCTCCTATTAAAGTAATGGGTAAGAGGTTTATGTCATTGAAATCCATGAAAGCAACATAATTACAGATGGCAATTCAACGTCTAATTGTTGGGTATTAAAATGATAAATCCACATATTGCTCAGAACAAATGAACTATCTTTTTAAGTTACTTTTATTTTAGTAAAATCAAAATATACACCAAATTCTTTCTGCCAGATCTTACAGTCCCACCAAGAGTGCACCCGAACCATGGGTTTCCCAGCAGCAAGGTGTGCATACAATGGGAAACCCCATTGACAATGATAAGACCATAAAATCCTGCCGCCTGTGAGTGGTATGTCACTTCCTGAAAGAAAGTGCATACAAAATGGCAAAGATTAGTGAGAACCTAGAGGATTGGGAAATCGTTAAAGATCAGCAGAAAGCCACAAGAAAAGCTATAAAGAAAGGTAAGATGGATTATGAGAGTAAACTAGCTCAGAATATAAAAACAGACAGCAAAAGTTTCTACAAATATATAAAATGAAAGAGTGAAAAAGTAAACGTTGGTCCTTTAGAGAACAAGAAGGGGGATGTAATACCTGGAAATGAGAAAATGGCTGAGGCATTGAACAGGTATTTTGTGTCGGTTTTCACAATGGAAGACACAAATAACATGCCAAAAATTGATGACAGGAAGACTATGGCAGGTGAGAACCTAGAAACTATCATTATCATGAAAGAGGTAGTGTTGGGAAAGTTAATGGGACTAAAGGTAGATAAGTCTTCTGGCCCTGATGGAATGCATCCCAGGATACTAAAAGAGATGTTGGGAGAAATAGCGAATGCATTTCTCCCAGCATGGTTTCGTGAAGGGTAGGGTCATGCCTTACTAACCTCATTGAGTTTTTTGAGAAAGTGACCAGAGAGGTGGATGGGGGTAAGGCGGTTGATGTAGTATATATGGACTTTAGTAAGGCGTTTGATAAGGTGGCCCATGGAAGACTTCTACAGAAAATGCAGATGTGTGGAATAGAGGGTGATTTAGCTAATTGGATTAGGAATTGGCTGGCAGATAGAAGACAGAGGGTGGTGGTTGATGGGAGATATTCATCGTGGAGTTCGGTGACGAGTGGTGTGCCTCAGGGGTCTGTTTTGGGGCCCCTGCTGTTTGTAATTTTTATAAATGATCTGGATGAGGGTATTGAAGGATGGATTAGTAAATTTGCAGATGACACTAAAGTCGGTGGAGTGGTAGATAGTGAAGAGGGGTGTTATAGTTTACAGAGTGACTTGGACAAGTTGCAGAGCTGGGCCGAGAGGTGGCAAATGGAGTTTAATGTGGAAAAGTGTGAGGTAATGCACTTTGGCAGGAACAATAAATGTGTAGAGTATAGGGCTAATGGTAGGGCTCTTAATAGTGTTGAGGAACAGAAGGATCTTGGTGTATGTGTCAATAGATCCCTGAAAGTAGGCAGTCAAGTGGATAAAGTTGTTAAGAAGGCATATGGAGTCTTAGCTTTTATTGGTAGGGGGATTGAATTTAGGAGCCGCAGCATCATGTTGCAACTGTACAAAACTCTAGTGCGGCCGCACTTGGAGTATTGTGTGCAGTTCTGGTCGCCACATTATAAGAAAGATGTGGAGGCATTGGAGAGGGTACAGAGGAGGTTTACCAGGATGTTGCCTGGTATGGAGGGCAGGTCCTATGAAGAGAGGTTGAAGGATTTGAGGTTGTTTTCGTTAGAAAGGAGGCGGCTAAGAGGGGATCTTATTGAAGCATATAAGATGATTAGAGGTTTAGATAGGGTGGACAGTGATAGCCTTTTTCCTAGGATGGAGAAAGCTAGCACGAGGGGACACAGCTTTAAATTAAGGGGTATGAGTTATAGGACGGATATCAGAGGTAGGTTCTTTACTCAAAGAGTGATTAGGGAGTGGAATGCCCTGCCTGCAGCTGTTGTAGATGCGCCAAGTTTGGTGGCGTTTAAGAGGTTAATTGATAAGTATATGGAAGAGAAGGGAATGGTTTAGTTTGGAGGGGCATTGCTTTTTATTTTGGTCGGCACAACATCGAAGGCCGAAGGGCCTGTTCTGTGCTGTATTGTTCTATGTTCTATGTTCTATGTTCTAGTAGTGGCAATTTATTAAAATTCACTGGACTCTAGGGTGGTTCCTGCAGACTGGAAAACAGCAAATGTAACTCCCCTGTTTAACAAAAGACAGGCAACTATAGGCCAGTTAGCTTAACTTCTGTAGTAGGGAAAATGCTGGAATCTATCATCAAGGATGAAATAGTGAGACATCTGGCATTTGGTAAGGTGCTGCACCAAAAACTGCTATATTTAGATTAAGGTGCACAGTGTAATGGGTAATGTATGAGCATGGGTAGAGAATTGATTAACTAACAGAAAGTAAAGAGTGGGAGTAAATGGATGTTTTTCTGGTTGGCGATGAGTAACTAGTGGTGTGCCCCGAGGATCAGTGTTGGGACAGCAACTATTCATGATTTACATAGATGATTTGGAGTTGGGGACCAAGTAGTGTGTCAAAATTCGCAGATGATACTAAGATGGGTGGAAGAGCAAAGTGTGCAGAGAAAGCCGGAAGTCTGCAAAGAGATGTAGATAATCTAAATGAGTGGGCGAGGGTCTGGTAAATGGAGTACAGTGTTGATAAATGTGAGGTTATCCATTTTAGTAGGAATAACAGCAAATGGACTATTATTTAAATGATAAAAAAATTGCAGCATGCTGCTGTGCAGAGGGACTTGGGTGTCCTTGTGCAGGAATACAAGGAGTTGGTTTGCAGGTGCAGCAGGTAATTAAGAAGGCAAATGGAATTTTGTCCTTTATTGCTAGAGGGATGGAGTTTAAAAACAGTGAGGTTATGTTGCAGCTGTATAAGGTGCTGGTGAGGTCACACCTGGAGTACTGTGCACTGTTTCGATCTCCTTATTTGAGAAAGGATATATTGGCACTGGAAGAGGTGCAGAGGAGATTCACTAGGTTGATTCCAGAGTTGAGAGATTGGCTTATGAGGAGAGACTGAGTAGACTGGGCTATACTCATTGGAATTCAGAAGAATGAGAGGAGATCTTATAAAGACATATAAGATCATGAAGGGAATAGATAAGATAGAAGCAGGGAAGTTGTTTCCATTGGCAGGTGAAACTAGAACTAGGGGGCATAGCCTCAAAATAAGGGGAAGCAGCTTTAGGACTGAGTTGAGAGGAACGTCTTCACACAAAGGGTTGTGGATCTGTGGAATTACCTGCTCAATGAAGCAGTTGAGGCTACTTCATCGAATATTTTTAAGGCAAGGCGAGATGAATTTTTGAACAGTGAAGGAATTAAGGATTATAGTGAATGGGAGGGTAAGCAGAGCTGAGTCCAGAAAAAGATTAGACATGATCTTATTGAATGGCTGAGCAGGCTTGAGGGACCAGATGGCGTACTCCTGCTCCTAGTTCTTATATTCGTATGTTCCTGCTGCTGTGAAAAATGTTGCAAAAAGGGAAAAGATACTGCCCATTATAACAGCTTGATTGTTGCCTCGGAGACCTTTGAAGGCACAGGAAACCACAGCTGCAAATATTAATAACTTTTCATGTTTCGCCTCTATAACTCCCACATTGTTAATTAAATGTTCTTTGAATTGTAATTGGAAAGATATTTCTGAAGAAATTATGAACTTTATTGCATTGAACATAATTATGTTTGCTCTCAAAAATAGTCTATTTTCCTGAGCCTCAGCCCTCAGCATATGTCTTTTAATTGTAAATTATAAGAATTCAATTGTACATCATTAAGAAGAGTGACCTTTCCCAGAGGCTATTAATAGCTATATTACAGTATGAAAAAAAGAAGTTCTCATCAATTCAGTGATTTCTAAAGAACGAGATGCAACCTATGGAGGAGCAGGAACTTGCAGATAACAATCCTGGATTTCTACATTTAACTGTGTACGTGCTGACACGTGAAGTTTCTGTCAGTTTCACGGTTATATTGATACCAAATTCTGACAATTTCATCATTATTACCACCACAAAATTTGTGTTGTAATCCTAGCTGGTATTCCCCAGAGTACTGAGGGTAGATTGCATTATCAAATATGCCAACCTTCAAAAGAAAATTTAATGCATGATCACTGTACCATGATCGGGCATGATTTTCCTGGCATGCTGAGTTGCTCGAGTAGCTCAGCAGGTTGAGAAATTTAAGCAGGAGGAAAGAAATGGGATTCTCAACCAGCATTTGGCCAGTTGCAATCTTACCCATTGGGAGGCTGGGGCCGACAATCAGAGTTCAGGGCTGGAAAAATGCCCATGTCTCTGCCCATTGGGCACTTATTCTTTTTTGGGGAAAATTGAACTGCATATTTTACCAATTAAAATTGAATTCAATATAAGAAAAATCCTACTATCAAAAATGTTACAATTAATCTAGTTAGATAAAAATTAAAAAGCTTTGGAGTTTAACATTGGCCTGATCAATTTTGGGGCAGCAAGTAACAAAACTCTAGTTTCTTTGTCACTCTCACTCTTTTTCTTTAGACTTTACTATTTCTAAGTCATGCTGACTCTTTGAAATAAAAATAGTAACACTAAATTCAGAACATTTACATGAAAAATTTATACAGGAATTTGTTTTTAAATAATTTAGAAAGACTCACCCGAACTCAATTATTTTGAGGCAATAACTTAAGGAAGATATGTCATATTGGTGTAAAACATTGCATCCAGTTCTGTGCACCATACTTTAGCAACAATATGAAAGAATCAAAATGAGCACAGAAAAGATTCATGAGAATGGGATCCCAAGATAAGAAACTCCAGTTACAAAAATAGATTAGTGAACTTGGAACTTTGGAGAGGAGATTTGATAGAGGCATTCAAGATTGTGATGGACTTGGACAGAGAAGATGAGGGATAACTGTTCCCATTGATACAAGGATCAAGAACAAGACAGCATAGTTTTAAGTAATTGCTAAAGGAAGCAATAGTGGCATGAGAAGAAACTTTTTCACATAGCCTGGGATTGTGATGGAGATTGGTTCATTCAAGAAGGAGCTGGATTACTGTCTGAAAAGTAAAAATGCATAGGGCTACAGGGAGAAAGTGGTGCTTTGCTGCCCCGCAGTGCCAGATTCATTTCCAGTCTTGGGTGAATGTGTGACGTTTGCACATTCCTCTATTGTCACTGTGAATTTCTTCTGGCTGCTCTGGTTTCCTCCCAAAGAGTGCAAGTTAGGAGGATTATCCATGCTAAATTGCTCCCTAGTGTCCAAAAATATGTAGGTTAGGTGGATTAGACATGGTAAATGCACAGAATTACGGGCATGGGGCAATAGGAGCGGGTCTGGATAAGGTGTTCTTTCAGCAAATCTATGTAGACTTAATGGGCCGAATGGGTTCCTTCTACACTGTAAAGATTCTAAGATTTTATTCTACAGAGGAAAACTGGTCCTTTTGCATAGCCAGCATTTACCTGACAGGCTGAATGACCCTACTTCTATGCTGTAACCATTATGTGATTATATGATCAATAAAGCACTGATGAAGAGACCATGTCACTTGATCAGACACCTAATAGTTATGAGCTCAAATACTGACACTGTGCAAACATCAGAGCTGCTATAGAGTTGTAATCTGCACATGGCAAATCACTAGGCATGAGTGGGCTATAGTTAAGCTGGGAAGAAGGCATAAATTGTGTCACCTGCAAACTTGACAAAAGCAATCTTTTTATCAAGAGCTTCCATCTCACTGAGGAGACTTCAGCCAAAATTTTACCATCTGGTCCACTACAGGAATTGGAGCAGGCAAGAAGCAGACAACTGAAGGTCTATTGACCTCGGGTAGGATTTTAAAGTTTTGGGACAAGTGAGGCCATAAAATCCTGCCATTCAGGTCAATTCACATCCAACAATCTGCTCTGAAAGCCCTGCTCACAATTTAACAGTTGTGATGAATTGTACCACAACAACTGTGACAACAATAATAATAATAATAAATAAGAGTAAAGCAATCATATAGGGCCTTATTGACACAGTTTTGGTCCCCTTACCAAAGAAAAGATAAACATACCTTAGAGGGTATATAACCAAGGCTTACTAGACTGGTCCCTGGAAAGAAGAATTTGTTCTATGAGGAGAGATTAAGAGATTAGCCCTATAGTCTCTGGTATTTATAAGAATGAGAGGTGATCTCATTAAAAAATTTAAAATTCATAAGGATTCTGATGAAATAAATGCGGAAACAATGTTTCCTTAGTCATGGAGTTTAAATCTAGAGGCTCTAGTCTCAGAATGTTGTTTAGCTCAGTAAACTGGTTAGAATGCCATGCAGAATAACAATGATGGTGCATGTTTTGAAAATTCATAAAGGGCTGCCTCAAGCTATATAACCACTTGTTTCTCTCTCTCAAAAGAGAAAAATGCCTGTGGATTATGCCTAATTACCTAATCTTGGAATAAAGAACTGACTATTTAGACCAAATGAGGAGATATTTCTTTCCTCAAAGGGTTGCAAATCTTTTGAATTCTCAACCCAGAGAGCTCTTGTTGCTTAGTCTGTGGAGATAGTCAAGACCAAGTTGATAGATTTTCAGATATTGAGGGAACCAAGGCATATGGAGAAAGTGAAACTGAGTTGAAGATCAGCTATAATCTTTCTAAATGGTGAAATAGACTTCAGTTACAGTGTGGACTACTCATCTTTATCTCTTAAATTCTAGTACAGCATGTAGTGAGAAACTGGTGCCTGCAATGTAGCTAAATTGTAATTAAGAGAAAGCAAGGACACTCCCATGCTGCAATGTTCACAAATTTCAATAAGCTTCCTTTGGAAAAGTTCATGTTTTAGTTGCTGAGTTATGATAGTTATTTCCTGGAACTGGTAATAAATAAGATCCAAATTAGCAGGAAGGTCAGAGCCTCTCTTCTGCCTGTTAGCCATTGGCACAAATGGTCAATAAGTCAAATCAAATCAAGTTTAAAAATAGCTATCTGAGCAATCTGCACATCTAAAGTGCATTTTGAGCTGAGTATTGTTCTGGTGGGTGTGTGACTATTGTTATGCCTCCCCTCGGTTCTATGCATGGAGATCTTAATGGCTCATTACCCAATTTTTGAGAGGGTATATGTCATTCCCAGATTCCAAACATCCAAAAATTCCAGGTCGCTGGATATCCCTGCAGCGCCTTTGTATTTATGCATAATGAATACTCATACCCACACCTGCATAACCCTTTGGCAATGATAAGACACAATCTGCACATTGTTGGAGTAATTTCCTTTTCTACTAACAAACTCCAACTATCCAGATGGAGTTTTTGTTGTTGCATGTCTCCATTCAATGATCCCTGTGCACCTTCAGAAATGATGTAGCGATGCCGGCGTTGGACTGGGGTAAACTCAGTAAAGTTTTACAACACCAATTTTAAATCCAACCAATTTATTTGATAGTAAATCAGCGAGCTTTCATTCTTAAGTAACCTTCTGAAGTAACCTTCAGTAAAATTCTGAAGTAACCTTCAGAAATTCAGCCATGGCTGCAAAGCCTCTGGCTTTTCTATTTGATTGACATTGTCATTTGTAAGGAGATGTACTCATGTGTATACATAGAACATAGAAAAACTACAGCAGAAACAGGCCCTTTGGCCCTCAAGTTGTTCTGATGATATCTATACCTACTAGGCTTACCCACAACCCTCAATTCTATTAAATCCCATGTACTCATCCAGAAATCTCTTGAAAGACCCTATTGAATTTGCCTCCATCACCATCAACAGCAGCCGATTCCACTCATCCACCATCCTCTGAGTGAAAAACTTACCCCTGATATCTCTTCTGCACCTAGTCCCCAGCACTGTATACTTAATTACACTTAGGGATACTTATTCCCTTAAGTATACCTATAATAAGCCATTAATAAGTATAATTAAGTATTCTTATATTTAATATAAATTATAAATTAGTTATTCATAATAAGTATAATTGAGTATACTTATATTTAAGAGAACGTATACCTGAATGTGACGTCTGTAAAAGTTCTTATATGACAATAGGCCACAGACTGCAATATCTGCTAAGGTCTCCATGTGATTCCTGGAATGATGGTAAAAAGATTCAAGGCCACAATTAATTTTAATGCCACAGGTATTGGGTAGCCACTGACAAAAGTGGAGGTAATCTCCTCTGACAGCATGTCAAATAGGGTGGGTCTATCCCCCTCAAGAGACATTGGCACGATCTTATCAGTAAGAGGTCTGACAACACCAATTTTAAATCCAACCGATTTATTTGATAGCAAGTTTACTATCAAATAAATCGGTTGGATTTAAAATGGTGTTGTCGGACCTCTTACTGAGTTTACACCAGTCCAACGCCAGCATCTCTACATCACGATCTTATTAGCCAGTGCAGCAAGGTCAGAGAATTTAGCAGTCAGTGAAATCTCCATTGACTATGACAGGATGGAAAAATCCCACTGGCATGAGCAGCCATAACATTTGGGCCACCGTCTTCTGAGGTACTGTCTGCCTAATGTTGCAATCTTTTTTTATCACAGTACTAGGATTAAACTATATTTTTATGAAATATATATCATATTATATATAAAATATATCTTCATAGCTGATTCCTAAAGTTTAAGAATAGAATAATGATTTTTAAAATGACTAAAACTATGTCTGGCTGTCTCCTTTGAACAATAGTAGCAAATCTGGCAGTTTTGAAGAAATTCCTCTCTGAGAAGATGCTAATGACCTCTGTGAGATGTGGAGACCAAACTTAAAAAGAATTATTAAAAGGCCATCACCATTTCATAAGCCAAGCATGGCCAACCAGAGCTGAGTTAACTACTAGAAAAAAAGGACTCTGCACTCTTCCTTTCAAATTCTTAATGGTAGGAATCTCAGTAAGCCAGGCAAAGAAATAAAGCCAAAATGTAGAGGAGGGAGTCATCTGACATGAGAGGTGAAATCAGGGTTGTTTAAATTAAACCCCTCCTGTGCCTCAGCCCTTTAATCTGCAGGATATATTTTATGTGCATCCACCAAGAAATAGTGTGGACGACATCGCAGAACAAAGGACGAAGAAAGAAACAGTACAGGAATAGGCCTTTTGACCCAACAAGCCTGTGCTGATCATGATGCCTGCCTAAACTAAAACCACATGCACTTACAGAGTCCATATCCTTCCATCCCCATCCTAATCATGTATTCATCTACTTGCCCCTTAAATGCTGTTATCGTTCCTCTCTCACCACCTCCTGATAAAGTGGATGTCAATTGCTAGTCTGTTGCCTTGTTCAGTAGCTTTTTTAATAAAATGGAAGACAAGCTGCCAATATTGTTACCTGCCTGACTTCTGTATTATCTGAGATTGGCACAATGATGTTAGGTTATCAGCCAATATTATTACATTAGATTTCACAGATGCACAGGGGAAGAATGATCCCAATTTCTAAACATAAAATTCACCCTTCAAGTCTATTACTCACTCACAGATGTAATTACAATGCTTAACTGCCTAACATGTAATCGTTCAAAACACCAGGTTAAGTTGGATTGTTAACTAGTGTTTAAATCTTCAGAATGTAATTAATGTTCAATTTTTAACATCATTTCACAATACGGTTGTTTATACCACGGATATATTGAGTTATTTCCAATAAAGACTCCTTGACTTTCAATCAGTACTATACACTGAAAATGTGCAACTGAGTTTTGCAGTTTATCTATTTTTTAAAATACACACTGACAAGTAGCTGGAATGCATATACAGCAGAGTTAAATTGGATCTGATTTGAAAACTTTAGCAATTGAGTCAGATTTGTTTTCCAGATTGCTTTAGATTAATATGAACCTCAGATGCCATCTCTGTCCATTTGGTGTAATTGCAATGGCTGGTAATTGTGGAATTGTCTCTGAAACCTGTTGGAATCCAGTTCAGAAAATGAAAATCTGAATCAGATTTTCATCAGTCCTTCTTGACCACCTTTAAATGTGTTCACTGACTGAGTAAATCAACTGAATCATATTTGTGATAATAGAGCAGGTTAATTTTCAAGTGATGGCAGTAGTATTTTTGCATCAAAGATAAAGAAAAGATTGGCATATATCTGAAACAAAGTGTATATTTTCTTTTGTTTCTCACACACACACACACACGTAAAACTAACATTTTTCACATTCATAAGCCAAAATATTAATGTTGAAGAGTGTATACACTTCACCTTAATTGATTCAAATACTAGATTTCCTCTTCATTTCAGTGGAAATTTTGTCACATTATTTGGCTGATGGTTCCCATTTTTGTTAATTTTCTCAAGTTTCTTTCTTGCCTGTCCATGATTCAGCTGCCCTGAAAATGGTTCTTCCTCTATTTTGTTTACATCCATTGGAAACATTTTTTTTGCTTATCTTCAAACAAAGGAAATTCCTAGATTCATGTCTAGTTGGTTTACATTTTCTATATGATATTCCTAACACACTGGTAACAATTGGGAAGTATACTTCATTAACAATTTTTTTTTGTTTGCCTTATGAAGTGAGAACTTTGATATTTGTTTGATTTGAGAATTAATAAACACACTGTGATAATGGAGTCACATTGCTGTCTTGAGTCAGTGGTAACAGTAAATGACTTAGGCACAGGTTGTATGAGGAACTCACAAACGCTTGCAGCAGCGCCCAAAAGGAGATTTTGGAGGAGGTGATTGCTTAGTGACAGCAGGCAGGCTGCTAAGTTTGGCTTGGCCAATAGGAGGGCATGAACCTGAGGATCATCAGCCCCATCTTCAGAGAAGGGTGCAACCAATAAAGGTCAGAAAACAGGAAGACACCTCAAGATGGAGGCATCTTC
This sequence comes from Sphyrna mokarran, assembly GCA_024679065.1. NCBI lineage: Eukaryota > Metazoa > Chordata > Chondrichthyes > Carcharhiniformes > Carcharhinidae > Sphyrna > Sphyrna mokarran. Next base: position 47,154,506 of record JAGIQG010000003.1, on the reverse strand, counting down.
TGAAGGCCTTTTCAACATATAAAATTAAAAAGTAGCCAGGCAATCATTATGGAGGAGGAACACATTCATAGGGAGGCTATTAGCTGCAGTTGTAATCTTTTCAATATAGCGGCTGCAGATGTGGCGCATGGTGGCACAGTGGTTAGCATTGCAGCCTCAAAGCGCTATGGAACAGGATTCAATTCCAGTCTTGGGTGACAGTCTGTGTGGAGTTTGCATGTTTTACCTGTGGATTTCCTCCGAGTGTTCTACTTCCTTCCCGCGGTCCAAAAATGTGTGGGTTAAATAGATTGGCCATGCTAAAAAAAAATTGAAAATGTTCAAATATGTGTGAGTAGGTTGGGTGGATCAGCCATGGTGAATGTATGGGGATAGAGTGGTGGTGGGCCTGAGTGAAATGCTCTTTTGGAGAATTGTTGCAGACCTAATGGGTTGAATGGATCCACCTGCACAGTGGGGATTCAGTGGATGTGTGGAAGAGTGAAATTTACAGAGGTATTGCTGGTGTCCCAGTCTGCCACTGGAAAGCTGTCTCCATTCAGCCTCAAGGCACAATGATTAGCACTGCTACCTCACTGTCTGGGCAGAATCTATATGTTCTCTCCATGCTGCATGAGTTTCCTTCCGGTGCTCCAATTTCCTCCCACAGTCTGAAAGATGAGCTGCTTAAATGCATTGGCCATGCTAAATGCTTCCTCAATGTACCAGAACAAGCCCCAGAGTGTTGCAAGTAAGGGATTTTCACAGTAACTTCAATGCAGTGTTAATGTAAGCCTATTTGTGACTAATAAATAAATAAACTTCAGTGGGAAGCCCACCTACTCTCTGGAAATTTCCAGATGGCATCCGGAGATTGCTCTTCATACTTCTTTTACTGGCATAATTAGCCATCCTTAGCCAGCGTGCAGGTTGTCATCAACCCTTACTCATCTGAACATAAAGTTCTGTCAACAGAGAAATGGAAAGAACACTTCCTGTGAGCTGGTAATCTTTATAATTGTGATCTGGCTCATTAGAGCACAAAAAGGAGAAATGCAAGTATGTCTGACTAATGTTCTTTTGCGAATAAGTGCATTCTATTTTATCTACCTTTCTTTTGTAAGTCCTAATGAGTTAGGCAAAATGGATGTCACTTCAATGGCCCATGTTATGAGCTTGTCCTTTAAAAGTAATGTCAGAATTTCTCTTTTACAATGCCACATTGTGCAAAGTATTCTTCATATTTAAAGTTAAAGCTTTATTTAAAGTTTTTCTCTACCAGCTGCTTGCAGTAGAAACATTGCTTAAGTATCACTTCCAGCGTGACTAAATAAAGAATGTGGGGGCTAATTGCAGAAAAAGAGAATTATAAGTTGCAGTTAGCTTTTTCAGAAAATATTATTTTCTTCTTAGATTTTTTTTTGACCACACAATTCAACAACATTATATGTCTGGAAAATGATAACTCTGAATGCTAAATAATTCCACATTTGATTTTATTTATTATTGTCCCATCTATTGGAATACGATGAAAAGTATTGTTTCTTGCACACTGTACAGACAAAGCATACCACTGAGTACAAAGGGGAAAAGGAAAGGAGAAGGTGCAGAATGTAATGTTAAAGTTATAACTAGGATGTATAGAAAGATCAGCTTAAAAATGGTAGGTCCATTCAAAAGTCTGATGGCAGATGTTCTTGAATGGAATGGTACATGTTCTCATATGTTTTGTATCTTTTTCTCACTGGAAGATGGTAGAAGAGAGTATGTCCAGGGTGCATGGGGTCCTGGATTATGCTGGCTGCTTTTTCAAGGTAATGAGAAGTGTGAATGAAGTCTATGGATGGAAGGCTAGGTTACATGATCCTCTGGGCTATATTCACAACCTTTTCTAGCTTCTTGCAATCTTGATCAAAAGCAGGAGTCATACCAAGCTGTAATACATTTGGAAAGAATACTTTCTGTGATGCATCTGTAAAAATTGGTGAGAGTTGTAGCAGACATACTGAATTTTCTTAGCCTCCTGAGAAAAGAGAAGCTTTGGTGGTCTTTCTTAACTATGGCATTAGTGTGGAGAGACTAGAACTGGTTTTTGGTGATCTGGATATCTAGAAACAATATAATTATGAGCATAAATGATTTGGAATGCCCTGCATATAGAATCAGAGATTTTTTTAAATCTGGATTCCCTTGGACAGGAATAGTAAAGGGAATGCATGGAATGCAGTGCACTTAAAGATAACACATTCCTATCCATTGTGATTTTCAATAGATCTTAAATTATACAGTTAAAATAACCACATTTTAATAATATATAATATTGGTAAGTAAACTGGCTTGTATTACATATGTACAATTGTCAGTACGAGTTTGTGCAGTGACATGCAGAGACATTTTCAGACAAAAAGGCTTCATGCAACCTTACTCGAAAATCACAGGGTCGATTATACATTGGCAACCAAAGATCAGTATCAGCAAGAAGATGCAGACACCAATACAGAAATTCAGCTTTCTTGTTTATTCTACCCGATGAAGATAAACTAATCATTTGGATTTGTTTTCCTTGTTGCTTTTTTTGATACATTCTCCATTTTTGTTGATATTATTCATATTTATTTCATGGTTTATGGATAAGGGTTGGATTGATTGATCACAGCTAGAAAAATCATAAACCCAGGATTTCTGAAGAAATGTCATGTGAATGATGCTATTATAAATGTATAAGTTGGTCATCAATTTGCAGTGTAGAAGAAATAACGCATGAATTGTGAATCATCACAGACAATTTGTGCTGTGTTGTCTTTAAAATGTACTCATTGCTGTTTACTCCAAGTCAACATCAATAGCCCAGAAAATGAAGAAGTAAAGGTTTAGAGTCCCATTGCTGCATGTATTAAACTATTGTTGCAGATTTTAAAAGTGCTAAGTTTTAATGTTTGGAATTTTTTTTTTCTTTTCTTGGATGTTTTTGTTTGGTTTTTTTTTTAATCCAGCCTGTCTTCTCTTTTTTTTTCTCATTTTATAGCTAATGTAGGTCGAATTCACTCACCCAAATTCATCCTCCTTTCTAGAACATAAGAAATAAGAGCAGGAGTAGGCCATCTGGCCCCTCAAGCCTGCTCTGCCATTCAATAAGATCATGGCTGACCATTTGTGGACTCAGCTCTACTCACCTGCCCACTCACCATAATCCTTTATTCCTTTACTGTTCAAAAATCTATCCTTGCCTTAAAAACATTCAATAAGCTAGTTTCAACTGCTTCACTGAGCAGGGAATTCCACAGATTCACAATCCCTTGGCTGAAGAAGTTCCTCCTCAACTCAGTTCTAAATCTGTTCTTCCTTGTTTTGAGGCTTTGCCCCCTAGTTCTAGTTTCACCCGCCAGTAGAAACTACCTCCTGCTACTATTTTATCTATTCCCTTCATAATTTTATATGCTTCTGTAAGATCCCTCTCATGTTCCTAAATTCCAGAAGTACAGGCTCAGTCTACTCAGACTCTCATCATAAGCCAACCCTCTCAACTTCAGAATCAACTGAGTGAATCTCCTCTGCACTGCTTCCAGTGCCAGTACATGCTTTCTCAATCACTAAGAAGATATACCAATGGTCCTGTTATTCACTAAAGTTCAGCTGTCTGTTTTCCTCACTATTTTTAGTTCACTCATCCAGCAGTTTACAATTCAGATAAATTGAGTTGGAAGATGCAGGAATAAGTGAAATAGACAAAGATTTTCCATTCTAGCAAATTCTGGGAACAATAAAAAGAAGATGAAAGTTACTGATCGGCAAAGTCTCCATGGTTACTTGATAAAGTGAGTAAATTTTTGAAATGTTCTCTTATTCAATAGGAATCTAAATCTTTAAGAAAACTTTATATCTGCATTGATTTTTGTCAGAAGGGACAATTTAGGGCATAAGATCCAAATTCATTTTCTTTTAGTTAAGCCATCAAGATGTCATCTTCTGCAATATCTCATCTTACTGTGATAAAAACAGAAAATACTGGAAAAACTCAGCAGCTCTGGCAATATCTGTGGAGAGAAGAACAGAGTTAATATTTTGAATCTGATATGTAAGTTTCTATAGGTGGCTCAAAAGCTTGATCATGGAAATTTTAAGGCAGAAAGTGAGATGGAGATATTTTGAGGTGGAATCTCAGAGTTAGGACCTGGGCAGCTGAAAACCTGATTAGCAATGCCAGAATTCTTAAAATAGGAGATGCATAATAGACCAAAATGGGGAGAACCATAGAAATATTGAAAGATTGTAGGGCTGGAAGAGGTTGAAGAAATAGGATAGGATAAGGACATGGAGGGATTTAAAAACAAAGTCGAGAATTGTAAGATTGAGCTGCCACTGGACCATGACCCAATGTAGGAGCACAGATGGACAGGTGAACAGAGCCTGATGTGTGTTAGGATATAAGCAGCAAAGTTTTGAATGAATTCTAGCATATGGAGGTTGAAAGATTGGAGACTGGGGAGAAGAGCATTGGGATAATGCAGTCTAGAAGTAACAACAGCATGGATGAGGATTTCAACAACAAATAGAAGCAATGGAGATAGGTGATATTATGGAGGTAGAAATGTACGGTTTTGATAATGGAGCAGTTCTGGAGTAAGTATTCACTTGTCAAATCCAGCGTCAACTTTAATGAAAGGACATTGATCTTCAAAGGTAACAAATTTTACCCAAGATATAAGCTCCTGACAGGGAATAGTTGCAACAAACTGGAAAAATAGAGCAAAAAGGCAATAAAGTGTTGATGAAAAGTTGGAGATGGAGAGATAAATACAGTGACTTTATTTTATTGGTTGATTTTTTAGTTCAAAGCTGTAAATGTATCATGTTATTGAAATCATTAATGGAATTTTCCAAGACTACTTCAGCTTATCATATTCAGAAGATTAATCTTCTTCCTTTATGAAGATTGATCCCAATATCTACATCTACGATATTGGACCTGACAAACAGGCAGTTAAATCAGGACACAGCAATTTGAACTGGGATATGGGAGAGGTGATGGTTTCCAGGCTCTCTCATACTGTCTGACAAGCACAATGATAGGTGCAAGTGATGGCTGTTAATAGGAGTTTAGAAAACTCAAGAAACAAACTGAAGTATGTTTTAACTGAATGAAGACATATTATTACATATTAATATATTACTATACACTGCAAGAAGTTTAAAACCCATGAAGTGAAATCAATGCCGTCATTCTCTTAGCACCAGAACAGAAAGTGTCATTTCATATAAAATTATTATAAACTGTCAAAGATATATAGCTCACACAGCTAAGCTTTTAATCAAGGTGACTCTCAAAATGTTGTTAATCAGGTTTTCAGTGATGGTACTGCCAGTAAACATCAAAGGGAGATGATTAGATTCTTTCATGGTGGAGATAATCATTACTGGACATTTTTGTGGCATGAATGTTACTTTCCACTTATCAGTCAACCCTAAATCTCGTCCAGGCCTTTTTTCCTGTGGACACAGACCGCTTCAGTATCTGTGGAATTGCAAAATGGTGCGAAGCAATTATCAGTGAACTTCCCCATTTCTGATCTAATGACTAGAGGGAAGGTACCTAATGCAGCAGCTGAACATGGCTGGTTCTAAGACACTATCTTAAAGCTTTTGCATTTCTATCGTGGGACTGAGATAATTGGCCTCAAGCAACACTACCCTTTTTCCACTGTGCTAGGTTTCGCTCCAACCAGTGGAGAGTTTTCCCCTGATTCCCAATGACTACAGTATTTCTCAGGCTCTTTGATACTTATTGGTGGTAAAATGATGCTCTTGTGTCAAAGGCACTAACTCACCTCATCTCTGGATTTCAGCTTTTTTCCATGTTGAACCAAGGTTGTAATGAGATGTGGAAATGAGTTCTCCTGCTTGGACCCAAACTGAGCATCAGTGAGCAGGCTATTTCTGTGTAGGTGCTGCTTGATAGCATTGTGATGGCTCCTTCCATCACTTGTTGATGTTAGAGAGTAGATTGATTGATTGGGCAGCAATTGGTCAGACTGGATTCGTTCAGCTTTTTGTGGACAGGACGTACCTGGACGATTTACCACATTGTAGGGTACATGCCAGTGTTGTTGCTATTCTGGTTCAGCCTAGCTAGCATGGCTAAGTCTACAGTGTTACTGCCTGGATCTTGTCAGGCTATGTACCTGTCTCTTCAGCTGTTTCTTGGTAACTCATTAAATGGATTGAATTGGCTGAAGACTGTGATGATAGAAACCTCAGGAAGAGGCTATGATAGATGGTCTACTCAGCACTTCTGACTGGAGATGGTTGCAAATGTGTTACCTTTTTTTTTGCACTGTTGAACTAGTTCTCCCTCATCATTTAAGGATGGGGATGTTTATGGGACCTTTCAGTTAATTTAACTGTCCATCACCGTTCATGATTGGATGTGGCAGGAATGCGGAGTTTAGATTTGTTTCAGTGTTTGTGTGATCACTTTGCTCTATCACTTGCTGCTTCAGCTGTTTAGTGTGCGAGTAAAGTAATCCCCTGTGTTATAGCTTCATAAGGTTGCCATCATTTTTTTAAGTCTGTCTAGTGCTGCTCTTGGCTTGCTCTCAATCTGATGCGAGGGAGCTCAGAGGTTATGGTCCAATAGGTTCATGGCCGATCTTGATCTTCACCTTAGCTAGCCTCCTCCCCATCACATTCCCCATATCTTTTGATTCTCTGAGAAACCAAATATTTGTCCAACTTACCCTTTAATATATTTGATTAACAGCCCTCTGAGGTAGAGAATTCCAATGATTCACAAAGCATTAATATGTAAATGCAAAAATATCTCATCACTTAGTCCTAAATGATTGGCCCCATATTCTGCCATCTTGTTCTAGATTCCCCAGTCAGGGGAAACAATGACTTGGATTGTCACAACTGTGGAGAACTTTCTGGAAGAGGTTAAAATAAGGAAGGCCTGACCTGAACAGAGCATGGTAAGGAAAAGGGTGGTTGGTGGGGAGAACATGTGTTGGCATCAGTTGGAACTAGGTTGGCACAGGAGCTGTAATGGGCCATGTACGTAGTGGCCAGCGGTGATAGGAAGGGATATAAGAGGCCACAGTGAAAGTGGGGGTGGTAATTGGATGCAAGGGATGAGGGTTGTTTTAATTTTTACTTTTTTGCTGAAATGTGATACAATGTCGGAGCGTAGAGGCATTTCTTCCACCTCTGAACGTCACAGCCTCCACACCCTATCCCAGGGTCATCAAGCTCAATTCCCAGAGAACCCACCTCCTCAGAACAAAAATCCGAACTTCCACACTTACCTTCTCCAAGGTTGGGCTCAGAGCACCAGGAAATGTCCTGACTCAGGCATAAGAATAAAAATTCAGACCCAAGTCTCAGTATCTACTCTGTCAAGCCCCCTCATGATCTTGAATGTTTCAATAAAAATCATCTCCAATTTTTCCAAACTTCAGAGAATATAGACCCAATTTATTCATCTTCCATGATATGCCAACACAGTCATTAAGAGGAAAACCTAGTGAACTTTGGCTGTACAGCCTACAGTGCAAGTATATCTTTCCTTAAATGCAGTGGGAAAATTACAGAATGTTCAGGGCGTACTATCGCCTAAGTCCCGTACAATTGTAGCAAGACTTGCTTATTGTTGTACTCCAATTTCCTTACAATAACGGCCAGCATTCCACTTGCTTTCCAAATTATTCACAGTACCTGTTATTAACTTTCCATGTTCCTTGTATGAGCTTTCCCAAGTCACTCTGAACATCTACATTTACAGATTTCACACCTTTCAAAAATAGTTTGCTTTTCTATCCTAATGATGAAAGTAAATAACTTTCATTTATAGAATCATAGAATCCCTACAATGCAGAAGGAGGCCATCTGGCCCATCAAGTCTGCACCAAATAGAATCCCACCCAGGCCTTATCCTATCACCTCTTAACTCCTTACATTGACACCAGCTAGACCCCCCTGACACTAAGGGGTAATTTAGCATGGCCAATCCAGCTAATCTGCTCATTTTTGGACTGTGGGAGAAAGCAGGAGCATCCAGAGGAAACCCATGCAGATATGGGGAGAATGTGCAAATTTCCATACAAGCACTGACCCAAGCCGGGAATCGAATCCGGGTACCTGGCGCTGTGAGGCAGTAGTACCCGAACTACTGTGCCACTATGCTGTTAAATTTTTGTGGGACTTCCCCACAAAATATTCCAACTGCCATTTTGGTGTCCATTCAATTAATCTCCACATATTTCTTTGCAGCCTCTTTATGTCCTCCTCACAGCTTGCATTTCCACATGAATTTGTACTATCAGCAAACTTAGATGCATTACTGTATGTCTTTTCATCTATGTCGTTCGATTCTAAAGGATAGTAGGGTGTGGTGTATACACCAAAGAACTGAAGGAAAGAGGAGCATGTGTGGCAGCTAATTGGCATCTCCAACTCCAGGATAAACAGTGGCGAGTCAGAGATGAGGATACAAAAAGGTGATGTAAAAAGCTGAATGCACACACTGTCAAGAGGAGCATTAATTTGTGACAAAAAAAATTGTAATTTTCTTTTCCTCTTGCAGATGCCATGGGCTCACCAGATGGCAATGGCAGTGCATTGGCTCCAGCACTGGAGATACCTAACAGGGGTTAGGATGGGGCAAAAATCAGCACATCATTCCAGTGTGGTGTGTTAGCTACAGCTGAGAAGGACGATAGTTCTGTCAGCCAGGTGAAATGTCTTGAGTTTGAGGAGACAACTGATGACAGTCCAGTGCTAATATTAAGTCAGATAGTGCCTGAGCAGGGGTAGGCTGCTAACAGAGGGAGGGCACGCAGAACCTTCAGAAGGTGGACAGTCTGCAGCTTTGGGAGCAGATGCTCCACCATCTCCGTGACCACACGGACAAGATGAGGCCCATGCTGTAGTGACAAAGATGCTGTATCGTTCCTTGACTATTAACGTCAGGATCAGTTACAAAATCCTGAAAGCTATGAGTCCAATTCTCATTTGATTCTGAAAGCTTTGATTGAGTTAAAGACAACTTTTAACCAGCATTTGCAAAAATATAACAAAGTTCATATCTGGCATCTACAGTTTATTCAGCAACAGAATGAGATTCTAAGGCAGCATTTCTAAGTATACAATGAGGTCATGAGGGAGCATAATGAGACTCTTTGACAAAGTCCATCTGTGCCTGAATCTCCTGACTAACATCAGTCCAGTGCAGAGCACTCTGTTGTTGGACATGCTGTAGTCATAGAGTCATAGAGAGTCATAGAGGTTTACAGCATGGAAAAAAGCCCTTCAGCCCAAATTCTGCACGCTGTCATTTTTTTAAACCCCTAAGCTAATTCCAATTGCCCACATTTGGCCCATATCCCTCTCTACCCATTTTATCCATGTAACTATCTAAATGCTTTTTAAAAGACAAAATTATACCTGCCTCTACTGCTATTTCTGCTAGCTTGTTCCAGATACTCATTACCCTCTGTGTGAAAAAATTGCCTCTCTGGACACTTTTGTAACTCTCCCCTTTCACCTTAAACTTATGCCCTCTAGTTTTCGACTCCCCTACCTTTGGGAAAAGATATTCACTACTTACCTTATCTATGCCTCTCATTATTTTATAGACCTGTATAAGGTCACACCTCAGCCCCCTACGCTCCAGAGAAAAAAGTCCCAGTCTATCCAGCCTCCCTTTATAACTCAAAGCACCAAGTCTTGGTAGCATCCTAGTAAATCTTTTCTGCACTCTTTTTAGTTTAATAATAATCTTTCTATAATAGGGTGACCAGAACTGCACACAGTATTCCAAGTGTGGTTTTACCAATATCTTGTACAACTTCAACAAGACGTCCCAACTCCTGTATTCAATGTTCTGACTGATGAAACCAAGCATGTTGAACACCTTCTTCACTACTCTGTTCACCTGTGACTTCACTTTCAAGGAGCTATGAACATGTTCTGTAACTCTCCCCAACGCTGTACCATTAACTGAGTAAGAACTGCCCTGGTTCAATCTACGAAAATGCATTATCTCACATGTATCTAAATTAAACTCCTGCTGCTATTTATCAGCCACTAGCCCAATTGATCAAGATCCCATTGCAATTGGAGATAACTTTCTTCATTGCCTATACCTAGTGCCTACATCTTCTGTCAACTACAGAGAAACTTGCTGCTGGGCATGCCACTGACATACAAGATGTCACATTACGGGGACTGGGTAAATGCCAAAGGAATTAGGGTCCATCCCTCCAACGCTATCTCCTCTACCTCATTTCCCCACCACTTTTTATCATGAGCAATATTTCGTCTGTATTTTCATTGAGTTGTGTTCCTTATTTATAGTTATATTGGGCACTAGTTTGACTGCACATGGTGTTCCATTACATTTGACTTTATATTAATTTATTGTTTATAATATTTATTAGTATATTTGTGCCTTTATTTAAATAAAAGCATAATTATGTTCCACTTCAGATTGGTGTTATGAGTTATTTTGTTTATTAATAGCTTTCTTTCATTTAGGTATTCAGTATTTTGATGCTCAAGTAACACCTTTGCAGCAGTCTTTTTAAGGCTTTATTTCAAAAATTATTCACAAAATTAATAGAAAAAGATACAAATCTTAAATATCTGACAATATAATCATAGAATCCTACAGTGCATGAGCAAGCCACTTGGCCCATTGAGTCTGCACTAACCACAATCCCACCAAAGTCCTATACTTACAACCCCATGCACTTACCCTTACTAGACCCTTGACAGTAAGGGGCACTTTAGCTTAGCCAACTCACCTAACCTGCATATCTTTGGACTGTGGGAGGAAACTGCAGCATCCAGAGGAAACCCATGCAAACTCTACACAGACAGTGACTCAAACCTGAAACTGAATCCATGTTGCTGGCGGTATCAGACAGCAGTGCTAATCACTATGCCAATGTGCCACCCTTTTACTTAAATCTTTTAATCTTAATCTTTGACATAGATTGCTGAGCTTTGAAATCTTTTTCAAACGTTTTCAAGTATTTTGAATGAAAGCAATTTGTTTAACTTCAAAGCAACAGTTCTCTTGTCTTACTTTGCAAGGAAAGGAACATAGAACATTACAGTGCAATACAGGCCCTTCGGCCCTCGATGTTGCGCCAACCAGTGGGACCAATCTAATGGCCCTCTAACCTAAACTAATCCAATATTATCCATATGCCTATCTAATAACCATTTAAATGCCCTTGAAGTTGGCAAGTCCACTACTGCTGCAGGCAGGGCACTCCACGCCCTTACTACCCTCTGAGTAAGGAACCTACTTCTGACATCCGTTCTATATTTATCACCTTTCAATTTAAAGCTATGTCCCCTCATGTTGGTCATAACCATTCAAGGAAAAAGGTTTTCACTGTCCACCCTATCTAATCCTCTGATCATCTTGAGGGAGAAAAGGGAAGAAAATTCACAGAGCGAAATTTCCAAAAACAGCAGCAACCAATTAAAAACTGTAACCATGAGACTTCATGTGCTCCATGAGGCTTGTCTGCTACTGGTCCACATTGTGTTCCTCCAACTGCTCCATTTCTGGTGCTAAATCATCTTTAGAGTGAAGAGTCAGCCCTTCCAGGGCAAAATTGTGCAATACATAATATAGTGTTACAATTTTGAAAATTCCCACAGGTGAGTTTTGCAAAGTGCCTCTGACCATCCAGTCAATGAACTTTTAAATACCTATTGTCCTTTCCATCCTATGCCACATTGCCATGTGAGCAAGGTTTTAGCCCTCCTGTGCTTCATTATTCCCCTAAAATGGCGCCATAAGCTATGTTCTCTATGGGCATTCCTTGTCATCCAGTATTCATTCTGTAATCCCTGGTGATGTGATCATGTGTAGCCTCGAGTTCATCAGAATGAATGAATCATGGGTGCTTCTCTAATTATCTGTATTCACATTGAGGATCTTCATTTGGACATCACACACTCTGTTTCCCTCTCCCTGTAAGTGCTGCCAGACCTGTTGAATTTTTCCAGCATTTTCTAGTTTGTACTTAAGTAAGTATTTTCCTTACTTAAAACTTACTTTATTAGTTTTGCTATGATTTTCATTTGTATACCCCTCCCCCCTCACTAATGTCCTCCTGAACTCAATTACTTATGGTGTAGTCTGGACTTCAGAGGCAACACAGTGGTTATACTGCTGCCTTACAGTGCCAGGGACTCAGGTTCGATTCCTGGCTTGGTCACTGTCTGTGTGGAGTCTGCACATTCTCCTTGTACCTGCGTGGAATTCCTCTGCGTGCTCTGATTTCCTCTCATAGTCTGAAAGACATGTTGGTTAGGTGCCAGCGGCCATGCTAAATACTCCCTCGGTATACCCGAACAGATGGGCGACTAGGGATTTTCACAGTACCTTCATTGCCTTTGTTAATGCAAGCCTACTTGTGAAACTAATAAATAAACTGAAATAGTATCACTCTTATTTCTTTACCCTCCCGCTCCCATTGGTCATACGCCTAATCATTGAGCCAAACAGTTGATTCAGAATGAAGCATGTTTCAAACAGCTGGTGAAGCAGTCAGCCTGCACACAGGAAATGTGGACAGTCACAGGATTAGTTTCAGCACATTGCATCACACAGATCACTCATGCTGCCGGTCAGGCTCTTGCTTGATCATCCCTGTCCTTGTCCTGGGAATATTGATGCCTTGACATTAATGTGCTCAGCAAAGTCACTGAACCTGGAGCCACTTGGATCCACATCAAGGGAGGCGGGGCACTTTACTCAAGGGAGCATCAGGGATTCATTACATAACAGGCTTTCGACATTTTAAATAAACACAGACAAATGATCTGAAGATCAGATAATTTTAATCCAATCCAGTAATAAATATTTACAAATGCTTTGCAGTCTCACCTATTTACATGATTTACAAATTAATTTAAAATTAATAGAAGACTTTGTGGAAATTCTGACAGACTCCCATGTCGATTTCAGCTGGAATGTTTTACAGTTTTCAAGTACTTCCAGGCTGATTGCCAGTGAAGATTTTGGAGCCACTGTCAACAGAACTTTTGCCCATTCGCCACCTTAAGTAAAACATGCATTTATCCCTTTGGTGCATGATAGTGCTGTGCTGCACCCTCTTAATGTATTGAATATTCTACTTTTGCTTTTTTGTAGATAAAGGAATATCATGCATGGATTACTAATTTAAAAATAATCATTATCACCGACCCTAAAATATTAGCTATCTGGCAAGCAGCAATGCTGAATTACATTGGGATATGAGAATATGCATAATATACTCCATCTATTTTATGTGTCAGTAGTGCACATGTTTGAAAATCGTGTCCAATAAGATGATCCACAAAAGCAACTTCCAATTTCTTTGCAAAGTAGAAATGTATTGCAAAACTCTGGACCTCTCACATCTTGGTGTGTTTGTGTGTGTACGAGAGTTTGTGTGTGTGTATACAGTGTTTGTGTGTGTATTGGCGTGTGTGTGTGTGTGTTAATGTGTGTATGTGTATTTATGTATGTGTATGTGAATGTGTGTGTCTGTTAGTGTGGGGGGTTTTGTGTTTATGTGTCTGGGTTTGTGTGAGTGAGAGAATATGAGTTTATGTATTTATGCATTTGTGTATGTGTGTCAACGTGTGTGTGGTTTGTGTGAGGGGGGGTGTGTATGTGTGTGGGTTGGTGGCTGTCTGTGTGTATATACTTCTGTGTGGATATGAGTTTAAGTGTGCATGGATTTGTGTGTGTGTGTGTGAATGTGTGTGTGCTGGCTTGTGTAGGGAGTTACGTGTGTATGGGAAGGTTGTGTGTATGTTCCTGTATGTAGATATGGAATTGTTTGTGTGCATGGCTGTGTATGTGTGTGTGGGGGAGGGGGGGGGGGTTCTGTGTGTGTGTGTGTTTCTGAGTGTGCATGTGTTTGTGGGAGATTGTGTGTATGTGTTTTTGTTTGGTATGGATGTGTGTGTGTGTAGGTATGGGTTTGTGTGTGCATAGGTTTGTGTGTGGGTTTGTGTGTGGGGGGGGCAGTATGGGTTTGTGTGTGTGTGTGGCGGTATGGATTTGTCTGTGTATATGTGTATGGGTTTGTGCGTGTAGGGAAGGTTTCTGTGTTTGTGTGTGTGGGAGGGGGAGGTTTCTGTGTATGTGTGTGTAGGGGGTGGGGCTGTGCGTACAATGGGATTTTGAACTGAATGCTGAATACTTCGAGCACGATTGGGTTTGGCCACCATCGATCCAGTCCGGCCAACATCACGACTTTGGTGACTATCCGCTCTTCAAATTCTAACTTTAGTCATGCATTGCGTTCTGAGAAGTCCGCCTTTCAATGGTTTTAGCAAGGGTTTTCGATTGGCGTGTGAGTGCTGTGTTCACTGCTGTCTGACACATCACTGAGCAGGTTTTCAGTTCCGTCTGCCTCTTCCTCCACGGCCACATGGATGTCCTGTGCCGCCTCCGAGCTCCCGCTGCTCTCCATAGTGCACATGGCGCAAGAGAGAGCGGGCACCACGCTCTCCGGCAAGGCGCTGAACACCAGGGGCATGTTCACCGCCTTCAGTCCAGCCCACTCCCCTCTGCCCGCATACAGGAACAGCGTGTCACCTTTCCGCTCGTGTCTCTTTGATTTGATATAACCCAGCACTATCCCCAGCAGAAAGACTCCGTAGAAAGACATGACGATTAAAATGTACAAATACTCGTTGTCTTCCGAATCACTTGCAGTCTCGGCCGCTTGACTGTGTGTCTCAGCGAAGTTGGTCTCATTTAAATGACCCATCTTTGAAATTCAATTTCCTACACCGAATGAGTCTGGCATAGAAAGAATTAACACGTCATTCCACAGCAAAGCTTAAAATGCATATATTAAAAACAGTGCTAATGTTAAAAGGGTTTGAGAGACCATTTTTGAGTTTTCTACTTAAAATTAGCAAACTATAATCTGAAGTGCTATAGTCTGGGTAGGGTAAGAATTTTTTTATTTCAAAAATATACTTTATTCATAAAAAATCTCAATTAAACCATTGCAAACCTACATGTCTATAACTTGCAAACAGTGTGGAATAAAAACATGTCTATAAATTGCAAACAGTGTGGAATAAAAACTTTTTACAGTCGATACAAATTACAATCATTACATTTCAAAACTTAAAACTATATACATACCTCAATATGTACTGTGTTATGTTATTTCTCAGACTGGATAGGGTAAGAAATCTCAGAACACAAGGTTAGAACTTAGTGTTGTGAGACTTCTTACCGTGCCCACCCCAGTCCAACGCCGGCATATTCCATATCATAGTCCGGGTAGGATCATACTTGGAGTATACTCTGTTTAAAGCACCTTGGAAGGTAATTACTCACCACGGGTTATAAAAAAGATGTCACTAAAGTCTTCAGGGAAATATTGAAGTTACTTAAGAATTCATGGAGCTGCCGTTTATAAACTTCACTTAACTGGTGCCCAGTAATCTTGTCTCCGTCTACTGCCTATGCGAACTGCAAAGCTTTATATAGGCTTTACTGTGCACCATCACGTGCTGAGGGAAGTTCACAATAAGCTGTAGAGCCGGATCCAACTTTTTTTTCTTTGGGGTCAGGCTTGCTGGGGGCGGGCAGAATTCTTAACAAGAAAAAAAGCAAAAAGTTGTGAGGGATTTCGCGACGTCTGCTCTCTGGCGTGGATGCTACCCTCAAATGAAGTTCAATAAAAATAAGAAAGAGAGTGAACTGACTGAAAATGAACAAATTTTTTTCAATCCCTCTAACCTTTCCCCGTATAACAATAATAGACAACAGGCAGAACGAAGCAAGCCCACCACTGACAATCAGCCAGCTCCAATAATGGTGATGGGGAATTTCCAACTCCACAAAATAGTCAAATCTGCAAAGAACTTGTGCACAATCTTAAAGCTCATTTCGCTTTTCGAGGAAGATATATCGCTGATGTGCTGAGACAGATTTGTCTATTCTGTTTCCAGTAGGGAGCACGCAATACCCCTTCAGCACATCTAAAACTCCACTGGAAACGATAGCATTTACATCAATGTGTCCTAGGCTGTTGTTTAATGTTGGGCAGGGGGAGAAAAGAGGGTTTTAAAACAAAATCATCACCAGAAAGAGTGACGTTATAACCCAAATATGTAACCTAACAGTTGCCTCTTCACTCCACCTCCCCATGTAAAAATCTATAACTGTGCATGAAGGAGTTTCTACAAAATGTGCATTAAATGTTGTGGTAATCTAGCAAACATTTCCCTTAGCTTATGGGCGCCCTGAGAGGCTATAAAGCGAGTTCTTAGAACTCCGTATTTGCGTTCAAAGGTCAAGTCGTCCTTGAAACAATTTTCTTGTTAGTGGTACAAGGGACGTCATCACGATCATGTTATTATTTGGGAGAGTCTTGCTTGTAAACTGAATCTTGATCCAGGAACACATGTATATGCACTTAAATGTCTCATTTGTGCAATATGCAACCGACGTGTGGAGCTTCACATTTTTCGCTCCAAACTGTGCGTCTGTTGGGAAGGGGATCTTCACCCTGTAATTAACGGTTTGTGCGCCAAAATCCAAGTGGATACTGCTGGAATTCACGTCGATTGGAAAGAAAACTGCCCCAGCCACAATAAAATAACGTTTGCGAGAAAATCAAGTTTGACTTTTATACATTTTGTGTTTCTCTGTGTTTAGATACTTGTTTACAGTTATGAATTTCACAGTAAATAAACTTGTATACAATAGCATAGCTTGTTATTATGGCAATATAGTGCAATCGATCATCATTAGATGTATACTACACACTCTCGTTTATTTCTTCGATAACATGTCTGTTTTTTACCGACATTTGTGTTACTATTTCCTATTCATAGAACCATATAATTGCTACAGTACAGAAAGAGGCCATTCAGCTCATCGAGTCTGCACTAACTGTCTTTAAGAACATCTTACCCAAGTCCACCCCCCCCCCGTCTTATTCCCATAACCCCTCACATTTACCATGACTAATCCCCCTAACCTACAAATCTTTTGATACTAAGGGACAATTTAGCATGACCAATCCACCTAACCTGCACATTTTTGGACCGCGAAGAAACTGGAATCCTGGAAGAAACGCGTACAGATAAAGGAAAAAAAATACAAGCTTCACACAGTCACCCAAGCCCACAATCGAATCTGGGTCCCTGGCGTTGTGAGGTAGTGGTACTAGCCACCGCGCTACTGTGCTGCGGTTCTCTCTTAATTTATCAGCATCTCCCTTTCCATCCATCCTTTTCCCTAATTTCCAATGCTCCTTGCACGCTTACACCCATTCACCTTCCCACAGCAACTTCATTTGGTTGCCACCTCTGGTCGGATCTGTTCCTGGGATCTTAATCATGTGACATTTACTCATGTTGAATATCATAGAGGGATTGGAATACCAGGATGAGAACTTTAAATTGGAAGCTTCAGGGCACTCTAGTTTGGACTGACTGTAATTGCCTATTAATATGTATTTAATTTACGGAGATTCTGATTATTGCTAAAAATTACACAAGTAGAATCTTGATAAATCTTCCTTTGGGGATTATTCATTAACTTGGTTATTTTGATTTATGGTTCCCTCTGTTGGATCATAGTATCTTATCTATATACCTTTATCCTTCAAGCAGTCCACTATTCTCCAGGCAGGACTCCCATGGCTGCCAGAATGATCTACCAGTGCCATGGAAGTCAACTTTTGGATTGCTCACCAAGTCTGCCATGATGGTCCAGAAAAAGCTAAGCCCTAGCCTCCATGGATTTCAGATCATTCAAAACATTGCCACCCATATCCTACCTGACACCAAATCCCATTCACCCATTTGGCTCCAAAGTGCCCTGAAGCTTCCAATTTAAAGTTTTCATCCTGGTATACCGTCCACCCAACATAACAGACTATGTCACAAGAGTACATGCATTTGTATCACTCCTCACTCACTCAGATTGCATCACGTGCAATCTCACAGTTTCCAAGTTGGTCGCCAGAATATAAGGTCTCTCAATAGATTTGATTCTCGAGTCACCTATAATAGTTATAACATTGGACAAAGCTTTAAACAAGAAACAATCAGAATTGTAATACAAAGACAATGTAACAATGGTGAGAAACTTAAATCTTCATGTGGACAGACAAAATCAAATTGGCAAAGAAGATCCAAAAGGTGAGTTTGTAGAATGCTTTTGCAAAAGCTTCCAGAAAGAAGACACAGTTAAACCAACTAGGAATAAAACTATTTTAGAGTAATGAGTAAGGAGTCAATAATGTCTGATAATCATCCTCTAAGAAAAAGGTGATTGTTGAATTCCATATTAAGTTGGAGTGTAATACATTCCAGTACAAAATGAGAATTTTAAAACAAATTACAGTTATCAGAGAAGAGTTAGAACCAAAGAACACTACAGCACAGAAACAGGCCTTTTGGCACTTCTTGGCTCTGCTGAACCATTTTTGTGCATAGTCCTGCACTTATAGAACCACAGAGTTGGTTAAGGTTGATTGGGTAAGCAGGCTAAATGATAAGCCAGTAAATAACTATGTGGGAAGCTTTTAAAGACGCGATTCAAAATGTTCAATGGAATATATTCCATTTAAAATTAAAAACTCTGTTATAAAGATCCATTTTTGGCTAACTAGAGAATTTAAGATAGTATTTAATTAAAAGAAGAACCTTATAATTTTGGAAATATTGGTAGTAAGTCTGGGAGTGATTATAACACAACCAAGGATGACCAAAATATTGATAAAGAAGGGAAAAGATAGAATACAAGAGACCAAGAATTTAAAACAGATCATATAAGATTTTGCAACTATATAAGGGGGAGATTAGTTAAGTTAAACTTTGGTTCCTTAGGAGTGGCAATGGAAGAAATTATGGGAAAAGATGCAATGGAACAGATTCTGAGCAAATATTGTGAACAGAACTTTATAGCCTCCAAGGGTTAGCCATAAAATTCTGTGTGTGGCCTTCCTGCCATGCTTCTACCTGCTCCCAACCTGCCAATTATACTTGGGACAGGCGAGATTTAGAACAGCTCTCCTACCTTCATTCCAATTAAGGAATTTATGTCCTGCACTGTCCTCAATATTGAGGTTGGGGGGTGGGGGTGGAATTGAAAACATTGTTATACAGTTGTCCATTTTCATAGAAGACGCTGTGTGGCAAATTGTATCATCTCTCATTTAACACCATGACAAAAGTACTCGTCTTGTTATTATGGGATAACTCATTTCAAAAACCAATTCAATGAATCTTCGATGTGCCCCCTCTAAAGCAAATATATATTTTCCTTAAATACGCAAACCAGAAGTTCAGTTGTTGCCTCATCAAAGGCCCAATAAATTCAAGAATGAGAGGACAATGAAGGGGTGAATAGAGTGATTTTGAAAGAGTTGAGAAAGCAATATCGGAGAAACCTAAGAGATTAAAAGCCAACAAATCTCCAAGACCTGATGGTCTATAGCCAAGGTTTCTAAAAGAGTTAGGTGCAGGGTAATAGATGCACTGATTATGAGTTTGTCAGAGTGCCCTAGATTCTAAAACAGTTCCAAAGGATTGGAAGTTAGCAAATGTGCCACCTTAATTCAAGAAAACATGGAGCAAGGAGACAAAGAACAATAGGCCAGTTAGTCTGATGTACATCATCAAAGGAAATACTTAAATTATTAAAGTAGTCTTCAAAAACAAACACTTAGAAAACCATTGTGTGTTAGACAAACGTGGGTTTATGAAATAAATCTTGTTTAATAAATTTGTTAGGGTTTTGGAGCAAATAACTATATTAAAGAAAAGGAAATCAGTAAACATAATATATTTGGATTTCCAAAAGGCATTCAACAAGATGCCACATAAAATTTGATTTGATTTGATTTATTATTTTCACATGTACTAACATACAGTGAAAAGTATTGATTCTTGCATATTATACAGATAAAACGTACTGTTCATAGAGAAGAAAATGAGAGAGTGCAGAATATAGTGTTACAGTCATAGCTAGGGTGTAGAGAAAGATCAACTTAATGCAAGGTAAGTCTATTCAAAAGTCTGAAACCAGCAGGGAGAAAGCCATTCTTGAGTCTGTTGGTACATGACCTCAGACTTTTGTATTATTTTCCCAAAGGAAGAAGGTGAAAGAGAGAATATCCAGGGTGCGTGAGGTCCTTAATTCTGCTGGCTGTTTTGTCAAAGAAGTGGGAAATCTAGACAGATTAATGGATGGGAGGCTGGCTTGTGTGATGGATTGGGCTAATTTCATGATCTTTTGTAGATCCTTGCAGTTTTGGGCAGAGCCAACCAGAAAGAATGTTTTCTATGGTGCATTTGTAAAAGTTGGTGACAGTCATAGCTGACATGTCAAATTTCCTTAGTCTTCTGAGAAAGTAGAGGCGTTGGTGGCTTTCTTAACTACAGTGTCGGCATGGCAGTCTAGGGCAGGTTGTTAATACAGGTAAGGTTCATTGTGCATAATATGGACAGAGAATTGGTTCATAACAGGAAGCACAGTTAGCACATACAGGGCATTTTCAAGTTGGCAGGTTGTAATGAGAGGACTGCCACAATGTTCATTGCTGAAACTTCACTATTTACAAAGTATATTAAATAATTTAGACAAAGAAACAGAGAAAAGGCATCCTGAAAAAGCAAAGTGCTACAACTCCAGTTGGCATTACTACTAGGTGGGCAGTGCCAGAATGGAACTCTGTTTCAAAAGACCATCACTGTTATTATCTTTTTTTTAGAAAACATGGATAAAGAGAATCACAGGACTGTCAATAAGCTTTTAATAACAGAAACAAATATTTATTGACTGTAATATTTTATTTATCTTCAGAAGGATAACACAGATCTATCTGATTCTATAATGTTCTAAGTAAACACATAGTCCAACAGCCAAACTGTGGTCAGACAAACCTCACTCTGACACCAAGTGACACATGTCACCCAATTGAACTTCTGTTGATTTCTCCTCAAATTCCCCCAGATGATTATTAATTCAGGAGCAAACTGACCTCACTAAACTCAGGCTTCCACATGAATGTTTCCAAACTCTACTATTGAAAATGTACTCTTTAAAATCTGCTTTCAAATGATTCTTTCCCTCAACAGTTTTCAAAAGGATCCATTTCCAGAATTTCCAACTCTCTTTTCAGGCATTCTTTATCTTGAATAGCCATGTGTGCTCAGGTTTTTCACACAATTCTTCAGGGATCCAGCCACCAATTGCTTCACATCACCTACGTTATGATTATTTCAAATATCACTTGGGTTTTCATTAGCCAACTTTAAAGTCTGCACTTGCAGCAGTGACTTTAACTGAGGTATCAAAGAACAAAGAACAAAACAGCACAGGAAACAGGCCCTTCAGCCCAACAAGCCCGCACCGCCACCCCGATGTTCCCATCTCTACCCGCGATCCCTGTCTATGTTTATAGATCTATGGATTAAAAACCAAATTTGAGACAATTTAGGGAGAATTTGTTTTGCCAATTAGCCTAAGAGCACATCTTTGGGATGTGGGAGGAAACCGGAGCACCCGGAGAAAACCCACGCAAGCACGGGGAGAATGCGCAAACTCCCACAGACACAGGCCCAAATCCATGTATCTGCACAGCACAGCGATAGTCACTGAGCTGTCGTGTTGCCCATCAGATGGTCCAGGTCAAGCATACACTAACAACGTGAAGCAGTAGGATACTTTCGAAAAAGATCCAAGAGCAGTCCTCTCACGACCCATCGCGTGTATGCCCCTCGTTAGACAACAAGGTGGACCAAAGCACCTGTAGGATAAAAACAAGTACATCAATATCATCATCTATTTACACACTTCCCAGGGACTCCCAAGGCTCATGATCCCTATTTTAAATCAGTTTTCTATACCCCTCCATTCCCATTCTGTTCATGTGCCCATCTAAGTATTTCTTAAATAACTCCAGAGTACCTGCCTCAACCACTTTACTTGGCAGCGCATTCCATATCCCCACCATCCTCTGAGTGAAAAAACTCCCTCTAGCATCCAAATTATACCTTACTCCCCTCACCCTAAGCCCGTGCCCCCTCGTGTTATTTGAGTCCATCCTAGGAAAAAGCTTAACCCTGTTCCAATTTCAGTTTGTTTTTGTTCCTTTTACTTCAAACTTCTGGGAATCCTTTAGTACATTCCCTGGTTGCCAGAAATAACTGTCCTTTAATTTCTAGGAATTATGTTCTTGCTTATTTCTCCATTGACCTGAGATTTTGGCAGAGCTGAGAAAGTTGTTGTCTCTAGTTGCTAAGTTCCCTCTGCTATAGATTCAATTAAATTAAAAATACAAGGCCTTTGTTTTCCTTAAAGGTGGTCCCTGGTTGCTAAGCAACTGCTTATTTATTCTCCAAGTTCTTGTTTACTTTTCAAACCATAAACGTTCTAAGTTCAATCGAGAGACAGTTTAAAATGTCACCAAAAACCCCATACAAACATCTTTGCTTAACATGAATCTAACCAGAGTTTTACCCTTCCTTACCCCAAAACACTAAATTAAACCATTTAAATCTATACCTTATTTTTAATATCCAACAATGCAAACATAGATCATGTTAATTACCTCTACTTATTGACAAAACTTAGGTAGGCATGTAACAGTGGGGTGAACAGAAACAGATTGCAAAGAGACAGAGACAGGTAAAGTGAGTGAGCAACAAGGTGGCAGATGAAATATAATGTGGAGAGTGTGATTTTATTCACCTTGGTAATAAAAATAAAAAAGCAGGTAATTTTCAAAAGGTACAGAACTTGTAAATGTTGATGTTCAGAAAGACTTGTTGTCCTTGTACAAAGAATACAGAGAACCAGCATATATACATGAAACAGCGCGCAATTAGGAGGCAAATGGTCTTGTGGTGGAGCATCAGAACAATTAAGTTTTCCTAGAATCACACAGGGCTTTGGTGAGGCAACACCTGGGATATGGTGCACAATTTTGGTCTGCATATCTAAGGAAAAGATACACTTGCATTGGAGGAAGCACAGTGAAGCTCGTTATATTTGTTTCTGGAATGAAAGTTATCGTAAGATATGGATAGACTAAATACTTTTATCATGATGTTAAATGAGAGTTGGTATGTTGTTTAGTAAACTTTCAGGGAATATTCTTGCTGCTCTAAGACAAAGGCAATAAATGCTATACTCTCTGGAGTTTAGAAGATTGAGATATGACCCTATTAAACAACGTGCAGTTCTGAAATGGCTCCACAAACGTTCGGAGATTGTGGAATTCAGATCAGGGCACGAGGCAACTTTAGAAAAAAGACCTGATTATTTAGAGCTGAGATTAGGAGAAATTTCTTCACCAGAGGCTTGTGAACCTATGCAGAGTAGACGATTCTGGATATTCCATAATTGAATATATTCAAGACTGAGAGAGATTTTTTCATTTCTCCGAATCAATGGATATGGGAGGTGGGCAGGAGATGGAGTCAAGACAGGACATCAATGATATTATTGAGGGAGGAGGCTTTGGGAGGGGGGTGAATGGTTTACTCCTGCTCCTATGTCTTATGTCCAATCGGTGAAGCCTCTGACGCATTTTTCATTGCCTCAAAGAATCAGAAATATTTCATTGAGGTTTGCCAAAACGCGTCACCTTTCACTTAACAAAACTCGAAGAGTATCTGCAATAAGACGGGGATTCAAGTCTTGCCGTCACTTCCAGCAAGATGATTATCTCGATTCCCATGAATCACGCACAAGAGGGTCATTCTTCCCACGAGTCACACACACACACACCCCATCTCCTCTTACCTGTGATGATATACTAGCCACTGTTTGAATTATTGGAGATGGTAACAGTTAATTAATACTGCAGAAGAGGAGGCTAGGTTAACAGAATCAGATGTTGAAACTTACATGCGTTATCCACACAAACCTCTTAGTGCAAAGTAATCTCGAAATCATCTCACCGTTCCGGTTCCACGCATTTTAAATCTAAACTACAACCTGAGAAACCCCATACTTCCAAGCTTAATTTTAAAATAAAATATAAATACATTTTAAAACGTTCTGATTACGCTTCTGTGAAGTATCTTGGAAAATCTTTCTATGCTGAAAGATAGAAATGGAAACATTTTCAAACTGAACACAAATTCATCCTTCCGTTGACAGAAGAGATTTGATGTGAATTTAATTTTTTTTTCTATTTCTTATTCTGTGACTGCATTATCTCTTTGTAAACATGACTTGTTTCTAATCCCACTAGATGTATTTACAAATGCTGGAAGCAAATGGACACCTTTCCAGACACCTGGAGTGTTGTAATACCGCAAACATTGTGGACACTTCCCACCAGAAGCAATATCTGGCTAAACAAAACGGCAATTGAATCGTTTTGTTCGCTCCCCTGTTTCTGTCGCTGTTTCCCGAGGGATGGCCTCGACTACTTCATCAAAGTAACTTTTCACGTGCGACCATATAGAGGCAGAAATGTTCATGCTAAATTGCCCCTCAGTGTCCAAGGATGGTGAACATAGGATGGAATTAGGGAAAGAGTCTGAGTAAAATTCTCTGTCAGAGAGTCGGTGCTGATGGGCTGAATGGCTTCCTTATACACTGTAGGGATTCTATGAAGAGTGGTGAGTTTGTGGAAGGGTTACAGTGACACAAAGGAGGTCAGAGAGGATTCAAACACAAAAAAAAACTTTTGGATTTGAGGCATTGGAAAACTAAAAGACATTGAGCAAGACTGATAAATAATCTTATATCATGCAAAGTATTGATTATGTGAAGTAGAGTTTGGATGAACTGAGCTGAATTTGACAGAGGGTGGATGGTTATCTAGAAGCGTATTGCAATAAAAAGAGAGAAACAGTTAAAATGACTTCTTCAGAACTAAAGTAGAAACATGAGTTTTATACTACAAAAAGCAGGAGGAGCAGGTTGAGCAAAATAAGTCAGGGATAAGTTAGAGAGGCAGAAAAATAAAACAACAAAAATATCATTGAACATAAGACAAAAAGAGTAGTAGAGTAGTGATGTATTAAAGTTGTGCTCCATAGTAGGGATTTAATAGCAGAATAAATGTCTGAAAGCAAAAGCATGAGAACAAGATACAGGCTGGCACTTGAGGGAAATAAATCAAAATTGAGGACAGAGTTCATGATCTGAAATTGTTGAACTCAATGTTGAATCCAGAGCTTCTAAAGTGTCTGATCAGAAGGTGAGGTACTGTTCCTCCATTGTCATGGTTGCAGACTGAAAAAAAGGTGTTTGGTAAAGCAGTCATCCAATTTATGTTCCATCTCCCTAATGTAGAGGAGACCCTATTGTGAACAATGATTGCAGTAAGCTAAATTGAATGTTATAGAAGTAAACCATTTCTTCCTTGCTGTAGAGGGACAACAGAGAGGGTTTACCAGAATGACCCCTGGGATGGGTATGTCAAATGAGGAGAGACTAAGTCTGTTTGGATTCATAGGCTGTTGTGGGTGGCAAGGGAGGAAATTCCAGGGTATCTTATCCAAATTTTGAATTCCTCCCTGGCCACAAGGGAGATGCCAGAGGTCCCACTAGTTAAGAAAGGTTGGAGAGACAAAGCAGAGAACTACAGACCAGTGAGTCTCAACATCTGAAATCAGAAAATTACTGGAGAAGATTCGGAAGAAGAGAATCTGTCTCTATCTGGAGATGCAAGGTTTGATCAGGGATAATCAGCATGGTTTTGTCAGGAGATCATGCTTAACAAATTTGATTCGATTTATTTTAGCATGCAACCAAGCATGTGGATGAGAGTAGTGCAGCTGATGTAGTTTACATGGATTTCAGCAAAGCCTTTGACAAATTCCCACATGGGAGATTTATTAAAAATGCTAATGCTCATGGGATACAGGGTGACCGGATAAAATGGATTCATACTTAGCTTAGTGGGAGGAGACTGTTGGTGACTTGAGAGGGTGGTGACAGATGACTGCCTTAGTGACTGGAAACTAGTGATGAGTGGCGTACCACAGTGTTCTGTGCTGGATCCCCTATTTTTCATTATTGGTGTAAATGACATAGATGACTACGTGGGGGGTAGAGTCAATAAGTTTGCCGATGACAAAGTTTGGCTGGGTGGTTAACAGTAAGATTGTGTCTTGGGCTACAGAAAAATATAGACAGGTGGGTCAAATGGATGGATAAATGGCACATGCAATTTAACCCTGAAAAGTGTGAGATGATGCACTTTGTAAGCAGTATACTATGGAAGGTCTGACAATGGGAAGTTCCGAAGAACAAAAGGTCGTTGACATGTTTGTCCATAGATCTCTGAAAGCTGAAAAGCAGGTTAATAAGGTGGTGAAAAAAGGCATATGGCAAACTTGCTTTTATCAGTCAGGGTGTAGATTACAAAAGCAGAGAAGTCATGATAGAGTTGTTAGCACTTTGGTGAGACCAAAGCTGGAATAGTGTGCATAGTTCTGGTCACTATGTTACATAGGACATGAACACACTGGAGGGGGTGCAGAGGAGAATCACCAGGATGTTGCCTGGGATGAACATTTAAGTTACGAAGAGAGGTTTGGGTTGTTTTCTGTGGAGCAGAGAGGTCTGAGGGAGCAACCCGATTGAAATATTCAAGATTATGAGGTGCACAGACAAGGTGGATAGGGAGCAGCTCTCCCCTTGTTTGAAGGGTCATTTATAAGGGAACAAGTCAAAAGTGAGGGGCGGGGGGTGAGGAGGAGAGGAGGAGGAGGTGGTTTGGGGGAGATTTGAAGAAAAACATTTTTATTTAGAAGGTGGTGACTGCCTGCCTGGGAGCTGGGATGCCTCACATCCTTTAAAAATTATCTGGATGAATGCTTGGCATGCTATATGGACCAAGTGCTGGCATGTGGGATTAGGTGGACAGATCAGGGCCTTTCATGTGTCATGTAGATTTGATGGGCCAAAGTGCCTGTTCTGCCCAGTAGGATTATGTGATCCTGTGATTTTATATTCATTGTAGTTTAGATGAGTGAGAAGGGATCTCATAGAAACTTATAAAGCTCCACCAGGATTAATAGATTCAAAAAGAATGTTCCCAATAGTGGGGGAGTCCAGAACTAGGGAACATAGTTTGAGGATAAGGAATGAACTTTTTAGAACTGAATCAAGAAATTTCTTCACCCAGAGGGTGGTGAATGCATGGAATTCACTATTACAATGTAGCTGAGGACAAAATGTTATCTGATTTCAAGAAGTTAGAGCGCTTGGGGCTAAAAGGATCAAAGGATATTGAGAGGGGGGGGTAATGCGGGGAAAATCAGGATATTGAATTTGATGATCAGCCATGATTAAAATGAATGAGAGCAGATTGAAGGACCAAATGGCCTATTTCTGCTTCTTGTTTCTATGCTTCACCTGGAAGGAACGTTTGGGACCATGGATAGTGAGGAGGTAAAAGGAGCAGGTATTACACCTCCTGAGATTGCATGAGAATTGGTGGGGGAAAGGGGTGAGGCATTAGAGGTGATACAGGAATGGACCAAAGTATCATGGAGAGTATGATTCTTTTTTAATTCTGATAGGGAAGTGGAATACTTTAAAGTATGGGAATAGTTGGCTGACTTCAGAGGGATGAAAGAGAGAAAATAATGCTTTTAGATCACACCTTGCATGTCTTAGGACATCCTAATATTCTTACAGCCTATTACAGAGGGTAGTCTCTTAAAATTACTGTTCTAATGAAAGGAATAATTTGCACACAGAATTCCACAAACCCCCAATGAAATCATGTTGAATGTGCCTCTTGCAATACAGCACTCCCTCGGTAATGTACTAACATCAAGTTGGATTATGTGAGCAAATCTCTGTGGTGAGAACTGAAGTAGAGATGTCAGCGTTGGACTGGGGTAGTAAGAACTCAGTAAGAATCTAGCAACACCAATTTTAAATCCAACCGATTTATTTGATAGTAAATTTGCGAGCTTTCGACCTTTCGTCGAAAGCTCACTGACCACTCATTTGCCTGACGAAGGCGAAAGGTCGAAAGCTCGCAAATTTACTATCAAATAAATCGGTTGGATTTAAAATTAGTGTTGCTAGATTCTTAGAGTGAGAACTGAACACATGCCCTTCAGCAGTGTGACCATTAAACCACGGCTAACATCAGAAATGAATTGCGATGAACTCACCTAACTTTCTCCTCACAATTTCAGAAGTGCAGA
Source organism: Sphyrna mokarran (assembly GCA_024679065.1). Lineage (NCBI taxonomy): Eukaryota > Metazoa > Chordata > Chondrichthyes > Carcharhiniformes > Carcharhinidae > Sphyrna > Sphyrna mokarran. The sequence continues at coordinate 47,126,342 of JAGIQG010000003.1, read as the reverse complement.
GATCTATTTTTGCAGCTGAACACCACTAGCTTAGATCAATTTAGTCAATCTAGAGTTGGTCTTAAACGTGAGATTTTCTGGTCTTGAAGATCAGCTGCAACTCATTACTTCAAATCAGGGAGTTAATTTGGAAATACAACTAAAAAGAGTTGGAAAAACTCAAACAGACCTGGCAGCATCTGTGGAGAGAAAAATGTTAAAGTTATTTTCTGAAAGCTGTTATTTTTCAGAACTGAAGAATGTAGAAGGATGGATTCTATGCTGTTCAAAAGAGTGTGGTCAGTGAGGGCCAGCATCAAACAGTGCTTCAGGAAAAAACCAATGGGAAAGGGACCAGTAATGTTAAAAAGATGAGCCTAAAGCTTTGTGCTTTAACACAGGGAACACTCAAATAAAGTGGATAAATTCATTGTGCAAATAGACAGAAATGGGTATGATGTAGTCAGGATTGTGAAGACATGGCTCCAGGGTGACCAGGGATGAGAACTGAACATTCAATGTATTCAGTACTTACGAAAGTAAGGCAAAAGTGTCCCCCTACACCAATCACTGAAGGTAAGCATACAGGTGCAGCAGGCAATAAAAAAGCAAAAGGTATGTTAGCAATTATACAGAGATTTGGTGAGCCAAAACCTGGAATATTGTGTGCAGTTTTGGTCTCCTTACCTGAGGAAGAATGTTCTTGCTCTAGAGGGAGTGCAGGGAAGATTGGCCAGAATGATTCCTGAGATGGCAGGGTTAATATATGGGGAGAAATGGAGCCAGCTGGAATGTATTCATTGGAGTTCAGGAATCAGGATTGGATCTCGTAGAAATTTATAAAATTTCAACACGACTAGACAGGATAGATGCAAGAATGTTCTCGATGGTTGGCTGTTCAGAGCCAGACATCACATCGAGGAGATAGGGGAGACCTTTCAGGACAGAGATAATAATAAATTTCTTCACCCAGAGTTGGTAACCAGTGGAATTTGCTACTAAAGTAACTGAGACAAAAACATTGTTTGAAAGCTTCCACCCTCCATTAACCTCAATGTTATAGCTTCACCGACCTGGGTTCTAATATCTGGACATACTTCCCTAAACCTTTGTGCATTCCATTTATTCTTAAAAAAATTCTCTAAATCTGTCTGACCAACCAAACTTTTCTTCACTCCTAACAATCTGTCCTTTCATTTCACATCCCTACTGCTCAAATGTACCTTAGGATATTTTTGGTTAAAAGAATCTATGCATTCAAATCATTGTTGATGTATAATGGTAATATTGGGGAAATCCATTTTCACATTTCATCTATGCTAGTGGGGCTGCAGTGTAAATACGCCTGATCACTTTTTTTTTGTTTAAAATAGGTATATCATGGAACTATGATGTCAGTGGCAAGGGCTATACTATATGGCAGATGCTAGATATTCATCTTCCTGATGTTGAAGTTATGACACATCCATAGCTGCATGAAAACATTTAATAAACCAAGAAAGGCAGGGGCATCAGTGATGTATATGTAAAACCTGAACCCATGCTTAAGGAGGATTTTGCTATGTATCTGCATTTAGATAAGGATGGAATCTTAAGAGGTACTTTAGAAGAGTGGAGGGGTTGCAAGAAAAGGCATTACTATATTTGAAGTCTCTGTCTAATAAAACATAATAACATTAGTGAAGGCACTCGCCTCTGAATACAGGAGCCAGGAACAGGTTTGGCCGTCTGGTTCTTCAATCCTGCTCTGCCATTCAGTAAGAACATGGCTGATATTTTGTGTACTCAGCTGTACTTACCCACCCCACTCACCATAATTTTTAATTTGTTTACTTTTCAAAATCTATCTTTGCCTTAAAAACATTCAATAACATAGCCTCAGGTGCTTCAGTGAGCAGGGAATTCCACAGATTCACAATCCTTTGGGTGAAGAAGTTCCTCCTCAGCTCAATCCTAAATCTGCTCTCCCTTATTTGAGGAAATGCCCCTTAGTTCTAGTTTCACCCATCAGTGGAAACAATCTTCCTGTTTCTGTTATTTATTCCCTTCATAATTTTATATGTTTCTATAAGATCACTCCACCTCATTCTTTTAAATTCCAATGAGTATAGTCACAGTCTACTCAGTCCTTCATGAGTCAATTCTCTCAACTCCGGAATCAACCTAGTGAATCTCCTCTGCACCCCCACCAGTACCAGTGTATCCTTTTACAGGTACAGAAACCAAAACTACAGCACTCAAAGTGTGGCCTCACCAGCACCTTATAAAGCCGCACCACAACCTCACTGTTTTTAAACTCCATCCCTCTAGTAACAAAGGACAAAGTTCTAATTGTCTTCTTAATTACCTGCTGCAGCTGCACACCTACGTTTTGTGATTTATGCACAAAGACGCCCAAGTCCCTCTGCACTGCAATATGCTGTAATGTTTTTAACCATTTAAATAATAGTCCATTTTGCTGTTATTCCTACCAAAATGGATCTCACATTTACCAACATTGTATTCCATCTACCAGACCCTTACCCGCTCACAAACTATCTACATCTCTTTGCAGACATTTGTGTCCTCTGCACACTTTGCTCTGCCACTCATCTTAGTGTCATCAGTGAATTCTGACAAACTCCATTTGGACATCAATTTCAAATCATCCATGTAAATTGTAAACAATTGTGGTCCCCAAGGTACACCAGTAGTCATTGATCAGCAACCAGAAGAATACCCATTTACTCCCACTCTTTACTTTTGGTTAGTTAACCAATCCTTTATCCATTTTAATATGTTACCCACAATGTAATGGGTCAGATGCCTTCTGGAAATCCAGGTACACCAGGTAGGTGAGTTCATCGCAATTCATTTCTGATGTTAGCTGTGGTTTAATGGTCACACTGCTGAAGGGCATGTGTTCAGTTCTCACTCTAAGAATCTAGCAACACTAATTTTAAATCCAACCGATTTATTCGATAGTAAATTTGCGAGCTTTCGACCTTTCGCCTTCGTCAGGCAAATGAGTGGTCAGTGAGCTTTCGACGAAAGGTCGAAAGCTCGCAAATTTACTATCAAATAAATCGGTTGGATTTAAAATTGGTGTTGCTAGATTCTTACTGAGTTCTTACTACACCACAGGTTCCCTGCACATGTAACATTTGCAAAATTCCACCAAACTAGTCAAACATGACCATACTTCATGAATGCATGCTGCAGGGACAATTTATATCCAGATGTCTCGCTATTTCTTTCTTGATGGTAGATTCAAGCATTTCCCTACTACAGAAGTGAAGCTACAGCCTAAAGTTATCTGCCTTTTGTCTACCTTTTACTTTTTTTAAAGCAGTGATTTTCTTTTTAGTTTTCCATACATATTAATATACTGTATCAACATTCCATCAATGGCAGAACTCCATATAGCGGGCATACGAATTACGGAAATGGAACAGAAACTGAAGAGCTCTTATAAATACAGAATCTCAACAGTGGTGATTTATTTTAAAATGTAAACAATATAGTGTTCATGCATTTCAGATTTAGATTAACATTATAATCAAGTTACTGACACAAATCAGGGTATATTTAAATAAAAGATGGAAATCACAAATGACAGTTTTATTTAAAACTGAAAACATATCCAAATACAAATAAATAATTGAATACATTTTGTAACTGTAGTTCATACAGATATTTGCAGGAGGTCCAAAGAAAATTCCAGACTTTTATCTTGAAATTCATTACATTAAATAGTTAAGATTGCTGTACAGTTGACTGTTCAAAAGAAACTTCCACCAAATTTACAGTCTTACAGGTATTTACAGATAGAAATGAACCATTAAATACCTAGATTTAATGTGGATGCCGCATCAGAATTCCTTAAAATAAACAGTAGTCAAAATACATAGAGTACAGCAAACTTTCACCATCCAGTCAATTTTATACACAGGTATGCACTTTTCTGTATGTACATTTTAACCCTCGTTCTCTTCCCCACAAGCTGATATTTAGAAAGTTTTTCTAACAACATGCACAAAACATAAATGCTCAAATTATTCACATGAAACAAGTTCAAATGCATCCCCACAGAATCAGACAACATGAAAATGAGTCACTTACAATGTGTTTGCCATTACTGAACTACTGAACCAATGCCCTTGGGACAGGAACAACTTGGATTCACTCTAAAAAGCTGTCATCCCCCTCAAAGTATTATTGTGAACATGATTGCTTTTGCTGTTTAAAAATGTTCACAAATCAATTGACATGCATACCAAATACTACCTATTTTGCTATTACAAGTACTGATAGTACATTTGGTACAAATGTACTCTTCAGTTCTGAAGATATAACTGATTGCTAGTAGAAAATTAACTGAAGAATTCAGTGTTTTTGGCAGTAAACAAGATCTGAGAACCAAAAGGACAACCATCAGTGAGTAGTCATAGGGTTTGAATTTGTGCATTAATATCAATCCGTTTTTCCGAAAATATAGTTCTCACTGTCATCGTTTTCTATATTGTACCTGTAAACTGCAGAGAATTTAGAGCTTGTATAAAGTTTATTGTTTTTACAGGATCAAGATCAAAAGCACTAAAGCGTTGCATTCTGGAAAACAAAAAGGTACATATATCCCAGATATTTTATTAACCATCTGTCTATGGTACATTGATAATGTGCAGGTTTTAGCACATCCATTTTGAAGCTATAACACTCTACAGTTCTGCAATCTAAAGATAAAGCTAAAAGCCTCAGGAAAAATAAATATTTTCTCGTGTTATTTTGCATAATGTATGAGCTTCCTCTACAATCCCCTTTTATCCTTCTGGTTCTTGCCAATCACAAAATCAAGATCTTGGGCAAGAATGGGGTATAGAGATCAGAAGACATATTTCTATTTTGAATACTCTGGGTGGTGCGAAGGAGACCACTTCTTTCCCCTCAGATTTATATGTCTTTAGTCCTTACTTACATGAAACAAATCTAGATCTTCAGCAACTTGGAGGCAATATGAACTTGATCTATGGTGCAAACATTTCTTACAAGTCAATGACAATCACACTGCAACAACTGTTTTTTGAATCTGTTTAAATAATATGGATTTTTTACATCGTCAATTGACAATACGAATTTTTACACAATGCATTTCCATTGTTGTGTTTTGTACATTCAAACACAAGCTTGGCTAAGGTGCAAAACTATCAGCCATTTCAGAAACCGTTCAACAGCAGTCATACACATACAGCAGTTTTCTGCTCATTTCATCATTAATACCTTACCATCAATCTACTAATAAAACAGATACAACGCACAAATAGATAAAAACATTTTAAATGCATGTGATTTATAAACTGTGTCTGATATTCCTCAGTGCTAATTAAACTTTTCCTCAAGACCATTTTCCTATTCTTACTTGAAGACATCGACTAAATGCAGGGTTATGATTCCACAAGAGTTCTGAGATACAAACTGGTATCTTACCCAAGTGGCTATAATCCATTTGTGAAATCCGACTGAATGTAGGCAGGCTGTGAACAGGGCATCATAAACAAGCTTCATTCTTGTCCTCAGCTAATATGTGAGCATTTCCAGCTGGATTACAGCTAGCCATCAAGGTTGCTGCATGCTGACTTGTCATGCCCAATTTAAATACCTATATCACCTTCCTGGAATGAAATTAATTAACTCATCACAGGCTGGGGCTCAAATCTAAGACTGTGCTGCTCTTTGTGACAGCTAATCGCTGCACACAGTTGTTCACCCATTGGTGAAAACACCCATTAATGAAAGTCATCAAAAGTTCCTGAAACTTTTTAGATTGAACAAGCCCTGCACAGATCAAAACATGGCTAATTTAAACATTGCACAAACATATATAAATATACTGTATCCACAATCATATGATAAGAGCACTGTTTTAGAGGCTCATGACATCATGTAGTTATGTACAATTCATTGCTTTTTCCTAGTACATTTGTTGAACAAAATTTAATTTATAAATAAACACAAAAAGAAACATGTTACTTTTGCTTCAAATGGTTTAATAATCATGACCTGGATAAATGTTAATACCTTGCAATCAAACAATATTCAGTTTCTGGTACAGGGTAACTTTGATACGGTGATGCTGTTTTTCCAGATTAATTAATTCTATAGTTTTAGATTTGAAAAATATTGCTGTGTGTTTTGGTCTCAGTTGTAATTATGCTTCAATTCATTCCTACTTAATGGGATGGAGTCAAATGTAGGTATTATTTTCCTCCGTACATTCGTTCAATATCTGCTAAGTAGTGAGTTTTGAGCTCTTTCCGTTTCAATTTGAAAGCATCAGTGACCAGGCCCGTCTCTGGAGTCCATGGTTCAGGACTCAGTCGAACTTTCAAAGGAATTTCAAACTTTTCCAATCTTGCTGCAATCAGACAAAACGAACAGTTAAAATTCTGCATCAGGAATAATATAGATCTGAATGAATTTGAGTTGCACAGAATAATATTGGTACTACAATTTAAAAAACAGGAGAAGCTTGATCCAACTCTCTTATATAAGTATGTGTCTTCCAGGAAAACTTGCAATCTTATGTGCATCTATTTCATTAATCATCTTTATTTCAATCTATTTTTAAATTGCTGTATTCTAACAATGTATTCTAGCTTTACACAATGCATTGCGATATCGTGGAATGTCCTACCAGTTTTAATATTTTGGCTCTGCCATTTGTGAAAAAATGTTTTCTATCAAATACAACTCAAGAACAATCAAGACGTGAAATACTCTTGCTTCTAGGTTGCCACCATTTTCAGCTTGCTGTTGCTAAGTGACTAAGTAGGAGACTTTGACTCAAACTTCAACTTCCCAACCAATACGTGATTCGTAATGAGAGATAAGAAAGATCATTTCACATGGATCCTATAAAACTTCTTTTGCAATCAACTTTCAGGAATCAGATTAGTATACAAGTTACAACAATTATGAACTTAATATTACTATGTCCTGAAGAATCACTCATCAGAAATATTGACTAAATGCTTTCAAGACAAACAATGTGGACAGCATAAATGTTGATAATTAACTATGTTGCAACTTTAAAACAATACCAGAAAGCAAAAATCAATAAACATTTTCACAAGTAGCATTTATATACATACACAAAATGGTATATGCATTTGAAATTTATAATAACATTTATCATTGCAACTATTTTCAAGCCTACATTCAAAACTCTCGGTGAAAAAAAATACACCTTTTCTGAGATTTTCTGCAATTAATACATGGAGAAACAAGACTTCATGCTTTAGTTAATTGCCAATGCCAGAGAGAAATAAATGGGAGCAATTAGTACCACGTTGAAAAGGAACTTAAACTGATACAGATATGCCTTAAGGGTGAGATTGGTTCATATTCACCAGGTAAGTGCAGCAACTTCATTCCATTAAATGTATTTGAAAGATGATATTGTTTTTGCAAAGCTTGCTGCAGAAGGTCACTTTTTGATTTCAGTATTTAACTGCATATCCTTGCCTGAAGTTTCTAAATGTCACCCACAAATTGTTAAAATATCACTCAGAAAATAAGTGATTTTGAGGATGTGAATATTTTTAAGGCTTGACAAATGCAAAAATCTTCCAGTTTTCTCTTTATAAAGAGTTATTTGAAATTGAGGCCTCAAGTATTGGTCGGCCAGAGGAACAACCAGTGAGATAAATACCTATTAATTCATATTGTTTGCATTTAGTAAGATTTCTTTCAGTTATGAAGTTCCTTTCTAGGGATTTGGTCAATTTTATTGGCTGGTTTTAAGTTAAAAGATAATTTTTTTTAATACTACAAATTAGTAATAAAAACCAAAAAAGAACATTTATTGTTCTCATGGGAGGGAACATTTTCATGAGAAGGTTAAATCAGTACACAGTTTCCAGTTGCTGGTTCCTATCAAGTACTCTGGAGTAAAAGAACCAGTTGATGGGAGAAATGTACAATTCATCTCAACGATATCTAAAATACCATTAGGAGACTAATTCAACAATCACTGCCTACTTGAATTAGTTATTTAAGATTTTATTGCATTACAGCAATTAGAGCTTTAAAAGTTCCAAGAGATCTGAAGAAATATCTTACAGTCAATAGATTAGTTTCTGAAATATATCATTTCTTCATTGGCAAACATGTTGGTTAACTTCAAAGTCCACAAAGATATAAATAAGTGACAACTAATTGCTTTTTGTGGTGCAGGTTGAGGGAAGGTTGCTAGCCAGAATATGGTAGACACAAATGCTCTTCTGCAGATAGTTTAAAATTTCATTCAAAAGAGGGCACTGCTGACAACACAGCATTAATAGCATGTTGAAGTATTAGTACAGATTATACATCCAATCACTAGTGGGCCTATAGTCCACACCCGAATCAGAGTAAAATGCATTATCAACAAAGCCAAATTAACAAGTGGAGTGTTATTTACATTTATTCTCATCAAAAAACTGGCAGCACAGTGGCAAGCATTGATGCCTCGCCAGGTTCAAATCCAGCCCTGCGTGATCAGTTTGTACATTCTCCCCATGTCTGCATGGGTTTCTCTGGGTGCTCTGGTTTCCTCCCACAGTTCAAAGATGTGCAGGTTAGGTGGTTTGGCCATGCTAAATTGCCCTTTAATGTCCCAAAGTGTGCAGATTACATGGATTAGCCATGGTAAATGTGTGGGGTTATGGGGATAGGTTGGGGGAGGAATGTGTGGGGTTATGGGGGATAGCGGGGGTGGGGTTATGGTCCAGCTAAGAAGTTCTGCTGCAGACTCAATGACCAAATGGCCGCCTCCTGCTCCTACATATTATGGTCGTAATGCATCTTGACAATAGATCTAATAGCAACTCTCATACCTGATGGCATTTTTTTAGATCATGGAGTAAACAGCATCAAAACTTAAATCTTCAAAAACTGTGCATTTTTCATCCCTTATGTGTTTACATAAAATTGTCAACTGAATGTTAACTGGTGTTAAATACTCCAATTACTACTTCATATTATAATTTCCAATTACAAAGAAAATATAAGCAAATTTCTAATGCTGAAATGGAGAAGAGAAAATGCATGTGCATTGTATTTCCTTAAAGGGAATCTAATTAGATCACTATATGAATTGTTTTATGGATCATAAATACAATTCCAATTTTTGCCCATTTCACTCATGCTGCTATTTCCTATTGTTTCTATTACCTTAAAATGCTTTACACATGGACTCATCTTCAGCTAATGATTAAGAGTATTTGCTATTACCAATTAGTGCCCTAACCACTATTATTTTTGTCATTTCCTTTAGTTTTATCCGAAAAGCCTATTTTCTCCTTCCACACTTACTGTAGGGAAATATTGAAGTTCGGTTTGACAGGAAAACCTGACAGATGGCTGAGGTTGTAAGTAAAATTTAAGTTTATTTATTAGTCACAAGTAAAGCTTACATTGACACTACAAAGTTACTGTGAAATTCTCCTCGTCACCACATTCTGATGCCCATTCTGGTCAATGCATCTAACCAGCACGTTTTTCAGACCGAAAGAAAACCCGAGCACCCAGACAAAACCCATGCAGACAAAGGGAAAATGTACAAATTCCACACAGACAGTGATCCAAGCCAGGAATTGAACCCAGGTCTCTGTCACTGTGAAGCAACAGTACTCATCACTGTCACCATGCCGCCTATTGTATCGGTACTCAGTGTATTAGGAATGACACATCAGAACCAACATTTACTATTTTTGATCTATAAAGGCCAATAATAGTTGATGCTGTAAACTAATCATCGCGGTAATTTTGGAACATTATCTCTTTTGATTCAAGATTAAATTTGAATTGTCTCCTCCAATAAAGCAATTATTCAAGCTCACCTATTGCAGCAGCATCAGTAATTTCTCTCAGTACTTCCTTCTCCATTTCTGGATGATTACAAATCTCATTCCAGGTTCCTGTTACTCCCTTCTGTTGAGCCAAAGCTAAAAGCTGCTTCTGATTGGGCACCACAAAACAGATGACATAAGACTGATCACTAAAAAAAAACAAAATAAATCTATTACTCTGAATGATGTTGATAAATCTTTAAAATAAAGACATTCAAATTTGAAAACTTTACATTAAACTTTATAAAAAATACAATGTTATCAATTGTATCGGAATATAATTGACATCTCACCCAAGCAGCATCCCCATGAATGCAATTAATATTCCAGTTACACAATTAAGGGAGCACTGCATTTTGTTTTTAAAAAGTTGAAATATATGGACCATAATTTTATGCATTACACATTCAGCAGCAACTGTCAGATAAAATATCTAAATTTGTAAGGGCAAATTTAAGTTTTTACATAGCAGATTGCTGAAAATTAGAGCTTTTGCAGGCATGGTGAGGGAGACCTGGCATCTGAGATTTGAGTGAACAGGCAAGATTATCTCCTTAACTAATCACATTGAAAGTTTGTGAAATGGACAGCGTAAGGACTGAAACAGATATGTCAATTAGAATGGGTGAATTCAATGTTTAATCAGCTACAGAAGAGAAAGAATAGAGAAAATAAAAATAAAATTTTATAAGTAATTTTAAGAAATTTCAACTCCACACTTGTAATGGTTAATTTTCAATCTCAGCAAGATTGCAAGGCAGAAATAAATACTTACCATATCTTAAAAAGGTATGAAGACTTAACATAGCAATTCAACTTTTGTGATGAGTTTAGTTTATATTTACAGTACAACCACATCAACTTCACGCTATTCAAAGCATTCCAAAGGTCAGACTGACAATAGGCAAACTCACATGATGCTGAAACATTTGGGAGGGCAACTTCTGGATTTCTCCATTTAATCTCACATTGGTCTTTCTCTAACATTTACACATACGTAATAGTGAATGCCAATTCTCTCACTGTTATTCTGTGTCCAATTTTGCCACTTATGGAAATAGGAAGCAGAATTTCTTCAACTTTATGGCAAGTAAATAGTCAAATTTCAAATGTTAAACAGAAGGAAAAAGGGAAGGAGGCTTGCAATGCTCCTTTGGACTGTCCTGGGGTTCCCATGAAAGGTACAATGAATTTAAGGGGAGGTTGCTCCCTCCCTTAAATCACCTTCCAGGGGAGAAAAAAAATAAATCAACATACCAACATCTAGCTTCTACATAAACAACTTAAATTTACTTCCTGTATCTGTACTTAATATAATTTAGGGGGAAAACAGCAATCTTAATGCACTGAACATTTCACTCAAAGCAGTGTATTTTGCAGAGTTCTTACCTGTTTGCATAGGCACAGATATTATCTATTAATGGGCTGTTCTTCAAAGCAGACTCCACCTTTCCGAGGGCAACATATTCTCCAGCCTGCAGCTTCACAAGATCTTTCTTACGATCTACAAAGTATATCATTGCACTTAGAATGGCAAAATTTTATTTTAAGAGTTGCAAGAAAAATTCATTAACACCATCTGAATCAATATTTGTCCGATGTGGACAAAAATGGTTTTGCCTGAATCCAATTTGCATAAACAACTGCATTTTCTCTAAATGAGAATGTTTTAAATTGAAACTTGACAAATAAATAATTTGACAACTTTTGGCAATAAATTTATCATTCTCTTTAATTTAAAAAAATGTTAACAGTAGAAATTTTAAAAGAGCACTTAACACACTTGTCATTAAATTAGTTAACATATTTGGCACTTCCACGTGCTTTAGTCGACATCAATATTTTATCAATACAGAAGTTTTATGAATGGTTCAATTTTTTTTAAATAATCATATTTGGCCAGATGACTGAAAGCTTGGTCAAAGAACCAGGTTTTAAATGTCTTAAAGGAAGAAAGCAAGGTAGAGAGGGAGAAAGGTGAAGGGAGGATATTTCAGAACTTGGGACCTTGGCGAATATTGATAGGTGTATAACAAACAGTTGATCTGATTTTATTTGTTATACGCCACCACCAAAACATCAAAACTCTGCCCTATATCAGACTGGAGTAGTGAGCAAAATATACTTTAATACATTTATGAATTTAAAACATTTAGTTTTCTGGTTGCTAAATTGATCTTAAACATGTTAATGCTGCCAACACCAAGGCTGACAGCATGTTGCAAAATCATGATTCTCTCAATGTTCTAATTTTATTGTTATTCAACTTCCTCTTGCAGCTTCAAAATAGCTACAGTAACATTATCTCAATATTTTTTGGCCGACTTCTTAAATCCAGTGGGCTTGGGAACAGAATGGAGTTGAATAATTTGGAAAATTGGCAACCAGAAGGAACTGGTTAATCCCTTTGAAACATTAGAGTTTTCTTGAAACTTCCTTGGAGGTGCTGACATTTGGTTGCATGAGGCAAATATGTAGTCTAATGGAATGCCATACATAAGAACAATTGCCTGACCATGAGTCACAGGAATGCTTGCCCTTCTTGCTTCTTTCTGCTTAACCTCTATTGTACAATCAACATTTGAATCAAAAAGTTAATGGAATTCAATAAAATATTTCTTATCTCTCAGATCCAAGAAATATGAACTCTAGGAAAATTTAAATAATCCCTAGTTAACCTTATAATAAAAGATAAGATGGGAAGTCAAGTGGATCCTGATTGGAAGGTCATATTCCTCTACCTCATGCGACCTTTAACTTGATGCCCTATCGAACTTTGACGTTTTTTAGGGAAGGCAAACTATGGCTTTCTACTGAAAGAACAATATATAAATAATGCGAACACAATTAGCAATATGCATATTTAAATAAAACATAATGTATGGGATTCTCTGCCCCCCCCACACAATCCCCATACCCATATCAAGGCATCTTTCTCATAGCAGTAGGCAGTGCACCATTGCCAGCAACGGGATCTTCTGGTCCCATTGCTATCAATGGGATTTCCCATTCAGTCAACACCATACCCTCGGGAAATCCACGGTGGGGTTTTGACAGCAGAGGGACCAGAAGATCCAACCAACATAAACAGCTGAGAAGTTCCAGTCAATATGTTTTACTAATATAATTTATGGTTAAAAAGTTTAATACAGAAGGCAAAAGAACTGGGAAATTTGAAAAACAAATGGAGATTGAATTAACATTTGCATTAAAATGTTTGCAGCAAATCCAAACTGCCCATCATGCTTTGAGACTGTGTTCAAGTAAAACAGCTGCTTCCAGATGTTTGCTGTCTGATGGTTTAATAACAAACGTAGGACAAAGAAAGTTTGACTAATTCCTGGGGGCAAATCTGAGAAGTTACACATATGGCAATGCTTTAGTAGGAGCACTTATATTTCTCAGAAGGGCACAAGGATTTAACTACTAATCAAATTTAGCATTTTCAGTTGTTGAAAAGTGCATTTTCCCAAGATTACATTGACTTGTAATTGGCAGTAATCCAATGGGAAAAAAAACATTCTAAGGGTCTCCACATAAAATATCCAAAAGACATACCAATTTCTGAGGAAAATATCTTTTAACAAAGTTTTAAAGTAACATTTCCACACATTAGCTTCTAAACTAATCAGTACAATAAAATCATGGGACATTGCAATTTGACATCAAGCAGAAACATTATGGGTAAACTTCACATACTATATTATCAGAGTTCTTCAGATACTCACCAATGACCTTAAGGCATCCATCATCTTGAAATTCACCTATATCTCCAGTACAAAACCATGCCTGTCCATTCTTATCTACAAAATAATCTTCAAGTGTTTTGGATTTGTTCTTGAAGTATCCTAAGGTAACATTTGGGCCACCAATAAGAATTTCCCCTCTAGCATGTGGCTTGTCATATACTGTATATCCACCTGGCCAAGAGGAAAAAAGGTTTTTTTTTAAAACAGACATTATTCTAAACAACCCATGCAAATTCTAGGTAATAACAACATTTTGATAATAAATTTATAATGCATAATGTCACTTTTGTTGCTATTTATTGCAGTTTGCCAGGTCTTAGCGTCCACAGCTGAACTTTTATTTCATACCATATTATAGAAGAAAATAACAGGAAGAAAAAACCAGCTCCAATTTTACTGTAGTAAGTCTATTGAGAAACCCATTTCACCTCTTCCTGAACTCCAGCATAAAATCAAAACTATGTATTTTGCATTTCCAATCTGAGTGTGCCCCATTTTCATTGGGCTCAGTAGATTATCATGGCTCAGATACTTTTGCTGCCGTCACACAGACAAAAACTGACAGTTCTTTTCCAAACTGAGAAGCATATTACTGGTACAGACCATCCCACATTTATGAAATAGTAATAGATATAACTACAGTCTTACTTTAATACTGCAATTCTTCTGATCAAATCCAGGATTCCTTTTTGATGATATATTAATAAGTTTAATTATTGAGGAATAAATCCAAGTTTATATCAAGATACCCACAAACACTCATTTCGAAGAATTGTATACACAAAAGATTTGACATTTTAAAAAAATCAAAATGACCCTTTTTATAATTTGGCAATATGGAATTTTAATAAAACAGATACAGCAAATTTGGATAGAACAGAATGATTACAATCAAAATCCCTGGTATCAAATGATACATAATTGACCTAAGTACCTTATCCTCCCAGATTGTGACATGTCAGAAAATTATACTGCGGAAGCTGTCTACAGATCTTGCACAGACCTGCATGAGGGTGTTCCTCATGCATGAGCATACCCTTCTGCCTCATGTTCTGGTACTTTGCCGGTGTATTTTCAGTTAATGGTACTCTGTGCACAAGGGAATCTAGACTTGTTGCAAAATTCCAAGCTCATGCCTGACGATTGCCAAAATCAATGAGGAAGATGGTATTCTGCTCTGCTCTAGCAAGCAGGGCATACATGGCACCTGGCCATACAATTGTAAGTACTTCTGCTGCTGAACGGGAGTGATGTTAGAAGGACACAAATTGCAATAGATGCACCAAATACAGGACTGCAATTTTAAATTGAACTGATAAAGTGTTTCCCAGCCAAATTCATATGACATTTTATTTTACGATCAGTGATAGTTCTCAATCTGTTGTTAAAATCTCTTCTTCGGAACCTTCCCTTTTTAATAGTAATAGCAACCAATTATGAGTATCAATTCTCTCCCCTCAGCATTCAAAACAGACAACATTCATCTTCTCAAAAATATACACCTTCATGTCTTTATCCTAGCAAACTGCTTAGCTCTTTCTTTTCACATCCATAAACATCTGGATGCTTCTAGGTCCATGTCCATTTTTCAACTAAATATTTAAATCTTTCAAATCAATCTTTTATTACCAGAGCACTGAAATGGTCTTTAAAGTCACACGTCCTGTATCGCTGTGACTATGGTAAACTTTCATAACACCCTTCTCAACCTGTCTGCAGAATGTGACATGGCTCACACAATCTTTTCTCAACACCTCTCCTCTGTTGCCTAGTGGGATTGGAAGGCCCTTTCCCATTTCTGTCCATCAGTTATAGCCAGAGGAAGAATGTATTGTAACACTGTCACTTAAGTAGTTTCCCTGGCTTCCTTCTACATCTCGCACACGTGAGCTTTTGGAAAATGATGCCAAGCAGCAACAGATTCCATACGTGCACTGATGATATTCAGTTCTATATACCTCAACCCTTCCATTGCTCCTGATTTGTCATGCTACTTATCCGACATCCGGTATTGGATGAGCTGAAATCTTCTCCAATTAAATGTTGAGAAGTCTTGAGCTTTTGGTAGACGTAATAGGGGTGCTACACACTGGTTAGGAGGCCTTTCCTGGACAGTTTTAGGTTTCC
This sequence comes from Sphyrna mokarran, assembly GCA_024679065.1. NCBI lineage: Eukaryota > Metazoa > Chordata > Chondrichthyes > Carcharhiniformes > Carcharhinidae > Sphyrna > Sphyrna mokarran. The sequence goes on along the minus strand of JAGIQG010000003.1, from coordinate 47,110,621 downwards.
CAATCCATCAAATCTTCAATTGTGTGGGAGCCATAACTTTAAAGCTACTAAGCAAGCAGAGACCAACAGAGAGCTCACTAGCAGCTGCAGTAGTTGCTGACAGTAATACAGTAAGGTCTTCACTACAGATTGTGACTGGATCCCTGGATGGTAAATGGAGCAGAATGAAGGGTTTTCAGTCCAACCGTAACGCCACACCATTTTCCTGATACTGGCTCCCTTGCTCGGGCACTGAGTGCTTGCAAACAAGAATATCAATCCCACACCACACATCTTTTCTGTGGAAGTGGGAAGCCCATTTGGGTGCCATCAAATCCCAGTGGGCTCAGGATAATTGATCTCCAGCAACTTTTTAATGTGTTTAATTCACATTCTGTTGCCAGCAGGTGGGTTGCCCTCAACAAGCCTTTTCTGCCCCTCACTAAATGTAGGACACCATTTCTCACACGGCCCATGTCTTCACTGCTGCTTTAGCTCATGTGCATCCATGCCTTTGTATTGTTAGGCTTGACTATTGCAGTGCCATCCTGGCTGGTTTATCACTTTGTGCTTTCCATAAATGAGATCATCCAAAACTCTGGTACCCATATCCCAAGTCTTGTTCATGTCATCCTTGAGCACACTGACTTATACTGGCTCGGAGTCTGTCATTGCATTGATTTTAAAATTCACATCCTTGTTCTCAGTTCTCTCTCTGATTTCTCCCCATCTCTATAACCTCCTCTATTCTTAACAGGCCTTCAAGATTTCTGCCCTCTTCTAATCTTTGCCTCTTATACAGACCTAGGCTGGAATTTTCCAGCCATTCATGCCTCCCTGCCACTGCAAATGAGGATACAGAATTTGGCATTCAGTTAAACATCCGCTCATTGCAGCAGGACCAAAGAATCATTCCAACATTAACAGCTGTGTCTTGAGGTTCTGGCCCTCAGCCCTAGAATTCCCTTCCTAACTTCTGCACATCGCTTAGTTCTTTGCCCAAACTTTTGGTCACATGTGAATACCTCTTTGCATGGCTCCATGTTAAATTTTGTTTGATAATTGCTTTGGTGAAGCACTTTGATATGTCTTGTGTCATCAAAGGCACTACATAGAGGCAAACTGGTGTTGCTTCATGAATCATAATACACAGTTGGGAGCAAATATAAATTAGTAGGATAGTAAACATTACAATTTGTCCAAGAAATTTGTGCCATAATACATTTGCTCAGTTGATCTTGGGTGTAATAAACCTGAAATGAGATTCAAGTTTACTGGACATTATTTGAAGTAAGTGGATTTTGCTCACCTTCTTCCCAGTTCTTTAACGTAATCTCGCAGCAGGGCAGTGGAGCTCCCACACGACCAGTGGTGTAGTCAAATACTAAAATTAATAAAAGTAACTTCAGTGAAATTTTAAATTGTGAAGATTACATATTATTGTTCACCTTTAAGGCAATTAAATATAGACTGGCTTGGCAAGGTGACCAAATATCCATGCGGAACTTCAAACACATTAAAGATGTTCAGCCTGCATGGTTTCTCAATCTCCCTCCTATTTTAAACTGTTGATGCAAGCATTAAGATTAAAAAATGAACAAATATGCAATGTTTGTGTCTTTAATGTATGCTGTAAAATTGAAAGTTGTACATCCTAATTTTCATCTTATAACTACATTCTAATAATATTTTGTATTTCTGGATTTATACTGCAGATAGTTTCTGTGAAATAGTTACAACATTGGAATTAATTATTTAACAAACTGCCATTTTCTATGGGTTTTTTTTTCAAAAGGTGACAAGCTGCTTGTTTTTGAACTTTGTGTTTAGGTTCAGGTTTGTTTAGGATTTCCTGACAGAAGCAAATATTTTAAACAATATTTAATTTGTTGCTTACATGAAAATACTGTAAATTTTATGAAACCCGAGGTAAAGAAAATTGGCAATACTTCATTACTATTTAGTCCTCATGTTGCATTCTGCATTATTCCTACAAAGCTAACAGAGAAGACATTTTATTTTGTAACTTTGGATACACTACATAGCATTGCATTACTGACATTTCATCACCGTTAACAAGACAACAGAATTCACAACTGTTTGGTTCCCATAGTTCAATCACACATGAAAAACTATGACATTATTGCTCTATGCAATAAACAGTATACCAAAGTAAAAAGGAATACTTTAAAATACCACAGAATTGCAATGAAAATTGCTGAAAAGAAATTCTCCTTTGGGCTATTCCATTAGCAAAGAAAATCTAATATCCAGACTTTACTAATTATACAAATGACATCAGCATGAATACACTAAATCCTTGCCAGAGTTAAGCCAATTCCTTCAATGCTTTCATTAACAGATTTCTACTTCTGTATGCAAGAGAATCTTTGTTGGAATTACAAGCCAGTGGATAGTGTTGCAAGGCACATGAGAAAGATCAGCTGATTAAGGGAATGAAAAGGCCTTTCTTTTTTTTAATCTGGGGGACATGAGCATCGCTCGCTGGCCAGCATTTATTGCCCTTCCCTCATTGCCTGAAGACAGTTAAGAATCAACCACATTATTATGGGTTTGGAGTCACACGTAGGCCAGACCTGTTAAGAATGGCAGATTTCTTTCCCTATATAATATTATGGGTATTATTATGTCAATTGTCATAATCTGGTTTTCCTGACAATCAACATGGTTTCATGGATTTCGGTAGATTCTTAATTTCAGATAATTTTTATTCATTGAATTCAAGTTCCATCAACTGCCGAGGCAGGATTCTAATTTGGATCCCAAGAACAATACCTCTGGATTAATAGTCTGGTGATAATAATACTAGGCCATTGCCTCTCCTTATTTCTATACACTTTATATATTTCTTTAATGTACAGTTTCTTTTAAAATAATTTAGCATTATAGTCAAGAGCTAAAAAAATGAAGAGCATATATGGAGATCTGTACATAAAATAGGAATTGGAAGGCAACAGCAGCACTTAGAGGAAAGATTACAGGATGAAAATAACACCATTGTCAAGATCTGTGACAAAAGTACATTGGTTAGCTAGCTGTTCAGCCAAAAATACTATTCTTATACTTGGCAATCAGGACAGCTAACAGAAGGCTTGAATATGGACATTTTCTTCAAGGGGCTCCTCCTGATTGCTAATCAAAGTATTCTTTGTACAAGTGGAATCTTGTCTATTTATTATTTCCCATTATCCACCAGAGGGTAATCAGTATGATAGCTTATGTTTCATTGTTTGTGGAATCTCAAAGTTTGACATGAATATAACATTTTTTTCTGTGATGTTATTAATTTGCAATCATAAAATTAGATTTTCCATTAAATTTGGAATAAATTAAAGTTTACAAATAAACCACACCATAAACAAAATGTCTGCACATCTTAACCAAGATGCCAATTCCAAATTATGCATTTTTGTCATTTGGATATGACAACATAATATGTATGCCAAAACATCAAGGTGGGTGATTTTCCAATCTCACCAGGCCTGGCACAGATTGTGCCAATCCCAGAAAATAGCAGGCCTAGTGCCAAACAGTTTGCAGTTGTCCCTGTCCTTTTCTACTTGCACAAATCTGATTCTGCCCAGAAAGTGTGAGGTTGACTTTATTTCAATCTATTTAGCATATTCTGCAGGTGATCAGTTCCCCCACTCTCAAAATGTTCCCATCTCTGGCAGGATGTCACACAGGCACAAAACAGTATTGGCCTCCACTATTTAGATCAGGTGCAATGTTCACACCAGGGGACTTGGAGACCTTTAAACACCTGGGTGGTCAGGGATATGGCCTGGCAGTGCCCACTGGACATCGTGGTTGGGCACTGTGTGCCAGGGCAGGCAGGAATAGTTATGCAGGATGAAGAATGAAGGGAGCACCAAGAGAAATCATGCTAGTAGTCAATATGGGGTTGGGGGTGTGAGGTGGTGGTGGGGAGGGTTGTTCCAAATGCTGGTGATCTGTCAGGGAAAGGAGGTGGGATTGTGTCACTGATGGATATGTGGGGTCCTCGAAGTATGTGGGGGTGGGGGTGGGGAGGAGAGATTCTCCCAGTGCGCTGTTGCAAAATGGCACCTGAGCGCTCTATTTTTCGGTAGCTTACACCAAATATCAGCTATTGACCAAATTTCTACTTTACCATTCCTCAGGGATAAATATCAGTCATACACTAATACCATGAAATGACTAACTAAATAAATATATGCTTTTGAAAAGTAGTAAAAATAAACAAAGCAACAAGTGACTTTAATTTACTTTCAAGAGAAGATGTTTTTCTATTTATCATTATCAAGTGAGCTTTGTTTTTAAGGTTGAAATCACACATGCTTGAAGACACTAAACAAGGCTGACAGCTCCTAGAAGGATCAAAAAAATCTCAAAATGACTAACCATCGCTAATGGTCCCTGCTCCACAAGTCTCTGTTAATCCATATCCTTGTCCAACAGGGCAGCAAAAGCAGATGTTCATAAAGGTCTGTGTGGATGGTGACAATGGTGCACCCCCACATAAAATGAGCCGAGTCTTTCCTCCTAATAACGAACGTATTTTTCTGAAGATGAACCTTTAGAAGAAGTGAAACATTTGCATTTATTTTCTCAAGTATCTTCCAGTCAACTTCAGACTAGATATTCGCAACTAATCAATCCCTTTAGTTGACTTAGAAGCAATCATATTGAACAGATTGGATTGAGAAAACTTTACTAACAATAAGAGAAATTATAAAAATAGAAACTTGTGCTGATAACAAAAGTGAAACATCCCAAGAAATCTGACAGTTGGAATTGGATTACAGAGGATGAGGATAAGAGAGAAAACAGATGATGTTTCTGATGGGCAGTATGTGTCATGGTCAACGAGTGATAGGCAATAAATGCTGGCCTAACCAGTGATGCCCACATCCCTGAACAAATTTTTAAAAATCTTTTCCTACAGTGGAAGAACACACTGTTCTACATAATATATATTAAGATATACATTACTTGATACCAATATTTCTCCAAGTTGCTTAAGGTCATGAGGACATTAGCATTTTATGTTTCTACTTCTTTGCACAGCTGGTCTGATACTATGTTACATTTAACACTAGACTGGGTTGATTGCGAATCTATGCCCAGCCTGTATTACAGCTGCCAAACTGTGGAGTTATAAAAAACTGCTCATTCAGCTTAGGGATGTTCTAGATACTTTCAAATACACCGCCAAGGGTATTTGAAGTGCTGGCTCTTTTGAAAGTTAGCTATAGTAAAGCCATAATGTTTGAATAATGCAGGCCAGAAACAAATACACTGAATGGCAGTGTCCAATGAAGCAGAAAATAATTTGGCAAGTCAAGGAAATGTTATTTGGGTACTCTATCTCTAGGTTTTAAAAAAATAGATGGGTAGGATGGAATGATTGAAAAAATATTTCCAATAGCATTTATTTCTCCTTTAAGTGTATGAATCAGTAGTGGGAAGATAGGATTATGGAAGAGAAAAAAGTAAATTATAAAAAGAAATAGCTATAAGTTTTGTTGACAATAAGCCATTTTTAATAAGATATTAAAATTTAGATTTAAAAACTATCTTCCCCTCCCAAAACATACTGTTAATGAAATATGATCATTTTTGTCTGATAATTGTATCAATTGTACATTTGCAACTATAAAATAATTTCAGCAGATTTCATTATATCCTACCAATCACAGAAAGGCGTGCTGCAACCTAAGGATATCTGTTCCATTTTGTAGTTGTAGGCAACAACAAAGAGAGTCCGTTGTATACTACTCATGTCTTCTATTTTGGTTACAATATTCTTATAAATTCGATCCATAATCTCCTGTTGGCACATAAAATGAAAAACAATTATTTTACAGATATATTAAAAAGCTGTTATTAGTTTTGTTCTTTTGCACGTGACAAAAAGTGTAATTTTTTGATGGAGATTGATTCCTAATTCTTTAGCTCATAAATCTTGAGGCTGAGTCCGCTTATCTCAGTGGACAGAATCAGTAAAGTATGTGGGAACAGTAACTACTGCAGCCTGTCCAACTGGCTGCGCGGAGGCTGTATTGTGGTCTCCAAAGCCATCCTATTTGGCCCCTTCACCCAGTTTTTAAAGTGCCAGTCAAACAGGTTAAGTAAAGTGGAAGGTTCTGCAAGGTGCTGTTCCTCTTGCACGAGGGACAGAGGGAGTAAGGCAGTGTGTGTGTGCGCGTGCTTGCATGTTTACCTTATTCCCAGTCTCATGCTTTTTACTCACTCTTACCATCAACTGGGTGAGGATGAAAGTGTGATGAATGAGAGAACTTGGCAAACAAATTCTGATCTTTTGCATTCTGATCACTTTCATTAGGAGCTCTTTAACTTTGTTTTATTTTTGCTATGACTTTTTGCTCAAAAATTGTTTCTTAATACCTCAACATTTTTTTAGAAATTTAGCTTAATATTGTGCCAGACCTTTTACTTCTGAAAAGTGCTCAGCAGTCCTTTAATTCATAATTTCATAAGATACAGGAGCAGAATTAGGCTATTTGACCCACTGAGTCCACTCCACCATTTAATCATTGCTGATATGCTCCTCATCCCCATTTTCCTACCTTCAACCCATTACCAATTAAAAATCTAACTCCTCAAATTTACTCACTGTCCCAGTGAATTACAGATTCACAACTCTTTGGGAGAAGTAGTTTCTCCTCGATGCTGTTTTAAATTTTCTACCCCTTATCCTAAAACTATGACCTCTCATCCTAGAATGCCCCAACAGCGGAAGCACTGCTCCACATCTACTGTATCCACACCTTTCATCATTTTCTATACCTCAATTTGATCACCCCCATTCTTCTAAATTCCAGAGAACATAGGCCTAAACTGTTCAAGCTCTCTTCATATGACAAACCTCTTAACTGTAGAATCAATTCAGTGAACCTCCTCTGAATTGCCTCCAACACCACTACATCTTTCCTCAAGGGGGCCATAGCTGTGCACAATACTCCAGGTGCAGCCTCACCAATACCTTGTGTTGTTGCAACAATACTTCCTTACTTTTATATTCTATTCCTTTAGCTATAAATGCTAACATCCCATTCACTTTATTATCTGCTGTAATTGCATGCTAGTTTTCTCTGACTCATGAACGAGGATACCCAGATTCTCTGCAACAGAGCACCCCGAGGTCTCTCCCCATTTCGTTAATAAGTCACCTTAACATTCTTCCATGACTTCACACTTACTCACAATTTGCCACACTTTGGCCCACTCTGCTAATCCACCTAGATCTCTTTGTAAGATTCTTATTTTCTCAGCAACTTACTGTACTGCCTCATTGTGTCATCTGTACATTTGGCTCGAGAGATTTCTATCCCTGTATCCATGTCATTAATATCGATTGTAAATAGCTGGGGCCCAAGGACTGAACCTGTGGCATCCCACTAGTTACTTCTTGCCACCAGAAAACATTTATCCCAACTTCCTGTCTTCTGTTTTATCAGTCAGTCACCTATCCAAAACTAATAAGTTACTCCTAATCTCATGAGAACTAACTTTGTGATTTCCCCTTTTGTGCAACACCTTTCCCATTATCCACTTTGGGAATCCATAGGATTCCCATTATCCACTTTGCTTGTTACATCCTCGAAGAACTTCAGCAAATTAGTCAAACATGATTTGCCTTTCAGAAAACCATGCTGGCTCTGATGGATAGCATTTTAACTTTCCAAACATCCTGATAATGCTTCCTTGATGATTGGTTTTAAACACTTTCTCAACAACAGGGATTAAACTAATTGATCTGTAATTTCTCACATTTAGCTTGCCTTTTTGAATAAGGGTATTACATTAGCATTTTTCCAATCCATTGCCAGCTTTCCTGTGGCCATGGAATTTTGGAATATTATAACTAATGGATCCAATACCTCTGTCGCCATTTCCTTTAATACCTTATGATGTAGGCCATCAGGCCTGGGAGATTTATTTGCCCTCAATCCCAATAGTTTATACCTTTTCTCTACTAATGTTGAGTGTTCTAAGTTCTCCTCTTTTTATTATCTCTGACTTGCTGTTTCTAAAGAATGATACTGGTGTCCTCCACCATGAAAACTGAGGAAAAGTATTGATTTAGCATCTCTGCCATTTCAGTGCTCCCCACTATTAATTCTCTGGTTTCATTTTCCAAGGGACCAACATTCATCCTAGTAACTCTCTTCCCTTTCCTATGTCAATAGAAGCTTGAATGAGAAAGAAAATGGAAACGTGGCTCTCCAAGAGAAAGTGCTGGACAAGCCTGCTCTACTGTTTCCCCAACATCCTTTTTACGAAGAGTAAAAATTGCTATCAGCTTTGTTGAAACATGGACACTAGTCTGCCTGTCTAACCCTGGTATCTTGGATTATCAGTTGAAAGGAAGCCTGCACAATTATTTTGAGATTGTGACAATACACAAGTCCCGGAGCAACAACAAAAAGAAACTTAAGCGATATTTCAAGCAGCTCTGAAGATTTTTTTTTAAATTATCTGTTGCAACAAAGTTCATACTCAAATCTTTTGCAACTGCTCAGCACTGAAGGGATAATCCATCTCTGGCTTGTTATAGAGTCATAGAAGTTTACAGCATGGAAACAGGCCCTTGGCCCAATTTGTTCATGCTGCCTTTTTTTTAAAAAAGTCCTAAGCTAGTCCCAATTGCCCACATTTGGCCCTTATTCCTTTATACCCATAGTTACATGGGTACGATCTAAATGCTTTTTAAAAGACAAAATTGTATCCACCTCTACTACCATCTCTAACAGCTTATTCCACTTACTCACTACCCTGTGTGAAAAAATTGCTCCTTTGGACACTTCTGTATCTCTCCCCCTTAAACCTATGCCCTCTAGTTTTAGATTCCCCTACCTCTGGGAAAAGATACTGACCATCTAGCTGATCTGTGCCCCTCATTATTTTATAGACCTCTAAGATCATCCCTCAGCCTACTACGCTACAAAGAAACGTCACAGTCTGTCCAGCTCCTCCTCACAACTCAATCCATCAAATCCCAGTAGCATCCTAGAAAATATTTTTTGCGCTCTTTTTTGTTTAAAACTTTCTAGAATTTGAGACACGATTTTCCACTCAAAGCTATGCTGACTGTCCCTAATTAGCACTTGCATCTCTAAATGTGCGTAGATCCCGTCTCTCAAAGTACCTTTCAATGATTTATCCACTAAGGTTGTGACGCTCACTGGCCTGTAGTTATCAGGTTTCTCTCTTCAGCCCTTTTAAAACAAAAGCACATCTGTCCCTCTCCAATATTCAGGCACCTCATCCGTGACTATCGTGATTCAAATATCTCAGCTGGAAGACTCGCAATTTCCTCACTATTCTCCCACAATATTCTGGGATACACTTCATCAGGACCTGAGGATTTATCTACCTTGATGTGCCTTAAGACTTGCAGCACCACCATCTCTGTAATATGCATGATCCTCAAGACATCACTATTTACCCAAGTTCCTGACATCTATGTTTTTCTCAACAGTAAATACCTGATGAGAAGTACTCATTTAAGATCTAGCTCATCTCTTATGGATCTGCACATAGATGATGTTGTTGATCCTTAAAAGGCCCTACTCTCTCCTTTGCTACTCTTTTGTCCTTTATTTATTTGTAGACGCTCTTTGGATTCTTCTTTGACTTATCTGCCCTTTTTGCCCTCCTGATTTCTCTCATAACTCTACTCCTACATCTCCTAACTCAAGGGATTCACTTGATCCCAGCTGTTTCTGCATAACATGTGCCTCTTTCCTCTTGAGTAGGGCCTCAATTTCCCGAGTCATCCAGGGTTCCCTACTTCTGCCAGCCTTGCCCTTTACTCTAAGGGGAATGTGTTTACCCTGAATCCTGGTTAACAATTTTGAAATCTTATCACTTATCAGACATTCCTCTGCCTTCCCACAAGCTCCCCCCAATTTAACTTTTGAAAGTTCCTGTCTGACACCGTCATCATTGTTGATGACCCAGGGACTATAAAATCAGCGTGAATCAGGAGCATCTATTATGCTAGAGAAATACCCCATTGCAAAGATTATGCCATTGGATTTCAAAAAATTCTTGCTGCAGTGAAAATCCATCTTAATGCTTAATTTGATAGAAATGTTGGAATCAAATCCCTACAGAGCACATGAGGCCATTCAGCCCATCAAGCATGCACCAACAACAATCTCAGCCAGGTTGTATCCCTGTAACCCTGCATATTTATACTGCTTGTTCACCTGACAACAAGGGTGAATTTACTGTGACTAATCAACCTAATCCACACATCTTTGGACACAGAGGAAACCCATGCAGACATGGGGAGAACATGCAGACTCCACATAAATGGTGACTCAAAGCCAGAATTGAACCTTGGTCCCTCATGCTGTGAGGCAACAGTGCTCATCACTGTCACCATGCCTGATTTTCTGACGGAAGCCAGTAACAATCACATTCAACCTCAGAACATTCTGTGAAAATTTCTCAAGAAAGAGAATGATTGCCATGCTTTTGAATCTGGTTGACTTAACTAACTTCTTCAGAAATTGTTTTTGGGTAGTTAATAAACTAAAAGCATTCAGGTAACTGAGGGGAGTTAAATGGTTTATTATCTTCTGCAAGTTGGTTTAGCTGCAATTGTTCCCGGAATTAAGGATAACTATAAGAGACAAATCCGTAACCAAAAAAGTTATCTACAAATTAGTTTAATATGAATTGCAATTTTTTATTATTTTTGTTCAAGGAAATAATTATGCAATACCTAAATGAAATTGTTAAAAAACATTTGTGCATTTTTTGTTCAATAACATGAAAAAACTTAAAAGTCTGATACTATAATGCTGGACTGCTTTTTCAAGAATGAAAAAGTTCCTGTTGGAGGTACAGGATATACTCAGTAGCCACTGTTGCTCAAGTGGCATCCCCAGCTCACATCTTTATTTTCCGGAGTTTGGACTACTTCCTCCTCTTGCCGTCAGGGTCTTCACATTGGTATTCTGTTTATAAACATCTTCATTTTGCCACATTTCAAAAACTTCCTGAAAACCCCTCTGACCACCTTCACTAACTCTTCTTCCAATTCCTCTTTTATGTCCAATCCTCTCCATGAAAAACAGTAATATTGTAATGTAAATGCAGAGGATAAGCCCAACTTGAGACCAGAATGAAAAGATGCAAGACACTCTGGAAGACATGTACACTTCTTGGGTTAACAGCATATTTCTGCTACAGTGTTAATTTTGTTCAAGAAAAATGTTTGAGCATATAGGGCTCTCAAATTGGGAACACTCCAACCTATGTGCAGATCTCCTATGAAAAGAGCCTGAGTTCCACAAGAAATAAATAATAGATCTCCTGACTAGAATTGATAGTGCTTCTTTAATAGACTTGTATAATTAAGCACTGTACATTCATGTAGTGCTCATAATGGAAACATTTGTTGAACAAAGAACAAAACAGCACAGGAAACAGGCCCTTCGGCCCAACGAGCCCGTGCCACCACCCCAATGTTCCCACCTCTACCCATGATCCCTGTCTAGTTTATAGATCTATGGATTAAAACCAAATTTGAGGCAATTTAGGGAGAATTTGTTCTGCCAATTAGCCTAAGAGCATATTTTTGGGATGGAGGAGGAAACCAGAGCACCCGGAGAAAACCCACACAAGCACGGGGAGAATGTGCAAACTCCCACAGACACAGGCCCAAATACATGTATCTGCACAGCACAGCAATAGTCACTGAGCTGTCGTGTTGTCCATCAAATGGTCCAGGTCAAGCGTACACTAACATCGTGAAGCACTAGGATACTTGAAAAAAATCCAAGAGCAGCCCTCTCATGACCTATTGCGTGTATGCCCCTCATTAGACAACAAGGTGGACCAAAGCACCTGTAGGATAAAAACAAGTACATCAATATCATCATCTATTTACACACTTCCCAGGGACTCCCAAGGCTCATGATCCCTATTTTAAATCAGTTTTCTATACCCCTCCATTCCCATTCTGTTCATGTGCCCATCTAAGTATTTCTTAAATAACTCCAGAGTACCTGCCTCCACCACTTTACTTGGCAGCGCATTCCATACCCCCACCACCCTCTGTGTGAAAAAACTCCCTCTAGCATCCAAATTATACCTTACCCCCCTCACCCTAAGCCCGTGACCCCTCGTGCTATTTGAGTCCATCCTAGGAAAAAGCTTAACCCTGTTTACTCTATCTATACCCCTCATAATCTTGTACACCTCTATTAGATCTCCTGTAAGTCTACGTCTTTCTAAGGAAAACAGTCCCAATTTGCCTAACATCTCCTCGTAACTCAGACCTTCCATACGAGGCAGCATCCTGGTAAACCTCCTCTGCACTTTCTCCCGAGTCCCCACGTCCTTCCAGTAGTAAGGCGACCAGAACTGGACGCAGTGTTCCAAATGAGGTCTAACTAACGTTTTATACAACTGCAACATTAAAGGCCAGCTCTTGTACTCTATACCCCTTCCTATAAAGGCTAGTATACCATATGCTTTCTTCACAACCTTCTCCATCTGCTCTGCCACCTTCAGAGACTTGTGCACCTGCACCCCCAGGTCCCTCTGCGTTTCTATACTCTTAATAGGTCTACCCTTTATCATATACCTCTCCCCTAATTCTTTCTCCCAAAATACATCACCTCGCATTTATCAGGATTGAATTCCATCTACCATCTATCTGCCCAAGCTACCAGCCTATGTCCTGCGGCATCGCCTGACAATGCTCCTCACTATCCGCAAGTCCAGCCATCTTTGTATCATCTGCAAACTTGCTGATCACTCCACTTACTCTCTCTTCCAAGTCATTTATACATATTACAAATAGAAGAGGTCTCAGTACTGAGCCCTGCGGCACACCACTAGTGACCGAAGTTGAGTTTATATATTTTGCAACAAATGCTTTAACAGTTAAAATATGCCCAAATTTTATCAAAAACTTACTGGTACGGCTGCCAGTAGTGTTGGTTTAAGTACTGTTGTGTCACCTTTGCTTCCTTTCTTGATTTTTGCAGACTACAAAACAAAATGGTTAGTTATTCAACAATATATACCAAATGTAAAGATCCTCCTTCAAAAAAATTAAATTATGCCTTTTATTGCTTCAGATATTTTCACCCTCAAAATGCACATTTAAGGATGTGTTTACATTTTTCAGTCATACAAATTAGAGCAAAATATTATAGTTGTTCTCAAATAGAACACGCAAGTTTTGAAAGTAAGCTAAAAACTGCTGCAAGTCTATATTCAGTCGTGTAATTCACAGGTTGTTAATGAAATAAAGAGTGATATTTAAAGAAAACACAGCACGGTTTGAAATGCAGATAAGATCTGTTCAATATTTTACCACTATGAGTATAATAAAGATGATTTCAACAATGAATGCATTGATTAACTCATACCTGGTCTGCTAAAGTCTGAGGGGAGGAGTAGCCAATACAACAGCCACAAGCCATACAAAGTGTTTCTGCACTCAGCTCCAGGACATGTGCCAGGGGTAGGTAACCAATGTAGGTGTCCTTTGGTCTTTAAAAGGAGATATAAAAAAAGTAGGTTTTCAACAATTACAACAAATATGGATCTAAGAGCAAACATATGTACAAGCGCATTTGACACAATTCATATCTTGGCCGAATTGTAACACTCTTGCTGCTCAGAAGGCTTACTTGAGCACACAATCTAAACCAATACTTCAACGCAAAACTGAATGAATGTTGTAAGATCCAAGATACGGACTTTCAGGTAAAAATGTTAAGCTCAGGCCTGGTCTACATTTTCAGGTAGGTGGAAAATAAATTCCATGGCATGAGTGTTAGAAGAGCAGATTATTCCCAGTACCTTGTCCAATATTTAATCAAACAAAAACAGATTAACTGCACATTTGTCCTATAGCTTTTTGTAGGACATTGTGCTGCACAATTTCGCTGCCACATTTACTTACATTACAACGATAGTTATATTTCAAAAGTACTTATTGCAAAATACTTTTAAACCTCCTGAAGTTGTGAAATGAGTAGGTAAGTGGAGCTGAGTCCACAAAACGATCAGCCACGATCTTATTGAATGATAGGGCAGGCTTGACGGGCCAGATGGTCTATTGCTGCTCCTGGTTTTTATGTTCTTAAAACAGCATGCATAAATGCTAACTATTTTCTTTCAATAATGATTATTTCTTGCGATAAACAAACCTGCTTTTTAAATTGCAAGATACTTCAGTGATAATGAAGTATCAGTTTTAGCTTATCCATGAAGGATGAGCCATTTTCTTTAGTATGTGATTGTGATTGAAACAATGCAACTCAGGGACGAGGGTCTGACCTGCCTCATATATATTAAAAAAATACATATATGTTATATACACACACACATTTCCCCTGGGGGATTTACATTTGTAGCACTTGAATCTGGTACTGCATACAATATGACTGAATTAAGAAATTGCATTGAATCTAATCTATTCGTTAAGCACAAACATTCAGACTGGATCTGAAAATTGTTTATTAACTAAACATGGAAGTAGTAGGCTACACGTGAAATGCCAGAATTACTTTATATTCCCCTACAATGCAGAAGGAGGCCAATGGGCCCATAAAATCTGCACCAACTCTCCGACAGAGAATCCCACCCAGGCCCTTTCTCCTAACTCCACATACTTAGCCTGCTAATTCTCCCTCATTTTCACATCTTTGGACTGTGGAAGGAAACCAGAGCACCTGGAGGAAACTCATGCAGATACAGGAGAACATGCAAACTCCACAATCATCCAACAGAATTGGACCCAGGTCCTTGGAGCTGTGAAGCAACAGTGCCAACCATTATGCCACCATGCTATCCTCCTCTTCTCAATTTTTTTTTAAACTTTCCAGTATCTAAGTTTCACCTGTGTAAATTTGTCTCATTTCTCTACTAAAATCAATTACAAAATCTTAACTCACATCACGATATGAATCGTACCCTACATAAAAAAGTTTAAAAATGCACAATAATTATTTGTATAAAGGTCACAGTATTTTTTCAGTGTAAGAAAATAAAATTTCCTTGTTGAATCATAGTTATACATACCCCAAGTCAGGGACCCTGGAACACATCCCTGCTATTCCAGCTATGAGGTTGCTATGTGAAATCATTACTCCCTTTGGTAGGCCAGTAGATCCACTTGTGTACATAATTACTGCGATATCTGAAGATGTAGGTTTGGTCCGAGCTCTATTCACTATGATGGAATAAATAACCAATCCTTTAATTTATAAAATCAAGCTGCACCATGTACTGAAAGTAATTTGTCACAATTGCAGTCAGAAATATATTGTTGCATTTACTAATCATTTCATAAGATCAAACTTAGCTTATTTAGCAATTATTTCTGCTCACAAGCTTACTTAGAGACAACTGACAGGGTAGTGACAGAGACTTTTAGAAATACTCAAGACATTATTTTCACACTTTTCAATTTTGAAAGCAAAAATATTCACCATTTTAAAGGTGGCATTAAGAAAAGAAAACATCTAATAATACATGTATTTGCAATGGACCAAAACTTGTAACTGAAGCTAAATTACTACAACACTGTTCAAAAGCATTCTAATTGTACAATAAACAAAATGAAATCAAATCACATTCTATAAAAGGATGAGTCATTAATTAGGCCTTTAACAGTTCAAACGCAACCGATTAGTTTTGTCTATTGAATTTGACCAAAATCAGGTGAGGAAACAGAATACTTAGTCACACTGCACAACTGTCAGTGTAAGCACACCCTGGATTATTACTGTCGAGTTGGATGCATGATTAAGTTCTGCCTTGTATCTCAACAATGAGTCACAGCAAAGCTTGAAAGAATATCAATTGTTTCTGTGTCCTGAGTTTAAACCTGACAACCTGTGGCCACAAACAACTAGGCTGTTCTGCCTCATTGCACATTTGATGGGTACACTTTAGGAAATTTATGATTAGTAAGGTTCTTCTTTCTCTTTTATTGAGTAACAATAACGCATTTGATATTGGCTTTAAAAAATGGCTTGGAACAAAATGAAGCAAAATATTAAGCAATTTAAGAGCCAGAGCAATAAGATCTAAGAACAGCTACACATAAGCTACCTCCAGACAAGGCACAGGATTCATCACCACATTCATAACCACAGTTACTTTATGTTATATATCACCAATCTGAACTGTCACACAAAATGTACAGGCTACTTTTTCGAAATTATTTTACAGGGATATAGTGTTCTGGAAATTAAGAGACACAAAGCCATACAATCTCACTGCTGATTGTAATTAATTCCAGATGTGCTAGGTCTCCAATAAATGCAGTTGTCTTTCATTCACATGCCCTTGAGGCTCTCAGCAATGAAAATACCAGGGAAGAAAAACAAGGCGTGGAAAAATTGATTTATAGAGCAGGGAGGCAAAAAAAAAGTTAATTTAAACAATTCTTTTATTCTGAAATGCGCATTAATATTCATTTAAAGTAAAGAAAATACAAAATTCAGTTTTCTTATGCTGTGCCATGATTAAGAAAGACATTTCAGTTTTGTTGTAGATCTAAAGAACAAAGCCAGACAAACTGTTCTCTGGCATGTAGTCAAACGAACAGAACCAATAATTCTTACTACAGCTTCCCACTGACAGAAATATTCTCACACAAGCTGAGCTATCAGCCAGTACTTCCCATGACTGAATGAGCAGCTGACGGGTAATATAAAGCAACGTATAGTGAATGGGTTACACAAAAGCGTTCATCATTTTTGGAGTTCAAATTCAACTGAGGTAAACCTCAATGCAAATTTTTACAAAAGGTCATCCTGATTCAAAACGTTGATTCCATTTTCTTTCCATAGATAGAGATTTTCCAACATTTTCTGTTTTTATCTCAACAAAAACTTCCTGGGCTGGATTTTCATCAAGGATATGGGTATGAGGAGTTGGGAATTTTTCCAACCACACAACATCTTCCCTATTTCATGTCAGTAAAATTAGGCATGGGCTGGAATTGGAACAAAGACGGGAAGGTGGCAAGACAAGCAGACTAAAGGGCCTGCCTCCATTTAATGGGACATTAGCCCATTGTTTTCATTACTGTTTGGTCTTATAGTCCTCAACCTCTTAATAAAGATTTATTTACCTTTATCAAGAGGTAGATAAAGTGGGTAATTTATCTATCCACTTTACCACTATCAACCCCTGCATCCTCATACCTGTGACCACTCATTGCATCGTATGCACCAAATACCAACCAATAAGCCTTATAACACTAGCAAATCCTTGAAATACTAACGAGAAAATAAGTGTTCATAATGAGGCCACCTGGAAAAAACAGATGTCTAACTATCCAAACTGCTTCTGTTCTTACAGTTGCCAGGTGACTGCATTATGAATGCTTGGCTGAGCTCCAAAATAGATTCAGCTCAGCAGGGGTCTGTTAATACTGCTTGTATGGAAGGTGTTAGCTTTTTGAGATTGTTAATTTTATAACCTTGTGACAATCTTCAAAGAAAGGGTACAGGTTTTTCAATGTGTGTGTATTTATTTGCTCAAGGTTAAGAGATATTGTTAGAATTCAACTGCCCGCCTGCCACAGGAATCAGAGCGGGTGAGGGGCAGGTCCATTGACGACATATGAGATTTTCCAATCTCAGTTCGGGCAAGGCCATAAACTCCCACCCAATTAGTGGATTAAAGATATCCTCAAAGAGACTTACACTGCCTGTAACTATTTGACAATTTTATGAGAAGGCAAGAGGTGAAATGTTTTACAAAGGGAACATTAAATTTTTTTTTTTGATTGCTCACTCAATATTATGGCCTCCCACTATGTTTCATGACTCCAAGGATCTGCGAAGCACATCTTCCAAGTAAAACAGAAATGACTCCACTGAAATCGCAAGAGTTTGAAATGCTTACCCCCATAATGGAACCAGCAAAGATGTGAAAGTTCTTGTGATTTGTTACTGCACCCTTACCCTAAGTTGGCAAAATCTGTCAGAAACATGAATAGAAAGTGGGAGTCCTGGAGTCATGTCTGATCTGCCATTTTTAAAACTGTTCCACTTCTGTTCCACCCCAGACAGAGGCATGAAAATCTGCAGCCTGATTTCTGATAACATGAAAATAACTGATTCTGAAGCCATTATACAGTGTCAATCTACTTTGTTTCTGCAAAATCTTAGAATCGTAGAATTTCTACGATCAAGGAGACCATTCAGCTCATTGACCCTGCACCAACAATTATACCAACCAGGCCCTATGCCCGTAACCTCATGTATTTACCGTGCTAATCCTCCTGACACTGTGGCAATTTAGATGGCTAATCAATCTAACCTGCACATCTTCAGACTGAGGAAGGAAACCAGAGCATCTGGAGTGAACCCACACAGACATGGAAAAAATGTGCAAACTCCACACGGACAATCACCGAAGGCCAGAATCAAACTTGGGTCCCCGGTGCTGTGAGGCAACAGTGCTATCCATTATGCCAGCAATGGAATTCAATTTGAACTAGCATTAGTTAAATCAGTCTCAATCAAAACTCTATTCCACTAATATACATTGTTGAAAATGCTCTGCAAATGCCTCTAAACAATGCTTGTTGGAAATGCCAAGAAAAAAGCTATTCCTCATCATTGTCTTCCTTACAACAAGAACTTCAATATTCCTCACTAAACAAGTTACGCAAAGCAACTCCAAATATTTAATTCTATTAACTAATCTGCAATGCGTGTTAATAAAGAGAAAATTTCAGAAATCCAATAAGTACAAAAAAGAAATATTGTAAATATACTGCAGGCCTGTATCTGAAAATAACACTTTAGTATTTCAGTTGAGAATTCTTTCAGAATTTTGGAGTATGAAGATAATCAAGCAGAAATGTCAAACTTTTGTCTTTCAAAAGCTGACAGATCTACCAAGTATTTCCAGCATTTTCTGTTGTTGTGCTAACTGAATATAAATATAACCTTTGAGTCAGAGTTATTCAGCATTTAGTTACCTTGTACAGAAAGGCATATAAACACAAAGTCAACATGCAAAAGTGAAAAAACAAACTACACACAGTTTTCTGGTTTTGCACCCAATGCTTCTACTGCTGCCATGTTATGAACCATAATTCCACGGGGATATTCAGACCATGCTGTTGGTTTATCATCTACAATTATGATATGCTGTAGTTTTGGAACATTAAGGAGGATTTCCTGTGAAACAAAAATGGAAAAGAAATTAAAATCCAGAATGATCCATCACTTAAAATATCTGGAAAACAATTATTACACTTATTTGGTGAAAAGTGGCATTGCAACTTGCAAAATGTCCTGATAATTATTATTGTCACACTTGGATAATATGATGAGATTAAAAATCTTCACATAACATCTATAGACAGAATGGAACAAGAATTGACTGAGATTATGCTGAGACTGTACAATGCACTGATCAAGCCATTCTCAGAACACATACTTTTAGTTGTCCTGCCACAAAAGGCAAGTGCATTGAGACGAAATTTATATTGCTGTGTTTTTCTGTGTTGATTTTTGGGACACAGTTTAGAATCCCAGCATGTTCGGGAATTCCAACCCAAGTGCACATTATGGCAGGGAGATAGGCCATGAATGCTCAGTTTCTGATATATACAACTGCAGGAATTGAACAATGTGCTTAAATGTCTTGAAATAACAAGATTGGGGTCATGGTGTGGAAAAAAAAGCCCATGTGACGAGGTTACTCAGGAGTTGAAGACGTGGCAACTAAAATATTGTCATTCATTCCATATGCAGTTGGGGCTCAGACAAGCCAGTAAGGAGCTGAAGGAGAGATGACACACTCCCTATGCAACTGGGGCTCAGAAGAACCTATGAGGAACTGGGGTTCTGAGAAGCCAAATAGCAGTTGA
Source organism: Sphyrna mokarran (assembly GCA_024679065.1). NCBI lineage: Eukaryota > Metazoa > Chordata > Chondrichthyes > Carcharhiniformes > Carcharhinidae > Sphyrna > Sphyrna mokarran. The sequence goes on along the minus strand of JAGIQG010000003.1, from coordinate 47,090,736 downwards.
TATCGTTGTTGAGAGCTGGAACTCAGGGAAGCTGAAGAGCAGTAGTTATTAGACGCTTCTGGGAGTTGGGGCTAGGGAAGATCAGGAGCAGTGGAGCTCTGCACAGAGCAACTTGACAGCTGAAGCTGTGCTGGTAATTAGATGCTGGGGTGGAGCCTTGTGAATCCATTGGGACACAATCTAGGGAAGAGATGCAGTTGGCAGGTAATTGTGAACTGAAACTGCTACTGAGAGAAATCAGAAGGTAGATCCATGAAAGCAAGATGCTGATATTCCTCGAAGGGAAGATAGAATTTTAAAAGAATTGTTTGACTTAGTGATCACTGACACCTGATGGGGTGCTAAGAAAATTTATGGAATCTGTCTTGGTTGCATCTGCCAAATAATGCGCAGTTTGTATGGTGTTGACCATAGTTTGCCTATTATTTCATTTTCACTTCAGGTTAATTCTGGATATTAGAATATGCTTTGTTGACTCCGGAATAATATATTTTTTGTTTAAAACCATGAAATCCTGTGGTTTAATTTCCTTAAAGTGTTTGGGATTTCAAATTTTGCCTTTTTTTTTTAAAAACAGATCTCTAACCAGATTGTAACAAAATTGTAGGATTTTGTTCCAGGACTGACAGTTTGTACGAGAGGAACTGTCGTGTATAACAGGGTGATCTCTGAAGGAAGGTTAAAAATTCAACCTCTGCAAGCTAGGGAAAAGATGGTGAACAGCAACCTTGGAGATTGTAAAATAGTCAATGAGTTTTTAGTAAGATAATATTAAATATTAGTCCAACAAGTTAGGATAGACCAGAAGTCAAAAGTATAACTAACAAAATCATTATTTAATATAGATATCGACTAGATGTTATCAATAACTGTTTGAAATAATTTGCATTGTGCAGTAAGAGATAAACTTTTCAGGACATTTCAAAACAGCTGTATGTCAGACTATACGAGTTAAAATATTAGAACTCCAATCCAAAGATGTGCGGATTAGGTTAATTCCCTATGCTAATAAAATTGTCCCTTAGTGTCCTGAGATGCATGGGTTAATGGGTAAAAGATGTAGGAATATGGGGGTTGGGCCTGGGTGGGATTGTGTTCAGTGCAGGCTCGATGAGCCAAATGGCCTCTTTCTGTACCGTAGGGATTCTATGATTCTTCTACGAATCGCCTTTCTCATTCTTCAGTTTTCATAGGTTCACGTGAGCAATAACTACATTTAACAGCTTACCTACCCTGAATAAGGGAATAACTTGAGCGCAACATTTAACTGATTCCAGGTGCGTACATTATTAGTAAAGATTATCATGCTAAAAACAGTTTTTAAACATGCCAAAAGAAAAATACTGGAGATGTTAAAAATTTGCAATGGAAATGAGGAATATTGAAAATATTCAAAACTTCAGTAAAACCTGTTATGTTCTTAACTTTTTCCAGAACTGGAAGTTCAATTTTAACTTTGCACAAAAGAATGAATGGGTTTTGAATGAGTTAAAAATCCCGCCCGTTAAACTTGTTTCTCCCTCCACAGATGCTATCTGACCCGAGCATTTTCAGTATCATCTGCATTTACATAACGTGTTTTTTCAATTTTAATATTGGAGATCATGTTCACAATTATCACGTAGAAGTGCAGCATTTTATCGGATACAACGTTGACCTTTATAGATAGGGGGATAAAATATAAAAGTAGGGAGGTTCTGTTGCAGCTGTATAGGATGCTGGTGAGGCCGCAGCTGGAGTACTGTGTGCAGTTTTGGTTGCCGCATTCGAGGAAGGATATATTGGCCTTGGAGGGGGTGCAGAGAAGGTTTACTCGGCTGATACTGGAGATGAGGGCATTGGAATGTGGAGAGACTGAATAGGCTAGGTTTGTACTCTTTGGAGTTTAGAAGGCTGAGAGGGGATTTTATAGAGTTGTATAAGATAATGAAGGAGATGGATAGGGTAGAGGCTGAGAGACTCTTCCTGCTTAGCAAAGATAGGACTAAAAGGCAAAGCCTCAAGATTGGGGGGTGGGGGGGAGAGAGAGAGAGGGGTGGTGGTGGTGGTGTTCAGATCACAGTTGCGGAGGAGTTTCTTCACGGAAAGGGTAGTGAATCTTTGGAATGCTCTGCCTGATGAGGCAGTGGAGGCTTCCTTGCTGAATATGTTCAAGTCAAGAGTCGATAGGTTTTTGATTGACAGGGTAATTAAGGGTTACAGGGAGAAAGCAGGAAAGTGGTACTGAACCACTACAGATCAGCCATGATCTTACTGAATGGCGGGGCAGGCTAGAGGGGCTGGATGGCCTACTCCTGGCTCCTATTTCTTATGTTCTTATGTTTTTATGTACATTTCAAATAAACTAAGGAAAAAAGAACATTTGAGTTTCGTATTTCAGATATGTTGGCACTCTTTTATTCCGGAGACATAATACTGAAGGAATCAAATTTAACTATAAAGATTCCCTATCACCCAATATATTAAATGATCATACAAAACTTCTCTCATCCATTAAGCAATCTGTAAATATTTAACAGGAATATTTAATCTCTTACAAAAACACTGGAAAATAAACAAAAAAATTACAGCAGTAACAAAATTCTGTGCCTACCTTCAGTTTTGTTTGCAGGAGTTTCTTGCTTGTGATGATATGAGTGACTTCAGTTTCATTTAAACCATGTGCTATTGCTTGACCTCCCAAAGTTGCGTAGAGGGTGACAACTGGAAATTAAATAATAATTGCATTTCAGTACAACTCTCAAAATGAATTAACTATACCCCAATCAATAAACCTTCTAAAAAGGCAGAAAGGAAGAGCTTTCTAAATGCCAGTTTATGAACAAGGTTGCAAATCAAATGCTGTATAAAAATTCAAACTCATTGTTTGTAATCAGTTTTATGGAAAAATAAAGAATCTAGTTTGATTTGTCCTAAATTTCACAAAAATTCTTTTGAAAATTTCTTCCATTTGACTTTTTAAAAAAATCTCTACCTCAAAGTTTGCAACAAGTGTCATCTAGAAAAACAGTGCAAATTATTCAAATAATTTTCATAATAAATTGCATTCTCTCATCTTCACACCCCTCACTCTCTCTGACTAACCGTTATAAATGTCATGTCTCAGGTTGTGCATTCAAGATTACAACAACACACTTTATACATAAGACTTTCAAAGACAATGAATACCCCCTTGCTGAGATCATGGAATCAACATTTGCTACATGAAAAAATTCCTAGTCATAATGTCAAAAGTTGGGAGCTGACGACAAGGACAGTCAGTGGGTCAATGTATCCAGGCAAGCTGAAATTTTCTGAAGGGGGATTTCTTTTTTAACATAAAAGGTCAACCTTTAAGCAGTATGAGAAAACTTATGTCTGACAGCACTCATTTCCTGCTGCACAGTGTTGGTTTCAGAGATAAATTACTAATGCTTTTATTTTGGCTGGTGCAAGAGGCAGGAAAATGATTGTCTTCATTCCCACGAGCACTGACCACATAGTCCAATGACCTTTCTACGAGAAAGTAACAGGGGAACATTTTAACCAGATTCAAAAAATACATTAAAATGCAAGAGCTGTTGTAAGTAGTCAATAACATTTCACGGGATGGTGAAAAAGCATCAGCTTAAAAATAAAAATGAAATATTTGTTAAACATAATACAATTTTTGATACTGCTGCAACAAGAAGTTAAAGAATGGTGTATTATGTATTGACGTCATGGAGAAATCCAGGAAAAAGAACTGGGCAGATGTAATTCATTAACACCATCACTGACCTAGATGTCATCAGCTCTCAGCAGAGTCACCTCACACTTTCTCAGGCAAGGCTGGATGGATACGTGTGAGCGCTCACGGCAAGTTCCTTAAAGCATAAAGTTTAGATTGTAGGTCTACTTGTATAAATCAGTTAGTGGGGCCATCACAAGGGTTGCAGCATGTTTAGCAGTATTTGAAGCAGTATGCAGAAGAAAAACAGCTACAGATTTGCAATATAACCAAACAGCAGATCTCATGAAACCTTTAACATCTTGCAATTTTTTAAAAAAAATTACAAGTTTGTTATTTCTACAAGATTTATTGCTGCTTTTTATATATGATGATTCAATGGTAGATATAGAGGAAAGAAAAATCAACAAATTATGTCCGTTTGGAATCGAAGCTATGATCAGTTTTGCTACATTTGAAAGGTATATTATTCACTAAATAGTAAAATAAAACCACTTCAAACAAGATGAGAAGTACATGCAGATCTAGGACCGCTAATTCATTGCTATTGATCAGTGTACAGGGCAAACCTAATTTTCCAACCCCAAAAATCATATTTGTTGCACATATTTGGCATGCAAGTTAACCCTCTCCCTTTGCGTGATATTCTACCATGTGATCATCATTACCCTCCAGGTAAAACACCACAATAGGTAATTATATTTGAAGCTGTTTTGGCACTGTGTTCATTCTGCACCAAGTACAGTTAGTATATTTGCTATCAGCAAGATATAATTTCAAAATTTATTTCATAATGTACATCACATGGAGTAAGAGAATACTAACCCTAACATTCCAATTCTACAGCTATGGTAACCATTAGAAAGCCTTCCAATGGTTTATGATATCAGCAAGAAACAAAACAAATACAGACTTTGAACTTTACATATCAATAAGCATCCACATATTTTAATAAAAAAATCTCGTCATCAAAAGAAAAAAAATACAATGTTGACATTGGGCAAGTGAATATTTGTCCAGCATCAGTGCATTCAGCTTAAGAAAGCAATGACAAAATGCAATGTAAAGCTCCTTCTCTACAGGCCCCAACTTCAATGCCAGAAAACTATCACTCACCTAGTATAACAAGTCCATTTAGCATGTGCCAACCACACTTGGCACAATATTTTGTTTACAGCAATAACATGAATCATAGATTTACAGATTATAAATTCAGACAGGTCAAGACTCCATTTTTCTATCATTCACACCAGAATGTTTTCTTCAGAGAAGAACAATTGACTGACCACATTTTTCTGCAAGCTTGCTTATTTTTAGAATTTTATTATCTTGTCTGCTTCTTTTCTGTCGATAAGTAACACTTAAACTGAAATAGAAATATATATGCACAATTGTTCCTAAACTGTATATAGAGATAAATTTGAGCACATGGATACTTCTTTATAAAAAAATGTTAGAAAAGTAACAAATTAAACAGATGATCAGTTGTTAAAGCCAAAACATTTAGTATAAAATGGATATTAGATTTATATATAGATGAAATCAACCTAACATACTTGCACCAAAAATAAAGTCTAAATGTTGAAATATGGCTGAAAAATATCCTAAAGAATCTCATTTTCCCCAATTTAAGCCATTTTATGTCAAGTTGTTCAAGTAGCAATTTATGGAGGATTAAGGAATAGGAGAGCATTAGGGATGGAGGAGATATTTGGGTCTGGGCATTGGAGCAAGTTGCTCAGAGGAAGTTGAAAGTGCAATCTCCAGGCTTGCAAAAATGAAAGGGAATCCAGATGTTTGGGAAGAGGTTTCATGGAACAGACGGTATTGTTGTCTGCTCTGACGAAGGGCCACCTAGACTCGAAATGTTGGCTCTATCCTCTCCCCAGAGGTGTTGTCAGACCTGCTGAGATTTCCCAGCATTTTCTACTTTTGTTTCAGATTCCAGCATTCACAGTATTTTGCTTTTATTCCACAGTGGCGTCCCAGTTTTTCTGCTTCCATTCTCTCCTGCACCCCATTTCTCAAATTTTCAATCCCCCCTTTTGCCTCTCACCTCACTTTTCCTGATCACTTCTCCATCTCCTGTTATCCTCTTTCTGTCTCTTATCCACTCATCCCAATTGCCTAACTCCTTCTTCTCTTAGTTGTAATTATTTCCTGCCCTTTAGCTGTACTTTCTCCAAATACCATCCGTTCTTGACAGTGTCAATATCATGGGAAATTGATTAGTTAAGTTTAAATCCATAAACTAAATTTCATATTTACGGGCTCACAGTACAGATGTCTCATAGGAAACTGCGCATACATGATTTCACTGTAAGTACTACATTTACTCTGTAATGTCATTACCATGTTTCACAAGTTGCTCTAAGATCAGCGTGCCTATTAAAATGTATGCAACAATAAGCAAGTGTTGAAAATAGCCCTATTCACATCACCAGAAACATAAAATTCAAAAAGATACAACAGCAAAGAAAAAAAACATATTTTGAACCAGAAACATAATTAACAAGGTCCAGGAGTCTTGGGGTGAACATTATGATACAATGACTAATGTAAGGATTGAAAAGTCTGCATTTATGTTATACTTTATGAATGTTAAACTTCCACAACTTAAATCATTGCCCAATTCCCTTTGTTAGTGATTGTAACTGGCACAAATGGAACGAGGGCACAGCAAGAAGTCAATCCCTTCAGTAAAAGGGAGAGAAAATAGATTAGAAATCAATACTGGCCTTTTCTTTTAAACAGTAAACTCAAAGATACCATCACAATTTTATAAGCACTCATTTCTCTAGAGAAACACAATCTGCAGTCAAAACAAATCTTTTTTCAGAGAGATGGGTCTCATCACACAGCTGTAGTTCATAGGCTGATATAATTTCAAGACCACAACGTGGCAAAGAAAGAGACAGTACTTCTATCTGATGGACTAACAGAATAAGATTTAAAGATGATTTTGAATTACTGCAGGTGATATTAATGGGGCAAGAGCAAGAATTTCTCAACTTATATTTTGGGAGGGGAGGGGAGGGGCGGTGGTGGTGGTGGTGGTGGTGAAGAGGCTGCTTAATCTTAGTATCTTTTTTTTCCTATTAAAAACCATAAAATATAATTTAAACAAATTTCTGTAATATAGATAAAATATATTCCAGAAGACAGGGCAATTGAAATTTACAAAGCTTTCCAAAGGGATTATGAGGCTGATTTATGAGAACTAAAGGAACTGATTTAGTAAAAATGGAAGAGAATAAAAAATATTGTAAATATTCAAATTTGAAATGAAAACTAACAATGTTGAAGATGTCAGCACTTATAGAAAGAAACAGATTTTGATACTTTGAGTGTACATTCTTTATCACAACTCAGAGGGGATTTGATAGAAGGTGCTCAAAGTAATTAACACAATATTCATAGATGTTTTATTTTTATTGGTACATAAGATCAGAAGCAAAAAAGACATGGCCTAAAATAAACAAAACTTCAAACATAATGGGAGAGATTAAAGTTGTCAGGATGGAGAGTGATCACCAGCTGTAGTTGGGGCAATGTTAAAACCAGTTGTCATTCAAAAGATATTGAATAATTATTTAGAGAACAGAAAACGGCATGGGGATAATGCAGAGGAATGGAATTTGGATACGGGAGATAAAGCATGCAAATATGATTGTTTTAAAATATCCCCAAGATCTACTTAAATTCAGCCAAGTTCAGGGAAATAAAGAGCTGAATGACTGGCTCCAGTACTAAGGTTTCTACGCAGTAAACAACAGATATTACTGAACTATTAGTTTTGAACTGGAAGAACATCAAAATTTACAATGAAATCAAGGCATTAGATTATGAAATGATGGAATATCAAAATTATTTCAATATTTATATCATGACAAACAATTCTAACAGGATTAAAGGTGATATAAATTGGACTACTGCAAGCAGCCCAAAGTAAAATACCTAAATATCTATGACAATATATAGAACCCTAGACAGTGAGCTGATAAAAGTCATCATACAATTTAGCCAAATCGGAGATTTAATATTAATTCCAGACAGAGTTATGAATTTAACCTTCAGAATCACTGGGAGGATAAGGAACATAAATAATAGTTTGGCCACAGAGCCTAGCAAAGAGCAACATCTCCACTTGTCTTCCTAATTGCCTACTTTATTAGTTCTTGTACAAGTGCAACCAAGGGCAACTAGGGATGGATAATAAATCTTGGCCAGAGATGCCCATGTCCCATGAATGAATAAAAAAAGTCTCTCTGAATTTCATGCTTTTTTAAAAGCATGCTGCTTTGAGATTCCTACCTCTCAGTTTCCCAAATCATACAGCATTTGCCATTTTGTTTCCCACTCAATTAACCTGGTTATGTCTCTTTGCAGCCTCTGTGTCCTCCTCACAGTTTACATTTTCAATTAACTTATATCAGCAAATCTAGATATTTTACTCAATTTCTGTGTCTTTCTGGCCCTTACTTGTGTATTATGCTCTGTGAGGCATGATATTGAATGAAATTCATGTTTACCACATGCACACAAATTCCCATTACCTACCTTACTACAAATATCTTCCAAAAACTCATTTTTCAAACAAAATTGTGTTTTAAAACAATGTTGATTTTATCTGACTATAGTATGATTTTCCAAGTGTATTGTTAAAGCTTCCTCAATAATAAATTCCAGCATTTTTCCTAGCTACCAATATCAAGTTAATTAGACTGTTTGCAAATTTCCAATCCACTGGACAATTCTGGAAATTAGGGAATTAGAAAAATCGTAACTAGTGTATTCACTATCCATGTATTTACTTCTTTTAGAACCCTTAGATGTAGCACATAAAGTCCTGGACATTTGACTGCTTTTAGTCACTTAGGTTTCTCTAATACTTTTTCTTTGATTAATTACCTTAACTGTCTCACTAACAATTGTCTTTTGCATATGCACTATTTCTGGTATGTAATTTGTGTTTTCTACTGTGAAGACAGCTAAAATATTTATTCAGCCTCTGTCATTTCCTCATTCTACATGGTAATTTGCTTGTGTCTGCTTCTAAGGGACCAACATTTACTTTGGCTACTTTCTTCCCTTTTACATGCTTGTGAAACCTTTTACTAATTATTTTTACTTTCCCGGTTAGTTTATTTTAAAAAGAAAAAATGGAATGAAAATAGAGTTTTTAGCCATCCTTTATTTGGTTTTTACACCCCAAGTACCCAGACTTACTACTATTCTTACATCCATCATAAACCTCTCATTTAATTATTTACTATCCTTAACTTCCCTTGTAAGCCATGGATGGGTTTTCTTGGCTCAGCTTTTCTAAAAATGAAATAATAGCACTTTGAATTCTTGAAATATTTTCTACTGTTTATTCACTGCCATATCTTCTATTTACCCAGTCAAACTTAGCCAGTTCTCCTCCCAATGTAATTGGATTAATTAAGATTTTTGTTTGGGACTGGAATGTGTCCCTTTCAAAGTTAAAAAGCTGAATTCTATTACTACTTCTTCTCAGGGTATCTTTTACAAAGCAATTGTTAATTAGTCCTGCCTCATTGCATAATAGAGCTAAGATAACTTTATCCTAAATTGGTTCCATCACATACTGTTTCACAAAACTGTTGAGAAAGCAGTCTGCAAACTCACCTCCCACATTATCTTTTCCAATTTGACTTGAGTCTGCTTGTAATGAAATTTTAGCTTAATCCTCTATCCAACAATGTAATTATCATTAGTTGTCCTATAAGCTACTCCCACCACCAGCATTTTTTGATTCTTGTTATTATAAATCTCCACATATTCTTAATCTCCTTCATCCTTTTTCATGAACATTCTTCTGATATCCTTTAACATTAGGACTATTCCTCCTCCTTTTCCATTGATCCTGTCTTTTCAAAATGTTGTTCATGCTGGAATATTTATTTCCCAACTTTGGTGATCTTGTATACACATTTCTATGATGACGATTAGATCTAAACCATTTACTTCTATTCATGCCACGAATTTATGTACCTTATTTATGAATGTTTTTAATATTGTTTATTATTATTCTTTGCATGCCCTTACACGTTGATGCATCTCAATATTAAAGCTTTCTCCCCCGCTATGCTTGGCTTTAGGTGAATAGAAATACTGCTCTATAACTGCAACCTTTTTCTTTAGGTTTCTAAATCTCCCCTTGATGTCTTTCATTTCTTTTAATTTAAAGCTCTATACACAGACTTAATTATACGATTTGCCAGGACACAAACTTTAGCTGCTTAAGTGAAGCTAAAGCTGCTTCCTCTTTCCCCAGTACTGATGCCAGTGCCTCTTGATTTGACACCTTTTCATCCATGCCACTCTAAGCCAGGGGTTCAATTCTCCAATCCGTTTGACCCTATGTTAATTGGCCCATGGATCACCAAATCCTCAGCATCTCCCAACAGAGTGTACTTTCTAGTTCTATTGTCGTTGGTTCCTATATGGACCCAAAAACAGAATCTCATCCCACCACCTGAGTCACAAGGTAACATTCTTACCTTAATCCTAGCATCAGGCAGACAGCACAACCTTTTCCAGTCATAACTGCAGGGAATAGCATTTATCTCTGAATACACAGTCCTCTATCACATTTCTTTCGCACGTACTTGATTGATTACAGCACCATTGTGTCAAAATCCAATTTGCATTTCCACTCTAGAGTACTGCTCTTGTTTAAAATAAGCAGCAAGTACTCCACACCCGTTGGTCAAGGTCAAGGACTGAATATTGATGGTTATGCTTATTCTACTGTGGTCTCTTGCCTCATCCACAAGGGTATCCCAACCTGAAACGTGTGTGACATGGTGCATAGCTTTTTTTTCCAAAGTAGTGAGGAGTCACATAGAACCCAGTGAGAAACATATACAGAGTGCAAGTAGTAGGCTATTTGTCCTTCAAGACTGCTCTGTCATTCTCCCAACTTACCCACCAGGGGAATTGAAATGGGTGAGGCAAGAAATTTGACAGACCAATGGTCTGTTGAACTCAGTAAAAGTTTTGCAACACCAATTTTAAATCCAACCAATTTATTTGATAGTAAATCTGTGAGCTTTCGACACTATGTTGTGCCTTTGTCAGGCAAATGCAGTGTTCTGATCTGCAGAGGCACTCATATCCACACAGATGGTTACAGATTGCTGATTAGAATGCGAATCCTTACATCTAACCTGCTATTCAAGTGTTAAAGTGGCTAACAATGTGCGTGAAGGGAATCCTGAGCATTGGTTAGAGAATTGTGCATTTTCTCCAGACAGCACAGTAAGTGAGGTTTTTTGCTAATCCAGGCAAGTTACAGGGGTTACAGATTGTGTGACATGAAGCCAAGATCCCAGTTAAGACCGTCCTCATGTGCCATGAACTCTGGCAGGAATTTCCACTCTTAGGGAGAGTGCAGCTAGAGAATCCTGCCCTTACTACCACCAACCTTCCGCCCTCATCACAAACAATCTTTCTGAATCTGTTTAATCTTGTTAGAACTTTATTTCTCACTCTAAACAGCAATGAACATAATCCTAACCAACAGTCTTTCCTCATATGGCAGTCCTGTCATCCCAGAAATAAGCCTGATAAGCATCTGCATTCCCTCTTTACATCCTGCCTCAGTTCAAGGCATCAAAGGTGCACACAATACTGCAGGTGTGGCCTCTCCAGTGCCCTATACAATTGCAATGAAATATCCTTATTCCAATATTCAAATCTTCTCACTATGAAAGTCAAAATACCATTTGCCTTCTTCACTGCTTGCTGTACCTGTATGCTTGCCTTCAGCAATAGATGCATGAGGACATCAAGGTCTCAGAGTATCTACCCCTCTCTGGAAAAAGATTATCAAGATCTGGAGATTTATCAGCCTCCAATCCCATCAATTTCCCCAAAACGATTTTTCTATTAATACTGATTTCTTTTAGCTCCTCAATAAAACTAGTGTTCCTCAGAATCTCCAGATATTATTCCTTATATTTTCACAAAGGTTATGAAAGTATGAATTTAGTTCCTCAACCATTTGTTTCCTGTTTTAAATTTTCCTGTTTCCTGACTGTGCTCACATTAAATTTTTCCCAATCATTTTCTCTTTACGTACTTACAGAAACTGTCAGTCACTTCTTATATTTCCTAAAATTTATTTTCATATTCTATTTTTCCCTTCATCAATCCATCCCTTGGTCCGTTTTTGCTGAATTTTAAACTGCTCACAATCCTCAGGTCTACTGCTTTCTCTTGCCAATTTCTGTGCTTCTTCTTTGATTCTAACACTATCTCTAATATCCTTCAAGCCATAGTTTGGCTGCATTCCCTTTTCACTCTTGCATCAAATAAGAGTAAACAACTTTTGGAGTTCATCTTTTTGTTCCTAGAATGCCTGCCATTGGCCTGTTCACTTTCCTTCCTTTTAGTGTTTCTCAGTCCATCATAGCCAATTCATACCTCGTACCATCAAAGTTACTTCTATTGAGATTCAGGGTCCTAGTTTCAGAATCAACTACCTCACTATCCACTTTGATACAGAATTCTATCATTATTATGTATGGTTATCCATCTCAAAGGTTCTCTCACAACCAGACTGCCAATCAATCATTGCCCATTGCATAATACTCAGTCCAAGATGGCCAATTCCCCAATTAGTTCAACATTTTGGGGCAGAGAACCATCCCATATACACTCCAGGAATTCCTCCTCTATTGCATTGTGAGTAATTTGACTCATTCAATCTATATGCAGAGAAAAGTCACCTACGGTGACAGATGTTCACGTGCATCTTGCAAATCCTGTCTAACACTATCCTTGACATTGTTACTACAATTTGGTGGTCTGCATCTCACCCCCATAAATGTTTTAGGCCCCTTGTGTTTCTTAATTCAATTAGTACAGACTCTACATAGTCCATGCTAATACCTTTCATCAATATTATGTCAATGTCTTCTTTAGTCAATAGTGCAACTCCATCATCTTTTGCTTTCTAATAGCTGTCAATGCTTAGTCACCTTGGAGCCATGACTTCATAATCCCAACTATATCATACTCCTTTACATCTATCTGCACAACTAATTTATCCATATTATTTCAAATGCTTTGGACATTCAGTTACAAAACCTTAAAAAGATAGTCCTCTTAACATTCCTTATTTTTTAAACTATTTCCTTATCAGGTTCTGGCTTTTGATTTCTCTGCTCATCATTTTTATCATTCTCCTTGTTGTTTTTTTTCTTGCTTTTAATTGACCCTACTCTGAATCTTGAGCCAGTCGTCATCGTATAAACACTTATTAGAAACATAGTAACTAGAAGCAAGAGAAGGCCCTTCAAGTCCGCTCCACCATTCATTTTGATCATGGCTGATCTTCCCTCCCCCTACATATCATTTGATCCTTTTAGCCCCAAGAACTATCTAATTTCTTTTTGAGATCAGGCAACATTTTGGTCTCAAATACACTGTGATAGTGAATTCCACACACTATCCTCTGGATGAAGGAATTTCTCCACACCTCAGTTCTAAAAGATTTACTTGTCATCCTCAAACTCTGGCCCCTAATTCTGGACTTCCCCACATTAGGGACATTCTGAATCCACCTTGTTATAATTTTATAAGTTTTTATGAGATCCCCTCTCACTATAAGCTCCAGTGAATATAACCTTGCTTGCTTAATCTCTTCTCATAGGACAGACCCGCCATCCTAGCAATCAGCCTGGTAAACGTTCACTGTATTCCCTCTATAGCAAGAATGTTTTTCCTCAGATAAGGACACCAAAACTGCACAATATTCCAAATGTGGCCTCACCAATACTATGCAACTGCAGTAAAGTACTCCTACCCCTATACTCAAATCCTCTTGCAATGAAGGCCAACATATCATTTGCCTTCTTTACTGGCTGGTGTACCTGCACACTTATTTTAGACAAATGATGCACAAGGATCCAAGACCTCATTGAGTACCCACTCTCTCAATTTACACCCGTTTAAGTAATAACTTCACACTTATCCATGTTATACTGCAGATGCCCACATACTTAGCCAATCCAAATCATGCTGAAGCATTTCTGCAACTTCCTCACAGCTTGCCCTCCCACCCAACTTTGTATTATCTGTAAATGTGGAGATAATACATTCAGTTCTCTCTTCCAAATCATTAATATATAATGTGAACAGTTGGGGTCCTAACAGATCCCAGTGAAATCTCGCTATCATTGATTGCCAAACAGAGAAAACTTTTTATGCCAGCTCTTTGTTTCCAATTTGCTAACCAGCTTTCTATCCATTTTATGATATTACCCGCAATCCCGTGAGTTTTAACTTTACTTTGTAGGATGTTATATGAGATGTTGTTGAAAGTCTAAATAAACCACATCCAATAGTTCTCCATGATCAACACTATTAATTACAACTTCACAAAATTCCAGTAGATTCGACAAGTATGATTTCCCTTTTGTAAATCCATGCTGACTTTGTTTATATCACTGCCTTCCAAATGCCAAGTTATGAAATCCTTGGTAACAGACCGACGTAGGCTTATTGGTCAATAGTTCACCACTTTCTCTCAACCTCCCGTTTTGAATAGTGAAGTTATATTAGCTATCTTCCATCTGTAAGAACTAATCCAGAGTCCAAAAAATTTTGGAAAATAACCGATGGATTTACTATTTTCAGGGCCACTTCCTTAAGCACTCTGAGACAAAGATCATCTGGACCTGGAGATTTATCCATTTTCAATCCCATCAATTTGCCCAGAACCATTTCTCTACTATTGCTGATTTCCTTCAGCTCCTCACTAAAACATGTTTCTCTCAGCACTTCTGGTAATTCCTCAGCCATTTCTTTATTCCCCATTATGAATTCTCCTGTTTGACTGTAAGGGACCTATATTTGTTTTTGTCAATCTTTTTCTCTTTACACATCTGCAGAAACTTTTACAGACAGTTTTTAACGTTCCCTGCTGGCTTACCTCCATACTCTATTCTCCCTTATCAATCTCTTGGTCCTCCTTTGCTGATTTTTAAACTGCTCCCACTTCTTTTTGGCTTTTCCTTTCGATTTGTATGCATCTTCCTTGAATCTGATGTTATTTCTAATTTTCGTTCTAAGCAATGGTTTGGCTACAATTCTTTTTCCACTTTTGTGCCAAACAAGAATAGACAACTCCAGCAGTTCACTGATTAAAAAATCTTAACTTAAAAGCAAAGAAAAATACTAAGTACATGCACAATTAAACAGTTGATGTACAAATTACCTTAAGCTCCAAAATATATTAGGATTCTTGAGCTCACTAAGACTTCCCTTTTCCAAACATCAAATTAAATAGCTAAATTAAATCCAGCTTATAGTTATAAGGCTGATGATCAAGTCTGAGAAATATCTTTACCTGGTCCAGCTTTTTAAACTGTCTTTACAATGATTTACTATAATGCCTTGGGTCTAAGGCTTAGATGCAAGACTCTTTCATCTCTAAGATGTTGCAGTAGCCCACATCAACTCCAGAAAGCAGCAACTTGCATCATAATACGATTAACAGAGCACCAAAAGCCTCATCTACTCAAACTGGCACTTTGTCAAAAAAGTATAGATGAAATGTCTGACTCTAATCACTGCTGCTCAGAATAAATTTTGCTTCCATTTGACACTCATACCTGGACTTTGACAAATTAGATTACTTTGCTATCAGTAGAAACTGGGCTTTTATAGTCTGT
This sequence comes from Sphyrna mokarran, assembly GCA_024679065.1. Classification (NCBI taxonomy): domain Eukaryota; kingdom Metazoa; phylum Chordata; class Chondrichthyes; order Carcharhiniformes; family Carcharhinidae; genus Sphyrna; species Sphyrna mokarran. The sequence goes on along the minus strand of JAGIQG010000003.1, from coordinate 47,075,319 downwards.
ATGGTTTAATATGGTACCACATATATAACATACTCACCCATACAGCCAATGCATTTTGTTTGGAAAAAAATCATTAAAACAATGAGTTAACAGTTCCATATATCCCTTCGTTAAAAAATGCCACTTTATTTAGTTAAATTACTATTTAGTAGCTATCAGCTCTCTTGAAACATTGAATTCAAGAAAATATACAATCGCTAGTCTCTATTAAATATGCATTTTGATAAATTTATGCTAAGTTTTAACTCACGAGGAAAGTTGTACATGAAGCAGGACTGGGCAGCTATCATCCATTCAGCTCGGGTTTCACAGAAGATGGCTATGTTGGCCTTGGGTCGTTGACCCAACATAGCAAGGCCACTACCAAAATGTGCAACACGATGGTAGACTTCATCATAGGTGAGCCATTTGTAATTTCCAAGAATTAACTGGTATGGGCAAGAAAAAACAAATTAATAGATAATTTTAAAACAGCAACTCTGCAACCAGATGAAAAAACACACACACCATGCAACTACCATACAAACAAGCCACTTAGTTTAGCTTGAAGTTGTTAACACTTCACATAAGCCTCCTCGCACCCCATTCATCTAACTCCATCAGTATAAGCTTCTATCCCTTTGTACCTCGTGTTTATCCACCTTCCCTTTAAAGGTATCTGTGCAAATTGTAACAAACAGAATGACAGAACAATTGAAACCTCTTCTCTGCTCATGATTAATTTGCTTTTTTTTGGAAAGGAATTTGATTGTGTTTTTTTTATCCTGGGTGTGGACATTCTTGAATTTTCATGGTTTTAAATGAAGAGGATTATTTGTTCATGCATTTATGATAAAATTTAGTGCAAACCCACTCACTCACCCAGTCACATACACTAAAGGAAAGCACAGCTAAAGAAAATAGTGCACTTTTTACAAGTCATAGACAAAAGAATAGTCCATAATTCACTTAATTGGCTCATTATGGAAAACACACTTTGCAGGTCTGATGATGATGTTTTCACTTCTGAAGTGTTGTCTAGGTGAATTCAGTAGAAGTTGTATACAAGAGTTATTGCAGAATTCTCTCTAAGAAATTCTGCTGATGACGAGGTCAATTACTTGTAGTCTTATTACATGGAGGTTGGTTTGTTAAATTGGTGGGCTTAAAAGCAAACAGGCTTCAAGACCTTATGATATCACAGTGTTCAGTTCTTCGTGTCTCTTCTACTGGATCTTACTGAAGACACATTTATAAAGATTAAAAGACCATCACAACTGTCTTACCATACATCTTCTAAGTCCACTTTCCTGAATATATTTTTCGGCTCAAGTTGATTAACCACAAGCTGAATTATTGTTTGCAGGCATTCCACCTGCAGGGATTCAAACAATCACGGTCTTGGTTTCAAAATGACTCAAGTCAAAAGACATCTTTTGAATAGTCTCAGGAGATGAGTAATGTTGTGTCATTGGTCTGGAATGTGTCCTTTTTATACAGTGGCAATTTTGAATCTACAGAATATATGTCAGATGGCCATATTTTGCAGCATTTTATTGTCCAATTTTAAAAGTCAGTTCCAAAAGATTCCACATTCAGGACAATTTGTGTTTTTAAAAATGTGAATAGGAATTGCTTTTACTGGACATAAATCATCAGCTCAACCACTCTTTGTGGTAGGAGTTCCACATTATAACCACTTTCTGGGTAAAGGAGCTGTTTCTGAATTCCCTATTGGATTTACTAGTAACCATCTTATATCACTGACTTCCTATATCTGTTTGTTCCCAGATATGGAAACATCTTCAAGTCTATCTTTTCAAATTCTTTCGTAATTGTAAAACCTCAATCAAGTTGCTGTCTTAATCTTCTTTAAAAAAAAGGCTCCATTCTCCTCAAACGTTACATCTTAATTTTGGTACTATTCTAGTAAATACATTTTGTAATTGGTCCATTATCCCCATATCCATTTTATATGGAGACCAAATGACTTATAGGACATTGTTGTCTATTCTTCTGCTTTGCAGTTCTGTAAAAATGAACTCCAACTGTTTTTGTTTTTATGATCTTGTTAACTGTGCCATTTTATTAGTTTATGTTGCCTTCTGATTCTACCAAAACACATCACTGTTCCAGTCCCAGCTGATGTTACTGTTGAACAAGTCAGATCCCAGGATGGAACCAGCGTGATGCAGAGTCACAGGAATCAACTTTGAACCTTTAACAAAAGAATAAAATGCTTATTAAACGAAAAACGAACTACGTCACACGACTCCTTCATCCCACCTACGTCTTTAGATAGATACTGATTCCTAATACAAGTTCCAAAGTTTCATCTTATACTCTAATAAATACATAGTTAACGTAGACTCCGTAAACCACAACTCCCCCCACTTCCACCCTTGTCTTCCAACGTTCACCACACTCTTACTGGTCTCACTGGAAGTCACTTTCCAATCTCTGCTGTCAAAGAACATGCCCCAGATTATTCTCCCAATGTTTTCTCTCAAACTGTCTTCAAGGATCCATCTCCAGGGTTTCAACCTCCCCTTCCAGTATTATTCTGCTCTGGAACACCAGATACATTCAAATTTTGTATTTGACATAATCTCTCAATCCCTCGCAATGCAAACAGAGCACTACTGCTTCACAGGCCCATGATAAGGAGTCATAGCTTTTGGGTCTTCTAGGATCTCTGGCTTCTCACAAGCTTACATTATTCCTGATCTACGCCTTACAGCCTTGTCTTTTAAGTTCGGCATCTCTGCTCTTCATTCTTAACTTCACTTAAGATGACCTTTTTCCAGATTCCTGTTCTTTCTCTTTGACCGGAACTTCTTGGAACATCCTTTTTTCACTGTCCCTGATTTCAGGACTTGTCTGTTCTTTAACTTGGGACCTGTTCTCTGCAGTTTCCCTTCATACACTTAAAAGTATATACGAACAAGGAACAGTAATTCATTCCAACCTTCAAATCTGGTGCACCATTTAACAAAATCATGGCTGATCTGTCAGCAACCTCAAATCTGCACTTCACTTACTCCTGATAACCTATCGTCCCCTTGTTTACCAAGGATCTAGCCAACGTCCCCTTCAAAATAGTCAAAGGCTCTCTGTCTCCACTACCTTTTCAGGAGAGTTCCAAAGTCTCACAACCCTCAAAAACAAATTTGCCTAATCTCCATTTTTAATTGGAGACCCCCTCATTTTTGAACAGTGACCCCTGCTTCTTGCATGAAGCAATTTTATTTCCACATCTACCCTGTTAACTTCCTGCAGATCTTATGTTTTTCCATCAAGGCAGCTCCAGAGAATACATGTCCAGCATGACCATTTTTCCCCAAGTCAATCCACACATTCCAAGGATTAGCCTACAAAACTTTCCCTGAAAATGTTCTTCTTCATGTCCTGCCTGTTCCAGCAGTTTTGGTGCAGCTGCTTCCAACTGGGTCATCTTCTTTAACTTAACTTAAACTGCTTTTGTTGCCTCTATGGACACCTGGTTGCAAGGCAACTGCTATTTTCCGACTTCAAAAATGTAGGTATCTTTTAAAGCAAAAGATGTCCTAAACATACAAAATGCAGAAATACAAATAAAATTAAACAGACCTTTAACTTATGCCCAACACTCGCACACAGATCAAAAATTTGATCTATTTCTTAACACAATATTGAAGTTACACTCATTTGATTAATTTATTAATGCCCTATGTTGTCATCATCCTTAACTGCATTTCACAATTTCCAACCAGCAGCCACTCCATGATCAGTCTTTTTAAATTAAAAGGAACCACTGGCGTCTGCCAGTCCCCAAGATAAGGAACCAATGTCAATTAAATTTTTATATATTTTTTTAATTACTGGGAAGCATTGAGAGCCTATAGTTCCCTCATGCTTTCTGCATTGCATTGTCTTGGCCAATCAGGGTCAAAACGCCAACCAATCAGCACCCATTTTCTGCTGTATTATATGTAGTTATGATTGTTTGAATTTTGGCATTTTTACATTTGTCCTGATGAGGGCAAGATAAAGCGCTTAAGTGACACGTCCTTTTTTAAAATAATATTCATATATATGCTATGAAATGGATCTAAAAATTAACATCTTTTGGTATATATAAACTGCATATATATTAGGTAAACTATTTGAATGATGAAAATCTGGTGCTGAAAGTGAAACTGCTTCAACACCAGTTAAAAACCATATAACGGGTGCAACAACTTTAACAATAATATCAAGACATCACTATTTCATATTCTGCATTAACATAGAAACCATAGAAAATCACAGCTCAAAAACAGGCCTTTTTTGTCTGTGCCAGACCATTTTTTGCCTAGTCCCACTGACCTGCACTTGGATCGTATCTCTCCACACACCTCTCATCCATGAGCCCGTCCAAGTTTTTGTTAAAAGTGATCCCACATTTATCACTTTATTCGGCAGTTCATTCCACACTCCCACCACAGTGTGTGAAGAAGCCTGCCCTCTCTCAATATTCCCTTTAAACTTTTCTCCTTTCAGCCTTAACCCACGCCCTCTGGTTTTTTCCTCTTCTAGCCTCAGTGGAAAAAGCCTGCTTGTATTCACCGATCAACATCTCATATACCTCTACCAAATCTTCCCTCATTCTGCTATGCTCCAGGGAATAAAGTCCTAACCTATTCAATCTCTCTCTGTAACTCAGCTTCTCAAGTCCCAGCAACATCCTTGTGAACCTTCTCTGCATTCTTTCAACCTTATTTACATCCTCATTTACATTCAAACCATCTTATTTAAATGGAAAATCCTACTTGGTTTTCCCCCTCTCGAAAGATGACCAGAAAGTGTATTTAGATAGACATGAAACAGAAAATGATCATTTTCAGTTCCATGAACTCAGATAACCAGGTTCTCATTGCAGAATGCAATCTCTAATCTGGGTTGCCTGTATCAACGCACCATTAGTTTGATTTTGGCAGAAAATACATCTCTATCTTACTTCAGTTTCTCTAGTTTGTCATCCTTGTGATTTTTCTTACCTTCTTCCTTGGTCCCCATTTTACGTTTTCTTCCATATTCAGGGCCAACACCTTAACTTTGATACCTTCAACGTCCTGTTACTACTGTCGTCCCATTTATGGGCAAGGTCAGCGCTATCATTTCATTCTATCCTTCAACACTTACTTTCCCCCCTTCACCACTTTCTACTCAGTTCAACTCTTCCCCAAGCCACTTACATAATTGCTTTAAACTCTCAGCCTTCTTTCTTTGGCTCACCAAGACCAATACAATATAACGATTACTAGGCTCTTCCTAAACTAACTCCTGATTTCTGCAAACTAAGATAAAATAAAACTTCCCCTTTAAGTACTAGAAACACTAGCCATTGCTCAACAAAAATCACACTTTATAACTTTTAAAAACTTGTTCTGTCAAATCAAATAATCATCGCTCAACAACCCTTGAATTGCCCTTTTTGCTGTTTGTTAGGTTGAGCAGAATTCTTTATTGCATACTGACCCTGGTTGTCCTGGGATAACTTTGCAGGCCAATGAAATAACCCATCATTCTCTGTGAATTTTTAGCTCTTCTGCACAGAAATGGTCATTCACACTGGATTATCGGACATTGAAAGCAAAGTGAAATGTCACAGGTTTGACGATTGAATCAAAACACAGACAAGGATCTTGTATAACCACACAAAACTACATGCAGGAGTATGATCACATGCATTCACACAATAATGCTAGAAGTCAGAGACCAGGCATGCTTCTCGTGTAATGAAATATCAACACTGCCCTCTAGTGCTGAAAAAATTTAGAAATACTTCATGAGGAAGGGATTCTAACTCATTTTGAAACATGTTTTCTTCAGTTTTATTTTGTATTTTGATATTTTAATTACTAATTACAAAAGTCAAAGTCTAATATCCTTAACAGAACAGTACATCCAGATACACAAGGCCGATGGAACAGAAATGCAGAATGTTGATTTCCTTTTATACTAGATGCATCAAGGCAACTAGGCATTTGAAATTAAACTTTTTTCAATAGGTTATGTTTATATCCAGTCATTTATCAACTACATTCCTTAAATAGTTTACTAAGTTTTTAGTAAATGTCATTTTAAGGTACTTGAACCCAAAAATGTATTCAAACTTTTCCTATCAACTGGATAAACTTTTCTAAAGCAATATCATTCAATTTAAGTAATACAAGAATATTAGATTTGGGGCACACAATAACTTATGCTGTTACACACATTTTTAGGCTAGCTTAGAATCACTTCAAGTAAACTTTAGATGAACCCATCTTTTTAAAAGGAGGATATACTTGCATTAATATAGCTGCATTCAGCAGCTCAGGATCGTCCCAAAGTGAGGACAGTTGCAAAGTGCTTTACAATTAAAGTACTTTTATAATATAGGAATCAGAGAAATCAAGTGCTGTGTGGTAAGCTCCCATATGAAAAATGTTATTAAATAATCCAGAACAGCAAGAGAACATAAAAACAAATATAGAAAGTGCTGGAAAAATTCAGCAGGCCAGTTTCAAGGAATAGATGTACTGGTAAAGGTGAAGTCATATGGGATCAAAGATGAATTGGCAAGGTGGATACAAAACTGGCTCGGTCAAAGAAGAACAGTAAGAAATCCCACAACACCAGCAAGCTGAGTTCTCCCAGCCACCTGACGAAGGGACAGCCTGTCCTGAAAGCTTGTGGCTTTCGCTACAAATAAATCTTTATTTCTTTGTTTTACCCCAATCCAACGCCAGCATCTCCTGAAGAGAGGGCAGCAGTGGAGGGGTGCATTTCTGAATGGAGGGCTGCGTTTCTGAATGGAGGGCTATGACAAGTGGTGTTCCTCAGGGATTAGTACTGGGACCTTTGCTGTGTTTTATTTATACATATACACACACATACAAATGATCTGTAGGAAAACATAACTGGTTTGATTAGTAAGTTTGCAGATGACAAAGGTTGGTGGATTTGCAGATAGTGACGAGGGCCTTCAGAGGATACAGATCAGTTGGAGACTTGCACAGAGATGTCAGATGGAGTTTAATCCAGATAAATATGAGGTAATGCATTTTGGAAGGTCTTATACAGATAGGAAACATACAGTAAACGACAGAACCTTAGGAGTACTGATAGGCAAAGGGATCTGGTGTATAGGTACACAGGTCACTGAAAATGGCAATGCAGGTGGAGAAGGTAATCAAGGCGGCATATGGCAAGCTTGCCTTCATCGGTCGGGGCATTGAGTTTAAAAATTGGCAAGACATGTTGCAGTTTTATAGAACGTTAGTTAGGCCATACTTGGAATATTGTGTTCAATTCAGGTTGCCACACTACCAAAAGGATGTGGAGACATGAGAGCATACATAAAAGATTTACCAGGACGTTGCCTGATATGGGGGGCACTAGCTATGAGGAGAGGTTGGAGAAACTTGGCTTGTTCTCACTGAAGCAATGGAGGTTGAAAGGAAACATGATAAAAGTGTACAAGATTAGGAGAGGCATAGACAGAATGGATAGTCAGAAGGGTGGAAACATCAATTACTAGGCGACATAGGTTTAAAGTGCGAGGGGCAAGGTTTAACAAAGATGTACGAGGCAGTTTTTTTTTTACATGGAGTAGTGGATGCCTGGAACTCATTGCGGGGGGGGGGGGGGGGGGGGGGTGGGGGGGTGGGGGGGGGAGGAAATGTGGAAGCAGATACGGTAGTGACTTTTAAGGGACTAGTATACAGTTAGAATGGAAATAGAGGGATAGTGTATCCTGACAGGTACGGGGTTTTTAATTAAGTCGGGCAACATGGGTGGTGCAGGCTTGGAGGGCCGAAGGGCCTGTCCCTGTGCTGTAATTTTCTTTGTTCTTTGGTCTGCAAATGTTAATTCAGTTGCTCTCTCTAGAGATGCTGTCAGACCTGCAGTTTTTCCAGTACTTTTGTTTTCTTTTCACATCTCCAGCATCCACAGTATTTTACTTTTATCGTCAAACTTCCCTTTCTCATCTTTAATAGTTTCACTGGATTCTTTATGTCCACCTGAGAGCACAGAGGTGGCACCGTTTACTGTCACCCCCAGAAGATGGTGCCCCCAACAGTGTAGCAAGCACTCCCTCAGTTTTTAATTGAAATGTTAGTCTATCTTGGCTTGATGAGTTTCACTGTTCTGAACCATACCCTTAATTTTGTTTAGAGAAACTCAAACAAAATTGTCCTGGATATTATTAAAAAAATGAATAGCCTCAAGTAACACAGGTTCAGGAAGAGAATGAAGTGGTAGATTTAATGGAAGCTGAGGTGTGGGGTTTAACTTTTATCTTTCAAAAATAGAAGTTGCAGTGGTGGTTGCACTTTAATGTGAGTCATCCTTTACTTAATTTGCTCAACTCTACATAAGAAAGGAATAATGCCAAAGCAGGACTAAAATTGCTGGGATTCTAAAGGAACAATTGTTCAAGGCAGCTTAAAGCACAGCAGTGCTCAACTTTCTAACCTGAGCAAAACAATTATGCTTGGTGAAAGCACGTGATTATGCTTCTATATTGCCTTGAAAAAACTCTCCACAAAAGTGTATTCCCTTAGTGCCTTGATTCTATGATTCTACATGTAGTGTTAATCAAAAGACAATGAACTGTTTCTGAATTGGGAAATTTAATCCAAATCACAATTTATAATAAAAAAGATCAACACAACATGTTAACAGCAAACATATTAGCAAATATTTGATGCACTATACTCAAAGAATATGCTGATTTAGGTTAGGAATAATATACATGTAATGCATCAGTTAATGTCCCTTTAAGTATAGGTTAATTGTGGTCAAGTATTTGCTTGTAATTCATTCCTAGGATGTGGGCATTGTGGCTAGGCCAGCATTTTATCACCTATCCCTAATTGCTACATGCAGTCAAGTGCTGCCTTAATGTTAAGGGCACTCACTCACACCACATCTTTCCAAATCAGCTTGTTCATGCTTGAATCAAGGCTACGATGAAATCAAGAGTTGAATGGCCCTTGTGAAATCCAAACTGAGCAAGTTATTTTGATCACACTGTTGACCCCATCCATCATTTTACTGATGGGGCGTTATTTGGCCAGGTTGGATTTATACTGCTTTGTCTGTGCAGGAAATACCTGAACGGTCCTTTATGTTGTCATGCAGATACCAGTATTGTACAGCTTGCTTGAGGTGCAAAAAATTCTGGAGCACAAGGCTTCAGTGTTATTCTCTGACCATTGTCAGGTTTCATAGCCTTTGCAGTATCCGGTGCATTCAGAGGAGGCAGCACAAGATAATCAGCAGGTTTCTTTGTCCAGGTGTAACCTGATGCCATGAGGCATCATGGGTGGGATTTTCCAGCTTTGTTTGCATCGAAATCAGAAAATTCCACCTGAGGTCAATGAACCTTTCCCTGCCAGTATTTGGTGAAATGGTAAAATTCACCCCCATGGATCCAGGGTCAATGTTGAGGAATTCCAGGGCAACTCCCTCCTGACAGTACACTTCTGTGCTGCTCACTGCCACCTCTGCTGGTGGAACAAGGTATACCTAGGGATGGTAAAGGAACCTGGGACATTTTCTGAGAGAGATTATTCCTCAAGTATGATTACGTCAGGCTCTTGCTTGACAGTCAGCTCTCCAAAATTCCTGCTCTCATCTTCAACGCCTAAGTTGATGAGGATGGTCCGTTTGATTTCATTCCTTTTAGACTTTATAGTGACTAAGCCATCTGGGTTTGGATTCACATTTTTTTTTAAGCAACACAGCACGGGAAACAGGCCCTTCGGCCCAACGAGCCCGCGCCACCGTAATACCAAATACATTATCCTATTTTAATATTCCTATATAATAATATATATATTAATCCTAATTTGGAAATTTTTCACCATAGGGACAATTTGTTACCCAATCAGCCTAAGAGCGAATTTTTGGGTTGTGGGAGGAAACCGGAGTGCCCGGAGAAAACCCACGCACCCACGGGGAGAACGCGCACACTCCCGCAGACACCGGCCCAATTCCAAGTGTCTGCACAGCCACATCGATAGTCTCTGAGCTGTCATGGTGCCCTTCAGATGGTCCACATAAAGCACTCATATACGACATGAGGTACCAGGCAACCCATGAATCAACATCCAAGAGCTGTACCCGCACCACCTGCCGAATGCCTGCTCAAATTATGGACCGAATTACCTGTGGAAAAAAGCCGTAGTTAAACAGTCCTAATATATCCCTCTATCTGCATACCGCTCATGTGGCTGTCCAAGAGACACTTAAACAGCCCCAGCGTGCCTGCTCCCACCACCTTACTCGGCAGTGCATTCCACACCCCCACTACCCTTTGTGTGAAAAACTGCCCTCTAATATTCGTCCTATACATAGCCCCCTCACCCTATGGCCATGACCTCTCGTCCTATCCATTTCTAAAGGTGGAAAAAGTTTACCTCCATTTACTCTATCTATACCCCTTATAATCTTATACACCTCTATGAGATCCCCTCTAAGCCGACGTCTTTCAAGGGAAAACCACCCCAGTCTATCTAATCGTTCCTCATAGGACAGTCCTTCCATACCAGGCAGCATCCTGGTAAACCTCCTCTGCACTCTCTCCAAGGACCCCACATCCTTCCGATAGTACGGAGACCAGAACTGGGCGCAGTATTCCAAGTGAGGCCTAACCAAAGTTGTATACCACTGCAACATCAAACTCCTACTCTTATATTCTATACCCTTTTCTATGAAAGCTAACATACTATACGCCTTCTTTTTCACCTTCTCCACCTGTGAGGACACCTTCAGAGACTTGTGAACCTGCACCCCCAAGTCTCTCTGCGTCTCTATGCTCCTTATAGTTTTACCTTTTATCCTATAATTCTCTTCTACATTTTTCCGTCCAAAATGCATCACCTCGCATTTTTCTGGATTAAATTCCATTTGCCATCTATCTGCCCAATCTACCAACCTGTCTATGTCCTGTTGTATTGCCTGACACTGCTCTTCTGTAACCGCCAATCCAAGCATCTTGGTGTCATCAGCAAATTTGCTGATCTCACCACCTACCCCTACTTCCAAGTCGTTTATGTAGACCATGTAGACCAAACCAGGAAAGTATAATACTGTTTTCCTCCTAAAGGATATTAGTGAATCAGGTGGGTCTTTCTGACAATTGACAGTAGCTTCACAGGTACAGGAGCAGGCCATTCAGCCAGTTGAGCCTGCTCTGCCATTTAATACTATCATGACTAACCAGATGCTTCAATGTCTTTTACACATATCCTCAGAACCGCTTACATTACTATTAATCAGGTATATATCAATCTCTGCTTTAAATATATACAATAACAGAAGTCCCACAGCCTTCTGGGGAATGCAAAGATTCACAACCCCATGTGCAAATAGTTACCTTTTAATTCCAGCTTTTAAGAGTTCAAATTTTGGACCCATGTCTCCAAAACATTACCCTGGGTCTCTGGATTACCAGTCCAATGGCAATATCAAGACACCACTACTTCCCCCTAAATAAATACAGGTCAATTAATGCATTGCAGTGAATACAATTGAATTCACAGGCATTTTATATTACATTATACTATTGAGAGAGTTCCTTTTAGTTTATAAAATTGTTTTAAATTTTACATTAAGATTGAGATACATGAATAATAAGATAGTGATGTATTGTTATTGAATGCTAAATATTTAAAAATGGAGAGCTTCTAAATTCAAAACATGTTGCTTCATAAAAATCAGCATGTCCTCTAACTGTGAAACATCTCACTCAGCTAATTATTGTGTGCATTCATTTAAGGTTTCAATGGTATAATTGCTCTGAATTACTGAAATGAATGCTTAGGTCAGGTAAAGGACAAACTACAAATGAGAACCCTGGTGAAGTAAGAAGCTGTAGATATTTTTGGTCTGGTGTCAAGTGTGATCCAAAAGTTTGCATCTGTTTGTGATTTCTTGAGTATGGCATCTGGAGTGTTGTCATAGGATTAATCTTTTACAAGGGTCATCTATGACCAGACGGTACACTCTGGTATCTGTCTCAGTAATGTCTGTGGTGCTATTTCACTGTTTCTTCTATCCTTTTAGTTGGGAGGTACTGGGTGGCTGTGATGTGGAGACGAGTAATACAGGGTGCATTAATCAGACATTGAACCTTCCACATACCTGATGAAGGGACACCGTTTCTGAAAGCTTGTGGAATTACTATCAAATAAATTGGTTGGACTTTAACCTGGTGTTGTGAAACTTCTTACTGAAATTGACCTATTGTCAGGGGATTAACAGGGTAAATATGAAAAATTGCAAGAATAGAACCTGAATGGGACTGTGGTAAGGGCAGACTCGATAGGCCGAATGGGCTGCTTCTACACTCTAGGGATTTTACAATTCTATGAATTTTATAACAGATAGACAGATACAGTGAAAGGATTACTTCTACTTATGCAGCTCCTATTTTTGTCATCTCAGAACCTCTTGGGGAGGCGATGGCCTAGTCACTAGGCTATTAATCCAGAAACTCAGCTAATGATCTGGAGACCTGGGTTTGAATCTCACCATGGCAGATGGTAGAATGTGAATTCAAAAAACATATTTGGAAATAAGAATCTAATGACCATGAAACCATTGTTGGTTGCCAGAAAAACCCATTTGGTGGGAGAACATGGTGACACAGTGGTTAGCACTGCTGCCTCAGTACCAGGGACTCAGGTTCAATTCCCAGCTTGAGTCATACAAACCCTACAGTGCAGAAAAAGGCCGTTTGGCCCATCAAGTCTGCACCAACCAAAATCCCACCCAGGCCCTTTCCCCATATCCCTACATATTTACCCACTAATCCCTCTAACCTACCTCGGGATATTAAGAAGCGAATAGCACGGCAATCAACCTAACCCACACATTTTTGGACTGTGGGAAGAAACTGGAGGAAATCCACGCAGACATCAGGAGAATACACAAACTCCACACAGACAGTGACCCAAACCGGGAATCGAACATAGGTTCCTAGAACTGTGAAGCAACAGTGCTAACCACTGTGCTGCTGCCTATCTGTGCAGTGTCTGCATGTTCTCCCCATATCTGCATGGGTTTCCTTCTACTGCTCTGGTTTCCTTCCACAGTTCAAAGACGTGTGACATAGGTGGATTGACTGTGCTAAATTGCCCCTTTGTCAGAGGAACCAGCTAGGGTAAATAAATGGGGCTATGGGGATAGGACTAGGTGAGATTATGGTCAGTGCAGACTCGATGGGCTATTTGGCCTCCTGCACTGTAAGGATTCTATGATTTCTTCTAGTAGCACACTTAGACTCTTGAGGCTGCTCAAAAACCTTCCAACATTAATAGTCGTCCTAATACTTCCTGAGGACCTCTTTCACTTCTACCAAACTATATGAATTCTCCTAACTCATCTTTAACAAACCCACGCCACCTCCAGTGCTCTTAGAATTTGTATCTTGCTGCAGATCTTGACTCCCTACCCTGTCACATCCACATATGTGGTGATAAGATGGTGTCTACAATTATGAATGTTTTTAATGAAAGGTTATTCAAGAACCAAGAAATAGGCCCGGTAACCTAAACACTGGAAGCTCTATTACAGGTGTGCACAGTCCACAAGCAAATCTTAAACTGCTTAATTGGGTTCCACATACAGGAGCTAATCCCCCTGGTGTCATCTGACACATACTAAACCCTAACATACATTACATACAAATATCATATCTATTATATCTCAGAACCAGGGATTTCTCATTTCATTCTTTCCAGCTGACTGATTTTGCCAACCCTTACCTTCTCCCCCAACCCAAAACGTCATCAAATTGGCTATTCAGGCCCCAGTAAAGTTGTAGGATCAAATAATATGGATTGAAAATAACGATAGTCTATCAATGTAACTTTTAGAATGGCATTCTATTTGGGGAAAAAAGTTAATGTTACAAGCGTAGCATCCTCTCAAACTGATACTCCCATTGTTCTTCCAACCTTCTGTAAGAAATTACAAGATAGTGACCAATTTCTTTTTAAAGAAAAGAACTTTTTTGTACTGCATATTAAACTATATCTTGCCACATGATACTTTATGTCAGGCAATAATCTGTTATACTGACAGTACCGGCTCATTTTAATGCTTCTTGAGCAAATAGTCTCAACAAGAGAATTGAAGTAAGTGAAAATATTGCACCAACATATCCATTGTATTCATGGTCCTTATACCTATTTACGTAAATCTGTATTTTAAACCTAAGAAATATTAAAAATGTTATTGCTCAGAATATCTTAAATTTCAGCATTGCTAATAGTTATTACCATGCAAATTGAGAGAAATTAAAATTTCACTCTATTCCTACCTCTTATCCTTGCCCCACCTATGCCTTGTTCAAAATCTACTATATCTTTAATTTTTCCCCAGTTATGACAGATCAATCTTAAGCATTTGCGGTTTCTCTTTCTCCACAGATGCTGCCTTACCTGCTGAGTATTGAGTATTTTCTGTTTTTTTTTCAGCTCTTCAGCATCCATAATATTCTTCTTTTCACACGAAGCAGATGATATAAAGGGGTAGGATTCTCTGACGTCATTTGCCCCACTGGGAAGAATGAAGAATTTAGGGCTCAAGTGCAGCGGGAGCAGAGATTCTCAGCCATCTAAGAGGCCAGACGTTTCCAGCAAAAGTTCTTCAGTCCAGATACATGCTACTTGGCCCAACCAGCCGTTAGATGTTTATGCTCCACTTGTGTCTACTCCTGTTTTTCCTCATCTAGTTATCTGCATAATCCTCTAGTCCTTTCATCCTCAAACTCAAATGTTTGTCTAGTGTCCTCTTAAATGCATTTGCATTATTCACTTCAACCATTCCCGTGGTAGTGAGTTTCACATTTTCACCACTCTCTAGATCAAGATCGTTCTTCTAAATTGTTGGTGACCACCTTACGTTGATGTGTCCCACTTTTGTTCTTTCCCACATCTGGGGACACTGATGTGCTCTGTCTACTCTAATAAAACCTTTCATTAAAGAACCCCTCAGTCTTTTCAAAAAAAGATTCCCAGCCTATTCATCTCTCCTGAAAAAAAATATGCCACTACATTTCTGGTATCCACCTTATAAATCTTTTTACTTGTATCCTCTCATGCCTTTTTTTCAATAAACTGATTACCATAATTGTCCTTGGTGTGGTCTGACCAAGGTTTGATACAAGTTTAGATTAGCATCTTTACTTTCCAATTCTAGAGTATTTTAAAATTTTCTAATGGCCTTATTAGTCAATGACATTATTTGGAGTGATTCACATATTAGCAGTCTCAGAAACCTTCACTCCACCAACATATTTTGATTCCTCTTTTCTAAGAAATTTGCAACTTCTCATTGATCTTGTAATATTTTACATTTACTTAAACTTTGGCAATTATATGCGATTCTGAGAGTTAATTATAAAATAAGGTAAAGAGAAGGAAAAAGGTGACCATCCCAACTTATTTATCAGAGAGAACAAGAAACTAACAAAGGAAATAAATGGTACTAGTTATAAGTGTGCAGAGTTTTAATATTGGCAGCTCAATGAAAATTATAACAATGCCATTTTGTTCCAAATGTAATTACGAAAACTACTTTATCCTAAACTAAGCTGGCATTGTGATGCAATACAGGATTTGCTGTCTTACCCCATTACTTAAAAGGGTTTGTATGTGATTTAAGTATCTGTAAGGCTAAGCCTGCAATGCAGTCTCATTTATCAGATTAATTCTCAATACTTGACTGAAAGCATTGTTCACATGTTTGGAAATCTGGGAAGTTATATTGCTAAAAAAGGATCAAAAACATTTGATTTACTTTATGCTAGTCAGTTTTAAGCCACTGGAAATAAATTAGAAAGTGGACTGGTCATGATACAGCACCAGCATGCATTTTGTATCAAAGGGAAGCCTGAGATTTTGAAGTTAATGTAATAATCAATTTAAAAATAAACTTGTACAAATATTCTTTCAATTTCCCACATTATTCCAAAGGGTGACAGAGTTGGAAGACATGCGGGTATATTACTGCTCGCTCCCTGTAAACCAAGCCCTTATTTTGCCATCAACTTTTTTTTTTGTGCACTAATGGATGGTGAGCAAAATACTTTGCAATAACCTGTCTGGAGATGTGAGGGGAGAAGGGAGTAGAGTTGGCCTTGGATTTCTCTCCTTCAATGCAGATATTATCTTATCTTACTATTTCCCTGCCTTGGAATGATGGAGATTCTCAGTTTGGCGAATCTTGAATACAATTGCTAAAGCAATCAATGAAACCAACCATTAATCTGAAGAAAACTGCACACAATCACCTTGTGTGATACTAATGATGTGGCTTCCCTTTTAGAGTATCATGGTATGCGATCACAGTATGTCAACAAGCAGGTATGTAACCAGATTGCAGTATATTGACTTTGAAGTTATAACAACTTTTTAAAATATATTTCTATTATGGAGAAATTTTAAATTCTGTAAATTTAAAAAGGTACCTTTTCAAAGCCAATGACTTTGTTTAACAGTAATATGAAGTGTGCCATTAAAAATTCTACTTTATTTGCATCTTTTTCAAGACTTTGTGCAGCAAAATGAACAGCAATTAGAAGATTACTCATTGACTTCAAATCTGAGGACAACTCAAAAGCATACCCTCTGGCTAGCAGACAATTTTTATTTCTCTATTATTCTGAGCGAATGAAGACTCAAAGGTTGTTGTCAGTTTCAGCGGAGTAATGATGGTGAATGCTGACAGTCATCATTACAATCACAGCAAAATCCAGGACATTTTCTAATATATACCCATTAATCAGCTGCAGGAAAAACCACAACATTGTTTGGGATCATTTTCACTAGGGTTTTTAGTAAAGAGATACTAAAAGCATTAATGATTTGGAAAGAATTTACATATCACTCATGTCTACAATACATAAACCAAGGAAGTGGACAAAGTACAAGTCTTCACCTTTAGGGCAACAGGAAAGAAAATGTGTTTAAAAACGTATTAAAAACTGAATTAATGAATATCATAGTTATTAGCAAGGTTTTCACTTATAGCCCACATAATATTGATAAAAAGTCTTCTCTGACATGCCACATGGAGAAATGATAAAGCAAACCTGATTCCATTATTGATAAGCCTGTAAACTCACGAGTTAGTGACAGTTCTAAAGTGATAAGTTGCATAATATATAGTGTTAAACTAATTCGAGAAAATTACGTTCAAACATGATACTTCAAGCCAAAAGTGTAGAAATCAGGATTTATGACTGACTAAATTAAGCAACGAATACATTATGAACAAATTTATTTCTCATGCTATACTTACATCTACACTGCTACACAGATCAACTGAAATCACTACTTAACCTAGTTTAAGAAATACCTAGAATATTCTAATAGTTTATTTGGGTAGAACTTACTTTCTCTGCCACTATGAACTTTTCTTCTTTCAATGTCTCATCTGAAGAATTCTATGTGAAGGGTCAAAAAACACGTGGTAAAAGAAAGTACCTGTTCTGCTGGACAGGAAATTTATTTTTACTTTCTTCTACTAAATTGCACTTGTCTCATTTCAAAATATCTAAATATATGGTTGAATTAATAACACTAAACTTCATTAACAGATGTTTTCCCACTGTGATTTACATTTTATCTCAGTGTGATAACATCAGGACTGGAACTATTCCACCCTCTCAAGATGTCATATAAAATGGACTGATTCTGGTGCTTGGCAACAATAGTACAAAACTAACATTGGGTGGAAATGCACATAAGGAAAACACAATTTAGAATCATATTTTTTTCATCACATTTGTATTTGTCCTTGAAGATAATTTTGTATATTCTAGACTTAAACATTTTGTCCTATGGGAGAAAAGTCATTTTTTTAAATTGTCTTTTCAACAGTGACCTTTTGTCCAGAATAACTGCATAACATTAAGGTAGATAAGTGGTAAATTGATATTAAACTGCTTGGGCTGCAACATAGAGCATCGGTGGAGTCAGCCATAATTTGCTAAAGAAATACTGTTATGACTGAATTCCACATTCTTCCATGTAGCACAGAGTTAGACTTAGGAAGAATTAAACCAACCACTTTGTAGCAAATAATTACAAAGCTTTGATGAGTATGCTCTGAAATAAGTCAGCTCTACCCTCACCACAGAAATCCTGTTCACTGCAGTAAGATGAAGAGGGCAAACATAACAAAACAGAAAATAACAGACCTCCAAAATTCTTCCACTTAATTTTCCTCAATAACTCAAGTGTATTCTTTGGTAATAACTTTAGCCAGAACTATTTATGATTAAATCATGCCACTTGAATTAACTGAAATTATTTTTGCATATGAAATATTGTCAAGATTATTAATTTAAGTCAAACTGGAACAAATATGAAAAGGAAGGAGATAACAAAAACTTTGAAATCAAGTTAACTATAAACTTATTCTTCTTTAAGCTCCCTCTTATTTTCTCCTACATCTCTTTGAACTCAGAAGGTCACAGGAAAAAGGGTGTGACGATTTTGACTCAGTAATATTAAGGAAAATTTAATACATGGGAAAAGTATAATTGCTTTTAAGACTGTTTAAAGACAACTTTTGAAAAGTTTGCATTAATTGTAAAGAGAGCGCAATTTTTGTTTAGATAATAAGAAACATTGTTTCATGTGAACTCTTGACCCTCGATCTGGAAGCAGTACCAACAGGGAGAAGGTGGTTAAGATGCTAAGTCAAAGATAAGGGGAGCTGGGAGTCAGGATGATTAGCGCATAGATGCAGAAAAAAAGAAAGCAGACTGAGATGGAAAGAGGAACAAAATTTGTGAGAAGCCAGCAAAGCTGTCTATGAAAAGATCAGTAAAAGAAAAAAGGGAGTAAACTTTAAAAGCAACGCAAATAGCCCAGGTATGCAAAAAAGTTAAACTTGTATCAGAGAACCAATGGGGAACTGGGTATTGTTGGTTGATGAGTTGAAAAGGAACTCTGGAAAGTCACACTAACATAATGCAACAAGAAGGGGAGTTTTTATCAACACGCACCTCGTCAGTATCAATCGATTCCAGGGATCATGGATGGAATAAGCCTGCTGATGCAAATGACCCAAGGGCAAAATCCATGATATGTGAAAAGTGAAAGATCCTACGTATCAGAGGCAAAGTTGGAAAGACTAACTCATTGCACATGGTGCCTCATTTGTGCAGGGAGTAATGCAAATCATTGTAATATGTGCTGTGTATAATATTCCCATGTGTAATTTATAGTTTATACTGATTGTAATTTGGTTGTTAATTAAATGTCCAAGTTACATTAATGTTGAATATTATGAAAAGTGAAATTTTGTTGGCAATTTCTTCAGTTGGGGGTCAGTCAGTAAATTTGGTTCTTTTGGTTTACAATTTCCCCATGGAGATCGTAACAATTATGTTTCGTTTGGCTGAGAATCAATAGTTTAACAATTGACCCTGGGACTCATTTCTCTCAACGCAGTCACAATTCTGAACAAGAATTGTACCATACAAATCATTAAAAAGGGGATCTAATATAATAACCATGGAAACAACAAGAACATAAGTTTACCAGACTTGATAGTACCTCAGAGCTGAAGAGGTGGAAATGGGATTACATTAACTTTATAAAATCAAACAGGATTGTCAAGATGGATTCAGAACTCCACATACAAGAAGCAAAACGAGTTCACAATTCAAGATTAAGGACTAGTAAATAGCAATCAATCTTCCTT
Organism: Sphyrna mokarran; assembly: GCA_024679065.1. Classification (NCBI taxonomy): domain Eukaryota; kingdom Metazoa; phylum Chordata; class Chondrichthyes; order Carcharhiniformes; family Carcharhinidae; genus Sphyrna; species Sphyrna mokarran. Next base: position 47,055,600 of record JAGIQG010000003.1, on the reverse strand, counting down.
TCTTTCTTTTTCACCTCACGAATAATCCATACTATGGCCAAAGAAGTGCTCCTTTCAGAGCTGAGAATTACAAAATCAGTACTGACTTCAGAATCTGACGTATCAAACCCAAATTCATCCTAAGCAAACATTCTGGCAGTAAAAGATCATGTAGGTCAGAAGCTTTGAAAATATTAGCCTTTTTTTTTTTAAAAAAAGCAGCTTTTGTTCTAATGGAATTTCCATAGATGATAGAATGCTCTAGAATTCAAGCAGCTTTCAGATCAAAATTAAGTAGAAAATGAATAGTTTAGTCTTCTACAAAAGAAAATCCCATATGTTGTGCTATTGGTTTTATTGATGCAAATTGTCCCAGCTTTGTTCTTGGATAGATGTTGGTATGCCAGGGAATGTGGATGCCACAATAAAAACAGAAAATGCTGTAAAAGCTCAGGTCTGGTAGATCTGTGGAGAAAGAAAGTTATTGCTTCAAGCCTGCTTGATCTCTTCAAAACTGAACTGGGGATTAGAAATGTGATGCATTATATAGCTGGAAGGGGAGTTGGGAAGGTGAAACAGAATATTAGTCAAGCATAGGTGGGAATTCAGGAGAAATTAACAAAAATGTCATAGGCACACGTGGGGCAGGGGAGGTGGGGGTGTCAGGGTTGGTGTGGGTGGAGTTAAGGTGGAATAGTTGAGGAGCTCAAATAGGAAAAAAGAATGACATTCTTGTCACACTCAGCAATCAAAGAACGTCCCTTTCTCCCCTTGCCAACCTTTAAAAAAGGTTTTGTCAAAAGGTTTGACATATTGCCAAGGAGCTTTAATTGATAAGAAATGATTCCTCGTTTCTTGCATCCACTGTTGCACCCCCAATTTCCCCCCCTCATTTCTTGTAATGGAGTGACGGATGTCACTCCAAGTTCCTACCTGACTGTCTATTCTGCTCCAGCCTCTTTCAACTATATAATTTCCACCTCTTTAGCTCTGAGGTACTATCATATGGACTCAAAATTTTAACTCTTTCTCTCTCCATAGATGCTGCTAGGCCCACTAAGCTTTTACAGCTTTTTCTATTTTTTTTGATTTCCAGGATATTTTACTTTGATTCACATAGATGTTACAGTTGGTTTCATTGCAGCCTAAGCTGCAAAATGAAATAGGTGCAAAGAAACCCAATATGAACACTAAGAAACAGGTTAACTTGATGTGATATGACAGGTTAGCTTAGTTGAACAGCTCATCAAGATTCAAACTCCAGGAAAAACTATTTTGAATCAGAGGAAGATGGAGCGTTATGAAGTGAATTTGTTTTGTTACTTTAACAGATGTGATAGGATATGTGGCCTCCTCCTAACATTCTAAATAGTGAAATTCCCTATTTTCCTAATCAAAGTCAATGGTAATATAGCAAAATTATTTCACAACTGGTGCTTCCTTATTCGTTGGAGGTATATCACAGCACATAGAACTTCAGTACCATCTAAACCTCCTGCAATCCATGCTTGCACAGCTTGAAAATTGTAGCTTTCATACAAGATCATGCATACAGCATAACATGCCTAGACAACAAAACATTCAAAAGTGGCTCTGCAAGTTTTCATGGGTGGGGGGCATTGGACATGGGTAGGCAGCATTCTGTGGGAAACAGGACTAGACATGTCATTATAAGACAGAGTTTACACTTAACCTTTCTTGAGCAAAAAGGCATGCTTAGGACATCACTGCAGCAAAATATTCAGAGGTTGCATAAAGACAAGGCCAGTTCAAAGGCTTTATAATGAGGTTTCATTCAAAGAGTTACAGAGAGAGATTGAATAGGTTAGGACTTTATTCCCTGGAGCGTAGAAGAATGAGGGGAGATTTGATAGAGGTGTACAAGATTTTGATGGGTATAGGTAGAGTGAATGCAAGCAGGCTTTTTCCACTGAGGCTAGAAGAGTAAAGAACCAGAGGGCATGGGTTAAGGGTGAAAGGAAAAAAGGTTTAAAGGGAATATTAGGAGGGACTTCTTCATGCAGAGAGTGGTGGGAGTGTGGAATGAGCTGCCAGATAAAGTGGTAAATGTGGGGTCACTTTTAACATTTAAGAAAAGCTTGGATGGGTTCATGGATGAGAGGGGTAAAGAGGGATATGGTCCAAGTGCAGGTCAATGGGACTAGGCAAAAAAATGGTTTAGCACAGACACCAAAAGGCCTGTTTCTGAGCTGTAATTTTCTATGGTTCTATGCTTGCAGGAAGTTCTAATATTCCTGCATCTTAAAAAGATGACTCATTGGAACTATTATCATGAGCAACTCTGCTGTCCCAGGTGAGTAAATAATAGATATCAACACAAAACTTGGTTGTTTGTCATGTAAGCTTGAATTGACAAAAGTTTTTGAGCTGGATAGAGACAGAGACAACCTGGCTTTACTGAAACATTGAATGAAAAGGTTGAGGTGAACAGAGTGAAATATAAAAATTAAACTTTGAAGTCAGCTGATCAACTCAAAAAAGTTCCAGTGGCTTTGTTCACTGTTTGAAAATAACCTTGATTAAAGTAGATTGCTGCAATGCCATGAACCTAAATGTCAAATAACAATAATTCTTCAGTAATACTTAATATTTATTTGGCAACTTATAAAAATGTCCAAAAGAGGCATAATCAGTCAACACAACTTAAAGATAGATCTTTTAGGATGTGATCGAAACCTTGGTCAGAGGAATGTTTTATGAATAAATAGCAAGGAATTTAAGGAAAGAATTCAAAGACTAGGGCCCAGGAGACTGAAGGTAATTGCTGGCATTAATGGGAAAAGGAAGCTTAAGAAGCTAAAGTCATATAAAGGAGAGGTTGATATTGGAGGAAAATGCATCAGTAAAGGGAGCATTATAACTCCCTATAAGTTTCATACATAAGGAGAGAAAGAAAGCAAAGGGATTAAAACATGAAGAATGAGAATTTTATGTAAAAGACTCTAACACTCCTTGCTGTGTTAGGAAAGCAAAAGGTAGATTAAAAGACTGATATTGGTAAACATTAAAATAAGGTACATCTTTAAGTGAGTTTAATTTAGTGGTTGTGTCTGCAAGGGTAAAACTTACGGTTAGCTCCGTGTTGTTCCAAGGAATTTGCGAGTGTAGGGGTTGGTCAGTTCCAATTGTGATTCTATCGTGCTTGGAAAAAGTTATGGCACAAAAATTATTCATATACTTTATAATTCTTGTTAATGTTAAAATCTGTGTGTATTTGTTAAATTGTGGAATAAAATTTTGTATCATAATCCATTTTTTACTTTGTTTTTTTTCTTGTTGTTAATGATAATTAGCAGTCTTATGACTGCTCCTCTATGTTTTGCTTTTCAAAAAGTTAATGTTACAATCTTCTGAGGTTTCATCCCTGGACTTTGACATCCAGTTATAATTATCAACTGTAATCATAACAGTTAATCACAATAGGTGAAAGACAAATGGGACTTGGTGCAAAATGGGATACAGGTGGAGTTTGGACTTGAAGTTCATAGAAGGTGGAGGCTGACCAGCAAAGCGTTGAAGAGGTCAATTCTGCAGGTTGCAACGCACTAATTTCAATGACAAAAATATTTTACTGCTGCACATGAAAACATTTACACATTTATTAAAATGTTTTACATTAATTTGATGCAATTAAATTTTTCATGTAAATGTGTGATGGCCATGCCTGAATTAAGAGACCATGGAAACACAGAAGCCATGGGAAATGATTTGGTTGTGGGTGAGATTGTGATTACGTGTAGGAGATTTAAATGGAGGAAGAGATTAAGTATGACAGGTAAGCAATAAATTCAGAAAAAGGATTCTGCTCAGGGGACAGAGGTAAAGACTGAAATTATTAATGATGGTTCTGAGTAAAGGCTGTAAGAAAAGGACTAGGATAATAGTGAAAAACTTGGGGTGGGACTGGAAGGTTTAGACAATAAGGATTTTAGAAGAAGGCTAAGAAAAATAAAGTGAGATGTTCAAAGCAGGAGACATTACTAGTGGAGCAACTAAGATATAATTTGATGACAATCTACGTCAGCATGGCAATTTAGGCAGGTAGAAGTTGGAAATAGAGCATCCTGCCAGATCCTCAATAAGGAAGAATAGCATGTCAAGTTTCATTCAAAGCCAAGGTATTCTATCGTCTGTTAAGTGCTAAAAGCAGAAGAGCCGTAGTGAATTGGGGAGTTGATGTATCTAGGTGGAGAGAATAAAACTGATGGCATGTCTGGGCATCAAGGAAAGCAAAGAGGAGAGAATAGCTTAATAATGAGAGAAAAGTAAGACTAAAGTAATAATTCAGGCATGAGCCAGCCAGTTAAAATACATTGAGGATTTACGTATTCCAATCACAAACAAACACAGGACCTACCCTGTTACTAAGGGTGCCTTGCATTGAATGGGTGAAAAAGTATAACAATTAAGGAACCAAGATGGTAAAAATGTAAAATCTGGTACAAACATCTAATTAACCAACTGTCAGCCCACAGTGACAAACTCCACTAAGCACAAAAGCATTTCATAATGCAAAGCCCACAAAATCATAGAACTTAAGTGAACGTTCCTCTGTGGATTTAGTGGATAAAAGGCACTGATCCATGTTCACTGGGGAAAAAAAAGGCACATAATAGATGTTTAACTATCCCTCAATCTCTACAAATTCTGAGTTAAAGCACTGAATCATATAGATCAGAAACAATTCCACTGATCCCAGAATTAATGGATCTCAAACAAAATAAAAGTGGAAGACACAACAATTGGTTTTAATAATTCTGATTTACAGAAGTGAAAAAAAGCAATGGTTTCTGCAACTAATCACTAGCATATCACCTCTGCTGGATGCTACACAGATTGGCTCAAATAGTATCGCTTAACAGCGCTACCAATTAGTTAAGTTGCCTGCTGCCACAATCTAGAATCATACTTGGACATTCCACTTTCTCCATAAGTGACGAACAGAAATAAGACGGATGAAAACGGTTCACGTGAGGAACAATGCCAATTACCAGTACATGTATCCTTGCCTCACTAAGTTATGTAGAGCTAAAACAAAAATTGCCTTCTCTTCCATACAAATCTGGAGTATCTATCTCCACTGTGGCCACAACATGGAATTGAAAATGTCATGATATCTGACAGGAATCAGGAGACCAAATATTAAATCCAATCTGTTTTCCTCTCTCCAAGGGGCAAGTAACATCTTTGCTCCAATCTGGTATTGTTCAATCTGATCAGTACAGGCTCGATATTCTTATGCATTCTAACGTTAAACCAGAGAGAAAGTGAAAACTAAAATTATCAAAGCTGCTGCAGTTAAACTGCCTTCAAAAAGTTTAGTTTCCTCTTTTGTACTAGATATTTATTTTTCAAGTGTACCGTAGATCTGAATATTGCTCTCATATCCAAGTCTATTCTACCTCTCCATCTCTAGCTTCAAACTCACTGGATCCTCAATAACTAAACTGATGACTTACAGCCTGCATTTAATGGCTGTGTCAAAAAATACAAAGTCAAGAGCTCCTATGCATTACTGGTGTTAATTTATATTGAATCTCTAGTGCCTACAACATACCTTACATTTGAATGACTGAAGTTGCAAACTGCTACAAATACCACCCCTTCTCTTCATCTCACATACACACAAATATTAAAAAGCAAGTTAATGTTTACATTGTTGATCAGTAGGAAAACTGCTTTTCCAGCAATAAACTTCTCCAAGATGACCAAATTTTATTCCTTCTCATGTGTGGTCGTTATGAATATTTTTTTGCGTACCATGTTCAAGAGCACTGAAGTGCTTTTGTTTACAAACTAGGAGTAAATGGTTATTTAAGTGGCTTAGAAATGAGTATTTCATTTCTAGATATGTTTCTGCCTCCAATGAGAACTGAAACTAAACCAAAAACTTCCATGAAAATTGCAGAACTGGAATGAAATAAATTTGGGCTAAGGAAAGATTGGCTATTCATTTAGTTCCCAGCAGAAGCTGAAGGATTCTAAACTTAATGTAAATGAAATAGACTTTTTTTTAATTTAAAAAGGAATATTTTTAACAGCAGGCAGCATACAGAAAGATTTTTCTTTCCAAACAATTATACAAAACATCAAACGCTAATATCTTTGGTATTCCTTGCAAAATGCAAGTGAAAATGCAGAACAAAATTGCTGCTTTGATGTGTGCAAATAATTCTTACTACAAACCAATTTACATTTTTTCTGTCTAAATTTTACTTAGTGAACATACTGCAAGTATTTCCAGAGAAGTTTCCCAAGAAGATTTATCTGCCACAAGTAATACAAATGGATTGATTACTTAGGGGTCTAATTGAGCTGAATTACTCTCAAGTACAATAATGAATAGTTCACAATTTCTCCCAAATGGTTTGCATAAATTACATACTGTTATCTTACATAAAGGCAACTGCCAATTGCTGCACATTAATTGCACTTTGATGGCAAAAATCAATGAAATAATTTCCAACACTGTAAAATCAGAGGATCCCTGCAGTGCAGAAGGAGGCAATCCCACCCAGGTCCTATCCCCATATCCTAGCTAGTCCCACCAACACTAAGGGGTAACTTAGCATGGGCAATCAACCTACCCTGCATGTCTTTAGACTGTGGGAGGAAACCCATGCAGGCACAACATGGGAGAACATGCAAACTACGCATAGTGGCCCAAGCGGGGAATCGAGCCCAGGTGCCTGACGCTATGAGGCAGCAGTGCTAACCACTGTGCCACCAAGCCATACCCAAATCATGATTGATTAATTAACCAAGAGCTGAATATAAGGTGTGCAAATCACCAATTGTCTTGAAAAGATATCAGCTGATATAACAATACCAAGATAGTAAAAACATTGAAAGGGAGTGACATCAATTACCTTTTTGAAGACCCTTCCATTTGGCTGAATTTCATCTTCCTCACTAAGAATTTCACGCGTTCCCAAGCAGTTCTTATGCCTAAAGCCATCAGTGGCATATTGAAATATTTTATCCAGGGTGTCGGCACCAGGATACAGACTTGCTACTAGACGATCCAAACTTTCCACACATCTGTATGGGCCAGCAGGATGGCTACCAACTGATTTTGCTCTCATGCCAGGTCTACGCCGTGAACCCACAAAAAGCTGTAATGGCAGAGTAAATAAGAGATTGCAAACCATGATCATACATTGCAAAAATAATGAAAAGACAGGGCTAACTCCCTTCTTCAATTTCATTTTGCTTGGAGGCCTTGAAGCTTGCAATCAAAAGTCCAGAATGTCTGTAAGCCTGCGAGGCTATTGAACTAACACCACTCCAGTTTTGTACCTGAGGGTAGAAAAAGAAAGAGGTTAGATATACTTTGACAAATTACCACTTAACTGTATTAATGCAAAATGCTCAGGTGCTCCTAAATTTAAAGTCATTCCAATAATAATTCCTTTTTGTACAGCATTTCTAACAGAAGAACATCCCAAGATGGTATAATGAGACAAAACCTTGACCAAAAAAATTGTTTTTTGAGAAGGGTCTTAAAGGCAACAGAGTTTCAGGCTCAAGTTCAAGGAGTGGAAAATGGAATGTTAGTTTGGACAGAATTGAAATAGTGGGGTCAAATGGTGATTAAAAACATGGCAACATATTATTTCAACAGTATATAATTGGGGTATAACCAAAAACTAGATAGATATTTTCCAAAATGCACAGTTGGCCAAATTAGTAGGGACATCAAATTTGCTGCATTGATTTTAAATTTAACGTGTAATTTCAGAAAAAGAGCATAATTTTGCATATACCAGGCAGTCACAAATCTGACCCGGAAGAGCATAAAATAGCACGAGATGACATCGGGCATATACCCAACATCACCTGCACTTGTGCAATATTTTGGTCGGTGAGCATACGCTCAGCTCGACAGTACTTCTGCCAACAATGGAGCCAATTGAAGGGATTATCTGCCCTATTGCCTGAAGTATTAAATTTCCTGTGGTACTTTTAGGTCATTGCATGGACAGAACAGACAGGCAGGCAATCCGTTTTTCAACTTTCCTTAATCATGGACGGAAAGACCATCAGATGTGGGGTGCCCTCTCCTCTGGGACTTGGGAAATGGTGAAAGCTAAAAAATTCTACTCAAACTGGAGTAAGTCATTCATGCCCTTTGAGTCTAGTTGAATAAATAATGGCAGATCTGCACCTGAACTCCATTTCCTTGTTTTTACCATCATTGCCCCATAACCTGACTGAGCCTATATCCACGTAAATTCAATAGCTACAAGAGTGGGTCAGAGGCTAGGAATCCTGCACTGAGTAACTCACCTCAGCTTGTTCAAAGATGTGCAGGTTGGGTTGATTGGCCATGCTAAATTAATCCGGGTGTCCCAAGGTGTGCAGGTTAGGGTTATGAGTTTTGGGCCTAAGTGGGATGCTGTGTCAGAAAATCCATACTGAGCCAAAAAAGATCTGCACTGTAAGGAATCTACGATTCTGTGAACTTCACAAGACAAAGTCAAGACTGTGATGGAGTAGCCTACCTCAAAGTTGATTAAGTTCTCATTTTTCACTTCTATCAGAGGAAATAGTTTCTGTCTACATACACCATCAAATCCCATTATCATTTTAAAGACTAATTATACTGCAACCTCCCAAACTCAGAATACAAGTTTATGCAACTGTCCATTAATTTAACCCTGCTAGTGAATATACAGTTCTGGCACAGACCCTAGCGTCAGGGGGATTAGCAAGGTTAATGTGAGGTTATGAGGATCGGGTCTGGGTGGGATTGTAATTGGTACAGACTCAATGGACCGAATGACATCCTTCTGTATTGTAGGGATTCCATGATCCTCCAAGGAAAATGCACCTTGCAAAGAGGTTGGTAATAAAACAGAACTGGGTTTGCTGAAGGCTTTGTACAACTGAAGCAACATTTTTACATTTTTTGAATGCAGACACCTTGAGATGATCTACATTCCAATTTTTTTTTTGCTTAATCTTTGTATCGGTGCACTAGATTTTCATGAAGCATGTACATAGGCACTTAAAATCCTTTGATCCCCATTAGCCTCATGGATAACCACACATTTCCCCACACTAGACACCATAATTTTACCTGCTTGCTATTTATATCCTTTCATAATTTTTCCTCACAGAGACAATTAAATTGTCTCTCTAAAACCCTAGGTCATCTGCAAACTTAGATTACTCTCTATTCCTCATCTAAATCAATAAAACACAAAGAAAATCTGAGACCATAGGATAAATCCTAGGAGAATGTCACTTGCCATACCAAATCAGAGAATGTTCCTTTTATCCCTGTTTCATACCAATTTTTTTTGCTGATGCAGAATCTTTTCAAATATCTTTCAGGAATTTACATAGATAATATCCACCACCCTGCTTCCACCATGCTAGTGATCTCTGCAAAAAAATATATTAAACATGATCTTCACAAATCCATACTGATATGTAGTACTCCGTAATCTTGTCACTGGTGATGAATCCTAGTAATATCCCCTTAACGTCAAACTGAGGTTGGTAGTACATGTTCCTCACCCCCACCATTAAATAATGAACTGACATTTGCAATTTCCCTTCCAAAGATACTTGTCATGAATTTTGGAAAATTACAAACCTTGAATGAAATTTCCTCACCTATTTTATTACCTTTGGGTGGCATCCATTATGTTCTGGAGATTTGTCTATTTCAAGTTCAGCTCTGTTATCCTTTTTATAAAGCTAGCAAATTTCCTTTTGATTTATTTTGATTACCTAGTACTGTTGGTATTTTGTACCTATCCTTCGCGTCAAATTTATTTTGGTAAGATTTTTCTGATCTGCCTTGGGATATTTCACTATGTTTAAGAGGCTCCATAAATTCTTCCTCAAACTTGAAGGACAACCATTATCACTACCATTCCTCGTCATTTGTTTTCCATGCTTCTTCTTGTGCTGCATTTTTATTGCATCACCTTTGCTGCTTTTTATTGCTCTTCCAGTACTTGGATTTCCACTTGTTCTTACATTTTTGCAAACCTTTCTTTTAGCTTGATGCTATCTTGGGCATCACTGATTAAACAGTGTTTCTTATCTTAATTAAGTAGAGTTTTTATCTTTTAAAGCTAGGTGCTGCTTTTATATCATACCAAATAAATACAGTGCAGCCCCATTATAACGTGATGGTTGGGGTCCATAAAATGTTACTGCGGAAAAAGTGGGGTCACGCTAAATTGGGGTGCTATAGTTACGTTATGGATGATCTCAGCATCCGTCAGAGCTGTTTGTTTATACAACCACTACACACTTCATTAACTTTCACAAATCTTTTGATTGACAGATCCAGGCTAGTTTAAAACAGGTAGTAGGAAAGTTTAATTACACAAACACTTTCATGGTCCATTAACGGTGAAGTACTTTCTCTTTTGGGCAACTGTCTGATGTAGTTTTTTTTTCCCTAAGTGAGAACCCCTTTTATCTGAACTGGGCAAGAGGGGAAGCACGTGTTTTCTGTCCACAATTTCTTTACTTTCACTTTAGAAATAGATTGCAATAACCGAAAACTTTTCAGTTCCCTGGAAAAAGCAAAAAGGGTCCAATGATTCATCATGTTATATCTGAATTCATGCTAAATCAGGGTATGTAAAATCGGGGTTTCACTGTAATAGAATACACTGCTTGTCTGTCGATCTATGCATCAGTGGTTCAGCCCAGCTTTAAAACTAATCTCTCCTCTTTCAGTTTGCCTCACTTAAATTTAATACCTCATTTGTGACTTGTCCTTCTCCCTCTCAGACACATTACAGTCATTATTTACAAGGGCCTCATACACCCCACCACCTCTGCCAATATGAATCGAGAATTTGGCGCTCAGCCAAATCTCCACTAACTTGACCAGGACTAGAGAATCATAGCCTTGGGCAAGGTCAGAACATTCTGGTTAAGACAATTCTTAATTTTGTAATTCTGGTTTGTTACTCATTAATAAAGAATGGCCTATTAACTTATCAAATACTGCAGGTATCTCCTGAATTCTTTAAGTTTGCCACAAATGGAATTTTCTTCAGCATGTGAATTTTCAGAGAAGATCCAGCAAAAAAAATTAAGGTCAAAATAGGTAAAAGTGATAAGTGTAGCGATACTTGATGGAAATGTTGTGTGGGTGTTACAGAAATTTGTGCTCATTTCTAGAATGTTAACAATGGTTCAATTGGTTTCATTCTTGCCTCTAAGTCACAAACTTCCACTCCAAACTTGGATATAAAAATCAAAGCAAACACTAACTAACGAAGGCATGAACTGCCAATCGTATCATCTTTTAGACAGAATATAAAACAAAGACCTCATCTGTCTACTCAGATGGATGTACATGATCCTATGACACTATTTTGAGAGCAGGGAGTTACCTCAGGTGTCCTGGTCAGTATTCATCCTTTGTCAGTAGGTAGAGGTACTTTAGGATAGAAATAATTTTTAGTTATAAGCTGGAGTCAGGAGAAACTGAATAAAATAAGGGAGTTGCAGGGAGTAGACTTCTTAAAAGAACAAAAGAAAGCCCAGAAATCAGAGAGTTGGGACAAAAATATATGTCTCAAAGAACAAGATGAACACAGTCTTGTTTGGTGAAGTTAAAATACAAAGCAGAGAAAGTGCTCAGACTTAAAGACAACTATAAGAACCAGATTTAAAGTCAGCTATGTGAGAAGTCAGATGTCAGAGGTAAATCAAAAGTTTGGTGACACTTTAATACACGTGAAGTAGCATGTTGACGTGGCAGGAAACCCAAGAGATTGTTTGGAATCTTGAATGCAGTCCAAGGCAGAGGAATACTGCAAGACAAAAATCTTGGAAATGGATCTTTAGTGAAAGGATCTGAGAGAAAACACTGTTTGGGAGAAGATTCCAAGGTGAGAGTGGAGTTTGGAAAACACACGTCAAGAGTTCCAGTGAGTTGGCTCACAATGTAAAAGCAACTGGGGGTTTTGATGAGAAATACAGAAGTTGGATTGGATGGCAGTTGATTTCAGAATGAAGTGTGTCAGACTATATTTCTCTATTGGTTTATATGGATCTGTGTACATACTTAGAACATCAGGATACAAGATAAATTGTAATTTGTGTCATCCTTATAAAAATGTACATGCTTGTAATGATGTAGCTGACGTGAAGTAGTGTATTATGATCAATTTCTTGCTTAAATGGTTTATTGATTTGTTAAAAAATTATTGGCAGTCCTGCGACTCTGCCCATCTACCTCTCTAAACTCAAATCTCTAAAAAAAAAGCTAAGATCTATCGATTTGGGATTCCATTCTGGGACCTCGTTGCCCAGTAGTAACATTAGCTGTGACAATAATATCCCATTAAGTGATTATACATCAGGCACTTTGAGCTATTAAGGCCTTTTAAGACATCTGGTGGTCACTATATACTTTCATTCTTTATCTTCACTATCCTTCTTGGCAGTCCCTCAGAGTCAAAGATGGTTTGCTTCCATTCCAGGGAAGTAGATTCTGTGTTGGCTCAGTAGTCTAATTCTGGAGCAGCAGACAGTGCCACAGATGAAACAGGTGGTGCTTGATGAGATGGATGAGTGGGATGCTCTTCATTCTGCACGCTCTTTGTATTTGGCTTCCACGTGCTCCATTTGGTGACGCTTGAAATGGATGGTGCCTTCTTGTCCAGTTTGTGCATTCTAGGGCAAACAATTCTCACATCAGTGGAGATGTTGCACTTATTTAGGGAGGTTTTCAGAGTGTCCTCATAGGTTTCCTTTGCCCTCCTAGTGTGTTCTTGCCATTGCGGAGCTCAGTAGAGCATTTGTTTAGCAAGTCATGCGTCAGATAGACAATGTGGCCCATCTGTCTCAGCTGGTCAAGGTAGACCAGTGCCTTAATACCGGGGATATGGGCCTGGAAGAGAATTCATATGCCTACTTTGTCAGTGAATTTAAGATTTTGTGAAGGCAATACTGGTTGCTTCAAGAAGTTTAACATGTGTGCTCTACATTGTCCAAGTTTCTGATGCACAGAAAAGGGCAGGGGCTATACCTGCATGTAGACCATGAGTTAAGTGCTGAGTAATCTTCACTATTAAACTGGATTTCAAAGCCAGTTATGACATTTGTAAGCAACACTAAAGTAGTGTACAGTGGAATAGAAGATGAAGCTACAGTCTTAGCTAGGATGTAAAAAAAAACAATTTAATAAGCAAGTCCAATTAAAAGTCTGATGGTAGCAGTAAGAAACGTGATCTCAGATTTTTATATCTTTTTTCCCAATGAAAGAAGGTGGAAGGGAGTGCATGAGGTCCTTGATTAGGCTGGCTGCTTTTCCACAGAAGTGTAATGAGTCAACGGATGAGAAGCTGGCTTGCTATGATGGACTGGGCTTTATTTACGACCCTTTGTAATTTTTTGCAGTCTTGGGCAAAGCAGGAGCCATACTAAGCTGTGATACAACCAAAAAGGATGCTTTCTATGATGCATCTGTAAAAGTTGGTGACAGTCGTAGCAGGCATGCTAAATTTCAGTCTTTAGAGAAAGTAGAGGCATTGGTGGGTTTTAGATACCAGGTCAGGTTGTTGGTGATCTGGACAATTAGAAACTTAAAACTCTTCTCTATTTCCACCTGATTCCTGTTGATATAGGCAGAAGCACATCCCAAAGTTGATGATTATCTCCATCGTTTTAATAACATTGAGGGAAAGATGATTTGTCGCCACTCCAGTTCACCAAATTTTCTCTTTCCTGTACTCTGTCTCATTGTTGAATGACAGGTAGCCTTATTGAGACACATAGGATAAATGCTGAGAAGTTGTTTCCACTTGTGGAAGTGCCTAGAATCAGACAGCATAACCCCAAAGTCACGGGCCACCCATTTAAAACACAGATGAGAAAGACTTTCTTCCCTCAGAGGGTAATGAAAGTATGGAATTTTATAATCACAAAGAGCTGAGTATACTCAAGGCTAAGATAGATTGATTTTTAATCAGTAAGGGAATCAACAATTTGTGGGGATTAGTTGGGAAAATGGAGGAGGATTACATCAAATCAGTCATGATCTCATCAAATGGCAAAACAGACTCAATGGGCCAAATGTCTACTCCTATGTCTATGGTCTTATGGACTAAAAAAGGAAACTTGAACAAGACATTTTCTGAAAATGAAAGTAGTGTGCTATTAACAGGAACATTAACATAGGTGCAATGAGCTGGATGACCTTTCACAGAGGTAATTTCTAAAAAGAATTTGAAATAAACTACTAGTTAAGCTGGAAAAGTTAAAAACAAAGAAACTCAAAACACAGTTGAATGCATTACCTACCAAATTATTGAAGTAGAAGGATTTAATGATCAACTTAACTTTTTTGTTCTTCTGTCTACAGAACTTTCTTATTAGATAATTATGCTCAAACTTACATCTTTATGCCATATGTAACATTTAAATACAATTTACCTACTGAATCCCAAAATTCAATAATATCTCCTCCTTATGTAAATTGGCATTCTGGTTTTAACCTAAAGACTTAAATTGCTGATTTGAAGCTGTATGAATAATACTCCAACTTCATTAAAAACAAATGGAGTATAACATTGTGAGGATGGCTCAATAGATAGATAACCTCAGCATAAAAGTTTCATACCCCAACTGATTTTCCAGCAGGTTTTATTGATTGTCATGCCTGGACAACCTTACAGAAGCTTTTGTTTAGCAACTAACCACATTTAAATACAGGGCAAGTACAATTTGTATTCTTGATGATGGAATTATGGAAAATATACTACCCATTATACATATTTGCACTTTGTAGATGTTAAGCCATGGCTCCAAACAGAAAAACTGGATCTAAATTTTTTTTGCTCCTTGATAATAGGATGTACAATCTGAATATTTAACCAAATAATTTGCTGTCGCTTACTTATTGTCAATGAAAAAAATAAGAGCAGGTAATAGATTTCATAGAATCTGTACAGTCCAGGAAGCTGCCATTTGGCCCATCAAGTCTGCACCAACAACAATCCCACCAGGCTCCACTCCCCTAACCTCACGTATTTACCCTGCTAATCCCCTGAAACTGAGGGGCAATTTAGTATGGCCAATCAACCTAACCCAAGCACCTCTGGAATATAGAGGAAACCAGAGCATCCAGAGTAACCTACGCAGACACAGGGAGAACGTGCAAACTCCAGAAGACAGGGACCTGGGGGCCAGAATTGAATCCAGGTTTCTGGTACTGAGGCAGCAATGCTAACCACTGTGCCACAGCAGTATTAACTACTGTGCTGCCTTAATGGTATTGGTATATTGATGGAATGTTCCCGCTAACTTAAGGTCAATGACAATGGTAACTACTTAAAGTTAGAAAATTGAAATAACATTCTCACCACCCCCAACTTGTTCTTGTCTGCACATTAGTTACAGTAGAGGAAATAGATAGTCTCAAGCAAAGTGCAAATATGTATAATGGGTAGTACATTTTCCATTATTTGCAATAGCTTGCTGATTTCCAAATCATAATACCCATTTTTAGAACTGCATTGTACAGGAATACTGAATACAATAAAACAAAGGAACAAAAATACAAACAGACATCAAACCAAGCCACTGCCATGGTATATTGCTTAACTAATTTCTAGTATTAAAAATTTAACAATCTCAAATTGATGATCTAACACTGGGTGCCAGGTATTTGAACTGATATAACCACATGACTGGACTCATTAATTGATCATTGAACAAATAAAAGCCATGTCCTCAGGATGTTCCACAGCATTTCACAGCCAACGAAGTACTTGTTGAAGTGCATTCAATTTCTGCAAATGTATGGAAGTACAGAAGCATTAACACATAGCAATATTTATAAACAGCAATAGATAAGTAATTGCTTTTCTTTGTGGGCAGGACGATCAATATTAGCAGATACTTCCCTATTCTTCTCCAAATAATGCCATGGAATCTTTTATATGTCTTTAAAAGGAAGATGGGACATGGGATCTTGGTTGAAAGCCTCAAGTTCAGAGACCTGCCATAAGTAACAAGTTCAATTCATACACTGGAATAAATGATACAAACTAAATGTCTTTGAACAAAACGTATTCACTTCTATGCTGCCCACTAGGTTGGTAAAAATACTTAATAGTTACTTATGTAATCTCATTCTAGTCCTTAAATTAGCAACCCGCTAAATTCTGTATTTCTAACAGTTTAGTGAGCCCGTTTCCTGTTGCTAAACGATATTACTTCAAGCCTAAACAACGTCAAAAGGCCACAAGAATACTATATCCCCTAACGGCATCGTGGAATTCCATTTCCTCTGTATTGACTGAACTTTCAAAGTCTTTCAATTTACATTAATGTTTCTGGCTTCCGAAAATTTGATTTATTCTACAGATTCAACCTCTAATTCAAATATATAACCATTTTACAGCTAGTCGGTTTACAGTTGAAGTCCAAGCGATTGTTTTTAAATTGGGTGTCTGTCGATTTAACGTACAGAGATAAACACCTTTAAATCGATCTGCAACCGCCGCAAGATAATAAACGCCAAGAGTCTGCTTGCGGCATCTTATACCAAGACGATCTCAAGTTTCTACTTACATTGGTCTATTAAACTTTGGAGAAATTAGGGATAATGCCCAGAAATATTCATAAATCGCGTCAATACAATTCCAAGAAACTTTGCTCTATAAAGACGGGAGAAGCGACATTGGCTCCAAATGAATACTTTAAAAAAAACTACCTCGCTGTAAAGTCAGGTCGATGCCGTACTTTCAGTCCCAGTCCCTTACATTAAATGAGAAAGCAAGTAAGAAGAGGGGCTTGATTGGTAGATTGGTAACTATAGTAACAGCAAATCAACGTTTAGACTGTTTGTTACAATCGCTAGAAGCTCACTGCGCCTGCGCACACGGCTATATTGACAACTGGAATATTACAGGTACCGTTTCCGCAATTCATTGGGAGCGGTAGCTATTTAAAGTTATATTTTTCTCCTCATCTCCAATTTGCTACAGAGGTAATTAGCTAGAATAGGCTGAACAGACGGCCTCATTATAAAGCCAACTATAAATGTGTATAACAGGCCGGACATTTTCCCCGCTCTGTTGTCTTTAAGAGTTACGTTGGTCTGAGAAAGAAATCAGCACAACTGGACATTAGATTAAATCACCACTCTATTGCAGTCTATTACTTCGTTGACTTCGAGCACTAGATGACTAAATTGGAAAAGCAGTTTTTTTAAAAAAAGTGAGTCGACTAAAAGTTGATATTCAAAGGGTTTTGAGCATTCTTGCACATGAATCACAAAATGTTAACATGCATGTATAGCAAATAGTAAATTGACCTTTTATAGCAAGGCAGCTGAACTTCAAGAGTAAGTAAATCTTACTGAAATTATATCAGGCCTTTGAAGAGACCATACATGGAGTAACATGAAAATCTTTGGTCTGCTTACCCAAGGAAATATATGGTTGCTTTAGAAGATTCACAAAGTTGATTCCTGGGATGCGAAGGTTATCCTATATGGATTCTAAGACTTTATGCTCCAGAATTTAGAAAGACATGATCTTATTGAAACATATAAACTTTAGAGATATTGACAGGGTGGATGCTGAGAGGCTATTTCGACTAACAGGAGAATTTAGAATAAGGGAGCATTCAATGAATCTTTGAAATTTTCTCCCCAGTGATGTGGATATTCAATCATAACATCAATATTCTAGGCAAGATTCTCAACAAATTCCAAGACTTCTTTAAAATAAAAAGGATTATGGGGAAAGGACAGGAAAATGGGGTTGATGGAGAAGATCAGCCATGTTCTTATTGAATTGTAGAGCAATTCCTAATGCTCTATTCGTCATGTTATCAGAGAATAGAAAGCTAGTTTCTCAATTCATCAACAAAAATCTATACTTACTTGAAATAACTACACCAAAACATCATGCAAGATTGCATCTGGGCAACTAATCACAGTATATAAGAATATACAGGATTTATTGCATTTTTTTTTTTATTTATTTGTGGAACATGGTGTCACTGGCTGGCCAGCATTTACTGCCCATCCCCAGCTGCTCTTGGAGAGCAGTCAAGAGTCAACCACAATGCAATGTTGCCAAATTGCTTTCGTTAAAACATGCGACATATCTAAGACTCATTCAAATTCCCTAATAAAAACATGACTAAAACTGTCCTCGCATGAGATCTTGAAATACTCCAGAACAAAATTCTAATTACATAGAGTACAAAAAGATACACATTGTTTATTTTCTTATCCTTAGCTGCCTGCAACTTCACTTGGTCAAAGGAATTTTGAAGAAAGGCTGAGACGTGGTTGCAATACACATTTTAAAAGCAACTAAATTAAGTGGTTACATTTTTAAACACAGCTGCACTGAACGCTGTCAAGCCTAGCACAAACGTAATGGCCAAAGTACAATCAAGTTGCGAGTCACACTTATTTCCCCAAAATTAGACGACATTTGCTTTGGAAAAAAATCAACATGCTTTTTTAATTCAGTCATGAGACATGGGCATTGCTGGCTGGGCCAGCATTTGTTGTCCATCCCTGGTTGCCCTTGTTGAGGGCAACTGAGAATCGACCACAGTGCTGTGGCTCTAGAGTCACATGTAGGCTAGACCAAGTACATATGGCAGATTGCCTTCCCTAAAGGACATTAGCGAACTAAATGGGTTTTTCTGACAATCGTTTCATGATCATCAGTAGATTCTTAATTCCAGATTCTTGTTTTTATTGACTTCAGATTCCACCATCTGCTATGGTGGGATTCGAACGCAGGTCCCCAGAATATTAGCAGAGTTACCAGCTTAATAGTTTTGGGATAATAGCATTATCCCAAATTGCAACCCCAATAAATACTGTATTTATCACATTTGCTTTAGTTATTAAATATTTGGACTCAGTCTGACAAGTTAAACTATTTCACTAAGTCAAAAGGGAAAAACTCAAGACATTAATAGCAACCAGTGGAAAGAGCTACCAAAAGCTAGGTTTTATCAATTCATTTCTTTGAGTTTCAGACATACAAAGGTTTTATGATGTTCTGCTCTTAGATACAGGGGTCACCTTACAAGCAACAATCTGCTGGAGTGCAAACCTCTTGAGCAACCAATAATTGTCGAGAGAAGGGGAGGGAGAAAGGCGGCCAGAATATACAAACTGAAGGAGACCATTAAAGCCTCAAGACTTTTGGGGGCCAGACTTCCATACTTCCAATACCCTTTGCTTCTTGATTTCACAAACTGAACTAGCTCTAACTTTGAACTGAAGCTGTCCATGTCCAAATATAGCAAACCTGGACAGCATTCAGGTTTGAATTGAAAAGTGGCAGTTAACATGCACGCCACACAGGTAACAAGCAACGAGGATCTCCATGAGAAAATCTAACCACTTCTCCTCAACATTCAATGTCACCACTATTGAAATCCTCATCATAAACATCCTTGGAATTTGACTGGAATAGTCATTATGGCTATAACAGCATGTCAGATGCTAGGAATTGTGTGGCAAGTAACTCACCCCGATTCCCCAAAGCCTGTCCACCATCGACAAGGCATTCGTCAGGAGTTTGAGGAATACTCTCCACCTGCCTGGTTGAGTATAGTTCTAGCAATCTGTATAACGCTCAACACCATCCATTCCTAAGCAGCTCTTATCCATCACAAGCATTCAGTCCTTCCAGTACTGTTGCACAGCAGTAGGCAATATACATCCCACACACAAAAGACATTACAGCAACTCACCAATCCTCCTTCAACAGCACCTTTCAACCCTCGCCCACTGAGGAGGACAAAAGCAGCAGCCACATTGGACCATCATCTCTTCCAGGTTCCCCTCCGAAGTCACATTTTGACTTGGAATTATATTGCCATTCCATTGCTGAGTCAAAAACCTAGAACTCGCTTCCTAATAGTACTCTGGATCTACCTACACCTGATGAACTGCAGGGTTCAAGAAAACAGATCATTGTCACCTAAGGACAACTAGGGATGGGCAACAAATGCTGACCTTGCCAGTGACTTTCATGCTCTGCGAAAGAATAAAGAAATATTATGGTCCAGTGTTCTGGAATCCCCACAATAGGAAATAGCATTTTTCTGTATCTCCCAATGAATTTCCTTTATCATCTTAAAGGCCAACCTCTCAGTTTTAATTTCAAAAGAAATACGACTTGTACATATAATTTAGGTTTTTATGTCCTGGTATAATAAGAGAATCAATGCTGCAGCCCCTCCAAGACAATTCATTTTTCAGGAACAGAAGAATAAGCAGGATCTCTTTGGTCTGAAACTGGCTCATAAGCAATAAGCCTTTGATGGTACTGGAGCTGGGAGGGGCGGAAAAGTCTTTTTCAGTAATAATTGTGATTCTTCTGATCAGTCTCCAGTTAATTCTACAGTCTATTGCCCTCAAACATGTTGGTACTAGATGGCTACATATATGGAAACAACAGTGCTCCAATAGAAAAGGAACAGTTTAGTTTTCAACACAGAGGCAGCAGGGCAGGCGATTTTTTAAATTAAAGGAATATTATTTGCTGTGAACCCAGTGGTACTGCATATCCATTTCACATTGGCCCCTTAAAAACCAGCAAATATTTCAACAGTATGGTTTGGATTTGAAGCTCGATCTTATAATTGTAAGATCAGGATTTAAACCAATTCTGTTCAAGTTGTTTTAAAGTATATCCAAACTTCATTTAAAAAAGACCAACAACACAAACTGGGTGCCCCCTTCAGTTATCTACTAAATGATCTCCTTCTAATGTAATAAAGACTCATTATATTGAATCTACACCACAGCTCCAGCAATGCTTACAAACGGGTGCTTAGTTAAAATCATTTAGACAATTACATTATTCATGTTTTATTTTATATACAAGACAAATGTAACTTGTATTCTTTCTTCACAGAAAGCAAATAAAACAAAAGGGCATATTCTGTTACTTTTATGCCCTACTGGTGATGAGGTCAAGATTATTATTAAATTTGAAATTAATCATTAAATCTGAGAAGTGTGTGTAAAAACAGGACAATTTTATATTTGGTTTAGGGAGCAAATAAAAAATGAAGTTTAAAATGGACATAAGTCACAGAGGAAATTTTACAAGATTGTGGTCAACCACAATGAAAGTGCTCTAGTCTAAAATAATTAAAATCATGAGCAAGAAACAAAGCATACAGGATTTCACAATACACAATAAAAAAGATTATCAGATCTATTAAACAATGTGCCACAATTTAACACAAAACAATGTCAGCAGCTCAATGATTAAATATATTGTAGTAATTTGACTTTTTTCATTGTTAACAATTCACAACGCAAATTGATCTTATTGAATGCCAAACATTTTGAGAAGCAGCTAAATGGCTACTATATTGTTTATGCCTAGACACATTTATTACTGTAGTCGAGTTGATAAGCCCAAGTACAACATTATAAAGAAGCTGTTCAATAATTTTTACTACTGTCTATACCCCAATCCCTAAAGAGGACCCCCTTTTTTCAAAGATGATGCAGTCAACTGAGAGAGATTATGAAGAAAGTGATGACTTAAATATCAAATCAATGTTGTGCAAAGATTTATAAAACATACTATGGTATTGACAGACTTTGATAATGCAAAAACTGCAAAATTCTTAAGTTAATCCAAAACACATGGTCAGATAAACAAATCACGTTCCGATGAAAGATCACTGGCCTGAAATATTAACTGTTTCTCTCCACACATGCAGCCAGACCTGCTAAGTTTTTCCAGAATCTTCTGTTTTAATAACAAAGTGAATATTAGCCAACCGAATCAAAAATAGATGAAAATGCCTTTGTTTGCTGATATGTAAAATGTGACTAAATGTACAATTTTTTTGAAAGTAGGAACTTGGCAAATACTTTTCTGCAGCTGTAAGCAAATAGATTAAGGTTTTTATCAAGCAATTCTCATTTATGTTCTTGTTCAATGTGGTTTACATCCTGTGAACTAAAGCAGCTTATGATTGTTACTTTGCATTTCACCAGGAGGTGAAAATTGTTTCAAAATGCCAGGAAAGGTAAACAATTTGTCATTAAGAAATGGAAAGAGTATAAGTGCATAAGATATGAAAATCAAAACAGAGATTACAAATAAGTTTCATTGTTGCATTTCTAGGTTACACTACTGCACAAGTAGAAAATAGGCAAAAAATCTCCATAAAACTAGATGTTCAGTCTGCTTAAGTGTATGGAACCGCAGAAAATAGCTACAATAGTTCCAAATTTCGAAGTAGTCTTCCTGCTTAACACTCATTTCAGATAGTTCAATTTCTTCTTTTACGTCACTTAAAATGTGAAGTATCATACATTTTTAAAAATGAGAGAAAACGCAATCGTAAAATATCCATTTAAATGCCATCATGGCACACCTAATCTTCAACTCCTTTAATCTATGCCTCTAATAGATCAATAGAGGAATTGTAATACAATTTTCCAACACTTTAAAATTAGGTTTTTAGCATTTGTTTCTAATCTTCGAGTCTTTTCCTAGAATTTTTTTAAATTCCACTTTGTTTCGTTCAATGCTGCACAAGTACTTGAAGCCAATTAAAGTACATAAAAATGATGATCTGTCTCATTGGAAAAATGGTGAGACAACCTTATTCATACTAATAACAACCCCCAACTGTTTCCCCCATGTCCAGTCCTGTGAATCCAATCCTCTTCCTTGAGCAACTAGTTTGTTTACTCATCATATTCACTAAGCCCCCTTTTCCGGATTCTTCTGAATATTCACCTCTTCAACCAAGATTATTCCCTCCCATCACTTAACAGCTAGGTCAACCGTGGATCAGTTGGTAGCACACTCAATTTAATCAGAAAGTTGTAGATTCAAGTTTCATTGAAGGACTTGAGCACAAAGATTAAAGTTGACACTCATTTTTCAGATGGGATGTTAAACTGCCCTCTTAGATGAGCAGAAAAGACCCTGTGGCAACATAAAGAAGAACAGGGCATTATCGTGATTTCCTGGCCAATATTTTCCCCCTCCAAATTATACAGGATAGAAAAACTATAACACAAACAGGCCCTTCAGTCCACAACTTGCGATGACTAGGCTTACTTATAATCCTCAATTCCATTAAGTCCCATGTACTCATCCAGAAGTCTTTTAAAAGACCCTATCAAATTTGCCTCCACCACCACTGATGGCAGCCGATTCCACTCACCCACTACCTTCTGAGTGAAAAAGTTACCCCTGATATCTTCTCTACACCTATTCCCCAGCACCTTAAATTCGTGTCTTCTCGTAGCAATCATTCCAGCCCTGGGAAACATCCCCCAAGAATCCACCTGATCTATACTTTTCAACATCTTACGCTTCTATCAGGTTCTCTCTCATCCTTCGTCTCTCTAAAGAAGAAAGACCAAGCTTCTTCAACCTATCCTCACAAGGCATGCCACCCAATCCAGGCAACATCCTTGTAAATCTCCTCTGCACCCTTTCAATAGCTTCCACATCCCTCCTGTAATGAAGCGACCAGAGCTGAGCACAGTACTCCAAAAGGGGTCTGACCAGGGTCTTGTAAAGCTGCAGCATTATCTCCCAAGTCCTAAACGCAATCCCTCGATTGACAAAGGCCAGCATACCATATGCCTTTTTAACCACATCCTCTACCTGCGAGGCTGATTTTAAGAGTCCTAAGAACCCCGACTCCAAGGTCCTTCTGATCCTCTACACTGCTAAGAGTCTTATCCTTGATACTGTACTTCTTCATCCCATTTGATCTACCAAAATGGACCACTACACATTTATCTGGGTTGAAGTCTATCTGCCATTTCTCTGTCCAGTCTTGCATGCTATGTCACGCTGCAACTTCTGACATCCCTCCAAACTATCCACAACACCACCAACCTTTGTGTTGTCAGCAAACTTACCAACGCATCCCTCCATTTCCTCATCCAGGTCATTTACGAAAATTACAAACAGCTAGGGTCCCAGAACAGATCACTGGTGCACTCCACTGGTGACCGACCTCCATACAGAAAAAACCCATCTACAACCACTCTGTCTTCGGCAGGCAAGCCGGTTCTGGATCCACAAGGCAACAGCCCCTTGAATCCCATGTCCTCTCACTTTTTCAAGAAGTCTTGCATGGAGGACCTTATTATACGCTTTGTTGAAGTCCATATAAATTCCATCTACCGCTCTTTTTTCGTCAATGTATTTAATCACATTTTCAAAGAACTCAACCAGGCTCGTAAGATACGATCTGCTTTTGACAAAGCCACGCTGACTATTATTGAGCATACTAAACTTCTCAAAATGTTCATAAATTCTGTCCCTCAATCTTCTCCATCAACTTACCAACAATTGAGGTTAGACTCACCAGTGGGTAATTTCCTGGGCTATCCCTATTACCTTTCTTGAGAATAGGAACCATATTCACAATCCTCCAATTGTCCGGAACCTCTCCCATCTCCATCAACAACGCAAACATCATTGCCAGAGGTTCTGCAATCTCTTCCCTAGCCTCCCACATCCCATCAGGCCTGGTGATTTATCTATATAATGCTATTCAAAACTTCCAACACATCCTCTTCCTTAATGTCCACATACTCAATCTTTTCAGTCCACCGCAAGCCTGCAGTACAACTACCCAGCAGATCTTTTTTCATCGTGAATACTGAGGTAAAGTATTCATTAAGCAGCTCTCCTATTTCTACCAGTTCTGTACAAACTTTCCCACCTTCACACTTTATAGTTCCTATTCCTTCACATCTCCTTTTACTCTTCACATATTTGTAGAATTCCTTAGGGTTCTCCTTAATCTTGCCTGCCAAGATCTTCTCAAGACCTCTTCTGGCTCTCCTAATTTCCTTAAGTTCTTTCCTACAAGCCATATACTTCTCTAGATCCCTAACATCTCTTAGCTCTCTGAACCTTTTGTATGCTTTACTTTTCTTTTTGAAAAGGTTCATTACAAGTTATCAATATCAAAAAGTAAATCTGATCATTATCACTGATGTTTGTGGAAGCATACCATGTGTAAATTGGCTGCATGTTTCCTACAGTAAAACACTGACTACATTTCGAAAATACTACATTGGTTGTAAACCTCCGAGGTGTCCTGTGGTCAGTGAAAGACAACATAAATGCAACTCTTTCTTTCTATTTATCATCTTCTTTGTCTCAGTATTCATTTTCCTTCAGTTTGGGAAGTTTTTACTGTATTAAAAGCAATGCAATTACAGTATCTCAAATCCAACAACCTTAGGACAGAGGCTGGATCGGATATCACATACTGCCAGATTTCAGATCAGGTGGAGCAGGCTAGGGGTAGTTGGGTCAAACAGTCTTGTGGGGTCAGGGGTCACAAGAAAGATAGGGTAGATCAATGCATCAAGTGGCAAAGAGCCACATCATGCCAAAGTAGCACCTAGCCAAACGGTCCAACTAAATTTTATTTCAGTGTTAAGTTAAAATTGATATAGGTTCATAGAAAATAGAATCAGGAGAAGGCCATTTGGCCTTTTTGAGCGTGCTCCACTATTCATTCCGACATCCCCCCATATCCCTCGATACCTTTAGCCCCAACAGCTATATTTAATTTCTTCTTGAAACCGCATAACATTTTGGCCTCAACTACTTTCTGTAAAAGTGAATTCCACAAATTCACTACTCTCTGGGTAAAGAAATTTCTCCTCACCTTAGTTTTCGAACTATAAGCCGACTCTGGACACCCCCATCAAAGAACAAAGGAACATTTTTTCTGAAATCTATCCTGTCTAACCCTGTAGAATTTTCTATGTTTCTATGAGATCTCTTCTCACTCTTCCAAACTCTAATGAATACAATTCTAATCAACTTTGTCTATCCTCATATGAAAGACCTGCCATCCCAGGAACCAGCCTGATAAATTTACACTGTATTCCCTCCATAGCAAGGGCATTCTTCCTTGAATAAAGATGCCAAAACTGCACACAATACTACAGGTGTGGCCTCACCAATACCCTATACAGCTGCAGTAAAACAGGCCTATCCCTACACTCAAATGCTTTCACAACTGGGTTTGAGAGACTACACCTGGACAGGAATACATCCGGTCACAACCTCAAGATTTCAACATGCACAGCACTTGTAGGTCATATTATAAAAATATTACACAAGATTACAATGGGGCAACACCTGTTAGGTCATCACTGCAAACTGAACACCAATCTTCAACTACAATATGGAAGGCTGAAATGATATTAACTTTTGATCAAAATGAACTACATAAGAGTTAATGAAGATCAAAGGACACCCACAAACTTTGCAAAAATGGCCAGCTGAGCATGGAGGATGTTCCAATAATACTAAAGTCTTTCATCTGTACTGTTAAATGTTTTCATTTCACAGTTGCTGCCTGACCAGAGCTTTTTGCCACATTTTCTGCTTCTCTTTCAGAATTCCAGCTTTTGCGGTATTCTGCATTTGTTTCCAAAAATCAGTGAAGCCTCAAACAAAAAATATTAGCAAGGACTACTGGCCTCACACAACTGGCTGTGTTATATTAAACACAATAACTAGGCTGCTATGTGAACATTGGGAAACCAAATGGACTTCAATGATAACCAGCAAAATGCAGCATAATACCTTTTACACTCTCCAATAAACCATAATTTATCCAAATTTGCAGCAGAAATTCTCTATATACTGTCTTCTATTCCACTGAGCGGATATCACAACACCCATCCTTTTCATGATTCAATTTCCCGTCACATAATATACTGTAAACCTTGAGCAGACGACGAACACACTCCTAGAAACCCCAGCCATCAATTTCAGGATCACATGACAACCTATGTTCAGCTGTTTGATCCACACCCCTGTTGCAAAACTCTCCAGCCCTACCCTGAAAAAATTAGCCTTGATTAGGAACATATTTACCTCCTGCAAGAAATATGAGAATTGGACCACAAATCTACATGTAACAGCATCACTTCCAACTCAGGCATAAATGCTCAACATCTCAAATCATCACTGCAATCTGCCTAAAATGAATGAAGGGACATATCCCAGCAATGACATAAATCATTTTTTACTGTTTCTTATTTCAGCACAAATGTACTCAGAAAACTTATCAGTCCCCACCTAGAATATTATCAGAAGCAGATTCTCAATTTAAATGTGTCAACTTCACTCATAGTTGGCAGGACAGAAGAAAGTGGAAGTTGGAAATATCCTGTTCCATACAAATGCACTTCTCATTAAGCATAATAGAAAACTGCCCAAGTCTGATGATTTTTCCTTTTGCTTTAAAGAGAAAAAGAAAAACTGAATAGAACTGACTGTTTCATTTTCAGACAGCAAAAATAGCTTATTACAGCACTGAACCAATTTGGGGTTCTAAATTACCTCTAGTGGTCAGAAACTGCTAAAAAGGATCAGCCAATCATTATTATTCAGTGACCCCTGCTGGAAAAAGTCTAATGTGTGACTATCAGGCAAGGGCAAACTGGCTCAGCTGCAATGCCCTTACACTTATGATGAGGTTTAGATACAGTTTGCCTAAGTCCTGGGAAGAAATAAAATATGTCTTCCTAACCCAAATTAATAGTTACAGGTTAAAACATAATTCCAATCTACAGGCAATAATAAATAATTTTATTCATTCTATGCTAGCATGGAGACAGTTATTATATTTGATCTGAACTTATATACGTATGATGCCCCATATGGCCAACTGACAAACATGACATAGTAATGCAAACAATTACCAGACTAGTAAATTCAGAGATCTCAAGTAATAATCAGCAGAATGAAAATTTAAACAATTCTGTAAATAAGCAGCTGATACCCATTCAAAACGTGACCAAAATCCTGTCAGATTGTTCCAAAAAGCAAATGTCCTTGAGGAAAGCAAACCTGCCAACATAGTCCAGTCTGACCTATATGTGACTGCAATCCCACACCAACATAGTGTGACTCTTAAATACCTACAGACATACCCAGCAAGCATTAAAAAACAAAGATGTGGCAGTCCACGGACAACTAAGGCTGGATCGCCAGCAATGATCATACCCTCAAAATATTTTTTAAAAACTTGAATCATGTGCACTAGATTTTAAAAAACAACAAAATATTGCAAAATCGTCTTAATTTATAACACCAAAGTCTTCATTTCATTCATCGTTTATCGTTACATAGTTCCAAGGAAGATGTCGTGGGAAGCAAGGTTCGTCTTCCGACGAGTTAATAATTTATATTAGATTTAACGATGCAGTGAGTCTTACAATTTCTATTTATTTTCGTTATATGACTCATTACGTTACATTTTATTTCTGCGTTAACATGCAGAAGGAAAGCCCTTCACTGAACCCTCCAGTTACTCAGGACTCTTGCTGGGGACTATACAGAAACCGCCTCTTCAATCAGAGCTGACATGGTGCACGGCCTGTCTGATAAGCAATTGTTCACTCAGCCAAGCAAGGATTGGGAAACCTGAACCGGATCCATTCGGGGAGCCAGGCTCATAGCCCGCTGCTAGGGAAAAGGGGGGAGGGAAAAGGGGAGTTGGAGATGGCGGGTGGTGCCCCCTGACTTGCGGGGGGGGGGAGGACAAGTGAATGCAGAGTGGGGGGGGGAGGGGCCCGTGGCCGACCACCAGGGGGGGGAGGGGACCATCCAGTGACTGAAGGAGTTGAGGGGGGGAGGGGGGGGCCCAGTGACCTGACAAGTTGGGGGGAGGGATCAGGGACTGCCAGCGGCGGGGAGGGTCGGGGGGAGGGGCCAGGACTGGGACTGGGCGGGGGGGGGGGATTCGGGGAGAGGGGGAGAGGGGGGGGGGGGGCAGGGAGGGAGAGAGGGAGTGGGGTGGGAGAGGGGCGGGTGGGCAGAGGGGGGAGGGGGGGGAGAGGGAGGGGGGGGAGGGTGGGGGAGGAGGGGGAGGGGGAGGGGGAGGAGGGAAGAGGGGGAGTGGAGGAGGGAGGGGGAGGGAGAGGGAGAGAGGCGAGGGGGGGAGGGGGGGAGGAGAGAGGGGGGGGGGGGGGGAGAGAGAGGGGGGAGGGGGGAGAGAGGGGGGGGGGGAGGGAGAGAGAGGGGGGGGAGGGGGGGGGAGGGAGGGGGGGAGGGGGGAGGGGGGGGGAGGGGGAGGGGGGAGGAGGGGGGAGGGGGGGGAGGGGGGGGAGGGGAGGAGAGGGGAGGAGGGGGGGGGGAGTGGAGGGAGGGAGGGGGGAGGGAGGAGGGGGGGGGTGGGGGGGAGGGAGGGAGGGGGAGGGAGGGGGGGAGGAGGAGGGGGGGAGGGGGGAGGGAGGGAGGGGGGGGGGGAGGGAGAGGGGGAGGGGGGAGGGGGAGAGGAGGAGGGAGGGGGAGGGGGGGAGGGAGAGAGGGGGAGGGAGGGGGGAGAGGGGAGGGAGGGGAGGGAGAGGGGGGAGAGGGGGAGGGAGGGGGGGGGAGGGGGGGGAGGGGGGGGAGGGAGAGGGGGGGGGGGGGGGGAGGGGAGGTGGGGAGGGGGGGAGGGGAGGGGGGGGGAGGGGGGGGGGGGGAGGAGGGGGGGGAGAGGGGGAGGGAGGGGGGGGGGGAGGGAGAGGGGGGGAGGGTGGGGGGGAGGGAGAGGGGAGGGAAGGGGATCTAGGGGGGGGAGAGGTATACGGCAGGGAAGGGTTCCTTTCGAACTTTTAGGGGGGGGGGAGGGGGAGGGGGAGAGGGGGGAGTGAGCGGGGGAAGGGAGGGAGGGGGAATCAGGGGAGGGGGGAGAGGGGAAAGGGGAGGGGGGGATGCGGGACATAGGGGGGGGGGATGAGGGAATAGGGGAGGGGTGCGGGGGGAATAGGGGAGGGGGAGGGTGGGAATAGGGGAGGGGGCAGGGGGGGACAAAATACGGAGGGGGAGGGGAATAGGGGAAATATCGGAGGGGCGGAATAGGAAGGGGGAACAGTGGAGGGGGGGGAATAGGGGGAGGGGGGGAACAGCAGGGGGGGAATAGGGGGAGGTGATGGGGGAAAATAGGGGCGAGGGAGGAGGGGAGGGGGGAATGGGGAGGGAGGGGGGAAATTAGGGGAGGGGGGAATAGGGAAGGGGAGGGGGAATAGTGGATGGTTGAATAGGGGACGAGGGGAATAGGGGAGGGGGGTAATGGGGGGAGGGGGTAATGGGGGGGGGGGGAAATAGGGGGAGGGGGGAATAGGGGGGAATGGGGGAGGGGAAGGGGGGGAACGGGGACACAGGAGAATAGGGGAGGGGGGAATAGAGGAGGGGGAGGGGCGCGGGAATAGAGGAGGGGGATGGTGGTGAGGAGGGAATGAGGAGTGAGGGGGGAATAGAGGAGGAGGAGGAGGGGGGAATGGGGGAATAGAGGAGGAGGAGGAGGGGGGAATAAGAGGAGAAGGGGGAAATGGAGGAGGAGGGGGGAATAGAGTAGGAGGAGGGAGGGGGGAAATAGAGGAGGGAGGGGGGGAATAGGGAGGAGGAGGGGGGAATAGAGGAGGAGGCGGGGAGGGGGGGATAGAGGAGGAGGGGGGGAATGGAGTGAGGAGGAGGGGGGAATAGAGGAGGAGGAGGGGGGGGGAGGAATAAGAGGAGGAGGGGGGGGAGGGAATGGAGGAGGAGGAGGGGGAATTAGAGGAGGAGGAGGGGGGAATAGAGGAGGAGGAGGGGGGGAATAGAGGGAGGGGAGGGGGGGAATAGAGGAGGCGGGGGGAGGGAATGGAGGAGGAGGGGGAGGGAGGTGTGGGAATGGAGAGGAGGGGGGGAGGGAGGGTGAAATAGAGGAGGAGGGGGGAGGGAGGGTGGAAATAGAGGAGGAGGGGGGAATAGAGGAGGAGAGGAGGAGGCGGGGAGGATGGAGGTGGAATGAGGGAGGAGGGCGTGGGAATGGAGGATGAGGACTGGGGGTGAAATAGAGGAGGAGGAGGGGGTGAATAGAGGAGGGAGGCAGGAGAATAGATGAGGGGGGAATATTGGACGAGGAGGGGGGAGAATAAGGGAGGAGAGCGGGCGGGGAATGGAGGAGGAGGAGGGGGGAATAGAGGAGGAGGAGGAGGAGGAGGGGGGAATAGAGGTAGGGAGGGGGAAGTGGAGGAGAAAGGAGGGGGGATAATGGAGGATGAGGGAGGGGGTGAATAGAGGGAGGGGGACGGGGTGGAATACAGAGGAGGGGAGGAGGAGGAGAAAGAGGAGGTGGTAAAGTAGAGGAGAGGAGGCGGGGGGGATAGAGGAGGAGGGGGGGGGGGAATGGATGGAGGCGGACGGGGGGGGAATTAGAGGAGGCAGGAGAGGGGGAATAAGGAGGAAGGGGGGAGGGAATGGAGGAGGAGGAGGGGAATGGAGGGAGGGGGGGAATGGAGGAAGGAGGAGGAGGGGGGAATAAGAGGAGGATGGGGGAAATAGAGGAGGATGGAGGAGGGGGAATAGAGGAGAAGGGAGGAGGGGGAATGGAGGAGGAGAGAGGAGGGAATTAGGAGGGGAATATTGGAACGAGGAGGGGGGACTAGAGGAAGGAGGCGGGGGGGAATGGAGGAGGAGGAGGGGGAATGGAGGAGGGGGGAGAGGGAATGGAGGAGGAGGAAGGGGGAAATGGAGGAGGAGGAGGGGAATGGAGGAGGAGGAGGGGGAATGGAGGAGGAGGGGGGGAATGGAGGAGGGGGAATGGAGGTCAGGGAGGAGGGGGAATGGAGGAGGATAGGAGGGGGAATGGAGGAGGAGGAGGGAATGAGGAGGAGGAGGGGGAATAGAGGAGGAGGGTGGGAAAGAGGAGAGGAGGAGGGGGAATAGAGGAGAAGGGGAGGGGGAATGGAGGAGAGGAGGAGGGGAATAGAGGAGGAGGGTGGAAATAGAGGAGGGAGGAGGAGGAGAATAGAGGAGGGGGAATATTGACGAGGGAGGGGGGGAATAGAGGAGGAGGAGGGGGATGTAGAGGAAGGAGAGGAGGGGAATGGGGAGGGGGAAGGAATGGAGGAGGAGGAGGGGGGAATAGAGGAGGGAGGAGGAGGAGGGGAATAGAGGAGGGGGGAATGGAGGAGGAGGAGGGGGGAAAGGAGGAGGAGGAGTGGTGGAATGGAGAGTGAGGAGGGCCGGAGAATAGAGGAGGAGGGGGAGAAGAGAGGAGGAGGAGGAGGGGAGGAATAGAGGAGTAAGGGAGGAGGGGGAATGGAGGGGGAGGGAGGAGGGGGGAATAAGAGAGTAGGAGGAGGAGGAGAATAGAGGAGGGGGAATATTGGAACGAGGGAGGGGGGAATAGAGGAGGAGGCGGGGGGAATGGAAGGAGGGAGGAGGGGGGAATG
This sequence comes from Sphyrna mokarran, assembly GCA_024679065.1. NCBI lineage: Eukaryota > Metazoa > Chordata > Chondrichthyes > Carcharhiniformes > Carcharhinidae > Sphyrna > Sphyrna mokarran. Next base: position 47,023,382 of record JAGIQG010000003.1, on the reverse strand, counting down.
GAGGAGGGAGGTAGTGAGGAGGAGGGGGAATAGAGGCGGAGAGGAGGAGGGGGAATAGAGGAGGAGGGGGGAATAAATGGAGGAGGAGAGGGGGAATGGAGGAGGGGGAATGGAGGAGGGCGGAGGGGGGGAATGAGGAGGAGGAGGGGTGAATAGAGGAGGAGGTGGAGGGGTGAATAGAGGAGGAGGAGGAGGAGAATAGAGGAGGGGGAATAGTGGGACGAGGAGGGGGGAATAGAGGAGGATAGCAGGCGGAAGGCCAGGGGGAGGGGGGGAAGGGGATAGAGGAGGAGGAGGAGGGGATAGAGGAGGAGCAGGACAGGAGGGAATAGATGAAGGAGAGGAGGGGGGAATAGAGGAGGAGGAGGAGGGGGGAATAGAGAGTGAGTGGGGGGGAAAATGGAGGAGGAGGAGGGGAATGGAGGAAGGAGGAGGGAGGAATGGAGGGGGGGAATAGAGGAGGAGCGGGGGAAAAATAGAGGAGGAGGAGGGGGAACTAGAGGAGAATGGAGGAGGGGAGAATGGAGAGGAGGAGGGGGGGAAATAGGAGGAGGAGGGGGGAATAGAGGGGAGGAGGAGGGGGAATAGAGAGGAGAGGACGGGGGAATTAGAGTAGAAGGGAGGAGGGGGAATGGAGGAGGAGGAAGGGGGGGGAATAGAGGAGAAGGGAGGAGGGGAATGGAGAGAGGAGGAGGGGGATAGAGGAGGGGAAAACGGGGGAATGAGGAGGGGGAACGGGGGGAATAGAGGAGGGGGAAGGGGGGATAGAGGATGGGGAACGGGGGGGAATAGGAGGAGGGGGAACGGGGGGATAGAGGAGGTGGAACGCGGGGGATAGAGGAGGGGAACGGGGGGGAATAGAGGAGGGGGGGAACGGGGGGAATAGAGGAGGGGGAACGGGGGGAATAGAGGAGGGGGGACAGGGGGGAATAGAGGAGGGGAACGGGGGGGCATAGAGGAGCGGGGAAAGGGGGGGAATAGAGGAGGGGGAACGGGGCGGGAATAGAGGAGGGGGAACGGTGGGGGAATAGAGGAGGGGGAACGGGGGGGAATAGAGGAGGTGGGAAGGGGGAATAGAGGAGGGGGGGCATAGAGGGGGGGGGACAGGGGAATAGAGGAGGGGGACGGGGAAATGGGGAGCGGAATAGAGGAGGGGGGAAGGGAGGGAATGGGGAGGGAATAGAGGAGGGGAAGGGAGGGAATATGAGGAGGGGGAACGGTGGGGAATGGGGAGGGGAATAGAGGAGTTGAGGACGGTGGCGAAGGGGGTTGGAATGGGGGGGGGATAGAGGGTGGGGCCAAATGGGCGGGAAGAGGGGGAAATAGAGGGTGGGAGTGGGAATAGAGGGTGGGAGGGGGAAGGAAGAGGGGGAAATAGAGGGTGGGAGGGGGAAATAGAGGGTGGGAGGGGGAAGAGGGGAAATAGAGGGTGGGAGGGGGAAGGGGGAAATAGAGGGGGGAGGGGGGAATGGGGAAATAGGGGTGGGAGGGGTAATAGAGGGTGGAGCGGGAAGGTGGAAAAATAGAGGGGGAGTGGGTAAAGAGGGGGGGAAATCGAGGGGGGAAGGGGGAAAATAGAGGTGGGAGGGGTGGAAAATAGAGGTTGGTGAGGGGGAGAGGGGGAAATAGAGGTGGGAGGGGGAATGGGGGAGGGAGGGAGGGGTGAGGGGGGCAATGGTGTGCGTGAGGCGAGGGGAGGAGGCAGGGGGCAAATGGAGGAAAGAGGGGAGGGGGCAAATAGGAGGAGGAGGGGAGAGGAGGGCAAGTGGGAGGGAGGGTAGGGAGGCGCAATGGGGGAGGAGAAAGAGGGGACAGATGGAGGGAAGCGGAGGGCGAAAATGGGGAGGAGGGGGCAAATGGGGGGAGTGGACAAAATGGAGGGAGGAAAGGGCGAGGGAGGGCATCATGGGTGAGGGGGCAAATGGGCGAGGGAGGGAGGGGAGGCAAAGGGGAGGGAGGGGGGGGAGCAATTTAGAAAAAGAGGGGGAGGGAGGTGAGGAGGTAGGGGCGGGGAAAATAGGGGGAAGTGGTGAGGGTGGGGAGGGAGGGCAAAGTGGTGTGTGAGGGGATGAGGACGGGAGAGGAGGGGGGCAAATGGGGAACGGGGGGGGAGGGTGGGGCAGGGGGGCAAAATGGCGGTGTACGTGAGGGGGCAAATGGGGAAGGGAGGGAGGGGAGGGGGATAAATGGGGAGGTTGGGAGGGGAGAGGAGCAGGCAAATAGGGGGGAGGGAGTGGAGGGACAGAATGGCAGAGAGGGAGAGGGGGGCAAAATGGGAGGAGGAGCAAAGCGGTGAGGGAGGGAGGAGGAGAGGGCAAAGGAGTGACGGAAGAGGGGAGGGGGCAAATAGGGAAGGAGGGAGGGGAGGGGGCAAATAAAAAGAACAACACAGCACGGGAAAACAGGACCCTTCGTACTAACGAAAGCCCGCGCCGCCATATAGAGACCAATATAGGGACATTTGTTACCCAAATCAGCCATAAGAGCACATTTTTGGGATGTGGGAGGAAAACCGGAGCACCCAGGAGAAAACCCACGCAACCACGAGGGAGAACGCAGCAAAACTCCCGCAGACACAGAGCCCAAATCCAAAATATGTGTGCTGCAACAGCAACGTGCGAAGGCTCTTGAGCTGTCATGTTGCCCAATCTGAGGTTCCAGTTTAAGCATACACTACGACCATGAAGCACTTAGGCCACTCTGAAAGTAACAATCAGGAGCAGCCGTGCACGACCTGCGAATGACTGCACTTTTGGTTGGTCAAACAAGGTGGAGTTCAGAACAGACTGTGAAACAATTAAAGTATTTAAACAGTCGATCCTAGTCACCTCTATCTGCACAAACGCTCTGTGGCCTTCCAAGAGACGCTAAACAACGCTCGCATGCCTGACCTCACCACCACCATACTCGGTAGTGCATTCCACACACCCCACTACCCTTTGTGTGAAAAAAAAACACATGCCCTCCTAATATAGTCTTATACATAGCCCCCTCACCCTAAGGCCGTGACCCTCGTTCTATCCGAATCTAAATGGTGGAAAAAGCTTACCACCATTTACTCTATTATACCCCTCATAATCTTATATACTCTAATAGATCCCCTCTCAGCCGACATCTTTCAAGGGAAAACACACCACAGTACGTTCAACCTTTCCTCGTAAGAACAGCCCTTCATAACAGGCAACACTCCTGGTAAACCTCACCTCTGCACTCTATCCAGCGACTCACATCCTTCACAGGTGTACGGCGACCAGAGCTGGACGCACGTACTCCAAGTGAGCGACTAACAACGTATCTATACACGTTGCAACATCAAACTCCTACTCTTGTATCTTATACCCCTTCTATGAGGATACGATACCATACACTGTGCTTTATCACTTTTTCACCTGTCGAACAACTTCAGAGATTGGAACCGTGCACCCCAGGATCTATCTGCGTTCTATGACCCGGATAGATATATTTAACTTTATATCCTATACTCCCCTCTACATTATACGGCCAAAATGCATCACCTGCATTTTGTTTCCGGATTAAATTCATTTGCATCCTATCTGCCAATCTGTACCACAGCGATATCTAGAGTTCCTGTTGTATGCATCGGCACCGCTCCAGTCCACGCCAATCAAGCATTTAGTGTCATCAGCAAATTTGATGATCACACCACCTACCCCCTCTTCCAAGTCATTTATATAAATCACAAATAGAAGAGAGTCCTAGTACGAAAGCCCTGTGGCACACCACTAGTGACGACCCCCAGTTGGAAAAAGAGCCTTCCACTACTACCGCGTCCCTCATCCAGCCAGTTCTCAACCATCTACATACCTGGCCCTGTATCCCAATGCGTTCCTTCACCTTTGTATCCAGCCTACCATGGGGGAACCTGTCAAACGCCTTACTGAAATCCAGGTTAGACGACATACAACGGCTTGTCCTTCATCAAAACCGTTTTGTCACCCTCTTCAAAAAATTCCACTCGTTAGTAAGGCACGACCTCCCTATAACAAAGCCATGCTGGTATCCATGATCGATTGACAGCGCTCAGATGCTCATACCATCCCTGGCACCTGAGGATCCTCTCCATTAGCTTACCTTATACTGAAATAGGGGCGGAGGGAGGGAGGGGGCAACTAGGAGGGGGAGGAGGAGGGGGGGGAGGGAGGGGAGGGGGCAAATAGGGAGGGAGGGAGGGGACGGGGCAAATGGGGGGAGGGAGGGGGGAGGGGGCAAACGGGGGGAGGGAGGGAGGGGAGGGGATACTGGGGGAGGGGGCGAGGAGGGATGGAGGGAAGGGGCAAATAGGGGGAGACAGGAGGGGAGGGGGGCAAATGGAGGAGACGAGGGGGACGAGGCAAATGGGGGGACGGGAGGGCTGTGGGGCGAGGGGGAGGTGTGCAAACTCGGGGTCGAGGGTATGGAGGGTGAGGGGGCAAATGGAGAGAGGTGGGCCGGGCGGGGAGGGGGGGGGTAAATGGGGGTGGGAGGGGAGGAAGGCAAATGGAGGGAGGAGGGGAGTGGAGTGGAGTGGAGGAGGAGGGGGGAAAATGGAAGGGGGTGAGTAGGGAGAAATGAAAGAGGGAAGTGAGGGGAAATGAGGGGTGACACTATGCAAAGCTGGTTGCCACTCGTGCTCACAGCTTCCAGGTTTGTGCTTGAATACTGGTTTGAATAATTGTCTGTGCGGTTTGCTATTATCAAACGTTGTCTGCATTGAGTTTCCTACCGGGTGCTTATTCCTCGCCCTTACCCCGGTTTCCTCCACGTTTGAAGGACAGTGCTGGTTAGGTCCTGTATTGATCCAGAGTGCAGCAAGAATGTGCGGGAACTTTCACACGAGACTCCAGTGAAATGTAAATGTAAGCCTATCTTGTGACTAATAAAGTAAACTTGGAGGGGGAAGGAGGGAAGGGGCAAGAAAGGTCAACGGTGGTGAAGAGGAGGAGATAAGAGGGGAGGAGGAGGGGGGCAGCTAGGGAGAGGAAGGAGGGATCGAGTGACTAAGGGCGCAGGAGGGGCCATACGAGGGAGGGGAAGTCGGGTGGAGGGGGGGGGGGACGGGGGTGGGGAAGGGGGAAAACGTTTTTGTGGGTTGTTGTTATTTGATGTTGTCCTTATATGGTTATCTATTAAATTGGGGCTGTTATGTCATGGTACCTGCCTGTTTTTTTTTCTTTTTTGCACAGGTTCGTTTTTTTTTTTTTTTTTTTTAATTTTTGTTTATGTGACTCCCTGGGGAGAGGAAGGTCTTGCTAGGGAATTGCAGACGGGAGACAAGGAAGGGGGGGTTGGGGGTGAAAAAAAAAAAAGACGGGAGGGGGGGGCGAGGGGGGAAGGAAAGAATGGGATCGGGTGGGGAAGAGAAACATCAAGTGGTACAAAAGAAGCTAACAAGCAAAGGGAAAGCAAGGGGAAAGAAGGAGGTGAGGGGAGAGCAGAAGCAGGGCTGAAGGCCAAATCATATGTTGGAGGGAGGTGGGTTTTGGGAAGGAGAGGGAGGAGGAGGGAGGAATAGCGTTTGACTGGGGGAGGCGAGGCTGGGGTGAGGGCACGGTCTGGAGGGGCCGGGAGGGAGGACGGCGGAGGGCAGAAGGGGACAAGGCAAGAATTCGGAGATGGAAGAAGGGAGCAGTAGGAGCACAAGCAAGAGAGCAAGCTAGGCAAGCACAGAGGAAAGAAGAGGAGTGTAGAGAAAGCAAAAAGTAAAAAAGGCACAGTAGTATAGAACAGTTTATAAAATAGTTTGTTAAGACGTAGGGGGGAGGAAACAAAAAAAAGAGAGAATAAAAAAAAAAAAAAAAGAATAAAGAGAAAGAAACAAAAGACTCTGAGAGAAGGAGAGGGACAAAGGAAACTAATGGAGAAAAGATACAATCATAAAAGACGGAAAAGAAGTGGAGGTAGCTAAATACATGTATGGCTATCTGACGAGATATGAGCATGATTTATACCGCTAGGCAGCAGTTTGCTTGCGCGTATACACGATTGTTGTGTCTAGAAAAGGAGGAGGTATAAAAGCAAAAGGAGTTCGGAAGGAGACGAGGGAAAGTGACTCTATGCCGATTTGTTTTTTTAGCATGTTTTCCCTGTGCATGGGGAGAAAGATCATAGCTAAGTAGAAGGGATTCATTGTCGTTACAGTGTACTACGCGATGACCTAGGCGGACCATCGTTGATGGGCAACACGAGCAGAGGGGAAATACCTCAGTGTAGTGAGAGGAAGTAAGTAAGATTCAGTGGAAAGGGGAAGTGCACAATAGGCCACAGATAACACATGGGCATTTGGGCATGTGCTCTAGTGCAGGAAATGGTGATTATCAACTCTGCACAATTCCTCACATTGCATTAAAGAAGATGTGAGGGGAGTGGACGCGTTTTTCTGCATCATGAGTAGCTGGGATGGCACAGTGGCGTTGGGGGCACTGTTCTGCACTTAAACAGCATTGGCCGCCGACGGTAGGAATGTGGTGAGCCCGCGGAGAGAGACAGGGCGAGGGAAGAGGTGACTCAGAGAAACCGTGGAGGAGGAGAGGAAGATGGAGGACTAGGTAAAGGTTGTCCTATGATGTGGGCGGCGGGGAAGGAATCCCCCAGCAAAACAAAAATTCGCCCTAAAATTGATCTCAACGATTGAGATTGGAACAGGGGGACGTGAATGTATTATGTAGTGAAGAGTCCAGAGAATGGAGATCTAACTAAACATAAGGAGGACAAGCGGGATAGATACAAACTTACGGGTAAGCAGATAGAATGGAGGAAGAATGCGGTGGGAGGGGGAAATATGCGGGGGGGGGGGGGGCCGGGGAGGGTGGCGGTCGGGTAGGCGGCGCGGTGGGGCGGTTCATTGGGGTGGTAGGAACGGGACATGCGGGGTTTTCTCCGGGTGCTGGCGGGGGTTATGTGGTGTTTGAGTGGGTGACATAGGGGAGGTGGGGAGAAAAACAAGAATACCCAATGACAAAGATAAAAAAAAACATAATTAAAAAAAAAAAAAAATTAATGAATTATATAAAAAATATCAGTATGAAAAAAAAATTGAAATAAATAAAGATAAACTACATAAACATTAATGTTCTAAGTAGTCAATTGATAAAAACAAAATCAAATATTTCAGAAAAAAACCTAGAAATAGATATGCAATGTATGAAAAAATAGAATTCAAGTTATAGTCGACAATAATGTTGATAATAAAGAATATAAAGTACAATGTATAAAAAATGCAAAATAAAACAAAAATTATAACAATTATAAAGAAAAATACAAATATATAATAATAATTTATCAAAATAATACAAGGTAGAAACACAAGAAGTAATGAAATAATGTTATAGAAGTCCACCTAATGTAAAAAGCAATAAAAAATGGCACATTCATGATAGTAAAAATATAAAAATTTTATAAATAAACAATAAAAATGTATTAACCCAAAATACATCAATATAAAAAAATTAAGATTTGTAAATAAATATTGGATAAATGTCGTTGAAAAAAAACACTGAATATAAAAAATGAAAAAATGTATACTAATAAACAAATTCAAAAATGAATTGAATGGTAGTTTAATAGACAATATGTGTAGAGTCTCAATACGGAATCACATTAAATTAAAAAGTTCAACAGATGACTAAATTTCAAAAATATTTACATTAAGTAGATAAAAGTTAAATGAATTTAAAAAAAATAAATCTTAAAAAATAAAACAGAATAGAAATGTAGAAACAAAGAAACTAATAAGGGCAGGATTTAAAAAATGTCAAATTATAGAATAAAAATTGAAATATTGTAGACGAAAGATACTTTGAAAATGGAAATCCCAGTATGACAGAAATAATAATAAAACAAATATGAAACAAATAAAAAAAATAAAAAAAAAAAAAATAAAAGGCCAAAATCGGTAACAATTGAATGCAAGTGAAAAAAATAAACAGATATGATGTTACGTATGTAGTGGTAATGGAAAAGCTAATAATTGAAAAAAGAAAAATTTTAAAACAAAGAAGAATGGAAAAATAATTTAATTTGACAAAAAACAAATAAAAAACAAATGCTAAAAAAAAAACAACAAAAAATAAATAAGAAGGAACATATCAAATATGGAATACAGGTGTAGACGAAGAGAGCAAAAAAATATGTCCCCTAGGATTCAAACACTATAGACATACCACGTATTAATTTAAGATGTGACTCTGAGAGTGTGTCAGTCAGGAAAAAATAAAAGATAATAGAAATAAAGACAATCGTCAAGCAGATAAAATAATACGTAAGAAACAAAATAAAGCTATAAAAAAATTAAAAAGATTGAGAATTTTAGCTATATAATAGTAAACAAATGGAAATATTCAAAGTTAGATATAAAAATATTATACATACAGTGTTGGGGGGAGGAAGATAAAAGGTTGTGGGGAGGGGAATATAAAAAAAGGGGCAATTTGAGTTTGGGGGCGGAGGTGAGGGTGGGAGCACAAGTTGGAAGGAGGGGGTGAGTTACAAGAACAAAGAACAACACAGCACGGGAAACAGGCCCTTCGGCCTAACGAGCCCGCGCCGCCATATAGAGACCAATATAGGGACAATTTGTTACCCAATCAGCCTAAGAGCACATTTTTGGGATGTGGGAGGAAACCGGAGCACCCGGAGGAAACCCACGCAACCACGGGGAGAACGCACAAACTCCCGCAGACACAGGCCCAAATCCATGTGTCTGCACAGCAACGGCGATAGGCTCTGAGCTGTCATGTTGCCCATCTGATGGTCCAGTTTAAGCATACACTAACGACATGAAGCACTAGGCCACTCCTGAAGTAACATCCAGGAGCAGCCCTCGCACGACCTGCCGAATGCATGCACCTTGTTGGTCAACAAGGTGGACCGAACAGCCTGTGGAAACAATTAAAGAATTTAAACAGTCCTCCTATATCCCTCTATCTGCAGACCGCTCATGTGGCTGTCCAAGAGACCCTTAAACAACCCTAGGTGCCTGCTCCCACCACCTTACTCGGCAGTGCATTCCACACCCCCACTACCCTTTGTGTGAAAAAATGCCCTCTAATATTAGTCTTATACATAGCCCCCCTCACCCTAAGGCCGTGACCCCTCGTTCTATCTGAATCTAATGGTGGAAAAAGCTTACTACCATTTACTCTATCTATACCCCTCATAATCTTATATACCTCTAATAGATCCCCTCTCAGCCGACGTCTTTCAAGGGAAAACAACCACAGTGCGTTCAACCTTTCCTCGTAAGATAGCCCTTCCATACCAGGCAACATCCTGGTAAACCTCCTCTGCACTCTTTCCAGGGACTCCACATCCTTCCGGTAGTACGGCGACCAGAACTGGACGCAGTACTCCAAGTGAGGCCTAACCAACGTTCTATACACTTGCAACATCAAACTCCTACTCTTGTATTCTATACCCCGTCCTATGAAGGCTAACATACCATACGCTTTCTTTATCACTTTTTCCACCTGTACTGACACCTTCAGAGACTTGTGAACCTGCACCCCCAGGTCTCTCTGCGTCTCTATACTCCGGATAGTTTTACCTTTTATCCTATAACTCCCCTCTACAGTATTCCGGCCAAAATGCATCACCTCGCATTTATCCGGATTAAATTCCATTTGCCATCTATCTGACCAATCTACCAGCCTATCAATGTCCTGTCGTATTGCCTGGCACTGCTCCTCAGTACCCGCCAATCCAAGCATCTTAGTGTCATCAGCAAATTTGCTGATCACACCACCTACCCCCTCTTCCAAGTCATTTATATCAATCACAAATAGAAGAGGTCCTAGTACTGAGCCCTGTGGCACACCACTAGTGACTGACCTCCCGTTGGAAAAAGAGCCTTCCACTAATACCCGCTGTCTCCTCCTCCCAAGCCAGTTCTCAACCCATCTACATACCTGGCCCTGTATCCCATGCGCCTTCACCTTTTTATCAGCCTACCATGGGGAACCTTGTCAAACGCCTTACTGAAATCCATGTAGACGACATCAACGGCTTGTCCTTCATCAACCGTTTTTGTCACCTCTTCAAAAAATTCCACTAGATTCGTAAGGCACGACCTCCCCTTAACGAAGCCATGCTGCGTATTCCCTGACAGATTGCAGCGATCCAGATGCTCAACATCCTGTCCCTTGAGGATCCTCTCCATTAGCTTACCTATAATGAAATAGGAGCGGAGGGAGGGAGGGAGGCAACTAGGCGGGGAGGGAGGACGTGGGGGGGGAGGGAGGGGAGGGGGCAAATGGGGAGGGAGGAGGGGAAGGGCAAATGGGGGGAGGGAGGGGGAGGGGGCAATATGGGGGAGGGAGGGAGGGGAGAGGGAGGGGCGCGGAGGGAGGGGAGGAAGGGGGCAAAATAGGGGAGGGAAGGTAGGGAGGGGGCAAATGGAGGAGAGAAGTGGGACGAGGCCAAATCATTGGGGGGAGGGAGTGGGGGAGGGGAGGTGGCAAATGGAGGGTAGGGTATGGAGGGGAGGGGCAAATGGAGAGGTGGGAAGGGGAGGGGGTAAATGGGGGTGGGATGGGAGAGGCAAATGGGGAGGGGAGGGATGTGGATGGAGTGGGAGGAGGGTGGGGAAATGGAAGGGGGTGAGTGAGGGAGAAATGGAAGAGGGAAGTGAGGGGGAAATGGAGGGGTGACACTATGCACAGTGGTTGCCACTCGTGCTTCACAGCTCCAGTGTTTGTGGCTTGAAGCCTGGTTTGAATAATTGTCTGTGCGGAGTTTGCATATTCTCAACGTGTCTGCATTGAGTTTCCTCCGGGTGCTCCGGTTTCCTCCCACGGTTTGAAAGACGTGCTGGTTAGGTGTATTGATCCAGAGTGCAGCAAGTAGGGGGAATTTCACACTACCTTCATTGTAATGTAAATGTAAGCCTATTTGTGACTAATAAGTAAACTTTGGAGGGGAAGGAGGGAAGGGAAGGAGAGGAGGAAAGAGGGGAGGAGAGGGGCAGGAGGGAAGTGAGGGAAGGGAAATGGAGGGGAGGAGGGAGCAGTAAACGTAGGGGGAAAAAAGAGGGAAATAGTGGGGAAGAAGGGAAAGGGAAATGGAGGGATGGCACGATGGCACAGTGGTTGGCACTGCTGCCTAACAGCATGGAGGGGAGGAATGTGGGAGGGGGGAGGAATGTCGGCGGGAGGAATGAACAGGGGGAGGAATGTAG